>CM060707.1:36617100-37946475 GCA_030686995.1 Artemisia argyi | reverse complement strand
TGCATGTGTGTATGTATTGTATGTATGTATGTGTGCATACATTATGTATGTATGTATGTCTCTATATAGTATGTATGTATTATTAAAGTATGTTTGTATATATTGTATATATGTATGTATATAGTGTGTATGTATGCATGTGTGTATGTATATATATTATATATAGTATTTATATAGGTATGTAGGGATGAGCACGGTACAGGTACCGTACCGATCCCGTACCGAATTAGTGGTACCGATTTTTTCCTGAGCTTAATTAGTGGTACCGGTACCGTACCGAACGGGATTCGGATACTGGTACTGGTACCGAAAAATCGGGTTTTCCCCATTTTTTCAGGAATTTCCTGATTTGGTACCGGTCCCGTACCGAATTAGTGGTCCCGATTTTTTTTCACCTTATTTCGTAGTCCCGGTACCGTACCGTATATCGGGATCGGTACCGTTTCGGTACGGTACAGGTACGGTTCCGGTTCGGTTCCGGGAATCGGGTCGAAATGCTCATCCCTATATGTATGTAAGTTAGGGGTGAGCAAACGACCTGAACGGACCGGACCGACCGACGGACCGGACCGACCACATTCGATCCGGTCCTCGGTCTAGGATTTTTGGCTAATTCGGTCGTCGGTCCAGTCCGGTTCGGTCCGGACCGACCAAAAAATCGAAAATCTTGCCAAAATATTGCTTTTTTGGACCGGACCGACCATATTCGGTCTCGGTCTCGGTCCCGGTCCCGGTTTTTACCTTAATTCGGTCTCGGTTTTTGGCGGTCCGGTCCGGTCCGGTCCGGTCTCGGACCGATGCTCACCCTTAATGTATGTAGTATGTATTGTGTGTATGTATATATATATATATATATATATATATATATATATATATATATAGTATGTATGTGTGCATGTATGTATGTATTATATAGTATGTATGCGTTATTAAAGTATGTTTGGATACATGTATGTATGTATATATGTATGTATGTAGGTATGTATACAATATGTATCTCTCTCTTTATATATTTTGCTATCTCTTAGTCCTTATGTGGCTTAATTGTTGTCTTGCCACATAGGATTTTTGCTTATGTGGCATCTTCATGGTAGCCTTCTTTAAACACATGCCATATGTACCTCCATGTCATATCCTATTTAAGATTTAAATTTAAATTATTAGATAATCATTAATTAATTAATTAATTAAAGCATATATTGATAACAAACTAATTTCCATTGTGTCCATAGTATTGATAACAAACGAATTTTGATTTCAAAATTAAAAAATCTCACTTAAGTCACCATCAACATGTTTACACTTTTAAATAATATTCAAAATTAATACTCTCATTATGTCTTGCCACATAGGATTTTTGCTTATGTGGCATCTTCATGGTAGCCTTCTTTAAACACATGCCATATGTACCTCCATGTCATATCCTATTTAAGATTTAAATTTAAATTATTAGATAATCATTAATTAATTAATTAATTAATTAAAGCATATATTGATAACAAAATAATTTCAAGGGGTTTTTGCATATATATCCTTCCGAAAATGCATAATTGCATATATATCCAAAGTATGCATAAAAACCATTGTATTATGTGCATTAAAAACTTGTACAAAGGATATATATGTAATTATTCATTTTGAGAGGGATATATATGCAATTCTGCCTAATTTCAATTGTGTCCATAGTATTGATAACAAACGAATTTTGATTTCAAAATTAAAAAATCTCACTTAAGTCACCATCAACCTGTTTACACTTTTAAATAATATTCAAAATTAATACTCTCATTATTATACCATATTTCTTTTAAATTTACAATCAACTTAACCAAAAATATACATAGATAATTTAAGTGGTTATATTTTTTTATTAATTATCATCATATATTCATGCACTATAATTTATTTTATAACCTATAAACGCCTTTTATTTTTATAACTAGACGCATCTTTGAAATATACTCTATGCTTTCATTCTGCTATGTTCTTATGCTTTGGGTGGCAAAAATATGCACGTATTTTAGCCGCCATATTTTCTGGTTTGTTTATAGATTATCTGTCTTTTCCAATGTTTATATATTCGATATAAACAAACATATTTCATCCACCATAATTGTTACATTTTTTAAAGGTAACTATGTATCCAAATTGGTACTATAATTTAAATTTCAATAGATTTCTACAACATAATAGTGATCCATCGTTTGTTTTCAGATCACACCTATGGCGAGGACTTGTTCTCGCAATAGGTATCTCGAGATTTTTTTTTTTTTTTTTTTTTTTTGGGAATTGAAAATATAAACAAATGAATTATTTTTATTAAATACAATTTTTTTAATAAAAAGAAATACTTATTGCATGGACATGTCCTCGCAATAGGTAGCCCTGAAATTTTTAATTTTTGCTGGAAATTGAATTTCTAAATAAATGAAATATTTTTATTATACACACAAAATTTTAAAAATAAAAAATCTATTGCGAGGATAAGTTCTCACTATAGGTTTGGTAAAAAAAATATATGTATATGTATAGTCAAAGCAAAAAATCAAACCCAGACACTTTTTTGTCGTTTAGTGGCTTATAGCGAGGACTTCCTTGTCCTCGCAAAAAGGTTTCGTCACTTTTTATCATTTTTCTAGTAATGTCACTAAAAAATCACGAGTTACAATACTGAGTCTTGTTCAACTTCGAGACATACAACTTGTACAAATGAATAGTAGTTATAAAATCTTTCGAGAAAACGATGTTATATGGTAAATGTTACGTTACATTATATACTGATTGCTTTGAATGGATTGATTTTAGGTATGAGGCCAAATTTATAAGCAACATCGTCAATGACATAAGAAAGAAAGTGAACTACAATGACCTTTACATTAGCGACAAACTGGTGGGAGTGAAGAAATATGTTGCTGAGATTGAATCATGGTTACAAGACCCATCATCGGATTCCACATTCCTTGTCATTGATGGGATGGGAGGCATAGGAAAAACGACCATTGCCAAGTGCATATTTAACATGAATTATCATGAGTATGATGGTAGTTGTTTTCTGGAAAAAATAAATGAGACATCAATTGAATCCAATGGAATAGTTCGCTTGCAAAGTCGGCTTCTTTCCAAAATTTTAAAGAGTGAAAAGAAAGAGAGAGTTTTGGGTGAGTCTGAGGGAACCAGTATGCTGGAGAAAGCTATATGCAACAAAAAAGTACTTCTTGTACTTGATGATGTTGCTAAATTGGAGCAGTTAAAAGCATTACTTGGAAAACAAAAGTTTTATCCAGGAAGTAAGGTGATCATAACCTCAAGGCACGCCTGGTTATCAACAACTTTTAAAGTTCCTCCTATGGTTCAAACAATCAGAAAGCTATCCAACGCTGACTCTGTTGAGCTCTTTAGTCTCTATGCCTTTCCTCAAAATCAACCCATTGAACCCAACTATGATCAGTCAAAACTAATAAGTCAAGTAACTCATCACTGTGAGGGTCTTCCTTTGGCTCTTGAATTGTTGGGTTCAAATCTATGTGGAAAAAACATTGCTCAATGGAAAGACACTATGTCCAAGTTAGAAAAATATCCTCATCTTGGGATTCAAAAAGTTCTACAGTTGAGCTATGATTCTCTGGAAGATAACAGTGATAAATATGTGTTTCTGCATATTGCTTGCTTTTTTGTGGGGGAGCATGGAGATTTCATTGTCAAGGTATTAGCTGAGTGCAATCTACACCCTGTTATCGGGATCAAGAATCTAAATGATAGGAGTCTCCTATATATTGAAGATGGGAAAGTAGGGATGCATCAACTAATCAGGGAGATGGGGAAAGAAGTTGTCCGCCTAGAATCACCAAAGGATCCTGGGGAACGAAGTAGGTTGTGTGAACATGAAGATTGTAGTAACGTGTTGCAAGAGAATGCGGTACATATTGCATACCCCTTTTATTTTATTTTATATATATAAGTTTCCTGTTCTGACATTGTATAGCCATAGTTCACTTTTTACTTTATTTTTGAATTAGGGTACAAAAAAAGTAGAAGGATTCAGGCTTGATATGCAACAGGGGAATGAAGCAAACTTCGAAATTGGATCTTTAGAAAAGATGATGAACCTAATGTTACTTCAACTAAGCTATGTAACATTTTCTGGGAAATACAAAAACTTGCCAAAAAAGTTACGATTATTGAGATGGCATGGGTTTTATCTAGAATCTATACCAGGTGACATTCCTTTGGAGAAGCTCGTCGTTCTTGACATGCGTCACAGCAAATTAAAGCGTGTTTGGGATTCTTACAAGGTTTGTCATATATCCTAGACAACTAATTATCAAACTCTAAATTTATAATATCTTCATGCCTAAGGTTATTAACATACTTGTGGTTTTTCATGTAACAGCGTATTGAATCCTTAAAAATCCTTAATCTTAGCTACTCTGTTGAGCTAATCAAAACCCCAAATTTTCATGGACTCCGTGGTCTAGAGAGTTTGATTCTGAAAGGATGTACAAGTTTAATTGCAGTTGACGAATCGATTGCATGCCTTGACAGACTTGTCTTGCTAGATCTGTCCGATTGTACAAGCCTAAGAAATGTTCCTTGCTTACCTAGATCCCTTACATCACTTCAAATGTCTGGTTGCCAAAACCTTGGAGCTGTGAGTCGTATTCAATTTTCTTATTCAACTTCCTTACATTCTTCTCAGTTGAAGAAGTTGAATATCTCAGATTGCAATCTGTTTGACAATTCTTTCCCGAATGACTGGAGTATTCTAGTCTCATTGACGGAGTTGAATATTGGTGGCAACAAAATAACTTGCTTGCCAAAATGTATTCAAAGCCTACCTCGACTTGAAACTTTCCATGCTAATAGATGTTCACAGATCCAATCAATTATAGGACTCCCAAAAACTGTCTCTAAATTGACAATCATGGACAATAAGTCCTTGGAGAAAGTATTACAGTTCCAACAAGATCGAAATACCTTCGTGTACGTTTTTCTTTTCCCAAAATTATGTTACATAGAGGGTTGGTATAAGTGTCAATCAATAGACAAAGTTGAGAGGAAAGTTAAACAAAAACTGGGGTTAGGAATGGAATCGGGTCTTGATTGTAAGCAAAAGGTAGGATTTGCTTCGCTCTACTTTTAAATTATATTTTGCATACATGTTTCAATTTACAGAGGATCTTATATGTTTTCTTTCACATGAGCAGGTGTTATTTGAGTATGGTATATTCAGCACATTGGTTGATTTCGAACAAATCCCAAAGCCATCCTACTTCACACACGTAAAAGCGGGCCCACAAATATCATTCAAAGTTCCTTCTCATAATAGAATAATAAGTGGCGTCAACTTGTGTCTAGTGTTTCCTGGAGACCTTGTGAACTTGAGAATTCAAGTATGTAACAAGACCAAGCATGTGGAGTGGAATTACTATCCTGCAGATATTTATGATGTATGTATGAAACCAAAAGGGTGGTTAAGCGTTTGGAGGTGCGGCAAACTATTAGGGGGTGGAGATGAAATATGTGTAAGCATCCTTAATAGAGGTGAAGAAGATCTTTGTGGGGAAGTACAACGATGTTGTATAAACCTTATATATGATGAAGATAATATTGAAGAAGATGAAGGGGAAATAAAGGAGAAGGAGAATGACAATGAAGTCGATGAAAATGATGTTGAAAAAGATGAAGGAGAAGGAAAGGAGGAATGGAATGACAATGTGGTGATGATGAGTCAAAATGATGATGAAGTTGATGATGAAGTTGATGAAAATGATGATGAAGAAGATGAAGGGGAAATAAAGGAGGAAGGGAATGACAATGTGGTGATGGGTGAATATGATGATGAAATAATAAGATGGAGTGATAGAATGGTTATAGATATATCCGACTATGTTCATTCTGGCATGACCTATTCCTTCGGAGGCAATAGGTTTATCAATTTTGTTGGCACAATTCATGCTCATTATTATTATATATACTAAAAATCATTTAGGATGAATAGTAAAAATACTGTTTTGCACTGTTGATTGCCCAATTTTCGCTTTTAGACCCTGTGGTTATAGATTTATTGCAAAGTTAGTCCTTAACGCCTGTTAATATTGTACAGAAAAAGCCCCTTAGGTTAACTTTTAATTTCAAAGTTAGTCCCTAAGGACTAACTTTGTAATATACTGACAATCTCAGGCAGTAAAAATCATACTATTTTCAGAAAAACTTTTCGAAAATAGTACTTGCGGTTATCGACCTTTTGCATATATAGTCCTTAATAACAAAAATAATTTTTTTACAACCGTTTCATTAAGAGTTTAGATTAAACAAAACATTCCCGCAGCAACGCGCGGGTACCCCCACTCGTTTATATCCAAAACCTAACTATTTATATTTTACTCATATTTATGGTACTTATCATTAGAACATTTATTGAGAGTGATCTTGACGTATGATTTTGTTAGTTTAATCTCATAATATTCTTGATTTATACATTCAACTAGGTTTGTAGCCCGCACGTTGCGGCGGGATGTTTGTGAACGGAGTATTATATGCGAGATGTTTGCAAATGAGTATTATATGTGACGAAAGCTTTGTATGCTATGGTATTCAAGGCCCTAGAATCTCAAGTTAGAAGACTTTTTACCCAAATCTTTCTTTCAATCAAATTACAATTCAATTGTTACACATGTGAGAAATAAAAACAAACTGAATGACTAAAACCTCAAGTGTAAAAACGAAAGCCTACTTTATGATTGTGAAGACAGTTTAGTAATCCATTTAGCTCAATAACGGTTCGTTCAATAATCCATTTCCAACATGTATTGCAGGCCACTTTCTGGAGAAGGGGCAGCCCGAAAGGTGCATGAAATGATCTATGCATTCTGGTGTCGTGAGAGTTCATTTTGCAAAGTCTGTAACAGATAAGCAATCTAATCACCATATTGATCATCTTAAAATATAACCTATATTGAAGACAAATACAAATATATAATCGTTTAGCTACGGAAGCATTTTAACATGTTATGATGTTTTTTTTATGGTTTCTCCTATAGCTCTAACGTATCCGCTATAATCTGTTGATCCAAAAAAGTTTTAATTTAAAGGATTGTCTTAGAAATAGAAGGACGAAATAAATACATATTACCTGTTAGAACAGGATCTTGGTTTTTGTACTTGGTCTCTATAGTGACTACCATGTAATCTAACTGATTATAGCAACCCGTCGACAGTGTACAACTGCTTCTATCATCCTGTTCCTATACCATGCTTCTACCACCAATTGTAACTACACAATATTGTTTTTACAACATTAATGTTTGATATAGGAAACACATACAAAAAATAATAATAATAATAATATTAAAAAAAAAAAAAAAAAAAAAAAAAAAAAAAAATCCCAGTTACGTTTTGAACCAAAGCCAGTACATTCTCCATTATCACCCCTGTCTGAAAATATTATTTTTCTCAATTCATAGAAACGAACACCGGTGATGGCAGGTCCAATATTACAACCAAACAATGGACGCCCATTATACAACGGGTGCCTCGTTACATATTGGCGCATACGCATTAGCAGTATCCCATTTTCCGTATCGTAATTTGTTAGTTGCTCTTCCACGACTACAGCCACAATTCCTGCACTGATAAACTATATCAAATTACATTTAATCATTTTTACTGTGACTACTAATGCTCATCTACGTATCTAGTTTAGTTTGTACCAAAGCTTAATAGAGATTGCCTTTTGTACTTTTCCAACTTTGCTTACCCATGTGCCTACAGCTAAGCAAATTAGCCCAGTCATTTCAGCAATAGATGGGTCGAAGTGGCCATCTCTTTAATTGATATTAGCATCTAAGTCACTTAAAACATTCATATCAATTTATCAAATAAATAGCAACCTGAAAGACTCTTTTAGAAGCTTATTTTTTACCAAAGCACTGATAAGATACTTTAAGCAATTCCAAACACCCCCTGAATCAACAATCTCATAGTAAAAATTGTCAATTTCTTCTCAGTAACTTTAATGCAAATTGAAAAGACAGAATGTGCTATTTTAAAACCTCACAAAAGTGTACATGTTGACCTCAGCCTACAAATGGAAACTTCGTCGTTCATGTTTGCTAATGTATTCTTGAAAAACAATGCTCATACAGAACTACCCCTTTTGACATTTTACCCAAAGTGACTTGCCAGCCCATTTTGCCACATTTTGGTTCCTATCAATTCCCAATTCACGTTCCGCTGCTTTGCTATTTGTTCTATGTTAATTACTGTATGCCCATTCGTATCATTCTTTAATTCGTAAACTTTAACATATTTCAAGAACACAACCGTCGAAGATTCACTGTGTAGACTTTTCATACACATAAACACATAATCCACTACAGGACTAATGGACAAATGGGCAGCCCGGGTAAGTCGTAAGAAAATGTAATTTAACACAAAAGATAAAAAAAGTAACTCTTGCCTAATTAAATCCGTTACAATAAAAGAAAAAGGTACCTCAACAACTGCCTAAACGGTTCATGAACATCGTTGACCCATAACCTGATTTAGTGACTCAATTCCAGTAAAAACATAAAACATACATAATGAAAACCAAAAAGGTTGAATCTTTATAATAATAAAGAAAAAATTAACCTTGCGATAAAGAGATAATCAACATGTCAAATATGTTATTTTAATGAAAAATGTATCAAATAACGTGCCAAATATGTTAAAAAAAAATTGTATCAGTATAGAATAATCAGGTAACAGTCTTAGAGGCCTACTTTTTGGTTCTAAATTGTAAAAAATATAACTTACCATTTTATCCCGCACTGCAAGCCCGAAACACATCCATTTCTGTCCCATTTCATCACCTAAGCGCGCTATTTCAGTAGTGAGACGCACCTACTTTGGTCCCCATTTCAGTAGCCAGATGCACCCCTCTCATGCCCCATTCCAGCATCCAATCCAACACCAATTTCAGCCCCCAAATTGACCCAAGCTCCCACTGCAGCCCCCAAACACACCCATTTCCGGCCCATTTCGTCACACAAATTGACCAATTTCAGGCTCTAAACACACCCATTTCAGTACCCAAACACACCTGTTTTAGCTCCCATTTCAGCAAGCCAATTCGACACCCATTTCAGCTTCCAAATTGAGCTATTTCAACACCCCGAACCCACCCATTTCAGCCCCTATGTCATTCCCATTCTGTGTGGCCGTTTCAAGAAATCTTTTTTCCTCTGATTTGTCACAAACCCAAATATAACATGTTAAGTATTTGGTTATGTAAACCATTGTTCAACTCTGAATTAATAATTAATATACGATATTATTCATGTAAAGTGGTATCTCAACGACCCAAATATAACAAAACTAAATATAATGCACCTTCAATTGCTAATATCCGAAGCATCTTTATTGCTCCTGAAAAAAACCTGCTGCAATCTTCTCCGATGCCATCAAAGGCACCAAAGTAAGATAACAAAAGGATCGACAGCTGGTCCTCCGAAACCCACCAAACGCCTCAGACGTGTGTTTGCATTATACTACCACAAAAAGAACGTACTTGGCAAAATGTTACCTAGCAGATCAACATAATCCCTATCACGTTACCTTTGTGCTTGTTTACCTATGATAATAACAGTAATTTACTAATTTAGAGGATCCATGAAGATGTGATGCAAACATCAATTAATTGAAATTACAGAATATGGTAAATAGAAGCTTTACCTTATAATTATAATCATAACACATCGCAAGAAAATCGCCTTGAATCTGAACACATTTGGTAAATCCATAATTCCAGCCCACCCAAAAAATGAACCAACCGATTTGTATTTCTTTTGGGATTTCCTGTTACAAAAGAATAAACCCATCATAATCAAACAAAACCCCTAATAATCTGAAAAATTGAATCTTTATAATAACAAAGAAAAATAAAAACAGCAAAAACCTAATTTTTCTGGCTCTTGATCATTTGTGGATATGTGTGTGTGTTTTGTCGGGTGAAGAAAATGGGAGAGGGTTCTGGAAGGGAGGGATAATATTATAATATGCGGACTGTAGAAACACTCACAGCTTGCACTGTAGATATCCCATTGTCGGATCGGAGCAATTACTCCATTTTTAATGGGCTGTTATTTTAACGAGGTTTTAAACCCGCGCGTTGCCGCGGGGTGTTTGTATACGTAAGTTTGAAACAATAGAAAACTTTCAACTCAATGAAACAGTTAATGTTCCACTCTCATATTTTCAATAAAATATAAAGATGAAGTTAACTACCGATTCCTAGAAGCCTGAAACTTTCTAAATTATCCAACTTCAATTCGAAATTCTTGAGGTGAAATTTCCAACTACAAATAAGTTTTTACATATGAAATTTCACAACACCAAGAAGCCATACAACTACATATTTATCATTTTTTTTAAAAGGAGATAAAACTGCACAGGAAAGAAACAAATGTCAGTAAGGACCTAAACCCAATTTAGCCTCATTTCAGGACTTAAACCCACCCATTTTAGCTCCCACTTCAGCAGCCAAACCCACCCATTTCAACTGCCACTCCAGCCCCTAAAAGACACCCATTTCAGCATTCAAGCGCACCCATTTCAGCCCCTATTTAGCACCAACCACAATCATGATAGAAACTTTGGCTTCCTTTGAGTAACGCTTGCTGTGAAGAATCCACTCCATCACACAAACCACTTGAATCATGCTGAGTTTGGAAAACTACACCTGGAAAAAAAATGAAGGAATTTTGAAATGACAGTCGAACATTAAACAAAGGGGCATTAAACAAAGGAATTTTGAAGATCCGTAACTGATAGAATCCGTAACCACGGTGAAACAGCAGCTTGTACAGCCAATTTCATTACATACGCTAATGTGACCAAGACTATAATGTCACATTATCAACATCTAAATGCACAGCCGAGCCCCCTCTAGAAATCACAGAATCTTGATCCTGAAGGGGATTTTTTTAAGGTTGTATGCAGTAAAAAAACACAGTTTGGGCAACTTCCAACTTGTGACCAGTTTCCTATATAACTAAAATTTTGTTTCATTACTCATTTGGTTTATTATTGTTAGAAAGTTATATTTATTTTTTAGTCGGCAAAAGAGATACTTTGCAAAATAGTAATGGTTATATGCTGCTTTGCAAATGTATATGTCTTTGACTAATGAAGCAACATTTAGGCCCCCTGAAAAGGCTCTAACTTGTTTATCAATTTGCAACGAACATCGGATATAGGAGTTTAATAAGAAAAGTAAGGCTTTCAAACCGTACCTGCAGTTGTGGTGTGACATCAAAAGTTTCTACTTTCCGGCTGTAAACAGTCTCCTTCTAAAACCTATGCCTTTGGCTCGTCAAGAGACCTTACGTCTTAGCACTGGTGACAATCACAAAAGTGACCAGAAATGGTCCTTGTGGTTGGTGTTCGAGATGCTGATTGATGTCTTTTGGGCCTAAAAACAAACTTTAATGAAAAGCATAATAAAGTAAGCAAATACAGTAGTTTTTTTAATGATCAGCTAGTTTTCTTCTTTATGGGGTGTTTGGAATTAGGTTTTTCCTGAATAAAGATTAGTCTTGTTGCTCAACTTGTGTGTTTTTTTACATGTTGATATTTTTATGATGTCTTTTCATTAATTCATAATAATTATACTAACTGTTTCTTTAATGCTTAAATTTTAAGAAATACATTGTAACCCAAAATACTGTATTTACCTTGAACATCAGCAGCGCTTGATGGTACACCTTCAGTCCCCATATCATGGGTCATTAAAAGAACATCAGAAAGTTGCGTTTGTAGATGCCCAAGAGCAGCATATAGTCTTGTTGTATCATTCACATGTGGCGATCCTGGGAAGCATTCTAAAGTGTGACTTTTGCCATATTGCCTGTTAGATGCAACAAATGTTTCGAATCTAGTGTCATGATTCTCGAGGAAGGTAGCAACTCGTGAAGGCCGCCATCTAATTACACCAGGTGGCTTTCCATGTGCATTACGCAGAAGGCAAACTTTCCCTAAACAGCTTCCTACAGGAAAAATAATTGTATACAGTTAATGTTAGGGGAAAAAAATAATAAAAAAAATAAAAATAAAATAAAAAAAAAGAAATAGATGACCTTTTATCTTTGAAAATATCAAAAGCATACTTCAAGAACTCCTTTAGTTGTCAGGTCAAATGCCGCAGAGAACTGCCCTGTACCATCAATCCAATTGATAATATGCTGCCTATGACTATCTGCAATTCAAATTACAGACATAAACAAAGACGACAAAATAATACAGAATGTAGAGGTGCCAATTATGACCTCTTTATCTATAAAAGGATCAATTCGAAGAGGATACAACACTAATGCATGTGGCAGTGGTGCTGAGTGGAGTTAGGCCTGTGGCCAACCAGTCCGCATAAATTATATATGGATTAAGGCCTTTTTTCTTGTAGTGTATGTAACATTTTCTGGGAAATACACAAACTTGCCAAAAAAGTTACGATTGTTGAGATGGCATGGGTTTTATCTAGAATCTATACCAGGTGACATTCCTTTGGAGAAGCTCGTCGTTCTTGACATGCGTCACAGCAAATTAAAGCGTGTTTGGGATTCTTACAAGGTTTGTCATATATCCTAGACAACTAATTATCAAACTCTAAATTTATAATATCTTCATGCCTAAGGTTATTAACATACTTGTGGTTTTTCATGTAACAGCGTATTGAATCCTTAAAAATCCTTAATCTTAGCTACTCTGTTGAGCTAATCAACACCCCAAATTTTCATGGACTCCGTGGTCTAGAGAGTTTGATTCTGAAAGGATGTACAAGTTTAATTGCAGTTGACGAATCGATTGCATGCCTTGACAGACTTGTCTTGCTAGATCTGTCCGATTGTACAAGCCTAAGAAATGTTCCTTGCTTACCTAGATCCCTTACATCACTTCAAATGTCTGGTTGCCAAAACATTGGAGCTGTGAGTTGTTTTCAATTTATAATATCTTCATGCCTAAGCAAAAGGTAGGATTTGCTGCGCTCTACTTTTAAATTATATTTTGCATACATGTTTCAATTTACAGAGGATCTTATATGTTTTCTTTCACATGAGCATGTGTTATTTGAGTTTGGTATATTCAGCACATTTGTTGATTTCGAACAAATCCCAAAGACATCCTACTTCACATACAATAAAAAGGGCCCACAAATATCATTCAAAGTTCCTTCTCATAATAGAATAATAAGTGGCCTCATCTTGTGTCTAGTGTATCCTGGAAACCTTGTAAATTTGAGAATTCAAGTATGTAACAAGACCAAGGATGTGGAGTGGAATTACTATCCTGCACATATTTATGATGTATGGATGAAACCAAAAGGGTGGTTAAGCGTTTGGAGGTGCGGCAAACTATTAGGGGGTGGAGATGAAATATGTGTAAGCATCCTTAATAGAGATGAAGGATATCTTTGTGGGGAAGTACAAGGATGTTGTATAAAACTTATATATGATGAAGATAATATTGAAGAAGATGAAGGGGAAAGAAAGGAGAAGGAGAATGACAATGTGGTGAGGGCTTCCACTCACTCCACTCACCTCCCCTCTAGTATGGGAAAGAAACGGAAAAATTCTCTTTCAGGCTGCTTTGGAGGCTTCTTTTCCTCGTGTTTCCCAAAAATGAGGGTATGGGGGAATAGTGATGTGGTGATGAGTGAATATGATGATGAAGTTGATGAAAATGATGTTGAAGAAGATGAAGGGGAAATAAAGGAGGAAGGGAATGACAATGTGGTGATCGGTGAAAATGATGATGAAATAATAAGATGGAGTGATAAAATGGTTATAGATATATCCGACTATGTTCATTCTGGCATGACCTATTCCTTCGGAGGCAATAGGTTTATCAATTTTCATGGCTACAGTGGACGAAACAATGCCCTTTTGCATTTTGGTCCCTAAGGTGTAACTTTCTTTGCAAACTAAGTCCTTCGGGGACTACCGGTGCAACGCGCCGATAATTTTAAGGACTTTTCCTGTAAAAACATATTATTTCATTGTGTTTGGACTGGGCTGCTATTGGGCCTAAGTGAAACAGTAAACAATATTATGGATTGGGCTTATATTTTTTTTTTTATCCGAGAATTATATAAAAAATAATTGGAGTGCAAAGTATTTATTATCCAATGTATTTTTTAATGCATTGTGTTAATTTTTGGTATAATATTTGACGAAAAAAAGTGGTATTTTGATTATTACAAATTTTCATGAGGATACATTTTTTACAAGATCGGGAAAAACCATTAACAAGTTCTTTTACAGTGGAAGCAACAGTGGTCTTTTGCAATTTAGTCCCTAAGGTGTAACTCAAAAAAAAAATTAGCATGGCATTCCCGCACCAACGTGCGGGTTCCTTCGCTCGTTTATATCCAAAACCTAACTATTTATATTTTACTGATATTTATGGTACTTATCATTAGAACATTTATTGAGAATGATCTTAACGTATGATTTTGTTAGTTTAATCTCATAATATTCTTGATCTATACATTCAATTATAGAGATGTTGATGATATTGTTATTATTATCAGTATGTTTATGAGTTGCGTTTTGAAATGTTTTCAAGTTAAATGATATGTTTGCACTTATTTGAAGGGAAGTATGGTTTGATCTTTTTGTTGAAAAAAGTAAGATCAATTTTGATCTACTTAAAATAATTATTTTGCTAATCATGGTTAATTCGTTGTAAACTTTTGTACATGAGGGTTGAAAATTATTTTTAATGGGCTGTTATTTTAGTGTACAACATTTTATTGCTTGTTAGCCATAGGACAAAATTTCAATATAGAACTAATATTTGTCATAAAACCAATAAATTAATTCTACTAATTCATTTTTCTTAAAAAAAAAAAAAAAAAAAAAAAAAAAAAAAAAAACTTTTACATTTTTTTTAAAATTAAATACCTCGCAAATCATTAATTGTTACGCCAAAAAAAAATTATACCATCACGACGAGATTTAAATTATACCAAATTGAAGAAAGCAAAAGGTTCCCATTTACAGTACTTAAAAAGTCATTTCCGAAGCCAAGGATGTGAAGTTGGAGAAATTTATTTTAACATTAGTTTAAAAAGGTGGTCCTTTTAAGTTTAAAATAATTTTTGGTTTTATATAATTCGATAGACTTTCATTATCATATAATATATTGATAGTGTTTGGTTTGAAAAAAAAATATAAAAAAGAAAGTTACTGTGCGTTTAAACATATATTGGAAATGGCAATGGGAATGGTTTTTATAATCCCACCAAGGGTGGTGGTTTTTGATGTGCCTAATGTGATGGGTTTGATTTCTAATTTTTGAAAGCAAATCTATTAACCAAATAATTAAGTTAGTAATCAATCTCATTCCCTCATTCCTATACCCACCAACAAAACACCCCTTAAGAATTGAAGCTTTAGACTGAGCTTTAATGCTGGAATTATGTTTAGTGTACGTTAAGGTGTAAATGTGTGAAAGGAAAGTGACTCGAGAGAGATGAGAAAAATATTTCTATTAAGTATGTTTTATAATATTGAATTACAACCAAACAAATGTTTATATACCTGTTGCAGGATTTCTGACCAGATTTTAATATTTATAATTGTCTCATCTACCTATGGTCGACCTTATGCATTTACGAGCAGTGTACCCGGTCGTGTATAGTGTAGTATTAGGTAAAGCTGATGTCATCCCAAGAGCTGTGTTTCTGGATTCTAACTTAAGTCTATTTCACGTTTTAAAATGGTTTATGATTTGTTTGAATGATTAAACTAATAAACAGAAATGAAATAACGAAATTAAATTGAAGTTGTTAGCAATGGAGAGAAAGTGTACTAGCCTAATTGGTCATCATATATTGTTATAACTATGTTCTCTATTAAACTTTTCTATAGCTTCAAGTGGGGCGACGATATTCACTAGACTCCTATGGTCAATTTGCCTAGCCTATCTCCCTAGAATCCTTTTCGGAACCAAAGGCACGACCCTCTGTAAGTAAGTGGAAGTATGGTAGACTAGTTTGAGTCATTAAGTGCCACTACATGCTAGATTCATTCTGATGTGTGATCCGGCCTCTCGGATCATAGACCACGCATCTCTTACTTCTTAAGTTTATCCAACCCGGAGGGTGATCCTAAGGTTAATTAGCACACAAGGAATGGTCTATTCTTACCAACCCTCATAACCTAACTACACCAGGGTCCTATGGTCAATTCTCCTAGTGTACCTAGTACAACCGGTTCTTTTTGTAAGAACCCGAAATTTTCCAAATTATTAATTTCTTGTATGACCGAAAAATTTATTATGAATGTTATATGCAATAGTTCTCAATCGCTCTCGCATTTTGTTCCTGTTTCCATTTAAACTATAATGCAACGACTAATAGTGCCAATTGAACATATGACAAACTCACGACCCCCTTCATTATTAAAACACCCGCGTACCGACACCGCGATTGTATGGCATAAACTTATTAATCAAATATCGAGACTCATCTAAATCCGCGGTTCGTTTAATTCACCCCGAGCTTTACAAAGTCAAAAGAAATACCCTCATACCTCACCTTTTATTTTAACTACACTTAATTACTTTTACAAATAAACACAAACAAAAGTATTACTTTAAAAAAAACGTACTTTCTGCGTCGAACACTAAATAACTACAGGACAACCAACTGAGTGCTAGTAGCAATCTACACCATTTTTTTTCAAGACTTTACCTTCCGCGATTAGTATTAATTGTGCCCCGAACAATCCATCTGACCGCTAATAGGGATCGACATCATCTTTCAAGGTTGCACTATAAACCCAACAGATTCCCTTAAGACATCGACCTAGTGTCCACAGAACTTGAGGCTTAGACATTTTTATGGACTTGTTGCTGAAATACCACAATCATCTACGAGGAGAGACTCGTCCGCATACCATTGGGTGATAAGATCTTAACAATACGAGGAGGACCCCTCGATGGAGGTCAAGAAAGGAGGAACCAATTGAACTTTTTACAAGGAATAGGAACATACAATAGGCTGACTTATGACCTAACAAAAGTCATAAGACCTTACAGAGTAACCTGTGCCATTATATATATTTTTCTTGGAACAATTGCCAAATCTTTCACTAATTTTGAGGATGTTAGCCTGACTGTGACGTAAGAGTAACCCAAAACAACGTTGTTCACTAAGCCAAACCTTAGAGGTAAATCAAACATCTCTGTCCGCGACTAGAAATGACAAGATACCATGACTTGACACTATTATGTCAATGCACGATTTACCCTCTCCGCACCATATAATAAGACTCCCTCGTAAGTAATGGATACCTTGGATAGTACTATCAATATACAACCACCTTTACAACATTGTACCCTCTAAGAGTTCTAGATTATTCGGCCCCAAAAACCTATTTTGATATGACCTCACTCCCACACCAAGATGCCAATAAGTCTTAACATACCGAACGACCGTCGATACACAACTTTCACTTGAAACCAAGGAAAACGCCTCCTGACATAATATTCAATTGATTCATTTATTTCAGACCACTAGCATAACAAAATAAGTCATGATCCCTTCCAGTACTACCGAAGTGGATTAAGTACCATATTTATATACTTCACCCGATATTTAGCCACCAAACATTAGCAAGCAATAGAAACTAGGCTATGCCCTTAAACCTTTAAAAATTTATACGTACCCAACTATACCTACTTCCTTGATGTTTTCACTCTTAAGAAATTTTTCCTAAAACTCGTAGTGATATTTTTCTAAAATACTTATTTTAACGGGTTATTTTTTTAGTAAAACCTTACCACACTTTCCTACGTTAAGAAACGACTAAACATTGATTTTTGTGAAATTATTTTAGTTACACCATATTTAAAATTTGTTATACTAAACTTTAAAATATTTAGGATCGCTTTATTTTACCCGACTATTAACCTCGAACAAAGAAATTTATATCCCTCTAATTATTAATTTGGTCAAATTCGTGTAAACGCTTACCCAAATAAAGTTTTGAACAATTTTTATTTTTATTATTTATTTATTTATTTTAATACCTCTAAGTAGGGAAACACACAATTCCAGGACAAATCCTAGGAACAAACCTCGAAAACAACCGCTACACCTATATACCACCTGACCTGCTTAATATTGACAATAGAGATAGGCCATACCATGACACCATTCCTTCGAAGTACAACCTTCCCACTCATCCTATAAGTTAAGATTCTCACATTGGTAGAAACACGTTGAATTAAGTAATCAATTACTCAAGAGACAGCCTACTCTTTCAGAATTTTAGATAACTTTATCATTTTGGGACATAACATCACTTTTACCTTGGGACTATAAGAGGTCGCATCTGACCGTAAGATCTTTAGCTTCCATCTGTATCGAGACAAACATCCCTAGACATAGTACCCACTTGACAATTAATACCACGATTTCGAATCAATCTACATCATGGTTCTGCCTTAATGAGTTGAGCACTTAGGATCGCGAGCATTATCCGATGATAACTTCCAAACATTCCTAATCATTGGCATCCTTAGATCCCTTGATTCATTGATCATCACTCTAACTAGCCGTGTAGGGTTGTTGAGACATTCTTCCTTGATGTGAAACAACTAAAACAAAGCCGCATTCCTATCGTCAAGGTTCAATGGAACTCTAATAGAGGACCCGAGTACACATGGGAACGTGAAGACCGAATTCGTGCTAAATATCCACACCTATTCACCGAGACGACCCCAATGACTACCACGGACTAAGAATTCCGGGACGGAATTCAGAATTAGGGGTAGGTACTGTAAGAACCCGAAATTTTCCAAATTATTAATTTCCTGTATGACCGAAAAATTTATTATGAATGTTATATGCAATAGTTCTCAATCACTCTCGCATTTTGCTCCCGTTTCCATTTAAACTATAATGCAACGACTAATAGTGCCAATTGAACATATGACGAACTCACGACCCCCTTCATTATTAAAACACCCGCGTACCGACACCGCGATTGTATGGCATAAACTTATTAATCAAATATCGGGACTCATCTAAATCCGCGGTTCGTTTAATTCACCCCGAGCTTTACAAAGTCAAAAGAAATACCCTCATACCTCACCTTTTATTTTAACTACACTTAATTACTTTTACAAATAAACACAAACAAAAGTATTACTTTTAAAAAAAAAAAAGATGGAGGAAACAAAAAAAGGGGAGATAAGCAGCTCTCTTTCTACCCTCGTATCACTCACCCTCCATTTTCACGCCTCATCTTTTTCTTTCTCTCTTCCCACCTGCTTCTCTGCAGTCCTAGCGTCTCCACTATCCACACCATCTAATAAATTCGGATTTGGCTTGATTCGATGGCAACAAAGATTCAAGTAGTGGTCTCTTTCACTCACGGGACTGCCCCCTTTTGTCCAAATCTTGAAGTCAAACGCAAGTCCCGAAGGGTGACTAGGCGGTGATAAACTCTTCCCCTTTTTGGCTACAAGATCGATTAGCTAAAAGAAAAGGTGGGATCAAACCACTCTTGTAGTTGTACTATTTAAACCGATCGGCTCACAAGGATTCTCCACACATCCAAAAGCTTCACATCAAAATATTAGTTTGATATTGAGAGATAAGTGGCTGAGGAATTTCGAAGGGTGTGTGGATTTGCTTGTGGTGGAATCGGGTTCAAGTCCTTTGTTTCATCTTCTGTTTTCTTTCGGATTAGCTTTACTTGTTGTAAGGATTTTTGTTTCTTGTTCTTATTCTTGTTCAATCGAATCTGTGACTGCTTTCTTTGGTACCAATTAGTTTTTGTTATGGTATTGTCTCGTTGGTTTTAACTGTTGCGTATCGATTTGGATTTTGATGTTAAGTCTCGATGTTATATATTTGTGTGGCTAACCTGAAACTAAACTAAAAATTAGATTAAGGTATTGGCTTATGAAGTGCTTATTAATAACCGTACATATTTCTTATTGGTTTATTTGGTTAAAATCGTGATTTGGGTTTGTGTAGCTGTGGGTCGAGACCCACATTGGGCGTCTTATCTTGTCTGATAATGCCTTAACTCACAATATTCGAACAAGTACTAATAAATAGTTGTGTGGTCTTGAACTTGGAAATGGCTTGGTGCTTGTAGTTTAGTTTTGGGTAGAAAAATCCACTGTGGTTGAACCACAGTGGTATATTTTGGTTTAACAACTTCTCTTGGCCACTTAGCAGTCATGGTTAGGGGGTAACAAAATGATTTTTGGGTAAAAATTTGATTGTGTTTGTTTTGGATGGGTGTCGAGACTACAACCCAACAGCGGCTTTGCACATCTTTGATTCACCTCTTTAGAACTAGTACAAATAATTGTGATGGTGTAAACTTTAGAACTTGATTTTGAGTTTGAAAGTGAAGCTGCAATTGGTTTTCAATTCTTTTGCCGCTGTTGAATCACTACTGTAAACACAAAAAGAAAAATGACTTTATTATGGGATTACTTAAAAATCTGAATATGGACTTGTGTTGTGTTTGAAATCGTGTTGTCACTAGTTGTGTTTATTTTGCTCGGTTAAAGGACCTCAAGTCCATTACATAAGGGTGCGTTTGGTTTGAGTCGTGTCATGAGGTCTGAGTATATTCGGGTTTCCCATGACTTTTTCACTCGAGCTCAATACAGCTACAATTGGTTTACTCACTTCTATGTCTAAATGAGTTTAAAAGAAAAGATGACAAACTGATTTTGAAAATGAGAATTAGCTTATGTATATTGCTGAGCCAAGCCAGTATGGCCCAACCGGGTGTGTTTGTCTTTCATCACTGGGCCAAGCCCAGTTTACTTTGATATAAGCAGATACATAACTTGTTTTATTATAGCACATGTACATTGTATTAGTAAATAAAAAGTATACTTAAAATTTTGAGAGTTTGGATGCCGAACTAAGTGGCATATTCACTTTAGCATATTTCACTGACTCGTTCCCAACTCATTTACTCCCGACATTATTTCACGACATACCCTAATTTACTAAACATATTTTATAAACCATTATACAAACTATACTCAAAACTTAACTATTTAAATCATTAGTCAATATTTTATAAAACACTAAACGGAAATTATTTTGACATCTAGGCACCACGTATAATAAAAACTTATAATTAAGTCATGCCCGATTTTCTAAAATTCTTATACTTATAATTTATAAGTAATTTTAAATACAAATGTTTTCTAGTAAAACTATTATATCAAAATTTATATATACTTTGTTTCTTTACAAATACATATATATATATATATATATATATATATATATATATATATATATATATACCTTTAAACAACGTCTCAAAACCCAACCTCACTTATCGCCATTTTCCGTACGTCTCGTCTTTTGGTCATTATCAAGCCAAATATGTCTATGTCCTCGCTATTCGTTCTTCGTCTACTTATGTACGAATACACTTCCAAGAGCCAATATTTACAAAACTATTTTCAAACTTAATCCACGCCACACAAGCAACAATATCGTTTTGAAAACTTATGAACTTATTTACGCTCATCGAGTCCTAAGCTAGAATTATGAACTAAATTATGCCATACTAATCTAGGTCACGCATCGGAGCTACCACCTACCATTTGACTCTATTGCATTTCTGCTACTATTGCTAAGGTGAGTTCATAGTCTCACTTTTCACTATGTTTTCAAATCCCGTGGGGAGATACATGCTATAAAACTGAACACAAGTATTTTTTTTTATGATACCCCGATTGATATTGCCTAAGTTAACACCCTTGCCAAAAAGTCCCTCATATCATGAACCATTAATCACTTGCGAGTGAACGCAAATTTAATGAATAGATCTATTGGCAGTTGACGCCCCATTTGAAGTTAGCCTGAAATGATTACCAAATGCACTATATTTGAATAAAAAGGAAGTTGGAAACTCCTACTACGACGAGGGCACTACCACCTACATCATGCGTAATGTAGGCTATTTATATCATTTATGATATCACCCTATGTTAAGGTTTGCGTGTCATGAGGCTTAGGGCAATATATTACACCATGATACTATTGTTTTACTACTATTTAACTTGTGTTCAAACTATTATTAACTAAACACTATGGATTCACTCAACCTTTGTGTTAACCTTTTTAGCATGTTTTATCTCACGTATCTAAGAAGCATATTGGGCACGGAGTGGGCTAGGGCTACCTCTATTTTGGACGACGTCCAATCATGTTATCATTCATTTTAATTCAAACTTTTCTCCATGTATTTCTAAACATTGTGGAACCATTGTTGCAAACTCTAACTTTTATTTTGAATGAATGATAACCAATTTTCCCAAAACGTCTCCTTTGAGTCGTTTTCTATGATTATGACAATGATCCGAAATGTAATACCCCAGCTAGACTTCCGCTGCTTCATTACAAATTTTGGGGGTGTTACAGATTGGTATCAGAGCCATGGTTATAGAGAACAAAGTGATTTTTCAAAACACTGGACTATAACCGCATTTTCAAAACGAATCATTTACACCTTACTACCCTATGCCCTCCGTGCCAACACCTTATCGAACATCATGCATTGAGATTTGCTTGGCAGATGATGCATAACTTTTAGACATCATGACTAGTAAATATTTCGAATTAAACGATTTATATTTATTATTATTGGGTTATTACAATACCATGTCTTCGGCTTCGCACCCCATTACCTTATCATCAGATTCGGACATTATGGATGCCATGTCTTCGACTGTCGTACTAATACCCCCAGTGATTCCTGCCCCCACCGCACCGGCAGTGGCATCCGAGGAAACCGAGCCCTTCGAGGAAGATGAAGCTACCCCTTCACGACACACCACTGTACATACATTGTTCACACCACCTGTTATACCCGCCCTGCTTATCAGACCCGTGATGAGTATCCCACCCCATTGCATTTTCCGATACCACCCCACTGGACCCAAGATGATACACACCAGGAGCCGCCTAGTGTGCTCACCCATACCGCCACCACCATTATGGACTCTTGATATGCCTATCTACGAGGACTTGGAGGACACATTAGGGATAGTACCACGACCATCACGACCACCACATCATGCCACCACTGAGGACCCGCCTAGAAGAGCATTGGGCAGTTCTTAGACTACACTATTATCGTTAGTAGCTTCTATCCTAGCCACGGGACGTGTGGCCAAATTAGTGACACTTGTAGTACCTTTTTGTTGTATAACAAATTGGGAAAAGTTATCATTTGGACATGTCGATTGATTATGCTATGTATTGATATTTGCCTTTAAGAGCGAAGATTTTCCGTCATGTATTCACATGTGTGGTGATTGTATCTACTCATGTTGTGACTATATTATGGTTGTCATTTATTCCGCTCTTATCCTGGTTGAGCTAATCTCATTTTATGACATACGTCTACTAATGGGAACATCCTTACTATGTCTCACTCTCCCTTCCTTCTAATATGTACTTTCCTACAAACCTTGTCGTATTTCATAAAATTGGTGTACGGTTATCTTGAGCTGTGAGCTTATTTGTTCACAACTATCTGCAATCCCATACCAAACTAGATGTGTCAACCGTCGCCCATTGCACTCCATATTTTACTACTATTATTATACCATTTTACGAACTAATACTATGTAACAGACAAATTTGACACCTTACTACTATCAACAAAACAGTTCACTAACAGTTTATAAATTACCTTTCACTATGTTACAAGCTGAAATACCTTACTAAACTAATAACAAGACTCACTATCAACTTATAAATTGTGTTATTAGCCTCATATAAACCACTTTGTGAACACCTTGCACACCATTTTGTAAAAACATTTACTATCACCTTATAAACCATTTTACACACGATTTATCGCTATCCCATCAATCAGTTCGCCACTCTCTTACAAACTACTTTCACAATGAACCACTTCGCTTCCAATTATCGAATATTTGACTACCTCACTACCCTCTTATAAAAATAATAAACGGTGTCGCTATCAACGTACAACCCACTTTACGAACTACCCCACAAACTATTTTATTTCAACGCAATAAACCAAATTTGCTACCCTACTACTACCCTATAAACCAACAAACGTTTTTACCAACATCTTGTAAACTATGTTGCAAATACCTTACAAGTTTTACTGTTGATTTATAAGATATTTTGCCCCTTTAAGCACCGCATTAATTACTGATTTATAAAAACAACAAATTGCATTGCTAACGCTCTACAAACTACATCGCAGATGCACCATAAACCTATTTGCTATCATCCTACGAACTATTTTACTACCATAAAAATCAAAAACCGTGACCTTACTACCCTCTTATA
This sequence comes from Artemisia argyi, assembly GCA_030686995.1. Lineage (NCBI taxonomy): Eukaryota > Viridiplantae > Streptophyta > Magnoliopsida > Asterales > Asteraceae > Artemisia > Artemisia argyi. The sequence goes on along the minus strand of CM060707.1, from coordinate 37,922,108 downwards.
ATAAAATGAATTGTCATTGCTCTATAAATTGTTTCACAAATTATTTTACAAACTATTTTATCATATGTTTCGCTACTTTAATACTACTTCGTAAACAAATAAACGGTTTCGTCATAATTTTGTAAACTATGTTACGGTTACCCTAAAAATTTCCACTATCATTTTAAAAACTATTTTGCTCCCTTTTGAACTACTATAGACACTGTCTGTTCAAACGATAAATTGCGTATTTATTTCCCTATAAAGTATTTCACAGTTCTTTACCAACCATTTTACTACTATATCACGAGCTACCCTACTACTATATCACGAACCAAACCACAACCTTGCTACAATCTTGCAATTAATAAACTAATTCCCTATTACTCTATAAACTATCCTACACATCGTTTTATAAGCTATTTTTGCAATCACCTTACAAACTAATTCCTCTTTGAAAAGTAATTTGAGCTACTACTTCATGAACAGGACAACCGATACTTTCTTTTAAACTAAGCCTAACGCTGCATCGTTGAACCTTGTGTGCTAAAAACATGTAGACCTAAACAATACAGAACGGCCCAAACCTAGTCTGTCTTTGATTAACGGAAAATAACTGAGTTTGCTTCTAATGTGGACCCTCACATGAGATTCCTAAATTAACAAAACAAATCAAGACAAAAATAAGCAACAAACAAGGCTAGCTTTATTGGCATGAATATTACGATATTTAATCTAAACATCATCTTCATATTTTGATAATGACAAAGATGTAAGTTACAACATATAACGTAAAATGCTTAAGTTACTTGTGATCACAATTCTTCTATGCATTCTTACGTCAACAAGCCTCGACATCTCAACGTCTTGAGTTTGCCTCAACAATCACTTAAGGTATGTATAAACAAGTGCTTAATACATCTCATGATCAAAGGGGTATTTAATTAACTAATACAAAGTTTATTTAATTATATAAACATATTATATATTTTTGAAAAACACTTTTGGTAATAAAGAAAAATGTTTTAATCATACTAAATATATGATTTCAAACTTTTAACCAAAATCAGTTAGTTTTTCACCAAATAAACTTTCCCCACTAAAAGACAAGAAAATCCAATGTTCTGAAGGGGCGGCCCCCTTAATCATTAAGGGGACCGGCCTCTAATTAAGGGGACCGGCCACGCTCCAGAACAGTATTTTTTCTCCCTATAAATACTGGTTCATCCCACAGAATTTTCTCACCTTTTGCACAAAAAAATTTCAAATCCAATTCTCTCTAAACATCCTTCTAAAACCCTTTGATCATAAGATTATTAATCTTTGTTTCAAGTGATCCAATCTCTCATCACTCAAAGTGCAAAAGAAGAATCCTCCTTATCATAAAGCCAAAGATGTATTAGGATCTAGTTAGTGTTTATGTGAAGTTGTGAGTTATGTATATGTAATAAGTAGATCAAGATGATCTTACTTAGTAGTGATTCAATGAGTGAGTAAGAAGTAGTGGGAGGAAGTAGTAGTGTGGAGAAGACATGTAGTTGTGAAGATGTAGGTGTGTGAATAAGTAGTGGAGTTTAGAAGAAGTTGTGATGAAGTCGTGAAGTCGTGAAGAAGTCATGAAGCCGTGAAGAAGTTGTGATGAAGTTGTGAAGTAGTGAAGAAGTCGTGAAGTCATGAAGAAGTCGTGAAGTTGTGTAGTGATCTTAGTTGTGTTGTGAGATTGGTTCTAGCTACTATTAGAACTCGACATTTAGCTTAGTGTCGTTAAATGGTGTAAGCAAAAGTTGTGTACGGTTTTCTCCGCCAAAAGGGAGCTTGTTGAGTAGTGAAGATAACTCTCGAGTAGGTGACTCGGGGAGTGGAGTAGGAACAAGGAAGGTGTCCTTGTAGCCGAACCACTATAAATCATTGTGTCCGGTTTGCATCCTCTTTCTCTTATCTTTTTACATATTACTCTTGCATTTATCGCTTTACATCTATGCTTGCAAATATGTGTTAATTGCTGCTTATATTGATGATTGATTGTGGTGTAGTAACAAGTTAATATTGTGATAGGATATATAGTTTTATGATATGGTCTAATGGGCTTATATATATATGATTAACACTTCTCATGTTGAGTTTAACTTAATCGATAATTTGATACAAAATGCTTTAAGATTTTAAAAGGAAAACGTATTCACATAAAGATCGACCAAAGCTTCATTCATAAAACTAAGTTTTGAAAACTAATCCAAAAGTCTACATATATAATTGATCATATTGATTATATATTGTTTTCATACTAAACTCTAATTGAAGGTTTTCAAACAAACAATTAAATAAATTTGAATCAACATTTTGCAAAACCAAGTTTTTATAAAACTAAAAAGAGGGGAAAACTATTCAACCCCCCTTCTAGTTTTCCACAATTGGTACCAGAGCCACGTCGCTCAAATTTCCAAAACAAATGGTTTTAAAAATTGAGTACGATCCATGTATCAAATTACCCATTAAGGTGGATTTAATATGAAAAGTGTTTTGTTGATTAACTTGTATTAGTTTTGATATTATATACACTAATTATACTAGCTCGAGATAAGATTATGCTTAATACAAGTGTTATATGTTCGTTTTTAAAATCAGAAAGTTACACACCTTTCAACAAAGTCAGAAAACAATTTTTTACAAAATATGCATTTTTGAGTATCAGATGGGCGGCCTCTTTAATTGTCTGGGCGGCCCCCTTAAATACTGGGCGGCCCCCTTAAATTTAAGGGGTCCGCCTGTCTGTTCGACAGTTTTTCAAAAACTTTGAAAAATCATATAAAATTAACCGTAACTCCGTAGAAGTCGCGCCACCCGGTGTTTTAGAGGTAATTGAGTCTACTTTCATTTAAAAATACTTACAAGTAACCATTACAAACTTAAATAAGTCAGAAAGTTAAAATACTACACAAAGGTCAAAAATTTGAGTCTTGTTTTAACGTAAAACTTGTATTTTACCTTTTCCTTCGAGTCGGGCATTCCTAGTCGATATATCATTGAAAAATTAAGTATTTATGTTCTCAAAATATTGATCTTAATTAAATTTTAAAATGAATAGGAAACTATTTTATTTTCAAATAAAATTAAGCTAAGTAAACATTGGTATATATAATACACAAAACGACGACAAGTGTTTTATGTGCTATGTGAACTCATTTGTGATTTTACTTTGTTAATCGTTTCTATTTGTAATTTAGCTATTTGAATATCTTAGCATATGTGCCTTGTACTCTATTAGTTTATAGCTAGTTTTCTGGCTTATACTTAACTAGATCTTATGCTAGATTTCTTGCGTTAGGATTGCAATATTATGCTTGCATTGCATATAGGTATAGATGGCTTAATGTTACTCAAACATCTTGTAAATGAGTTAAATCTAATCACCTAAATATTTCAAACAATTTAATCTATTCTTAACAACACACTTAAATATTTTCAACAAATCACCTTGTTTTACCTTAAGTTGTTTAATAAGAGAACTTGAATCTTTGTAAAACATTAGTAGTAATATAAAAGATAAAGTATTTTCAAAATCTAAGTGTGTTCATTATAAGTAACAATGAAGAGTCTTTCACATAAACAAAACTTATAACAATCATGATATAATAAGTCAAATTTCAATCATTCACCAACCTCACTCATAAATAATCTTAGGATTAATGGAACACACTATCAAAATGCCTATTTATTTTAAATGAGTGTTTGTGAGGGTCAAGAAAGATCTTGATATTACATCAATTTATTATTCAAATTATGGTTGATATATTCATCAAATCTATTTGACATGTTTTTGAGTATGGACAAGAAATTGGATTGTTATTTGTTTAGTTTCAAGATTACATCAAGTTTTAACAAAGGATATAGTCTTGAATCTACATACTCAATCACACTAGATTGATATGAAAATATTTACATCATTTGTAGATGAAAAGAATATGCATTGGATCATAACTCTCACTTGTGTTGACAATGCCATATTGAATCTACTTGTCCAATAGTTGTGTTCCAAATATTAGAATAACATGTTTAACACATGCATAAAATATACAATGAAGTAGGATTGATGACTTGGATGTTTCATCCGAAATATTCAAGCAATTTACATTGCAAAGCAATGGATAAATGTGTCATATCCGAAAAATCAAACATGAGCAAACTAACAACATATGTAAACTTTGCTCACACTACTTAAAATCATCACTTCAAGCTAAAATACATATTTAAGAACAATACACACTATATATTATATGTACTTCATTTTCCTTGTAGCATGAATGGTTGTGTTACAAGATAATGCACTACACTTTTCTTTTTGAAATAATTTAAGTTATTAGTATTGAAAAATAACTTGTCACAATGCATAAACAAGTAAAATTCATTTTGTTTCAAATACTAGTTAAATTATGATATATAACATTGGCAAAAATCATAGAAAATAATATTTGCTTTAGAATATATAAATGTCTAGTTTTGATATCATTTGTGAATCACAATCTCATTTAAGATAAATAATCTTAATGAGATTCATTTTTCAAGATATGCTAAGGAGCATTCTTAAATCAAGCACATTTATTAAATCAAGTAATATGCCATCAAAACCAAATAACCAGTTAATTATGAAGAAAAGATTAAAACTTTGCGTTTACTCTTATCTAAGCATTTAACACATCTCTATTGGGATAGTGAGTAAAATATATCATGTAAACTTACCTTCATGAAAACATGATGTTTGAGTCACATTAAGCCAAGTATTAGTGAATCAAGCAAACTTCATATTTGGTACTCTTCGATAGGTAAATTTAGGAACTCAATTTCTTCTAAAAGGAGAATGACTACTGGAGAATCTATTGACTAGAAATTCAATTTAACCTAACGGTTGAATTGCTTCTATGTGAGAAGTTGGGTGTGTGTAACCCGTAAAAATGGTCGTGTTTAGCCTGAATTGAGCACCACTAGTAATAGTCTCATACTCATTCTCCAACTTGATTAAATTGCTCTTCCTAAATATACCTAACGCTAGTTTACTTTTATGAACTTTGCTTCTCATTAGATGCTTTCATTCCTAGATTTATGGCATATCGCATATATGTTATTTCTAGATGATTATTTGCTCCTATGTGATTTGATTGTATGCCTTTACATGGTTTACTCTATATGTATCATTCATCTAGGTATATTTTTCTTACCTTTAGATCCTACACCCTCATTCCATGAGAACCTTAGTGTCATAATCCGATAGGTCATATTAGTCTCAAAATATATCCGGATGAGCATGAATTTAATGGGAAAGGAAATCACACTCACTCACATATATCCTTCTACCTCACACCCAAAACCGAGTCATCCTTTGTACTACCAATCTCGAGTCATCCACCATTTCCATGTCCTCAATGAAACCAAGAATCAATACCATACCTCCTAAACCACTCCTCATTGAGTTAACACAAGATAACACCAACACTCCATCACCACCACCTCTATGTTCATCTCATAGTGCTCCCAATGCACCATCCAAAACACCATCAACTCAAGAAACCTCTACCTCCTCCATACCATCATCATCATCATCAATCAATGACTATATCAACACTCACAATTGTCTCCACCACCAAAAGTATCACCACCACCTCCTACCCAAGAAATTCCTTCCTTGAACATCACTCTTTCGCATCCACCTAGTCATCTCCACTTGATCCTCATTTCCCATCTTCACAAGAAGATTCAACCATGTCACCATTCCCTACATTCAACTAAGTACGCAATCACCACCAAAACTTAAATCCCTAAAAGTCAAGTGAATTTCTTTATGAAATGCATCCTTTCCACTTTATAGCAAGTGAAGAACACAAAGAAGATATCCAAGCTTCAAGTGTTGTCAAGTTATCACCACCTCATCCAAGTGAATTTCATTACGAAATGCGTCATTTCCACTTTCTAGCAAGTGAAGAACACAAAGAAGATATCCAAGCTTCAAGTGTTTTCAAGTTATCACCACCTCATCCAAGTGAATTTCATTACGAAATGCGTCATTTCCACTTTCTAGCAATTGAAGAACACAATGAAGAAATCCAAGCTTCAAGTGTTGTCGACTCATCACCACCTCATTTCACATATCCACCTTCGGTCGTCAACCAACAAAACACCTAAAAATCCCATGATTCCCTATCATCCACCCTTGTCAAACGATATATTAATCTAAACCATAATTGTCAACCCCTTGTCATCACCTTCCCTTTACATTCACGTTCATCCCTCCTCATTCTCCTACATTTTCCTAGGTTCTAATCTTTGCATTAGGTTCTAATTTTTTTTTTTGGATTTAGGTTGTTGTTTTTAAAACAATAATGGCATGTGTCATACTTTTAGTGCATATACCTAATGTATCCATATATTGTTCCCCTATTAGTTTCATGCATATATCTATTATCATCATTATATATATGTGCACTTGTCTACTAACTTTGTTTTGAAGGATTACTTCACGGCTCGATTCTTTGATAGCCAAAACAAGTTTTGAGCATACACCAAGGGGGAGCATACACCAATGGGGAGCATTGAGGTTGATAGGATCAAGGCTTCACTTACGATGATGCAAGCTCGCCTTTTACATTCTATCTCAAGAGTTCAAGCGTAGTAGAAGTCTCGTCTTAGAGTCCACCTTTTTGCTTCAAAAAAAGGGGGAGAAGAAGTGTAAACAAGTAACTTATACATTTTACTATAAGTTATAGTTTACATAGTTTGTCATCATCAAAATGGGGAGATTGTTGGCATGAATATTACGATATTTAATCTAAACATTCTCTTCATGTTTTGATAATGACAAAGATGTAAGTTACAACATATAACGTAAAATGCTTAAGTTACTTGTGATCACAATTCTTCTATGCATTCTTATGTCAACAAGCCTCGACATCTCAACGTCTCGAGTTTGCCTCAACAATCACTTATGGTATGGATAAACAAGTACTTAATACATCTCATGATCAAAGGGGTATTTAATTAACTAATACAAAGTTTATTTAATTATATAAACATATTATATATTTTTGAAAAACACTTTTGGTAATAAAGAAAAATGTTTTAATCATACTAAATATATGATTTCAAACTTTTAACCAAAATCAGTTAGTTTTTCACCAAATAAACTTTCCCCACTAAAAGACAAGAAAATCCAATGTTCTGAAGGGGCGGCCTCCTTAATCATTAAATACTGGTTCATCCCACAGAATTTTCTCACCTTTTGCACAAAAAAATTTCAGATCCAATTCTCTCTAAACATCCTTCTAAAACCCTTTGATCATAAGATTATTAATCTTTGTTTCAAGTGATCCAATCTCTCATCACTCAAAGTGCAAAAGAAGAATCCTCCCTATCATAAAGCCAAAGATGTATTAGGATCTAGTTAGTGTTTATGTGAAGTTGTGAGTTATGTATATGTAATAAGTAGATCAAGATGATCTTACTTAGTAGCGATTCAATGAGTGAGTAAGAAGTAGTGGGAGGAAGTAGTAGTGTGGAGAAGACATGTAGTTGTGAAGATGTAGGTGTGTGAATAAGTAGTGGAGTTTAGAAGAAGTTGTGATGAAGTCGTGAAGTCGTGAAGAAGTCGTGAAGCCGTGAAGAAGTTTAGAAGAAGTTGTGATGAAGTTGTGAAGTAGTGAAGAAGTCGTGAAGTCATGAAGAAGTCGTGAAGTTGTGTAATGATCTTAGTTGTGTTGTGAGATTGGTTCTAGCTACTATTTGAACTCGACATTTAGCTTAGTGTCGTTAAATGGTGTAAGCAAAAGTTATGTACGGTTTTCTCCGCCAAAAGGGAGCTTGTTGAGTAGTGAAGATAACTCTCGAGTAGGTGACTCGGGGAGTGGAGTAGGAACAAGGAAGGTGTCCTTGTAGCCGAACCACTATAAATCATTGTGTCCGGTTTGCATCCTCTTTCTCTTATCTTTTTACATATTACTCTTGCATTTATCGCTTTATATCTATGCTTGCAAATATGTGTTAATTGCTGCTTATATTGATGATTGATTGTGGTGTGGTAACAAGTTAATATTGTGATAGGATATATAGTTTTATGATATGGTCTAATGGGCTTATATATATATATGATTAACACTTCTCATGTTGAGTTTAACTTAATCGATAATTTGATACAAAATGCTTTAAGATTTTAAAAGGAAAACGTATTCACATAAAGATCGACCAAAGCTTCATTCATAAAACTAAGTTTTGAAAACTAATCCAAAAGTCTACATATATAATTGATCATATTGATTATATATTGTTTTCATACTAAACTCTAATTGAAGGTTTTCAAACAAACAATTAAATAAATTTGAATCAACATTTTGCAAAACCAAGTTTTTATAAAACGAAAAAGAGGGGAAAACTATTCAACCCCCCTTCTAGTTCTCCACAAGCTTGTATCTAACAAATAAGCCCATAAGCACAAGCAAAACGCAAAGACAAACAATCACTATCTCAGTAAAACACTAATAAGCTAGTAACAACAAATCGACAAACTAACAACAAGCTAAAGCAAAGAATCAAATAAGTTCAAATCCTACTGGTGCACAATCAGTAGAATGGCTGCTAATGGGGCAACTAGGAGGGACAGATTAAGCTAGTACACAAGAACTTATGGGCAAACAAAGAAGGAATCTGACAAGACAGCATAGTAGGCTTACCAAAACAACGAAAATCAAGCAATGAGCTCAAGAAATGAGCTAGTTATATGCTTGGAGAAACGGGTCAGTAGTCACTAAGTTAGGATGCAGGGCAGAAATATGTCCAACAGGTCCATTATATACCTCTCAAAAGCTAGTAAAAACAATCCTAAAATTATAAAGAAAATGTTTTTGGACTCACAAGCTAGGAGATTCTAAATGTCCACAATTTCAGATACAAACACTCAATAATGAGTGAATTAAAAATCCCACTATACCTGCATTTGAAACTCTTTGAAATTATTTTTTTTTTACTTTTTCCTATATGTTGGATCGATATACTCTGACCAAACTACTTTGTAGCTTGTAAGGGTTTAACAATATTGAATAAACTCAATACTATTAATATTGAAACACTGTTTTACCTTGTAAAGTATGCGGAATCTACTAACACAAAGCTTAAGAAGAACTTTTATATTAACCAAACTTTGAACCTGCTTTGTTACACAGATTCACTAACAATCCCTAACTATTTTATCAACTTTGATTGACTCTAAAACTTATGAGAACTTTTCTAAGACTTGTAAAACTTGTGTCGACTAATACCTCTTAAGGCTCTTTATATAGATAACCTTAAGTCGGTTTACAACATATAATCCTTGAACGACAAGTTATTATCCCTAACTAATTCTAGAATATTCATTCAATGTTACACATTAATCCTTATCTAATATTGCACATCAGTCCTTGTTTCCTTCGAAGTACATTAAACATTCTTCAATAACAGCAGTACTTTGACTTTTTCCTTCAGCAGTACTTTGACTTTATTCTCCATGCAGCAGTACTTTGATATCCATAAGTACTTTGATATTTTATATCCCAACAATCCTCCCCTAACTTGAACTCCACTTGCCTTTGTTATTTTTAATCTTCAAATCTTTAATCATTTAGAGAAATTGTTTCTTTATTTCTTTGTCTTCTATATGTCATGTGTCAAAGTACTCTTCATCAGTATCTTGTCTTTCACTGTATCTTCTCAGCAACTCAGCAACATTTTGGTACAAAGATCATCAAGTCTTAAAAGTTTCATACTATTCTCATCACTTACAGGTGTATTAACTCCTGTGAAAGGTGAATCATTGAAAATTAATGGATTTTGATGTCTCTTTACCAAAGCCATTAACTCTGGAGTAGCCAATGTTTAGGTTAGAACAACCATGGTACATTGATAACCATATGATTTTTAGCAAATCATCAGCTATCAACGGATTTGAGTAGTCTTTACCAATAGCCGTTTGCTTTTGGACTAGTTAGTTCTTTGATCTCAACCATGGTGAACTAATTACCATAAATGGATTTTCCACAGCCTTTACCACAAGCCATTTTTCCTTGTGGGCTAGCCAGCTCTTCACTTTTATAGATATGGTGAGTTGAAAACCATACAATTTTTAGTAAATTGTCAACTAAAAACGGATTTGATTATCACATCAGAGCCGTACCCTCATGATGAGTCAAACTCTTTCTTGTCTGTTAAACATGGTGAGTTGATTACCATTTGTTGTGCAGTATAAATACTAACACCATGTGTTGCTTTTCAAATCCTTTTTTCTTTTCTTTTCAATATCAAAACATTTTATTTTATTTTAAAGGACTTATATTGGTTTATATCAGCAAGCAGTACTTTGTTAAAGTACTATTTGTTTTTGCAGTACTTTGAAAAATACTTATTTTACAAAACAAATCATACCAGTATTATGCAATATTAATCTTCAGACTTAGTCCATCTGATAAATAGCTTGATAACATCCAAAGCTACTTCAGATTCATCTCCAAGTTCCATTCCATGATCCAGCATTCTGAGCATAATTTCTCTAATCAATGGATATCTCCTCTCAGCCAGCATATAAATCATGGTACCATCTTCCATCTTTAATGTATGAACTCCTGATGACTCAAAGAATCTCCATCTTGTTATTTCCCAATTCTCCTGATCATTCTACAAAGAGTCAACACTTGTTTCTTCAGTTTCCCAGATGGTAATTAAGTCTCCAAACAAAATTAATCCCACTCCTGAAGCTTCAATCTCTGCATAGTATGTCTGCACTTGCACATATAAATCATACAAATCTGCCCTTGTAATACAGTGAAACACATCCCATAACATATTGAATGTAGTGAAGCTTTCATCTTCTCTGGTGAACATAAAATAATTCCCTTCTTTTGATTCAATCACAGAAAATGAGATTATCTTGAACTTCTTTCCAGAATCTTCAATCTTCTTATTCTCAAAATCTACAACTCTGAAATAATTTCTAAGTTCATCAACTGTATCTTCATAAATCATCTTCAACCTTTTTGACAGTTGATCATCTTGAAGTGCTTTCTTCCTTTTCAATCTTCTTTCCTCAACTTTTTCCTTTCTGATATCTTCTAATTTCTTCTTTCTATCAACCTCCATAGGCACAAAGCTATCTACTTCCTTTCTGATATCTTCTTGTACTTTATCCCACAGAGCTTTCACTTCTGGATACCTTTTCAAATGTAAATTCTTGTATCCCTTCTTTCTCAAGAAACTTATCATCCAGTTCCTTTCCTGAGCAATAGTCATTGGCTTCTTTGTAATTGGCCTACTGACTTCTTCCAAATACTCAGCATCATATTCAGCTTGTTGCTTCCTAGCAAGCTCTAAATCTTCTGCAATCTCTAATTCTCTAATTTGTGCAAGAGAAAATTTCTTCTTTTTCTTCTTAGTATCTTTCTGAACCATTATTCCTTTCCCTTAATCTTTAGGATCCAACTCTTCTGATTCAGAAGTACTTTCAACATCTTTTTGTGCAGGCTCAGAAATATGTATTCCTCCATTAGGTCTCCTTAAATTCATCATAGCTTGAGCAATTATTTCATCATCACTTGCAGTGTGTACTCTTACTTCTTCTTCCTGACAAGAGTAGAAGGACCAGCTTCATCTGCATAATTCTTTGTAGAAAGTCCAGCTGCAGTGACTTCACTTTCATCAATATTTCTTGAAGAAGTACCTTGCTCAGCAGTACCTTGCAGACCTATGTTTTCTTGCTCAGCAGTACCTTGCAGACCTATGTTTTCTGCAATAGTACTTTGAACATCAACACTTTGAATGTTCTGTGCATCTACATCCTGCTTAACATTTTCTTGCTCATCATCTTTTTGCTCATTCTCTTTCTCTTGTGCAATATTCATATCCTCTTCAACATAGCTTTCTGGTATAAAGGTCTTTGGACTTGCTGGATATTGCCACAAATGAGCATCTTCTGAATTGTTAACATCAGCATCATATTTATCCAAATTCTTATCTTGATTCCTCCCCAATTTGGTGAATGATGACTTCTTGTGCTTCCTCTTATGTTTAGAAGACTTCTTTAAGGATTTTGACTTGGACTTCTGAGATTTCTTCTTTTCTTTCATATAAAGCCTAAAGTTCTTAACAAGAGGCCAAACAGATTTCTTCAACCTTTTGAACTTCTTTCTTAGCTTCTGGATTTCTTCAACTTGAGCAGCCATAGCTTTCTGCATCCTCTCCAACTCTCTTGTCAAAGCATAATTATTCATAGGACCTTGAATTCCCTCATCTCCTCCAGGTGTTTGAAACCCACCTGTGGAAGTATAATCATTGGGAATAGGTACCTGTGAGTCCTGTGAAGCAGTACCTTTAGAAGAAGTACTTTGTGGAGAAGTACCTTGAGCAGAAACAGATGTATCTAAGAAAGCTGTTACTGAGGGAGTCCTGTCACTTGAAACAACATGCTGAGGGGAAACAATAGGTGGTGTAGGGGTATGTACTGAATGCTCAACAGAATCAGGCTGATCATCATTATTAGATTGTGCAGAACCACTATTGTCTTCTTCATCCCTAACAGCCTGAGCTACCTCTAACATATAAGCATTAAGAGGTGTATTCCTACCCGAAAAATTTACTCCCTTATGAGACATGAAAGTGAACACTTTAGGTGGCATCCTAATGGTAGGTACATAATCCTGAGGTTTGGGTATCCCATCTAATGGATTCTCTAAAAGCAATTGAACAAACCTAGGATACATTAGAAAGGGTTTGCCAACCTTAATATATGAGTAAGCATACCTTCAAGAATCATGTACAAGAAATTGAAAGGTTGATTGGTAATCAAACCAACAAAAGCAGAAGCTATTGAATGACTAAACTGATCCCAAGCAGTACTTTTGGGACTCAAACAATGAAGCAAAACATAAATGAGAAATTTCCAATGAGGACTAACCATAGCCTTCTGAAAGGTAAGCTTAGTCAAAGAACCTTCATACCCAATGTCTCTGAGTGTGTTCCAAATCTCTTATTTTCCAAACAAAACAGAGCCTCCTTCATCATCAAATATCAGAGCCTCTCTGATTGAAGCTTCTGTAACACGAATAGCCCTCCCAGCAACTGTAGTAGTAATAATATCCTCTCCATCTTCAACCTGTGACCTTGCTGTATCCCAAAAAGCTTGAATCCAAGGTCCAATAATCTCTGGGTCGACTAGGATTGAGTAACAAATGTTGGTTTCAGTGACAAATTTAATAATACCATGAAAGTCAAGGTTATCTTGGGTTTTCTCAAGGCTTGCTATCATGTTGTGTTTGGTGTTGGTGCATCGGTTTGCCATGGTGATTAGGGTTAGATTGAGAAAAGTGATGATCGATGCAAAGTAGGTATGAGTTTAAATAACAAGAAAGGTGAATAAAAGGAAAAGATATGAGGTTTCATATAAGGATAAGATACAAAAAATACACGGTTAATTAATGAGTTTACCGTTATTTTTGGAAGTAAATATCCCCATATCTTTCGAAAGTTTGTTAGCCTCAAATCTGACCGTTGGAACAGTATCTGACACGTCAGCGTACCCTTTAATAACACCAAGCAGTACGTTCCATATAATATGGAGCAGTACCTTCCGTTATAATCTCACACAGTATGTTGACCAAAGTACTTTCCCAAAAAAAATCTTGAATGTTGACCATTTAACCAAAATATCTTTGAAAGTCAACCATGATTAATGACTATCTCCCCATATTAAATCCCAAAGCTACCATGGTAAGTGAACATCAATACACTTCATTAAATGCCCATTCACCTTTTTCTTGCTTATAAAATCAACTTTACCAACAACAACTCCATATCATTCTTATATCACAGATACTAGTAAACGCAATGAGTCACATTCCAATTGTGAACATCTCTTCAGAATCAGATGGCACCACAGATTCAGAGATAAGTTACTACTCTGATTCTGAGTTTGAAGATCCAGGATGGTTAGGCTATTTTCCTCCTCATGTACAATGGATGGGACCCCAAGAATCTTCCTCAGCAAGAAGTGCTGCCAACTCTACCATAACTGATACAGGTAGTACTACCAACAAAAAGCCCAAAGAGAAAAAAGCTATCCCTGGTTCATCTTTGGCTAATGAGCTTCCACAAGCTTTGACTCAGGCCCTTGAATCAGCAATTCAGAACATGAAGTGGCCTGCTCCAAGGAAAGAGAGACCTCTCAAACAGGTTCTTGGCTTGGCTTGCCCAAGAAAGCAGGCTTCTTTTGATGACAAGAGAAAAACTGCTCAAAAGGGAAAACAAAGTTATGAGGGCAAAGGAAAAAGGCCTATGGAATAGATGTGTGAAGCTTGGTAGTTGGTGTAGTCTTGTGTTTGTTTCTGTAGCTTGATAAGAATGATGATGTATGAATCTTTTGAATGATGAATAAAATTTGGTCTTTTGTGTGATACATGTAGCCTCCCCTCAAATAATGACTAACTAATAACTACTTATGCCTCCCCTCAAAAATAGCTTACATATTAATCATGCCAATACTCACAACCAAAAAAGTAAATCTTGAAACATCAAAGCCCTTTGTGAGTAGATCTGCTACATTATCATCAGTATGAACTTTAACCACATTGATTAGCCTTTGTTCATAGCAATCTCTTATAAAGTGATGTCTAATCTGAATGTGCTTGGTCTTGGAATGATATACTGGATTCTTGACAATACAAATAGTACTCTCATTATCAATGTTGATAGGAGTATTCTTGAAATTGAATCCATAATCCAAAAGTTGATTCTGTAACCAAAGTACTTGTGCACAACAACTTGCAGCAGCTACATACTCTGCTTCAGTGGAAGAAGTTGCTGCAATTGTTTGTTTCTTACATTGCCATGACACTAATCTGCTTCCAAGGTACTGGCATCCTCCAGTTGTGGATCTTCTGTCATAGTTATCTCCAGCATAATCACTGTTTGAAAAGGCTTGGAGATGGAAAGGTGAATCTCTAAGATACTATAAGCCTAGCTTAGGTTGTTGCCTAAGATACTTGAAAATCCTCTTGACAGCATTCAAATGAGATACTTTGGATTAACTTGATGTCTTCACATAAGCTTACAGCAAAAGTTATATCAGGTCTTGATGCAGTTAAATACATGAGACATCCAATCATAGACCTGTATAGTGTGACATCAACATCTTCTCCATCTTCATCTTTTCCCAAAGGTTTGTTAGTATCCACTGGTGTAGATGTAGGCCTAACAGTTGTGAAATTGAATCTCTTAAGAATATCTGCAACATACTTATCTTGACTAATATATATTCCACTGCTTGACTGTTGCACTTGAAGTCCCAAGAAGAATGTTAATTCTCCCATTTAACTCATCTGAAATTCTTTCTGCATAAGATCTTCAAATTCCTTGACCATAGATTGCCTTATAGCACCAAAAATAATGTCATCTACATACACTTGGACAAGCATGATATCCTTCTTATCTCTTTTGATAAACAAAGTCTTGTCAATAGCTCCTCTTCTATAACCATGTTGTAATAGAAAATTGGAAAGTCTTTCATACCATGCTCTTGGAGCTTGATGAAGGCCATACAGAGCCTTGATTACCTTGTAGACTTTGTTTGGATGGGCAGGGTCTTCAAAACCAGGAGGCTGTTTAACATAAACTTCTTCTGTGATTTTGCCATATAGAAAAGCACTCTTAACATCCATTTGATATACAGGGAATCCCATATAGGATGCAAAAGCCAAAAATAGCCCGATGGCTTCAAGCCTTGCCACAGGAGCAAAAACTTCATCATAGTCTACTCCTTCTTCCTGTCTATATCCTTGAGCCACTAACCTTGCCTTATTCTTGATAACATTCCCTCTTTCATCTCTTTTTACCCTGAAGACCCATCTAGTTCCAATAAGTTTCTTTCTATCAGGTAAATCACATAATACCCAAACTTCTTGAAGTTTAAACTGTAGGAGTTCTTCTTGCATAGCTTCCACCCAACTTTCCTTGGCCAATGCTTGTTTGATATTCTTGGGCTCTTCCTGAGATAGAAAACAAGCAAATAAACATAACTTCTGATCCTTGTGATTCACCCTGTTTTGCTTGTAGATAAAACTAAGCAAAGAAGTATGTTGTTGAGACATATTCTTAGCCTTAGTCCTTGTGAGCACCCCTGAAGCTGAGGGTCCAATTATGTTGGTAACAGGATGAGTTTTATGAATTCTGAGAGTAGGAGTTGGTGAGACTTCAAGATTATCTTCCAAGTTAGTAATATCAGGATCTTCATTAAAATATGAGAAAATGCCTTCATGATCCAATTCATCATCAGTGTCTTATAAAGTAATTGTGTTTGGATCATCAGTATCTTCTAAGTTAGGCATATTAGAATCATTAACATCATCAGTATTTATCCAATTTGAAGTATCTAAAGGTTGAAAGGTACTTTCAAATAGATTAGCAGTACTTTGGGATAAAGTACTGGCTGTTTTTGTTGCCTTCTTCTTTTCTGCTTCATAAGCCCTCCTTTGTTCATCATCATATGACTTAGCCATTGTTTCTTGAAAAAGCATCCTAGAGAGTTCATCTTGAATGGCTTGATCTTCTGCAGATAATGGAATTTGTGGTGGAACAGTACTTTGAGGATCAACAGTACTGTTAGGTTTAGCAGTACCTTGAGGCTCAGAAGTACTCTTCTTCTCATCATTGGCATTATCTTTTGACTCATCTTCAGATCTTAAATTAACATCATGAACAATGTACTGTGCTTCTTCTTCAGTGGGAGCAGCTTGATTTTCTTCCCTTACATGTACATAATTCATTGATGAAGACATTAAATCAAGATCAAACATCCAATCAGGACCTTTACGTTTAGAATTCTCTTGTTCTTCCAGAAAATCAACATGAAGACATTCTTGAACCTTCTTGGTAGCCCTATTGTACACTCTGAAGCCTTTGCTATTAGTACAATATCCCAATAAATATCCTTCATCTGACTTCCCATCAAATTTGCCCAAATTATCAGTAGTGTTTAAAATGGTTAGGGGACATCCAAAAGGTTTCATAAACTTGATGCTTGGCTTCTTTCCCATGAGTAACTCATAGGGTGTCTTCATTTGAGGTTTAGTCACTGATACTCTATTTAACACATAACAAGCAGCACTTACAGCCTCAGCCCAGAATGGAACAGGTAATTTAGAGTCTACAAGCATTGTCCTTGCTGCTTCTATAAGAGTTCTATTCTTTCTTTCTGCAACTCCATTTTGTTGAGGAGTTCTAGCAATACTGAACTCTCTTTTAATTCCTTTCTTGGCACAAAATTCATCCATAAGCTGATTCTTGAACTCAGTCCCATTATCACATCTAATGCCTCTAACCTTGAGTCTTAACTGATTTTCAAGTGCTATTATAAGGTCATGAATAGCATCAAAAGTTTCATCTTTAAAACCTAAGAAAAAGACCCAACTAAATCTGCTACAGTCATCTGTTAGCAGTACTTCTTCTTGTTCAGACTAACAACTGAAACAGGTCCAAACAGATCCATGTGCAGCAATTCCAAAGGCTCTCTAATGGTTTTCTCATCATTCTTCATACAAGAAGCCTTGTGCTGTTTACCCTTCTTACAAGCAAGACATGAGTGATCATTCTTGAATGTCTTAGAAGGTAAACCTCTAACTAAATTACCTCTGACCAGCTTATTGATGTTCTTGAAATTGACATGCCCCAGTTTTCTGTGACATTGATGTGCTTCTTCCATAGATGCTCTTGCAATCAAACATGTTGTTCTTTCAGCAGAATTTACATTTTTTAAGTCTATGCTGTACACATCATTAGTTCTTGGTGCTCTCAGCAACACCAAGTCTCTGTCTTCTAACTTGAAATCAGGAGAAAGTATAAGACATTCTGTGTCAAAGAATAACACAGGGTACTTCTTATCACAAATCTGAGAGACTGACAAAAGATTGAATTTGAGCTCCTTCACATATCTAACATCTTCAAAATCAATGTTTCCTGCCTTGATAGTTCCTTTGCCAATAATTCTTCCTCCATCAGGATCATTCCCAAATGCAACTTTTCCTCCAAAATAAGCTTTAAAATCTGACAAGAGCTCCTTTTCTCCTGTCATACTGCCAGAGCAACCACTATCTACAATAAGATGATCTTTAAGCTCCTCCTCTAGGTTGCCCTGCATTCACATGAAAAAGGTTAGTTAATTTTAGGAACCCAAGCCATTACTGACTTGTGTTCCCCTTGTGGAGTGACATACTCAAAATTTTTGAGTATGCAATCACCACTGTCTTTGAAAGCATGATCAAGAATTAAGGTTTTAGTTTCCAAAACAGTTGGTTTTTCAAGATCAATTTTCCCTTTTTCACCCTTAACCTCTGAAAACACTGGTTCTACCCCACCAGTACTTTCTTTCTTAACCCATTTAGTTGTAACTTTAGGAGTTGGGTTCTGTGACCTAGCATCTTTTCTTGTGTTGTAGGGCCTTCTAGGATGGTAATGATTATACCTCCTAGATCTTACACTTGACTGTTTGCTAGAAACATTAGGGAACTTTTTGTCAGTACTTTGTGAAGGTACTGAGGGTTTGGAATATGACCTATTCTGATGAGGGTACCTATAGTTTTTTTGAGAAATTACTATGGTTAACCCTATTTGTATAGTTCCAAACTGGTTTGTTGTCCCTTGGCTTATTCTCCCTATGACTTTGTTGTGCAGTTCTGGTCTTTGGATATTTACTTAGGTATTCTGAATGATAATCACAGTCTTTAATCAAATGATGAGGACTATAACAAACATAACAGACCTTTGGACCAATATCCCCAAATCCCCTTCCATAAGTGTTTCTAAAATTAGCAGTATGTTGGAAGAATTTTCTTTGAGGTACTGCTGAGTGATCAGCAGTACTTTGAAAAATTTTTGAAGGTACTGCTTGTTTTGAAAACTTGGTCTCTTTTACCTTAGGTGATTCAGCAGATTTTTCTAAAGTTTCAGGATTGGTTTTACTTTTAAGCTTTTTCCTAAACTCTAGATTATCTACACCATAACAGTCAACATCTTTTCTAGGTGGTTGAAAGCTACCTGAGGAACTGCATTATATCCCTTTTTTTCTTAAATTCAGGAGGTGTTGGACTAGGAGATTCCTCATCACTAGAAGTGTTTTCATCTAGACTTATGAACTCTTCATCACTAGTGGAAGTATCTACTGTAAGATTTAGTTCCTTGCCCTTAAATGGAATGCCTTCATTGCTATCATTATCATAACCTAGGCCTGTTTTGATATTAGATGTTCTTTGCTTTTCAACAAATTGAACATGTGACACACCAGCCTCATTCCATACAGCAAGTTTTTCTAACAGCTTATCCCTTTCAGCAGTCACTTTCTCTAGTTCAGACACCTTACATCCTAGTTTCCATTCACTTAACTTAACTTGGTACTCCTGTTGTTTATATGTTTCAAGCCATGCTACTTCATTGTTTTCATGTGTAATGATTTTGGCTTCCAATGATTCTAAAGTCAATTGATAACCAGTAATCTCAGCCCTAGCCTTTTGAAATTTATCTCTTTCAGCTACATATTCACTAAGTAACTTTTGATACATATCATTACACTTAGAGCATACCTCAGAGTTAGTGGATGGTCTTGGTGAAGCAGCTACCATAGCAAGCTGAACAGGTGCTTCTTCAAACTCCATGCTCCAATCAAAGCTTCCTAGATCATCTCTTGACTCCAAAGCAGCATATCCAGGCTCTTCATAAAATGTTGTGCTCCAGACTTCCAATGCAACCATTGAATAGGTTACAGGTTCATCATCAAACTCATTGGACCAATCAATTTCTGATAGATTCTCTTGAGCAACCAAAGCTTTTGGTTTTGGTTCAGTAATTGGAATCTCTTTTCTTTCAGGCTTGGGTGGCTCAATCATCTTGTTTGCTTGATACTTTGCAAATTTGCACTCCCTTGCAAAGTGACCAGTCCTTTGACAGTTGAAACACTCAATCTTGGACTTGTCAAATGTGATTCCTTGTTTAGCTCTGAAATTGATGCCTTTGCCTGTCTTATTCACATACTTTTTGATCCTTGCAGTGAGCATGGCAACTTGCCATCTGATATCAATTTCTTCCAAAGCATCATCATCTATTTGCAATACATCTTCTTGATAGGTGACAGGTAAAGATGCTTGTTGAGCAAAGAATGAACATAGAACATCATCTGAGGTGGGGGTAAGTGATTGTGATGAATTGGTGGTGACCATTGTTGTGCATGGAACCTGTGTTTCAGTCACAGTACTTTGAGCAGGATAAGCAGTACCTTTGTTAGAAGTACTGCTTCTTTTTTCAGAAGAGACAAAAGCAATGTTCTGTTGTGTGCTTGAACTTGTAGTACCATTCATCTCATGCTCATACACCTTCAGATTGTTGTAAAGATCATCAAAGTCCATAGTATCCAGCCCTGATTGTCCTCTGATCATAGTAGCAACAACATGCCATGCTGATGGCAAACTTCTCAAGAACTTCAAATTAGCATCTTCAACTGATGCCTCAGCATCATATAGTTCTAGCATACTCAGAAGATGTTGAAATCTTTCATAAGCAAAATCAAGACCTTCTCTTTCACCAGTAGTGAAAGTTTCAAATTGTTGCTTTAGCAAATTCCTGTGCATCTTCTTGGAAGCATCATTACCTCCAAACTTCTTCTTTATTGCAGCCCATAATTGCTTGGCATCTTTGGCATCATGAAACTTTAATAGGTGACCATCAGGAATAGCAGAAAGCAGTATGTTGAGAGCTTTGTCTTGATTTCTTTTGGTAGCAGCAGGTACAGTAGGTTTTGGTGGTGTTGGTTGTCCGGGTACCTCTACTGGTTCCTCAATTTGCATGTTACCATTGACAATCACATCCCAAAAGCATGGTCTGTGATGGCAATGTACTGCCTCATCTTCATGGCCCATAAATTGTATTCTCCCTTTTTAACAATAGGAATTCTAATAGCAGTTATTGAGGGAGCATGTGCAGCTTCAGTTGACATCTTGAAAGGTTTGTAGTGAGATCGGTTTAAAGGTTTAAAGGTTTGTCTTCTTAATCAGAGTTCCCAACACAAGCTCTGATACCACTTGTTGGATCGATATACTCTGACCAAACTACTTTGTAGCTTGTAAGGGTTTAACAATATTGAATAAACTCAATACTATTAATATTGAAACACTGTTTTACCTTGTAAAGTATGCGGAATCTACTAACACAAAGCTTAAGAAGAACTTTTATATTAACCAAACTTTGAACCTGCTTTGTTACACAGATTCACTAACAATCCCTAATTATTTTATCAACTTTGATCGACTCTAAAACTTATGAGAACTTTTCTAAGACTTGTAAAACTTGTGTCGACTAATACCTCTTAAGGCTCTTTATATAGATAACCTTAAGTCGGTTTACAACATATAATCCTTGAACGACAAGTTATTATCCCTAACTAATTCTAGAATATTCATTCAATGCTACACATTAATCCTTATCTAATATTGCACATCAGTCCTTGTTTCCTTCGAAGTACATTAAACATTCTTCAATAACAGCAGTACTTTGACTTTTTCCTTCAGCAGTACTTTGACTTTATTCTCCATGCAGCAGTACTTTGATATCCATAAGTACTTTGATATTTTATATCCCAACACTATATTTGCAAAAGTTGACTTAAGTGAAATTCTAACTATCCTAGATGATTCAATTAATTGTTGTAAGCTGTAGTAAGACTAATATAAGCAATCCTAAAATTATAAAGAAAATGTTTATTGACTCACAAGCTAGGAGATTCTAAATGTCCACAATTTCAGATACAAACACTCAATAATGAGTGAATTAAAAATCCCACTATACCTGCATTTGAAACTCTTTGATTTTTTTTTTTTGACTTTTTCCTATATTTGCAAAAGTTGACTTAAGTGAAATTCTAACTATCCTAGATGATTCAATTAATTGTTGTAAGCTGTAGTAAGACTAATATAAGCTACTTTGACCTAAAATGCACCTATATGAATGACTTAGCTAACCTAAAACCTAACTGTTGGACTGTTAATATGAATCAAGCAAGTTATGGACTTTTGACACAATCCTATGAACTCTAAACATGAAGAACACATTTTAAAACCAGAAAATCATACTTTTCAAGACCTTAAAACTAAAAACAGATTAAGGCCTATAACTAATGAACACGTATAAGCAATTTTAAGATACTTTTAACTAAAAAATAAGCTGAAATAGACCTATTAAAAACCTATATTGAACAAACTACATAAGCAAAATAGTTCCCATAACTAACCAAACAATCAAACACTGAGCATGACTAATTATTCAACATAAGGCAAAGACTACTTATTCAACATAAGAACTCCTAAGCCTGCACTTCAAAGCCAAAGCAAAAAATAAAGCATGGTTCAACTTTAAGCGATGCCTATACCAAAAGATTAAGACATAGCAGAAACAAGTAAGCCAACACATATATTTTTTTTATGAGGGTCATGAGCTTAGGCTTATAAGCTTTCTTTGCCTATTGGCTTATATAACTTTTTAAGACATATAAGCTTCATTATCATCAGCCAAAGACTACTTATGGGGTGTTTGGATTAGCCAATTTGATGGCCTCATTAAAAAATAAATAAGCCAATAAGCTCATTTGTTACAACTTAAACCTTAAGCACATTCTAAAAAAATTAGAAACTGATAGTGTAAATCGAAATATGGAAGTAACAATCAAATTATTCACAAAAAAAATACAAAAATACAAAAACGTACCAATGGAATCATAACAGAATTAATAGGTGAGTGTGATTACTGATATGTGTGTGTTTTTTAATCCAAAACAATATAATCATAATGATAATAATAATAAAAGAATACATCGAAATTGAAAAAACAAAATCAAAAGAAATCAAAATTCTTACCTTTCCAATAAAGATGACCGGTCAAATCAACCGCCGGAGTTGAGTAGATCCCGGTTGAGTAGCTGCCGGTTGAGTAAATAAGGTAGTTGATGTGGGCCCCAGAATATTGACATGTGTCGCGTTTTGAGATGGGCTGCGGAGTTGAGTAGCCGCGCATGACCATTTAGGGGATTTTGTAAAAAAGTGACCATGGTGGGGACAAAAAAAAAGATTATGTACAGATTACTCATTTGTTAATTGTTAGTCTTATATTTTATTTTTTCTTCTTGAAACTAATACATAATTTAAATGATTATTAATTTTCTCTATCATCATTTTCTTTCATACTAAATCCAATTCCAATTCCAATTTCAAACCCACCTACAAACCAAATGGGCCCTTAATATATTCTTCTTAATACGTACGTGTCGATTTAATAAAAGAAATTATGGAGAAATTATTTTTTGCCAATAGTTTATTGAGAGTCTCATCTAGTCTGCTTCCTTAAGCTACAATTTCAAAGACTCGAAATATATATAGGATCCGTTTAGTTTGTAGATGGATTTATTTATGATTAGGATTTGGATTTTGGATTTAAAATTGATTTAGTATTTAGATTTAGATTTGAAGTAATAGAGAGAAAATAATATTTAAAAATATATTATATAATAAAATATAAATTAAAAATTGTTTATATTATTAATAATGAGATAAAAAAAATATGAGAGGGAGGAAACATATGGGCCACAATGTGTCATAAAATCTTATTACCCCTACTTTAGCACATCCCAAATATTTAATTTATAAGTCTAAATTCAAGTTTTAAAAATGGAACCTAACACATGATTTTAAAATTTTAATCCACAAACAAACGGGCCTTATCACAGCATAAATTGGTTTAGTCATTAGTGACGAAAAATAGAGTTTTACTACGTCACAATTAATAGTTCTGTCACAAATCTTAACAGAGACGAACTACCAAACGTGGTCACTGATTAATGACAAAAATATAGCACTTTATTATTTATCTGTGGCGGACTCAGGATGGTTTTTCTTAGTGTAAATTTTAGAAATTTTTTTGATATACCTAACCTGCACTGAGTTTAAAAGAAAAATACATATAGTTTACTAAGGGTGTTTTTGTTTGTTTGTTTGTTTGTTTGTTTTAAAGGTCTTACTAGCCCTCTTACTATTACACGGTCAGATGTTTTGCTTGTTTGTTTTTTTCTTTTGAGTCAGACCCGTTTAGACATATAACATCTTACTCACTAAGAGGCGAGGACTTAACTTACTGCCTCTTACTCGATAAGAGATTGAAATGTCGTGTTAATATAATATATTTGATAGTTTATTACTGTAACTATGTTATATTTATGATAAAAATTCTTGTTTCATATTTACGTAAGTTACTTATTATCGCATTACGTTGTTTAATACTACATAAATTGCAGAAACGAGCACTTAAAATCATTCAGACAATTATACAAAAACAAACAATATTATTTTGTTAAGATTTAGACTTTTTAGTCACCTCTTACTGGTAAGATGTGATAGTCAGATTGAGATCTAAAAAATCTTAATGAAACAAACACACCCTAATTTATTATTTTATTTTATTTTCACCAACATGATGTTTTTCAGTCTGGGTGGACCCAGTTTTGTTTATGCGATCCAGATTAAATCTACAACATATTAAAGAAACATATAATAAACATAAATATATAGTACGTTTCGTTAAAACTACACATAATGGCCAACTATGAAAATATCGAGACGAAGGTTAATAGCTTATGTTTGGCTCAAACCAGTTAGGTTTTTCTCGCGTTCCATGGCAGAAAGGAGCGAAACAAATATAGAATGCACTAAAATTAAAGCTATCCTATTTGACAAGTTAATATGGAGAAAAAATTTTGATTAAAAAAATAACCGATTGTACTTGAGGAATAAAAAGTAAAAACCATTTAAAATTGGAGAGAACGAAAAGAAATTAAAAAAAAAAAAAAAAAAAAAAAAAAGTGTACCTGAATATGAAATACATATTGAAGTACGTATTGTATTTGACAACGTTATAAAGACGAAAAAATAAAATGATGTATGACAATCATAGAGTAAAACCATTTAAAATTTGCTTCATATATGAACTACGAGGTTCATAATACGACTATGACTTAACAACTTAATTCACGTTTGATTTTCAATTTTTATTTAAAAAACTCCTTTTAAAATGTGACTTCTACATCATATTCACAATAAACATCTCATGTATTTATGTAATGAGACCAACTAATTAAGTTCTCAACACGTATATATGTTATGTTTTAATTTAAAACTATCTTTAAAGTTTATCTTAAAACATTCATTATATACTTACATACTTACATACATACAATACATACATACCTACCTACCTACATACATACATACATACTAGCAGGGTACCCGCGCGATGCGGCGGCGGGTACCCTGTGACTAAATTTTCTGGCGAACAAATGTTATTTTGTTATACGCTGCTGGATTCAGATTTATGTTTTGGAAGCTTAATTAGATTTTACATCGTGGTTAAATCTATGTATTCTAATAAAAGGGAGTTCTGTACAACCCTCTAAAGCACCCTGTGCATTTAAAAATCTGATGTGTCATGCACCATATTTCACGGTATTTTTGGATAGTACTACTCTTCTTAAGCTCTCTTCAAATCTTCCTTCATACGCTTTTCATTTAAATTAACACATTCAATGGGCAGTTTCAACACCACATTTAATTAACACATTCAAGACACACAGCTTTTAAAACACGCTCCTTCAAAACCTTTTTGATAGTTACAACTCCTCTTTATTCTCTCTTCAATCTTCTTCTATACAATTCTTCATTAAAATTCACCCAGATTCACCATCCCTCAGAAGCTGATCTATGCCGGTCGGTTTTTTGCTGTTCAAACCTTAAAATCGGTAATTATTGCTTATATTCAAATTTCTATTTAGTTTAGATTTGAATCACATAGTACCACAATTTGGATGTGTTGTTTTTATGTTGTCACTTTAATTTGTTTTTATAATGTATTTTATGAAGGAATTTTTGAATCGATGTTGCTATTCATGTATGCTATTTTAGGTGGCTTTGTTTTATGAGGATGGGAATCATGTTGAGTCATTGTTAGAAGAGTTCCCAGCATAGTCTTAGATGGTTAGGTTTACAAAAATGATGGTGATTGACACATTCAAAGCGCAAGTTTCAACTCCACCATTAATTGCATTAAAAAATCATCCCAAAATTAGTTACGATTTTTGAATTTAAATCCTATATTTGGCTGTGTTTTATGTCAATTCATTTGTGTGTTGCTAAACCCTAGGAAAAATTAGGGAAAATCACATTCATGAATTAGTTTTTATAATTTGTGTGTTCTACGGATTCAATTCATTCATAAATTAGGAGAAATCACAACATGTATCTTATGGACATTTTCTTTGTATATCTGACGAAAATTGTATGTCAACGAGATGATTGTAATTGTTGTGATATGTGTTTCTTTTTTTCTTATTTTATTTTTTTTTTCTTTTGTAGGGATTTTGGTCATTTGGAATTCAATCTTGATGACAGGTATATGTTTTTCTATTGCGATACTTTTCCTGTTGCCACCATATGTTCGATAAAATGTCTATGAAGCAATCTTTTGCTTTTAATCACACAATGTTTCATTCTCTTCCTCTCTAACCCTGAATGATTCAAAAACGTATACGAAATCTTATGACTAACACTAAAATACTGAATTAATGGTAAGTATCACATCTATTATTATAGAGTTTTGATTTTTAAATTCCGTAGTACAACTATTTTGACGTTGATGAATTAATTTGTGTATGTGGTTAAAGAATATTAATCGAAAAGCCAGGAGAATGACGTAATTAATTAAATCATATGATCACCACTCCTGTTGAGATCCTTATTATCAAACCATATGATGTCTCTTTTATCCCTTTTTAAACAACCATCAACACACTTGCAGTGATCATAAATATATAAGGAGTGTTTGGAGTTGTTTATTAAAACTATTTATTGTGTTTAAATACACTACATACACAACATTACGGTTACCACACTATGCAAAGTGAGTTTTAGTAACAATTTTTTTTTTGTTTTCACCGAACTGAAAATGGTGAATGGGTTAATATTTTGTTACCACTATATATATTTTTTTGTTAATGATGGATGCAGGTAAAAATGGGTGGGTGTCACAAGTTCCAAAAAAGGTCAAAACGGGTCAGCTTGAGTAATATGGAGAGGTTAAGGTGAGAAACAAGGGCACCGGGTTAAACTTTTGTGATCTTTATATCAGTAGATTTATTATATTTAAGGCACCTTCGATGCCATTGACACTAGATTCGATGCTTATATCGTCTCTTCTTTGACACAGATTTTGATTATGAGATAATAGTGTATGTATGTGTACTACTCTCTTCATTCACAAAATAAATGTAATGTTTTTCTCAATTAACTATACATTTTGCTTGAAGGTGTGGAGGCAGTGGGAGTGGTAATAGCTGTGGGCCCTGGAATAACTGGCCGACAAGTTGGGGATGGAGTTATGTATGGCAGGGCGCCAGTTGAAGCATATGCTGAAGAGCAGATACTTCGTGCAGAAAGGGTGAAACATGTTCCTTCTTATACAGACCCGGTTGTAGCAATTTCTGCGATACTTAAGGGAATGATTGCTCAGTTCCTACTCTACTGTTACTTAAAGGTGAAATTTAGATAAATCTTCTTTTGATTTGTGTTTGTGTTTTTTTCTTATGTTTTTGTTCTTTGCTTGACTTTATATAATTTATCAATGATAATTATGATAAGAATATAAAATACTGTCAATACATGAGAAATTATCAATGTTACTTAAAGGTGAAATTTAGATAAATCTTCTTTTGATTTGTGTTTGTGTTTTTTTCTTATGTTTTTGTTCTTTGCTTGACTTTATATAATTTATCAATGATAATTATGATAAGAATATAAAATACTGTCAATACATGAGAAAATGATAAGACCTTAAATCTTGCAGAATTTGGCTCAATCTGTACCAATTATGTAGACATCACTAGGTGCCTTGGTGATTTCTTGCAAAAAAAAAAAAAAAAAAAAAAAAAAAAAACACTTTTTGCCATTTGTATAATAACTATAGCGTCATTTATTTTTCATGAGCTGTGATAGGAATTGGCTGCATTTGTAGTGATTAAGATACATCTCACTTTGATTAACCTCTTATTGAATTTACTTTTGGCGAACTTTGACGTCTTGCCATTTTACGAGGATAGTATTTCAATACAATTGTTGTTATATTATGAACTAAATATGACCAATACTGAACACTTTTACTTAGATTGATACATATGAAAATGTATTGATGAGCTTGAATAAGTGATTTTATGAGCAACTTCCAAGCCGCACACTTTAAAAAAGTAACAATTTATACATGTACTGTTATTTTTGAATATTTTAAACCAACCTAATGTTAAAAACTGAAAATAGCAAAATTATGCATAACAATTTCATACAAGTGTTTAAAATTTTATAGTTCCATACCCATTTGTTAGTACAATTTTATTACTATAAGATGTTGTAGTGACATCACACCCTTTTGTTAGTACAAGTTTTATACTATCTGATGTTAGTAGGTGGTCATTAACTAGGCTTCATTGAGTTAATGATATTCTCACACTATTGGAATAGATTATTACATGTCTAACTAAACGCACACAGGACACTAAGACCCGGGGTGGACTAAAATAAGAGAGGTTAGGATTAATGAGGACTTATCTTGCTTTCGTATTTAACTTTTAGGTATTTATTGTGGGTCATGCATCATTTAACTTTGAGATTCACTTATCAACCTATTTCAAAGAAAGTTCCAGTCTTTGGGTCAAAACTCTAAGATCGTACTTTTTTATTACATTTCTTTAACAATGAGTGAACCTTGGTACGAGTCACAATGGGTGAACCATGGTACGAGTTGGGTTAGGACCAGTCTGATTATGTTATATAACCTCCGTACGAGTTGTAACTCCTAAATGAATAATTTATTTAGCAACGGGTTAGGACCAAGTAATAAGAGGGTGTTTGGCATTACTTATTTTTTCTACTTTTTCGGTTATGTACTTTCATTTTAGCTGAAGTAACTGCAAATAATAAGGTGGGATTCTAGCTGGTGCCTTCAAGATTGGTGACACTGCTTAAAAAATTGATAATATTATACAATGCAAATTAAACAGGCCTGGATCCGTCGATTTTATGTCCAAATCTATGAGCAAACATCTGACCTTATGTTGCTAAATAGAGATGACAAAATGGGCAGGGTGAGTAACGGGCTGGGTTAAAATGGGTAGTTTTGTACAGGAACTGCAATTAATAGGGGGGTGCTTGCGATTACTTCTTTATTATGCTTTTCTACTTATGTATTTGTAATAAAATTTGTCTTGGATGTAACAAATATTGCAAGTCCCCTCTTTAAATACTTTAACATAGAAGTTGAGTTAACATGGAGCAACATTAGTTGTGGGTAATTGAACTACATTTTATGAGTAACAAGGTAATAATGTGAAAAGTATCAAGAAAAAATGATTTGGAAATGGACTTTCACAGGTAATTACATTTGAACCCAATGTTCTGTGTGAATACATTGACAAAATGTTTAATGGTGGATAAGTAAATCAAAAACTTATAAGATATGTTTTTTTTAATCTATTTCAGCCCAAGGTGATTCAAATTACCAAATATTTTCAGGTGAATTTAGCTCTTTCCCTTTATAGTTTTTATTTATAGGTAAGAGCTTGAGCGGGTTAGGTGGTATTGGTAAGGTTAAAGCGAACTATTTTTGGTATGGCTCGGTCGGATGGAATTGAAGCACTTTACGTTTGAACTTTTTTAACGTAAATGGTGTGCAAGTGAGATCATAAAAATAGTTATATTTTTCAATAAAAAGGTACAGTAGGTTTTTTTTTTTTTTTTTTTTTAATAAATAACTATATTATTTTTGTAGTTGCAGCCCGAGACTCCTTATGCCAACGGAAGTAGTCGAGAAAGAGGAAGAGGAAGGGTAGAGGTAGAGGCCGAGGTCGACCTAGCCACGCAAAATTCGGTTATTAAAGGTGTTGGTTTTGAAACATATGTGCTGGAATTTTCTGTAGAGGCAGAGGCCGAGGTCGACCTAGCCACGTAGAATTCGGTTATTAAATGTGTTGGTTTTGAAGCATATGTGCTGGAATTTTCGTTGCTGTATCTTTGAACCTATTTGGTTGCTGAAATATATGTGCTGGAATTTTCTTATTACTTCTGAACTTATTTCACCCAATGTTGATAGATTAAGGGGGTGTTTTGATGCGTATGTTTAAGCTTTACTTATAAAATAGTGTTTTACTAACATGTTAAAGTGGATTGGCATAATATAATACAACTTTGATCTCCTTGATCATGTTAAGTAACTGATGGTATGCTATTTTATTCTTAATTAATTATGTTATAATGATATTTACCATCTAAAATATGATGCTTATGCTTAAAAACTCATAGGTATATTGTGTGTTACATGCTTATGCTTTTCAAGACCTGACAAATATTGTCATGGATCTTAGAAATAATTGGTCATGACCTTTCACGTGTAATATAGTTGGCTATATTAAACTTTCCGTGAGCACGTATGACATCTTTTACATTTACATATATTATTAATCTAAAACTTCTTTTACTTACATCCTTTATTAAACTTATTAGGTGTTCGCGGAATAGACATTGGCTTATCACTTAATTAGCCCTCACTACATACATTTGTTTTTCAAGACCATTAAAATTGGAGGCACGATACATGAACGTTTATTACATTAATAGTTACAAGCATAGTAGTTTATGGTATCATTGATTTATTAATTATTATTCTTTACAAAAAAATAGTTCAATCATTATTTCTTGATGCATTATTTCTTTAAAAACCCGGCGATTCCCTTATATGATACTCAGTTTATTGTTATTTAAGCTTTTATGATTAGTTCCCTGACTTAAAAATACCCATTTGAACACACCTATTCGGACAATACCCTTATATGATACTCAGTTTATTGTTATTTAAACTTTTATGATTAGTTCCCTGACTTAAAAATACCCATTTGAACACACCCATTTGGCTTCTCTGCACAAACAGCCTCATCTAACGTTCTAATAACACTTCATTTTGTGTGCTTACTATTAGTTTGCTTCCATTGAGATTCAAGACATAGGTATTCCACTATTTCTTATTTTGTTGTACATATTTGAATCCAGGGTCATTAAAATGCCACGGCTGAAAATGGGTCATGGATGATTACATTGGATGCTCCAAATGTTATGTCAGGCATGCAACGTGCTAAGAATCGAGCTTTGCGTGAAGAAATCCATCGTACTTATATATAAGTCATGCTTCTAGCGGAGAATTAGATAATACTCCAGTTAAACAAAGTTTTAACCTTAAATTGGTTTAGGCTTAGCTTCTCTGCTACAATAACCATGCAGAGGTATATATATGTGTTCATTAGTTGTACTTGCTATCTACCATCGCTTAATAGTTTCTTTATTTGTTTGTATCAGGCAAGCATGGCAACAAGGATGGCTATTGTTAGTAAAGCATAAGAGCTTCTGGAAAAGCTGCTACACTTCAAGGTAACTAAACAATACATATGAAATGTTTTATGCCATTTTTTAAAATTACTTATATTATCTATCACAAACTTCCTTTACTTACACTTTTTTTAAACTTATTAGGTGCTCACGAAATACATTGGCTTATCACTTAATTAACGCTCAATACAAACATTTCCTTTTGAAGACCATCAACAACGAATGACACGATGAATGGCTTTTTATCACATTATTAGTTACAAGCATTGTATTTTATAGCATTGTTGACTTATTACTTATTATTTCTTATCACATTATTAGCTAAAAGAATTGTACTTTATACCATCATTGACTTATTACTTACAAGCTTTCGGGGTTTTTTTTTTTCTTATTTTGTTTACATGCTTATTGTTATTGTTATTATTTTTTTTGCATAATCTCTTCTAAAACCCCGTCAATTTGACGGGTCTATAAGCTAGTAGTTGTATATTTTGATGAAGGGGTAAATTAAATTGTGTATTAATTGTATGTGTTGAATAGTGTTTTTTAGTTTTATTTGTGCTTCAACTTCTTGTAAATCATGCTTTTTCACTTGTATTTTTGAATGAAGGGTGTTTTTAATAGTGTATTAATTGTAATATATGAGTAGTGTGTTTTTAGTTTTATATGTGCTTTATATACTTGTAAATAATGCTTTCAAGATTGTATTTGTTTAAAATTGTATTAATGTTGGTCTTAAAATATTAAAGAGGAGGGAAGTGCCTTCCTCTATTATAAGTAGTATAGATATACTTACATACATACATACTAAACATATATACATAAATACAATACATACACACTTTTTTACATACATATATACATTGTACATGCATACATATACATACATACATATATACATTGTAGGACAAATGATTAAAAAAAGTATCATACTTGCCACTATTTTCTTTTGTGGGTAGCGAACAAATTTTTTTGCTTTTATGGATACTTTTTTTTTTCAATTTTATCTTTTTTAGGGTATTTTGTGAAAATTTTATACATTTTTGCCCCTCTTAGCTAATAGATTTTTTTTTCAAAGGTCAAAAATGTCACATAGTACCTAAAAAGGATGAATTTGAAAGAAAAGTACAGACAAAAGCAAAAAATTTTGTTCGCTACCTTCTCCAACACACATGCACATCACGCAAACATCTGCAAGTTCGTCGGAATCTACCCTTATTCACCGGAAAAAACACACACACAACGCACACTTGCACCCATTGCCGGAATCCATCCTTTTTCGCTGAGAAAAACGCGCACACACACTCTCGCCCGAAAAAAGCCCATTGCCGGAATCCACCCTCTTTTCTTGTAAGATTTATTTTATTTATTATTATTATTTAATTTATATAATATGCATGTATATATTTTTGTTAATTATTGTTAAAATTTGTTAAATTTTTTTGTTAAATTTGTTGTTAATTATTTATTGTAGGTAGGTATGTATGTACAATGTTAGTAAATATGTATTGTATGTATGTATTGTATATATATGTATGTTAGTGATATGTATGTATGTTAGCATTAAAATATGTATTATGAAGTGATGGTCATTCTCATATTGTAACTTTGTGTCGTTTGTTAAGATTAGTAATAGTTTAGTCATTGGGCCTTGGACTTGGCAAGCTAATATGTTATATGCTATGTTTCATAAGCCTAGTTATCCAACCATGTAACCAAGTCCAAGCCCAAGCCCATAGAAAGCCCATAGGGCATCTCATGTATCTTACTATTTAAACACCTCAAAGGCTCATTTGAGGTGTGTGCTTGTGTGTGTATTTGTGTGTGTTTTAGTAACCAAAGCTCTCATATTCCATCTCTCTTTCTACATTTACACGAATCACATATAAGTCACCAAGTCACCATCTTTCTTCTTCTAAGCTTCTATATTTGTGATAAAGTTGTGACATCTAAGGTCCTACAAGTGGTATCAATCGCCTAACAATGATTTAGGAGAGTTAAGAGGTTGTTTGGTTCGACAAATGTTTGATGAATACTATGGTGGAACTTCGACAAATGCATCTCCACAACATTCCGCTGCACCCGCTCAAAATCAACCACCACCACCACCACAGGATGCATCTACCACAATCGAAGCTGAAGCACCAACTACATCAACATCATCTACATCTACTCAAGCAACTCCAGTACTTGAAACTGAACTACCAAGAGTTGATGAGCAAAATCAAACTACAAATTTTCAAGAAGAACCTACATCTAATTCAAACGATGTTGCGTTAGAAGAAGAAGAAGAAGTATTTGAAAACCCGTTTGCATCAGACTCTGCTGAATCTTCTTCAAGGTTACAAGAACCATCTAACACACATTCGTTCAACCAAAGGTACCCTTCTACGTTTCAATGGACAAAAGACCATCCGCTAGTACATGTTATTGGTGATCCTTCAATGCCAGTTCAGACGAGGAGACAACTTGCCACCGATCTCGAATTGTGCATTTACATTTGCTCAATAAGCACCAAAGTACCTAAGAACATTCGGGAAGCAATGGCAGAAAACCCTTGGATTGAAGCGATGCAGGAGGAATTTCTTCAATACCTGTTACATGATAGTTGGGAACTTGTTGAACGACCACTTGATAAACGCATTCTTGATCTCAAGTGGTTGTGGAAGAACAAACTGGATGAGGAAATGACTGTTATTCGCAACAAAGCTCGTCTCGTGGCTAAAGGCTATCCACAAGAAGAAGGGATAGATTTCGAAGAATCATTCGCGCCTGTAGCTAGACTTGAAGCAGTCCGGATTTTCTTAGCCTATGCAGCTCACAAAAACATCACAGTCTATCAGATGGACATTAAGACAGCTTTCTTGAATGGAACTCTGAAAGAAGAAGTGTATGTGAGTCAGCCAGAAGGATTTGTTGATAAGGAACATCCAGACTACGTCTACAAGCTTAAAAAGGCCATTTATGGTTTAAAACAAGCTCCAAGAGCGTGGTATGATGAACTATCATCTTTCTTGCTCAAAAACAATTTCACAAAAGGAACGGTTGATGACACCCTGTTTATCAAAAAGTTCAAAGATGACACTTTGATCGTTCAAATTTACGTGGACGACATTATTTTTGGATCAACCAATCCTAACCATTCAAAACATTTTGAAAATCTCATGAAAAGCAAATTTGAAATGTCCATGATGGGGGAACTAAAATTCTTTCTTGGTTTACAAATCCATCAATCCCCTCGTGGTATTTTTATTAATCAAGCTAAATATACGATAGAGATTTTGAAAAAACATGGAATGGAAAACTGTGATTCTGTTGGTACACCAATGGTCACTTCACCAAAAATAGGTGCTGATTTGTTTGGGAAACCTATCGATCCGAAGAAATATCGGAGCATGATCGGTTCTCTCATGTACCTGACTGCTAGTCGACCAGATATTCAATTTGCTGTATGTTTGTTAGCACGGTTTCAGGCAAAGCCTACCGAACTTCACCTCAAAGAGGTTAAACGGATCTTTCGGTACCTACGAAGCACCATTAACATGGGACTTTGGTATCCGAAGGATTCGGAGTTTAATCTAACAGCATTTTCAGATGCAGACCATGCTGGTGATCAAGTTACAGCAAAGAGTACATCAGGTGGAGCACAATTTTTGGGTGAAAAGCTTGTAAGCTGGTCTTCAAAGAAACAGGATTGTACTGCGCTTTCAACTGCCGAAGCCGAGTATGTGTCTCTATCTGCGTGTTGTGCCCAAGTTCTTTGGATGCGGACACAGCTCACAGATTATGGCTTTACTTTTGACAGAATACCTATGTATTGTGACTCAAAAAGTGCCATAGCCATCTCGTGCAATCCCGTACATCACTCTAAGACGAAGCATATCAAAGTCCGCTACCATTTCATCAAAGAACACGTGGAAGAGGGTACTGTTGAATTATTTTTCGTTAAGACTGATTATCAACTCGCCGATCTATTTACTAAAGCCCTCCCAAAAGAAAGGTTTGACTATTTAGTTCGACGAATTGGCATGCGAAGCCTAACTCCTGAGGAGCTAGATCGTCTTCTCGAATCTTCTTGAAAAATGATTTCAAAATCGCTTCGCTGTAAATATTTTTTTGAAAAACAAAATACAAAATTTGAAAAACCAACAAAAACAAAATACAAAAATATAAAATTTTCAAAAAATACAAAAACAATATAAAATCAAAAAATCCAAAAATATTCTTCTCACGACATGTCTCTCGTATAAATCAATATTATGTACGTTTCTAGAAATGTCATTCAATAATGATACGGACATGTACAGATGCTTGAGCGGGAGTTCTTTTTTTTAATGTTTTTCTAAAACATGTCGTTGCTCAAAAATTTCTTCACGATGGCTTTCGTATACATCAGTACGAAACCCGTACTTCAATGACGACTTCTGATTATTTTCAAATCAAGGACTCGTACGTTCAATGACGAACTCTTTTTCAAAAAGTTCGAGTCTAAACAAACGAAAAAGATTTCAAGCATAAACTCGTTTTTCAAACTAAATTCTTGAGCACTTTTTCAAGATTGTTCAAAAAGATTTCTCAAAATCTCTCAAAATTAGTGCTCAAGATAACTCCCTCAAAACCCTTAAGAAAGTTTAAATATGCTATCATTAAGGGGGAGTACAAAAAGAAAAATGTTCCAAATTCATGCAGAATCTGTCTTTCTCTCCAAAAGCTTTTTCTTAATCAGTTGATATCAAAAATATCACGATATGCTATTTTTGAGGGGGAGAAGACATGATTAAAATGTGATCAAAGATGTTTAAAGTGTGTGACTGAATCTCAAAAGAGCTCGACTCAGTAAGTACCAATGAATTGACGAAGCTTAAAATGTCAGTAATCGAAAAGACTTGTCCTGGACGGGTAATAATTTCAAGCTAGTCTAACTAGTGATGTAAGCGTGTCTCGAATAGGACTTGTCTGAGTAGAATGTACCGTATCGAGAGACTTTCTTTGGACTTGACCAGGACGGGTAATAATTTCAAGCTAGTCTAACTAGTGATGTAAGCGTGTCTCGAATCGGTCATGTTCACTGAAAGTGGATCAATTCAAAAGTGCAAACTCCTCTCGCATGTGCAAATTTCTTAAAAATTACATGAGCACATGTGAAGGGGGAGTCCTTCAAAAGAAATGCAAAAACTCTCGAAGTGTCAACAAAATGTGTTTTATCATCATAAACACTTTGAGAGATTTTCACAAAAGGTTTTATGGCATGTGATCACTTATAGGATAGTCATGGAGTTATAAGGTGACTAAGGTTAGGAAAAACCGTCCTATGATCCGCCAGAGCCGGAGGGATCTACCCAAGGACAATTCCAATAGACTAGAATTAGAAGTCCTTAGGTATGATTGTAAAAAGGAGAAAATGAGAAAGGAGAAAGAAGGGGTTGAAGAATTAAAAAGAAAAGTTATGAAAAAGGGTGAAAAGAAATAGCCCTCCAAATGTTCAACCTTAGGGCAGACACCGGGTTCAACTCATATGCTACTGGTTGTTACTAAGGTGACACCGGTATTGAAGACAAAGACGTCATGGACCCAGTGACGCACTGCACTAAACCTTCTTAACCACTCAAGTTCTCTTAAAAGAGCTTGTTTCATTCTCACGAGGAACCGGTGTAATCTATCAACTTGTCTCTTAGAGATGGTTGATATTGAAGCAGGAGACCTCTCCCTAATCTCCGCATAGGAAACCAAATGTGCACTTATCGAGTCTAGAGCCCCGAGATTCATCAAAAGATCTCATAGGAACACATGATATTACTACACTGGTTGTTCATCATTAAGGACGCCAGATGTAAACTTAAGAGTCCTACGCAGATCTTAGCAATCTGCCAGAACATTTATGAGAGGATTCACTTTTGTGATTCTCAATGATTGAATGGAAATTCCTGCCAGGGTCAACATCAAGCAGCCCTGACAGCAGGTCACTTCGGTAATTCTTTATGGTTTACGCTTAGTGTTCGCAGTGGTTTCAAACGGTCTACAGTCGTGGAGTGATCCCCAGCGACTCACCCAGTCATTGAGCTACTAAGTAGGTCTTGTAAGCTCTCTCGAGAGTATCTGACATGGGAACGGCCTTGGTAAGGGTTAGAAGGAGTCTTCACACTATGCTGTTGACGATCTCTAATTCTTATCTGTAAGTACTGGATGTTTTATTGCTAACTGTTTATATGCAGGGACACTTCATCTCCATGGCGACAGATTCCACGTGCTCATACATACATCTGGAAGTTAAAGAAAGCTCCCTCAAAGATCTATACAACACAAAGTTCAAAGAAAGATTCTACGCCAAAAAGAAGAATCTACAAAGTATAAAGACTAAAGATCAAAGTGAAAGAAAGGGAACTACGTACATATGAATATCAAAGTCCAAAGATGTATGAGCATGTTGGAATGGCAAACAACCACCACAGACGCAGAAGTGACGAAAGGCAGATAACTCCACATCACAAAGGAACAAAGAACGATGAAAATCAATTATCAAAGATCACAAAGCATGAAGGAACAAAGACTAAAGACTATTCTACAACGACACACAAAGTTAAAGACAAAGAACACGGAAGAACCACTCACGTGGAGCATCATTCGAATGACCACCCCTTAGGGGGAGATTGTTAGCATTAAAATATGTATTATGAAGTGATGGTCATTCTCATATTGTAACTTTGTGTCGTTTGTTAAGATTAGTAATAGTTTAGTCATTGGGCCTTGGACTTGGCAAGCTAATATGTTATATGCTATGTTTCATAAGCCTAGTTATCCAACCATGTAACCAAGTCCAAGCCCAAGCCCATAGAAAGCCCATAGGGCATCTCATGTATCTTACTATTTAAACACCTCAAAGACTCATTTGAGGTGTGTGCTTGTGTGTGTATTTGTGTGTGTTTTAGTAATCAAAGCTCTCATATTCCATCTCTCTTTCTACATTTACACGAATCACATATAAGTCACCAAGTCACCATCTTTCTTCTTCTAAGCTTCTATATTTGTGATAAAGTTGTGATATCTAAGGTCCTACAATGTATATTGTTAGTAATTTTTTGTTAGTAATATGTATGTATGCAAGTAAGTATGTATGTATGTACAATGTATATATGTAAGTAAGTATGTATATGTATGTAGATGTAGGGCAAATGATTAAAAAAAACATCATATTTGCCACCATTTCTTATGGATGAAATTTGGGGGTTATTTTAGTTCTGCCGCGAATTACAGATACATATTATTAAAAGTCAATT
The DNA here is from genome assembly GCA_030686995.1 of Artemisia argyi. Lineage (NCBI taxonomy): Eukaryota > Viridiplantae > Streptophyta > Magnoliopsida > Asterales > Asteraceae > Artemisia > Artemisia argyi. The sequence continues at coordinate 37,883,302 of CM060707.1, read as the reverse complement.
GTGAGGACACCTATAGCGAGGATCAGTCCTCGCAATAGGTGTATTATTTATATATTATATGTACGGTATTGTTTGTATGTATTATTTATAATATTACATTTCTTAAAATAATTTATTTATAATAATTAATGCACTTTTTTATTTATAATATTAAATAAATTAATATTTATTTATAATATTAATTATATTTGTTATTTGTTTAAATTTTTATTATTATTTACTATTTTTATATAATATTAAATTAACTAATACTTTATTTGAATTAATATATAATATTAATTATTTATAAAATTCAATTAATTAATTAATTCTTTATTTACTGTATGTAAATGTGTACGTATGTATGTATATATGTATCACACTACTGTATGTATGTATTGTATATGTATGTATATTATATATGTTTTTGTATATACTACGTATAATATCTATGAATACAGTATGTAGGTATGTATACAATATGTATGTATGTATATAGTATGTACATATGCATATATCTAGTATATATATATAAATATATATATATATATATATACTAGATATATGCATATGTACATACTATATACATAAACATACATATACATACTATATACATAAATGTACATAAATACTATATACATACATACATACATACATATTGTATATATATATATATATATATATATATATATATATATATATATATATATATATATATATATATATATATATATGTATGTATGTATGTACGCATACAGTCGGTTTGCATGTATGTATTGTGTGTATGTATGTATACAATATGTATGTTTGTATCTATATAGTATGTATATATATGTGTGTGTGTGTGTGTGTGTGTGTGTGTGTATATATATATATATATATATACACACATATGTGTGTGGATGTAAACAATATATACGTATGTATGAATATAATATGTATGTATGTATGTATGTACTCTATGTATATATATATGTTATATATATGTGTATGTAAATAGTATGTATACAGTATGTATGTGTATGTATGTGTGTATGTATGTATGTGTATGCATGAGTGTATGTATTGTATGTATGTATGTGTGCATACATTATGTATGTATGTATGTATGTATGTATGTATGTATGTATATAGTATGTATGTATTATTAAAGTATGTTTGTATATATTGTATATATGTATGTATATAGTGTGTATGTATGCATGTGTGTATGCATATATATTATATATTGTATTTATATATGTATGTTGGGATGAGCACGGTACCGGTACCGTACCGATCCCGTACCGAATTAGTGGTACCGATTTTTTCCCGAGCATAATTAGTGGTACCGGTACCGTACCGAACGGGATTCGGATACCGGTACCGGTACCGGTATCGGTACCGGTATCGAAAAATCGGGTTTTCCCAGTTTTTTTTCGGGTATTTCCCGATTTGGTACCGGTCCCGTACCGAATTAGTGGTCTCGATTTTTTTTTTCACCTTATTTCGTAGTCCCGGTACCGTACCGTATATCGGGATCGGTACCGTTTTGGTACGGTACCGGTACGGTTCCGGTTCGGTTCTGGGATTCGGGTCGAAATGCTCATCCCTATATGTATGTTTGTAGTATGTATTGTGTGTATGTATATATATAGTATGTATGTGTGTATGTATGTATGTATATATGTATGTAGAATGTATGTATGTAGGTATGTATACAATATGTATCTCTCTCTTTATATATTTGGTATCTCTTAGTCCTTATGTGGCTTAATTGTTGTCTTGCCACATAGGATTTTTGCTTATGTGGCATCTTCATGGTAGCCTTCTTTAAACACATGCCATATGTACCTCCATGTCATATCCTATTTAAGATTTAAATTTAAATTATTAGATAATCATTAATTAATTAATTAATTAAAGCATATATTGATAACAAACTAATTTCAATTGTGTCCATAGTATTGATAATAAACGAATTTTGATTTCAAAATTAAAAAATCTCACTTAAGTCACCATCAACATGTTTACACTTTTAAATAATATTCAAAATTAATACTCTCATTATTATACCATATTTCTTTTAAATTTACAATCAACTTAACCAAAAATATACATAGATAATTTAAGTGGTTATATTTTTTCTTAATAATTATCATCATATATTCATGCACTATAATTTATTTTATAACCTATAAGACGCCTTTTATTTTTATAACTAGACGCATCTTTGAAATATACTCTATGCTTTCATTCCGCTTTGTTCTTATGCTTTGGGTGGCAAAAATATGCACGTATTTTAGCCGCCATATTTTCTGGTTTGTTTATAGATTATCTGTCTTTTCCAATGTTTATATATTTGATATAAACAAACATAGCTACTCTGTTGAGCTAATCAAAACCCCAAATTTTCATGGACTCCGTAGTCTAGAGAGTTTGATTCTGAAAGGATGTACAAGTTTAATTGCAGTTGACGAATAGATTGCATGCCCTGACAGACTTGTCTTGCTAGATTTGTCCAATTGTACAAGCCTAAGAAATGTTCCTTGCTTACCTAGATCCCTTACATCACTTCAAATGTCTGGTTGCCAAAACCTTGGAGCTGTGAGTCGTTTTCAATTTTCTTATTCAACTTCCTTACATTCTTCTCAGTTGAAAAAGTTGAATATCTGAGATTGCAATCTGTTTGACAATTCTTTCCCGAATGACTGGAGTATTCTAGTCTCATTGGCGGAGTTGAATATTGATGGCAACAAAATAACTTACTTGCCAAAATGTATTCAAAGCCTACCTCGACTTGAAACTTTCCATGCTAATAGATGTTCACAGATCCAATCAATTATAGGACTCCCAAAAACTGTCTCTGAATTGACAATCATGAACAATAAGTCCTTGGAGAAAGTACTACAGTTACAAGATCGAAATACCTTGGTGTACGCTTTTCATTGCCCAAAATTATGTTACATAGAGGGTTGGTATAACTGTTAATCAATAGACAAAGTTGGTCAAAAAGTGTAGATTGGCAGGGACACCTCAACCCTGTGTACCATAATGGTACCCATCAACCCTACCCAACAAAGGTTTGATGCCAGTGAAATACCTCCACCCAATACCCAACCATGCTTGCGGAACGGAATCGAACTCGAGTCCTTCAGTTGGTCAAGACATCACATGGTTGGGCCCGGCTTCTAAGGTAGCTGGTTGATATCATTAGAGCTTATGGTCCCCATGTGAGGACTTCCCGGTTGGTCACCCAACTCGGTACTACTCTCACCTAGGCTCGCTTAACTTAATAAGCTTCACCCAGTGGACCACAAAGCCCCATGATATCAATAGACAAAGTTGAGAGGAAAGTTAAACAAAAACTGGGGTTAGGAATGGAATTGGGTCTTGATTGTAAGCAAAAGGTAGGATTTGCTTCGCTCTACTTTTAAATTATATTTTGCATACACGTTTCAATTTACAGAGGATCTTATATGTTTTCTTTCACATGAGCAGGTGTTATCTGAGTATGGTATATTCAACACATTTGTTGATTTCGAACAAATCCCAAAGCCATCCTACTTCACATACAAAAAGAAGGGCCCACAAATATCATTCAAAGTTCCTTCTCAAAATAGAATAATAAGTGACCTCAACTTGTGTCTAGTGTTTCCTCCTGGAGACCTTGTGGACTTGAGAATTCAAGTATGTAACAAGACCAAGCATGTGGAGTGGAATTACTATCCTGCACATATTTATGATTTATGTATGAAACAAAAAGGGTGGTTAAGCGTTTGGAGGTGCGGCAAACTATTAGGGGGTGGAGATGAAATATGTGTAAGCATCCTTAATAGACGTAAAGGAGATCTTTGTGGGGAAGTACAAGGATGTTGTATAAACCTTATATATGATGAAGATAATATTGAAGAAGATGAAGGGGAAAGTAAGGAGAAGGAGAATGACAATGTGGTGAGGGCTTCCACTCACTCGGCTCACCTCCCCTCTAGTATGGGAAAGAAACGGAAAAATTCTCTTTCAGGTTGATTTTCCGCGTGCTTCCCAAATAAGAAGGTACGGGGGAATATTGATGTGGTGATGAGTGAATATGATGATGAAGTTGATGAAAGTGATGATGAAGTTGATGATGAAGTTGATGAAAGTGATGATGAATATGATGATGAAGTTGATGAAAATGATGATGCAAAAAAACACATTTCATAATTCACCATGACTTTCCTTCATTTTTTAGTAGCAATGGTGATGCAAAAAAAATTCAAATTATATTATTTTATTTATTTTATTCTTAATTATATTAAACAAACTAAAGAAAAACATTAAATTTTATTAATAATTCAAATAAAAAGTACAATTCTTATGAAAAAAAACAACATAATAATATCTAAAATTGCAAGGCCATCCATATTTCGCAGCGTACTCACGTTTTGTGGCAATAGCAATTTCTCGCATAGCCGGATCAGCTATTTGATCATGCGGGTTGTTGAAGAACTTCATCGCTCGTAAAAAAGCCTTTTCTTCAACACCTTTGAGTTGTGCGGACATCAACTTTTCGGCCATCTCATCCTTTGCACGTTTTTTCTCCACTGCCTCATCCATTAATTGTGATTTCTTTGCCGCATAACTTTCTAAGGTCGTAGCAACACTATTCATTGACGATGACTAACTAACGGTCTTTTTGCCCTTTTTTTTCCTTGTTGGAGTTGTGTCGTCATTCAAATCCGGAAAAATAGTCTCAACATTTTCATTTTCATTGCTAGATTCCGACGACTTTCTCCGTTTATCAGAATTAGACGAAGATGTTTGAACCACACATGGTTGTTTTAACCATTTGTCTGCTTTCTTAAGGATCTCCCATGCTTCCGTATGAGTAAAAGTCTTACCTTTTGATTTTCTCTTATAATCGGCCATGGCATTTTTCATCACGTCAAAATCGTCACAACCACTATCACGAACACGGTTCTACAAATATAAAAGTAACAAGTATAAATTACTACAACTATATCAAATACAAAGTATAAAAAAGCATATGGTGAAAAAACATACCGATTGGATCCATAGACCGTTAAAAGTATTCACTTCGGTATTCATATGTTTCCACTTTGTGTTCAAGCTATGGTGTGTTCGATTAGTACTTCCCATGGTTATCGTGAAATGCTATAGAATTTTACCCCAAAAGCTTACACTCTTTTGTTCAATCCTGACTTTTGGGAATGTCGAGACATGAACCCAAGCTTTTGCCAAAGCAACCTCTTCGTCCGTCGACCAATGTTCCTTTTTTGCTTTACCGGTGTTTTTTATTTCTTCAACTACTTCAACATCATCATCATTTTCTTGACCACCTAAAAAATTGTAGATTATAACGGAAAAAAAAATCAACGATTATATAAAAGATTGTAGATTATATAAAAAAAAATTAACGATTATATAAAAAAAATTAACGATTAAAAAATAAATAAACGATTATAGATTATAACAAAAAAATTGTACCGACTATATATAAAAAAAAATAACGATTATAGATTATAACAAAAAAAAATTGTACCGATTATTAAAAAAAATAGATTATAACAAAAAAAAATTACCGATTATATAAAAAAAATAATAATAGTAATAACGATTATTAAAAAAAAATTTACCAATTGCATTTGGAAATTGAGTTTCCGGAACAAAATCAATATCGTCATCCTTGTTATCGTAAAGCGGTAGTTCACGTTCTACACTTGCTTCACGTCTTGATGGACCTTCACGGTAGTCGATGAAAGGGTTAAATTCACTAGTCATTCTTATATTATAAATATTTGGATTCATCGGTTGCAGTTGGTGAAAATATTGCCGTTGTTGTGGTGGAGGATAGAAGGGTTGAGGTGGAGGTTGGGGAAAGTAGGGTTGAGGTGAGGGACGAATTGGTTGTCATTGAACGGGTTGTGATCGTGAACCCCGTCCACGACCTTTGGATGATTTTGAAACACGTTTTGATTGATTTGGATCAATTCTTTTTATATGAAAAAAAGAGTTGGAAGAGAGGATTAGTGGAATAATTAGTAATTTTTAATTGAATGTGTGAAGAGATTAGTGGAATAATTAGTAATATTTAAAGGGATTTTTTTTCTTTTTTTTTGAAATAAGCCACAAACGGCTCTAAGCATTGATGGCCGACGTTCGAAAAATATGGGAAAGGGTGCATGCCGAATCGGTAATGGATACCGATTGTCATGCCGAATCGTCCATGCCGAACAAGTGGTTTTGGTTGATGCCGAGCGGCATCGTTTGCCGATGGTCCATACCGCATGGGTTGCCAGTACCCTTACACAATTCATGCCGATCTTTTACGTCCACCTAACTATTTATATCTTAATCATTTTTATCATTCTTAATTATCATTAGAACATTTATTGAGAATGATCTTGACGTATGATTTTGTTAGTTTAATCTCGTAATATTCTTGATTTATACATTCAATTAGAGATGTTGATGATATAAAATATTTTTTATAAAAAAAAAACATATTTATCATATAACTAATAAACGAATCCTAGCCATTCATTTTTCTTATAAAAAAATCACTTTTTTTATAAAATTAAATATCTTGTAAACCATTAATCGTTGCGCGAAAAAAATCATACCATCACGATGAGAATTAAATTATCTTTTATAAAATTATATACTTTCGACTCCCAAAAAAATCACATGTGATTCGTAAATATCAAATCATATGTGATTTTTTATTGATCATATGTGATTCGTAAAACTCGCTTGTGATTCGTAAAAATCATATTTGATTTGTAAAAATCAAATATGTGATTTTTACGAATCACATACGATTTTTCTGGGCCGAAATTTAAAAAAAAAAGTTCGTCGAAAGTATATAACAATGCATATTTATAGAAAGATAATTTAATTCTCGTCGCGATGGTGTATTTTTTGTAGTTTGAAGATTTACTAGTTGTAAGATATATTGTTTTAAAAAAATGTGAAAAATAATTTTTTATTAATTTAGATAAAAAAAAATGAATTGTTATGATTGGCTCATTGATTTTATGCCAAAAAAATGACATGTAAGTAGATCAGAGAGTACGAGTGAAAGAGGTTCGTGAAGGAGCATTTTAAGAGGATTAGTAAAAACACGATTGTTATATGAATCCAAAAAATGCCAAAAAAACCCCTAGAAAATCGAATATCACAACCTAATCAGGCGTAAATCCAAATAAAAATAATGTTAACACTAAGTTAAACAAAGTTAATTAGTAAAAACACGATTGTTATATGAATCGGAGCAAGATATAAGGATGGGAAATCGATTTGGAGATGGAGTTTTAGTGTTTTTACGCAATTGCCAATATCACCAGAGAAAACGTGGGTGCCTTACAAACTTTATTTTTACAAAAACCTTACGAATGTAAATAAAAAAATGAAGGCACCGTGCAACCGTACATATGAAGCACCAAGCCATTCAAAGTTCAAACTACAACTAACAATAAATTACTTTGCACCAGTTGTTCACGGTCAGCATACTGTCCAATTGGATGTCACTGCTGACTGAACCACTAACAACTAATAAGCCATTCAAACAAAAATAAATAAATAAATAATAATAATAATAATAATAATAATAATAATAATAATAATAATAATAATAATAATAATAATAATAATAATAATAATAATAAATTTGTTGTTAATATGAAAAAATAATTTTGAACCTTAAAAGCTGGTGACAATGTAATCTTCTAAAACAAATCTAAGCATGGTTTATAAGAAAATGCAATGGTCAATGATTTACGTTAGCTATTTTAAAAGAAATCGACACATGGTAGAGTAAATTTCTAGATTTATTCATCTTCATTATATTTACTACATTCCATTTTATGATATGGTTTTTTTTGTCAGATCATTTGATGTGTGTTTTTTTAAGGAGCAAAAAAATGACATGTAAGTAGATCAGAGAGTACGAGTGAAAGAGGTTCGTGAAGGAGCATTTTAAGAGGATTTTTCGTTTAGATTTACCCATCAAATATAGATATAAGTTATTGATATCGTCAAAGATATGTAACGTAGCTAGATCATATTATTTTGTTTTGGTTGAAGGAGTTTGGAAACAAACTGGTACTAAACTTTTATGGTGTGCTTGTTTCATTAAGATATTTTAGATCTCAATCTGACTATCACATCTTACTAATAAGAGGTGTCTAGAAAGTCTAGATCTGAACGAAATAATGTTGTTTGTTTTTACATAATTGTCCGAATGATTTTAAGTGCTTGTTTCTGCAATTTATTTAAGTAATTTATGTAAATATGAAACAATACTTTTTATCATAAATATAACATAGTTAATAAACCATCAAATATATTATATTAACACGAGTCTTCATTCTCTTATATCGAGTAAGAGGCAGTAATACAAGTCACACATTTCTTACTGAGTAAGATGTTATATGTGTCAAAAAAAAAAAAAAAAAAAAAAAAAAAAAAAAAAAAACGTCTGCCAACCGCTTACTGGTAAGAGTAAGAGAGCTAGTAAGATTTAAAAAAAAAAAAAAAAAAAAAAAAAAAAAAAAAGACCCTTAATAATTGGTGTGTAGATGGCAAGGTGTCACAACTCGTAATTTCATGTCCTTTTTCAAACGTCGAAATTTCATTATTCATCTCGGAAAGTTACTATTCATTTCAACTATTCACTATTACTATTCAATTTCACTATTCATTTCCAAAATTTTTATATCATATTCTCGTAAATTAAACTATTTTAATGATAATCCGAGAGTTTGGCACTCGTCGGATCATTTCTGCAAAAATCACGAAACCGTGTCCGAGATTTACGTTTAGGTTTAAACGTCATTTCAGTATCCCGATATGTCCATAAAACACTATAAACAATAGAAATATGAATTTCTCTCATTTTACGACAATTCTTAAAGTTTTGGAATTTTACGTTTTTCAGTTCAGCGTTTTACGCGAATTACGCATTTTAGACCCGCGTTTCCAGTTTTAACAGTGTTTAAGCAACCCGATGGAACTTACCATTCATTTTATATTTTATTATGGAGTATATTGACAAGTTTAGTCATTCTTTTAAGTTTCATATTTTTACGATACCCGATTTTACGTTTCGTGGCTTAACAATTTACGGTTAGCAATTAACGGAACCAAAACTGGCTCCGTAAACTAGATAATACCAAGCTTCCCACACACTCATCTTTTTCCTTCCATGTGGTGCCCCCCCCCCCCCCCCCCTCCTATCCCCTAGTTACTTGTACAAGTTTTCTTCTTAACAAAATATCTACACATTCATTTTATACATTTTATTTTCTTAACAAATAAACTAGCAAGTTTCTCTCATCTCATCCTTTCTTCTCCATGGATCGGCCAAGACAAGAACACCAAGAAGAATCCATGGCTTTTTCAAGATCAAGTATTAAACAAGTTCCATTTACACTCCTAGTTAGGATTTTGAGATAAAATCCCAAGGTTTTAACATAAACATCATCAAACTCCATACATATCAAGTAAGCTTCAAGTAATATTTTTCATCATCTAATACTTTCATTTAACTAGTAACATGATGTATTTTCAAGTTATATTGGCAAAACATACAAGTATTTATGTTATTTATACCACTTTACAAGTTTTATGGTTTTATGAGTATATATAAAGCCTATGATCATTCCCTTGAAATCCTACAATATTTTGTGAAGTTTAGGACCCCATGAAACCCTAAGAAGGTGTATGGTAGGATTGAGTACTTGTGGAGTTGATTTGAAGTAGTTTGGTTAAGTTTTGAACAAGTTATAAACTAGAAAATCACATTTTTGACACTATTAGAAAGTTGTTGTTCATTTTTGCAAAATACAGAAAACTCAAGCATTTCCGGGTAACATCGGGCTAGAGATTCAGAAAATACTTTTAAAAACGAAGCTATGGGCGAAAGAACGGATTAAAACGAGTTTATAACGAAGGAGATATGGTTTTTACAAGTTTAACGACGAAAACTATTTTCTGAAAATATCCTTGTTGGACGACTTTCGACGGACAAAACGAGGCGTTAGACTTATTTTATAAGAGCTGATTTGCTAAAAATATATTAGTATATGTTAATACGAAATCGTGGATATAAAGGACGTAGAAAACAAGCTCATAACGACCAAGATATACATGTTTGAAAACCGACGAAACTGTTTTTGTAATACGTCATGTTGAGAGCCATTTTTCCCATTGATAAACCTATTTCTGGAAAATTTATATCTTTGACAAAGAGTTGGTTCAACCAGCCTAGTTTTCAAAACATTCAACCGTTTGTCAAAAGGATTTATAACGAATAACATATGGCCTTCTAAACTTTCCCGAAAACTGCCCAGAATCTGCCAAAACAGCCCAAACACCTCACTTCATGGCAATTTTTCTTTATGATCGAGACCCGTATGGACAAAATTTCAGTGTTACGACTTTTAGATAATGTGAAAATCTTCCTAAAACTACTGAGCTTCTTTCCTAACACTCAATATTCACTAATTCGTGACTAGTTTTGCGAGACCATTTTGGTCATATTTTCAAGTTATAAAAAGTGTCATTTTACGATGAAAACATTATATTTACCGATAAAACACCAAACGAGGATCGTGGAGTACCGTTTCAACATATTTACACGAAAAGTGGTTATTAACGTAATGAGACGTCAAAAATGTATTTTTCGATGATAAACGTTATTTTCAAAATTTACGAGTGGTATCGATAACATACGTATTTGCATGTGTAGCATCATTTCGTTTCTTACATTAGATCATATCATTCATATTAGGTTGCGGTTAGAGATCGTGCCTCATTTCAGTGTATCCACTTTTGTCATCGTAGCTATCGCACCAGGTGAGTTATAGCACCTACTATTTTAATTGTTTTGTAAACTCTTTGGGGGAGATACATGCTTAAATACTTGTTTTATACTTTTACAAGTCCTCTCAACTATTTGCTCATTTCTGTGAGTTTTCATAGCTCAGTTTTCAATTCAATATTTTGATTTCAAATCCCACGGGGGAAAGAATACATTGCATCAATTATTTTTGTACAAGCCAAAAGTATCAAAATCCATACATTACTTAAGTTACCTTATTATCAAGTTAAGTCCCCTTTATTATCATGGACCGTTAATTGCAAGTAAGTGAGAGTGAGTGGATAGCTCTATTGGGGGTGACTCCCCCGTCCGTGTTTGGTCGCTCCAACATAAAACGGACGCATTTCATTTTAATCAAGTTTGAGTGCCTGATAAACACTCTATTTGGGGCCAATTCCATTTATGTCTAGCTTCGGGGTCATGAGCTTAAGAGCCAATGTAGCATTATTTTGACATCTTGTCACCTCACTTTATATACTTGTGGCTAGTGTACATACGATTAAAGTTATAAACCTATGGTTTTTCATCAATATCATTGTTGATCATTTTAGCAATGTATTTTCATTTATATAGCAGTTTTGCTACACTTATCTTTGAATCTTGATCCAAGTATTACTTTTGTTCACATAAACCAATATATATTTGGCAGTGGGTTGTAAACACACAGGTTACAAGTCTTGTATGGGCGGGACTTGGAACTGAATGGATTTACGATGCCTTTGCTAGGAAATCTTCATTCAAATGTTTTGCATTACATTCTTTTTCACTAGACTCTATGAACTCACCAACCTCGTGTTGACACTTTAGCATGTATTTTCAGGTATTCAGCAATGGCACGCTACTGGAGGTTTTGGCAGGGCATGGCATGGTCATAGAAGACTCTGATATTCATTTGGGGACCGTTTTAAACTATTTTAAGGGCCTACTTCCGCACTACTTTTAACAATGTAAATTCAATATTTTTGGTTAAACGATTTTATTCTAAATGATTGAAGTGAAAACCATTTTTGTACTTGTATTGTGATACCAATTGAGTTACACCCCAGCTACATGTAAGCTTCCGCTGGACCCGATTTTGGGGGTGCGACAGAAGGTGAGTCGATAGTGATGGGTGATTTTAATGAGGTTCATGTCCCTTCTGAAAGGCATGGATCGGTGTTCAATAAACAAGGTGCTTCGTTGTTCAATTCTTTTATAAATAGCTCGAACTTGATTGATGTTCCTTTGGGTGGTTTTTCGTTTACTTGGGCTCTAAAAATGCTACGAAAATGAGTAAGTTGGATAGATTTTTGGTGTTGGAAGGGCTCTTATGTCGCTTTCCCGCTATGATGGTATTATTCTTAGAAGGAATTTATCGGATCATAGACCAATTTTACTCAAAGAATGTGATATTGATTACGGGTCAACTCCTTTTAAGATGCTCCAATCGTGGTTTGATATTGAAGGTTTTGATCAAATAGTGAAAGATTCTTGGAACATTGAGAAGTAAATGACTCCAATGAGATGGTGTATTTAAAGAAGAAGTTTCAAAAGTTGAAAAAAGGAATTAGCTCCTGGGTGAATGAAAATAGAAGTATTTCTATTGAAAAGAGGAAAGCTATTCTAGACAAATTGTTTAAGTTAGATAAGCAGCTACATCAGGAGGGTGGTCAAGAGAACTTGTTGAATGCTATAAGGGATATTTTGAAGGATTTTCCGGTTTTGGATGATATAAGGGATAAAGATTTGGTGCAAAAAGTGAAGGTTAAATGGGCTATAGAAGGCGACGAGAACTTGAAGTATTTTCACGGTGTTATGAATAAAAGAAGACATCATATGGCTATTAGAGGTATTTCGGGTAATGGCGAATGCATTACGGATCCTTATAAAGTTAAACAAGAAATTTTTCATCACTTTGCTAACCATTTTTCTAGAAGTCCGAATCGAGGTTTGTGTTTCCTTAATGAGGAGTTATTTCCTGTTTCTCTTTCTCAAACTCAACAGGAAATGTTAGAAGTTAAGGTTACTGTTGAGGAAATAAAAAATGCAGTGTGGGATTGTGGTAGACATAAATCTCTGGTCCTGATGGTATTAGTTTCGAATTTGTTAGAAAGTTTTGGGATGTAATTGGTGTTGATGTCTGTAGAGTGGTTAAATGCTTCTTTCGATCAGGGGTGTTTCCAAAGGGATGTAACCCGTCCTTTATAACGTTGATTCCTAAAATAAATGATGCTAAATTTGTTAAGGATTTCTGGCCTATTAGTCTTATGGATTGTCAATATAAGATTGTGGGAAAATTTCTTGCTAATAGGCTTAGTTTGGTTATCGGAAGCTTAATTAGTAAAGAGCAATCCGCATTTATTCAATATCGGCAAATTCTTGATGGTCCATTGATTCTTAGTGAGGTCATAGAGTGGTGTAATCAGAAAAAGAAAAAGGCAATGATTTTTAAAGTCGATTTTAAAAAAACTTATGACTCAGTGAAGTGGAAGTTTCTTGATATGATTCGTAATCGATTTGGATTTGGAGAGGCTTGGAGGACATGGATTAAAGGGTGTTTAATGTCTTCAAGTGCTTCAATTCTTGTGAATGGTAGCCCTACGCAGGAATTTATTTTGAGAAAGGTTTACGTCAAGTAGATCCGCTCTTTCCGTTTTTGTTCCTTTTAGTAATGGAAGCTTTGCATCTTTCTTTTGTACATGCAATGGATGGAGGATTTTTTTTAAAGGAGTATTGGTAGGCTCTCATGAGCTGATTTTATTTCTCATATTTTCTATGTAGATGACGCAGTGTTTATTGGTGAATGGAGATATGAGAACTTACACCACCATGTAAGTATTTTACAGTGTTTTTATCTTTCGTCGAGTCTTCGAATTAATATTCATAAGTGTAGTATTATGGGAGTTCGAGGAGTGACAAACGATGAGGTTTTAAGAGGGGCCCAAATGATATGTTGTGAAGCTTCGAAAACTCCTTTTAAATACCTTGGGATTATGGTGGCTAGTAATATGAACTGGTTGCATGCATGGGACAACGTCATTGAGAAAGTTAGGATGAGATTATCTAAATGGAAGGCGAAGACGCTCTCTATTGGTGGTAGATTTACGCTTACTAAATCGGCGTTAAGTTCTATTCCGTTGTTTTACTTTTCTTTGTTTAAAGTTCCCATCGGTGTTCTTAAAAGGCTTGAATCATGTAGAAGTAATTTTTTTCGTGGTGTGGAGTAGGGTTCGAGGAAGGTTTCTTGGTTTTCTTGGGATACTGTTGTTGCTAGTAAAGTTTTTGGTGATTTAGGTATGTCTAGTTTTCTAGCTATGAATTGTGCTCTGTTGTTTAAATGGGTTTGGCGGTTTAAGGTTCAACCTAATGCGATGTGGGTTGTTTCGATTATCAAGGCTATTCATGGGAGGTCTGGAAGATTCGATTATGGAGTTCAAGAGGGTAAGTATACAACTTGGCTAAATTGTATTCGTGGTGTCTCAAATCTTAAAGAAAGTGGGATAGATTTATTTTCGTGTATGGAAAAAAAAGTGGGTAACGGTTGCGATTCGTTATTTTGGTTAGAAAATTGGATGGGAGGGGGTTCTCTATGCGTTAAGTTTCCGCGGTTGTTTGCTCTAGAGAACAATAAGGAAGTTTCTCTTCGTGACAAAATCGAAAATGGTATCCTCTATGGGCTTAGAAGATCTCCAAGGGGGGAATAGAAGGTGTGCAGTTGGAAGAGGCTTCCAACTTTCTCACTTCGATAGAGTTAGTAGAAGAGCAGGATAAATGGGTCTGGAATTTGGAGGAAGATGGTGAGTTCAGAGTAGCGTCAGCTAGGAATTTTATAGATGAGGGGCTGTCTGAGATGGAAAGAGCTCAAACGAGATAGGTAAAATTGGTTCCCATTAAAGTCAATGTGTTTGCTTAGCGTCTAGCTTTGAATAAACTTCCGACGAGGTCTAATATGTCAAGTAGAGGGTTAGATATTCCGTCTATAGTTTGCCCGGTGTGTAATGTTGGAGCTGCAACGGTTGATCATTTGTTCTTCTCTTGCTCGGTCGCTTCGTCCATCATGGTTAAGATTTTAGGGTGGTAAGATTTACTGGATAGTGGCGTTTCTTCTTACCATTCATGGGTTTCCTGGTTCGAAGGTTTAAGTTTGACGAAGGTAGTGAAAGATTACTTGGAAGCTATATTTTTTGTCTCGTGGTGGGTCATTTGGGGTTATCGCACTAGTACAAAACAGGCTTTCCCCGGCGACTTTTTTAACCCCTACCCGTCGACATGTCGACGGAATAATACCGTCCCGTCGACATGTCGACGGCACCATATCGACGGCTATCCTTCGACGGGAACCGTGTTCCCGTCGAAAATCGCCGTCGACACGATGGGTCCCACATCGTTTTCCAGTCAAAGGATTTGTTGTCCGTCAAACCCCATCCCGTCGACATGTCGACGGGAACATATAACTAATTAATGTTTTAATTAGTTAATAATAATTATGTTTTATATAATACCGTCGACATGTCGACGGTATTATATAAAACAATAATAGTGTTATTATATTATGCCGTCGACATGTCAACGGCATAAAATTAAAAACATTATTTTTTTTTAATTATACCGTCGACATGTCGACGGTATTATAAATACCCAATTACTATGTTTTAATGATGCCGTCGACATGTCGACGGCATCATTATTAATATCCTGCTAACAGCAGGCTGCAAATATTGCAATATTCCAGAATTTTTCCGGATTTTCCGGAAAAAATCTACCAAAACCTGTAACTGTAATAGCACCTATAACCACTCAATATCAACATGTCCTAAACGTATAACTCGCCATCGGCTATAACACTTGCAAAATATCGCTAAACACCCTCAAAATGCATAAAAGCATATAAAGTTTACAAAACGGGGTGTGGTAATATCTAAACCTAGCTGCCATATCCACAAATGTTTTAATATCCGCGACGTTCAAGTCGCCAAAAGGTTAAACTATACAATACTAACATATGGGTCGCCAAAATATTGTTTCAAGCATAAGTACAACACAAAATACCCAAGTTTGTACCTCTACATCCAAAATCACTCGTGATCATCAGTAGGACCCTCATCATCGCCAGAACCATCCTCATCGCCTCTGCGACTCCCGCTCCCTCCAGCTGAGCCACTACCTCCAACGCCACTGCCTGAGCCATCCACGTGCTGAGAACCCGCCTGACTAACATACTCATTCCATCGCGGGTTGGAGGACATAAAACCTGTGACCAGATCAATCTGCGCCTTCAAGACCTTACGCTCTTCAGCTTCTTTACGGCTCTTCTCCTCGGCCTCAGCAATCTTCTTCTCGGCCTCAGCAAGCTTTTTCTCCATCTCAGCATATTCTGAAAATGAAATAATCAAAATTAAAAAACATCTATTGCAATACTTAATTTGAGTCATGATCGAGTAATCTATAATTAATATATTATCAAACTGTACATACCTGGAGGTGGAGGCGGGGTGTATGGTAACGGTGGCCTGGAGAGCCCGGGTACGACCCTACCCCGTCCGGCGATGTGGCCTCGCTGCTTGCCCTTCAAAACCATCGCAAGTATCTGCTCCTCCGTATACGCCACCCCTTCCGGCGTATTCGCTCCCAGATCTCGCAGCCGGACCATCTCTTCCTATTTAATTGAGAAAAAAATTGAGAAAATTTATATATATATGTAAGTGTATATATATATATATATATATATATATATATATATATATATATATATATATCGGGTTAATTACAAGATTATGTTTCAATGAATCATTAAAGTGCGTGTTTGGGGAAATAAATAAATAAATAAATAATAAATTAAAAAAAAGAAAAAAAAAAGATACTTACATATTGAACACGAGCCTCATCCTGCAACCACATACCATCATTGTCGCAGTGTGTGTCGTAAAACGACTGGATGAGGGACGGGTATTCTTTGTCCTTGCTGTTCAGAAACTGTATATACACATGCATATATATAAGATGAAACAAATTAAAAATGGCAAATCAAACACCATATTTATTCTAATTAAACTTAAATACTTTTATAAAATTAAAATTAATTACTTTTATCGTTGTTGTAATTAAATAATTTTATAAAAATAAAATACTTTTATAAAAATAAAATGTGCCTTACATAGTCGTGGCGAATAGCGGCCAATGACTTGGAACCGTGGCGGCTGTACACCTTCAACTTCTTTCGGTTCTCCTTGTTCACAGCAGCACGCTTCAGGTTCTCCTCCTTCATGTAAAACTTGATATGCTCCTCCCACACAGATGGCTCGACATTCGGAGGAGGGTTTCTTCGTATCTCATCCACTTTTTCAGGCCCACCCTCCCCGTCGAAGTAAACCCTCTTCATCGTGCCCTTGTTGTCGGAGTAGACCTTAGCAATGTACGCATTGAGGCCCTTCGAAATGGTAGTCCAATTGGGTAAGAGCATGTGGCTCTGCAAGTCGAAGAATTCCTGCAAACAAATTTAAACAAATATACACAATTAAACAAATTTAAATAAATGTACACATTCAAAGATATAATTAAAAGGAAAATAAAATAACTGACCCCGAGTCGGTTCATGAAGCCCTGTCGAGTCGCTTCGTCAAGGTCGTGCCAGGAGGGATAGTGCAATGGCAAGGACCTAACCAGCTCGCCAACATAGTTACTGAACCATGCGTGGTGGGGCCCAACATGCTTAAATGTCTTCTGATCACGCCACTCGAACTCGATCGATTGCGGGCCCGAGGCAGTCACAGCTTTCCTGAGGTCTTTGTTTTTGTTGGATTCACGGACCTGTGCCCTGCCGCCAGCCCGACCTCCACCCCTGCCGCCAGCTTGTCTCGCTCTACCTCCTCGTCGAGGTTTTTGTGAGGAACCTACAATTGAAGTGAGTGAAAACGTTAAAAAATAACAAGTAACAAAATTTCAAATTATCAAGTTTAATTTTCTTACCACTACGGTGGCCGCTAGTAATCGAACGAGGAGGGGGTGGTGGGTCATCGGCACCGTCACCACCGTGACCTCGCGCTACTGCTGCCATCTGTAAAAAGTACAAGTTGAATTAACATATAGAAATTTGGGAACAAATTAACATAAGCATGCACACATTCAAATACATACACATTTAAAATAAATAAACACATTTAAACAATCCATAACAATTTCATTCAAATAAGCTAAGTGTCGTTTTACAAGTTACAATTTAAGATCAATCTGCTACATCTACATCACTATCATAAACAGCATGAGTCGCATCTTCAACTTCATCATCAGAATTGTTTGCGTCAGAGTCTGCTAAATCATAAGGATCGTCGTCCTCATCATCAATAAATTCATCGTCATCATCAACATGAATGATTGGTGGTGGTGCCTCAACTAACGTTGATTGACCATCGATATTTAAGGTTTCAAATGCCAAATCATTCAAATTAGCAGACAGTTGGAGATTCGATGAGTTGTTGCCATGTATCACATCATCATCGTCTTCTGCCACAATGACATCCCAGGTCGTGTTGTGATTCACTTCTTGGACGACCTTCCAATGGAGTGGTCGTCTGGCAGGATCTTCAAGGTAGAAGACTTGTTTTGCTTGTGTTGCGAGAATGTAAGGTTGATCTTCAAACGCTGTGCTACATGCCCAAATTTGTGTCATGTTGTTTCTAGTGTTATAACGTTCGACTCTACCTCTTTTGACCAAGTCGAACCACTTAACTCGAAACAGCACAACTTTGAACTGGGTATACGCGAACTCCAGAATTTCTTCTAGATGACCATAATACATTTCTCCTTCCTTCTCGCCAGGAGAACAAATTCCGCTGTTCTGAGTTGTACATTTTACATCGCGGCTGTGTACAACAAACTTCACACCGTTGACTACGCAAGAGTGAACTGAGGTTACGGTCGATAATGGTCCACAAGCCAAAGCGAATAAGTCGGGAGTACACCTTGGGTCATTGTCTGTGTAAAGTTTACCGATCTATGAACAAAGATAAGAATAGATGGAGATGAGTAATATATATAGTCGTTATTTATACAAGGAATTACATATAATAAGTTTACCTTCGTCTGAAACCATCTAGGAAATTCTTGTTGCATGTCGCTATCAGGATGTTCACTGAAAATGGACATGATATTAGAATTAATCGAAAAGATAACTTGGGAAAAGGAAATTTCAAAATAAAAACGCGTACCTCTCGAACTCGTTCATGTACGCGTCGATCTCAGGACTGTTGTGAAGTACATACCATATCACTTTCTTCATTTCTTGGAGACCTAACCGAATAATTGTCACTTTACCAGACGTTTTACATAGTGATCGGAACACCTGGAAATCACTTGTTGGGCGAGGACAGCCCTGAGATGCAGTGGGACGATTAAATTTCGTCCCAATTTCGCCCCGAAAATAACGAGAACAAAAAGTTAATGCTTCGTCTGCAACATAACCCTCCGCTATTGAACCTTCCGGCTTAGCTTTATTTCGTACATAGTTTTTTAGCTTCTTCATGTATCTTTCAAATGGATACATCCACCGAAATGAAACAGGCCCGCCTTGAAGAGCCTCTTCAGGTAAATGCATAACCAAGTGAATCATAATGTCAAAAAAAGCAGGAGGATATATTTGCTCGAGACTGCACAAAATTTTGATCAACTGTTCTTTAGCTTTCACCATGTCATTCACCATCAAAGTTCGGGCACAAATTTGCTTAAAGAATGAACAAAGCTCGATTAATGGTGTATAAGTCGGTGTGTCCAGGTATTGCTGAAGTCCATAAGGAAGTAACCGTTGCATCAATATATGACAGTCATGAGACTTCATGCCCGTTATATTGTTATCATCTTTGGTCACTTTCGACTTGAACTTGGATCCGAACCCATCCGGCAGTTTAATTGTTTTGATGTATTGACAGAACAGTTTTCTTTTATCGGGTGTGAGGGAGTACTTAGCTTGAGGCTTCGAGCACTTCCCGTTTTGTTTGTTTCAGAGCCACAACTCCTGTCGAATGCCCAAAGCTTGCAAGTCTTGTCTTGCCTTAGCGGTGTCTTTAGATTTGTCATTCATTAACAAAGTGTTCAAGATACTCTCCAACACATTTTTTTCAATATGCATGACATCTAAATTGTGTTTTAGAGTAAGAGAAGACCAATATTCAAGCTCGTAGAAAATAGACCGTTTAGTCCAGTTCAGGTCGGTTGTAGTATTACGTTTTATCTTCCCACCCCCATAATCTGGATGTTTCCCCGGCAAACGTGTAGGCAATATTGCAAGTTGAGTCAAGATATCAGCCGGACATTCTTTTTTAGGAGGATCTGTAAAATCAGGTGCACCATTGAATGTAGTAGTATCCCTCCTCCATTTATGGTTTTTTTTTTAAGAATCTTCTATGGCCAACATAACCTATTTTGCTTATCACACGCGTAGCCGGAGTGTCTACTTTGCATGTAGGGCATGCGTAGTAACCTTGCCCACTCCAACCTGACAAACTACTACGAGCAGGAAAATCATTGATGGTCCATAAAAGCATCGCTCTCATGTTGAATACTTTGCCTGTAACAGCGTCCATAGTCGGGATACCTGGTATTTTCCATAATTCCTTAAGGTCATCAATCAAAGGCTTTAAGTAAACATCAATGTCCTTCGCGGGTGATTTAGGTCCAGGAATCAACAACGTCAGCATCAAAGTAGTCTCTTTCATGCATAACCACGGAGGCAAGTTGTATGTTGTTAAGATAACAGGCCACATGCTGTAAGTCTGACTAAGGTTGCCGAATGGATTGAAACCATCAGCAGCCAACCCTAATCGAACGTTTCTCGGTTCGTTAGCAAATTCCGAATATTTACCGTTGTCAAACTTCTGCCATGCTTCACCATCAACCGGGTGTTGCATCATACCGTTTACCGTAGACTTTCCAGTAGCATGCCAAGTCATATGTTTTGCGGTGTGAATAGATTTGTACAAACGTTGTAGCCTAGGAATGATAGGAAAGTAACGCAACACCTTGTTAGGAACTTTCTTCCCCGTTGTGTTCTTGTCTTTCCATCTACTCGTTTTACAGACCGGACAATACTCCAAATCTTCGGCACCAGTCCCCCGATATAAAAAACAATCATTTTCACAAGCATGTATCGACTCATACCCTAACCCGACCTTTTTAAATGTTTTTTTTATAGCAGAGTATGATGGTGGGAGATTGTAACCTAACCTAGGAGGAAATACTTCCTGGAGAAATTTTAGCGTATTGTTAAATGAAGTATCACTCCATTTACCGCTGACCTTGAGATGCGTAAACTTTGACATAAAATCCAAGGTTGTCATAAAGTCACAACCCGGGTAAAGAGGCTGAGTGGAACTGGCAAGTAACTCTTCATACTCGTTACGTACAGGAGGTGTCGTTGCTTGAGCTGGCTCGTTACTTGTCTCGCCAATATTTGGAAGAGTTGGCTCATTTTGTTCATTATTTGGAGGAATATCAAAAATATCATTAATGCACGCACGCATGTCACTCATCTCACATCGTGTTGTGTTATCTTGTATAGGAAGAGGATCCGGTTCACCGTGTTCACGCCATTGTGTATAAGTTGGGTCCCACCCATTTTCGCTTATGTGGCTTTTAAGTAAGTCGAGAGATACCCATGGAACATTACAACAAAGACGACATGGACATTTTATGTTGCCGTAACTATTCAATAACGGCTTGCAATGTTCAACGAATGCGGCAAGACCATCAAAAAACTCTTTGGAAACACGAGTGTCTAAACGGGTCCAACTCTTATCAAGTATCATAACTGCATATTGTTTTGCTCAACTCTTAGTTATTACACATTCAAAATAAAGGAAAGTTGTTTTGTTCACCTAGTGCAACTATGGAAGGCAATCCTAACCCACTCTTTGAATGATTCATCTCATATATGAATGCGTATAACTGATTTACTATCTGAGAAAATTTCGGCAGCATTTCCCCTCAACTCCCCAAATATGTACATTAAAGACATATTCGTAGGAGTAAAGGAGAAACACTGTCGAAATCATCTCAAATAGTAAATCAATTATACGCATCCATATCCTAAATGAGACAAAACATTCAAAAAGCAGTCCCAAACAGGGGACTTTTCGAAATTAATTTCTAATAAATTAATTTCGGACGGGTTTTCTATAGGATGATTAACTTCGGACGGGGACTTTCCGAAATTAATCACTAAAATCCTAAAACATTCACAAAAGTCTAACAATATCATATATTTTAAGTTAAACAATTAGACTATAAACAATTGTTTGGTTTTCGGTTTATGTTTCATAAAACTATTTTGTTATTTTGAAACTTGTTTTTGTGACTTATTTTTGAAACTATTATGAAACATAAGCCGAAAACCAAACAATATATCTACGGGCTTATGGCTTATTTGGTTTTCGGCTTATGTTTCATAAGCTTATTTTTTTTTTACTTATTTTGAAACTATTTAAGTTAAAAAGTTTCAAAATAAGCCATAAAAATAAAGCTTGTGAAACATAAGCCGAAAACCAAACAAACCATAAGCCCGTTATATAAGCAGAAACATAGTCAATCCACAAACTAATATATTAAAACTAGTATACAATTAACCAATATATTAAAACTAATATTTTTCAAAACCTTACAATTAACCAATATATTAAAACTAGTATACCATATATACTAACCAAACGCCAACTAACATTTAACCAATACTAACTTCACATTTTTAAAATGAATCTTAGTGTGCAAAGGGATCCTAATTAAACGCAATATCTACAACTAGTATACCATATATACTAACCAAACGCCAACTAACATTTAACCAAACGCAACCAAACAACTAACCAAACGCAACCAAACGCAATATCTACAACAACTAACCAAAGTCTAACATACGTAATATACTATACTAATATGTAAAAAATAATACGGACACGAAAAGAAACAACATACTGTCTTGGGCTCTCGACTGTGGTCTCGGGCACGGGCTGTGACCTCCGGTTGTGGTCTCGGGCTCTCGACGACGGTAATATCACACTATTTTGTCGTTTGCGTTTTGGCGGGGCGTATAAAATTTTCACGAAATTTTGGCGGTTTTATTCCCGTCGACATGTCGACGGGAAAATATCTTTTATTAAAAAAAATTTATAATAAATACTTTTATAAAATTACTTTATTATAAATACTTTTATAAAATTACTTTAATATAATTAAAAAAAATTATTTATTATAAATACTTTTATAAAATATTAAAAAATAAGTTTTATAAAATTAATAAACTAAATTAATTATATAATTGAAAAAAATTATTTATTATAAATACTTTTATAAAATTAAAAAAATATATAAATTTAAAATTAATTACTTATATTATAATTAAAAAAATCATTTATTAAAATATAAAATAAAATAATTAAAATATCACAAAATACTAAATCCCAACCATTATAAAATTAATAAACGAGTCGAGATGGTAAACGAACGAGTCGAGATGCAATGGTTATACATGAGATATTAAACGAACGAGTCGAGATGCAATGGTTATACATGAGATGTTAAACGAACGAGTCGAGATGCTATGGTTATACATGAGATGTTAAACGAACGAGTCGAGATGCAATGGTTATACATGAGATGTTAAGCGAACGAGTCGAGATGCAATGGTTATACATGATATGTAAAACGAACGAGTCGAGATGCAATGGTTAAACATGCGATGTTAAAACGAACGAGTCGAGATGCTATGGTTATATATGAGATGTTAAACGAACGAGTCGAGATGCAATGGTTATACATGAGATGTTAAACGAACGAGTCGAGATGCAATGGTTATACATGAGATGTTAAACGAACGAGTCGAGATGCAATGGTTATACATGAGATGTTAAACGAACGAGTCGAGATGCTATGGTTATACATGATATGTCGCATCTCACTATATCTCTCTCTCTACCTAACACCTTATCCTCACAATATAAACACACACACACACACACACACACACACACACACACATACTCATCTCACTATATCTCTCTCTATCAGTTTCTGTTTTCTGGCGACACCAGCATTTTCCGGCCGCCGGAATCTTTTTCTGGCCACCACCTTTTATCACCTCAACTTGTAGATCGGGCCACACCGGTCACGATTCAACCACTCAACCTCACAACCACAAACATACACTGTTATCATGGTGAAGAAGATGGCAGAATTTGAAGCTTTTCCTTGTCCTTGTGAACGAGGAGACGTGGTTCTGCGAGAATCGTGTAAACCTTACTCCCGTGGTAAACTATACTATGCGTGTCCTTTCTCGCAGGTGAACAATTACATATTTTTTCTTTAAATAATTTGGTTAGTTGTTAATAATAATAGTTTTTACTCTTTAACAGCCTGGGACAGACGACCATGGATGTAATTTTTTTTTATGGAAGGAGGAACGACTCGCCAAAATGATGATCGGTTCTCTGGGAGCTTCAACATCAAGCGGCTCTGGATCTACTCCAAAAAGGTGCTCAAATTGTCATGAAAAAAATCTTAGAATAAACTTGCTGGAGGCACAAAAACAGGTGTTAGAGACAAAATTAAGGGTGCTGGAGGCAAAACTTGACATGGCAACGTATCCCAACCACGACCACGCATGTCAGTCGGATGCAATACTCCGTGACCTTGTAGGTGACATGGATAAATTTCATATGTAGTACTGTTATCGTTGTTGTTGTTTGCTGTTGTTGTTGATGTTTTTGATGTTTATTAAAATGTTGTTGTTGTTTAATAAAATGTTGTTGTTGTGGAGCAATAATTAGAACTGAAGAAGCAATAATTATCAAACACAAAGGCAAACTGTTTATTTAAAACAAGCAAGAGTTCTTAACCACATGCATTTTCATACAGACTCAAACTAAACAACTCGACAACCAAACTAAATAACTAAACAACTCAAAAACCAAAGGAAACAACTCAAACTTAACAACTCGACAACCAAACGAAACAACTCAAACTAAACAACTCGACAACCAAACGAAACAACTCGACAACTAAAACAACATATCAAATGAAACAACCCGTTTATTTTTTTTTTGCGGCTACTTCCCGCTTTACTCGAACTCGCACCATTGCTCTTATTTCCTTGATATGTGCAAACGTAGCTTCAAGATTTGTGATCCTATTTCCCAGATTATCAAGTTTTGTTTCCAACGTACTTTCAGCTTCGTCGTCACCTCCAACAGCAAGAACTTGAGCTTTAGCAGCATCTAGCTCGTCCATGTACTCTTTGTAGTACGGCTTTTTCCTACACCATTCGATAATCTTGTCTCTCATCCACGGTTCAGCATCCTTAAAATCACCATATTCCTCATAAACTGCATGACCAAAAGTTAACATAACTTCATTAAAGAGGAGCTCGTGTGACAAGATTTTTGAGTACTCCTCTTCAACTGTGCAACCACGCCAAGTCATGTGTGTCTTGTAAAAATTGACGATTGAATTATTTGTGAGATGTGTAAAATGAGACGGAAATAATTTTGTGAAAATGTATATATTGGTAAAAAAATGAGACGGGAATGTATTTGTGAGGATATATATAGCCTGATTTTTGAAGATATATTCCCGTCGACATGTCGACGGGAACAAGAAAGCGGGAAAATATCCCGCCCAATATTTTACCCATTTAGTAAAAACGTTTATAATTAGTAATATACTCCCGTCGACATGTCGACGGGACTCTTAAAACATAATAATTATTATGCTTAATCACACGTTAACTACGAGATAAAACGTTATTAATATATTCCCGTCGACATGTCGACGGGAAAATATTAGCGGGTAAATTTCGCGCCCAACTTTGGTGAATTATTGAGGCTAAAAAAATATTCTAAAATGGTCCCGTCGACATGTCGACGGGAAAATACGATTATGAAAAATTCAACGCAGTTGGGCTCGGTCAAGCGTTTTTTTTGTCGTTTTGTGCCTTATGCCGTCGACATAATGTCGACGGGAAAACCCTCGACGCCTGTTCTCCTGATCCTTGTAGTGTCGCAATAGTTTGTTTTTTTCTTCAGAGTCCATATCAAAGGCTTCGCTATTTGATCTCATTTTTTCTTATTCATATATTTGGTGTAATTCTAGAGCTAAGAGAAAGCTAGATTGGGTAGTTGGCTTAAAAGCCCTATGACTATTGTAGTGTAATTGTTTCTTTGTGAGCTTTAGCTTTTTGCTAAGCTTGGTAATAAAATCCGCCGTCCAAAAAAAAAAGGATATGAAATTTGAAAAGATATGAATGTTTACTTTGAGAATCATATTATTTTAATATTTTAAGTTATAAGTTTCATTTACAACGTTTTTTTACAAGTTATGATATACATTAGCTTTTAACATATAATAATGTTTACGATTACACACTCTCCACCAAATGAATTTTGCCGACACACATAATGACGCTAGCCGCCCCATCGGGGCAGACTTAACATCTAGTATCATTATACATAAAATTATTAAAAAAAATTAATATAATTATATTAAGGATTGAGATCCTCTAAAGTTTGGATGAACATGACCGGTCATGTTTCCTCACAAACAAAAGATTAAGTGGGTCCCGTTGTAGGTCCCGCTGTTTTGTTTGTGAGGAAACATGACCGGTCATGTTAATCCAAACTTTAGAGGATTTCAATCCTTATATTAACTTACTCATATGTATATAAATTAAAAAGAGTTTAACAAAATATAATAAATAAACTACTATATTAATAATTAAATAAAAATTATATGTATTTATATTATATTTAAGTGTATTTTTATTTAATAAAAATATAATTTTATAAATTATAAAGATTTTTTAAATAAAAATTTCTATTTTTAAGTAAATTGAATTTAAATTAAATTTAATAAATTGTAGAGACTTTTAATGTAGAAAAATTTAACTTATAATTGATTAATTAAAAAAATTAAACACAACGATTGGTTATTTGGATATTAATATTGAGATTATTTATTTATTTTTGGGGTGAAGGGGATTGTAGGAAGCACGGATACGCCTGCAAGTATAAAGTGACAATGTCGGACACGGCTAGGACACGTGTTCGACACGCACGTGCCGTGTCCTACATGAGGTTTGGGCCGGACACGGATTTGGACATGGTGTCCACGCCGTGTCCGTGTCTTATATTTTTAGATTTTGTCGTATCGTCGTGTACGTGTCCGTGAAACCTAGGGGGATTATATCCGGTAAAATTATACCCTCTCCGTCTCATAATAATAGTCTATATTTTCTTTTCTGGATGTCTCAAAATAATTGTCAAATTTTCTTTTTAAGTAAAAACTAGAGAGTCTAGTAGGGGAATATTCTATTTAAGTTGTTGAAAATAAAAGTGGACTCATCTTTATTAAACTTTGTGTTTTTTGTTTCCTGACAATAATTTTGAGAAGGAGAGTATTAATATTAAGATAAGATTTCATTGGATGCCTTTCGAAAAAAAAAAGATTTCATTGGATGTACGTACACGCTTTAGGTCTTCAACATTTATTTATTTTCCATGTGGTGTTGGTACTTGGTACAGAGTTGACGAAGACTTTGACGTTGATTTTTCACCTTGTTATATTGTCACAGTCTTTCTTGTCTAGTTTTCTCAATGGCTCCTTCATCATCATCAAACTCCATGTATAATAATAATGATCCATCTGGTTTTGAATATGATGTTTTCCTAAGTTTTCGAGGCCAAGACAATCGCAAGACGTTCACTGATCATCTCTATACAGAGTTGCAGCGAACCGGAATCCGCACTTTTCGAGATGACGATGCCATGGATAGAGGGAAGCTGCTGAAGCCAGAGCTGGAGAAAGCCATCCAGAAGTCACAAGTTTTAGTCATTGTTTTCTCAAAAGGCTATGCAACCTCAAAGTGGTGTCTGGATGAGGTTTTGATGATTATGGAAGAATATGAGAAGCCTTCCTCTTCCTCTAAGCAGCGTGAAGTCTTACCAGTGTTCTACAATGTGGAACCATCTGATGTTCGACATCAAACGGGTTGCTTTGAAGAAGCGTTTAAGGGTTATGATGATATGATTAGGATGGAAACAGATGGTCAAAAGAAGGAGGAATTGCGGAAAAAGGTGGAAGCGTGGACGGATTCTCTTAAAAAAGCTGGATCCCTCACAGGACTGGTACTTGCTGATGGGTATGCATTCGATCAATTCTTACTGATATATATATATATATATATATATATATATATATATATATATATATATATATATAGCATTTGAAGTATATGCCCAGTCATTGTCCAATCAATGCCCAGCCATGTCATCTGCCATGTCATCACATGTAAACTATTTTTTAACATGTATTTATTTTTTTAATTACAATTTAATATTAGGCGTGTGAAAGTCATCACATATTCTGGCAACTATGAATCCGAATTTTTTTAAAATTCGTTTTTTAAACCGTAATTAAAAATGTACATACCAAGATTCGAACCTTTGGTTTGCTACTTTGGTGATTAGGATCCTTACCACTAGACCAACTTAATTTTTGTGTTATACCTTACAAAACCATAAATATAATGTTCAAGAGAAAAAGATATTTTCCATTTTTAATTTTACCTAAATAAATCCCTGCGTTTATTCATAATGACTTTTTCTCAAAACCCTAATACCATATTTTCCTCTAATCCTTACAACACGATCAACATAAAAAAAAAAATCACAGTCATTGTTAATTCAATTTCAGCCATGTCATCTGCCATGTCATCACATGTAAACTATTTTTTAACATGTATTTATTTTTTTAATTACAATTTAATATTAGGCGTGTGAAAGTCATCACATATTCTGGCAACTATGAATCCGAATTTTTTTAAAATTCGTTTTTTAAACCGTAATTAAAAATGTACATACCAAGATTCGAACCTTTGGTTTGCTACTTTGGTGATTAGGATCCTTACCACTAGACCAACTTAATTTTTGTGTTATACCTTACAAAACCATAAATATAATGTTCAAGAGAAAAAGATATTTTCCATTTTTAATTTTACCTAAATAAATCCCTGCGTTTATTCATAATGACTTTTTCTCAAAACCCTAATACCATATTTTCCTCTAATCCTTACAACACGATCAACATAAAAAAAAATCATTAACAATACCATCGGGTAATCGTTTTTTACATATTCTTCATGCACTTTTATATTCTCTTTTTGTATTCACAGTTTTCATTAATATTATATGTTACTCTGTTTGGTTTGTTATGTAAGATTTTATGTTTTTGTTGACTGTGATTTATCTAAGGAGCTTCAAAAACATAAAGACCAGGTAATCATTAATTTTGTTAATGCCACATATTTATATGATAAAAATATATGTAATAGGTTAATGGTTAAACCTGCATTTGTGTATAATATAGGTGTTTTGCCCACCCTTTCACCGGTTGTAACCCTAACCCAATATCATTCTAGAAAAAACCCTAAGACGCCATCATCACCATCAAACAAGTAAGTATTTTTTGATCTAATCAGTTGTTAATCTTTTTAATTTATCATGAGTTTTTTTTTTATTTGATTTTTGCTAGAGAATGGATCAAATGCTTAATTTGTTCATGAATCGATTATGTTTGTTTCATTGTTTCGTGTGTCAAATAGTCTTACTAACCAATCATGGCAATGATCGTTCCATTAGGTTTGTTACTATAACGTTTATGTTTTTTTTTTTACTAATTTAAAATTGAAAATTATTATATGTTGATGCTTTGCCCTTCTATAAATAAATATAAATCTATGTATCTCGTGTTACGGTTATTGTTTTACTGATTACGTACAGAAAAAAAGTACGTCTCTTTTCCCTCAAAACCCTAATGATCAAACATTGTCACGTTTCTTTGCAGCTTTTTGTAGGTTAGACTTCTTTTTTGTAATGAATCTCTCATACTTGGGTAAGATGTCCATGTTCTTTCTATTTGATCTTACTACAGTTCAAACCATCCGTGCATGAACTGTTATTAGAAGTAATGTATATTACGCTTAGACACATCAGACAACATGGTAAAGATACAACTCTTGTGAGTATTAAGGTTGACATCTGTTGTATATTTTACGTGATGTTACACTTTCGTTAATGGCTTTGATTTTCTGCTTCTGTTCCTGGTTAAAGGTAAGTAGTCAGATTTTCTGCTTCTGTTCCGGGTTAAAGGTAAGTAGTCAGATTTTTAATGGGATATTTATGCAGGTTTTTAAAGCGACACGGGTGGCCAAAACAAGATTAAATGATGATGGGTATGACGAGATGGAGAAAACAAGGAAAGAACAGAAGAGGAAGAGCTTAGCGAAAACATCAGAATTCTCATTTTATATGACAGTCAAGTTACATTGGTATTTATCTTAACGGTTTTATCTTATAATTATTATTTATATTAGCAAATCGTTTATTGGTTATGCACCTTGGATTTATACTTATGGGTGTTATTTTTTGTACTGTAGGTGATCAAACAGACTGGCATTGGATGCGCCTAATCATCCCGTTGCACTTGAGATATCTGTAAGTTTATTATTTCATCTTACTTCTGAATTCAAATATGTAATTTTGCTAATTGTTTCTCAGGGTTGAAATGGCCACCTTAAATTGCTGTCAATTTCCCTCCCTTTAACTGATGCATTTTTTCATCGGGTACTCCATCATATGCACATTCAGTTTAAGATAAAGGAAAACAGAAAGTGTCGTTCAATTTTGACATAGATAAGGGGTCACACTTTATTCACTCTATGATGAAGCAGGTGTGATACAAGCGGGTAATATATTTGTATCTGTATCCGTTTGAATCTGTCATTCTATACCATTTGACGTGTATTTGCGGTGGTAAGATGGTTCGGGCTCTTACGAAAATTCCGGCTGATCTTTTCAATCCATTTAACTAAGTTTTCTGAATTGAATATTAATGAGTAAATGGGTGTATATGATGCCTCTTTTTGTAGGCTTACTTGAAGAAGGAATGTTGGAAGATGGTGCTTTCTTTGAGCGCATGCCAGGAAGAAGAGGTAGGCAGCAAAAATGCAACCAGGCTATCCAACAAAATAGTACTCGATACCTATTATTAAGTAGGACAGTTTAACTAATAATACCACAACAACAACCCCTACTTAGATGGTTTGCAGCTGCAACTTTTGGAAGATATAGCTCGCCAGCTTCAGGAGATCAGAAGGCTAACTGAACTAAAAACAATTCTTCAAGCGTCTCTCCCACTCATCGATTGGTTTCATGATAAGGTAAATTAGAACTAAATTTCTCAACTTCATCGTTTTGGTAATTAATAGGCTATGTAGTGACCTGAACGTACGGTTTGGTAAAAGTGCAACTACAACTAAATATGGATTTTTTCCTGTTGCAAACGTCCCTCCACCATATGCTTTTGCATCAATATCAGCTGTGCTCATGGTGAAGATAAGGTATGTACACACTAATTATTTATTTTACGTATTAACTATGAATTTCTTATCAATTTACCATCGACAATTAGGATCCCAATATAATGATTTAAGTTTGATGTTCCCAAACACGAGCTAAGATATCAACCCAAAAAATATTAGACATAGCACCGGCCCATACACTCACTTTAGAAAAATTTGAGGAAAAACTTATGGATATGCTCACTATGGCGTCTTTTGATTAAACTGAATGGGCGTGTCAAAGTTCACTGATTGAGTACTATGGTATATCTTTTTGCAACATTATTATCAACGTTATATTTAACTTTTCAGTGGGGATCAAGATTCGGTCCTTCCTCTAACTGGTATTTGAGTGTAGGTTAATGGTCTCGCTAAGGAACTAAGTTTGAACATAACTCTTCCATACCGGGCATGGTTCAATGGCAAACAGGTTAGTCCACTTCTGTTTCAAAACTTATTGTTTGCGACCGATGGTGTAAATGTGTAATGAGTCAAGAAGTCGACGGTCAATGAATGGGTATTTAAAGTAGGTAATTGAAACCTTTTATGCGAAAATCTTATTCAGACTGTGGGTAGTTTAGACAAGTGAGCTGCTTATGAAATATAAAAAATGGTCATTATGTAGTCTGTGTTCATGATTGGTACTGGTTATGCATACCGATAGTTACATGGTGATGTTATGCCTACAAGAACGGATCTGTAACTCACAAAGGTACACTTCAAGATCTGTTATATTGTTAATGGCTGTTGTATTTAGGTCAAATCAGTTCTTTGTGTCTAAGCGTTTAACAAGAATATGTGATTTGTTAAATCATTTAGTTTGAGTTAATTGATAAACTGAGATTGAGAATAATTTGTGAATGCATAATTTGTGAGGGCAAATTGGCAACATGTAAACAAGGGCACTAAGTTAAGATATAGCTCATTACTTTACTTTAGCAAAAAGTGCTGTAAGATAAAAAAAATAGTGGAGTTAGGAAAAAAGAGGTGTAGTAGGCTACATAAGAGAAAAGACCAGAAGCTTTACAACTTACAAGTAATATTTTGTATTCTTCTTAGATCTTACAAATTTTTTACGGATTTACAAGAACAACAACTGCTGCTGAACTATTTTCTTATTCTTTAATGGCTGCAGATACTATACGGACAAAATAGATAGAGACGGTCACGTTTGAGAAAAGATTGTAGATCCAATACGCATGCAGGTACTATCTTGCTTGATTAACTTAGCATGAATAATTTAACACTAGAGACTATATTATTCTACTTAATTTCTTCAACTTTTTTTTTGGTTGTTGGTTTAACAGAAGAGCACACTGCAAATGTACACGTGGGAGATACATCTGATGAACAACTATCAAATGTACCGTCAAATCATGAACATCATGAGTATGGATACGTCAACTTAACTATTATAGATACGCCATCCGAAAATGATCTTTCTAATAATCCATCAGTTACATATATAATAACATTGACCCCATTATATAATATTATTTAGTCTCAAAATTGTTGCTATATACATTGCATATGATACTTGCCATCAGTAACAATATGTACATTGTAGATGGAGCAAAAGAAAGGCTATCTTTGTATGAAGCTATCTTGGCTGAAGATGGTACTTTCGACTCTGCAGTTAATGGCTACGTATGCGTCTTTCACACAACATCTCCTATTCAGTTCATAGTCGATGACTCACAGGTCATTTTTTTCCTTTTTATGTTAATTTTCCACATTACTTTCAGATCTTAAATTATTGTAATGCATAAAACTTCATTTTTTAAGTTTGATAACCACCGCTCCAAGTGTTGTATATCGAGTGTACTGTGTGGGTGGTGAAACGGTAAGTTCTCATTATCTAATGTTTTTCTCTATTTTGCATATTAAATGATGCTTCTTGAGCAAATTGAGAACCTCCTTTTCTGTAATTTTTTAAATTTATGACTGTATGATGTGGCATATGCAATCAAAATTATCAGCTATTTTCCAACACATGTGTAGGTTGAATGTTCAAAACCATCAGCACTTCCTGAACAAGGTAAGAGGAAGTCGATTGAAGAGCCAGTTATAAAGGTTTGACAATGTTCTATTATTTTCCTCTTATGGTATATTATATGGTCTTGCACAATATATGGTGTGTTTAAATCTTGACGGTCTATATCCTTTCTGCAGATTGAGATGCTCACACCAAAGGACTATATTGGTTCACTTATGGAACTGTCGCAAGACCGAGGGGAGAGTTCAAAGAAATGAATTTGTTACAAAGAATAGAGCTTCACTCACCTATAAGATGCCACTAGCTGAGGCCTGAGGTTATTCATTTTATGGTATTTCTTCTTTAAACATGTCTACTACGCTTTTTGTTAAAAACAAGTTTGATGTTAAAGATGTGCATGGAAACTTTGTTGAACTCCCAGATAAGGTTCTTTATTACTATATATATGATGGGGCGAAGGTATATTCGCTACCTCGAGTGAAGGTAAACTAAGTTTTTGTGGAGCAAAGACATACTAATTATGTTGTACCAAACGGTTTTAGACCCAAATGCCGATTAGCATTTTTTTTCTTTTTTCCCTGGACTCTGTTTTATTTCCTTCTTTTTTTTTTTTTTGCTGATAATATACCAATTACCCCAGGGTTTCTAAAAAGTTCCAGATGACTTCCACTGCCTTCGCCTTCACCGACTTCTTCAGGTATGAGTTAATTGTGTATTAACTGTTTTTTTATGCCCGTTTACTGCCTCTCACATTCATTCTCATCATCAGGTATAATAATATTAATCATTTTAAATGTTTGCTTATTTTTTTTAATCGAATCTGTATATATTATAGGCTGATGTGATGATGTTTATAAAGTATTTGTAATAAAAAATATTCAATTTTGGAGCTGTTTGATTAGTTAAGGTGAAAAGCTTTTAAGATTTAGCTTTTCAAAGTTCAATAAGCTCTGACCAAAACCTTCACAACACACAGACACTTACAAAGATGATCAAGCTCGAAAAAGGCCTCATGACGATAGCATTGAATACGAGTATCATATCTAGAACATTGCAAGGGCTATGTCAGACAAAATGGACTCGCTCAATCCTGAATCACACAAGATCTAACCCGACCTTTCAACACTGATTATACTCAACCCTTACCCTTAGAAGGAGTCGTTATGAATGCTAAACTACCTCTCAACTGCTACTTCAATGAAGATCTGGACTACTTAAAGTTCGGAAACACAACAGAGAAAAAGTACCCCTATGACATTAAAAGATACATAGTTGCAATGTCTTGAAAACAAAAACTGATTGGTGATTTCAGTAGTTGTGCTCTAATAGGCCAGTACTATGTGTGATCTTAGTTTTTCTAATGTCCATATAATATAATCTTTTGTGATAGAACATTTAGTGATATTATAACTCAGAAACTTCAACTATAATCAAAGTTTCTAAGTGCTTGTCTTGTATCTGGTAGATCTTTGATAATACTTCATTTTTTTAGGTTTATTGTTGACCATGACATCAACCAAGGTCTTACTCATGTGAATCTTGCTGACCGTAACTACGGTTCACTCTCACGATGGCACCATACGCTATATGTGAGTTTTGAGTTCAAACATGAATTCAAGACAGTCATATAAACTTTCTAATTGTATACAGGATTTAACTGTGTGGGTTAAAATGGGGCGGTTTGACATCAAAAGTTATACTTCTGACTAACTCTTAAGTTACACCTCAATGTTTCTAGGCTCATAAGTCTTCAATCCTCCAACCTATCATGTATGCTTATTTTATATAACAATCCATTCTTTAAAAGAATTATTATATTGCCCGATTGTAATGTTTTAATAAGTTTGTAAACACCAATGTTGTCAACCTTTATATTTTATCTAATATTCGATAAATATACATTTCTCTTTGCTCTTAATCCATTCAATATATAATTTAGTATATATCTTTCTTTTTTTTTTTTTTTTTTTATTCTTATATGAAAAACTATCAGATAACCAGACAATGTGGCTAATGACAACAAAATAGGTGATCACGAGCTCATCTTTGGGATGTCTTCCACAGTCACAATAGAAATTTGATCTGAGCAAGACATGAATGCACCAGGTAACAAATTACCAAATGCCTCTTCTTTGCCTTTTCAAAAATTATAGAGTATATGTTTTCTGTCTAAAATTGTATGTCTAACTTGGCTCTTGACGGCTGTAGCACGACCAAATTCAGTGACATCCATGAAGTATGTAACAAAATACATTAAAGTGCTTCTGAAATCATGAGACTACATTCATGCCCCATTCACACAGGTTCATCTCACTCACTTTCTCTCTTTATACATTTATGTTTGCTAAACAGTGAATTACTTGGTATTCGTTTATTCATAGGATCAACCAATTATGACTTTTGATTTAGCAGGTTTGTGAGTCTTTATTTTATAGAAAAAATTTGATTCATTTGTTTGACTGGGGTTTGATTGATTATGGTTTTGTGGTTACTGATAAGTATGCATATAGTTTTTTCAAAAAAAGAAAAGAAGAGAGTCATCATTGTGAAGTCATTACACTTAATATTATTGTGATACCACTCTAATACTTCATGTTTGTGACATAACGATTGATGTTCAATTGACATCTTGGTAACTTATGAATGTATTTCAGGCGGAATCAGATAATCTACTCGTCCGTTCAGAACCAAAAGTTGCATGTGTTTCGGTACATGCATACACTGATCTATTTAGTGCAATGGTTTGTTTTGGGCATTTTTATGACAATATAAATGCTTCATTTCTTGCAAACATGAATCATGTATCATGATCTACTAAATCGAATATATCAAGTTAGGTAATTCTTTAAGTAGTTCAAGCATAGAGGTCGCCCGGTTTCATCAAAGATCGTAGTTAAACACCTGTTTGAGGTAAGATATCCTTTTTGGAGGTTATATTTGTTTTGAACTATTTTGCATCTGATATCTGACCAAGCAAAAATGATGGATTCAGCTTT
The DNA here is from genome assembly GCA_030686995.1 of Artemisia argyi. Lineage (NCBI taxonomy): Eukaryota > Viridiplantae > Streptophyta > Magnoliopsida > Asterales > Asteraceae > Artemisia > Artemisia argyi. The sequence continues at coordinate 37,847,057 of CM060707.1, read as the reverse complement.
GTTTGACTGATTTTTTTTATACTTTTTCCATACTATGTATAAAGGAGATAAACAACTACTTGGGCACCAATTGTAATAAATGTTCGGTTTCAACTGAACTTTTTGACAGTTAGACACCATAGGGTGTGGTGTTATGGCTAATGGTGCTAAATAAAAGTAGTTGGCTAGGTATGTGAATGCCGCTAGACATATTCTTTAGGAGGCGCATCGAGCTATTGTTGATTCTAGAGAGCTCTGGCTCGCTACATACAAGATGGAGTTTGAAAATAAGAAGCTTTTGAATGGGCCAGAATGCTTCAAGCAAAGTATGTAAAAGGTTAAGACTTAATGAAGGTTTAGTATGATTCCCTTAATTTTACAAGTTATAGTTTAAGCTTGAACAACTTGCAGAAAAAGTTTGGACGCCTAACGTAAGCAAAAGTGACATACGAGTGGATTTAAAACAGTGCAAATATTCAACTCTTCTTTAACTCTCCCTTGCAAATCTTGAGGAGAGAAAGAGCGGGTTTGGTAAGGTTTGAGATATGCTCAAAGTAGCTAGAAAAAGGAACCCACATAACCCTCCTGAATTGTGGCATAGCAAAGCCAACTTGACTATTTGGTTGAGGTATTGGAACTGGCCATTGGACTCAGGGTTACATGGTGTGGCTTGTGAGTGTGAGTGATATAGAGCCAACAATAGCAATTTAAAATTACTATCAATCATATTAACACAATATGGTCAAAGTTTCTTATTCAAATGAGTAGTTCATGATGTAGCCATTATTAATTCGGGTTTGAACTTTTATTTCTGTTGTTTTAGTTTTCGTAGTTATGAGTAATTTGGATTTGAACTTGAAGTGAGACTGAAACCAAATTTGCAGGGCCTGCAAACCATACCCGTATAAAAGGTAGATTCATACTATACATAACCTTAATTCTTTTACATTTTGCTTATAGCTTTTGTATAACATTTCTTAGTCACCCTGTTTTGATGTATTATATGTTTGTAGAAAATGTTTTTGGTGATAATGGAAGAAACTCTCACTTTGATCTTTGAATAAAGAGGGATCAAAAGACTTGCAAAAGTGTAACCACCAGGTTTCTTTTATTGTTACTACTGAAGCTTTTTTATGTAAATATATAGATACATCTAGCGCACTATTAATGTGTGATGGTTTATGGTATGGCCATAAATTCTACTCATTTATATGGATATCAATTACGGAAAAAAATGGATGCACATTCACTTCTTTTCGTTGTTAATGTATTCGATAAATATTTTGATATGTTTATAATTCACTTGCCTATACTTCATTTTTTTGTAAACGATATTTACAAAACAAGCCTGCCCAACCAAAGCTGCAAAATGCTATATTGGAAGAGATATTGATTGAGCCATTTTTATATATCATTATACGGTTATACCTTTTATAGATCATTGTTGTGTCATTTGTATACAAGGGTAACTGTAATATTGATTAGTAGAATTGTATGAGTCAATTTAACATGTGACTACCATTTACACCATTAGTGTGTATATAATGGTTACAAATTTAGAAAATCACTTAGTTTGGTTTATGTCATCAATGTTACTCAAAAATTTATGTTAGTGGGTCTAAACACATTAGTATCTTCTATATTCATGAAACTGATAATGTATTTCAACATTTTAGCCATTTGCAGGACATGAAGGTGGAGTTGGTTATGGATTATAGGATGTATTCATACATAACTTTATAGCTAAAATGCCTACGAAACTTCTTAGAAGAGAGCTTGAAACTACATACTTTGTTAACTTTTAACCTTTTTTATATGGGCATGATCCAACTATTTATTATTTTGCACTCTCACTTTTTATTTGTTCCACTGCGACGATTGTAGTATTTGTAGGTTAGTGAGCCATATGTCTGCAACCTAATATTAAGTTTAATTGCTATAAATATGTCTACAACCCAATATTAAATGGCTGGTCAATATCTTTTCTTTGATTCATGTCAGGGTTCCCAAGAAGCTTATAACAAGTATGAAAACTTGATTGTGGAGGGTCGCATTCATTTTGAGACACGTCTACCAATTATAGTTACAACCCTTTCTTTGTACAAGTCCACTTTACCAAACATTTTTAACCACCCTTCTTTTGTTAAAGAAATATATGTCAATGATATTTATAAGTAACGAGGGAATTTGCCAAACATATTTTCTAACGGTGATAAACAAATATCCTAAAAAAATATTACTTAACTTTCTCTTATAATTCTAAAAAAAAAAAAAAAAAAAAAAAAAAAAAAAAAAAAAAAAAAAAAAAAACCTTAAACATAATTTTACGATAACTAAAACAATTTAAATTATAATTACAAGAAGTCTAGTATATATATATATATATATATATATATATATATATATATATATATATATATATATATATATATATATTGATTCAATATGGTTTGACTATGCATATTTAATTAATATTAATCTATTCTTCTTAATACGTACGTGTCGATTTAATAAAAGAAATATTGGAAAAATTATTTTCTGCCAATAGTTTATTGAGAGTCTCATCTAGTCTGCTTCCTTAAGCTACAAATTCAAAGACCACTAATTGGTACGTGTCGAAATATAGAGTTTTACTACGTCACAATAGTTCTGTCACAAATCTTAACAGAGACGAACTACTATCAAACGTGGTCACTGATTAATGACTAAAATATAGCACTTTGTTAGTATTTATCTGTGGCGGACTCAGGATGGTTTTTCTTATTAGTGTAAAGTTTAGAAATTTTTTTGATATTCCTAACCTGCACTGAGTTTAAAAGATTAAAAAGAAAAATACACATAGTTTAATTTTTTTGGATCAAACCAGTTAGGTTTTTCTCGCGTTCCATGGCAGGAGCGAAACAAATATAGAATGCACTAAAATTAAAGTTATCCTATTTGACAAGTTAATATGGAGAAAAAAAGTTTGTTTAAAAAAATAACCGATTGTACTTGAGGAATAAAAAGTAAAAACCATTAATTGGAGTGAACGAAAAGAAATTTTAAATTAAAAAAAAAAAAAAAAAAAAAAAAAAAAAAAAAAAAAGGTGTGCCGGAATATGAAATACATATTGAAGTATTCTATTTGACAATGTTAAAAAGACGAAAAAATAAAATGATGTATGACAATCATAAAGTAAAACCATTTAAAATTTGCTTCATATATGAACTACGAGATTCATAATACGACTATGACTTAACAACTTAATTCACCTTTGATTTTCAATTTTTATTAAAACTCCTTTTAAAATGTGACTTCTACATTCACAATAAGAGGGAAAGGTGCCATTCGTTGTGATGCTTCGCCACTCCTACGTGGATCATCAAATTGCTCGCCATGGTACCCCTAGACCCTCGCCATGGCTCGTTGTAGCTCCCTTGCTCGTGCAGACGATGAGCAAAGATTTCTGACAAATAGGAAAAAGGTGGACGAAGCATTTGGTATTCAAATGGTAATATTACCGTTTTTAAAAAAACGGATACTTTATTTATTTTTTTTTTTTAAATGTTTTACATACTCTATAAATACCAAACCAATTTCACATACTTTCATCACTACAACTCAACAAACATATAAAAACTTATATTATCTTAACCCAAATTCAACCAAGAAAATGTCTCAAAACCCGAACGAATCCGGTTATTTCACACCCCTCCTAACTTCAAACCAACGATACGGGGGATCGTCAAATGCTTCTACTCCCTCGTCGCAAAATTCCCCACAACCTTCATCGCCCTATGGTTCACAACCTTTCAATCCGATAGACATTTATGCTAATCAACAACTCGCGTTGCAACAAGGGGGATTCGCAACTCATTCTCAACGAATGTTGCCACAACAATTTTACAACCCGTCTCAACCATCCTCGTTCCCTACTCATCAATCACAACCCCAAGTCGACCCACAACCTCAAGTCGAACCACAATTTAAAGTTCCAAAAGCACGGTCACTGGCCAAAGGTAGAGGCAAGAAAACCAAGGCCGTCAAAGGAAAAAAAAGTCGTAAATTTAGACGCCGATGATGACGATGACTTAGAAGAAGCAGGTCAAACGTGTGTGAATCGGAAATGGTCCAAGGCCGAAGAAAAGCTTCTTGCGGAAACTTGGATAGAATTTTCACAAAACAAAGATATGGGCAATGACAAAACCGACGACTTCTATTGAAACGAAATTACAGAAACGTTCAACGAGCAAACTTTGGATGACCATCATTCCAAGAATATGCTTACCGGTAAATGGACGAGGATGAACGGCGACTGCCAAAAATTCAACGCTATAATTAAGCATTTGAGGCGTCGAAGTGGTGAAAATGAGCATGATCAAATCAACAATGCCAAGGCGAGCTTCGAAGAACGCTTTGGTACGAGGGGTTTCACGTATGAGTATGTTTGGGAGATTTTGAGAAATTACCTGAAATGGGATGCCAAGGATCCGTTAGACATTTCTTGTCTCGAGGATATATTCGGGCCAGACGCACGACCTCGTCCCCGAAAGAGCCAACAAACGAGCTGGAAATAAACAAAAGTCGACGGATACGTTGAGCTCGGCGAGCTCCGGTGGGAGTCAACCGAGTACTTTTTCAGGACAATTATCTGAAAAGTATACGCAAGCAAAAGACACTCAAACGGCTTGTTACAAGGCGAGGAGGAAGAGGGAAGAAAGGGCCTTGGAAATGCAGGAAATGCATATGCTCATGCTAGATCCCAGCTTGGTTACTGACCCGGTCAGAGCCGAAATCATTCGTAGGAGACAAGCTAAAATAACGAAGAAATACCAAACTATCGATGAGGATGCCGATGAATAAAATGTTTAATATGAATTTAGTATCTTTTTTTGTATTTTCGTATTGTTTTTTTTAAGTTTCGTATCGTTTTTTTTTTCTTTGTATTGTAACTTTTTAATTTGATGAAATAAAATTAGTATGGTGTGATATTTTTAATTATTGTGAAATGAATTTAATTTATTTAGTGAAATGAATAAAAAAATAAAGTTGTAAGTGGTGGCTCCAAATGTGTAAGTTGAAGTTAGTTGTGAGTGAGTAGGGGGTTAGTCGTAAAGAGGTGTTGGGGTGATGTGACACTCGTGGGCCTTAAATGAGGAGATGAAGCTAATTATGGCACCTTTCCTTCTAAACATCTCATGTATTTATGTAATGAGACCAACTAAGTTCTCAACACGTATATATGTTATGTTTTAATTTAAAACTATCTTTAAAGTTTATCTTAAAACATCTGATCCTGAACCGCACATCTGAATCTGAACCGCACATTTGAATCTGAATCTGAGGCGTAAATATCTGAATCTGAATCGAAAATCTTGTTAAAGTAAGGTGCTGTGCCATTTGCTTGCTCGTGTATATATATATATATATATATATATATATATATATATATATATATATATATATATATATATATATATATATATGGTTATTTTGTATCAACAAGAGGCAACAAGAGGCTTTAAGACACCCCTCTAAAGTCTAGATCATTAATATGTAACTGCCTATGACCGCGTCTGAACGAAAAAAAAAGAATAAAACTGTCTGAACGCCCAAAACATCTAACCGATTAAGAGGTTTGTCTTGTTAAGAGACATTAATAGGCTGTTAAGACATTAAAAAAAAAAAAAAAAAAAAAAAAAAAAAAAAAAAAAAAAAAAAACGTTAGGCGTATAAAATTAACTTTAAGCAATTATCACTATAATTTTTTAATCCATCAAGATCAAAGTGCTCTCACTAATCTATATAAAGTACTACTTTTTATGCATGTAATAAGTCATTAGTAACAACCCTTAGGACTGTTATTATCAATTTCTTTAAATTAATTAGTAGTTTTAAAACACCTTTTTAAATGTTGTTTTCATCTTTCTTTTAATCTAGTTATGGTTCCATAAGAAAAACCCTAGATTTTTTGTATACATTAATTAATTTCAAAAATTAATCTAACTTATTAGTTAATCTCATTTATTTTACATGAACACTTCAAATAGTCAAGTAATAACCTAAGTCTTTAAGCCCTAATTTATTTTTTGGCAAGGGATGAACCCTTAATTAATTCAATGTTCAAGACATTAACTAATCCCCATAGTTGGAAACCTTAATTTGAAATTCAACTAGGGTTTGGAAACCTTAATTGAGTTAGTTTTCAATATTTGTTATGGTTGCCTCCCGAGAAGCGCTTGTTTTTATTTTTGTTCGAGTCTCGAGTCTGATTTCAAGGTTTTTTATTATTAAAGGGTGACTTTATTTCATCCGCCATGCATATGGTTACTTGAGGTAGTGTTTCCCTTGTTTGATTTGATCATTTACGTACAAGGTAATTTTTACCACATACTGTAAATATTCAGGAAGTTCAAGCGGTGTTTCCATACAAATACAAAAACACCCCTCCCAAATACTTTCGGAAAATGACTCAGTAGAGACTTTCCTTATACGTGCAATATGTGTCAATATAATGCAACATCGGCGTATACATACATCTTTTCTCAACTTGATTCAAACTTGTCCTGTCATCAAAAACTACCTTTCCTAAGTCTAGTGTTTAGTTAACATAACCACGTAGGTAGAGCAATTAGTTGTTTTCAACCTTTTCAATTATTGGATGTAGGATTGAGGTTTGAGGACAAACCTCGTCCATTGTGGACAAATGCCACGTGGCCAAGCCTAGCCATGCCACGTGGCACACTCTAGGCCACGCGACGTGGTGAGGGGGCTAGTGGTTGTTCCTGTTTTATCCTTTTGTTTGGCGTTTTCTTGCTTTGTTCGAACTTCGTTTCTTCATGGTTTCGATCATTTTTCGCCCTTGTTCTTGTATTTCCAAAGTCTTCAAATGACGAACTCCAAAACTTTGTCAAAATCCAAGCAAAAGAAGCCAAAATCTATTGTTTTCCACGATAGCATGATTTCCAAGGGTCCAAATGACCGTCAAAATAGAACATAATTAAGACAATTTCGTCACTTGGGAAGCTAAAATGCCGGGAAATATGGCACTAAAATATGTATTATTTATAATATTACATTTGTTAAAAAAAATATTTATAATAATTAATACACAATTTTATTTATAATATTAAATGAATTAATATTTATTTATAATATTAATTATATTTCTTATTTGTTAAAATTTTTATTATTATTTGCTATTTTTATATAATATTAAATTAACTAATACTTTACTTGAATTAATATATCATGTTAATTATTTATAAAATTCAATTAATTAATTAATTCTTTATTTACTGTATGTAAATGTGTACGTATGTATGTATGTATGTATGTATATATGTATCACACTATTGTATGTATGTATGTATTTGTATATGTATGTACATTATATATGTGTATGTATATACTACGTATAATATGTATGTAAACAATATGTAGGTATGTATTACAATATGTATGTATGTATATAGTATTTATGTATGTTTATGTATATAGTATGTATGTATGTATGTACATATGCATATATATATATATATATATATATATATATATATATATATATATATATATATATATATATATATATATATATATATATATATATGTGTGTGTGTGTGTGTGTGTGTGTGTGTGTGTGTGTGTGTGTGTGTGTATTGTATGTGTGCATATAGTATGTTAACACTTTTAAATAATATTCAAAATTAATACTCTCATTATTATACCATATCTCTTTTAAATTTACTATCAACTTAACCAAAAATATACATAGATAATTTAAGTGGTTATATTTTTTCTTAATAATTATCATCATATATTCATGCACTATAATTTATTTTATAACCTATAAGATGCCTTTTATTTTTATAACTAGACACATCTTTGAAATATACCCTATGCTTTCATTCCGCTATGTTCTTATGCTTTGGGTGGCAAAAATATGCACGTATTTTAGCCGCCATATTTTCTGGTTTGTTTATAGATTATCTGTCTTTTCCGATCTTTATATATTCGATATAAACAAACATATTTCATCCACCATAATTGTTATATTTTTTTAAGGTAACTATGTATCCAAATTGGTACTATAATTTAAGGTAACTATTGCCAGCAGGGGTGTCATAAAATCCAACCCGTCGGGTTCGGGTCAACTCGGATCAAAAATCATATTCGGGTCAATCAGGTCAACTCGAATTGACCCGAGTTCTAAACAAGGTCGGGTTCGGGTATGTTTTTTTATCCTTGACCCGACCCGAACCCGAGTTGACCCGACTAAACTAACACTTTACAATGTAAAAATACTCGGGTTGACTCCAAACCTGAGTTGACCCGAACCCGAGTTGACCCGAGTTCTAAACAAGGTCGGGTTTGGGTATGTTTTTTCGAGGCTTGACCCGAGTTGACACGAACCCGACCGGGTCAACCTCAATGACACCCCTAATTGCGAGAATAAGTTCTCGCTATGGGTCATCTATTGCGTGGACATGGCCTCACAATATGTAAAATCAAACCCAGCCGTTTTTTTGTCGTTTAGTGGCTGCGAGGACTCCATTGTCCTCGCAATAAGGTTTCGTCACTTTTTATCATTTTTCTAGTAATGAGTCACTAAAAAATCACGAGTCACAATACTGAGTCTTGTTCAACTTTGAGTCACACAACTTGTACAAATAAATAGTAGTTATAAAATCTTTCGAGAAAACCATGTTATATGATAAATGTTACGTTACATTATATACTGATTGCTTTGAATGGATTGATTTTAGGTATGAGGCCAAATTCATAAGCAACATCGTCAATGACATAAGAAAGAAAGTGAACTACAATGAACTTTACATTAAAGGCAAACTGGTGGGAGTGAAGGAATAGGGTTAATGGCATGTAATAGCTACATACTTTCCCACTTGTGCCATTATCAGATACCAACCCAAAATATTACAAAAATACCCTACAAACTTTCATATTTTTGTGTTGATATCATCATTTAACCTACAAAATTGGGTAATCATATTCCGGTCATCTTCTCCACTTCCTCCGGCCACTTTTTGGTAATCTTTTTCCGGTGTGTTCCATTATCCGGCCATCTTCTCCACTTCTTCCGGCCACATAGATGCCATATCATTCCCGGTCATCTTCCCCAATTTTTCCGACCATCTTCTTCGGGTGGCCGTCTCTAATTCCGGCCATAAAAATGAAGTAAGCATCAACATCAGCATGCCATTTTTGATTCATGAATAAATTCATTTTCAGGTTCAAATTCAAAAGTTAACCACTATTTTCCACGATTCTAAAGACCCAATCAATTCCTTACTTTTTGTATTCATATAAAATCTTCATTCTCAATCAAACCTACAAACTTTTCATCCTCAAAATACCATATAAACTCCCAAGATGCTGCATTATCCAAATCGTCTTACAAAATGGATTGCTGATTTCTTTTGCTCTCTTTGCTTTTCTTTTCTGAAAGATGGCATAAGTTAATGGAAATGTATAGATTACTAGATTAGAGATGCAAGGTTGGGCAAAATGGTAACACGCCAAGGAAGAAGATGAAGAAAAAAAAAATCCAGGTATTTAATTTTAACCTGTTAAGCAGGTTGCCAATCATGCCACATAAGCAAAAGTATGATATCGACACAAAAATATATAAGTTTGTAGGGTATTTTTGTAATATTTTGGGTTCATATCTGATAATGGCACAAGTGAGAAAGTATGTAGCTATTACATGCCATTAACCCGAAGGAATATGTTGCTGAGATTGAATCATGGTTACAAGACCCATCACCGGCTTCCACATTCCTTGTCATTGATGGGATGGGAGGCATAGGAAAAACGACCATTGCCAAGTGCATATATAACATGAATTATCGTGTGTATGATGGTAGTTGTTTTCTGGAAAAAATAAATGAGACATCAATTGAATCCAATGGAATACTTCGCTTGCAAAATGACCTTCTTTCCAAATTTTCAAAGAAAGAGACAGCTTCGAATGAGTATGAGGGAACCATTAAGGTGGAGAAAGCTATATGCGACAAAAAAGTACTTCTTGTACTTGATGATGTTGCTACATTTCAGCAGTTAGATGCATTACTTGGAAAACAAAAGTTTTATCGAGGAAGTAAGGTGATCATAACCTCAAGGGGGCACGGCTGGTTATTAACCACTTTTAAAGTTCCTCCTATGGTCCAAACAATCAGAACACTATCCAACACTGACTCTGTTAAGCTCTTTAGTTTCTATGCCTTTCCTCAAAATCAACCCATTGAACCCTACTATGATCAGTCAAAACTAAGTCAAGTAACTGAGCACTGTGGGGGTCTTCCTTTGGCTCTTGAATTGTTGGGTTTAAATCTACGTGGAAAAAGCATTGCTCAATGGGAAGACACTATGTCCATGTTAGAAAAATATCCTCTTCCTGACGGGGTTCAAAAAGTTCTACAGTTGAGCTATGATTCTCTGGGAAACAATGATAAAGATGTGTTTCTGCATATTGCTTGCTTTTTTGTGGGGGAGGATGAAGATTTCATTGTCAAGGTATTAGCTGAGTGCAATCTACACCCTGTTATCGGGATCAAGAATCTAAATGATAGGAGTCTCCTATATATTGAAGATGGGAAAGTAGGGATGCATCAACTAATCAGGGAGATGGGGAAAGAAGTTGTCCGCCAAGAATCACCAAAGGATCCCGGGGAACGAAGTAGGTTGTGTGAACATGAAGATTGTATTAACGTGTTGCAAGAGAATGCGGTACATATTGCATACCCCCTTTTATTTTAATATATATATATATATATATATATATATATATATATATATATATATATATATAAGTAACCTGACATTGTATAGCCATAGTTCACTTTTTACTTTATTTTTGAATTAGGGTACAAAAAAAGTAGAAGGATTCAGGCTTGATATGCAACAGGGGAATGAAGCAAACTTCGGAATTGGACATTTAGAAAAGATGAAGAACCTAATGCTACTTCAACTAAGCTATGTAACATTTTCTGGGAAATATACAAACTTGCCAAAAAAGTTACGATTATTGAGATGGCATGGGTTTTATCTAGAATCTATACCAGGTGACATTCCTTTGGAGAAGCTCGTCATTCTTGACATGCGTCACAGCAAATTAAAGCGTGTTTGGGATTCTTACAAGGTTTGTCATATATCCTAGACAACTAATTATCAAACTCTAAATTTATAATATCTTCATGCCTAAGGTTATTAACATATACTTGTGGTTTTTCATGTAACAGCGTATTGAATCCTTAAAAATCCTTAATCTTAGCTACTCTGTTGAGCTAATCAACACCCCAAATTTTCATGGACTCCGTGGTCTAGAGAGTTTGATTCTGAAAGGATGTACAAGTTTAATTGCAGTTGACGAATCGATTGCATGCCTTGACAGACTTGTCTTGCTAGATCTGTCCGATTGTACAAGCCTAAGAAATGTTCCTTGCTTACCTAGATCCCTTACATCACTTCAAATGTCTGGTTGTCAAAACCTTGGAGCTGTGAGTTGTTTTCAATATTCCTATTCAACTTCCTTACATTCTTCTTGTTTGAAGAAGTTGGATATCTCATATTGCAATCTGTTTGACAATTCTTTCCCGAATGACTGGAGTAATCTAGTCTCATTGACGAGGTTGATTATTGATGGCAACAAAATAACTTACTTGCCAAAATGTATTCAAAGCCTACCTCGACTTGAAACTTTCCATGCTAATAGATGTTTACAGATCCAATCAATTATAGGACTCCCAAAAACTGTCTCTAAATTGATAATCCAACACAATAAGTCCTTGGAGAAAGTACTACAGTTCCCACAAGATCGAAATACCTTTGTGTTAGCTCATGGTTGCCCAATATTATGTTACGTAGAGGGTTGTTATAAGTGTCAATCAATAGACAAAGTTGAGAGGAAAGTTACACAAAAACTGGGGTTAGGAATGGAATCGGGTCTTGATTGTAAGCAAAAGGTAGGATTTGCTTCGCTCTACTTTTAATTTATATTTTGCATACATGTTTCAATTTACAGAGGATCTTATATGTTTTCTTTCACATGAGCAGGTGTTATTTGAGTATGGTATATTCACCACATTTGTTGATTTCGAACAAATCCCAACGCTATCCTACTTCACACACGTAAAAGAGGGCCCACAAATATCATTCAAAGTTCCTTCTCATAATAGAATAATAAGTGGCCTCAACTTGTGTCTAGTGTTTCCTGGAGACCTTGTGAAATTGATAATTCAAGTATGTAACAAGACCAAGCATGTGGAGTGGAATTACTATCCTGCACATATTTATGATGTATGGATGAAACCAAAAGGGTGGTTAAGCGTTTGGAGGTGCGGCAAACTATTAGGGGGTGGAGATGAAATATGTGTAAGCATCCTTAATAGACGTAAAGGAGATCTTTGTGGGGAAGTACAAGGATGTTGTATAAACCTTATATATGATGAAGATAATATTGAAGAAGATGAAGGGGAAATAAAGGAGAAGGAGAATGACAATGTGGTGAGGACTTCCACTCACTCCGCTCACCTCCCCTCTAGTATGGGAAAGAAATGGAAAAATTCTCTTTCAGGCTGCTTTGGAGGCTTCTTTTCCTCGTGCTTCCCAAAAATGAAGGTATGGGGGAATAGTGATGTGGTGATGAGTGAATATGATGATGAAGTCGATGAAAATGATGATGAAGAAGATGAAGGGGAAATAAAGGGTGAATGGAATGACAATGCGGTGATGGGTGAAAATGATAATGAAATAATAAGATGGAGTGATAGAATGGTTACAGATATATCCGACTATGTTCATTCTGGCATGACCTATTCCTTCGGAGACACTAGGTTTATACATTTTTATATTGGAGGTGATCATTTTTATATCCTGAACCTAACTCTTTATATTTGGATTTAGCTAGGGCCTTGCGAAATCTATACCATATTTCCACTTAATTACTAATCAATAATATATTTTAACTAATGAGGTGAGTTATTTTAACGACCAAGTTTCAGTTGCATATTGAGGGAAAAATTCTCACCATTCATCTAATTTGATCTAATAGTGGAGATTAACCTAAAATTAAATAGGGAAACATAAATCCATTTATTTTTTTTCCTTTTTTCTTTGTCTTTTTTATTATTCACTTTCTTTATTATTTTTTTTCCTTTCTTCCAATTAATGTGTTTTTTTTTTCCTTTTTCTTTTTCTTTTCTTTTTTTTTTCCTTTTCTAAATCACGGTTTTTTTTAATCAAGTTTTTTTTTTTTTTTAATAAATTCATGATTTTTTTCACTTTATTACGTTTTCGTCCGTTTTTTATGTTTTCGTCTGTTTTCTGACGTTTTTGTCCCTTTTTTTTTATGTTTTTGTCTGTTTTCTGACGTTTTTGTCCGTTATTTTAAGTTTTTGTCCGTTTTTTTACGTTTTCGTCCGTTTTTATACGTTTTCGTTCGTTTTTTGTCCGTTTTCATATGTTTATATACGTTTTCGTCTGTTTTCATACGTTTTCGTTCGTTTTTATACGATTTTTTCGGTTTTTATACGTTTTCGTCCATTTTATACGTTTTTGTCCGTTTTCATACATTTTCATATGTTTTCGTCTGTTTTCATACGTTTTCGTCCGTTTTCTTACTTTTTCGTCCGTTTTCAAATGTTTTCGTCCATTTTTAAACATCTTTGTCCGTTTTCAAAAGTTTTCGTACATATTCATCCGTTTTCTTACGTTTTCGTCCATTTTCATACGTTTTCGTCCATTTTAAAATGTTTTCGGCCATTTTCAGACGTTTTCATACGCTTCTAAATATCAAAATTATTATTCTTTGATACTCAGAATATCACAAGTGATATTCTGAATATCACAAGTGATTTTCATCTAATGTTTTGTAACATGAAAAGGAAAAAAATAGAAAAAAAAAAAAGGAAAAAAGACAAAAAAAATAACGTTAATTGGAAAAAAAAAGCAAAAAAAAAAGAAAAAAAAAAGAAAGAAAGTAAGAAATAAAGAAAGTGAATAATAAAAAAGACAAAGAAAAAGGAAATAAAAAGACATGGACGTAGGTTTCCATGTTTAATCTTAGGTTAATTTCCACTATTAGATCAAATTAAATGAATTGTGGGGATTTGTTCCTCAGTGTGTAATAAAAACTTAATCCCTAAATGAACATTAATAACATCTTAATTATTATACTAGTCATTAATGTTTTTATCTTTTCATTAAAAACTTAATATACTCCATCTTATTAAAACATACATACAACCTAATTTGGGTATGCATGTATTTAACGTAAAATGATTCAAACGCTATAATTTGTGCTTTATTTTGAAGCTCGGTAGCATCAGCTTACTTTAACAAGTGGTCTTTTAAAATTGAAGCTTGTACTTTTTCATTTGTTTTATCCCTTGAATCCGTCCGTTTTGATTTGTTTTTATACATTTTTGTTCGTTATTGTACGTTTTCAACCTTTTATACATTTGTACGTTTTTATTCGTTTCAATTCTTTTAACCATTTTCGTCCGTTTTTAATCGTTTACGTTCGTTTTTTTCCATTTTTGTTAGTACAAAAACATATAAAAATGTACACTTGTCACAAATTAACCTATAAGAATGTATGAAAATGTACACAAACGTAGAAAAACATAAACAATTATGAAAACGTACAAAACGTATATAAACATTAAAAAAAATGTATAAAAACATAGTAATAAAGAATGTACAAAAACGTAGTAATTGGCTATGACCTTACGTTACATATGTCGTACATGTTTATGATCACTTTGCCCGTGTAAGAGGCTTTCATTAATCATTATTGTCTTATTAGTGTGGATTAACTTGGTAATAAATTTTTATTAAGTTACTTTAGACACCCATTCATATTTCACTAACAATTGAGAACAAGGAAAAATTTAAGAAACATCATATTCCACAAACAATTTAGTTTTCAAGTAAGACTAATGTGTCGTGTTGTATAGTCTAAAATCAATTTTAGAACAAATAAAAATTTACGAACCACTATATGATAGAATTTCATGCGTATACATATATACAAGTGATAGCTTTTTGTTAAAAAATTATACTTTCAATGTTAAAAATTTACAAAGTCAAGTGATAGTTTTTTGTTTTTTCCAAGATTTTGACTGCACAATTTTACATGTAAAGGAAAAGGTTTGACCAGTGTTAATTTAGTGTATTGCGGAGGTTTCTTCATTTTTTTATATCTCCTGGATAGCCTTTTTTTTACGCAGTGTCTATTTAGTAGGACCCTTTATTTAAGTCATGCTCTTAGGCACATGATAAGGAGTCAGGGGCCCACAAAAAAAGACTCAAAGATCCGTGAAAAGGACACACAAAATAGTTTTTTATTTGAAAAATGACAAAAATCATACAAAAAGACTCAGGGACTCACTTCTTAACATGTGCCTAAAAGCACATGTTAGAAAAACCCTTTATATTTTACTCATTTGTATGATACTTATCATTAGAACATTTATCGAGAATGATCTTGACGTATGATTTTGTTAGTTTATACATTCAATTAGAGATGTTGATGATATTGTAATTATTATCAGTATGTTTATGAGTTGTGTTTTGAAATGTTTGCAAGTTAAATGATATATTTGCACTTATTTGAAGGGAAGTATGGTTTGATCTTTTTGTTGAAAAAGTAAGATCAATTTTGATCTACATAAAATAATTATTTTGCTAATCATGGTTAATTCGTTGTAAAGTTTTGTACATGACGGTTGAAAATTATTTTTAATGGGCTGTTATTTTAATGTACAACATTTTATTGCTTGTTAGCCATACATTGACAAAAGTTCAATATAAAACTCATATTTATCATAGAACTAATAAACGAATCCTAGTCATTCATTCTTCTTAAAAAAAATCACCTTTTTTTTAAAATTAAATATCTTGCAAACCGTTAATCGTTACGCGAAAAAAATCATACCATCACGATGAGAATTAAATTATCTTTCTATAGATATGCATTGTTATATACTTTCTGTCACACCCCCAAAATCGGGTACAGCGGAAGCATACGTGTAGCTGGGGTGTAACTCAATTGGTATTACAACACAAGTTCAAAAATGGTTTTCACTTCAATCATTTAGAATAAAATAGTTAAGTCAAAAATATTGTATTTACATCGTTAAAAGTAGTGCGGAAGTAGGCCCTTAAAATAGTTTAAAACGGTCCCCATATAAATAATCAGAGTCTTCTATGACCATGCCATGCCCTGCCAAAACCTCCAGTAGTGTGCCATAGGTTAAAACCTGAAAATACATGCTAAAGTGTCAACACGAGGTTGGTGAGTTCATAGAGTTTGTTTAACAAGTAAAGTATATAGAAAATGATCACACAGCAAAGGCATCGTAAATCCACTCAGTTGCAAGTCCCGCCATAAGAGACTTGCAACCTGTGTGTTTACAACCCACTGCTAAAATAGTTTATGTCTGGTAGTCAAGCACATGAGGTCAATAATAAGTCACAATATACGCACCACATATAAAATAAGTCAAGGCCGCTCCGAACAAGGGAGACTTTATAATGTTGCTCCGAACATGGGAGACTTGAAGTCACTCCGCCAACTAGGCAAAGAATTATTAGTCACTCCGCCACCTAGGCAAAGAATTATTAGTCACTCCGCCGACTTGGCGAAGAATTATTAGTCACTCCACCATGGCGAGAATTATTAAGGATGCTCTGAACAGGAGAGACTTTATAGCGTTGCTCCGAACAAAGGAGACTTTAGGTCTTAGAACGCTCCACCAAAAATGGCGAGACTTTAGGTCATAGCACGTACAATACATTAAGTTCAAAAGTTCAAGTCAAGTTCAATAGTTCAAAACAAGTTATAAGGTCAAATGAGTTCAAAGAGTCAAGTAGTAATTTATGTAAAAACGAGCATGTATTCTCCCCCAAAAAGTTAACAAAACAATTTAAAAGAGTAGAGGCTATGACTCACCTGGTGCGATAGCTACGAAGACAAAAGTGGTTACACAGAAATGAGGTTCGATCTCTAACCGCGACCTATAATGAACGAATGATACGATCTACTTAGATTATAAAGTGATGAAGTGAATGCACATGCACATGAAGTCTATACCACTCGTACTTTGAAAATAATAGTTATCGTTGAAATTCAATGTTTTCCGATACTTGGTGAAAATAAGCCCAATTAGCTTCGTAAAGACTAGTCGTGTAATAATATATAAAGTGTTAGGGTTTGGTATTGGCGTTTTGAAAACCTTGAGATGTCATCTCATTGATGGGTTAATAAACTTTTGATGGTACGTGCCTCAACGGCTAGGAAGGACGGTTCTCCGTTGTTCGTTTGGTGTAAGTATATTGTTTAGTGCGCAAAATATTCTCTATTAGAAAAGCTGTCAAAAATATATATAGTTCGTCTAGTTTCAAACGTGTATATCTTAGTCATTATAAGCTCGTTTTCTATGTTCTTTACATTCCCGGAATCGTGGGACAACATACTAACATATTTTTGATAATTCGGGATGGCTAGATCAAGTTTTATGCCCAAAACAGCCCGTGACAACTGTTCATCAGCAAGCAGTTTTTCAGAAAACTAGTTTTCGTCGTTAAATTCGGAAAATCATATCTCCTTCGTTATTAACTCGTTTTAATCCGTTCTTTCGCCCACGGCTTCGTTTTTGAAAGTATTTTCTAAATCTTTGGTCAAAAATTACCCATCATCTACTGATTTTCCCACGTTTTAAAAATAGCAACAGTAGGTATATCTATTGTTTCAAAAATCATTTTCCTAGTTTCAAACTTGTTTCAACTTCAACCAAATCACTTTCAATCACCACAAATCTAGTCTAATCTTACCATACACCTTCTTAGGGTGTCATGGATTCCTAAACATCATAAATCAAGTGGATCTAACAAGGATCTAACAATAATCTATTTCTAGAGTTCAAAAGTTAGATATATATATATATATAAATGAGTGGTATATACTAACATATGCATGTAGATCTTGAATGGAAATCATATGACCATAAAAATAACATGAAGAAATTATGAAAAAGAGTTTGACAACTTACATAGAAAGATTATAGAGCTTGGATGAGAAAAACCTAAGAAACCTTGAGTTTTTATTTCAAAACTCAAACAAGAACAACTAAAGGAACTAGGAAATTACTTGATCTTGGAAAATCCATGGTTTCTTCTTCTTTTTCTTGATGAACCGAGCACCACAAAGAGGAGAGAAAAAGAGAGTTTACTTGCTTTTGATTTTGTGAAATGAATGAGAATGTGTAGTTTTTAAGTTATATGTATTATTGAAGGAGTAGACAAGATCCACATTTTTGGGGCTAGGGGGGGCACAAAGAGTAAAACAAGGAAGAGTGTGTGTGCTCATAAATGAGCTTGTCCCATGGTGCAAGTATTAGTGGTTTTGGTTGTGTATTGGGTGTTATCGGGTACCGAGTTAACTAAAAATAAATGATACCGAGGTGAAATAAAATACGAAGAAGTTGTAAAAATTGTAAAATATCATTCCTGATAAAAATCGGATGTTAAAATAATTATCGGGTTGAAATATCGCAAACCGACGGAGTTATAAGCTTTGACCGGAAAACGTAACAGTTGATTTGAAAACACCGGGTAAATTAATAATAAAATTTTTATATTATTATTATGAGTATAAAAATGTGTTAGGACCATAGTTGGGATTGACGGATCAATTATTTAAAATAATAGCTCATAAGATAACGTTTATTAGGTTGATAATCGTACGTGTACAGAAATGACGCAACTCACGTATAAATGACAAATTTTCTCCGAAGGTGAATAGTGTTTTATGAATAGTAAAATTTTTAAACGCTTCTCAGAATATCAAACTGACCTAAAAAATGATGAATAGTGATCGATGAATAGTAACCGATGAATAGTAAATGTGAAAGTTCGGGAAAAGACCAGAATTTACGAGTTGTGACACTTTCGACTCCCAGAAAAAACACATGTGATTCGTAAATATCAAATCATATGTGATTTTTTATAGATCATATGTGATTCGTAAAACTCGCATGTGATTCGTAAAAATCATATTTGTTTTGTAAAAATCAAATATGTGATTTTTACGAATCACATATGATTTTTCTAGGCGGAAATTTAAAAAAAAAAATTCGTCGAAAGTATATAACAATGCATATCTATATAAAGATAATTTAATTCTCGTCGCGATAGTGTATTTTTTGTAGCTTGAAGATTTACCATTTGTAAGATGCATATCTATAGAAAGATAAATTATTTTTTATTAATTTAGATAAAAAATGAATTGTTATGATTGGTTCATTGATTTTATGCCAAAATATGAGTTATATGTTGATCTCACCTCATTCCTTTTATTTATACGATTCAAAAACTTTACCAAATTGAAGAGAGCAAAAGGTTCCCATTTACAGTACTTAAAAAGTCATTTCGGAAGCCAAGGAGGTGAAGTTGGAGAAATTTATTTTAACATTACAGTAAAACTTCTATAAATTAATACTCGATAAATTAATAACCTCTATAAAATTAATAATTTGTCCAGTCCCAACTTGAGACCAGTATAAATTTGGACCCCAATCGATAAAATAATAAGATAATAATTTTTTTGAAACCCCAGTGTATATATATTAGTCTCAACGAAACTATAAATTAATAATTACTAAAAATTTCATATCTATGTATATATGCGTGTGTGTGAGAGATACACTTCAAAATCCTAAGATTGTTTAGTAAAAAATAATTCATTATCACTTGTTATTTTTTTGTTGAACCTCAAATCTATATTGAGTTTATCTCAAAATCTTCTTATTGCACTAAACTGTTTGTGTGTTGTGACGTTGTCTTCTCGTATTACAACAAAAATTGTTAATTTTATTTTCATAAAGTGTGAATATGAATTTATAAAATTTTAATTGGAACTTGTTTATCAAATTATTTTTCATCCCTAACATGTATACATTGTATCTAGTATATTATACTTGAAAATTTAAAGGTCATATGTAAAACATCTTTAAATTAATAAATTATTAATTAATAGATATAATAATATATCGCTAAATTAATACTCCATCCGTCCCAAAATTATTGTCCACAAACGAAAAATACACAGTTTAAGAAAACTGCATTAATTACTATTTTGGTTTCTACGAAATCCAACAAAAGACAATTTTAACCTTTGACAATTAATTAATGTGTTCACTTAGTTTTGTAAATATCAATTTTAATTAAGGGTAATATAGTAAACTTAAACAAATGTACCTACCATTTTTAGTAGTGGACAATAATTTTGGGACATCCAAAAAAAGAATAGTGGACAATAAAATTGGGACGGAGGTAGTAAAATATTTCGATCCCATCACTATTAATTTATAGAGGTTTTACTGTAGTTTAAAAAGGTGGTCCTTTTAAGTTTAAAATAATTACCACTAATCACCTTGCTTTGTTGGACTGATTATTATAAGGGGATGTTTGGTTTGAGCGGAAAAAAAGTTACCGTGCGTTTAAACATATATGGGAAATGGCAATGGGAATGGTTTTTATAATCCCACCTAAGGGTGGTGGTTTTTGATATGCCTAATGCGATGGGTTTGATTTCTAATTTTTGAAAGCAAATCTATTAACCAAATAATTAATTTAGTAATCAATCTCATTCCCTCATTCCTATACCCACCAATCGAACACCCAAGAATTGAAGCTTTAGACCGAGCTTTAATGCTGGAATTATGTTTAGTGTATGTTAAGGTGTAAGTGTGTGAAAGGAAAGTGACTCGAGAGAGATGAGAAAAATATTTCTATTAAGTATGTGTTATAATATTGAATTACAACCAAACAAATGTTTATATATCTGATGCAGGATTTCTGACCAGGTTTTAATATTTATAATTGTCTCGTCTACATATGGTCGACCTTATGCACTTACAGGAAGTGTACCTGATCATGTATAGTGTAGTATTCGGTAAAGCCGAGGTCGTCCCAAGAGCTGTGTTTCTGGATTCTAACTTAAGTCCATTTCACGTTTTAAAATGGTTTATGATTTGTTTGAATAATTAAACTAATAAACAGAAATGAAATAACGAAATTAAATTGAAGTTGTTAGCAATGGGGAGAAAGTTTACTAGCCTAGTTGGTCATCCTGTATTGTTATGACTATGTCCTCTATTAAACTTTTCTATAGCTTCAAGTGGGGCGATGATATTCACTAGACTCCTATAGTCAATTCACCTAGCCTATCTCCCTAGAATCCTTTCCAGAACCAAAGGCACGGCCCTCTGTAAGTAAGCGGAAGTATGATACACTAGTTTGAGTCATTAAGTGCCACTACATGCTAGATTCATTCTGATGTGTGATCCGGCCTCTCGGATCTTAGACCACGCATCTCTAACTTCTTAAGTTTATCCAACCCAGAGGGTGATCCTAGGGTCAATTAGCACACAAGGAATGGTCAATTCTTACCAACTCTCATAACCTAACTGCACCAGGGTCCTATGGTCAATTCTCCTAGTGTACCAAGTACAACCGGTTCTTTTAAACTACCGAAACTAGAGGATCAATGATAAACTAAGCATGCACACACTAGAAGCAACAATAAAAATGTAAGAACATAATCAAAACAACATAAGAATCATAACTAGGCTAGCACCAAAGGTGCTTAGCCAAAATATAGTAAATTTTTCCAAAAATGATGACTAACGGTTTAATTTATTTTGATATGGCGTAACGGTTTTAATTCAGTATACATATTGTTTTAAGACTGATTACAGTGTAAGCAATTTCATATTTACGGTGTATTAGGTGAACAGTAACACCAAAAAGATTTTATTTTCGTATTTAGACTTAGCTTTCTCCTTTGTAACACGTATCTACTGATACCTATTGTTTGATTTTAGGTACAAGATGACTCAAACAATCGAGGAGTATATGGATGAAAGAAAGGGAAACATGAGCACTTATGAGTGAAGTAATTCTAGACATTTCAATACCATTCTCAAATGTTACGAGTTATGTTTATTTGTCGGTTTGGAAACACAAAAAGAAAGGAAAACATGAGCACTTATGATCTTTGACATTGAATCAAGATAGTTTAAGCAAGACTAAGCCCTAACTATGATCCTATACAAGTAAGTATGTTCATTCTTGATGTTATTGTTGTTAGGGTTTATAAGTTAATTAAGGGGTTTTAGGTAAATGGTGTTTTGAAGCCAACTAATGAGGTTATAGTGGTTTTGGGTTAAGCTCTATGATGAATAATGATATAATTGAGTGAACTAAAGATTTTATCATATGGTCATGATGTGATCATACGAGGGTTATTTATGAATGAGTATATCTTGGTAAAGACTAGAAACCCTTATTTATAAGTTTACAAAGTGTTTATGATTTGTGATGGGTTATGGTTTAGGAATCAAAGAAGATTATAGGAGCTTATTTGGTAACTTGACTATGGAGCCAAGGTAAGTAACTTGGTTACTATGTGATTAATATGGATGTTTACAAATCATGTGATTATGGATGAAAGTGTTAGGATTTGGGTATAGTTGTTTATAAAGTGTGGCTTAATAGGAGACATTGATTGTTGAGTGTTAATCCTTGGTTATCAACTAGACAAGGTATGTGTTGATTGTTACTATATGCTTAATGATTGTTACAGTTACGTGGCTATGGTACATGTTAACTGTTATAGCTTTAGTATGCAAGATTAAGTGGTTTAGTGTTAGACTAGTTGAGATTGTTCATGATGCATTATATGATAATCGATGTATTAACCATGTTTTAACCGGTTACTTACTAAGCGTTTTGCTTACGTGTTATAGTTGCAATGTTTTTTGTAGGTTATATGCGAAAAAGCTAAAGCCTTCGTAAAGGCATAAGATTGGGCACGGGTCGGAAGCGTTTGGATATATGTAAGAGAATTCGGTAGATGTCGAGCTCAATCATGTTGAACCCCTGAGTCAAATTAAAAGTGTCTGATGGTTGTTTTGAAGTGTCAAGTTCATGTCTTGCATGTGTTTAAATGAATATGTAGTTGTTAAGTGTCTTGGGTATAAAAGAGTGTATGCGAACGGGTTAAAAACTAGTGTTTGGAAAACCCCATAAAGTATATGTTCATGGGTCTTTTAGACCAAGTATAGTTATGAAAATGATGTTTTATGATGTTAATACGATTTCTGGAAGTCCTAGTGAAGTATCGGGTCATGGGGGTCAAGTTTGGTCAAAAAGACAAGTTAAAAAGTGTTGTGCAGGTTCTGAGGCTTTTAGCCGTGGCTGTAGAACATAGCTGTGCGGTGTGAGACTGGTAAGGCAACTAGCCGTGGATGTGGTACAGCGAAGTGCAGTTCAAATTTCGTCAAATTTTGGAAAATCATATCTTTTAATCTATAAGTCGTCAAAAGTCGTGTCACCCGTCGTTTCAAAGGTAATTAATTCTAGTTTCTTTTAAAAATAGTTTCAAGTGCTAGTTTGTAATAGAATTTTCTAAGCCTATTAAAGAGGAACAGAAGGTCTATTTTAGTTGAGTTGTTTCCGCGAAAAGTTTTAATTTTTGGTCAAATCGGTAAAAGGGCGTTTCAAGGGTGAGGGGCTCATGTTACCTCATTCCTTTTACTAGATGATGATAATTTTCTTGACTGGAATGACAGATTCATAGTTTATCTCAATGGACTAGAACATTACCTTCTTGAAATCTTAAAAATAGTCCTTTCATACCCGAATCCATTGCATCCACTCCTGAAAACTTTTTGGCTAAGTCACAAAACAATGATCTCCTGATGAGAGAAGATTGGTATGCCTTTATTTTTAATGTATTTAAAACCTAAAGTTTTTCCATTATGTAATGTTCAAAACAAGTTTTGTTCATTTGCCTTCTTCAAATGCAACCAAACGAGCATGCCAAGCATACTATAACTTGCTAAATAATACCAAACATACTTGTTGACAATTCAATTTATAGTGTTTGATGTTTGAGAACTTGACCCATGATATATTGTGAATTATCAAGTGTGTATTATGGTTTTAATTTTTTGTGAAAGCTAAAGATACGCAATATATTTATTCTAAACAGACGATCTATGTAACAAACTTTGGAAATTACTAGTATACGCAAAATACATTCAAAGTGTTATCAACATACGTAAGATTACCGGGAACTAGCAGGTTACCCGGTTACCAACTTTGAAAAGTTACAGTAATGGTCCATGTGGCTTACACTGACTTTCACCAGTCATTCTTTGACTTTTTTTCACTTAAAAAAGTTACAATAATGGTCCCTATGTTTGCGTTGACTTTCACCTTAATTCCCTTGTTTTTTTCAGTTATAACTCTTTTTTTCTTTTTCTTTTTTTTAACTTTTTTTTTCATTTAGTCATACAACTTTTTTGTTTATTTCCCAAAATTTCAAACCGTGTATATTACGTGTGCGTTGGTTTGAAATTTGAAAAAAAGAAAAAAAGAAAAAAAGAAAAAAAATGAGTTGCTAACAGTAGCAACATTATATCATTGCTATTGTGAAAATTGCAACAAATATACATTCAAGTGAAATAAAACCTTGCAAGTATTTTACAGTGTTTTTATCTTTCGTCAGGTCTTCGAATTAATATTCATAAGTATAGTATTATGGGAGTTGGAGGAGTGACAAACGATGAGGTTTTAAGAGGAGCCCAAATGATATGTTGTGAAGCTTTGAAAACTCCTTTTAAATACCTTGGGATTATGGTGGTTAGTAATATGAACCGGTTGCATGCATGGGACAGTGTCATTGAGAAAGTTAGGACGAGATTATCTAAATGGAAGGCGAAGACGCTCTCTATTGGTGGTAGATTTACGCTTACTAAATAAGCGTTAAGTTCTATTCCGTTGTTTTACTTTTCTTTGTTTAAAGTTCCAATCAGTGTTCTTAAAAGGCTTGAATCATGTAGAAGTAATTCTTTTCGTGGTGTGGAGGAGGGTTCGAGGAAGGTTTCTTGGAAGGCTTGAATCATGTAGAAGTAATTCTTTTCGTGGTGTGGAGGAGGGTTCGAGGAAGGTTTCTTGGTTTTCTTGGGATAGTGTTGTTGCTAGTAAAGATGTTGGTGGTTTAGGGATGTCTAGTTTTCTAGCTATGAATTGTGCTCTGTTGTTTAAATGGATTTGGCGGTTTAAGGTTCAACCTGATGTGATGTGGTTTCGATTATCAAGGCTATTCATGGGAGGTCTGGAAGATTAGATTGTGGAGTTCAAGAGGGTAAGTATACAACTTGGCTAAATTGTATCTGTGGTTTCTCAAATCTTAAAGAAAGTGGGATAGATTTATTTTCGTGTATGGAAAAAAAAGTGGGTAACGGTTGCGATTCGTTATTTTAGTTAGAAAATTGGATGGGAGGGGGTTCTCTACACGTTAAGTTTCCGCAGTTGTTTGCTCTAGAGAACAATAAGGAAGTTTCTCTTCGTGACAAAATCCAAAATGCTATCCTCTATGGGCTTAGAAGATCTCCAAGGGGGGAATAGAAGGTGTGCAGTTGGAAGAGGCTTCCAACTTACTCGCTTCAATTGAGTTAGTAGAAGAGCAGGATAAATGGGTGTGGAATTTGGAGGAAGATGGTGAGTTCAGAGTAGCGTCAGCTAGGGATTTTATAGATGAGGGGCTGTCTAAGATGGAAAGAGCTCAAACGAGATAGGTAAAATTGGTTCCCATTAAAGTCAATGTGTTTGCTTAGCGTCTAGCTTTGAATAAACTTCTGACGAGGTCTAATATGTCAAGTAGAGGGTTAGATATTCCGTCTATAGTTTGCCCGGTGTGTAATGTTGGAGCTGAAACGGTTGATCATTTGTTCTTCTCTTGCTCGGTCGCTTCGTCCATCATGGTTAAGATTTTAGGGTGGTGAGATTTACTGGACAGTGGCGTTTCTTCTTACCATTCATGGGTTTCCTGGTTCGAAGGTTTAAGTTTGACGAAGGTAGTGAAAGATTACTTGGAAGCTACATTTTTTTTTTGTCTCGTGGTGGGTCATTTGGGGTTATCGCAATAGTTTATTTTTTTTCAGAGTCCATATCAAAGGCTTCGCTATTTGATCTCATTTTTTCTCATTCATATATTTGGTGTAATTCTAGAGCTAGGAGAAAGCTAGATTGGGTAGGTTGACTTAAAAGCCCTATGACTATTGTAGTGTAATTGTTTCTTTGTGAGCTTTAGCTTTTTGCTAAGCTTGGTAATAAAATCCGCCGTAAAAAAAAGGATATGAAATTTGAAAAGATATAAATGTTTACTTTGAGAATCATATTATTTTAATATAATAAGTTATAAGTTTCATTTACAACGTTTTTTTACAAGTTATGATATTAATTAACTTTCAACATATAAAAATGTTTACGATTACACACTCTCCACCAAATGAATTTAGCCGACACACATAATGATGCTAGCCGCCCCTTTGGGGCAGACTTAACATCTAGTATCATTATACATAAAATTATTTAAAAAAATTAATATAATTATATTAACTTACTCATATGTATATAAATTAAAAAGAGTTTAACGAAATATAATAAATAAACTACTACCTCCGTCCCAATTTATTTGTCCACTTTTAATTTTCAAAGTCTTTATATGTCAACTTTGACCTTAAATATGTTTGTTTTTGTTATTTAATATTTGATGCAAAATATATGAATTGATCGAGTTTTATGTGTATTTTTAATTTGTATAATTTTCATTAAGTATTATATAACACAAATAATAATATTTACGGTCAAAGTTGACAAAGAAAGACTCAAAAAGTCAAAATTGGACAAATATATTGGGACGGAGGGAGTACTATATTAATAATTAAATAAAAATTATATGTATTTATATTATTTAAGTGTATTTTTATTTAATAAATTATAAAGATTTTTTAAATAAAAAGTTCTATTTTTAAGTAAATTGAATTTAAATTAAATTTAATAAATTGTAGAGACTTTTAATGTAGAAAAATTTAACTTATAATTGATTAATTAAAAAAATTAAACACACCGATTGGTTATTTGGATATTAATATTGAGATTTTTTTTTTTTTTTTTTTTTTTTTTTTTTTTTTTTTTCCGAACATCATATGGTTCCACATTGTAGTGAAAGCTATGTTTCTTCAACATTAATTTATTTTGATACCCACAAACAGTTGACGAAGACTTTGACGTTGATTTTTCACGTTGTTATATACACGCTTCATATCTTGTATATTGTCACAGTCTTTCTTGTCTAGTTTTCTCAATGGCTCCTTCATCATCATCAAACTCCATGTCTAATAATAATGATCCATCTGGTTTTGAATATGATGTTTTCCTAAGTTTTCGAGGCCAAGACAATCGCAAGACGTTCACTGATCATCTCTATACAGAGTTGCAGCGAACCGGAATCCGCACTAATTTCCGAGATGACGATGCAATGGAGAGAGGGAAGCTGCTGAAGCCAGAGCTGGAGAAAGCCATCCAGCAGTCACAAGTTTTAGTCATTGTTTTCTCAAAAGGATATGCAACCTCAAAGTGGTGTCTGGATGAGGTTTTGATGATTATGGAAGAATATGAGAAGCCTTCCTCTAAGCATGAAGTCATACCAGTGTTCTACAATGTGGAACCATCTGATGTTCGACATCAAACGGGTTGTTTTGAAGAAGCGTTTAAGGGTTATGATGATATGATTAGGATGGAAACAGATGGTCAAAAGAAGAAGGAATTGTGGGACAAGGTGGAAGCGTGGAGGGCTTCTCTTAAAAAAGCTGGATCCCTCACACGAATGGTACTTGCTGATGGGTATGCATTCGATATCAATTCTTACTGATATTTGTCTTAAAAAATAATATATTTAATATATATATTTAATATTAATATTAATATATAATAGTAATATATATTGAATTAATATTAATATTAATATATATTTAATATTAATATTAATCTATTCTTCTTAATACGTACGTGTCGATTTAATAATAACTAGTCGACCACCCCACTTGATATGAAGTAAACAAGGAGAAAGAACCCGCCGCAATGCGGCGGGGGTATCTATAGCTGTGTGATAGACCTGTAACAGAGAAAATTGGATAGATGTATTGCTAGGATGTTGTTTACAAAATATTGCAAGGGTTTTTAATACCGCCTTTATACTTGCAATTTTAGTGGCTATCCTACATTCATTACTGCGTTCCCGAGTTTTATTTTTGAAAGAAGAGAAAAGAATTGGGAAAAAAAATGAATTCGTTTTCCAGAGTTTTTTTCAAGAGAGAAGAGAAGAGGAAATTTGGCTAAACTTCTCTCCAAAACTTTCTTCCCAAAAGTGGGATGATTTGGAGAGAAGTTATTTTAAGAAGCTTTTAATAAATGTAATTACTTAAATGACATAATATAAAACATAACTTTTATACATAATAAAGGGTATAATTGTAAAATCATCAGCTATCTCTTCTTTTCTCTCTTAACTTGGGAACATGATATAAAAAATAAAATTTCAATCATCTTCTCTTCTTTTCTGCCTATTTTTAACTCTTCTCTTCTTTTCTTTCATTTCAAAAACTTGGGAACATAGTATTACTGTCCATTATGCAGCTGCTAGTTAAGGTTTTATTACAGACCACGTTTTAAGAGCTGAGGTATCATGGTAGTCGTACTTCGCCTCCTTGCTGGCCAGGGCAACTGTTTTGTCTTCGGGATCTGCAGATGCTTCTTGGGGGGGGGGGGGGGGGGGGGGGGGTCATCCTCGGTTCATCTTGTGGTGCTGTAGTTTCCATTTCTTGCATCTCTGGTTCCCACGTTTCTTCTACCACTGTTGGCATGCTATAGATACAAAATCCTGCATTTATATTTTGGCCGTTTGTCATAAAAAAAATTGCATGTTTAAGGCCGTTTGTCAACTAAATATCAAATGTTCAATTTCTTACACATAGTTCAAGTTCCTATAAACTATTGTCCCGGTTGTAAATGCACCAAGAGGTTCACGATACCATTGACCACTATACGTTATTTGATCCATGGGTTGTTCAACATTTAATACCTCCCATGGCCTCAACCCCGGAATAGCTTTTATCAGCTGTTTTTGTATACATGAAAATTAGAAGCTTTGTTGAGAGCATGGCAAAGAATCGTTGATACTCGATTATAATAACAATTTACAGTCGATAGCCATGATTAATTAGTGTCCGTTAGCCATTGATCTTTAATTAGTAAGAGCTTGAAGCAAATTAAAATGTAAAATTTCAAAACAAATATTTACTAAAAGAAGCAAATGATAAAAATATATCAGATGTCGTATATAGGGAAACCGGTTTGGGTTACATTTTACTTACAATGGGTCAACTCGGGAAAATGCAGAATATCAACATCATGAAAATAAGTGAATATCGAAACAATGGTCATCTGAAAGAGTCGCTTACTGAGGCTGAAGCCCGAGGCGTTGAAGGAACCTGATAGCCATTAAATCCGTATTCCAACTTCTTTTGTAACAGCATATCTTAGTGACCATATCATGAAAACACCACTTAACACCATATGCCATCACTTCTTCCGATCTTTAAACACCTGAAAATTGAGTGTAACATTATAGTAACATCATAAAAACACTAACTTTGATCCACTTTAAAATAAGAAACATGAAGGAAGCTCTACTTTAAAATAAGAAACATGTGGTTGTCACCAGATATATAGTAACATAGATGAGATCAGCAAAAAGAACCAAATCGCTAACACAAAGTCATTATAAGGCACCCTACTCCAGTAATGTTAGTTTTGGCGTACCTTGATTGTATATCGACCTGTTCTAAGGGAGTCATTGCTATAGTATTGCCCCTCCTGTCCATACCTGCACATCGTAGCTCAAATACGTTAAACATCAACTATTAAAAGTTTTAGATTGACTTACCACAATCTCCTTTAGAAGCTTGTTGATATTATTGTGATTTTCCTTATATCATAATCCCTTAAGCCACATAAATAAGCTATTCCAAATACCCAACAAAACAGGATCACAAAATACACGACAATAAAACAACTGATTTGACAACCCCAATATATAGCATACCTTTAATAGTATCTGTTGGAGTCCCGAAGCCCAAACCCATACTCCCCTAGAAGTTGTTCGCACGTTTTCAGTCTTCTTCGAACTATCAGTCCACATCACACAATAAAAGCACTAACAGAAATAAAAAAAATATTAATTATACCTGATAAACTTCAGATTTAAGTATTTAACGATAAACTTACAACACAAAGGGGATTTGATAATGATATGTGTTTGCGTAAATTCTTTGTATATGTGTTTTTGGATATGTGGATCTGCAGAAGAACCTTCGATCATCTTCTTCATTATCTGAGTTGATAGAAGAGATTTGGATGAGCCGTTTGTTGATTCGGTGCTGGTTGTGCTTATCCGATTCACTTCATGAAGCTACGATATTAATAAAGAAAGAAACTTATACACATGGACTATAATCAATATTGGGCCTTTTAACTAAAATATTGTTATAATGAAAATAATATTATAAGCCAATATGGGAGTTTCGCCCATCGTGAAATGATAGTAAGCAAATAATATTCAACATTAAATCTGGGAACTCGCGTCCTCCAGAAATGATATATATATAAATAAAAAGTGTACCTGAATATGAAATACATATTGAAGTACGTATTGTATTTGACAACGTTAAAAAGACGAAAAAATAAAATGATGTATGACAATCATAAAGTAAAATCATTTAAAATTTGCTTCATATATGAACTACGAGGTTCATAATACGACTATGACTTAACAACTTAATTCACGTTTGATTTTCAATTTTTATTTAAAAAACTCCTTTTAAAATGTGACTTCTACATCATATTCACAATAAACATCTCATGTATTTATGTAATGAGACCAACTAATTAAGTTCTCAACACGTATATATGTTATGTTTTAATTTAAAACTATCTTTAAATTTTATCTTAAAACATTCATTATATACTTACATACATACAATACATACATACCTACCTACATACATACATACATATATACTTACATACATATATACTAAACATATATACATAAATACAATGCATACACACTTTTTTACATACATATATACATTGTACATACATACATATATACATTGTAGGATAAATGATTAAAAAAAGTATCATACTTACCACTATTTTCTTTTATGGGTAGCGAACAAATTTTTTTGCTTTTATGGATACTTTTTTTTTTCAAATTTATCTTTTTTAGGGTATTTTGTGAAAATTTTGTACATTTTTGCACCTCTTAGCTAATAGAATTTTTTTCTTCTCAAAAGTCAAAAATGTCATATAGTACCCTAAAAAGGATGAATTTGAAAGAAAAGTACCGACAAAAGAAAAAAAATTTGTTCGCTACCCATAAGAAATGGTGGCAAATATGATATTTTTTTAATCATTTGCCCTACATCTACATACATATACATACTTACTTACATATATACATTGTACATACATACATACTTGCATACATACATATTACTAACAAAAAATTACTAACAATATACATACATATCACTAACATACATATATATACAATACATACATACAATACATATTTACTAACATTGTACATACATACCTACCTACAATAGAAACATATACATACTTACATACAAAATAAATAATTAACAACAAATTTAACAAAAAAATTTAATAAATTTTAACAATAATTAACAAAAATATATACATACATATTATATAAATTAAACAATAATAATAAATAAAATAAATCTTACAAGAAAAGAGGGTGGATTCCGGCAATGGGCTTTTTTCGGGCGAGAGTGTGTGTGCGCGTTTTTCTCAATGAAAAAGGATGGATTCCGGCAATGGGTGCAAGTGTGCGTTGCGTGTGTGTTTTTTCCGGCGAATAAAGGTAGATTCCGACGAACTTGCAGATGTGTGCGTGATGTGCGTGTGTGTTGGAGAAGATGAAATTTGGGGGTAATTTTAGTTCTGCCACGAATTACATATCTACCTATTATATAAGTAAGGGCAATTTTGACTGTAGAGCACTTAGATAAATACACGTTAGCGTCTGTAAAGCCCTTAGAAAAAGACACGTCAGCGTCTGTAGAGCCTCAAAAGAAGACCACGTGTGGTAACAGTTCGTAGAGCTTTTCTGACTGTCACATTCATCAGACTTGCCACTATTTTCTTTTGTGGGTAGCGAACAAATTTTTTTGCTTTTATGGATACTTTTTTTTCAAATTTATCTTTTTTAGGGTATTTTATGAAAATTTTGTACATTTTTGCCCCTCTTAGCTAATAGAATTTTTTTCTTCTCAAAGGTCAAAAATGTCATATAGTACCCTAAAAAGGATGAATTTGAAAGAAAAGTACCGACAAAAGCAAAAAAATTTGTTCGCTACCCATAAAAAATGGTGGCAAATATGATGTTTTTTTAATCATTTGCCCTACATCTACATACATATACATACTTACTTACATATATACATTGTACATACATACTTACTTGCATACATACATATTACTAACAAAAAATTACTAACAATATACATACATATCACTAACATACATATATATACAATACATACATACAATACATATTTACTAACATTGTACATACATACCTACCTACAATACAAACATATACATACATACAAAATAAATAATTAACAACAAATTTAACAAAAAAATTTAACAAATTTTAACAATAATTAACAAAAATATATACATACATATTATATAAATTAAACAATAATAATAAATAAAATAAATCTTACAAGAAAAGAGGGTGGATTCCGGTAATGGGATTTTTTCGGGCGAGAGTGTGTGTGCACGTTTTTCTCAGCGAAAAAGGATGGATTCCGGCAATGGGTGCAAGTGTGCGTTGTGTGTGTGTTTTTTCTGGCGAATAAAGGTAGATTTCGACGAACTTGCAGATGTGTGCGTGATGTGCGTGTGTGTTGGAGAAGATGAAATTTAGGGGTAATTTTAGTTCTGCCACGAATTACATATACATATTATTAAAAGTCAATTGTGAGGACACCTATAGCGAGGACCAGTCCTCGCAATAGGTGTATTATTTATATATTATATGTACGGTATTGTTTGTATGTATTATTTATAATATTACATTTCTTAAAAAAATTATTTATAATAATTAATGCACTTTTTTATTTATAATATTAAATAAATTAATATTTATTTATAATATTAATTATATTTGTTATTTGTTTAAATTTTTATTATTATTTACTATTTTTATAAAAGATTAAATTAACTAATACTTTATTTGAATTAATATATTATATTAATTATTTATAAAATTCAATTAATTAATTAATTCTTTATTTACTGTATGTAAATGTGTACCTATATATGTATCACACTACTGTATGTATGTATTGTATATGTATGTATATTATATATGTGTTTGTATATACTACGTATAATATGTATGAATACAGTATGTAGGTATGTATACAATATGTATGTATGTATATAGTATTTTTGTACATTTATGTATATAGTATGTATATGTATATAGTATGTACATATGCAAATATCTAGTGTATATATATATATATATATATATATATATATATATATATATATATATATATATATATATATATATAGTATGTACGTATACAGTCTGTTTGAATGTATGTATTGTGTGTATGTATGTATACAATATGTGTGTTTGTGTGTATATAGTATGTATATATGTGTGTGTGTGTGTATATATATATATACACATATGTGTGTGTGGATGTAAACAGTATATATGTATGTATGAATATAATATGTATGTATGTATGTATGTACTCTATGTATATATACGTTATATATATATGTGTGTATGTAAATAGTATGTATACAGTATGTATGTGTATGCATGTGTGTATGTATGTAAGTGTATGCATGTGTGTATGTATTGTATGTATGTATGTGTGCATACATTATGTATGTATGTATGTATGTATATAGTATGTATGTATTATTAAAGTATGTTTGTATATATTGTATATATGTATGTATATAGTGTATATGTATGCATGTGTGTATGTTTATATATTATATATAGTATTTATATATGTATGTAGGGATGAGCACGGTATCGGTACCGGTACCGTACCGATCCCGTACCGAATTAGTGGTACTGATTTTTTCCCAAGCATAATTAGTGGTACCGGTACCGTACCAAACGGGATTCGGATACCGGTACCGGTATTGAAAAATCGGGGTTTCCCCGTTTTTTTTCGGGAATTTCCCGATTTGGTACCGGTCCCGTACCGAATTAGTGGTCCCGATTTTTTTTTCACCTTATTTCGTAGTCCCGGTACCGTACCGTATATCGGGATCGGTACCGTTTCGGTACGGCACCGGTACGGTTCCGGTTCGGTTCCGGGATTCGGGTCGAAATGTTCATCCCTATATGTATGTATGTAGTATGTATTGTGTGTATGCATATATCTATAATACTTATAATGGAGGAAGAACTCTCTCTCCAAAAACTTCATATGTACACAAAATGATGCATGGATTACAACACTTTAAAGCAAACAATTTTCATAATTACAACAATCAAAGCATTGTGTACAACAAAAACTAGCATGAATCAAAATTCAGACCACTTTCCTTAGAATTCTACATTAATAGCATTAAAAACACCCCTATATCCAATATTACAATTATTTAAACACAATGTACAACCCTCATTCTACATTAATAGCATTAAAAACATCCCTACACCCAATATTACAATCATTTAAATGTAATGTACAACTCTCATTCTACATTAATAGCATTAAAAACACCCCTGCACCGAATGTTACAATCATTTAAACACAATGTACAACCTTCCATCTTAACCTAGACATAAACCTGTGACCAAAACTCGACTCAATAAAACTTGACTCGATACACAAAGCTGTGACCAAGCAAATTTAGGTGTCGGAATGACATCCCGTGACATTTTTATTAATTCCATTGAAACATTTTATTTCAGGGTACCCGCCGCTGCAACGCGCGGGCACCCTGCTAGTATAGTATGTATGTGTGTATGTATGTATGTATTATATAGTATGTATGCGTTATTAAAGTATGTTTGGATACATGTATGTATGTATGTATATATGTATGTATGTAGGTATGTATACAATATGTATCTCTCTCTTTATATATTTTGCTATCTCTTAGTCCTTATGTGGCTTAATTGTTGTCTTGCCACATAGGATTTTTGCTTATGTGGCATCTTCATGGTAGCCTTCTTTAAACACATGCCATATGTACCTCCATGTCATATCTTATTTAAGATTTAAATTTAAATTATTAGATAATCATTAATTAATTAATTAAAGCATATATTGATAACAAACTAATTTCAATTGTGTCCATAGTATTGATAACAAACGAATTTTGATTTCAAAATTAAAAAATCTCACTTAAGTCACCATCAACATGTTTACACTTTTAAATAATATTCAAAATTAATACTCTCATTATTATACCATATTTCTTTTAAATTTACAATCAACTTAACAAAAAATATACATAGATAATTTAAGTGGTTATATTTTTTCTTAATAATTATCATCATATATTCATGCACTATAATTTATTTTATAACCTATAAGACGCCTTTTATTTTTATAACTAGACGCATCTTTGAAATATACTCTATGCTTTCATTCCGCTCTGTTCTTATGCTTTGGGTGGCAAAAATATGCACGTATTTTAGCCGCCATATTTTCTGGTTTGTTTATAGATTATCTGTCTTTTCCAATGTTTATATATTCGATATAAACAAACATATTTCATCCACCATAATTGTTACATTTTTTAAAGGTAACTATGTATCCAACTTGGTACTATAATTTAAATTTCAATAGCTTTCTACAACATAATAGTGATCCATCGTTTGTTTTCAGATCACACCTATGGCGAGGACTTGTTCTCGCAATAGTTATCTCGAGATTTTTTTTTTTTTTTTTTTTTTTTTTTTTTTTTTTTTTTTTTGTTTTTTGGAATTGAAAATATAAGCAAATGAATTATTTTTATTAAATACAAATTTTTAATAAAAAGAAATACTTATTGCATGGACATGTCCTCGCAATAGGTAGCCCTCAAATTTTTAATTTTTGCTGGAAATTGAATTTATAAATAAATGAAATATTTTTATTATACACACAAAATTTTAAAAATAAAAAATCTATTGCGAGGATAAGTTCTCGCTATAGGTTTGGTAAAAAAAAATATGTATATGTATAGTCAAACCAAAAAATCAAACCCAGCCACTTTTTTGTCGTTTAGTGGCTTATAGCGAGGACTTCCTTGTCCTCGCAAAAAGGTTTCGTCACTTTTTATCATTTTTCTAGTAATGTCACTAAAAAATCACGAGTTACAATACTGAGTCTTGTTCAACTTCGAGTCACACAACTTGTACAAATGAATAGTAGTTATAAAATCTTTCGAGAAAACGATGTTATATGGTAAATGTTACATTACATTATATACTGATTGCTTTGAATGGATTGATTTTAGGTATGAGGCCAAATTCATAAGCAACATCGTCAATGACATAAGAAAGAGAGTGAACTACAATGACCTTTACATTAGAGGCAAACTGGTGGGAGTGAAGAAATATGTTGCTGAGATTGAATCATGGTTACAAGACCCATCACCGGATTCCACATTCCTTATCATTGATGGGATGGGAGGCATAGGAAAAACGACCATTGCCAAGTGCATATATAACCTGAATTATCGTGAGTATGATGGTAGTTGTTTTCTGGAAAAAATAAATGAGAAGTCAATTGAATCCGATGGAATAGTTCGCTTGCAAAGTCAGCTTCTTTCCAAAATTTTAAAGAGTGAAAAGAAAGAGAGTTTTTCGAATGAGTATGAGGGAACCAGTATGCTGAAGAAAGCTATACGCAACAAAAAAGTACTTCTTGTACTTGATGATGTTGCTACATTGCGGCAGTTAGATGCATTACTTGGACGAGAAATGTTTTATCCAGGAAGTAAGGTGATCATAACCTCAAGGCACGCCTGGTTATCAACGGCTTTTAAAGTTCCTCCT
This sequence comes from Artemisia argyi, assembly GCA_030686995.1. Classification (NCBI taxonomy): domain Eukaryota; kingdom Viridiplantae; phylum Streptophyta; class Magnoliopsida; order Asterales; family Asteraceae; genus Artemisia; species Artemisia argyi. The sequence goes on along the minus strand of CM060707.1, from coordinate 37,810,035 downwards.
ATGGTCCAAACAATTAGAACGCTGTCCAATGCTGACTCTGTTGAGCTCTTTAGTCTCTATGCCTTTCCTCAAAATCAACCCATTGAACCCTACTATGATCAGTCAAAACTAATAAGTCAAATAACTCATCACTGTGAGGGTCTTCCTTTGGCTCTTGAATTGTTGGGTTCAAATCTATGTGGAAAAAGCATTGCTCAATGGAAAGACACTATGTCCAAGTTAGAAAAATATCCTCATCTTGGGATTCAAAAAGTTCTACAGTTGAGCTATGATTCTCTGGAAGATAACAGTGATAAAGATGTGTTTCTGCATATTGCTTGCTTTTTTGTGGGGGAGGATGAAGATTTCATTGTCAAGGTATTAGCTGAGTGCGATCTACACCCTGTTATCGGGATCAAGAATCTAAATGATAGGAGTCTCCTATATATTGAAGATGGGAAAGTAGGGATGCATCAACTAATCAGGGAGATGGGGAAAGAAGTTGTCCGCCAAGAATCACCAAAGGATCCCGGGAAACGAAGTAGGTTGTGTGAACATGAAGATTGTATTAACGTGTTGCAAGAGAATGCGGTACATATTGCATACCCCTTTTATTTTATTTTATATATATAAGTTTCCTGTTCTGACATTGTATAGCCATGGTTCACTTTTTACTTTATTTTTGAATTAGGGTACAAAAAAAGTAGAAGGATTCAGGCTTGATATGCAACAGGGGAATGAAGCAAACTTCGAAATTGGACATTTAGAAAAGATGAAGAACCTAATGCTACTTCAACTAAGCTATGTAACATTTTCTGGGAAATACAAAAACTTGCCAAAAAAGTTACGATTATTGAGATGGCATGGGTTTTATCTAGAATCTATACCAGGTGACATTCCTTTGGAGAAGCTCGTCATTCTTGACATGCGTCACAGCAAATTAAAGCGTGTTTGGGATTCTAACAAGGTTTGTCATATATCCTAGACAACTAATTATCAAACTCTAAATTTATAATATCTTCATGCCTAAGGTTATTAACATATACTTGTGGTTTTTCATGTAACAGCGTATTGAATCCTTAAAAATCCTTAATCTTAGCTACTCTGTTGAGCTAATCAACACCCCAAATTTTCATGGACTCTGTGGTCTAGAGAGTTTGATTCTGAAAGGATGTACAAGTTTAATTGCAGTTGACGAATCGATTGCATGCCTTGACAGACTTGTCTTGCTAGATCTGTCCGATTGTACAAGCCTAAGAAATGTTCCTTGCTTACCTAGATCCCTTACATCACCTCAAATGTCTGGTTGTCAAAACCTTGGAGCTGTGAGTTGTTTTCAATATTCCTATTCAACTTCCTTACATTCTTCTTGTTTGAAGAAGTTGGATATCTCATATTGCAATCTGTTTGACAATTCTTTCCCGAATGACTGGAGTAATCTAGTCTCATTGACGAGGTTGATTATTGATGGCAACAAAATAACTTACTTGCCAAAATGTATTCAAAGCCTACCTCGACTTGAAACTTTCCATGCTAATAGATGTTTACAGATCCAATCAATTATAGGACTCCCAAAAACTGTCTCTAAATTGATAATCCAACACAATAAGTCCTTGGAGAAAGTACTACAGTTCCCACAAGATCGAAATACCTTTGTGTTAGCTCATGGTTGCCCAATATTATGTTACGTAGAGGGTTGTTATAAGTGTCAATCAATAGACAAAGTTGAGAGGAAAGTTACACAAAAACTGGGGTTAGGAATGGAATCGGGTCTTGATTGTAAGCAAAAGGTAGGATTTGCTTCGCTCTACTTTTAATTTATATTTTGCATACATGTTTCAATTTACAGAGGATCTTATATGTTTTCTTTCACATGAGCAGGTGTTATTTGAGTATGGTATATTCACCACATTTGTTGATTTCGAACAAATCCCAACGCTATCCTACTTCACACACGTAAAAGAGGGCCCACAAATATCATTCAAAGTTCCTTCTCATAATAGAATAATAAGTGGCCTCAACTTGTGTCTAGTGTTTCCTGGAGACCTTGTGAAATTGATAATTCAAGTATGTAACAAGACCAAGCAAGTGGAGTGGAATTACTATTGTGGATGTATAGTCTGGCCCGCGCCCAGGAATGGGTCAGGCCCGGCAGACAGCGGCCCACTCTACGCCTAAACCCTAATCCATGCCCTATGAATACATGGCTGGAATCTCCTTATTGGCACAATACAACAGGTTACCCTAAACCTAACTATTATATGCTATATCGCATCGACACTAACTTGACCGTCGGAGGTGGATCCCGGGGCTACGGCCTCGGGTCCACTCCTAACGGGTTCTCTTTGTTGAACAGGTCTACTCAGGGCTAGAGAAGACGACTAACGGCCCATGGAGAGTCGTTGAATCAGTCCGCGCCAGATTATGTATCAACAAAGTGGCGCCATCCGTGGGACATGACCACGACAAGTTTCGTGTTCTCACATCACCGGAAAGCAACCATCAAGTTCAAAAGCCGATCCCTCACGCATCGATTCGGATGTATATTTATTTAAGTCAATATTTTCTAATATTAAAAAGATATGTTATCAATCGGTAAGATATATCTTTTAAATTTAAAAAGATATTCCAATATCTTTTAAAGATTCAAAAGATTTTACATAAATCTTTTAAACTTAGTAAACACGATTTTACCTATAACCACACTAAGTCCGCACGATCGGACCCACTTTATCTTTTAGACGCGAATTAATTCGCGCACATCTTTTAGCCGCGAACAGCGCAGTCGCGATAAATCTACTCGCGTTAGGCCGTGCGTTCGGACATCTTCGCAATGGACATTCGCCATGAGCGCACGAACAAAAACCACGATGCTAGTCAATCGCCATGAGCGCACGAGACAAAAGCCGTGGACATGTTATGTTCATCTGCGATCATCCACAAAACATTAGAGTCTATCCGGTCACGATAAATCTATCTGCGTCTGTGCGTGCGAAACTATTAGTCACGGTCATGGTACGTCCATCCGCGCCATTGTTTTTATTATAATAAAAGATCAATAAATCGCCATGAGCGTACTGCGTTCGCAGATTAGCTACGTGCTACTTCTCTTATATAGTTTGTAAAACCTCACGATAGGTGTAATTCGCACCGCTACTTCTTTTATGTATTAATTATATATGCTATGTGCTATATATTGCTTCACACTAATATTTTACTTCATTAGTTATTTATATGTTGCGATTCGCGGCATATACTTTTAATATTTGCATTAAGTGTTTTTCAGGATTTGAATAACTAAGTTTAATGCTCCTACGCGAGTAGCACCATCAAACTTGGGGGGCTACCAGGGTATATCCTACCACTGTTTCTGCATTGTTTCCGTACAAGTCACGCAGGCATATTTGGAAGCAGATCGTACGTAAGAGGTATTGCAAGCCCGGTACAAAGACAGATTTAAATATTCGCACCATCTTGCCGCAGGGGAGACGTCCTTTGTCGGTTGTAAAGACGAATGTAATGTTCGCACACAGCGCGCACAACGCGCACCTTTGTTGCGCACTGCGCACATCCTTGTTGCGCACAGCGCGCACTTCTGCCACAGAAGCACGTCTTCTGTCGCACCATGTTGCATCGCTACTGGTACAAAAGGTACGTCCTTACCCAGGATACAGCATGCGGAATCCACCTTCACCATTGTGAGACAATCACAATCGCAATGCCAGTGCGCACTGTCGCATTTGGGCTACGCAGTACGGTCCGACCCATGCGCACACATGGAGACAATCCATGCGCACACCTGAGTTGCGCACACATGCCATCTTGGTTGATTGGGCCTACGCGGCCATGAACAAAACTTAAGTCTAGCATAACATAGCCACGCACTATGTCATACTAAACTTGGGGGGCTTGTGGACGTATAGTCTGGCCCGCGCCCAAGAATGGGTCAAGCCCAACAGACAGCGGCCCACTCTACGCCTAAACCCTAATCCATGCCCTATGAATACATGGCTGGAATCTCCTTATTGGCACAATACAACAGGTTACCCTAAACCTAACTATTATATGCTATATCGCATCGACACTAACTTGACCGTCGGAGGTGGATCCCGGGGCTACGGCCTCGGGTCCACTCCTAACGGGGTCTCTTTGTTGAACAGGTCTACTCAGGGCTAGAGAAGACGACTAACGGCCCATGGAGAGTAGTTGAATCAGTCCGCGCCAGATTATGTATCAACAACTATCCTGCACATATTTATGATGTATGGATGAAACCAAAAGGGTGGTTAAGCGTTTGGAGGTGCGGCAAACTATTAGGGGGTGGAGATGAAATATGTGTAAGCATCCTTAATAGACGTAAAGGAGATCTTTGTGGGGAAGTACAAGGATGTTGTATAAACCTTATATATGATGAAGATAATATTGAAGAAGATGAAGGGGAAATAAAGGAGAAGGAGAATGACAATGTGGTGAGGACTTCCACTCACTCCGCTCACCTCCCCTCTAGTATGGGAAAGAAATGGAAAAATTCTCTTTCAGGCTGCTTTGGAGGCTTCTTTTCCTCGTGCTTCCCAAAAATGAAGGTATGGGGGAATAGAGATGTGGTGATGAGTGAATATGATGATGAAGTCGATGAAAATGATGATGAAGAAGATGAAGGGGAAATAAAGGGTGAATGGAATGACAATGCGGTGATGGGTGAAAATGATGATGAAATAATAAGATGGAGTGATAGAATGGTTACAGATATATCCGACTATGTTCATTCTGGCATGACCTATTCCTTCGGAGACACTAGGTTTATACATTTTTATATTGGAGGTGATCATTTTTATATCCTGAACCTAACTCTTTATATTTGGATTTAGCTAGGGCCTTGCGAAATCTATACCATATTTCCACTTAATTACTAATCAATAATATATTTTAACTAATGAGGTGAGTTATTTTAACGACCAAGTTTTAGTTGCATATTGAGGGAAAAATTCTCACCATTCATCTAATTTGATCTAATAGTGGAGATTAACCTAAAATTAAATAGGGAAACATAAATCCATTTATTTTTTTTTCCTTTTTTCTTTGTCTTTTTTATTATTCACTTTCTTTATTATTTTTTTTCCTTTCTTCCAATTAATGTGTTTTGTTTTTCCTTTTTCTTTTTTTTTTTCCTTTTTTTTTCTTTTCTAAATCACGGTTTTTTTTAATCAAGTTTGTTTTTTTTTTCTTTTTTTTTTTTTTTTTTTTTTAATAAATTCATGATTTTTTTCACTTTATTACGTTTTCGTCCGTTTTTTATGTTTTCGTCTGTTTTCTGACGTTTTTGTCTGTTTTTTTTTATGTTTTTGTCTGTTTTCTGACGTTTTTGTCCGTTATTTTAAGTTTTTGTCCGTTTATTTACGTTTTCGTCCGTTTTTATACGTTTTCGTTCATTTTTTGTCCGTTTTCATACGTTTATATACGTTTTCGTCTGTTTTCATACAGTTTCGTTCGTTTTTATACGATTTTTTCGGTTTTTATACATTTCTGTCCATTTTATACGTTTTTGTCCGTTTTCATACATTTTCATATGTTTTCGTCCGTTTTCATACGTTTTCGTCCGTTTTCTTACTTTTTCGTCCGTTTTCAAATGTTTTCGTCCATTTTTAAACATCTTTGTCCGTTTTCAAACGTTTTCGTATATATTCATCCGTTTTCTTACGTTTTCGTCCATTTTCATACGTTTTTGTCCATTTTAAAATGTTTTTGGCCATTTTCAGACGTTTTCATACGCTTCTAAATATCAAAATTATTATTCTTTGATACTCAGAATATCACAAGTGATATTCTGAATATCACAAGTGATATTCTGAATATCACAAGTGATATTCTGAATATCACAAGTGATTTTCATCTAATGTTTTGTAACATGAAAAGGAAAAAAAGAAAAAAAAAAAAAAAAAAAAAAAAGGAAAAAAGACAAAAAAAAATAACGTTAATTGGAAAAAAAAAAGCAAAAAAAAAAAGAAAAAAAAAGAAAGAAAGTAAGAAATAAAGAAAGTGAATAATAAAAAAGACAAAGAAAAAGGAAAAAAAAAAAGACATGGACGTAGGTTTCCATGTTTAATCTTAGGTTAATTTCCACTATTAGATCAAATTAAATGAATTGTGGGGATTTGTTCCTCAGTATGTAATAAAAACTTAATCCCTAAATGAACATTAATAACATCTTAATTATTATACTAGTCATTAATGTTTTTATCTTTTCATTAAAAACTTAATATACTCCATCTGATTAAAACATACATACAACCTAATTTGGGTATGCATGTATTTAACGTAAAATGATTCAAACGCTATAATTTGTGCTTTATTTTGAAGCTCGGTAGCATCAGCTTACTTTAACAAGTGGTCTTTTAAAATTGAAGCTTGTACTTTTTCATTTGTTTTATCCCTTGAATCCGTCCGTTTTGATTTGTTTTTATACGTTTTGTTCGTTATTGTACGTTTTCGACCTTTTATACATTTGTACGTTTTTATTCGTTTCAATTCTTTTAACCATTTTCGTCCGTTTTTAATCGTTTACGTTCGTTTTTTTTCCATTTTTGTTAGTACAAAAACATATAAAAATGTACACTTGTCACAAATTAACCTATAAGAACGTATGAAAACGTACACAAACGTAGAAAAACATAAACAATTATGAAAACGTACAAAACGTATATAAACATTAAAAAAATGTATAAAAACATAGTAATAAAGAATGTACAAAAACGTAGTAATTGGCTATGACCTTACGTTACATATGTCGTACATGTTTATGATCACTTTGCCCGTGTAAGAGGCTTTCATTAATCATTATTGTCTTATTAGTGTGGATTAACTTGGTAATAAATTTTTATTAAGTTACTTTAGACACCCATTCATATTTCACTAACAATTGAGAACAAGGAAAAATTTAAGAAACATCATATTCCACAAACAATTTAGTTTTCAAGTAAGACTAATGTGTCGTGTTGTATAGTCTAAAATCAATTTTAGAACAAATAAAAATTTACGAACCACTATATGATAGAATTTCATGCGTATACATATATACAAGTGATAGCTTTTTGTTAAAAAATTATACTTTCAATGTTAAAAATTTACAAAGTCAAGTGATAGTTTTTTGTTTTTTCCAAGATTTTGACCGCACAATTTTACATGTAAAGGAAAAGGTTTGACCAGTGTTAATTTAGTGTATTGCGGAGGTTTCTTCATTTTTTTATATCTCCTGGATAGCCTTTTTTTTTACGCAGTGTCTATTTAGTAGGACCCTTTATTTAAGTCATGCTCTTAGGCACATGATAAGGAGTCAGGGACCCACAAAAAAAGACTCAAAGACCCGTGAAAAGGACACACAAAATAGTTTTTTATTTGAAAAATGACAAAAATCATACAAAAAGACTCAGGGACTCACTTCTTAACATGTGCCTAAAAGCACATGTTAGAAAAACCCTTTAGAAAAAAAATGAATTGTTATGATTGGTTCATTGATTTTATGCCAAAATATGAGTTATATGTTGATCTCACCTCATTCCTTTTATTTATACGATTTAAAAACTTTACCAAATTGAAGAGAGCAAAAGGTTCCCATTTACAGTACTTAAAAAGTCATTTCGGAAGCCAAGGAGGTGAAGTTGGAGAAATTTATTTTAACATTACAGTAAAACCTCTATAAATTAATACTTGATAAATTAATAACCTCTATAAAATTAATAATTTGTCCAGTCCCAACTTGAGACCAGTATAAATTTGGACCCCAATCGATAAAATAATAAGATAATAATTTTTTTGAAACCCCAGTGTATATATATTAGTCTCAACGAAACTATAAATTAATAATTACTAAAAATTTCATATCTATGTATATATGCGTGTGTGTGAGAGATACACTTCAAAATCCTAATATTGTTTAGTAAAAAATAATTCATTATCACTTGTTATTTTTTTGTTGAACCTCAAATCTATATTGAGTTTATCTCAAAATCTTCTTATTGCACTAAACTGTTTGTGTGTTGTGACGTTGTCTTCTCGTATTACAACAAAAATTGTTAATTTTATTTTCATAAAGTGTGAATATGAATTTATAAAATTTTAATTGGAACTTGTTTATCAAATTATTTTTCATCCCTAACGTGTATACATTGTATCTAGTATATTATACTTGAAAATTTAAAGGTCATATGTAAAACATCTTTAAATTAATAAATTATTAATTTATAGATATAATAATATATCGCTAAATTAATACTCCATCCGTCCCAAAATTATTGTCCACAGACAAAAAATACACAGTTTAAGAAAACTGCATTAATTACTGTTTTGGTTTCTACGAAATCCAACAAAAGACAATTTTAACCTTTGACAATTAATTAATGTGTTCACTTAGTTTTGTAAATATCAATTTTAATTAAGGGTAATATAGTAAACTTAAACAAATGTACCTACCATTTTTAGTAGTGGACAATAATTTTGGGACATCCAAAAAAAGAATAGTGGACAATAAAATTGGGACGGAGGTAGTAAAATATTTCGATCCCATCACTATTAATTTATAGAGGTTTTACTGTAGTTTAAAAAGGTGGTCCTTTTAAGTTTAAAATAATTACCACTAATCACCTTGCTTTGTTGGACTGATTATTATAAGGGGATGTTTGGTTTGAGGGAAAAAAAAGTTACCGTGCGTTTAAACATATATGGGAAATGGCAATGGGAATGGTTTTTATAATCCCACCTAAGGGTGGTGGTTTTTGATATGCCTAATGCGATGGGTTTGATTTCTAATTTTTGAAAGCAAATCTATTAACCAAATAATTAATTTAGTAATCAATCTCATTCCCTCATTCCTATACCCACCAATCGAACACCCAAGAATTGAAGCTTTAGACTGAGCTTTAATGCTGGAATTATGTTTAGTGTATGTTAAGGTGTAAGTGTGTGAAAGGAAAGTGACTCGAGAGAGATGAGAAAAATATTTCTATTAAGTATGTGTTATAATATTGAATTACAACCAAACAAATGTTTATATATCTGATGCAGGATTTCTGACCAGGTTTTAATATTTATAATTGTCTCGTCTACATATGGTCGACCTTATGCACTTACAGGAAGTGTACCTGATCATGTATAGTGTAGTATTCGGTAAAGCCGAGGTCGTCCCAAGAGTTGTGTTTCTGGATTCTAACTTAAGTCCATTTCACGTTTTAAAATGGTTTATGATTTGTTTGAATAATTAAACTAATAAACAGAAATGAAATAACGAAATTAAATTGAAGTTGTTAGCAATGGGGAGAAAGTTTACTAGCCTAGTTGGTCATCCTGTATTATTATGACTATGTCCTCTATTAAACTTTTCTATAGCTTCAAGTGGGGCGATGATATTCACTAGACTCCTATAGTCAATTCACCTAGCCTATCTCCCTAGAATCCTTTCTAGAACCAAAGGCACGGCCCTCTGTAAGTAAGCGGAAGTATGATACACTAGTTTGAGTCATTAAGTGCCACTACATGCTAGATTCATTCTGATGTGTGATCCGGCCTCTCGGATCTTAGACCACGCATCTCTAACTTCTTAAGTTTATCCAACCCAGAGGGTGATCCTAGGGTCAATTAGCACACAAGGAATGGTCAATTCTTACCAACTCTCATAACCTAACTGCACCAGGGTCCTATGGTCAATTCTCCTAGTGTACCAAGTACAACTGGTTATTTTAAACTACCGAAACTAGAGGATCAATGATAAACTAAGCATGCACACACTAGAAGCAACAATAAAAGTGTAAGAACATAATCAAAACAACATAAGAATCATAACTAGGCTAGCACCAAAGGTGCTTAGCCAAAATATAGTAAATTTTTCCAAAAATGATGACTAACGGTTTAATTTATTTTGATATGGCGTAACGGTTTTAATTCAGTATACATATTGTTTTAAGACTGATTACAGTGTAAGCAATTTCATATTTACGGTGTATTAGGTGAACAGTAACACCAAAAAGATTTTATTTTCGTATTTAGACTTAGCTTTCTCCTTTGTAACACGTATCTACTGATACCTACTGTTTGATTTCAGGTACAAGATGACTCAAACAATCGAGGAGTATATGGATGAAAGAAAGGGAAACATGAGCACTTATGAGTGAAGTAATTCTAGACATTTCAATACCATTCTCAAATGTTACGAGTTATGTTTATTTGTCGGTTTGGAAACACAAAAAAAGAGGAAAACATGAGCACTTATGATCTTTGAGATTGAATCAAGATAGTTTAAGCAAGACTAAGCCCTAACTATGATCCTATACAAGTAAGTATGTTCATTCTTGATGTTATTGGTGTTAGGGTTTATAAGTTAATTAAGGGGTTTTAGGTAAATGGTGTTTTGAAGCCAACTAATGAGGTTATAGTGGTTTTGGGTTAAGCCCTATGATGAATAATGATATAATTGAGTGAACTAAAGATTTTATCATATGGTCATGATGTGATCATACGAGGGTTATTTATGAATGAGTATATCTTGGTAAAGACTAGAAACCCTTATTTATAAGTTTACAAAGTGTTTATGATTTGTGATGGGTTATGGTTTAGGAATCAAAGAAGATTATAGGAGCTTATTTGGTAACTTGACTATGGAGCCAAGGTAAGTAACTTGGTTACTATGTGATTAATATGGATGTTTACAAATCATGTGATTATGGATGAAAGTGTTAGGATTTGGGTATAGTTGTTTATAAAGTGTGGCTTAATAGGAGACATTGATTGTTGAGTGTTAATCCTTGGTTATCAACTAGACAAGGTATGTGTTGATTGTTACTATGTGCTTAATGATTGTTACAGTTACGTGGCTATGGTACATGTTAACTGTTATAGCTTTAGTATGCAAGATTAAGTGGTTTAGTGTTAGACTAGTTGAGATTGTTCATGATGCATTATATGATAATCGATGTATTAACCATGTTTTAACCGGTTACTTACTAAGCGTTTTGCTTACGTGTTATAGTTGCAATGTTTTTTGTAGGTTATATGCGAAAAAGCTAAAGCCTTCGTAAAGGCATAAGATTGGGCACGGGTTGGAAGCGTTTGGATATATGTAAGAGAATTCGGTAGATGTCGAGCTCAATCATGTTGAACCCCTGAGTCAAATTAAAAGTGTCTGATGGTTGTTTTGAAGTGTCAAGTTCATGTCTTGCATGTGTTTAAATGAATATGTAGTTGTTAAGTGTCTTGGGTATAAAAGAGTGTATGCAAACGGGTTAAAAACTAGTGTTTGGAAAACCCCATAAAGTATATGTTCGTGGGTCTTTTAGACCAAGTATAGTTATGAAAATGATGTTTTATGATGTTAATACGATTTCTGGAAGTCCTAGTGAAGTATCGGGTCATGGGGGTCAAGTTTGGTCAAAAAGACAAGTTAAAAAGTGTTGTGCAGGTTCTGAGGCTTTTAGCCGTGGCTGTAGAACATAGCTGTACGGTGTGAGACTGGTAAGGCAACTAGCCGTGGATGTGGTACAGCTAAGTGCAGTTCAAATTTCGTCAAATTTTGGAAAATCATATCTTTTAATCTATAAGTCGTCAAAAGTCGTGTCACCCGTCGTTTCAAAGGTAATTAATTCTAGTTTCTTTTAAAAATAGTTTCAAGTGCTAGTTTGTAATAGAATTTTCTAAGCCTATTAAAGAGGAACAGAAGGTCTATTTTAGTTGAGTTGTTTCCGCGAAAAGTTTTAATTTTTGGTCAAATCGGTAAAAGGGTGTTTCAAGGGTGAGGGGCTCATGTTACCTCATTCCTTTTACTAGATGATGATAATTTTCTTGACTGGAATGACAGCTTCATAGTTTATCTCAATGGACTAGAACATTACCTTCTTGAAATCTTAAAAATAGTCCTTTCATACCCGAATCCATTGCATCCACTCCTGAAAACTTTTTGGCTAAGTCACAAAACAATGATCTCCTGATGAGAGAAGATTGGTATGCCTTTATCTTTAATGTATTTAAAACCTAAAGTTTTTCCATTATGTAATGTTCAGAACAAGTTTTGTTCATTTGCCTTCTTCAAATGCAACCAAACGAGCATGCCAAGCATACTATAACTTGCTAAATAATACCAAACATACTTGTTGACAATTCAATTTATAGTGTTTGATGTTTGAGAACTTGACCCATGATATATTGTGAATTATCAAGTGTGTATTATGGTTTTAATTTTTTGTGAAAGCTAAAGATACGCAATATATTTATTCTAAACAGACGATCTATGTAACAAACTTTGGAAATTACTAGTATACGCAAAATACATTCAAAGTGTTATCAACATACGTAAGATTACCGGGAACTAGCAGGTTACCCGGTTACCAACTTTGAAAAGTTACAGTAATGGTCCATGTGGCTTACACTGACTTTCACCAGTCATCCTTTGACTTTTTTTCACTTAAAAAAGTTACAATAATGGTCCCTATGTTTGCGTTGACTTTCACCTTAATTCCCTTGTTTTTTTCAGTTATAACTCTTTTTTTCTTTTTCCGTTTTTTAACTTTTTTTTTCATTTAGTCATACAACTTTTTTGTTTTTTTCCCAAAATTTCAAACCGTGTATATTACGTGTGCGTTGGTTTGAAATTTGAAAAAAAGAAAAAAAGAAAAAAAAATGAGTTGCTAACAGTAGCAACATTATATCATTGCTATTGTGAAAATTGCAACAAATATACATTCAAGTGAAATAAAACCTTGCAAGTATTTTACAGTGTTTTTATCTTTCGTCAGGTCTTCGAATTAATATTCATAAGTATAGTATTATGGGAGTTGGAGGAGTGACAAACGATGAGGTTTTAAGAGGAGCCCAAATGATATGTTGTGAAGCTTCGAAAACTCCTTTTAAATACCTTGGGATTATGGTGGTTAGTAATATGAACCGGTTGCATGCATGGGACAGTGTCATTGAGAAAGTTAGGACGAGATTATCTAAATGGAAGGCGAAGACGCTCGCTATTGGTGGTAGATTTACGCTTACTAAATAAGCGTTAAGTTCTATTCCGTTGTTTTACTTTTCTTTGTTTAAAGTTCCAATCAGTGTTCTTAAAAGGCTTGAATCATGTAGAAGTAATTCTTTTCGTGGTGTGGAGGAGGGTTTCTTGGAAGGCTTGAATCATGTAGAAGTAATTCTTTTCGTGGTGTGGAGGAGGGTTCGAGGAAGGTTTCTTGGTTTTCTTGGGATAGTGTTGTTGCTAGTAAAGATGTTGGTGGTTTAGGTATGTCTAGTTTTCTAGCTATGAATTGTGCTCTGTTGTTTAAATGGATTTGGCGGTTTAAGGTTCAACCTGATGTGATGTGGTTTCGATTATCAAGGCTATTCATGGGAGGTCTGGAAGATTAGATTGTGGAGTTCAAGAGGGTAAGTATACAACTTGGCTAAATTGTATCCGTGGTTTCTCAAATCTTAAAGAAAGTGGGATAGATTTATTTTCGTGTATGGAAAAAAAAGTGGGTAACGGTTGCGATTCGTTATTTTAGTTAGAAAATTGGATGGGAGGGGGTTCTCTACACGTTAAGTTTCCGCAGTTGTTTGCTCTAGAGAACAATAAGGAAGTTTCTCTTCGTGACAAAATCCAAAATGCTATCCTCTATGGGCTTAGAAAATCTCCAAGGGGGGAATAGAAGGTGTGCAGTTGGAAGAGGCTTCCAACTTACTCGCTTCGATTGAGTTAGTAGAAGAGCAGGATAAATGGGTGTGGAATTTGGAGGAAGATGGTGAGTTCAGAGTAGCGTCAGCTAGGGATTTTATAGATGAGGGGCTGTCTGAGATGGAAAGAGCTCAAACGAGATAGGTAAAATTGGTTCCCATTAAAGTCAATGTGTTTGCTTAGCGTCTAGCTTTGAATAAACTTCTGACGAGGTCTAATATGTCAAGTAGAGGGTTAGATATTTCGTCTATAGTTTGCCCGGTGTGTAATGTTGGAGCCGAAACGGTTGATCATTTGTTCTTCTCTTGCTCGGTCGCTTCGTCCATCATGGTTAAGATTTTAGGGTGGTGAGATTTACTGGACAGTGGCGTTTCTTCTTACCATTCATGGGTTTCCTGGTTCGAAGGTTTAAGTTTGACGAAGGTAGTGAAAGATTACTTGGAAGCTACATTTTTTTTGTCTCGTGGTGGGTCATTTGGGGTTATCGCAATAGTTTTTTTTTTTTTCAGAGTCCATATCAAAGGCTTCGCTATTTGATCTCATTTTTTCTCATTCATATATTTGGTGTAATTCTAGAGCTAGGAGAAAGCTAGATTGGGTAGGTTGACTTAAAAGCCCTATGACTATTGTAGTGTAATTGTTTCTTTCTGAGCTTTAGCTTTTTGCTAAGCTTGGTAATAAAATCCGCCGTAAAAAAAAAGGATATGAAATTTGAAAAGATATAAATGTTTACTTTGAGAATCATATTATTTTAATATAATAAGTTATAAGTTTCATTTACAACGTTTTTTTTACAAGTTATGATATTAATTAACTTTCAACATATAATAATGTTTACGATTACACACTCTCCACCAAATGAATTTAGCCGACACACATAATGATGCTAGCCGCCCCTTCGGGGCAGACTTAACATCTAGTATCATTATACATAAAATTATTTAAAAAAATTAATATAATTATATTAACTTACTCATATGTATATAAATTAAAAAGAGTTTAATGAAATATAATAAATAAACTACTATATTAATAATTAAATAAAAATTATATGTATTTATATTATTTAAGTGTATTTTTATTTAATAAATTATAAAGATTTTTTAAATAAAAAGTTCTATTTTTAAGTAAATTGAATTTAAATTAAATTTAATAAATTGTAGAGACTTTTAATGTAGAAAAATTTTACTTATAATTGATTAATTAAAAAAATTAAACACACCGATTGGTTATTTGGATATTAATATTGAGAAATTTTTTTTTTTTTTTTTTTTTTTTTTTTTTTTTTTCGAACATCACATGGTTCCACATTGTAGTGAAAGCTATGTTTCTTCAACATTAATTTATTTTGATACCCACAAACAGTTGACGAAGACTTTGACGTTGATTTTTCACGTTGTTATATACACGCTTCATATCTTGTATATTGTCACAGTCTTTCTTGTCTAGTTTTCTCAATGGCTCCTTCATCATCATCAAACTCCATGTCTAATAATAATGATCCATCTGGTTTTGAATATGATGTTTTCCTAAGTTTTCGAGGCCAAGACAATCGTAAGACGTTCACTGATCATCTCTATACAGAGTTGCAGCGAACCGGAATCCGCACTTTCCGAGATGACGATGCCATGGAGAGAGGGAAGCTGCTGAAGCCAGAGCTGGAGAAAGCCATCCAGCAGTCACAAGTTTTAGTCATTGTTTTCTCAAAAGGATATGCAACCTCAAAGTGGTGTCTGGATGAGGTTTTGATGATTATGGAAGAATATGAGAAGCCTTCCTCTAAGCATGAAGTCATACCAGTGTTCTACAATGTGGAACCATCTGATGTTCGACATCAAACGGGTTGTTTTGAAGAAGCGTTTAAGGGTTATGATGATATGATTAGGATGGAAACAGATGGTCAAAAGAAGAAGGAATTGTGGGACAAGGTGGAAGCGTGGAGGGCTTCTCTTAAAAAAGCTGGATCCCTCACAGGAATGGTACTTGCTGATGGGTATGCATTCGATATCAATTCTTACTGATATTTGTCTTAAAAAATAATATATTTAATATATATATTTAATATTAATATTAATATATAATATTAATATATATTGAATTAATATTAATATTAATATATATTTAATATTAATATTAATCTATTCTTCTTAATACGTACGTGTCGATTTAATAATAACTAGTCGACCACCCCACTTGATATGAAGTAAACAAGGAGAAAGAACCCGCCGCAACGCGGCGGGGGCATCTATAGCTGTGTGATAGACCTGTAACAGAGAAAATTGGATAGATGTATTGCCAGGATGTTGTTTACAAAATATTGCAAGGGTTTTTAATACCGCCTTTATACTTGCAATTTTAGTGGCTATCCTACATTCATTACTGCGTTCCCGAGTTTTATTTTTGAAAGAAGAGAAAAGAATTGGGAAAAAAAATGAATTCGTTTTCCAGAGTTTTTTTCAAGAGAGAAGAGAAGAGGAAATTTGGCTAAACTTCTCTCCAAAACTTTCTTCCCAAAAGTGGGATGATTTGGAGAGAAGTTATTTTAAGAAGCTTTTAATAAATGTAATTACTTAAATGACATAATATAAAACATAACTTTTATACATAATAAAGGGTATAATTGTAAAATCATCAGCTATCTCTTCTTTTCTCTCTTAACTTGGGAACATGATATAAAAAATAAAATTTCAATCATCTTCTCTTCTTTTCTGCCTATTTTTAACTCTTCTCTTCTTTTCTTTCATTTCAAAAACTTGGGAACATAGTATTACTGTCCATTATGCAGCTGCTAGTTAAGGTTTTATTACAGACCACGTTTTAAGAGCTGAGGTATCATGGTAGTCGTACTTCGCCTCCTTGCTGGCCAGGGCAACTGTTTTGTCTTCGGGATCTGCAGATGCTTCTTGGGGGGGAAGGGGGGGGGGGGGGGGGGGGGGTTCATCCTCGGTTCATCTTGTGGTGCTGTAGTTTCCATTTCTTGCATCTCTGGTTCCCACGTTTCTTCTACAACTGTTGGCATGCTATAGATACAAAATCCTGCATTTATATTATGGCCGTTTGTCATAAAAAAAATTGCATGTTTAAGGCCGTTTGTCAACTAAATATCAAATGTTCAATTTCTTACACATAGTTCAAGTTCCTATAAACTATTGTCCCGGTTGTAAATGCACCAAGAGGTTCACGATACCATTGACCACTATACGTTATTTGATCCATGGGTTGTTCAACATTTAATACCTCCCATGGCCTCAACCCCGGAATAGCTTTTATCAGCTGTTTTTGTATACATGAAAATTAGAAGCTTTGTTGAGAGCATGGCAAAGAATCGTTGATACTCGATTATAATAACAATTTACAGTCGATAGCCATGATTAATTAGTGTCCGTTAGCCATTGATCTTTAATTAGTAAGAGCTTGAAGCAAATTAAAATGTAAAATTTCAAAACAAATATTTACTAAAAGAAGCAAATGATAAAAATATATCAGATGTCGTATATAGGGAAACCGGTTTGGGTTACATTTTACTTACAATGGGTCAACTCGGGAAAATGCAGAATATCAACATCATGAAAATAAGTGAATATCGAAACAATGGTCATCTGAAAGAGTCGCTTACTGAGGCTGAAGCCCGAGGCGTTGAAGGAACCTGATAACCATTAAATCCGTATTCCAACTTCTTTTGTAACAGCATATCTTAGTGACCATATCATGAAAACACCACTTAACACCATATGCCATCACTTCTTCCGATCTTTAAACACCTGAAAATTGAGTGTAACATTATAGTAACATCATAAAAACACTAACTTTGATCCACTTTAAAATAAGAAACATGAAGGAAGCTCTACTTTAAAATAAGAAACATGTGGTTGTCACCAGATATATAGTAACATAGATGAGATCAGCAAAAAGAACCAAATCGCTAACACAAAGTCATTATAAGGCACCCTACTCCAGTAATGTTAGTTTTGGCGTACCTCGATTGTATATCGACCTGTTCTAAGGGAGTCATTGCTATAGTATTGCCCCTCCTGTCCATACCTGCACATCGTAGCTCAAATACGTTAAACATCAACTATTAAAAGTTTTAGATTGACTTACCACAATCTCCTTTAGAAGCTTGTTGATGTTATTGTGATTTTCCTTATATCATAATCCCTTAAGCCACATAAATAAGCTATTCCAAATACCCAACAAAACAGGATCACAAAATACACGACAATAAAACAACTGATTTGACAACCCCAATATATAGCATACCTTTAATAGTATCTGTTGGAGTCCCGAAGCCCAAACCCATACTCCCCTAGAAGTTGTTCGCACGTTTTCAGTCTTCTTCGAACTATCAGTCAACATCACACAATAAAAGCACTAACAGAAATAAAAAAAATATTAATTATACCTGATAAACTTCAGATTTAAGTATTTAACGATAAACTTACAACACAAAGGGGATTTGATAATGATATGTGTTTGCGTAAATTCTTTGTATATGTGTTTTTGGATATGTGGATCTGCAGAAGAACCTTCGATCATCTTCTTCATTATCTGAGTTGATAGAAGAGATTTGGATGAGCCGTTTGTTGATTCGGTGCTGGTTGTGCTTATCCGATTCACTTCATGAAGCTACGATATTAATAAAGAAAGAAACTTATACACATGGACTATAATCAATATTGGGCCTTTTAACTAAAATATTGTTATAATGAAAATAATATTATAAGCCAATATGGGAGTTTGGCCCATCGTGAAATGATAGTAAGCAAATAATATTCAACATTAAATCTGGGAACCCGCGTCCTCCAGAAATGATATATATATAAATAAAAAGTGTACCTGAATATGAAATACATATTGAAGTACGTATTGTATTTGACAACGTTAAAAAGACGAAAAAATAAAATGATGTATGACAATCATAAAGTAAAATCATTTAAAATTTGCTTCATATATGAACTACGAGGTTCATAATATGACTATGACTTAACAACTTAATTCACGTTTGATTTTCAATTTTTATTTAAAAAACTCCTTTTAAAATGTGACTTCTACATCATATTCACAATAAACATCTCATGTATTTATGTAATGAGACCAACTAATTAAGTTCTCAACACGTATATATGTTATGTTTTAATTTAAAACTATCTTTAAAGTTTATCTTAAAACATTCATTATATACTTACATACTTACATACATACAATACATACATACCTACCTACATACATACATACATATATACTTACATACATACATACTAAACATATATACATAAATACAATACATACACACTTTTTTACATACATATATACATTGTACATACATACATATATACATTGTAGGATAAATGATTAAAAAAAGTATCATACTTGCCACTATTTTTTTTTATGGGTAGCGAACAAATTTTTTTGCTTTTATGGATACTTTTTTTTTTCAAATTTATTTTTTTTAGGGTATTTTGTGAAAATTTTGTACATTTTTGCCCCTCTTAGCTAATAGAATTTTTTTCTTCTCAAAGGTCAAAAATGTCACATAGTACCCTAAAAATGATGAATTTGAAAGAAAAGTACCGACAAAAGAAAAAAAATTTATTCGCTACCCATAAGAAATAGTGGCAAATATGATATTTTTTTAATCATTTGCCCTACATCTACATACATATACATACTTACTTACATATATACATTGTACATACATACATACATACTTGCATACATACATATTACTAACAAAAAATTACTAACAATATACATACATATCACTAACATACATATATATACAATACATACATACAATACATATTTACTAACATTGTACATACATACCTACCTACAATACAAACATATACATACTTACATACAAAATAAATAATTAACAACAAATTTAACAAAAAAAATTTAACAAATTTTAACAATAATTAACAAAAATATATACATACATATTATATAAATTAAACAATAATAATAAATAAAATAAATCTTACAAGAAAAGAGGGTGGATTCCGGCAATGGGCTTTTTTCGGGCGAGAGTGTGTGTGCGCGTTTTTCTCAACGAAAAAGGATGGATTCCGGCAATGGGTGCAAGTGTGCGTGGTGTGTGTGTTTTTTCCGGCGAATAAAGGTAGATTCCGACGAACTTGCAGATGTGTGCGTGATGTGCGTGTGTGTTGGAGAAGATGAAATTTGGGGGTAATTTTAGTTCTGCCATGAATTACATATCTACCTATTATATAAGTAAGGGCAATTTTGACTGTAGAGCACTTAGATAAATACACGTTAGCGTCTGTAAAGCCCTTAGAAAAAGACACGTCAGCGTCTGTAGAGCCTCAAAAGAAGACCACGTGTGGTAACAGTTCGTAGAGCTTTTCTGACTGTCACATTCATCAGACTTGCCACTATTTTCTTTTGTGGGTAGCGAACAAATTTTTTTGCTTTTATGGATACTTTTTTTTCAAATTTATCTTTTTTAGGGTATTTTGTGAAAATTTTGTACATTTTTGCCCCTCTTAGCTAATAGAATTTTTTTCTTCTCAAAGGTCAAAAATGTCATATAGTACCCTAAAAAGGATGAATTTGAAAGAAAGTACTGAGAAAAGCAAAAAAATTTGTTCGCTACCCATAAAAAATGGTGGCAACTATGATGTTTTTTTTAATCATTTGCCCTACATCTACATACATATACATACTTACTTACATATATACATTGTACATACATACATACTTACTTGCATACATACATATTACTAACAAAAAGTTACTAACAATATACATACATATCACTAACATACATATATATACAATACATACATACAATACATATTTACTAACATTGTACATACATACCTACCTACAATACAAACATATACATACTTACATACAAAATAAATAATTAACAACAAATTTAACAAAAAAATTTAACAAATTTTAACAATAATTAACAAAAATATATACATACATATTATATAAATTAAACAATAATAATAAATAAAATAAATCTTACAAGAAAAGAGGGTGGATTCCGGTAATGGGATTTTTTCGGGCGAGAGTGTGTGTGCGCGTTTTTCTCAGCGAAAAAGGATGGATTCCGGCAATGGGTGCAAGTGTGCGTTGTGTGTGTGTTTTTTCCGGCGAATACAGGTAGATTCCGACGAACTTGCAGATGTGTGCGTGATGTGCGTGTGTGTTGGAGAAGATGAAATTTAGGGGTAATTTTAGTTCTGCCACGAATTACATATACATATTATTAAAAGTCAATTGTGAGGACACCTATAGCGAGGACCAGTCCTCGCAATAGGTGTATTATTTATATATTATATGCACGGTATTGTTTGTATGTATTATTTATAATATTACATTTCTTAAAAAAAAATTATTTATAATAATTAATGCACTTTTTTATTTATAATATTAAATAAATTAATATTTATTTATAATATTAATTATATTTGTTATTTGTTTAAATTTTTATTATTATTTACTATTTTTATATAAGATTAAATTAACTAATACTTTATTTGAATTAATATATTATATTAATTATTTATAAAATTCAATTAATTAATTAATTCTTTATTTACTGTATGTAAATGTGTACCTATATATGTATCACACTACTGTATGTATGTATTGTATATGTATGTATATTATATATGTGTTTGTATATACTACGTATAATATGTATGCATACAGTATGTAGGTATGTATACAATATGTATGTATGTATATAGTATTTATGTACATTTATGTATATAGTATGTATATGTATATAGTATATATATATATATATATATATATATATATATATATATATATATATATATATATATATATATATATATATATATATATAGTATGTGCGTATACAGTCTGTTTGAATGTATGTATTGTGTGTATGTATGTATACAATATGTGTGTTTGTATGTATATAGTATGTATATATGTGTGTGTGTGTGTGTGTGTGTGTGTATATACACACATATGTGTGTGTGGATGTAAACAGTATATATGTATGTATGAATATAATATGTATGTATGTATGTACTCTATGTATATATACGTTATATATATATGTGTATGTAAATAGTATGTATACAGTATGTATGTGTATGCATGTGTGTATGTATGTAAGTGTATGCATGTGTGTATGTATTGTATGTATGTATGTGTGCATACATTATGTATGTATGTATGTATATAGTATGTATGTATTATTAAAGTATGTTTGTATATATTGTATATATGTATGTATATAGTGTGTATGTATGCATGTGTGTATGTTTATATATTATATATAGTATTTATATATGTATGTAGGGATGAGCACGGTATCGGTACCGGTACCGTACCGATCCCGTACCGAATTAGTGGTACTGATTTTTTCCCGAGCATAATTAGTGGTACCGGTACCGTACCGAACGGGATTCGGATACCGGTACCGGTATTGAAAAATCGGGTTTTCCCCGTTTTTTTTCGGGAATTTCCCGATTTGGTACCGGTCCCGTACCGAATTAGTGGTCCCGATTTTTTTTTCACCTTATTTCGTAGTCCCGGTACCGTACCGTATATCGGGATCGGTACCGTTTCGGTACGGCACCGGTACGGTTCCGGTTCGGTTCCGGGATTCGGGTCGAAATGTTCTGTAACACCCCCAAAAGTCGTTAATAACAGCGGAAGACTTAACATGTCAGCGGAAGACTTTCGGGGTATTACTTCAAGGATCTTTGTCACAATCATAGTAGACAACACAAAATGAAATATTAAAGTTTAATTTATTTCAAAATACCAAATATCTGAGGTACAAGACATTATTAAGTTAAGAACGTGTTTTATTCTGAAGGAAAATAAGTAGTTTATTATGGTTCTTGTCATGCTTTTGCCCACTCCGTGCCATCCAGATCCGTCTTGTTTAGTTACCTGAGATAAACATGCTAAAGTCAACATAAAGTTGAGTGATATTCATAGGTTTGAGTTTAAGAGTTTGAATCACAAGTTAAGAGTGTATTGTAATCACATACAATCAATATGTTAAAGAAAATCAATGTTCCTGTTATTGCCTTAAGCTCATGAAACTCAACGATTAACAGCCAATCATAAACATGAATTATGATGGTAAGTAATAGGCCCTCAAAGATAGGTATTTGTCAATAACCTATTTATAAGAACAATAAAGTGCGCCTGGTGTTTTCTCCAACAACCAAACGAGGATTGTCAATCACTAATAGTACTATCCACAATTATTTACGTTCACCCTTCAGGTGATTAAGGTTCATGATCGAGGGACTTCTGACAATAGTAACTTAAGCAAATAACATTTGGCCTGACGGTATTTCAATACCCGGTATAAAAGACTTGTGTTCGAGTTTTAAGCATGTATCTCCCCCACGGGAAAATAGTTAAAGAGTGGGCTATGAAATCACCTTAGTAGTACAGTGGTATCGTAGTCTCAACAAAGCAAGGAAACGGCTTCACACAACACAACCTCACCTAGAAAAGGTGGTGTAAAACGAGTGTATGGTTCGTGTGATGGTTCAACAGCTCCGTGGTTCACTTCACGTTGTTCCAATGGTCCAAGAGGTACTTTGTTTGACGTCCTAGGTTCTCTTGACTTGTGGTTCACTTGAGCGATCCGAGCGTCCTCCAAACTATTTCTTTCGTTGCCTTTGATGAGTTTTTGGTACGTATATGTGTAGGTATTGTTTTGAGTTTGCATGTGATCGTTATATAAGGTGTTTAACGTATGTAGAGATATGCTAGATCACATGATCGATTGTGTAGCATGAAAGGCGAATAGTAGCACCTCATCTCTTGTCCAATGACGTGCGTACAAACCAAGTATCCTTGTGATACATTCCTGACACCATTTCTGTTCATTTACTCGCTATAGGGGAGAAGGGGAGGCATGGGAGGAAGTTTATGACACGTTTTGGCTTATCCTTCAAATGGCTCGTTTGGTGTTTGCTTTGGTCATTTCTAGTATAGTGAACGAGGGTAAATGAGTGAAATTTTGGTCTCGTGTGTATCTTGGACATTAGGTAAATCAAAATGCATAATAAAATGGGTATGTCGTGTGTAGGAATCGCAAAATAATAGGGTGCGTTTGAGGGTGTCGAGGTGTGTTTGCAAAAGAAAGAATGAACTAAAAGGGTGCGTTTGGGCTTTGAGCCTGGTGGGCTTGTGGTTTGGGCTTGGCCCAGCAGAAAGAAAAAAAAGAAAGTAGTCCGTTTGGTCTGTTAGTTGGGTTTAAGTGGCCCAATGATCAACGGGGCCCACCTGGTGTGTTTTGTGAGTCGGGTTACGATCAAATAATATTAATGAGTGATCTCGGGAATTTTCGTAGGCTCCGGGAATATATAAATATTGTACTTTAATTATACGAAACGTATATTATATAAAATATAAATGTTTTTAATATATATATATATATTCGCGATAATTTAGACTATCTAGGTTTGTGTGCAAGCAATGTTTCTAAGCAAAAGATAATTCAAAGTTTTACCGTTGTGATTTATATATCAAGTCTAATAAAAAAAAATTATACGTAAAAGTGGGTAATAACTTGTAAGTATTTACTAACCGTTGGGAAAATTACGAGAGGCTACAGTACATACATCTTACAGTGAATTCCGTCCCGGAATTCGAGTTTAGGAGGGTTGCCAAGGGTGTCTAAGAGAAGAGGTGTGGGTACTTGGTGCGAAACTGGTCCTCGCGTTCCCAAGTATACTCTGGTCCTCGTTTAGAGTTCCAACGAACTTTTATGATAGGGATACGGTTTTGTTTCAGTTGTTTGACTTCTCTATCCATGATTTCTATTGGTTCCTCGGTAAAAACGAGTTTGTCATCAAGTTGTAATTCTTTCAATGGAATGACCAAAGATTCATCGGATAAACACTTCTTGAGATTTGACACATGAAAAGTGTTGTGAATTCGGCTAAGTTCCTCAGGTAGTTCAAGTTTATATGCCATGGGTCCAATTCTTTCTAGGATTTTGAATGGACCGATGTATCTCGGGTTTAACTTTCCCCTCTTTCCGAATCGTATCATTCCTTTCCATGGTGATACTTTTAACATCACTTTATCTCCAATCTGAAAATCCATGGGCTTTCTTTTCAGGTCGGCGTAACTTTTCTGTCGGTCTCTAGCGGTTTGTAAACGTTGTTTGATTTTGATGATTTTCTCGGTTGTCTCATGAACTAGATCCGGTCCTGTGAGTTGTATTTCTCCAACTTCTGCCCAGCAAACGGGTGATCTACACTTTCTACCGTAAAGTGCTTCGAATGGTGCTGCCTTGATACTGGTATGATAACTGTTGTTATATGAGAATTCTGCCAACGGTAAGTGTTTGTCCCAACCTTTTCCGAAGTCTATAACACAAGCGCGTAGCATATCTTCTAAGGTTTGTATTGTTCTCTCACTTTGACCATCGGTTTGTGGGTGATAGGCTGTACTCATATCCAGCTTTGTTCCTAAAGCTTTTTGTAATGATTTCCAAAAATGAGACGTGAAACGACTGTCACGATCTGATATAATAGAAATTGGCACTCCATGTCGTGACACAATTTCTTTCAGATATATCTGAGCAAGTGTGTTCATTTCATCAGTTTCTTTGATTGGTAGGAAATGAGCTGACTTGGTGAGACGATCAACGATAACCCATATCGTATCGTAGCCAGTAGAGGTCTTGGGAAGTTTGGTGATGAAGTCCATGGTAATACGTTCCCATTTCCACATGGGGAGTTCGGGTTGGGTGAGTAATCCGGAGGGTTTCTGGTATTCTGCTTTTACTCTTGAACATGTTAGATATTTACTGACATACTCAGCGATGTCGGCTTTCATATTCGGCCACCAATATAGTTTCTTAAGATCCCGGTACATCTTGTCGGAACCTGGGTGAATGGAGTATTTTGATTTGTAAGACTCATGCATGATAAGGTCACGAATACCTCCGAAGAGAGGAATCCAGCTTCTTTCCTTGAAACAAAGCATTCCATCTGATCTTTTCACAAATCCGTTTTCGTTTTCTGGCATACCAAAAATCTTTTCAATTGGTCGATTTTCTTTCTTGAGAGCTTTGCTCTGGGCGATAATGATTTGTGTTGGGAGGGGTGAACAAATAGTCATGCCTAACGATCTAACCCTGAGAGGTTTTAGTCTTTCTTTCCGGCTTAATGCATCTGCCACTACATTAGCCTTTCCTGGGTGATACCGGATTTCACAATCGTAATCGCTAAGTAGTTCTAACCATCGGCGTTGTCTCATGTTTAACTCCTTTTGATCTAGGATGTGTTGAAGACTTTTGTGATCTGTAAACACGATACACTTAGTGCCGTATAGATAATGTCTCCATAACTTGAGAGCGAATACTATTGCTCCTAGTTCTAGATCATGGGTTGTGTAATTTTCCTCATGTTTCTTCAGTTGACGTGAGGCATAAGCTATTACCTTATCCCGTTGTATCAAAACTGCACCTAAACCATGGTACGAAGCGTCACAATATAGCACGAAATCTTTGCTTCCTTCTGGCAATGCTAGTATTGGAGCTTCACAAAGCTTTTGTTTTAATAGTTGGAAGGCTGATTCTGCTTCTTGTCCCCAGACGTACTTTTCGTTCTTTTGGGTCAACTTGGTCAATGGTTTTGAGATTTTAGAGAAACCTTCAATAAATCTCCGGTAGTAACCTGCAAGACCTAAAAATTGACGTACTTCTGTGGGAGTTGTAGGTGATGACCATTCTTTTACTGCCTCTATTTTTGCAGGATCCACGTGTATTCCTTGACTATTGATTACGTGTCCCAAAAATTGCACCGTGGGAATCCAAAAGTCACATTTTGAGAATTTCGCGTACAACTTTTCTTTCCTAAGTAACTCTAGGATTGTTCTCAAATGATCGGCATGTTCCTCTTTGTTACGAGAGTAGATCAGAATGTCGTCAATGAATACTATCACAAATTTGTCCAAATATGGCTTGCATACTCGGTTCATTAGGTCCATAAACACAGCGGGTGCGTTCGTTAGACCAAATGGCATTACCTGAAATTCATAGTGTCCATAACGGATTCTGAAGGCTGTCTTGGGAATATCTTCTTCCCGAACTCTCAATTGATGGTATCCTGACCTTAGATCAATCTTCGAGTATACACTCGATCCTTGTAATTGATCAAACAAATCGTCTATTCTAGGTAAAGGATATCGGTTCTTTATAGTGAGTTTGTTTAACTCTCGGTAATCTATGCACATTCGGAATGATCCGTCTTTCTTTTTAACAAATAGAACTGGGGCTCCCCAAGGTGATGAACTTGGTCTAATGAAACCTTTATCGGATAATTCCTTTAGTTGCTCCGATAGTTCCTCCATTTCGGAAGGTGCCAACCTGTAAGGTGCTTTTGCTACTGGTGCCGCTCCAGGCACTAGTTCAATTTGGAACTCTACTTGACGAGTCGGTGGAAGACCGGGTAGATCTTCAGGAAATACTTCGGGGAATTCCTTAACGATAGGTACATCTTTAAGTTGTTTCTTGGTTAACTTACTTTCCGTCACCTGAACCATGAATACATGACATCCTTCGTTCATGTATTTTATCATTCTGAGGCACGAGATGATTCCGTATCGGTTTTTATTCTTGTCGCCATGGATAACGAGGGTTTCATTCTTAAAAGGAATGTGTATGGCTTTCTCGTCACAATGAATCTTAGCATGATGTTTGGATAACCAATCCATTCCGATGATAGCATCAAAACTACCGAGTTGGACAGGCATCAGGTCAATAGGAAAAGATTCTCCTACGAGGGTTAGGGTACAATTTCTTAAAACAGAGTTGGTGCTAATTAAGTTCCCATTGGCCATTTCTATCTCGTATGTGGTGTTTAGCTTAGAAGGGTTAGAGTTAATGAAAGGGGCAAACGTATCTGACACGAAGCTCTTATCTGCTCCAGAATCAAATAATACTCTAGCATTATGATGATTTAATAAGAACGTACCCGTGACAACGTCGGGGTGTTGTGGTTCATTTTCATTTCCCATCACGTATGCTCTTGTTCGTGCAGTGTTCTGACCATTTCCTTTTGGACAGCGGTTCTTGAAGTGTCCGGTTTCTCCGCATGAGTAACATGTTGGTGCTATTGGTTGTAGGTTGCTGCCGGTAGCAGGGGTCCTACAATCTTTTGTGGCATGACCTATCCTTTGGCATTTATGGCATTTTACTGTACAAGCACCATTGTGATGGAGCTTGCATCGGTTGCACTGTGGCTTAATACCTTGGTATCCATTACCATTGGTTGCCGTAAATATCTTAGGAGGTTCTTGTCGTTGGTTCTGTTGTTGGTGATGTGGGTTCTTGTTCTGGTGTTGTTGTTGGTTGATCCTGTTGTAGTTGTTGTTGTTGTTGTTGTGGTGATGGTTGTTGTTGCGATGGCCGTTGTGGTAGTGATTGTGGTTTTGGTGGTGGGTGGTTCTCCTGTCATCGAGCTTTCTTTTGAGTTCGTTGCACTTGATTTCGCGGTCTAGGAGTTTTTGTGCTAACTCCATTGCGACTTCTAGTGATGGTGGGTTGGATGCTGTGACGTTTCCTTCAATATTCCGGGGAAGACCTTCAATATACTTTTCCAGAGTTTTCTCTAAATCTGGTACGATAGAAGGACATAATGCCATTAGCTCGTGGAATCTCCTGTTGTAAGCCCTAAGATCGATTCCTTTGACTGCAAGGACATGGAATTCGTCTTCCAGTTTTCTTATTTCGGATCGAGGACAGTACTTCTTTAGGATCTTGGTTTTGAATTCCGTCCAGGAAAGTCGGTACGCTGCTTCTGTACCTAAAGTTTGAGTTGTAGCGGTCCACCATGACAAAGCGTCATCCATTAAGGTTCCTGTGGCGAATGTGACCCTGTTGTTTTCTGAGCATCCACTCCTTTGGAATACCGTTTCGCATCTCTCGAACCAATGGGCGAGTTTAGTTATCCCTTCAGTACCCATGAAGTAAGTCGGCTGACAAGCCATAAAATCTTTATAGGTACATTGGCGAGGTGCAGGAGCAACATTTCTTGCCGGTTGTGCGTTAGCATTTGCTTGTTCGGCTAAGGCTGCATTGATTCCATTGGTGATTGCTTGTTGGATTTCTTCCGGGGTCATGGTTGCTGCTGAGGTAGTGGTCGTGGTTCTCTTAGGTGCCATATTCCTAAAAATGAGAATATATTTTCAGAATTTTCATAATAACCATCTTGTGTTAGACTATTTAGTAACATCAATAGGTTCAAAGTTATAATAGTGTCACATATATCACGATGCAATATACGATATCATAACACTTATGAAAATAAAGCAAACATAACATCATTGATTAGATTGTCGTTTTGAGTTTACATCACTTATTCATTCTTGTTGACATATCTCTAGGACATTCAAATACAAGTTATTACTGTGATGTGGGTGAGGCTACGTCGACAATCTATGGCATTCTAGGGTTTTCCTTGGTTATCATCAAGACGACGTTCTAGTTCCTGAATTTTGGCGGCCATGGTTTCTATGATTTGGTCTCGGTCTCTCTCCCTAGCTTGTGTTTCTTGTTGTGCACGTCGCAGAGACATGACTTGGGCTCTTGTGGTGTCGAGGGCTTGATCGATGTCACACATGATGTCCTTGTTTATGGTGTTAGCAGAGCAAAGTAATCCGATGAATTCCATAGCTTCACCGAACTGGGTACTTAGTTGTTCAATCATGGTTCTCATCTCTAGGTGTCCCATCACAAGTTGTTCTATCTCAGCTGACATAACTTCTATCAGTTCATTAGGGATGTTGTTTACCAAGGTGGCTATGGCGTCTAACCTGTCTTCATGTCTTACTAACCTAGCTGCCAAGAGTGGTATGGTATGGTGAATGGGTTCTCCAGTGACTGGAAGGATCTTAGATGCAGCAAATGATGATCTTTCACCAAGTTCTCTGTTGGTGGGTGTACCTTCTTGAGATCTCCAATACTTAAGGATTGGTAGTAGAAATGACCATTTGCGAGCATTGACCCGCTTACGAGCCTTATGGTTGGTTCTTGCATAATAGTAAGGATCTGAGGAGGTAGGACGAATCTGGTAATTCCTTGGTTGATAAGTCAGAGGAGCACTGGAAGTTTTCACAGGTGGTGGACTGTTGATTGTTACTGGTACAGTAGTAGTCTGCTGATAAAATATACTAGGTAGTATCACTGGTTATGCAGTTGGAGCAATTTCCTTTTTCCATTTAGTATCATTCCAGATGTCTTTTTCTTCAGCATATGAAAGAGCTTTTCCAGCTGTGGCTGGTTCATAAGGCTGGAATGGAGAAGTTTGCTTACTGCGTCTGATTGGACCAGATGATGCTTGAGGTGAAGTAGAGGATTGCTGACTTTCCTTATTCTTATCTGTTGTAGGTGACACAGTCATTGGAGCAAGAGTTGGTACAACAGGTGTAGAGCTCTCAGTTTCCGAATCCGATAACAAAACAATGAAGTTGGGTTTGGAAGACATGGTACTGTAATAATCCCGATTAGTAAACATAGTTATTAGCAAAATCATAGCATGTAAGCATATATCAAGTTATATAAGTAAGAAATAATGAGAAGTAACTTTTCTACCAGATGTTGGAATGTAGGCACGGAGGGCATGAAGTGGTATTTTGTAAAAATGGTCCAGTTAAAGTGTAGTTATAGTCCAATGTTTAAAAACATCTGGTTCTCTATAACCGTGGCTCTGAATACCAATCTGTAACACCCCCAAAAGTCGTTAATAACAGCGGAAGACTTAACATGTCAGCGGAAGACTTTCGGGGTATTACTTCAAGGATCTTTGTCACAATCATAGTAGACAACACAAAATGAAATATTAAAGTTTAATTTATTTCAAAATACCAAATATCTGAGGTACAAGACATTATTAAGTTAAGAACGTGTTTTATTCTGAAGGAAAATAAGTAGTTTATTATGGTTCTTGTCATGCTTTTGCCCACTCCGTGCCATCCAGATCCGTCTTGTTTAGTTACCTGAGATAAACATGCTAAAGTCAACATAAAGTTGAGTGATATTCATAGGTTTGAGTTTAAGAGTTTGAATCACAAGTTAAGAGTGTATTGTAATCACATACAATCAATATGTTAAAGAAAATCAATGTTCCTGTTATTGCCTTAAGCTCATGAAACTCAACGATTAACAGCCAATCATAAACATGAATTATGATGGTAAGTAATAGGCCCTCAAAGATAGGTATTTGTCAATAACCTATTTATAAGAACAATAAAGTGCGCCTGGTGTTTTCTCCAACAACCAAACGAGGATTGTCAATCACTAATAGTACTATCCACAATTATTTACGTTCACCCTTCAGGTGATTAAGGTTCATGATCGAGGGACTTCTGACAATAGTAACTTAAGCAAATAACATTTGGCCTGACGGTATTTCAATACCCGGTATAAAAGACTTGTGTTCGAGTTTTAAGCATGTATCTCCCCCACGGGAAAATAGTTAAAGAGTGGGCTATGAAATCACCTTAGTAGTACAGTGGTATCGTAGTCTCAACAAAGCAAGGAAACGGCTTCACACAACACAACCTCACCTAGAAAAGGTGGTGTAAAACGAGTGTATGGTTCGTGTGATGGTTCAACAGCTCCGTGGTTCACTTCACGTTGTTCCAATGGTCCAAGAGGTACTTTGTTTGACGTCCTAGGTTCTCTTGACTTGTGGTTCACTTGAGCGATCCGAGCGTCCTCCAAACTATTTCTTTCGTTGCCTTTGATGAGTTTTTGGTACGTATATGTGTAGGTATTGTTTTGAGTTTGCATGTGATCGTTATATAAGGTGTTTAACGTATGTAGAGATATGCTAGATCACATGATCGATTGTGTAGCATGAAAGGCGAATAGTAGCACCTCATCTCTTGTCCAATGACGTGCGTACAAACCAAGTATCCTTGTGATACATTCCTGACACCATTTCTGTTCATTTACTCGCTATAGGGGAGAAGGGGAGGCATGGGAGGAAGTTTATGACACGTTTTGGCTTATCCTTCAAATGGCTCGTTTGGTGTTTGCTTTGGTCATTTCTAGTATAGTGAACGAGGGTAAATGAGTGAAATTTTGGTCTCGTGTGTATCTTGGACATTAGGTAAATCAAAATGCATAATAAAATGGGTATGTCGTGTGTAGGAATCGCAAAATAATAGGGTGCGTTTGAGGGTGTCGAGGTGTGTTTGCAAAAGAAAGAATGAACTAAAAGGGTGCGTTTGGGCTTTGAGCCTGGTGGGCTTGTGGTTTGGTCTTGGCCCAGCAGAAAGAAAAAAAAGAAAGTAGTCCGTTTGGTTTGTTAGTTGGGTTTAAGTGGCCCAATGATCAACGGGGCCCACCTGGTGTGTTTTGTGAGTCGGGTTACGATCAAATAATATTAATGAGTGATCTCGGGAATTTTCGTAGGCTCCGGGAATATATAAATATTGTACTTTAATTATACGAAACGTATATTATATAAAATATAAATGTTTTTAATATATATATATTCGCGATAATTTAGACTATCTAGGTTTGTGTGCAAGCAATGTTTCTAAGCAAAAGATAATTCAAAGTTTTACCGTTGTGATTTATATATCAAGTCTAATAAAAAAAAAATTTATACGTAAAAGTGGGTAATAACTTGTAAGTATTTACTAACCGTTGGGAAAATTACGAGAGGCTACATGTTCATCCCTATATGTATGTATGTAGTATGTATTGTGTGTATGTATATATCTATAATACTTATAATGGAGGAAGAACTCTCTCTCCAAAAACTTCAGATGTACACAAAATGATACATGGTTTACAACACTTTAAAGCAAACAATTTTCATAATTACAACAATCAAAGCATTGTGTACAACAAAAACTAGCATGAATCAAAATTCAGACCACTTTCCTTAGAATTCTACATTAATAGCATTAAAAACACCCCTACATCCAATATTACAATTATTTAAACACAATGTACAACCCTCATTCTACATTAATAGCATTAAAAACATCCCTACACCCAATATTATAATCATTTAAATATAATGTACAACTCTCATTCTACATTAATAGCATTAAAAACACCCCTGCACCGAATATTACAATCATTTAAACACAATGTACAACCCTCTATCTTAACCTAGACATGAACCTGTGACCAAGACTCGACTCAATAAAACTTGACTCGATACACAAAGCTGTGACCAAGCAAATTTAGGTGTCGGAATGACATCCCGTGACATTTTTATTAATTCCATTGAAAAATTTTATTTCAGGGTACCCGCCGCTGCAACGCGCGGGCACCCTGCTAGTATAGTATGTATGTGTGTATGTATGTATGTATTATATAGTATGTATGCGTTATTAAAGTATGTTTGGATACATGTATGTATGTATGTATATATGTATGTATGTATATATGTATGTATGTAGGTATGTATACAATATGTATCTCTCTCTTTATATATTTTGCTATCTCTTAGTCCTTATGTGGCTTAATTGTTGTCTTGCCACATAGGATTTTTGCTTATGTGGCATCTTCATGGTAGCCTTCTTTAAACACATGCCATATGTACCTCCATGTCATATCCTATTTAAGATTTAAATTTAAATTATTAGATAATCATTAATTAATTAATTAAAGCATATATTGATAACAAACTAATTTCAATTGTGTCCATAGTATTGATAACAAACGAATTTTGATTTCAAAATTAAAAAATCTCACTTAAGTCACCATCAACATGTTTACACTTTTAAATAATATTCAAAATTAATACTCTCATTATTATACCATATTTCTTTTAAATTTACAATCAACTTAACAAAAAATATACATAGATAATTTAAGTGGTTATATTTTTTCTTAATAATTATCATCATATATTCATGCACTATAATTTATTTTATAACCTATAAGACGCCTTTTATTTTTATAACTAGACGCATCTTTGAAATATACTCTATGCTTTCATTCTGCTCTGTTCTTATGCTTTGTGTGGCAAAAATATGCACGTATTTTAGCCGCCATATTTTCTGGTTTGTTTATAGATTATCTGTCTTTTCCAATGTTTATATATTCGATATAAACAAACATATTTCATCCACCATAATTGTTACATTTTTTAAAGGTAACTATGTATCCAAATTGGTACTATAATTTAAATTTCAATAGCTTTCTACAACATAATAGTGATCCATCGTTTGTTTTCAGATCACACCTATGGCGAGGACTTGTTCTCGCAATAGTTATCTCGAGATTTTTTTTTTTTTTTTTGGAATTGAAAATATAAGCAAATGAATTATTTTTATTAAATACAAATTTTTAATAAAAAGAAATACTTATTGCATGGACATGTCCTCGCAATAGGTAGCCCTCAAATTTTTAATTTTTGCTGGAAATTGAATTTATAAATAAATGAAATATTTTTATTATACACACAAAATTTTAAAAATAAAAAATCTATTGCGAGGATAAGTTCTCGCTATAGGTTTGGTAAAAAAAATATGTATATGTATAGTCAAACCAAAAAATCAAACCCATCCACTTTTTTGTCGTTTAGTGGCTTATAGCGAGGACTTCCTTGTCCTCGCAAAAAGGTTTCGTCACTTTTTATCATTTTTCTAGTAATGTCACTAAAAAATCACGAGTTACAATACTGAGTCTTGTTCAACTTCGAGTCACACAACTTGTACAAATGAATAGTAGTTATAAAATCTTTCGAGAAAACGATGTTATATGGTAAATGTTACATTACATTATATACTGATTGCTTTGAATGGATTGATTTTAGGTATGAGGCCAAATTCATAAGCAACATCGTCAATGACATAAGAAAGAAAGTGAACTACAATGACCTTTACATTAGAGGCAAACTGGTGGGAGTGAAGAAATATGTTGCTGAGATTGAATCATGGTTACAAGACCCATCACCGGATTCCACATTCCTTATCATTGATGGGATGGGAGGCATAGGAAAAACGACCATTGCCAAGTGCATATATAACCTGAATTATCGTGAGTATGATGGTAGTTGTTTTCTGGAAAAAATAAATGAGAAGTCAATTGAATCCGATGGAATAGTTCGCTTGCAAAGTCAGCTTCTTTCCAAAATTTTAAAGAGTGAAAAGAAAGAGAGTTTTTCGAATGAGTATGAGGGAACCAGTATGCTGAAGAAAGCTATACGCAACAAAAAAGTACTTCTTGTACTTGATGATGTTGCTACATTGCGGCAGTTAGATGCATTACTTGGACGAGAAATGTTTTATCCAGGAAGTAAGGTGATCATAACCTCAAGGCACGCCTGGTTATCAACGGCTTTTAAAGTTCCTCCCATGGTCCAAACAATCAGAACGCTATCCAATGCTGACTCTGTTGAGCTCTTTAGTCTCTATGCCTTTCCTCAAAATCAACCCATTGAACCCTACTATGATCAGTCAAAACTAATAAGTCAAATAACTCATCACTGTGAGGGTCTTCCTTTGGCTCTTGAATTGTTGGGTTCAAATCTATGTGGAAAAAGCATTGCTCAATGGAAAGACACTATGTCCAAGTTAGAAAAATATCCTCATCTTGGGATTCAAAAAGTTCTACAGTTGAGCTATGATTCTCTGGAAGATAACAGTGATAAAGATGTGTTTCTGCATATTGCTTGCTTTTTTGTGGGGGAGGATGAAGATTTCATTGTCAAGGTATTAGCTGAGTGCGATCTACACCCTGTTATCGGGATCAAGAATCTAAATGATAGGAGTCTCCTATATATTGAAGATGGGAAAGTAGGGATGCATCAACTAATCAGGGAGATGGGGAAAGAAGTTGTCCGCCAAGAATCACCAAAGGATCCCGGGAAACGAAGTAGGTTGTGTGAACATGAAGATTGTATTAACGTGTTGCAAGAGAATGCGGTACATATTGCATACCCCTTTTATTTTATTTTATATATATAAGTTTCCTGTTCTAACATTGTATAGCCATGGTTCACTTTTTACTTTATTTTTGAATTAGGGTACAAAAAAAGTAGAAGGATTCAGGCTTGATATGCAACAGGGGAATGAAGCAAACTTCGAAATTGGACATTTAGAAAAGATGAAGAACCTAATGCTACTTCAACTAAGCTATGTAACATTTTCTGGGAAATACAAAAACTTGCCAAAAAAGTTACGATTATTGAGATGGCATGGGTTTTATCTAGAATCTATACCAGGTGACATTCCTTTGGAGAAGCTCGTCATTCTTGACATGCGTCACAGCAAATTAAAGCGTGTTTGGGATTCTTACAAGGTTTGTCATATATCCTAGACAACTAATTATCAAACTCTAAATTTATAATATCTTCACGCCTAAGGTTATTAACATACTTGTGGTTTTTCATGTAACAGCGTATTGAATCCTTAAAAATCCTTAATCTTAGCTACTCTGTTGAGCTAATCAACACCCCAAATTTTCATGGACTCCGTGGTCTAGAGAGTTTGATTCTGAAAGGATGTACAAGTTTATTTGCAGTTGACGAATCGATTGCATGCCTTGACAGACTTGTCTTGCTAGATCTGTCCGATTGTACAAGCCTAAGAAATGTTCCTTGCTTACCTAGATCCCTTACATCACTTCAAATGTCTGGTTGCCAAAACCTTGGAGCTGTGAGTCGTTTTCAATTTTCTTATTCAACTTCCTTACATTCTTCTCGTTTGAAGAAGTTGGATATCTCAGATTGCAATCTGTTTGACAATTCTTTCCCGAATGACTGGAGTAATCTAGTCTCATTGACGGAGTTGAAAATTGATCGCAACAAAATAACTTACTTGCCAAAATGTATTCAAAGCCTACCTCGACTTGAAACTTTCCTTGCTAATAGATGTTCACAGATCCAATCAATTATAGGACTCCCAAAAACTGTCTCTATATTGATAATCATGTACAATAAGTCCTTGGAGAAAGTACAGTTCCCACAAGATCGAAATACCTTGGTGTACGCTTTTCGTAGCCCAATATTATGCCACATAGAGGGTTGGTATAAGTGTCGATCAATAGACAAAGTTGAGAGGAAAGTTACACAAAAACTGGGGTTGGGAATGGAATCGGGTCTTGATTATTGTAAGAAAAAGGTAGGATTTGCTTCGCTCTACTTTTAATTTATATTTTGCATACATGTTTAAATTTACAGAGGATCTTATATGTTTTCTTTCACATGAGCAGGTGTTATTTGAGTATGGTATATTCAGCACATTTGTTGATTTCGAACAAATCCCAAAGCCATCCTACTTCACACACGTAAAAGAGGGCCCACAAATATCATTCAAAGTTCCTTCTCATAATAGAATAATAAGTGGCCTCAACTTGTGTCTAGTGTTTCCTGGAGACCTTGTGAAATTGATAATTCAAGTATGTAACAAGACCAAGAATGTGGAGTGGAATTACTATCCTGCACAAATTTATGCTGTATGTATGAAACCAAAAGGGTGGTTAAGCGTTTGGAGGTGCGGCAAACTATTAGGGGGTGGAGATGAAATATGTGTAAGCATCCTTAATAGAAATGACAGAGATCTTTGTGGGGAAGTACAAGGATGTTGTATAAACCTTATATATGATGA
This sequence comes from Artemisia argyi, assembly GCA_030686995.1. Lineage (NCBI taxonomy): Eukaryota > Viridiplantae > Streptophyta > Magnoliopsida > Asterales > Asteraceae > Artemisia > Artemisia argyi. The sequence goes on along the minus strand of CM060707.1, from coordinate 37,772,789 downwards.
AGATAATATTGAAGAAGATGAAGGGGAAATAAAGGAGGAAGGGAATGACAATGTGGTGATCGGTGAAAATGATGATGAAATAATAAGATGGAGTGATAGAATGCTTACAGATATATCCGACTATGTTCATTCTGGCATGACCTATTCCTTCGGACACAAAAGGTTTATCTATTATGATATTAGGAGTTCGTTTAGTATCTTATACAACTTCTATTAAACTCATACCCATTGTGATTCACGGCAACATACCAAACGCACCTTAGATTTCAAGATATAGATAGTGGTGGTGATCATGGTGGCGCAATTCATGCCGATCTTTTACGTCTTGAACCTAACTATTTATATTTTACTCATTATTATCATTCTTAGAGCATCCACTATGATAAACCTTTACAAAGATTTATATTTATGTCACAACACAAACACAAAAACCTTTTAGATTTATAAACCTATTTTCACTATAGATAAACTTGTTAAAGCTCTATAAATATATAACATAACGCAATGCATTAAATTGAGAAAAGGTCTAAGATATTAGACCTCTTCATGCCATGTAAGCATGAAATTGATGTCCACTATGGTTAACAATATTATGGACCTCTTCATCTTTTTTATAAACCCTTTTATAAACCACCATAGTGGATGCCTTTAATTATCATTAGAACATTTATTGAGAATGATCTTGACGTATGATTTTGTTAGTTTAATCTCGTAATATTCTTGATTTATACATTCAATTAGAGATGTTGATGATATTGTAATTATTATCAGTATGTTAAATGATATATTTGCACTTATTTGAAGGGAAGTATGGTTTGATCTTTTTGTTGAAAAAAGTAAGATCAATTTTGATCTACTTAAAATAATTATTTTGCTAATCATGGTTAATTCGTTGTAAAGTTTTGTACATGACGGTTGAAAATTATTTATTAATTTTTTTTTTTTTTTTTTGAACTTGGTTGAAATTTATTTTTAATGGGCTGTTATTTTAATGTACAACATTTTATTGCTTGTTAGCCATACTTTGACAAAAGTTCAATATAAAACTCATATTTGTCATAGAACTAATGAACGAATCCTATCCATTCACTTTTCTTATATATAAAAAAATAATAATAAATAAATAATAATAAACTTTCGAATTTTTTTAAAAATTGAATATCTTGCAAACCGTTAATCGTTACGTGAAAAAAATCATACCATCACGACGAGAATTAAATTATCTTTCTATAAATATGCATTGTTATATACTTTCGACGAATTTAAAAAAAAATATTCTCCTAGAAAAATCACATGTGATTCGTAAATGTCAAATCATATGTGATTTCTTATGAATCATATGTGATTCGTAAAACTAGCATGTGATTCGTAAAAATCATATGTGATTTGTAAAAATCAAATCATATGTGATTTTTATGAATCACATATGATTTTTCTGGGCGGAAATTAAAAAAAAATCGTCGAAAGTATATAACAATGCATATCTATAGAAAGATAATGTAATTCTCGTCGCGATAGTGTATTTTTTGTAGCTTGAAGATTTACCGTTTATAAGATATATTGTTTTTAAAAAAATGTGAAAAATAATTTTTTATTAATTTAGATAAAAAAAAAATAGATTGTTATGATTGGTTCATTGATTTTATTCCAAAATATGAGTTACGGAGTATATATTGATCTCACATCATTCCTTTTATTTATACAATTTAAAAACTATTATACCAAATTGAAGAGAGCAAAAGGTTCCCATTTACAGTACTTAATATGTCATTTCCGAAGCCAAGGAGGTAAAGTTGGAGAAATTTATTTTAACATTACAGTAAAACCTCTATAAATTAATATTTGATAAATTAATAACTGTGTTAAAATTAAGACAAAAATACACCGTTGGTCCCTAAACTTTCCACGAAACATCACAGGGCACCTTAACTTTTTTTTTAGTCGCCAGGCGTCCAAAACTTGAGATTTTGAGTCTGAATGCGTCCCTCCAGCACTATTTGCTGTTTTATTTTGTTTTTAGTGAAAGGCATAACAGTCATTTCATATATTTGGGTTATTATTCATGCAAATCTCATCCTCTACTCTTCTTCCATATATGAAAACCTTCAGCCTATGCTGTAAATTGCATTTTCAACGTCAAACTTAAGAATAATGTGGTTCTGGAACAAATTACAGAATAATCATAATGAGCAATCCCAAACAATGAGAAGCACTAATAAGAAGAAACAAGCAATCCCAAACAGTCCCTAAAAGCTCATTTTACTGCACCTCATAAGCCAACCAAAAAAAAATCTAAAAACTAAAATAAAAATATCACTAATTAAACAAGATTCCAAATCAGTTAATTCCAGAATTTTATGAGATTTGGTTGAAAATTGAGGAAATGAAAATTAAAAAAACTAAATTGCTGTTACGGACTAAGTTTTTGCAGCCCTAAAAAGTGGTTTAAGACCTGTAAAAAAAATCTAAAAATTAAAATAAAAATACCACTAAGTAAACAAGTTATTAGAGTATATTATCCCAAAATTTTGCGATATTTGGTTGAAAATTGAGGAAATAAAAAATAGAAAACTAAATCTGCTGTTTGGGACTTTTTGACTTTTTTCAAGTTTTTGAATATGTTGACTTACATGAAATTTAATCTATCCTAGCTGCTCTAATATGTAGTTATAAGCTATGATGAGACTAATTCAAACATTTTAAATAACAAATTTAAAATTCATTAAAAATAAAAACATTAAACTACTAAATATACTCATAACTTCATCATGGTTGAAAGACAAAGAACCAAAAAAGAGCTCGTAAGACATAATTAAAATAATGTGCTTGAACGTATTGATAGAAATGTTATTTGAAATTGTGTGTTTGAGGTTGGTGTTTATAAGGCTGCATGCAATAACGACCGAGACCGACTCGGTCTCATTCGGTCGACTCGGTCGGCCCTTTAGTGGGGAGTCGGTTGCGACCCAGAAACAAGAAAAAATAGCATGGAGTCGGTCTCAAGCTCGACCGAGTAGACACACCAATTTTTTTGAATTTTGATCCAAACCTCCCACACATTTATGTTTATGACCGTTTGTGACTAAAAAAAAAAAAAAAAAAAAAAAAAAAAAAAAAAAATGACTACCATTTGAATTGTAAACGTTGGGCACAAAAAAAAATCCCCTATAAATACACAACTAAACAACACTTCAATTCACACAATCTCACACTTCTCTCTATTAAAAATGTCTAAGAAAACACCACAACAACAAGCAAAAGGCCGGAAATCCCGTTTACTACAACAAAACATCCCGCAAGTATCACCGTATTCGAATTTCCGGTTAACCGGTGTGTCACCAACCATCAATTTCCGACCTCGTTCTCTTGATTACGAATCTCAACGACCTCCACAACAACAAACATTCAATCCATTTGCTATGCATCGTAATATTAATCGTCCATTTGTTCCCCCATATCAAAACAACCAACAACCACAACAAAACTTCCAACAACCACAACAAAACCTCCAACAACCACAACAAAGCAACTCTCGTTGAAGCCAACAATCTATGTATGGCTCCCCCGAATCGTGCTATCGTCCAACAATGGACTCATCAATGTCTTCCTACTCTAATTATCAAAATTATTCTCCGGTAAACAACATCAATCTTGATGCTTGTGATCTTATGGAACAATTACAAAACAATCCGGATTTTTATGTTGGAACCGGATCGGGGTTATCCGAGTCAACAAATGTCACCGGGTTATTCAGGTTCGGGTCACGGATCGTATCACGATTCGGTTCCAACTGATGATCTTGTTGGTGATGACGACAACACTATTTCTGAAGAGATGTCACCGGTCAAACCAAAGAAGCGTGCTACAAAGGCTAAGAAGAAGGCGGTTGAGAAAGAGGTTGAGGAAAAGGTTGACAAAGATATCTCGAATTGGTCAAAAGAGGAAGAAATCGCGTTGTGCATGGCTTGGTGTGATTCGTGGGAGGATAGCATAGTTGGAACCAACCAAAATTCTAAGGGATTTTGGAAGAAAGTGATTACATACTTTGAAAAGGAGGTCGGTGAAGGGAGATCGTACAACTCAATTACTAGCAAGTGAAAAAATAGGATTCGTCCTAGAGTTGGTGCATTTTGTGCCATTTACGACAATTGTTATGAGAATTATGGAAGTGGTGCGAATGATCTCAATATTTACCAAAGAGTGTGTGACGAATATGCAATAATGATGAGGCACACGTTTCATTTGGATCATTGTTGGGAGATTTTGAGGGAGCATCAGATTTGGAAGAAAAATGAGATGCCGGTTTTTTTAAACCAAAATGAGGGTTGAAAAAAACCAAGGACTTCTGACACGGGCTCGGATGGGCCTAGTAATGAAGAGCCTCGAAATGAGCGACCGGTTGGGCGTGATGCAGCTAAGAAAAATAAGGCTACTAAGAAGAAATCGTCGGGGTTTAGTTTGGATGGGGTAGCCGAAAAATGGCAAGCCATTACGTCAAAGGCATGGGGTAAGAAGCAGGAGCTTGCAGACGGATACTACAAATTGAAGGAAAAAGAGCTGGAGCAAAGGGATAAGGAGTTGGTGCTGCAGCAAAAGAAAGGGGAGCAAGAAGACAAAAGATTGGCAATGGAAGCAGAAAGGCTTGAACTAGAGCGTCAAAAGAAATATAAAAAAGACCTCATCTTCTATTTCACACCAATCGACCCATCTTTGCCCGCATTTCAACGACAAAAAATGCAAGAACTCAAAGACTCGATCAAGGAACAATACAACCTAGATGATTAGTTTTTAGTCGTTTTATCGTAATATTTTTTAATGTTATTTGAATTCTATTGTAATGTTTTTATTTTATTTGAATTAATATGTAACGTTTTAATTATGAATGAAATTTTAGTTTGTGTTAAAAATGTTAAAAAAAAAAATGAACTTGGTCGCCCTTACTGTGGCACTGAATCGCCTGCAGGTCGCTGGAGAGAGAAAGCTGACGTGTCAGAGAAAGTAAGGAGGATTGACCCTTATTATTGTCACTAGCCTAAGGATGTAAAGAGGTAATTTATTTATTTATTTATTTTTTAATATGAAACGTATACTTTTTTTTTTGAAATTAGTGTGTCTCACAATCGGTCAAAATTAAGACTGATAGTTTTTTTTTTTTTTTTTTTTTTTTTTTTAGTGCTCGACCGATTTTTGACCTTGATCCCACATTGGATGTGAACGACTTTAAAGTCGGTCAACCTCACCTGGTGACCGATTATTTCAGATCCATTGTGAATAGCCTTACCACCAGCTACCTTACTCCTTCTCTTTGTGTATTTGTTCTTCCACATCTTGTGAGACTCATTCGCATCATTTTGTAACCCAAACGCCCTATTTAAGTAATACATAATGTTTTCACCCGATGACTTTGCTCACCTAAAAATCCCCCTTGAAAATATACTATCAGTCACGAACAACTTTGCTGACGAAAATGTCATCGGCATACGATAGTTATGTTAGTTAACTTATCCAAAATATACATTCAAGTCACTCCGATTAACGCTAACGTAGCGTTTGGTATGCCGTAATCAAAGGGGGAATGGAAAGGATTATTACGATAGAATGAGAAAATGTTGTTTGTTTATATTTATGTAATGTAATAATTCATTAAAAAGAATGACTCATTACACCAAAACCATTCTTTAGGGGCCCCTTACTTTTTTTCATTACATTCCGTAATGGAATCAAAATTACATAAAACTCCACCATTAACTAACCATATTAATGAAATTTCTCATCAATAATGGGCATTTTTGTCTTTTTATTATGATTCCACTACATCTTATCAAACAAACCAAACATGATAAATAATGGTAATGACTCATTACATTACACCACTTATTCCATTACATCGGTCATTCCATTCATTTAACATTTCATAAAATTATAAAAATGTATGCTTCCTATAAGTTTAGTAACCTAAGTGAACAAAATAAAAGTTTAATAACTTAAACGCATTTTTTAAAAAATTTGTTGTTAATATGAAAAAATAATTTGTTGTTCAAATAAAAAATAATTTTGAACCTTAAAAGCTGGTGACAATGTAATCTTCTAAAACAAAATCTTCTAAAACAAATCTAAGCATGGTTTATAAGACTGGCCACAATAAGCCTCATGACCGACTCGGTCGAGGACTAGGCAATCGGTCGCCTTTGTTGTTGGAAGTCGGTCGCGACCGAAAAAAGGTAGAAACATATTCCCACTCGGTCTCAATCTCGACCGAGTGGTTTACAAGTTTTTTTTTTTTTTTTTTTTTTTTTTTTTTTTTTTTTTTTTTTATCCGTTTGGCAAGGGTTAAAAAAGTTGAACTTGGTCGCCCTTACTGTGGCACTGAATCGCCTGCAGGTCGCTGGAGAGAGAAAGCTGACATTGCAGCCCTCCTTATTGTGCCCAGCCTAAGAAAATGCAATGGTCAATGATTTACGTTAGCTATTTTAAAAGAAATCAACACATGGTAGAGTAATTAGTTTCTAGATTTATTCATCTTCATTATACTATAGTTTTAATACCCGCGCACGCGCGGGGTTTTTTCTAATTTTTTAAATAAGTATTTTTTATTTATTAAAAAGCAAATAATTTTTGTTTTATTTATGGTTTTTAATTTTGTATGATATGTTGAAGAGAACTCGACTATGTCGTAGTTACAATGACTTTGCATGCACGAGGTTCTAAATATTGTTTGTTTTTAAAAAAGTTTTTAGTTTAATTATGGTTATCTGTATTATTTTGTTAGACATAAAACGTTATATCCTTTTATGAACAATTTGAAAAGAAATCAGTACTTATTAACATATGTGGCTAACATATGCTAACCACTTGAATCATCTGCATTAGTGATGATTATTGAGTATATTGTTAGCATTTGATATTAACATTGGATATTGGCTTGTTAAATTCTTACTTTTTCTTTTGTGGAGAGATGAAACACAAAAAGGTTACACAGTCAAGATAGAATCCATAGTTCCATCAACAACAAAATCAAGTAGATTTGTTAAACCAACATCTCGTTATCTTAACATAACATATTTATTCGAACAATTACATGTGTATAATAGATAACAATTGTATTATATAGGATCCGATTACAGAACAATGTGGTAAAGAAACATTATATGAAATCGATTTCCTATACTCTCACACTATCTATTGAAAGAATACAATGTAAACAATAACAATAACAGTTGCTCCATGACAATCATCATTCATCAAAGCTATCACCACAAAAAGTAAGTGTTGATTTTCTACTTTTTAAAGCGATGTGCTTTTAACCAAATTTTAAACAACTTGCATCGTGTTTCTTCAAAAACATGATTGTAAAAACAAAACATATATATACGATAAATGATGGTAACGTGATACCAGGCCTTATTAAATCGACCAAAAATCCATATCAGATACATCTAATATCAAATGGTGAGGTCTTTTTGAATGTCCACAAAAATGCCACTATGCTGCCACCCATATCTGGAAAATTTGGACAACCAGGAAGAGGCTTCACCTGACAGACGCGATCAACTTCTACAGGATACTTGAGAAGGTGAGCCTTCATATCAGTCACTTCAACGGTTGCATATTGATTCCCGTTCGATTCACTCTCTGACCTTCTCTCACACTCGATGCTTTCTGGTCTTTCGAAAGTGCTCTCGGTTCACCAATATGCTCAACCCAAAAGGACATTTTTTACCCCAATACCTCCACAAAGTCTTTTTGTAAGTCACAACAAAAGTAACATCGACTTCTTTCTTGAACATTTATTTTGGCATGAAATAAATAGTACCTGTGCGTGTGGGCTAGAACCTTTGTTAGCCCGTGTATGATAAGGCTGATATGCACCCATTGCAATTTCAGTGTCTCTAGAGCCTTCTTATGACCTTTGGTTGATGTTAGCAGACCCTAATATCACAAACTCTTGGAACTCTTCAACAGACGCAGGCTGCCAACTATTATAAGTGTTTCGGGCTAATCTCTCATGTGCTACGTTCCTGCATACATTAGTTAAGATTAGGTTTACATCCAATCATTAGATTATTATAACGATTACATTCATAAGACCCTAGAGAATGATATATACTTCAAAAGCTAACCTTTTTTCTTATGTGTTTATATAAGATCATTATATTTTTTTTAATCCAAAAACATCTTTCCAGTATGATAATTTTGGGAACACATGGTACTATGCGTTAAAAATATGAGAGCAAGAAAGCAAATATTAGTTTCATTATAATTGTATACAATATGTTTTAAAGATGTAAATGTTATAATATGATTAGATATGCGCTTACCCGTTGCTCATATTCCAGATATAATTATAAAAATGTCATGATGATATAGAAATCGATCTTGATATCCACATAAGAATATAATGTCGTCAAATTACAAACTGGTACCATATTAGGATCAATGGACTAAATAATTAACTTTTTTTTAGCTTAACTACAAAGAGGATGATAATTAAACTCACCATTAGTCGTTTGAGAATGATAATATGGAGAATGTGCGGAAAAACACTTCCATACGCTTACCTATCATAAGACAGTAACATATATGAAAGTGAGATTAATAACTCAAAACATTTTCATTTAAGCTTACAGACCAAATTTGACAATTGCAGTTTTCTTTTTTTTTTTAACTCACAACCCGTACTTGCTCGACATATTTGTCTAATATCATAGTTGAACCCTCAACCACTCCCATTGGCCATAAATCAAATTTATATGCATACAAATCTAATTTATTTCCAAAATCGTATGTAGCTTTTTAATAAACAAAATCAATCAGCTCTATCACCTCTATGGTCAAATGAGTAGCGGCTTTCCTTAGTAGTCTTTATTGGTTCTAAAATCAATAGAACGTTAAGGTGCATAAAACTATCACAATGATTAAGATTGAGTTCATATGAGTTTCATATTGAGTTTTCAGATGAGTTTCAAAACTGATTACATGCAAATGATACAATTCTTTTTCCTTATTGTTGAGAATCATAACGAAAAATTAATAGCGTATCCAGTGTGATGTCCCTTATTTACGCCTTTGTCGTGCACAAACACACAATTAAATCTTATAACTTGGCCTACTGATGATAAAGTCAATCATTAACCAGCTTATGATTTGACCTGCAATTATGCAGCAAAAAAGATAGTAAACAATGGTACATGGGTCATAAAAGTACATACGATGTATGTGGGAATAAATGGACTTTTTTTTGTCTCAAAAAGGGTCGACAATTGTCCAAAACAAAAGTCATGGGTTTTTCGTTTTATATGGCCCCCATGGCTTCACCTCGGCTAGCTTCAGAGTGTTCATATTACTCCAAATGATTCTAGCAGCTCCAATACCAGTGGACACACCACATGAGCAAGGTCATGGTTTTGAGGGAACATTTGAGTCTATCTTGACAACGTCGACAGAGTCAACCACCATGTACTCACTGAAAGTTGAGGTGTTTTGATCTCAAAGTTCCAAGAAAGTCATTTTAAACATGAAAACTAACATCTAGTTAACATATTTGAGCAAATAGTGTCTTCAGTTTACATAAGCAATAAAAATATGAGTTGCAGGAGATTACAATCATTTGAGTGTTACATGACATCATGTTGCAGCTAAAAACTTATATTCTACCTGAAGTGTAAAAGGGACACTTAAGTGTAAGCCTTTGGGCTTTGGTCAAAGACATATCAGTTGCTAGTTATTGACTATTAAACTACATAATTGTTAAAAACTAATCTAAATAAAACATATTTGTTGTCATTTTCTTTTTGAGTTTCATCTAATACAAACAAATTTCATTAAATCAAAAAACAAACGCAAGAGAACAAAATCCCCATGCAGCTGCAAGAAACTAACTCTAATTATATGGTTTCGATTATTTCTTATCACATAACCAAATTTTAAACGTGATGTAAAACCCCCGCAGATTATAAGTTATCACCGACAACACATAGGCACAGTCGTATAATGCATGCAAAAACTATAATATCAAAAATAATAATACGATTTTTTAAAATTTAGTCTAAGGAAGTTTCTTTGTGTCTTTTACTAAGTTTTTATATATCTCGGTAAATAAGTTCTTGCAAAGCTCTTTCTTACATGTTTCTCCAAAAGTTATCATTTTGATTATATATAATCAGACTATTATAACAAAAATAAATATTTTTTTCCAAACACTTTCATACTGAATATTAGAGCTAAGGTGCACTAATCAGTTTAGAGACTACAATAAGGACCCTACAGTATAGCAGTCCTCAACTATACACATAATCACTTCATATTAGTCCTGATGAATAAGATGCGATAAAAAAACTTGGTTTGTCAATTGAGTTTATATAATGCGTTAGGTCGGTTTTAGTTAAGCCTCTATTAGAATTACAATTGTAATACAATATAAATTATTAGAATTAGAATTGTAATACAATATACATTGGTATTGTATTAAGAAGTCTGGGTTTTTTTTAAAGAAATTACAGTTTAGTCCAAGAAAATGTAAAAACATTTTTAAACAACAGAAACTTATTCAAATTAAATGCGGCTTATCAAGCCATGGCCATCCTTCATATTCACCTCTATGTCAAATGGTTTCAAAAAATGTTTAAAGATCAGATGAAGATATAGTTTCAACACATTACCGGTAGACATAGAGCCAAATCTGCCATCCTTGTTACTCAAGTGATGATCAATCTTTTGGCAGTAAATGTCGATACTCATATGAATGAGTCGATTTTTGGGTATTTTAACTATTATTAGCCAGACACACATGATTGTATAATCGAAAAAGAAGCATCAAAATTAACAACAATCATTCTAAGGTTAGCATATACAATTCTTGATCAGCTTGTAATACAACTTATCATTCCAAACTCCACTATTCTAGTAATCCGCGTTCATTCCAAATTTTCTGCACCAAACTTTTGTATACCCTATGTGAAATTTTTATCAGTAGTTGGGTCAAATTCTATGAGGTTTAGGCCTACCTATAAGACTGTCAGTTACCCAACCTGCGAGCTCCCCGTCACGTTTAGCATGATTAAATTCCCTTTCCACATATTCTAATGATATTTGCAGCATTCCCCCAGGCCTACAATTATCAGATGTAGTTCTACAATGTGAAAAGGATGTGCCATAAAGTTGTAAATAGAAATTTCTGTAATCAAGTGACTATTTGTCATAGGTTATCTGATAAAAGCCGTCTATTGCTCTGTTTTTGTTATAGTTGTCGAGGCAGCATGAGGCCAGCTAAAATCTTATTTTCATGCTCTTATGATACTTCACTTAATTTAGGAGGCAGTGCAGGTTCACCTTAACAGTCACGATTCTAGAATTGACCCATGTATGACTAAATAGGTGGAGCTGGCAACCTCAAAGTAGAAGTAACAGGGTTTACGCATCCCTGAACATTCCAGCATCAGCAAAACACTTAGAAATTTTGAATAAACATCCAAACTTATCACAATGTAAAATAGAAGCTAAACCACCCGCTGAACAACCAGAAAGAAAGAAGCGCCTGAACATCCAAACTTCACACATTTAGAAAATTTGAATCCAACCGTATTTTAACACAAATGTTTGATTATATCTCTAAAATTAAAACATTCCTTAATACTAATGTTGCAAGTGCTTGAGTTGAGGACTATAGTCTAATGACTTTGATTGTAGGATTAATTTAGATAGTTGTGGATCTGTATGTTACATCTTTTTTCGGCCAATATCATCAGATATTTACTATGTAAAATGGGTAAATTATGCTTGAAATAATGCACAAGTGGTTAAAGATTACCTGTTTAGCATAGCGCATTCCTTTTCCAATCAACTCTTCAATAGAAGCCAACCATATTTTTTGTGCTATAAATTGCAGGTTATGAGCTTAACATTATATTATCATATCAATATTCATATACGCATTCTTGATCCACTATAATTTATGAAATAGTATTGTACCTTATCTTCGGGGATGGAAGAGATTTGGTTCATTATATTGCTATTTTTTATGAATGGTGTGGATAACACAAATAATTGTTTCTGAAAACAAATTGGGTATGAATTTGTGGATTGGGTATTTGGTGGTGATGGTGGATGGAAGGTGGTTTATCTGTATAGTGATTTGGTGGATGGAAGTGAATCCGTAGCTCCATAATCTGTTGATGTATTTGCTATTATTTTGCTCCATGTGAACTCTCAAGTCATATAGAAGACCCATCTCCTGTCATAACAAAAATCATAAACTTACATGTTAATTGTCACTAATTTTTCAATAAAGAAAAAAGATAGAGGGGAATGAAAACTAACAATGGATTAATAAGTGATGGCAGAGGAGGACTGTGTAGTACTATTGTCATTTGAAGAGTGAACAGGTTTCAAGAGTTTGTAAGAACAATGTTTTCAACCTTTGAGGTGTAATAAGTTGGTTTTAAAGTTGTTCAAATAAGCACCACGCATTGCTAGATTTAAAAAAAAAAAAAAAAAAAAAAAAAAAATCTATATGCATACTTGTTGAAAGGTACTAAAGTAGGGCTGAGCAAAACCCGACCGACACCCGAAAACCATCCCGATCCCGACGTCCCGAATCGTCCCAAATCCCGAACCGACCATACTCGGGTCGGGACTCGGTTTGGGTTTCTCAGCTTGTTGGGATTTGGATTGGGTCGGGAGTCGGGACGAAGTCGGGATTATAAAGAAAAACCATACAAATCGGTTTCGTTTCGGGACTCGGGACGGGATACGGGACGATTCAGGCTAGACTCGGGTCGGGATTCGGTTAGGATTTTCAAGCTTGTCGGGATTCGGGCTTCGTCGGGACGGGTCGGGTTCCGGCCCGATGCACACCCCTATACTAAAGTGTCGTTCTCACATCCGCCTTTCCATTTTGATGGGATGGTCCTATATCCATAGGGATCAAAAGCGTTCTGGTTCATGCCAAACACCTAACTGGAAGTTCATATTTATAATTAGTAATGTTGCTTAGCGTTTTAATAACTCACTTTGAAAACACTCAAAATGTATCGATTTTATTTTGACTCACCACTATTAGCATAAGTCATTCTTCAAGAAAGAATATTTGTGCTTGTTTTGCATACCTGCATAAACAACAAAGGTAAGTTAATGCATAATGGTATTATTATATGAAAATTATAGAATGGTGGTTTGAGTTGTTTCTTTGTATAAAAATGAGAAAAGTCCAAATGATGTGCGTGGGAATCGCAACAGGTTTTACCTCTCGAGGGATCTCGAGAAGCTTACAACCCCCATCAGGCAGTGTAGCTGATCGTTGTAGTATAGTATAGTGACAAGTACCGGGGGATTGATCGTTCAACTCACGAATAGTGTCGCTAGGATTAGAAAGCCTAAAAACTAGGTCTAGAGGTGAGGGATGATTCTTTTTGTATTTTTTATGTTTTATAAAAGCAAGTAAAATCTCGGTTTTTGAAGGAGTGGACGGAATTAGTTGCTAGTCAACTAACTCAATTACTAAAGATGCAATCAAAATAAAATAACAAAAAATGAAAATAAATCTAATTAAACTAATTTGGTGTGACCAATGATAGGTAAAGTTGTGTTTACTTAGATTTCATTACTCCCTAGATATCTTTTACAGGTTAATCATTTGTTACAGTTGCATGGATGACGGGTCATATTCCTTAATACTAGTCGTAGGGCAGTGTACAATATTCCCTAACTCTATAAGATCCTCCTTCACTCCATGTCGAGCCGTTAAAAACTCCTAACATGGGATCATTAGAATTCTCCTACGCATTAAATACAACCTAATATCGTAGTACACCTCCGATCATGTTTCTTAAGACGTTCAAGCATGTTACCAATGGAAGTCTGCCAGTTTTCTTAAGCCTAACATCGAATACAATCATCCGTAACAACTATAAACAAACAATCAACCCATAATTAACATCTAGGTTTCACTACATCTAAGCAAACACAAAAGAAATCTAGCCTAGCATGTTAAATTGAAGACAAACGTAAGATATATTCAAACAACACATAGACATATTGAATGAATTGAAAGAGTACTTATCTCAATTGAACATAAAAGGTTTCAAAGGGTAAAAACCCTTGAAAAAGCTATGAAATTCGGACCTAGGGTTTTTTTCAAAGTTGCACCCTCAAAGTTACACACTAATGAATGAAAATTGCAAAACTATATATAGATAATACAAGGTGACGGCGTCAAGAAGAAATTTCTGACGCCGTCAACTTGCCGCCAATATTAAAATCGGATTGCCGAGATCCACATCTGACGCCGTCATGTGTATTTTTGGTTCTGGGTCGTCATCCATTCTTGAACCGTGACGGCCTATGGTGACGCCGTCACGTTTTCACTGGGCCGTCACCTCTCCCAACTCTTGTTTTGCTCTTGACGCCGTCATTAAGAATTTGGTGACGCCGTCAGGTACTGTTCCCAGTAAGGAAAATTAAGACTTTGCCGTTTTCTTCACTTTTATGCTCCAAAAACGTCCAAAATGCCTTCTTTTCTGAATTTCACTCCAAAAGTACCTAAAATGATAAAAGGAACGATTTAGGGCAATATTTGATCAAATAAATTCGAATTCGGGCTTAAATGACCCTTTAAAAACGGTTCATTTTTCGCCTCATCATATACCCTTACACTTGAGATTTGCTTGTCCTCAAGCAAATGCGCTTTTATTCTAATCAAAATACAAGTTAGGGGTCATTTAACACTAACATAAAAGTAATTACAACAAATAATCATTCCACGAAAGATCAAAGACAAGCACGGAGGTCATACACTAGCACCTCACAAATAGTGTTTAGATACTCACATCTCTCGGGTGTAATAAAGTATGTATCACAATAAGGAAATGGAAAACATCTCTCACTACCTGTCATAGCAAATAGATTACTATAGGCTTGGGAAAAGATCAAACCTCCACCACTTGGCGTAAGCACCTAGGATAAACTATCAAAGATGTCTTTTCAAAGGGTTATAACGTTAGGTGTAGGGATATGGAATACACGGTTTTGTTAGATATAGGCAATATTTACTGGTGGCGAGTTAATCATCTTGGTTAATTACATGTACAATATGGCGTTGCTAAGCCAAGACTAGACTCGAATTAAGCTAATAAATCAAAAATAACAAAAACTTAAAGATAAACATAGAATGAAACGGGATGGTAGTCCGTTTTTTTTTTTTTTTTTTTTTTTTTTTTTTTTTTTTTTTTTTTTTGCATACACTCTTACCCTACCATCCAAAATAATATATCATAGGGAATGTACATTCCCCTTACACTTGAATCTTTACATACTTTACAATCAACTATGGGGGTAATAATTGATGTTCTTCCCCATTACTCCATAAAACAAGTACTTTACCCATGAGTCCCAATCGTCCCAAAACAATATGTACAAGATATGACTCGACTTAGCAACCATGTAATCAATTAGATAATTAACTAAGGGTTTAAACATGTAACAATAATAATCTAAAGATGAGTGCATACACGGAAGGCTAAGGCGATTTGGGTGTACATTTAAGTGGGTTGTAACAAATTCTTCCTTTAAGTAAGATTCTTAAAGGTTGAAACGAAAAGATAGGCTCGGAGGGGTATACTAGGGGGTTTCGTGTACTAAAAATGAGTACAACGCTAAGGCGTGGGAAGAATTAGTTGACTTTACTAGCCAAGTAATATGACTTAAGTGGTCAAGTAATTATGATACGGGTTTAACACAAGGGTGATCCTAATGCCTCTTATCATGTAGTAAATCCTACTACACGAATGTAGTCTCACTAGCGGTCTCGGGATGCATCACTAACGCAAGTTCTAGAATCTAAGTACTACCGGTACACACATAAGCACTAATAATGAATGCTTTTCCTATCAAATCTAAAGGTGAACCTCACATATTTGGGTGGAAAATTTTTTAAGTGGTACGGTTTTGTGCTAGTCATACAACTCCTATCCATGAGACGCTTGCTAAGGCTAAAGTTTCACTCCTAAATGTTGTAAAAAAATTTAAATTTGGCGCTAAAATTACACTAACAAGTATTTCTCTTAGTTTTATTACACACCTACCATCAAACAAACAAACTCAAGTGCAAGTATATCCTATAAGGTATCATCATTTACCCTCCCCTTACACTTAGGATGAACATTGTCCCCAATGTTCAATTAAAGAATGTAAAAGTGAAATAGGTAAAAGAATGAAAGCAAATACTCCCCTGATTCGTTCAGTGTGGATAGAGTGGTAACAAGGTTAGATCTTCCTCCAAGAAAATGAACATTCAAAGCCTCCCTTCCAGAAAAATAAATCATCTTCTTGTCATACATTACCTGTTAAACCTGAGAAAACAAGCAAAGCAACCTCGCGTAAAATCGGCGGCAATCTATATATACTAACAAATCCTAGAAAGCAATGTAAGATATAATGCTTGTGGAATGAATGTTTGCAGATTTCCTGGAGTTTATAAAACTAAAGAATTAACAAAAACTTTAAGACTCCGTTAGAAAAACAAAACTAGCAAAATTTCCATAATTTTACACATGACGCCGTCAGGAATTAATTCTTGACGCCGTCAGAAGTGACCTGCCGAAATCTTTCGTTAAGTTTCCGGAAAATTTCTGGAAAAACTTATGTCCTACTTCCTGGAAAATCCTGCAAAACATCATCATGACTCGATACAAGCATTTGACTCTAACAAATACTAATATAAATGTTCATTTAATATTGTGGAGAATCATGATCAATTTCGTTCTTATAAACAAATTTGGGGTTTCCCCTTACACTTATCTTTTGCAAAATACCTTTATATGAAATTAAGACGAAGTTAAACAACAAAATAAAGCATTTTCACAATTTAGTTTGAGACATGATCTACCAACAATAAAAATAAAGCATGCATACGGAAGCAAATAACAATCAAACAAAATAAAATCACACAAAACATGGGTTGCCTCCCAAGAAGTGCTTTTCTTTATTTATGAGTCTTGTAGCTAGACTCAAGGTCATGGTCTACCTAGTGTCACTAACGCTCACATAACCAAGTGTGAGCCATCTAATCGTTGCTTCATCTTTCTTATACTCATCACTTAACTCTAAACATCCATGATAATACCGTTTATTCTTTTCATGAGGATATTTAAGTCCTTTCCTTTTATCATTCTCACTCAACAAATAAATCGGGGGAATTCTATTGCATGCCTCAATTGAATGGTCCTTAAACCTAGGGTTTGAACGTGGCATTTGATAAACAAAATCTTCATCCCCATCCGAAAATGTAATTAACCCTTCCATAAGTTTTTCATCAAGATCGGTTAACCTTTTGAAGGGTTTCCCAAACACAACTTGGGTTAATTTACTATCGATAAATTCTCCTAGATTCTCCATAACCATGAACTCAACAAGATAAACAAAGCTTCCAAAAAACACATGCAATGCCATTGCCCTAGCAATAATGTTATCTCCTTTGTATTCTAACTCATCTACCATAATTTTATTGTATTCACTACGCGAGATTATGTTCATTGGTAAAGATGAGTTAAGATAGGCATCAAAGCTCCTAAATCCAATCTTACAAGAAAACTGCATATTAAATGAGCTATCATTCTCAATCCTTGCTCTAGGGTCGACATACCTAAGAGGGTCCACTTCATCTTTCATCATATCCTCATTAATTACGTCACTATCATCTAGGTCCTCATCGGAGTCCGAATAGTAAAAAGGACTAGCCCTATAGTCATTATCATGGTCAGACTCCTCCATTTCAGAATTATTATCAAAGTGATGGTTAGGCGAGAGGTTAGGTGGGTTCTCGTTTTCCACTAAAGGGATTGGGACGGGCATTTGGAAAATCCTACGACGAAAAACACGAATAGCAGGAATCAAACGATCAATGCTATTGTTATCCATCGAGATAGTTTACGAACAAAGGAAACAAATAAATAAGATAGACTAAAGGAAACCTAAAAATAAAAACAAAATCTTACTAGAAAGAAATCTAGCAAGTAGACCTAATAAAAAGAAATCCTAACCTTGACAATAACTATTCCCCGGGTTGCGGCGCCAAAAACTTGATGTGCGTGGGAATCGCAACAGGTTTTACCTCTCGAGGGATCTCGAGAAGCTTACAACCCCCACCAGGCAGCGTACCTGATCGTTGTAGTATAGTATAGTGACAAGTACCGGGGGATTGATCGTTCAACTCAGGAATAGTGTCGCTAGGATTAAAAAGCCTAAAACCTAGGTTTAGAGGTGAGGGATGATTTTTTTTGTATTTTTTATGTTTTATAAAAGCAAGTAAAATCTCGGTTTTTGAAGGAGTGGGCAGAATTAGTTGCTAGTCATCTAACCCAATTACTAAAGATGCAATCAAAATAAAATAACAAAAAATGAAAATAAATCTAATTAAACTAATTTGGTGTGAACAATGATAGGTAAAGTTGTGTTTACTTAGATTTCATTACTCCCTAGATATCTTTTACAGGTTAATCATTTGTTACAGTTGCATGGATGACGGGTCATATCCCTTAATACTAATCGTAGGGCCGTGTACAATATTCCCTAACTCTATAAGATCCTCCTTCACTCCATGTCGAGCCGTTAAAAACTCCTAACATGGGATCATTAGAATTCTCCTACGCATTAAATACAACCTAATATCGTAGTACACATCCGATCATGTTTCTTAAGACGTTCAAGCATGTTACCAATGCAAGTCTGCCAGTTTTCTTAAGCCTAACATCGAATACAATCATCTGTAACAACTATAAACAAACAATCAACCCATAATTAACATCTAGGTTTCTCTACATCTAAGCAAACACAAAAGAAATCTAGCCTAGCATGTTAAATTGAAGACAAGCGTAAGATATATTCAAACAACACATAGACATATTGAATGAATTGAAAGAGTACTTATCTCAATTGAACATAAAATGTTTCGAAGGGTAAAAACCCTTGAAAAAGCTGTGAAATTCGGACCTAGGGTTTTTTTCAAAGTTGCACCCTCAAAGTTACACACTAATGAATGAAAATTGCAAAACTATATATAGATAATACAAGGTGACGGCGTTAAGAAGAAATTTCTGACGCCGTCAACTCGCCGCCAATATTAAAATCGGATTGCCTAGATCCACATCTAACGTCGTCATGTGTATTTTTGGTTCTGGGCCGTCATCCATTCTTGAACCGTGACGGCCTATGGTGACGCCGTCACGTTTTCACTGGACCCTCACCTCTCCCAACTCTTGTTTTGCTCTTGACGCCGTCATTAAGAATTTGGTGACGCCGTCAGGTACTGTTTCCAGCAAGGAAAATTAAGACTTTGCCGTTTTCTTCACTTTTATGCTCCAAAAACGTTCAAAATGCCTTCTTTTCTGAATTTCACTCCAAAAGTACCTAAAATGACAAAAGGAACGATTTAGGGTAATATTTGATCAAATAAATTCGAATTCGGGCTTAAATGACCCTTTAAAAATGGTTCATTTTTCGCCTCATCATATACCCTTACACTTGAGATTTGCTTGTCCTCAAGCAAATGCGCTTTTATTCTAATCAAAATACAAGTTAGGGGTCATTTAACACTAACATAAAAGTAATTACAACAAATAATCGTTCCACCAAAGACCAAAGACAAGCACGGAGGTCATACACTAGCACCTCACAAATAGTGTTTAGATACTCACATCTCTCGGGTGTAATAAAGTATATATCACAATAAGGAAATGGAAAACATCTCTCACTACCTGTCATAGCAAATTGATTACCATAGGCTTGGGAAAAGATCAAACCTCCACCACTTGGCGTAAGCACCTAGGATAAACTATCAAAGAGGTCTTTTCAAAGGGTTATAACGTTAGGTGTAGGGATATGGAATACACGGTTTTGTTGGATATAGGCAATATTTACTGGTGGCGAGTTAATCATCTTGGTTAATTACATGTACAATATGGCGTTGCTAAGCCAAGACTAGACTCGACTTAAGCTAATAAATCAAAAATAACAAAAACTTAAAGATAAACATAGAATGAAACGGGATGGTAATCCGTTTTTTTTTTTTTTTTTTTTTTTTTTTTTTTTTTTTTTTTTTTTTTTTGCATACACTCTTACCCTACCATCCAAAATAATACTCCCTCCGTCCCATAAAAACTGTCCAGTTTGACTTTTCAGAGTCAAACTGGCTCAACTTTGACCTTAAATATTTTTTATGTGTTATATAATACTTGATGAAAAATTATACCAATGAAAAATACACTTAAAACTCAATCTATTCATATATTTTGCATCAATTATTATATAATAACCACAATAATAAATAAGGTCAAAGTTCAACCAGTTTGACTTTGAAAAGTCAAACTGGACAGTTTTTATGGGACGGAGGTAGTACATCATAGGGAATGTACATTCCCCTTACACTTGAATCTTTACATACTTTACAATCAACTATTCTAAAATATTATAGAATTTTTTTTTCAAATGTTTTTTTTTTCTAAAATTTTATAGAAAAACAAATTTTGAAAAAAAAAGTTATAGAAAAACAAATTTTATAGAAAAACAAATATTTTTTTCAAATTTTTTAAGAAAAAAATTTTTTTTAGCGAAAATATTTTTTCGAATTTTTTTTTCAAAAATATTTTTTGAAAAAATTATTTTGAAAAAAAAATTTAGAAAAAAAAATTGAAAAAAAAGTTTTTGAATTTTTTTTGGAAACCCCTTTTTTAGCGAAAATATTTTTTTGAATTTTTTTTCTAAAATTTTTTTTCGAAATTTTTTTTTAAAAAAATTGAAAAAAAGGTATTTGAAAAAATAAAATTCCAAAAATTAGATTATACGTAAGAAAAACGAACGAAAGCAAATAAAAACGAACGGAAACGTAAAAAATAGACAAAACCGTATGAAAACGTAAGAATATGGACAAAAACGAAAAAAACGGACGAAAGCGGATCAAAACGTGTAAAAATGTATGAAAACGTAAGAAAACGAATGAAAACGAATAAAAACAGACGAAAAAGAATAAAAACGAATGAAAACTTATAAAAACGGACAAAACCGAGTGAAAACGTAAGAAAAACGGACAAAAACGGATTAAAACGTATTAAAACGGATAAAAACGTATGAAAACGTAAGAAAAATGGACGAAAACGAATAAAAACGGACGATAACGACTTAAAAAGGACGAAAACGTATAAAAACGGACAAAACTGATGAAAACGTAAGAAAAATGGAAAAAAATGTATAAAGGACTAACGATGCAAATAATCATTAGCTAAATGGACTAACGTTGCCACATGATAACTAACAGAACTGACGGCCGTTAGCTCAGGGACGAATGGTGCAAATTATGTGTGTAACGGTGAGGGTATTTTAGTCATATCATGTTTTTTAACTAGTCAAACCTATGGTCAACGAAAATTGGACCAAAAGTGTAACGGGTCAGCGGGTTCTGAACTAGATCCGTTACTTTTCAAACTATTGGACCAAAAGTGTTATACCCGGTAAACCACGATGACCAAAAATGTAGTTAACTCCTAAATTTTTATGTCCATACAACTTGCTAGTTGTGAGCTAAAATCTTGGGGGGGGGGGGGGGGGGGAGGCAGTAGGTTTATCAATTATGATATTAGATTTCAAGCTAAAGATAGTGGTGGTGGGCATGGTTACACAATTCATGCCGATCTTTTACGTCCACCTAACTATTTATATCTTAATCATTTTTATCATTCTTAATTATCATTAGAACATTTATTGAGAATGATCTTGACGTATGATTTTGTTAGTTTAATCTCGTAATATTCTTGATTTATACATTCAATTAGAGATGTTGATGATATTGTAATTATTATCAGTATGTTTATGAGTTGTGTTTTGAAATGTGTTGATACATAATCTGGCGCGGACTGATTCAACGACTCTCCATGGGCCGTTAGTCGTCTTCTCTAGCCCTGAGTAGACCTGTTCAACAAAGAGAACCCGTTAGGAGTGGACCCGAGGCCGTAGCCCCGGGATCCACCTCCGACGGTCAAGTTAGTATTGATGCGCGGAGCATATCAGAATTAGGTTTAGGGTAACCTGTTATATCGTATGGTGAATGGAAACCTAGCCCTATATTTATAAGGCATGGATTAGGGTTTAGGCATAGAGTGGGCCGCTGTCTGCCGGGCCTGACCCATTCCTGGGCGCGGGCCAGACTATACGTCCACAAGCCCCCCAAGTTTAGTATGACATAGTGCGTGGCTATGTTATGCTAGAATTAAGTTTTGTTCATGGCCGCATAGGCCCAATCAACCATGACGGCGTCGCCTATGTGTGCGCAACTTGTGTGCACATGGGACGGATCATACTGCGCAGCCCACATGCGACAGTGCGCACTGGGATTGCGATTGTGATTGTCTCACAATGGTGAAGGTGGATTCCGCATGCTGTATCCTGGGTAAGGGCGTACCTTTTGTACCAGTAGCGATGCAACATGGTGCGACAGAAGACGTGCTTCTGTTGCAGAAGTGCGCGCTGTGCGCAACAAAGGTGTGCGCAGTGCGCAACAAAGGTGCGCGCTGTGCGCGATAAGGATGCGCGCTGTGCGCGACAAGTATGTGTGCTGTGCGCGACAAGAATGTGTGCTGTGCGCGCTGTGCGCGAACATTACATTCGTCTTTACAACCGACAGAGGACGTCTCCCCTGCGGCAAGATGGTGCGAATATTTAAATCCGTCTTTGTACCGGGCTTGCAATACCTCTTACGTACGATCTGCTTCCAAATATACCTGCGTGACTTGTATGAAAACAGTGGTAGTATATACCCTGGTAGCCCCCCAAGTTTGATGGTGCTACTCGTGTAGGAGTATTAAACTTAGTTATTCAAATCCTGAAAAACACTTAATGCAAATATTAAAAGTATATGCCACGAATTGCAACATATAAATAACTAATGAAGTAAAATATTAGTGTGAAGCAATATATAGCACATAGCATATATAATTAATACATAAAAGAAGTAGCGGTGCGAATTACACCTATCGTGAGGTTTTACAAACTATATAAGAGAAGTAGCACGTAGCTAATCTGCGAACGCAGTACGCTCATGGCGATTTATTGATCTTTTATTATAATAAAAACAATGTCGCGGATGGATGTACCATGACCGTGACTAATAGTTTCGCACGCACAGGCGCAGATAGATTAATCGTGACCGGATAGACTCTAACGTTTTGTGGATGATCGCAGATGAACATAACATGTCCACGGCTTTTGTCTCGTGCGCTCATGGCGATTGACTAGCATCGTGGTTTTTGTTCGTGCGCTCATGGCGAATGTCCATTGCGAAGATGTCCGAACGCACGGCCTAACGCGGGTAGATTTATCGCGACTGCGCTGTTCGCGGCTAAAAGATGTGCGCGAATTAATTCGCGTCTAAAAGATAAAGTAGGTCCGATCGTGCGGACTTAGTGTGGTTATAGGTAAAATTGTGTTTACCAAGTTTAAAAGATTTATGTAAAATCTTTTGAATCTTTAAAAGATATTGGAATATCTTTTTAAATTTAAAAGATATATCTTACCGATTGATAACATATCTTTTTAATATTAGAAAATATTGACTTAAATAAATATACATCCGAATCGATGCGTGAGGGATCGGCTTTTGAACTTGATGGTTGCTTTCCGGTGATGTGAGAACACGAAACTTGTCGTGGTCCCACGGATGGCGCCAACTTGTTGATACATAATCTGGCGCGGACTGATTCAACGACTCTCCATGAGGCCTTAGCCCCGGGATCCACCTCCGACAGTCAAGTTAGTATTGATGCGCGGAGCATATCAGAATTAGGTTTAGGGTAACCTGTTATATCGTATGGTGAATGGAACCCTAGCCCTATATTTATAAGGCATGGATTAGGGTTTAGGCATAGAGTGGGCCGCTGTCTACCGGGCCTGACCCATTCCTGGGCGCGGGCCAGACTATACGTCCACAAAATGTTTGCAAGTTAAATGATATATTTGCACTTATTTGAAGGGAAGTATGGTTTGATCTTTTTGTTGAACAATTTTGATCTACTTAAAATAATTATTTTGCTAATCATGGTTAATTCGTTGTAAAGTTTTGTACATGACGGTTGAAAATAATTTTTAATGGGCTGTTATTTTAATGTACAACATTTTATTTCTTGTCAGTCATACCTTGACAAAAGTTCAATATAAAACTCATACTTATCATATAACTAATAAACGAATCATAGCCACTCATTTTTCTTATAAAAAAAATCATTTTTTTTAAATTAAATATCTTGCAAACCGTTAATCGTTACGCGAAAAAAAATTATACCATCACGATGAGAATTAAATTATCTTTCTATAGATATGCATTGTTATATACTTTCGACTCCCAGAAAAATCACATGTGATTCGTAAATGTCAAATCTTATGTGATTTTTTATGGATCATATGTGATTCGTAAAACTCGCATGTGATTCGCAAAAATCATATTTGATTTGTAAAAATCAAATATGTGATTTTTACGAATCACATACAATTTTTCTGAGCGGAAATAAAAAAAAAAAAAAAAATCGTCAAAAGTGTTAGAATTTAACAATCAAAATACACGAATGCGGAAGCTAGGATCAAGTATAACACATACAAAGATTAACTAAAACATAAATAGTAACGTACCCGATGCACTTCAATAAATCTTGATCTTGTGTAATAATAGATCTATGATAAACCCCTTACCTTTTTGTTTATCGATCTCTTGATAATAACTATAGTGAGTTATTACCTCGTTCTTGTACACACAAATTAAACCGTATTAAGGTTATGCAAGTAACTACACAAGATAATGTTTTTGATCAACAAAAATCGAAACCCTAAACTTTTAGGGGTGTTCGACCGGTTTTAACACACAAGGAATGGTCAATTATTACCAACCCTCATAACCTAATTGCACCAGGGTCCTATGGTCAATTCTCCTAGTGTACCAAGTACAACCGGTTCTTTTAAACTACCGAAACTAGAGGATCAACGATAAACTAAGCATGCACACACTAGAAGCAACAATAAAAGTGTAAGAACATAATCAAAACAACATAAGAATCATAACTAGGCTAGCACCAAAGGTGCTTAGCCAAAATATAGTAAATTTTTCCAAAAATGATGAATAACGGTTTAATTTATTTTGATATGGCGTAATGTTTTTAATTCAATATACGTATTGTTTTAAGACTGATTACAGTGTAAGCAATTTCATATTTATGGTGTATTAGGTGAACAGTAACACCAAAAAGATTTTATTTCCGTATTTAGACTTAGCTTTCTCCTTTGTAACACGTATCTACTGATACCTATTGTTTGATTTCAGGTACAAGATGACTCAAACAATCGAGGAGTATATGGATGAAAGAAAGGGAAACATGAGCACTTATGAGTGAAGTAATTCTAGACATTTCAATACCATTCTCAAATGTTACGAGTTATGTTTATGTGTCTGTTTGGAAACACAAAAAGAAAGGGAAACATGAGCACTTATGATCTTTGAGATTGAATCAAGATAGTTTAAGCAAGACTAAGCCCTAACTATAATACTATACAAGTAAGTATGTTCATTCTTGATGTTATTGGTGTTAGGGTTTATAAGTTAATTAAGGGGTTTTAGGTAAATGGTGTTTTGAAGCCAACTAATGAGGTTATAGTGGTTTTGGGTTAAGCCCTATGATGAATAATGATTTAATTGAGTGAACTAAAGATTTTATCATATGGTCATGATGTGATCATACGAGGGTTATTTATGAATGAGTATATCTTGGTAAAGACTAGAAACCCTTATTTATAAGTTTACAAAGTGTTTATGATTTGTGATGGGTTATGGTTTAGGAATCAAAGAAGATTATAGGAGCTTATTTGGTAACTTGACTATGGAGCCAAGGTAAGTAACTTGGTTACTATGTGATTAATATGGATGTTTACAAATCATGTGATTATGGATGAAAGTGTTAGGATTTGGGTATAGTTGTTTATAAAGTGTGGCTTAATAGGAGACATTGATTGTTGAGTGTTAATCCTTGGTTATGAACTAGACAAGGTATGTGTTGATTGTTATTATGTGCTTAATGATTGTTACAGTTACGTGGTTATGGTACATGTTAACTGTTATAGCTTTAGTATGCAAGATTAAGTGGTTTAGTGTTAGACTAGTTGAGATTGTTCATGATGCATTATATGATAATTGATGTATTAACCATGTTTTAATTGGTTACTTACTAAGCGTTTTGCTTACGTGTTATAGTTGCAATGTTTTTTGTAGGTTCTATGCGAAAAAGCTAAAGCCTTCGTAAAGGCATAAGATTGGGCACGGGTTGGAAGCGTTTGGATATATGTAAGAGAATTTGGTAGATGCCGAGCTCAATCATGTTGAACCCCTGAGTCAAATTAAAAGTGTCTGATGGTTGTTTTGAAGTGTCAAATTCATGTCTTGCATGTGTTTAAATGAATATGTAGTTGTTAAGTGTCTTGGGTATAAAAGAGTGTATGCAAACGGGTTAAAAACTAGTGTTTGGCAAACCCCATAAAGTATATGCTCGTGGGTCTTTTAGACCAACTATAGTTATGAAAATGATGTTTTATGATGTTAATACGATTTCTGGAAGTCCTAGTGAAGTATCGGGTCATGGGGGTCAAGTTTGGTCAAAAAGACAAGTTAAAAAGTGTTGTGCAGGTTCTGAGGCTTTTAGCCGCGGCTGTAGAACACAGCCGTGCGGCTGTGAGGCTGGTGAGGCAACTAGCCACGGCTGTGGTACAGCTAAGTGCAGTTCAAATTTCGTCAAATTTTGGAAAATTATATCTTTTAATCTATAAGTCGTCAAAAGTCGTGTCACCCGTCGTTTCAAAGGTAATTAAGTCTAGTTTCTTTTAAAAATAGTCTCAAGTGCTAGTTTGTAATAGAATTTTCTAAGCCTATTAAAGAGGAACAGAATGTCTATTTTAGTTGAGTTGTTCCCGCAAAAAGTTTTAATTTTTGGTCAAATCAGTAAAAGGGCGTTTCAGGGGTGAGGGGCTCATGTTACCTCATTCCTTCTACTAGATGAGGATAATTTTCTTGACTGGAATGATAGATTCATAGTTTATCTCAATGGACTAGAACATTACCTTCTTGAAATCTTAAAAATGGTCCTTTTATACCCGAATCCATTGCATCTACTCCTGAAAACTTTTTGGCTAAGTCACAAAAACAATGATCTCCTGATGAGAGAAGATTGGTATGCCTTTATTTTTAATGTATTTAAAACCTAAAGTTTTTCCATTATGTAATGTTTAGAACAAGTTTTGTTCATTTGCCTTCTTCAAATGCAACCAAACGAGCATGCCAAGCATACTATAACTTGCTAAATAATCCAATTTATAATTTATGGAACCTGTTGATAATTTATAGTGTATAATACCAAACATACTTGTTGACAATTCAATTTATAGTGTTTGATGTTTGAGAACTTGACCCATTATATATTGTGAATTATCAAGTGTGTATTATGGTTTTAATTTTTTGTGAAAGCTAAAGATACGCAATATATTTATTCTAAACAGAAGATCTATGTAACAAACTTTGGAAATTACTAGTATACGCAAAATACTTTCAAATTGTTATCAACATACGTAAGATTATTGGGAACTAGCAGGTTACCCGGTTACCAACTTTGAAAAGTTACAGTAATGGTCCATGTGGCTTACGCTGACTTTCACCAGTCATCATTTGACTTTTTTTTACTTAAAAAAGTTACAATAATGGTCCCTATGTTTGCGTTGACTTTCACCTTAAGTCCCTTGTTTTTCTTTTTTTCAGTTATAACTCTTTTTTTTTTTTTTTTTTTTTTTTTTTTTTTTTTTTTTTTTTTTAACTTTTTTTTCATTTATTCATACAACTTTTTCGTTTTTTTCCCAAAATTTCAAACCGTGTATATTACGTGTGCGTTGGTTTGAAATTTGAAAATAAGAAAAAAAAAATTAGTTGCTAACAGTAGCAACATTATATCATTGCTATTGTGAAAATTGCAACAAATATACATTCAAGTGAAATAAAACCATGACAGAGCATTTCCATTTTGTTATATAATACTCTGTTTCTCAAAAAGAATATCCACAAGCATAAAATTAACAAATTATGATATGTGTAATTAATACTCCACCCGTCTCAAAATTATTGTCAGAAGACAACAATCACACAATGTAATAAAAGTAGAACTATTATAATTCTCAACCATTCAAATAAGGGATCAAGTCGTAGAATAGCAGTGTACTTTTCAAAGTATACCGTTTTGATATGTGTACTTTTTTTAAGTTGTAGAATAACAATGTACTTTTATAAGTGTTCTAATTTGGTACGTGACGATGACGTGTCATGCTATAAATGGTGCCATGTGTCCAACTTTCGAGTATGACATGTCATAATCACATACCAAATTGTAACACTTATGAAAGTACGTTGCTATTCTACAACTTTAAAAAAGTATACGTACCAAAACGGTACACTTTAAAAGGTACATTGATATTCTACAACTTAATCCCTTCAAATAAAACATTCCTCCACTAAATTATCTTTTTCTTACTTAAAATGGAATATGCACAATTTTTTTGAGACATAGCAAAAAACAAATATAAAATATAATTTTGAGACGAAGTGAGTATTAGTTTTGTTTGATAAAAAGTTATTTGTATCCTCACACTTATTATAGATATTAAAAATACCCTTTCCGTCCAATAAAAAATATTCACCTTACTATTTATATTTATTTATGTCATTCCCCAAAAAATGTCCAGTTAATATATATATATAGATAGTAATTGTGACTTGCCGGTTTTCTTACTTTACACGTAAAATAAAAACTTGCATTAATTACTCATTTTTAATTTTTAAATTAACTATGAGAGTAAAAATAACTTTTTACAATAATCAAAACTAATATTAATTACACATATCAATTCAGTGTTGCAAAAATCGGCTGAGGCGGCCGATTAATCGGCGATTAATCGGCCTCGGCCTTGTAACTTGTAGACAATTCCAAGGTAATCGGCCGATTAATCGGCCGATTCAAGAAAATCGGCCGATTAATCGGCCAAAAATCGCAACTCGGCCCCCGACCGCCTCGGGACCGAGTTACGATTTTTGCAACATTGCATATCATAGTTTGTCTATTTTTTGTTTGTGGATTTTTTTTTTAAATTTATTTATTACCTATGAGCAATTAATGGAAGTTTTGATTAAAATGACAAAATAGGAAAAACAGTCGTAATACAATCAATGTATTAGAATTGAACATATTTTTTAAGATAAGGTGAACAATTTTTATGTGACGAAAGGAATACTAAACAAGAAAAGAATATTAAAGCGCAATAAATGTAGTTTGATGGCGAGTGTATCCTGGCCCTTTAAAACCACACTATTTAAGAGATTCCAAATGACAAGGCAGAGGGTTAACCATCCAGGATGAAGAGTAATACAAGTACATTGGTAGTATTGATGTTGATGTTGTTTTTGGTACGTGTACAACAAGCAAAGGCTGGGATGTACACATGTTGGGGAGGCTGTCTCAATCAATGTTTTTTTCTTGGTACCAACAACAACAACAGAATTGGTGGAAGGTTTCCATGTTATGTGAATTGTGTGGCTATGTGTTTTTATCCACCTCCAGGCTCCCGTACTCCTGCTTCGAGCCCTCCTAATCCACCAGACGAAGTTCCCGCCCCTTCACCCTCTGATTCGGAGGCATCAGACTCCTGCATAACTGATTGCTAGCTAGCTCTTTACAAACATGCCATGGTACTTCTCATTTCTATACAATAGAATGTAATCATATACGTACAACATTATGCATGCTTTAATGACAATACTTGAATTCACGTTTATGCTAATGCTCCATTCGTCTCAAAATTATTGTTCACCGACAAAAAATAAACAATTTAAGAAAAATAATAGTTATTAATGTTTTCTCTATCTTACTTTTTATCATAATAACAATTTTATCCTTAAGTAATTAATTAATCAATTCTTTAAAGTTTGTAATAATATTTTTTAGGCAAGAATAATATGATAAATTCCATCAAACTTTATTTAGTAGTGGACAATTAAATTAAAACATTTCTTGAACTATAAATTTGAGACGGTTGAACTAATATTTAAAGTAAAACATAGGAGTAAATTAATTAGGTAAAAATGTCTATATATTTATTGTACTTTAATTTTTGTCAAAGTTGTTTGACTTTTGATTGTGACTTTTTTCAGGTGGGAGTGAATTGGAGAATTGCGTGATAATGTGTATTGTCAAATGTCGTAATTAAGCTGGGTTTGAACATATGAAATCAAAGCTGATTAAGCAGTGGAAAATGGTTAATTACATGCATTAAACATATGTTCCATAGTTTATTTATTGTTTGTTATTCATACTTATCTACACATATTACAGTATCAATTTACAAAATTACTATTCATCAAAGGGTTTTACTAATTAATACTCACTGGGCATAGGTTAGTGTCTAATAAATAAATACAACATTTCTTTAATTGACACAAAATTACATTAAATGTACATTAAATAAACTATAAATTACTATATTTCAACTTGATTTTCCCTCAAATAAACAACAATTTAATGTATTTTTATATTAATTAGGAAAGCTTGTGTTCATTTATTAGACACTAACTTCTGACAAGTGGGCATTGATTAGCAAAACCTTTCATCAAAAGGTATCAATACTAGTTTACAGTTAAACCCCTTTAACTTTCTTTAAACTTTTACTTTACTTTTTTTTGGTAAAAGGTTTTTTACCCTGAAAAATGGTATAAATAAAAAAAAGTCCAGACGATATGATAAAACACCAAATCGACTATACAGACACATGCACAATTTGTGCAACTAACCAAAGACAAAGAGTGACATGCCACTCTTGGCACAACTCTAGGCAAAAAAAGAATCTAAACATTCCAAACCAAGAACACCTAGATATATATAAACTCATGCGGTCTACTTTTACTGTACTTTTAAACATATGGAGTAATAAATAATAATTTACAATTTAGCCCTTTTAAGTTTCTACAATCTTTTACTTTGTACGTTAACTTATGTAAATATAAAAACTTTTCCTAATATTAATTACCACAAATTTTACTTTTAGAATTTATCTTTTTCAACTTTTTATTGTGTATTCTTTTTTTATTGTGTATTCTTGATGTGGTGACCAATAGCATATCATTATTTTACCTAAACTCACATAACAATGTGTTTTTATATAGTCTAATATTAACTTTTTGAAAAATTACTTACACCTTATCAGAGCATTTTCAATGATAACGTGAGAGGTGAGTTAAGGTTTCACTTTTTTGAGTTAAAGCCGCGTTAACCACACCGTCCTTCCAAGTTAAGGTTGTGTTAAAGCCCCGCGTTAACTCCCTAACGCTACGTTAAGGGTGAACTTTTTTGTGAGTGAAGCTTTAACTCAGAAATGTTAACACACCACCCCCAAGTTAAGCTTTAACCCTATTTTTTTTTGTTTAATTATGATAAAAGTAGGGCTCAAAATTTGAGTTAAGGTTGAGTGACGATAGCG
This sequence comes from Artemisia argyi, assembly GCA_030686995.1. Taxonomy (NCBI): domain Eukaryota; kingdom Viridiplantae; phylum Streptophyta; class Magnoliopsida; order Asterales; family Asteraceae; genus Artemisia; species Artemisia argyi. The sequence goes on along the minus strand of CM060707.1, from coordinate 37,741,211 downwards.
GGGTTTTTTTTTTTTTTTTTTTTTTTTTTTTTTAGTTAGTTAAGATAAAAAGGTTAAATCTGATGTGGTGCTGACGTGACACTGAGTTAAATCTTAACTTGTGTTATGATTGCAAATGCTCTAAAAGGAGCATAAATAATAAAAAGTGAAGGATGCAACACTTTTAGTCTTTTACTACCAAAAACTTTTATAACATTAAACCATCTTATACAAGAAGTATATCTCAACGCAACATGCAGGCAATTGTAACCTGTATCAGGGTGCGTTTGGTATGCTGTCATGAATCACAATTGGTATGAGTTTGATAGTAGTGGTGGGCCCCTCACCTATGATAGATCAATTCTTTACTCTTTTGTAGTATATGAAGTATAAAATAAACATATCATTCATTCCCATAATAATGGGCCCCTCATCTTAAACAAACATCATGTATCACTTTAATAGTCATAGTTTCATTCCTGTAGCGGGATATCAAACGCACCCTCAATTTACAACATAAGTGAATACAGTACGTACCTTTAGCCATGATGTTTGATACGCATGAATGGAAAGAGAAGAAACGAAGTGGGTACCCGCGTGATGCGGCGGGGTACCCTATAATTAAAATTTTAGCGAACAATATTTTTTAGCTATATGTGTTTTATAACAATAACTTTACAAATAGCGATATTTTTAAGTAAAAAAACTATTTCTTACAAAAATAGTAGGGTGCACATACGATACTGTAAAAATATAAAATAAAATAAAAATATAAATTATAAAAATATAAAAACAGTACACAATAATATTGTGAAAATAGTAGGTCAAATTTGTTGAAAGTTAAAAACTACATATTTAATCATTAGCCCATTATGACGGGACTTTTTTTTCTTAACCACAATAGCAAATTGTGTAAACAAAGTCACATGCGCAAAAAAACTCTCGGTTATTGCCAATTTCTCTCCACTGTTGTTTGTCTCCTTCTACTATCATCGATCTGCCACCAAAATCAACAAATCCCGATTTTATTAGGCCAAAAATAATTTGTGGTCCAACTTGATTCAACCCAAAAATAATCACAGCTCCGGCCCAACTTTGTTTTCTTTTATGTTTTTACAGTCTCTAGTTTGTATAGATTTAAATATTTATTCAAGATTTTTAGTTCCTGTTTATATTTTTCAATGGATGCAAGTTTGTTGCGCGAATAGTTTACTTATATTCAAGTTTATTATTTACATTTTCTTTTCTTTTTTGACATCAATGATGGATTGAAGTATTGAAGAGATACTCCGTAAATGGATTGAAGTATTTAAAAGAGTTTTATCTCGGTACATTACGATGGAGTGAAGGAAAGTTTTGGGCTGCTGGATGTGTGGGGAAGCAAAAGCAAAGTTCATTGTATTTGTACATTGTGCTTAGGTAGTTGTACATATTAGTGATGAGTGTTTTAAATTGTGTATTAATTGTATATAAGACATGGTGTTTTTTTAGTTTTGTTTGTGCTTTGCATACTTGTGCTTTGTTAAAATCTATATAAGAAAATCTTAAAATATTAATAGGAGGGAAGTGTTTCCCTCCATTTTCATTATACATACATACAATTGGTATAACCTTGGACATCGTTTCAGGGGAAAAATTTCCAAAATGACCCCCTCAACTATGTGACAAGTTACAAATATCTAATAGATACTCAACAATTCTTAAAAAAAAACTGATGAAAAGGTATTTAAATTGCGAATTAAATGAGCCTAATAGTGCAATACTTTAAAATAATGTACGATTTTATAAAAAATATTGATGTTCAATATATGTTTTTTGAATAAATAAAATAAAATTCAAAACACACCCTTAAACTATCTAACAATCTACAGCATCTACCTTAAACTCTATTTTCTTACTTTTGTATACATACACACTAAGTTGGACGTATGTCCTAGTACGAATAATGTCAAAGCTCTAGGTTAAGTTATGGATCATGCATCCATGTTCATATTTTAGAAGCAAATTTATAAGGATTCAAGTTATGAATACATAATTTCATTGGATTTATGAGACTAAACTAAAAGTAGCTAGCTAGATGCGTAGCTCTATATAGTGGTACATCGATCTTGCTCTTTTAGCTAGCTAGTCGATCAAGTGGGACAAACCAACACCAGAAAGCCTTCACTTTGGACGCATCTTTCTTCATTGTTTGTTGTTAAGCTCTCGTCAAGAAGAACAAATTTAAACCTAATGGCGGTACATATATCAGTTGAAGTAGATTCTTAAAAATCAATTTGTCAACAGAAATTTGTAACAAAGTGACTCGATCCATACTTACATTCCCATGTTATAGTTCCATCTACATCTATCTATATGTGGACACACGATTCTTATTAACTAATGCTAGAAGTACATAAAGTTTAATGAAGTTAATGTGAAGAAAAAACATGCTAAGAAGCGCGCGTACATGGCTATTCTGGCCTCCTGATCGATAGCTAGAGTTTTGACAATAATATCCGAAACCTTTTTTGCATTTTTGACAATAACATCCTGATCCATAGATTCCTTTAAGGTACAAAAACAGGTGATGGAGATTGTGGAGCTGGTGATGGTGATGGTGGATGTACTTTTGCGTCACATGGTAGAGGTTTTTGTTCACATGGTGGACAAGTAAACGAGGGTGCAAGTATCGGAAAACTAGGGGAAGGAGAAAGTGGAGATGGTGATGGATCGGGAGGGAAGTAAATCGGAGGTGAAAATGGTGTTGGGGGTGGTGGTAGTGGAGCTAGCGTTGGAGGTAGCGATAATGGAGGAGATGAATAAGATGGTGGTGAGGATAACGGCGTTGATGATGGTGGATCTGGAGACAAAGGTGGTGGTGAAGGTTGTGGAACACGCAATGGCTGGCCACACATGAAATCGCTACAATTAAACGGCTTAGATAGATACTTGCCACACTGTGTCCTGGTTCGTTGTTCTGGCCTATCTTTAAAACAATTCCTTCGATCATCAAAACCGGCTAATTTCAAACAACTATTAGTCTGGTTCACTAAAAAGTTAAACTCGTAACTAAAACTATCCAAATTTGGAAGCAAACACAGACTTTCAGGAATTTTTCCAGACAACATATTATGAGCCACATTCAATACCTCCAAACCCGTCATTTCCCCAATACTCGAAGGCAGCTCACCTTTTATCCTGTTATAGCTCAAATCCAATACACTTAGATTCTTCAACAACCCGATGGTTTCAGGCAAACAATGTTGAGATTTCTTTGTTATGCGAAATCATGCTACTTTGGATGAACAATATATATTGATAAGAGTATGCACAAGAATTTGTGCAGGAACTCGTTTATAGAACAGAGGGTGGGTTTGATTGATATCAACACACTTTTATTATTAACCACACTAAAATACAATACAATACATGAGTATATATAGGATGTCAATCGGTATGTTGAACCGATGCAACCTTTCTGAAGAGATATGTTCCAAGCGACACATCCCTTCCTACTTTACAGAGATTACAGTTAATAAGTTTCTATTCTACACTATTGGTCCTTCGACATATGATTCTTGATTAATTCATGTCCAACATCACTCCCCTAATCAAGACATCATAATCTTCTTCATGATCTTCACTCTGTTCCTTTTTGTTCATCCCAATTGCAGCCTTGCTTCTTCTTTTATTTTCCTGTATTTGATCGCCTTTGTCTTGTCCCATATTCAGTTCGTTGTTCCTTGACTTCTTCCATTTCAATTCTGCTTTTTCATTTGGTGATTCAACTATGTCTTCTTCCATATCTTCTGCATTGGGCTGTGATAAGGTATCTGCAACATCTTTGCCATCTTCATCACTTTCTGCCTCAGGCTGTGGTAAGGTATCTGCAACATCTTTGCCATCTTTGCCACTTTCTGCCTTTTCTTGCTTTGTTCTTAGTGCTTCTTCATAATAGACTTTCACCATGCTAATATATTCTTTGTAACATTCTTCTTTCTTTCTTGCCCAAAACTGTAACGTCTCCATGATAATCTTCATGCTTTGTTTTCGGGTCTTCTTCTTCTTCAAAGCGATATCTTCCTTGACTGCTTCTTATTGATCTCGCAAAACATTCTTCCACAGGTTTCTTAGTTTTTTCTTCTTCCAGGATCTTTGAACCATGGTCTCTGATGCCATGTTGAGATTTCTTTGTTATGCGAAATCATGCTACTTTGGATGAACAATATATATTGATAAGAGTATGCACAAGAATTTGTGCAGGAACTCGTTTATAGAACAGATGGTGGGTTTGATTGATATCAACACACTTTTATTATTAACCACACTAAAATACAATACAATACATGAGTATATATAGGATGTCAATCGGTATGTTGAACCGATGCAACCTTTCTGAAGAGATATGTTCCAAGCGACACATCCCTTCCTACTTTACAGAGATTACAGTTAATAAGTTTCTATTCTACACTATTGGTCCTTCGACATATGATTCTTGATTAATTCATGTCCAACAAACAAGAATTAAACCCGTTGTTTATTAAAACTAACTCGTCTAATGTCTCTGTCATTTTAGTTATACTTGATGGTACACATCCTGAAAACTTATTATTTGAAAGAACGATCACTGACGCACGTGAATTCCCAATGTTTTCAGGTAAACTAGAAGAAAATCTGTTGTTATTGACAAGTATGGCATCAAGATTTTTGTTGAAGAGTTGTTGAGGAAGTTCACCTTCAAATTCGTTAAACCGGATGTCTAAGTATTTGAGCTCGGGAAGCTCCAAAACAAAATGAGGAAAGTTTCCAGCGAACCGGTTGTTGCTAAGATCAAGCTCAAAAAGTATCTTAAAATTCAAAAAACGAAGTGGGAGCGTCCCACAAAACCGATTTGAATTGATATGAAAGATACCAAGATCGTATAATAAACCTAGGTGGTCAGGGAGTTTGCCCGCTAGATCTTGATGGTTTAGGTCTATTCCTGCTACGGTGCGTTCTTGAGGATTGTCAAGGGATTCATAACAGAAGACACCTGTGTAGTTGCAGACATTGGATCCGACCCAGTTATTGGTCACACCATGTGGGTCGGACACAATAGCTGCCTTCCATGCTTGTAATGCAATGTAGGCATTTTTTATACGTACATTTTCAAAATCAAGAGATGGGTCGCACACGAAACTAGCATCTCCATCTTGGACTGGCATTTGGTGGGTGACGCCGACATAACAGATGATAATCAGAAATATGGTATGAACGACATCATGTCGTTCCATATCTTTGTGTGAAGAGTGACAGTGTTTAGAGGGAGCTTAAGAGAGTGTCAAGTGTGAGGAGCTAGCTAAGCTACTTCTTTAACTAAAAAGATCTGTTTTTTTCCTAATGACTTTTTCATATGAACAGCAAAACCGCATCTAATTATGCTTGTCCTTAGCTTTTTACCCACATTTTGCGGCTGTCAATTTTTACTATGTCCTCCATTGTTGTTTGGGATGAATATTTGTGTGCATGTCCCATTACGTTTATGCTAAGATTAATCAAAAGAAAATATCATAGTAAGAGTAAGGATCAAATGAGAAATAAAAGTAAAATGAGAAGAATGAGAAGTGATTACAACCGCACATTTCAGATGCACCTACAAAATAAGATGCATCTCCCATGAAATTCTCATTCCTCATTTGAAATGTGTGGCTACAAACATTTCTCATTCTTATTTTATTTTCTTTTCTTATTGGATCCATTCCCATGATAGTAATAGATGAGTTTTACCTTCTTTTTTTTCTACATCTACATATACATATAAATCTCTTTTTATGAGCTTGTAACATGAATTTGTCCGGAAATGTTATGCAATGTGAATCATTATTATAAATTACTGTATATTTGAAGTTAGTTTTATAATCAACAAAAACCTCAAATTTACATAAGAGCATGGGTTGTGGTGGCTCAAACCGTTTCGTCGTCTCACCACTATCTCAGCATTTCACTTTTAACATTCACACACCAAAATACATTTTCACTAATAACTCAAGTCATTTCATCCTTTTTAAGACCTACCATACCTAATTAAAACACAAATTCAACAACAAAACCCAATTAAAAAAAATGGTTTTATCACAATTGGCGTCGCGCCAATTCCTTCAGACCTGAAATGGCGCAGGGGGACCCGGTGTGGTGGCGTTGGAACGACGGCGCCGTTATCATACCCTTTGCTCTAAGAAAGACTTGTTATACGTACGTAACGCATCATATATTATATATATATATTTTTTAATTAGTTCTATAGTCAACAAAAATATCATATCTATATTTATTCAAATATGTTAAATACTAAATAAATTGGTTTGTGTTTACATATATTATTACTAGACTAGAACGGTACCCGCGCAATGCGGCGGCGTGTACTGTGTGATTATATTTTGCGTTATTTGGTTACACGTTTAGTTGTATTCATGCTTTATAAGTAGAGATATTAGAGATGGTTAAGCCAAACAATTTTAGTTTGAACAACCAACCACTTCATAACAAACTTTCTAACCAACTTGCTTCCTAACAAATTAATTTTGAAATCTTTCCATAATAAGCAAGAAAAAAATCTGAATTTTAAGCTTTTCTAATTATAGAATAGTCCCAAATGCATTATATAGTAGTATAGATAATCAAGAATTATAATGTTAATAATAAGCTCTTTGTGGATATATTGTTGGTGGGCAATACATATGCTACTAGACCAAAGGCATTCGGTATATTGTTTTTTATCATGATCCTTAAATGGAAGTCTTAAAATATTAAGACTCCACACTTACTTATTAAGGTAAATTTTAATAAATATATCTATAATAACATTGATTACAACTCTTTAAAGCACTTTTTATAGACATATTTTTTTTTTAATAATTAAATATACTTGTTATTATCTTTATAAGTTCTCTTTTACTTGTATCATTTTTTTATATGGGACAAATATAACAAACATTGTTAATAATTCAAATAAATGTCAAAAAAAACTTATAATTATTTAAATATAATTTGCGAGTACTGGACATTGTCAACTACTTTTACCTCATATCTTCACAGTACCAGCTACCGCCTCTGTATTGCCATAATATCACGTGGATAATCTTCAATTTTTATATGAGTTAAATTATTATTGCTTAAAATTATTCAAAACTAAAATTTTCATTATCTATAAAGCTATTGTATTTTAAAATATAAAACCGAAAAACATTTCTCATTGAAAATTTTAATTGCATGATACCCGCCGTCGGAACGGGCGAATACCCTGCTAGTAACTAAATATGAATATATTATCACCAATATAAGTTGTCAGTGGATACTCATTTACTGCTAATTAAATGATACTCCTTTGGTTTTTAGTTCTTTGTTTCACCTTTATTGCAAGAGTCATTAAAGAAAATATGATAAAAGTAGTAATTAATTACTATCTTATTTATTTTAAAGGGTTTTCTCGGTAAAATATTGTTGATGCATAATCTGGCGCGGACTGGATTTGACGACTCTCCTTGGGCTATTCGTCGTCTTGTCGAGCCCTAAGTAGACATGTTCAACAAAGAGAACCCGTTAGGAGTGGACCCGAGGCCGTAACCCCGGGATCCACCTCTGACAGTCAAGTTAGTATTGATGCGATATAGCATACAAGAGTTAGGTTTAGAATAACCTGTTGTGTTGTATCCCTCTCCCCTAAAGAAGGGGATCTCAGCCCTTTATTTATAGGGCATGGATTAGGGTTTAGGCGTAGAGTGGGCCGCTGTCTGCCGGGCCTGACCCATTCCTGGCCCAGTCCGGACCATACGTCCACAAGCCCCCCAAGTCTAGTGTGACATAGTGCGTGGCTATGTTATGCTAGACTTAAGTTCTGTTCATGGCCACATAGGCCAAATCAACCATGACGACATGGCCCATGTGTGCGCAACTTGTGTGCACATGGGACGGACCATACTGCGCAACCCACATGCGATAGTGCGCACTGGGATTGCGATTGTGATTGTCTCACAATGGTGAAGGTGGATCTCGTATGTTGCATCCTGGGTAAGGGCGTACCTTTTGTACCAGTAGCGATGCAGCATGGTGCGACAGAAGACGTGCTTCTGTGGCAGAAGTGCGCGCTGTGCGCGAACATTACATTCGTCTTTACAACCGACAGAGGACGTCTCCCCTGCGGCGAGATGGTGCGAATATTTAAATCCGTCTTTGTACCGGGGTTGCAATACCTCTTATGTACGATCTGCTTCCAAATATGCCTGCGTGACTTGTACGGAAACAATGATATTATATACCCTGGTAGCCCCCCAAGTTTGATGGTGCTACTCGTGTAGGAGCATTTAAACTTAGTTATTCAAATCCTGAAAAATACTTAATGCAAATATTAGAAGTATATGCCGCGAATCGCAACATATAAAACCTAATGAAGTAAAAGATTAACGTGAAGCAATATATAGCACATAGCATATGAAATTAACACATAAGAGAAGTAGTAGTGCGAATTACACCTATCGTGAGGTTTTACAAACTATATAAGAGAAGTAACACGTAGCTAATCTGCGAACGCAGTATGCTCATGGCGATTAATTGATCTTTTTCTTTTTTATTTTAATAAAAACAATGGCGCGGATGGACACACCATGACTGCGACTAATAGTTTCAATTGCACGTACAGACGCAGATGGATGTATCGTGACCGCATAGACTCTAACGTTTGTGGATGATCGCAGACGACCACGGCTTTTGCCCAGTGCGCTCATGGCGATTGGCGAGCATCGTGGTGCCTGTACATGACAGTGCGCGCATGGCACCAATCTGCGAAGATGTCTGAACGCACGGCCTAATGCGGGTAGATTTATCGTGACTGCGTTGTTCGCGGCTAAAAGATAAAGTAGGTCCGATCATGCGGACTTATTGCGTTATAGGTAAAATCGTGTTTACCAAATTTTAAAATATTTACATAAAATCTTCTTAATAATTAAAAGATACCAAATCTTATCGATTGATAACATATCTTTTTAATATTAGAAAATATTGACTTAAATAAATATACATCCGAATCGATGCGTGAGGGATCTAGACAAAATAAGCAAAGACTATAATTCTTGTTATTTTATATGCTACGTATAACAGATCAAACAAAGTCAATATAGTTTTGTGAGATTGTCTCCCACAGCCTAATGCGAGAAAAAGACAAGTTAAATAGTGCGCATGTCTCAAATTCAATATAACTTTGTTACATTTATGTTGCCGTATATGTTGACCAAATTCTATAATGTGCTTTGGTTTTTTACTTTCTATCGTATACTAACAGAAGATAAAGAGAGAATACCGGCTTTTGAACTTGATGGTTGCTTTCCGGTGATGTGAGAACACGAAACTTGTCGTGGTCCCACGGATGGCGCCAATCTGTTGATGCATAATCTGGCGCGGACTGGATTTGACGACTCTCCTTGGGCCGTTCTTCGTCTTGTCGAGCCCTAAGTAGACCTGTTCAACAAAGAGAACCCGTTAGGAGTGGACCCGAGGCCGTAGCCCCGGGATCCACCTCCGACGGTCAAGTTAGTATTGATGCGATATAGCATACAAGAGTTAGGTTTAGAGTAACCTGTTGTGTTGTATCCCTCTCCCCTAAAGAAGGGGATCTCAGCCCTATATTTATAGGGCATGAATTAGGGTTTAGGCGTAGAGTGGGCCGCTGTCTGTCGGGCCTGACCCATTCCTGGCCCAGTCCGGACCATACGTCCACAAATATATTACACCAAAAAACATTTAAAGTATAATGAAATGTGGCTGAAATACCATATTAACATCAAGCAACCGCTTGAACAACCACTAGATCATTTGTGACATGTCACAAAACAACCACACTAACTACATACACAAACTAGAACAAAAAACTATCCAACTGCTATAGTAGATCACCATCATCATCACTCTCCTACAGATTACGCAAAATACTCTTCCCATCTTCCTTCGTGTGGAGATCAACACATTCTTACCCGACCAAATATCGGTCTTCCTGGGAGCGCCTCACCTTTTTCCTTGTATCATCGATATGTTCCTGGTAGGCGCCCCCACCTTTTTCCTTGCACATTGTTCCACCTATAGACGTATTCTTTTCCTCAAACATATTCTCAACTTCGTCATTATCACTATTGTTAACAATAGTTTCCACATCATTTGTCGACTGCCAAGTTGTTTTATCAACCTCAAAAACATCATCATGGTCTTATAGAGTATTAAAAGAATTTTTAAGAGATATAATATTAATAGCTTGTGACGAAAGATCTTTAATGTTACTACCAGGTTGAGAACTAGGTCCGTCTTGAGTCGCCTTAGGTTGTGTTGTAGAAGCCTCGCCATTCACCTGTGATGAAGAAGCTACGCCATGCACATTAGTCGGTTAACTTAGGGCGATAGTAGTAATTTGGTTTAGGTTTATTTAGCCGGACACCATCGATATGTCGCGGTTTATAAACTGATTTTCCTTTTCCAATATTTTATAATACACAAAATTTTGAGATAAACAAATATAGTATTGTAGACAATAATTGTAATTTCAAAAGTTAAACGCATTGAGAAAATATTTATTTGTTGTTTTAGTTATATAAAAGGTTTTCGATCATTTTCCTTACAGTATTTTTGGTAATCAGTTTATATAAAAGGATAATTAATTATTAGTTAAGTGATTTACCTGAATGATATGAAGTCAATAAACAAAACTATGACATCATCAAAAGTATAAGTTTTTATGTGGAACAAAATTGAGACTTGATATTGGTAGTTGTTTTTAATTTAAGCATTGAGGCATCATCAATGATTTTATATGATTAAAAATAGGTTTTGTTCTTAAACTATATGTTACTATTTGAATCATTGCAAAAATATCAACATGTATAAGGGGATAAATTGTATAATGGTATCATGGTATTTGTAGTGCGTTTATTTCTAGTAAAGCTATGGAAGTAAAATAATATTACGGAGTATTACGCATTAATGAAATAAATATATAAGTGACAAAACAAAAATAGTAATGAATTCTTAAATAGTACAACTAAAATTGCATATCATCAGCCGCAGTTGGTCCGTCAGCTTCAGCCGGTGCTGAAGCTGGACTAGCTGGTACTGAGTCACTTTTAGGACAATGTTTAAAAAGCATAGCAGGAAAAATAAAAGACTCGAGTTTCCTGATACCATAATCACTGCATCTCTCACGAAAAGCATGAATAGCCGTGCAACAATCGTTAGAAGGCTCTCACGAAAAGCATGAATAGCCGTGCAACAATCGTTGGAAGGGTAACGGAGATTGTGGTTTTGGAGGTCAATGTGGATGAAAGATGATCGTAGACACGCGTAAACATTATGGATGGAAGTGCCACATTGAAATTCTTTCATTAAAGAGGGGGAGTCATGGTGGTGGCCATTAGTGAAAAATGGCCACTTAAAACGTGCATGATCATCAGCCATGACGACAATGGCTAATGAAACAAACACGACCATGGCTATCATCAACTTATTCATCTTCTGGTTTTTATGTGTCGGCTAGTACCAGTTTGAATGAGGAAAAAGGTTTAACTTTTCATTTGTTTATATAGAGAGAGCTAGTTGTTGGCCAGTGAAACAATAAATAAATCTTACTATATATAAACTGGACTATTTAATGTCATAAATGTATAACTTTTTAAAAATAAATACTACTCCTATATAAGTGTCACAACTCGTAATTTCCGATCATTTTCCAAACCTCGACAATTTACTATTCACAAGTTACTATTCATCATTTACTATTCATCGATCACTATTCATCGTTTTCGAGGTCAATTTGACGTTCTGAGAAGCGTTCGGAAAATTTTACTATTCACTTAACACTATTCATTTCCGAGAGAAAACCACTATTCACGTGCATTGCTCATGCCATCGTAAATTTAGTTTACGAGTGTTCAAATTCGCGTAACCGTATTGGTTCAGGAGCGAATTCATGCATTATTGTCAGGGACATTTTATATGGACTAGAAATAGTTGACATATCATTATTAGGGCACTTGCATACTATTCCACTCGTAGGGTATTCAAATTATAATTTTAATATAATTAACGATTTACGTACGTTTATTTTTAAATAAACACTAATACGCGAACTATAAATGTGACTAACACGTCCGACACTTCCGACAATGATCCCAATATATTTTTATATTCATTTTTATAATATAAAAATTATAATATTAAATTACCCGGTATTTTGGATATTTATTTTTATTATTAACTTAAGATTTCTAAAACTTCGACGGTTTTCGTGAAAATTAAACTATAATTATCTAAACACCCAATAATTTTATCCAAACTATTTTTATAATTTTTATAACTTTATTATGACCCGGTTAACTTCGTTAAAATTTATTTTTAGTTAACCCGGTACCCGGTACAATTTAAAACTACACAAAACTACCAATAATACATTTTATTACAAAATTCTACATTCATCCCCCCCCCCTTTTGACTTTGCCGCCCCCCCCCCCTCTCAAATTTCTTACAAAAATTACTTCCATACACTTTGTTAATAAATGCTACTACTAACTCTTTTATTTATAATATAATTTCAATAATAATAATATATACTAACTTTACCAAATTTTCATCTCATTCTTTCTTGTATCAAAAGCTCTCTTTTCTCTCTTTCTCTTCTCACATAAACGGCCAAGAACAAAAAGAAGGAAAGAACCAAGATTTTTCAAAGATCAAAGTAGTTATCTAGTGTTTATAGTATCCTTGTTAGGGTTTTGAAATAAAAACTCAAGGATTATTAGGTTTTAATCATCATTAACTCCACTAATCTTACAAGTAAGTTTACTAAACTCATTTCATAATTTTTACAAAGTTCTTACTATATTTATACATGATTCTTGCAAGATCTCATACATGCACTAGCTTATACCACTTTATTTTTATAACTTTTGATCATACAAGCCCTAGAAATGATTTGTGGTTAGATCCTTGTTAGATCTACTTGGTTTTGGTGATTAGGAACCCATGACACCCTAAGAAGGTGTATGGTAGGATTAGATTAGTTTTGTGGTGTTTGAAAGTGGTTTGATAGATGATGGAACTAGTTTGGAGACTTGGAAATGGTTTTTGAAACTTTTAAAATACCTACTGTCCCTATTTTAATTTCGTGGGAAAATCAGTGGATGATGGTTAATTTTTGACCAAAGATTTAGAAAATACATTCAAAAACGAAACTTTGGGCGAAAGAATGGATTAAAACGAGTTTATAACGAAGGAGTTATGATTTTTGCAAATTTAACGACGAAAACTATTTTTCAGAAAACTGCTTGCTGTTTGGCAGAATACGACGGGTATTTTGAGGCATTAAACGTAACCTAGAGGAGCCGAGTTATCTAAAATATACTAGTATACACAAAGACGAATCCGTGGACATAAAGAACAAGGAAAACGAGCCTAAAACGACCGAGATACATCCGTTTTAACATTGTCAAAACTATATTTATATTTTTGGTCACAAATAAAAATAATAACGTACGTACTAAAATGGTATATTTTCTAACAAAGTGCTAAGGACTATTTTTCTTAACAAATGAATACGTACGACTCGAGGAAATATTTATACGACATGACGACGTCATTCTAAGGTTTTGATACAAGGATTTTAACGATAACTATTTCGTACGAGTTAATATGACAAGTTATATACTTCTCTAAATGGAATTATTTTTCCTAATTATGGAAACCATTTTTCTACGACGATAACTAGTATTTTCAAATTACGAGTGGTATGAGTATCATGTGCATATGCATTCACTTCATTACGGCTTGATCTAAGTTAGATCATGGTTATTCATTTAGGTTGCGGCTCGTACTCGCACCTCATTGTCCCGATTTCTCTTACTTCATTGCACCATCTTTGAACCATTACTTCGAGGTGAGTTCTCATAGCCCCGTTTTAATACTATATTTTGATTTCAAATCCCACGGGGGAGAATACATTGCATTACTTATTTTTGTGTACATGCCTAAGTATAAAATTCATACATTGCTTAAGTTTCCTTATTACCACTTCTTGAAAAGTCCCCTTTTATTATCATGGACCGTTAATTTCTGGTACTAAGCGGGAGTGAGTGGATAGATCTATCGAGGGTGACGCCTCCATTCGTGTTTGGGTTGCTCCAAATGGAACGAATGCATTTCATGTCTTTATTATTAGAGTGTCTGGTAAACACTCATTGGGGCCAAGTATCGTCTAGCTTCGGGGTCATGAGCTTAAGAGCCAATGTATATATTTTCCGGACATCCTATTTCTTGGCATTACTTATGGCATATGTACACTAGATTTTACTTATAAACCTATGATTATTCACCAACTTTATGTTGACAGTTTTTCGCAATGTATTTCTCAGGTTATTAAGGTAGCTCATGTGCATACATTTGGACCTTCATGGAGTCGCGGAGTCGACGCGTCTCACTATGTTTTCTGCACTTATGAAATGTTTGATCTTGTTGAACTTATTTTGAAAATTTTGGCAAACTCTTTTGGGACCTAAGCTTTGTAAACTCTGAATGTTTTAATGATCAAACGCTGTATTTTCTAAACGACACTTTAGGTCGTTCAACATAACTGTAACTATGGTGCTATGACAGTCACCCCCAGGTATTCCATTCCGCTGCCATTCAGGTATTTTGGGGGTGTTACAGATTGGCATCAGAGCTAAGGTTATAGCGAACTAGGATGTATCTTGGACCCTAGACTATAACCACATCATCATAGCATCTCATCATTTTATCATAGGTGCATATTCACTATACTTGTTGCTTTACGCACACACTGTTCGAGTTACTTATACCCATACTCCTATATATATATATATATATATATGATTATATTGACCTGGTTCACAAGTGACATGTCTTCAGATACCCACGCCGTTATCCTTTCGTCGGATTCCGACATTGAAGATGCCTTGTCATCTTCCACTACCATTATACCACCAGTTACACGTATACCACCGTTAGCACTATTGATTTGTTATAGGAATAAGGTTTTCCTATCATTCAACCTATACATAGAATGCCGTTTGGTAGAGTATTCAGACTTGATTCTAATGGACTTATTAGGATGCTTATTACAAGGGAGATAGCATGTTTTCTTTCCTCCACTAGTAGGACGCTTACTACTCAGGTACTACCACCACCGTCAGTTACTTATTTCACTATTGGTCGTCCCATAGTGTGTACTTCAACTTTACCTCTTGGATGTCGCGAGATAGCGCGAAAGAGGGTAGTATCCCATTCACTGTTATCACCATTATCTCCTAACTCATCACTAGGATCGCATTGTCATCAATGTTATTCTCATCCTTTAGAATACCACCATTGTCAGTTTCCTTTTCCATTTTCACTTGCCATGAATTAGATAACGCCTTGTGGATAATACTAAGATTACGGACTTAGCAGGAACATCTACAGGTTCCTCAAGAATGGCTTAGAATCTACACTATCTAGGACTTGATCGATGCACAACTTCAGACACTACTTCAGGACTATCTCGATCTTATGATGCCATAAACCTGATTTCACTTAGAGGGACTACAGGAAATCTCTAGACTAGACTTATATCTTTACTAGCTTTTACTAATACCCTAGCCACGAGAGGTGTGGCATAGTTCAAAGAAACTTGTAGTATTTTGATTGTTGTACAAACGGAATCACCAAGTATTGACTCTACTATAGGGGAATGGTTGTGCTATCTATGATATTGGTCCATATAGACCGAAACCTTCATGTATTATATTCATGTGTTATGAATATGATGATTTTATTACCTATAGATTCTCATGGACTCTTATGATTTGATGGAAATAGATTTAAGCAAACCACTCCAAGCATGACGCAAGCCGCTGTTGGACAATTCATTGCCAGGAACGTAACTACCGCCCTCACCAAGGAACTTACTCACGTGGAATTTATGGGTTGTAATCCCTCCTTCTTTAGCGGAAATGTAGACACAAAAGAATTTCTCAAATGGTTCGAAGAATTAGAAACAATCTTTCAAAGTGGTGACTGCCGTAAGGAAGACAAAGTTAAGTTCGCCACTTGCACTTTTCAGAAGCATGCCCAGAAATGGTGGACTAAGTATGTCCAGGTAGTGGGAGTTGATGCTGCTTACTCACACTCTTGGGAGAAACTAAAAAGGATGATGAGTTTGAAGTTCTGTGTGAAAAGCGAATTACAAGCAATTGAACAAGAAACACTAAACCTTACCATGGAAGGAGATGATGTTGTCAAGTATACTGCTTATTTTTATGATTATGCTCGACTAGGCTCTGCAATGGATGAACCGGAAAGCAAGAAACTTGAAAGGTACGTCGGAGGACTTTCTCCTGAAATTCGTAGGATGGTCATCGCATGTGAACCCAATACCATGTCTGAAGCTATCCAGATGGCAATCGAAACAAAGGAACTTATAGTTCGCGACAAGACATCGGGAGACAATAATAACAACAAGAGAAAAGAGGTCGGTAATCTGGATGCTAATGCTACTCAACGACCGTTTAAGATACAACAAGTGGTGGAGACCTGTGCTGTGGGGTCAAGCCAAAAGAAAAGGTATGTTGGTAATTTACCCGAGTGCAACAAGTGTCAGTTTCATCACAAAGGATCTTGCCCCTCTCAATGTAAGAACTGCCAAAAGCTTGGACATGAAACCAAGGATTGCAAGGCTCCCACCCTCGCAAAGCATCAGAAACTCTCGGTAACCTGCCGCGAGTGTGGAGTAGTGGGACACTTCAGGAGTGAATGCCCGGAGTTGGGAAACCAGAATTGGAGGAAGAAGTTTATGTTTTAGTTATGTGAACCATAGTTTGAGCCCTCTAGGGTTGTACTTTCTTTTGGTACTTTCCATAAGTACGTCGGTGTAACCTAGTTGTATTAAGCACTTTCCTATCTAATGTAATGACTATCTTTGTTATCTCAGCGATAATCGTAACCTTCGTTTATTCCATATCCTATTGCAATTGCGCAATTTTCAATCGTTTAGCAACATTATACCATTGTCTTATTAAAGATTTGACCGATTTCGTAATTGACGGATTAGTAGATTATTACCAATCCATAGTATTTACCCATGTATCCAACAAACCATTCAACGAGTTTTATTTCAAACTATTTTACTACCTTATGGGGAAATTGTTTTTACCGAATTTCTAAAATAAGTCGTTTTGTTACCGTACTATAAACTGATTATCCAATATGACGCCAAATATTTACTATTATTACGCGAAACAATTTTTATATTACTTTGGAAGGAAATAATTAGAATACCATTCTTCGAAACAAAACGTTGAACACCATCTAAAGCTTTTGAGAAAAATAATATTATTTTGATTAAATCAAGCATCGCATCATTAGTCCTCAACTATACATAGCCTGATCACCTATGTATACTTCAGGAAAGATTATGCCATGAAGGAAATAGTTACTTTATAAAGTATTGTTAATAACAATCTTCATCCAAAAGCGTTTTAAACAAATAAACTCTTTTATGAATATTTCTTTCTGACAAATTTTCTCTGGATACTTACCCCACCTGTCACACACTTAGTCATTAAGTTAGACTTTCCATTGACTTCTTTGGGAGAGACTTCCCATATTAAGTACTAGGAGGATTCCTCGATTCAAGAAAAACAATAAAAGGGTTACGAAACTACTAACCTAGACTAGAAGTATACACAAGACAATTTATATCTCAATAATAGTTCTGAGATGCCACTGGATCATCCGACCCATCATCTCTGACCTAGTTGTCCAATTTATTATTCAAGGGTACTAGTTAGACTGATCTACAGGATCAAACACATTGTGAAGGTACGCTAAGCAACACCATGGGAATAAACCAAGCCTCCTAACCGATACAGTAAAGTGTTTGAGTTAACATGGTCTCATCCATACGCAAACTTCCCTGCAGTGAGTTTACGACAAGAATGATTGATTCGAATTATGGATATCGATATAGATTCCCCTAAAGCATTATGTTCTTTAGAACTTCTGGATAACCTCACCTATACATCGAGAAAGGCATCAGACTCAAGAATATCCCCCCAGCTACATGTGAAGACAATACGGAAATTCATCGACAGAGTATCAATTGAAACCCTCATATTGCCAACATGATGACAATTTCGACGATAAACCATCTCAAGACTTAAGTTGGTTGAATACCTAGGCTTGTAGTTTTACCAGATACCCACCAATAGGCACCATCCAATATCAGGAACCGAACGTTAGACATCTATTGCATTATGCGAACACTACCTATCCTACTATTTTATCCTTGTTGGTATTTTTACTTTTAAATAAAGTTGATTTCAAAATTGTGTCCTTACAAATCACATATCTCGTGGAAAATAATTTTGAATAAATACGACCCTTTTTAGCCAGTATTTACTTGAACCATTATACAATGAGAAATGTTTAAATATCAAACTTTGGTAAACAGTTCTATTCACAACATGTTTGAAAATCGCGTCACATTTCATAACTATTAAATTTTGAATCATCAATAAAGCTAATATTGAGTATACCATTTGTTCCATTTTCTAAATTTCTTTATTCAGAAAAAGATTTTGACCAAAAACTCGAAAATCGCGAGAGAAATTTTGAAAACAAATCACCATACAATATCGCTTATGCATTTAGGGCTTTGTGACTTGACAATAAGGAATATTGGAATATGTGATGAAGGAAACTAGGAGGAACACCATAGAACGATTTCAAACGTCATTAATGGAAACCAAGCATAGTAGGCAAAGAATGACACATGTCTTAGCAATCCGTTAGACCAAAACACAAGGAATCAAAGAAATTGTTACCCATATTCTGTCCCCTTCAGATAACTCCGAGTTCGGAAGACGTAACGTTGTAGAATTAATCACCAGATTCATTGTAACCATCTCAACTATTCCCGCTAAAGGTGATCGAATCACCTCAGACTTCTAACAATCATTCTAAGATTTTCTTCGGAACCTCATTAAGATGTAAACATCGCCTATCATCCACAGACCGATGGTCAGAGTGAGAGGACTATTCAGACACTTGAAGACATGCTTAGAGCATGTGTGATTGACTTCGGAATTGGTTGGGCTAACCATTTGCCGTTAATCGAATTTTCCTATAACAACAGTTACCATTCGAGCATTAAGGTTGCACCATTCGAGGCACTTTATGGTCGTAAGTGTAGATCTCCAATTTGTTGGGCCGAAGTCGGTGAAGTACAATGTACTGGCCCGGAGATGGTACAAGAAACAACAGAAAAGATAATTCAAATTCGAGAGAGACTCGAAACTGCTAGAAGTCGACAGAAGAGCTACGCAGATATTCGACGCAAACCATTGGAATTTCAGGTCGGGGACAAAGTTATGTTGAAAGTCTTGCCTTGGAAAGGCGTGATACGATTTAGAAAACGCGGGAAATTGAACCCGAGATACATTGGGCCATTCAAGATCCTGGAGAGGATTGGTCTGGTTACTTACAAGCTTGAACTTCCATCAGAACTTAGCAATGTACACAACACGTTTCATGTTTCGAACCTCAAGAAATGTCTTTCGGACGAGTCTGCCATTATACCATTAGAAGAAATACAACTTGATGACAAGCTTAACTTTGTGGAAGAACCAGATTACAAGCAACGAGAAACTGGTAGAAGTCAGGTTGGTGCATGACGCACATCATGCGGATTGAGTATCCCTGCACAACAAACTATCTAGATTCAAGTGGGAGAACGAACTAAGTTGAAAGCTTTGCCTTGGAGAGGCATGATACAATTTTGGTAACGCGAGAGATTGAACCTCAAGTATATTGGACCATTTAAGATTCATTTTAGAATCGACCAGCTGACATATAAGATATGGGTTCTGACATAATTCAGCAACGTATATTACCTTTAATACATTATAAACCTAAAGAATCACTGATCATCTATTGATGAACCAAACTCGGAAAAAGCAAAACTCACTATTCCAATAGGCATTCATGATATAACCAGAAACCTTCTACAAGTCAAGAATCAATTACAAATTCTACAAGTTGTAAACCATTAAAACTTCAAGTTGGTAGCCAGATCATGTTGAAAGTTCTGCCTAGGAAAGGCATGATGTTATTCGAAAAAAATTTGGAAAGTTAAACCTGATTTACACTGGACCACGTAATATTTCAGACAAGAGTAGACCTATTGGTCATCTGACTTGAGCCTTGATTAAGGAATAGCCGGATTACACAACTATGTTTCACCTATTCAAATCCCAGGAAAATGACTTTCGGATTAGTCAATCATAATCTCATTTGGAAAAGGGTCCAACCCTGAGACAAACGTAAACTTGGTAAGAGAACCAGTAGAAAGCATGGACCATGAGGTCGAACGGTTGTTGCAAAGTCAAGTTTTTATCGTGAAAGTTCGCTGGAATTCTCGAAGAGGACCCGAATTTACTTGGAAATGGGAAGACCAAATGCAACTCAAGTATCCACGTCTTTTTACCAAATATACTTCAGAGACCAACCAAACCTGAACTTCGGGACGAAGTTCCTATTAGTGGGGAAGACTGTCACAACTCGTAATTTCCGATCATTTTCCAAACCTCGACAATTTACTATTCACAAGTTACTATTCATCATTTACTATTCATCGATCACTATTCATCGTTTTCGAGGTCAATTTGACGTTCTGAGAAGCGTTCGGAAAATTTTACTATTCGCTTAACACTATTCATTTCCGAGAGAAAACCACTATTCACGTGCATTGCTCATGCCATCGTAAATTTAGTTTACGAGTGTTCAAATTCGCGTAACCGTATTGGTTCAGGAGCGAATTCATGCATTATTGTCAGGGACATTTTATATGGACTAGAAATAGTTGACATATCATTATTAGGGCACTTGCATACTATTCCACTCGTAGGGTATTCAAATTATAATTTTAATATAATTAACGATTTACGTACATTTATTTTTAAATAAACACTAATACGCGAACTATAAATGTGACTAACACGTCCGACACTTCCGACAATGATCCCAATATATTTTTATATTCATTTTTATAATATAAAAATTATAATATTAAATTACCCGGTATTTTGGATATTTATTTTTATTATTAACTTAAGATTTCTAAAACTTCGACGGTTTTCGTGAAAATTAAACTATAATTATCTAAACACCCAATAATTTTATCCAAACTATTTTTATAATTTTTATAACTTTATTATGACCCGGTTAACTTCGTTAAAATTTATTTTTAGTTAACCCGGTACCCGGTACAATTTAAAACTACACAAAACTACCAATAATACATTTTATTACAAAATTCTACATTCATCCCCCCCCCTTTTGACTTTGCCGCCCCCCCCCCCCTCTCAAATTTCTTACAAAAATTACTTCCATACACTTTGTTAATAAATGCTACTACTAACTCTTTTATTTATAATATAATTTCAATAATAATAATATATACTAACTTTACCAAATTTTCATCTCATTCTTTCTTGTATCAAAAGCTCTCTTTTCTCTCTTTCTCTTCTCACATAAACGGCCAAGAACAAAAAGAAGGAAAGAACCAAGATTTTTCAAAGATCAAAGTAGTTATCTAGTGTTTATAGTATCCTTGTTAGGGTTTTGAAATAAAAACTCAAGGATTATTAGGTTTTAATCATCATTAACTCCACTAATCTTACAAGTAAGTTTACTAAACTCATTTCATAATTTTTACAAAGTTCTTACTATATTTATACATGATTCTTGCAAGATCTCATACATGCACTAGCTTATACCACTTTATTTTTATAACTTTTGATCATACAAGCCCTAGAAATGATTTGTGGTTAGATCCTTGTTAGATCTACTTGGTTTTGGTGATTAGGAACCCATGACACCCTAAGAAGGTGTATGGTAGGATTAGATTAGTTTTGTGGTGTTTGAAAGTGGTTTGATAGATGATGGAACTAGTTTGGAGACTTGGAAATGGTTTTTGAAACTTTTAAAATACCTACTGTCCCTATTTTAATTTCGTGGGAAAATCAGTGGATGATGGTTAATTTTTGACCAAAGATTTAGAAAATACATTCAAAAACGAAACTTTGGGCGAAAGAATGGATTAAAACGAGTTTATAACGAAGGAGTTATGATTTTTGCAAATTTAACGACGAAAACTATTTTTCAGAAAACTGCTTGCTGTTTGGCAGAATACGACGGGTATTTTGAGGCATTAAACGTAACCTAGAGGAGCCGAGTTATCTAAAATATACTAGTATACACAAAGACGAATCCGTGGACATAAAGAACAAGGAAAACGAGCCTAAAACGACCGAGATACATCCGTTTTAACATTGTCAAAACTATATTTATATTTTTGGTCACAAATAAAAATAATAACGTACGTACTAAAATGGTATATTTTCTAACAAAGTGCTAAGGACTATTTTTCTTAACAAATGAATACGTACGACTCGAGGAAATATTTATACGACATAACGACGTCATTCTAAGGTTTTGATACAAGGATTTTAACGATAACTATTTCGTACGAGTTAATATGACAAGTTATATACTTCTCTAAATGGAATTATTTTTCCTAATTATGGAAACCATTTTTCTACGACGATAACTAGTATTTTCAAATTACGAGTGGTATGAGTATCATGTGCATGTGCATTCACTTCATTACGGCTTGATCTAAGTTAGATCATGGTTATTCATTTAGGTTGCGGCTAGTACTCGCACCTCATTGTCCCGATTTCTCTTACTTCATTGCACCATCTTTGAACCATTACTTCGAGGTGAGTTCTCATAGCCCCGTTTTAATACTATATTTTGATTTCAAATCCCACGGGGGAGAATACATTGCATTACTTATTTTTGTGTACATGCCTAAGTATAAAATTCATACATTGCTTAAGTTTCCTTATTACCACTTCTTGAAAAGTCCCCTTTTATTATCATGGACCGTTAATTTCTGGTACTAAGCAGGAGTGAGTGGATAGATCTATCGAGGGTGACGCCTCCATTCGTGTTTGGGTTGCTCCAAATGGAACGAATGCATTTCATGTCTTTATTATTAGAGTGTCTGGTAAACACTCATTGGGGCCAAGTATCGTCTAGCTTCGGGGTCATGAGCTTAAGAGCCAATGTATATATTTTCCGGACATCCTATTTCTTGGCATTACTTATGGCATATGTACACTAGATTTTACTTATAAACCTATGATTATTCACCAACTTTATGTTGACAGTTTTTCGCAATGTATTTCTCAGGTTATTAAGGTAGCTCATGTGCATACATTTGGACCTTCATGGAGTCGCGGAGTCGACGCGTCTCACTATGTTTTCTGCACTTATGAAATGTTTGATCTTGTTGAACTTATTTTGAAAATTTTGGCAAACTCTTTTGGGACCTAAGCTTTGTAAACTCTGAATGTTTTAATGATCAAACGCTGTATTTTCTAAACGACACTTTAGGTCGTTCAACATAACTGTAACTATGGTGCTATGACAGTCACCCCCAGGTATTCCATTCCGCTGCCATTCAGGTATTTTGGGGGTGTTACAATAAGAGCATCCACTATGGTATTTCAAGAATATGTCTAAAAACTTATGAAGAGGTCCAAGATTTTGTGTACCATAGTGAGGGACTATTTCATGTCTAGGTGGCATGAAAAGGTCTAGGATTTTGGAGAGGTCCAAGAAGTATTTTTTATCATTTTTTGATTTTTCTTATTTAATAGCATTAATTTATGTTGGAACAATTATAAATTTTAAAAGCTTTAACCATAGTGATAATAGGTTCATAATATGAAAATTTTTAAACATTAATGACAATATAAGATGTGTCAATTTTATAAACCTTTTAAAAGGTCTACCATAGTGGATGCCCTAAGGTAAAACCTTAAATAGATATAAATAATACTTTATCCGTCTCAACAATATATGCATTTCTATTTTGAAATGTATCAAAATAATTGTTTCACTTTTTGTTTAACCAATAAAAAACATTTTGACGAGTGAAAATGATGTTTGATTGATTTTTTTTTTTTTTTTTTTTTTGAACGGCGAGTTAGTAGTTAGTGATTCGAGCCAACAGTGACATCCAATTGGGAAGCATCGAACCTTTCTCCTTAGGGGATAAACCCCACTCCTGCTTCTATTTTTTCGAGTCCCTGAAGATCCACGGTGAGACTCGAACCTGAGAGACCTCTCCAAGGATACCTCCCCAAGGTTACCCTTGATGGCCAACAGAGCTAGCGGTTCAATGATGTTTGATTGATTAAAAAGTACAAGGATCTCATCACCCTTTTATGTTTTATTTGTTAAACACAAAGTAAGCAATATTTTTAAGTTTAATAATCATGTCTGAAAAGTTCGAAAGAGCAACATAGAAACAACTAACTACTTTTTTTATATCATATTATGACAAAAAAAAAAAAGATTAATAACTATATAGACAAAAGTTTCGTTTAAAACTAGATTTTTTTTTATCAACAAACCATTAGATCTCTACCATCCATTTTTTTATTAAATTAAAAAACTCACTTTCAACCTTTTTTCAAAATTTTCTTTCAGAAAAATCACATGTGATTTTTTACTTTTAAATTTACATGTGACTTGTGAAAAATAACAAATCACAAGTGATTTTTTGAGCGAAAATTTTACAAATCAGAAAAATAACAAATCACGGTTTTTTTGGACAAAAATTTTGGAAAAAATCGTCGAAATTATATAAAAGAATTCATCCTCAAGAAAAAAGAAAAGTCATAAAACCACCTCTATACTACTCTAGAAAACAAATTTTAAGTGAAAAGTGAAAAGTAAAGAAAGTAAAATATTGAAAAATTAAAAAGGATATGTTGAAACAAGAATTATGAGCAAGTGAAAAGTTGAAACTAAAAAAGAAAATGATGAAATCATATGTTTCAAAAGAAAACTATTAATACACATCAAAAATTGGGTTGACCCGGGACGCTTCAAAGTTCAAACCCGACGGGTTGACCCAGTTTAATTTTGCCCATTTTTTCGACCCAACCTATCGGGTTGACCCGGTTTAAATTGACCCATTTTTCAACCGGAACGGTTCAATCGGTTGAACCACCCAGGTTGATCCGGGTTTCAAAACATTATGTTTAATCACCAAATCCTCAAACTTTTATTATATTTCTTTTATAACCCGTATACTTTTTCAGTTGACAGCCCACATGTTGGAATTATAATATCATGACATTCATATAAAATAAACCAAACACATCAAGTAAGCATAGCGGAAACAATTATAACAAGATCATATAACATGTAATTAATTAATCAATAATAAATAGTAAACATACATTTGTGATTCTATCCCGAACAAGAATCAATTGAATCTTCAATTCAAGAACCCTAATTAGGGTTTATGTGGATTGTAAGAATAACCCCTTACCTTTTTGTTATTCAATCCAAGATATAACCAATAGTGTGGTTATATCACGTTCTTGTACACACGTACTATTAGCGATTCGATGTGAATGTTAGTTCTTGATCACAATAGATTTACCAAACACTTTGTAATGTTCAAGGTTACTCGCAAATCCCTTTTCTTGGGGTTTCGGTCATTGACCTATGAACAAGAGAGGAAAAGAAGAAGTTTGGCCTTCTATTGAAGTCAAGTGTACCAAAGGATGAATACATAGAGATGTATTTATACCCTTATGATAGATATCAAGTTTGCTATGATTTCCGATGTGGGATTCCATAGTTTCGACCAAAACAAGCTCAAGAGAGGATTTCTAGAACATTCTCTTGTCTTGTTTTACTTTCTTCGTATCCCGTTGACATTTACCGGCCGTTAGTCAATTCCATTAATTACCTAACGTTCTTTAGTCATTTATTGTGAATTAAATAATTAAATATAACATTTTATATTAATTATTTAAACATCGAGTCTCATACGTAAAGTGTGCAATCCCGTGATCTCGAGTTCGATCCTAACATACGACTACTAAAATAATGTCCATAAACTAACAGCTCCCACTTGGACATATTTTAATAGTGTAATCACATCGGTTAGCGTCTAGCAACACTTCGATGCCTCTAGTACGATCTCAAGTAAGGCTCCTGGAAAAACCTTTTAATGATTTCTCATTATTATTATCCTTTTGTTTCTAATACCGCGCTAATAAGAATATGGATCAAAGTCATTCCTTAATTAACCATTCTGTTTCTCATTGTTTGTGATTGAGCAAGATTACCAAATCTTCTGAACATATTCAGGGGAGATCTTGGGTGCGGCCACACATACATCTTACCAACCCTACGAGGGGCCCAGCAGTATTAAACTCCAAAAATAAATTTGAATGAACAAATTCTATCTTGACTACAAGCAAAACCCATAAACTTTGTAACATTTCCGAAAACAACCCTTATGACTACCAGTTACGTATAGCGTTAAGTTGTTCCACAAAAATGTACTACATTCATGACACTTATCTTGCATCTCAAGTCTGAGGATAACTTCTCATGATTTACTTAATAACAAAATCCATAAAGTAACATCATGTAGTTGGGATAAGTCCTATATTCGGTATCATTGAATATCATCTGAAATGGCATAATTACGCATCAATATACTTTAAGTATATTATACCAACCTTCATATTTGTCTTGATTTAATAATATTCCCATATTATTAACTGACAATGGACAATTTAAAATAACATTTATTCATGGATTAAACATACAAATATAGGATACAATATATTATAAATTAAACATACCATGTATTTCAATTTATTATAATAATTGTTTAACATCCCTTATCCAAATACTAAATAGATCAATGCATGATAACTATTGTTGATGAATTATGTCTCAAGTAATGACATTCATACTTGTTGACAAGACATAAATCATCCAACTTTGATCTATCGGAATTTTAAGAATACTTATTTCAAGAATTCAACTATTGAAGTTCTTGTATATGCATACTCAACTATTTTGATAATGCCATATAATATTTCATAAAATGTGTGATATCCTTAACCACCAATTTATGATAATCAAACTTCCAAACGTTTAAAGTTTAAAGTATTCTTATTCTCTTAATGTATAATGCAACTTTGCTCTTATTAAGCATAATTAGTAATAGCCAAAGATGAAATCCTTACCATAACTAGCATTGAGTGTCATCTCAATTTCATTAGCATCATTGTATGCAAACAACAATATGCTATTAAAACATTCCATAAACATTAATATCTACAGTGTAATGTTTGATGCCCTTCAAACCTTTTGTTGGCTAAGACAA
Source organism: Artemisia argyi (assembly GCA_030686995.1). Lineage (NCBI taxonomy): Eukaryota > Viridiplantae > Streptophyta > Magnoliopsida > Asterales > Asteraceae > Artemisia > Artemisia argyi. The sequence continues at coordinate 37,713,916 of CM060707.1, read as the reverse complement.
TTTGCACAACAATTGACAAATTGTTCATCTATAGAATTTGGAAGCTGTTCCAGATTTAGGATGTGATTCTATAATCAAACATATATTTTTTTTAGAATATTACACAAGTTATCTAATAACTTTTAAATTAGATATTAATATTGCAAAATCATCTTGTAATCAAACATGATACAACAAAACATGATGTTCATGAAAAATCATTGAGTCATACTTAGATTTTATTCATGTCATACATATCTATTTAGACATTCTAAATAATACATCATGTTATATTAGATTTATTTACCGCACATATTTATAATAAACTTTTATTCCAAGGTTGTATGTCTTATTTCCTAAATCTTACAATTAAAGTTTCATTCCATTCTAAGACTTAACTTTTAACTTATATGGAATGTTACTTTTTATATGTTCTACAACATATATGATTTAAGAAATTAAACATAATACTCCCACTAGCTTTTAGGAATACTTAGAAATTATCTTATTTTAATTATAAATCAAAATATGGATTTAATAATTAAACATAAGAATAATCTTCTAGATGCATGCATTTATCCATCCATAGATTATTGCACTTTGTACACATCTAAAGATTTATTTGAATTCATAAACTCCTTTTGATTACTTATCGTCCTCGCTCAAGTAATCACTCAAGAAAGAGTTTTGATATTCCATTGTCAATTTCATAAATATGACAATCATAATCTTCATATATTTAATGTATTTAGAAAAGAATATTCAATCACAGTTAATCGCTTAAGTGTGATTAATAATCTTGTCATAAAACATGCATTAAATACGTGCACAATATTGTCCATATAATTTCTATACAAAGATTTAAACCACAAGGGTTACCTAATCTTTGAAGAAACTCATCTTCATTTTCTAGTCTAACTATTAAGATAAACCACATTTCTAAAATTGATTATCTTTATGGACAATATCTTAATCATTCATATCATGTATACTATACCCAATTTCATATTTGGTAATGTGTCATAATGATTATCAGGTTTACAATAATCATGTAAATCGTAGCCCTCAGCATATTAATCAAATATCTGAGATATATTGCTATTCTATAAATGATAATTCCATCATCTTGAGATTTAACATTTAAATGTCAAACTTTATTATCATGTAGAGATTTAACATTCAAATGTCAAACTTCATCATGATATTTACTAGTGTATTTTAGAAGATTATGTATCTTATAATTTTATCTTTTAAAGATTAAAACTCCCACTTGCTTTTAGTAATTTAAAGACTATCTTTAAATACTTAGCAAATAAAGAAACAATACAATGTTCTCTTTTGGGATATTACAAATACATATTGACAGTTCCTGACTTAACTTTGTTAATAACCTCTTCATAAGCAGTTAAACAAATTTAGAACTTCAATTTAAGACTTAATGTGATTCATCACATTCATCACATTCCATCATATGATAATGTCTTATTAATCTTCTATGTTGGAGTTTTATTAAATAGGTCCAATTCATACTCAACATTCTAACATTGATAACTTTTGGAAGAAAAGAAGTCATAGTTATCTTTAATCAAACAATATAACAAGAGTTTGATTTTCCTAATTGAACATACCATAAACATTTAGTATTTCATTAGTATCAATATTGCAAGACAATCTAACAATATTTAAGATAACCATATTCGTTTTGACTTGTCTATTTACCAACTAATGCATTTTGATGGTATAATAATTTTCAAGCCAATTACATGCTTTATAACACAAGTACTTTTGACAAAGTCACTTCATGTCCATGTCTTTACAAGAAAACATAAACTGTTATAATCCCACTATACGTTATAAGTCATTTAACAATTTAATGACTTCATGTATATGTCTTAATTAAAAAAAACATAACAAGATAACGTCTTACTTTATTATAAGTCTTGTAACAATTAAAAGACTTTATGTTTATATCAATAAAACATAAACATGTTTAACTAAAGTAATTATGAACACCATCTCTTGGTTTCAATAGTAATTTCAAGTTAATTTATTACTTCACAATAATGTAAATAACATTATTTCTTTATTTATTTATGTCATTCCAAGAACACATAAATATTCAGATTGAAGTAGCATTAGATTACTTTATTAATTTATGTCATTCCTAGAATTCATAAATATACAAATTAAAGTACTCTTGATATCATATTGACACATGTTCTAATATGTATCTAATTTAGAAACTGCAAATTCTCATAGTTCAATTACATCAGTTGATCTGCTAGTAATGAAATATGAAATTCACATTGTTGTTGCAATCTAGCTAAGCTCTCACATAACATAAATTGTAACACCAAGTGTTTCTTGAATTAGATTAGTATAATTCATATTAGAACATTATTCTCTTACCTTGAAGTCAAGAGAATCCAATAAATCATATCTTTATGAGTTGTTTCTTGCACACATAAAAGATAACATTTCTCCCACTTGTGCATGGAACAACCTCATATAGTTGATAAACAACACGCCATGAATTTGTTTATGTGATCAATATGATTGTATCATAGATTTTAGCATAACAAGTAGTTATAGAACAACAATGTCTAGTAAGGAAACGTACAAGACTATCCTTAAAAGTATGAGTGTCTACATTTGGAAAGTAATTATCTTTAGCTACCAAGATGTCAAAGCTTGTAACTCCCACTGAATTAAAGATCATTGCAATAATTCCTTATTCAGTAATAAGTACACAATACTCCCACTGAATTTGACAACATTGTAAGTGTTTCATATCCAGTAAAAGAAAATAGTGTGCTTTTAACTTTCCTACACATTTGAATGTGCATACGTAACAATTACTTATGCACTAAAAGTGTATTCTACTACGTAAATGATGGACTATCCACCAAATACTATTAACTTGAAAAATTGGGCATGCAATTTCTTCCTTAATAGGTCTACCATCCTACAATGTATGTAGCACCTTTAAAATAGTCAAACCAACTAGTTTGTGTTTAAACATTTTGCGGTAATTAGTCTAGCTTCTAATTTTAATAACTCATAAAATGTCATACATAATTTTCTGTTAACCAAATATCATATTTGTTACTAAGAATTTAATCACCGAATAAGGGTGATGAAATCCCTATGAAAAATATTCGCAATTTTCTTAACTATTAAAAAATTTGCTATGAGTTATATTAGAATTTAGACATATCTAATATTCCTATTATCCTTTCTCATTCATGAAAAGGAATAGGATTGTGTCTCACTCTTCCTTCATAGAAAGGAGACTTCTTTTGTCTTTTAAGTAAATTATTCTTAATCAAACATATGTTTGAAAACAGAACTAGATCAATTTACCAAAGCCCAAAGTGCGTTTACGGTTTGAACGTTGCATTAATACATTAAAACGAATTACAAAATTCAATTTCAGTATTTTCGATAATTAGATCTTTAAGAACATAAAATACCCATTGGTAAATAATCATATAAACCATAGTATTTTCTTAAAGCTAGGATCCTAATTGACATAGTACCATTACATCAGTTGATCTGCTAGTAATGATAGTATTCAACAAGGTAATTGTCGAACAATAATTGGCATAACATTTGTCCAATTCCTAGATTTATGGGATTTACAATCACAAAACATTTGTATTGTAAGCATGTTTGATCCCCATCTTAATGCCTTGAGTCCAAGATCTCACTTCCTACTCAATTTAAGTCGTCTAACTTAAAAACTGTAAACTCATAAATCCATTACATCAGTTGATCTGCTAGCAATGAAATTACGAAATTTACCTCTCCATTGCAATCTCGCCAAGTTCTCACATGACGTAAATTACAACTTCAAGTGTTCTTAATTAGATGGCATTTGACTTAATTTTATAAGGGTATTAAATTTTGACGTGTAATCAAAATAATGTATGAAGAAGCATGCATACAACTTCATAACATTGGTTTTATAAAACATTTTTATTACCAATTCACTAAGAGTAAAATAGCAAAGTTTTGATTGAGGTATCGGGTTCACCAATTAAAGAATTACCAACAATTATCGTCCACTATATCGTACTTTTGCATAAGCCCTAAGGCTTAGTGTTTCGGATAATCATTATGGAATTGTGGTTAATTCACCCTTAAGATGACAATGTACATGTAATGGTTGTTCGGTAAGTCTAATTTACACACAAACGAGCGTTAAGACAGAGTGTTGTCTATCTAAGGCCACAATTTAATGCGAAGCCAACCTTATACCCATCTTATAGTGTGTAAACTTTGGTCGAGCCTATTTAACCATTACGTACAAAAACATCAATCAACCAATCCTTTGAAATTTAAGCTCTTAAAACCAAAACAATTTCGCCATTTATTTAGTCCATATTATTTTTCTATTCAAAATTACCCTTTTTCGTTTATAAACATGTCTCACATAATAATAAACAAAAAACAAGTAATACATAATAAAAAAATAAAACAACCAAATAAACATATACATAACATAACAATTAAATATGTATAAACATGTAGCCACATGCAAATTTTATTCAATAGTCCTATTAATAATCAAGTCTAGGTGTATAATGCATTTATTCAATTAAGGCTTTCTTCTTCAATGGAAAAAGAGCCACAAACATCGATAAATCGATTGCGTAAGCCAAACTAAACAAACACCACATAGCACGTAATTGATTACTTAATATTGGAGTCTTCCCCAATTCGTCATCTATTAATAAATTTACATGTTTCGATATAACTTAACATTTAATTTATATATCCAACTTAAATTATCATACAATTAAATCCATGCAAACATGCACTTTTCATGGATTATGCTTAACAATTAACATATTGCACCAAGATCGTTTACTAAAATGCATAACCAATTACATGACATCTTAGGGTTTCTAATCATATTAAAAATCAAAACCAAAACCCTAAAAGTCTAATAAGGTCAATCGACAAAAAAAAATAGGGTTAGGAATATGAAAACCCTAAAAACATGTAATTAAACGAATTAAGATTCAATTTTTATGCGTTTCGATAATTAATTACACATTATAACGGCTCTAGATGCCCCTGTTGGAATTATAATATCATGACATTCATATAAAATAAACCAAACACATCAAGTAAGCATAGCGGAAGCAATTATAACAAGATCATATAACATGTAATTAATTAATCAATAATAAATAGTAAACATACCTTTGTGATTCTAGCCCGAACAAGAATCAATTGAATCTTCAATTCAAGAACCCTAATTAGGGTTTATGTGGATTGTAAGAATAACCCCTTACCTTTTTGTTATTCAATCCAAGATATAACAAATAGTGTGGTTATATCACGTTCTTGTACACACGTACTATTAGCGATTCGATGTGAATGCTAGTTCTTGATCACAATAGATTTACCAAACACTTTGTAATGTTCAAGGTTACGCACAAATCCATTTTCTTGGGGTTTCGGTCATTGACCTATGAACAAGAGAGGAAAAGAAGAAGTTTGGCCTTCTATTGAAATCAAGTGTACCAAAGGATGAATACATGGAGATGTATTTATACCCTTATGATAGATATCAAGTTTGCTATGGTTTCCGATGTGGGATTCCATAGTTTCGACCAAAACAAGCTCAAGAGAGGATTTCTAGAACATTCTCTTGTCTTGTTTTACTTTCTTCGTATCCCGTTGACATTTATCGGCCGTTAGTCAATTCCATTAATTACCTAACGTTCTTTAGTCATTTATTGTGAATTAAATAATTAAATATAACATTTTATATTAATTATTTAAACATCGAGTCTCATACGTAAAGTGTGCAATCCCGTGATCTCGAGTTCGATCCTAACATACGACTACTAAAATAATGTCCATAAACTAACACCACATTGTATCAGTTGATAGTTGATTAAGCAATCATTATTTGTGTTAGTACATTGTTTAGCATTCAAAGATCGTAGCAGGTACTTAATGTTGATATTATTAGCATCGTAAATAGTTTGGTTTTTTCATGTTACAAAAGTTAATGTGTACTGGTTTGGTTTCTTATTTTTACTTCCAGTGGCAACTAGTCATTAAGGTTAATAGAAAATTCTGTGATCATGTATTACGGCTATAGTTATTTTCATTTCGAGTTGGGCTATCAACATTTGAATGTTTACAGTGAGTTTAGTTTGGAGCATGTTTTAGTTGAATTAAACAAGCTGACCTGATATAACCCAGCCCAATAGCAACCCGAACCCGATTCCTTATAGGGTTGGGTTGTGGGTCAACCTGACCCGATAACACCCCTAGTTAAGGTTGTTGGGAAGTGGCAGGCTTATGCAGCAATATGCATAACTCTAACGAAGAAAGCAAAACGATTTATGCTTCATGCATTAAGCTATGAACACCTTCTAGAATTGGACCAAGAAAAGAGCTGACATGCGCAAAATTTAGTTTCATTTCAAACTCAGTCAAAGAACCGACTTAAAAATTAGATAACTAGTTATGCTACATTCTCATTTTGAAATTTAACACAAACTATGGCTACTTTGAGGGTACAAAGATAAACTGAAACAAGTAACCTGCTCGTTTAGCACCGCAAAATTCGTCAAACTGCATAAGCTAGACGGGTTTACTCAGTTTCAATGAAATATACAAGAAGCAAGTTTCATGATGAAAAAAAGCATGTTAATTTCCAATAATCCATGAGCAACTCGCAAGATTTTCCATGAGTTTACAACAGTTAATCAAAAACAATTACAACAGGCTGCCACAGACTACCATCCCCGAAGAAAAAAAAAGATACTTGCAAAAAGGTGCATATGTCGCGGTTTATAAACTGATTTTCCTTTTCCAATATTTTATAATACACAAAATTTTGAGATAAACAAATATAGTATTGTAGACAATAATTGTAATTTCAAAAGTTAAACGCATTGAGAAAATATTTATTTGTTGTTTTAGTTATATATAAAAGGTTTTCGATCATTTTCCTTACAGTATTTTTGGTAATCAGTTTATATAAAAAGATAATTAATTATTAGTTAAGTGATTTACCTGAATGATATGAAGTCAATAAACAAAACTATGACATCATCAAAAGTATAAATTTTTATGTGGAACAAAATTGACACTTGATATTGGTAGTTGTTTTTAATTTAAGCATTGAGGCATCATCAATGATTTTATATGATTAAAAATAGGTTTTGTTCTTAAACTATATGTTACTATTTGAATCATTGCAAAAATATCAACATGTATAAGGGGATAAATTGTATAATGGTATCTTGGTATTTGTAGTGCGTTTATTTCTAGTAAAGCTATGGAAGTAAAATAATATTACAGAGTATTACGCATTAATGAAATAAATATATAAGTGACAAAACAAAAATAGTAATGAATTCTTAAATAGTACAACTAAAATTGCATATCATCAGCCGCAGTTGGTCCGTCAGCTTCAGCCGGTGCTGAAGCTGGACCAGCTGGTACTGAGTCACTTTTAGGACAATGTTTAAAAAGCATAGCAGGAAAAATAAAAGACTCGAGTTTCCTGATACCATAATCACTGCATCTCACGCGAAAAGCATGAATAGCCGTGCAACAATCGTTGGAAGGGTAACGGAGATTGTGGTTTTGGAGGTCAATGTGGATGAAAGATGATCGTAGACACGCGTAAACCTTATGGATGGTAGTGCCACATTGAAATTCTTTCATTAAAGAGGGGGCGTCATGGTGGTGATGGTGATGGCCATTAGTGAAAAATGGCCACTTAAAACGTGCATGATCATCAGCCATGACGACAATGGCTAATGAAACAAACACGACCATGGCTATCATCAACTTATTCATCTTCTGGTTTTTATATGTTGGCCAATACCAGTTTGAATGAGAAAAAAGGTTTAACTTTTCATTTGTTTATATAGAGAGAGCTAGTTGTTGGCCAGTGAAACAATAAATAAATCTTACTATATATAAACTGGACTATTTAATGTCATAAATGTATAACTTTTTAAATAATATAAGAGCATTGCTAAATCCTCCTACTAATCCTTCTACACAAACAACAATATTACTCCGTATATATTTTTTTCCCACTCATTCTCTCTCTGCATCCAAACCGTCAGTTCTGACACTTCTAAAAATCCTGTGAGTAAGAGGATTTGTAGGCACATCAAATATGAGGATTTATCATTTTTCATAATATAAAGAATGAGAGGTCAAATAAATACTACTCCTATATAAGGTAAAACCTTAAATAGATACAAATAATACTTTATCCATCTCAACAATATATGCATTTCTATTTTAAGATGTATCAAAATAATTGTTCACTTTTTGTTTTAAGTAATAAAAAACACTTTGGTGAGTGAAAATAATGTTTGATTGGTTAAAAAATATAAAGATCTCACCTCTCCTGAATTATGTTTTATTTGTTAAACACAAAGTAAGCAATATTTTTAAGTTTAATAATCATGTCTGAAAAGTTCGAAAGAGCAACATAGAAACAACTACCTACTTTTTTTATATCATATTACTCAACCCTTACCCATGAAAAGCTCATCTAAGATGTTATTAAGTACTTATAAAATGACAATCTTACAAAAACATAGTATAAGTTTGATGCTAGTAAAACGCCCCCTCAAATGTCATTGAACACGTTTTTAGCTATAAATTTAGGGGGCGTTTTCGAAGTTGTAATTTCTGTAGTATCTGGAGTTTATGCTTTAAGGTTTAGCCTTTAATATACCAAAATGTAGTGTTATAATCATTATAGGGGCATAACACCAACCGTTTTTAAAAGATTTAGTCATCTATGAGCACGTATATAGCATTAAAATACTTGTATAAATGTAATAAACTATTACGCATCACAAAGTACGTGATACTCAACCATTAACCGTGAAAACCTCATCTAAGATGTTATTAAGTACTTATAGAATGACAATCTTATAAAAACATAGTATAAATTCGATGCTAGTAAAACACCCCCACAAATGTCATTTAACATGTTTTTAGCTATACATTTAGGGGGAGTTCTCGAAGTTGTAACTTCTGTAGTATCTGATGCTTATACTTTAAGGTTTAGCCTTTATTATACCCAAATGTAGTGTTATAATCATTATAGGGGCATAACACCAACCGTTTTTAAAAGATTTAGTCATCTATGAGCGTATATATAATATTAAAATACTTGTATAAATGTAATAACCTAGTAACATCACAAAGTACGTGATACTTAACCCTTAAATGTGAAAAACTCATCTAATATGTTATTAAGTACTTATAGAATGACAATCTTACAAAAATATAGTAAAATTTCGATGCTAGTAAACGCCCCCTCAAATGTCATTGAACACGTTTTTAGCTATACATTTAGGGGGCGTTTTTGAAGTTGTAATTTCTGTAGTATCTGGTATTTATTCTTTAAGGTTTAGCCTTTAATATACCCAAATGTAGGGTTATAATCATTTTAGGGGCATAACACCAACCGTTTTTAAAAGATTTAGTCATCTATGAGCGTATATATAACATTAAAATAATTGTATGAATGTAATAACCTATTACACATCACAAAGTATGTGATACTCAACCCTTAAACGTGAAAAACTCATCTAAGATGTTATTAAGTACTTATAGAATAACAATCTTACACAAATACAGTAAAATTTTGATGCTAGTAAATGCCCCCTCAAATGTCATTGAACACGTTCTTAGCTATACATTTAGGGGTCGTTTTCGAAGTTGTAATTTCTATAGTATCTTGTGTTTATGCTTTAAGGTTTAGCCTTTAATATACCCAAATGTAGGGTTATAATAATTTTAGGGGCATAACACCAACCGTTTTTAAAAGATTTAGTCATCTATGAGCGTATATATAATAGTAAAATACTTGTATAAATGTAATAACCTATTACACATCACAAAGTACGTGATACTCAACCCTTAAACGTGAAAACCTCATCTAAGATGTTATTAAGTACTTATAGAATGACAATCTTACAAAAATATAGTAAAATTTCGATGCTAGTAAATGCCCCCTCAAATGTCATTGAACACGTTTTTAGCTATACATTTAGGGGGCATTTTCGATGTTTTTTTTTTTACTTAAAGGCAAATATATTAAGTAAAGGAAGCCAAACGGCAGTACAAGACAACAAGTGCAAAGTGTTAATAAAAGACTAGGACACTTCCCTAGCTTCCACACTAAAGCACCACCAAAAAACAATGGCATAGGACATATCCCTAGCTCGAATACAAAAAGAGAAGTAACAATCACTAGAACCAGTAATCACATACAAATAACTAGAGAGCAAGATGAAAGAAATGAGTCAAATTCAAACTGGAAACCTAAGTATACTTCTGCATCATCAGAAATCCAAGGGACCAACCAAGGACCTCCAAACCAGCACAATATACATAAGCTAACAGAAATCAACAACTCATCACCCATCAAAGCAATAAAGAAAACAGTCCATGCCATTCAAACTAACAAAAACCATCCATCATCAGCCCAAATAGAAACCTCCAGCAATCCAGAGTAACCACCAAAGAGATCAGATACATCAAGCTACATATAATCAAGGAAGTGCCAGAAAAGCTGTTTAGAAGAATTTTCCTCCTTAAAAACCTTATAATGTAAAACCCAAAGGGTAAAACCATTAATAAGGACAAAAAGAGTGAAACATTCTTCCAAACCTTCCCAAAGATACCATCCATAAACAAACAGATTCCACACCCTGTTACATTCCCAAAAACCAGTTCCAACATTGAACCAGTTAACCCAAACACCATCCCTAGATCTACTCATTATCATAATTATGCTTTAAAATCTCTTCCACCATTCTTCTATAGTATTCATCTTTAATAATCTTCAAATCCCAAATATTAGCAGCTTCAATGGAGTTAGGAGAATACCTAATATTTAGACCCAGAAGCTTCAATCTCACTGTCCCAACCACAGTCTTGAGTAAACTGTCCACATCTCTAAACTCCTTCCTGAAACATCTGAAATTTCTTTCCTGCCATACAAAATAAACACAAGCACCAAACACTAACCTCTGGATCACACTCCAGATAGAATTATTAGCAGGTTTATTAGAGATAAAAGAGATAATACTAGCCCAATCATTAGAGATATCTTCAAGTTTAGCCATATGTTTACACTTATCCCACAGTCTCTTCGAAAACGGGCACGAGAAGAATAGATGATTATGAGACTCAGTTTCACGATTACAAAGATGACACATCCTACTCTGAATATCCATCTACTTAGAAATTCTATCAAGAGTTTTCAACCTGCCCTTAATCGCAACCCAAAGAATAAACGCGTGCCTAGGAATACATTGTGAATACCAAACATGTCTATAGTCTATACCAAATCACTTTAGGGCCATCCTCTCTCACAGCATTCCATACCTCTTTAACAGAAAACTCCTTATCCTTTCCATTTCTATCAACCCAAATAGTTTTATCATCCAAATCATTCATCAACTTAGGAACCGGTACATTAGTAACATCACTAAACCTCTCATCCCAGTCATTAGGCCAATCCCATTCATTATCCTTCACAATATCATTGACTTTAGCTTTTAAACTCAAATTGGCATCAACAATAATACTATGATTAATAAACCTAATAAGCGGACCAGAATGATGCCACTTATCAAACCATAAATTACAATCCCTTCCATTACCAACCTTAACATGCACAAAACTCTTAATTTTGTCCCTAAGATCCAACAAATTTTTCCAACTCCAAGAATAACCTCTATACAACTCAGGATCCCAAATATTACCACCCTTTAACCAATATATATTAACCCAACTAACCCAAATAGATTTCTTCCTACAAGCAATGTTCCACAGATGTTTGGTCATAAGCGCAACATTCCAAAGATGTGCAGATCTTAATCCCAACCCCCCTTGACTCTTAGGTTTACAAATATCTTTCCACGCCACACTCGCCATACCCCTAATAGAATCCCTTCTAGTCCACAGAAATTTCTTAAGAATTCTATCAATATCATTACAAGTCTCAATAGGAAGCATAAAAATGGAGGACCAATAAACTTGTAAAGAATTAAGAATAGAATAAATAAGTTGAAGTCTACCTGAGAAAGAAAGATCCTTGTTTCTCCAATCCCCAATTCTTTTCTTTATCACTTCAATAAGGCCTTTACAATCATTAGCAGATAACCTTTTAGACACCAACGGCACACCCAAATATTTGATTGGCAGGATTCCTTCCTTGAAAGGCATAACCAATCTAATATCAGCTTTCACTGTATCAGCAACATTACCAAAAAATACCTCACTTTTCGCCAAACTAGGAAGCAAACCAGAACTCAGACAGAACTCATCCAACCCCCTTCTTAAAACTGATGCAGAAATAAGGTCTCCATGACAGAGCATCAACAAGTCATCCGCAAAACACAAACTACTAATCTTGAGCTCTTTACACCCCCAGTGGTATTTAAACAACTTCTCAGCCTTAATTTGCCTCACAACCATCAAATTTAGCACTTCCATAACTAAAGTAAAAAGATACGGGGAAATTGGATCCCCTTGTCTCAATCCCCTACTTGCTTTAAAGTATCCATTGGGCTCACCATTAATGCAAACAGAAAAAGAAGCAGTGGTAAGACACACCATAATCCAGTGGACCATCACAGGGTGAAACCCAAAGCATTTAAGAATGAACTCAAGAAACTGCCAATTAACCGTATCGTATGCTTTTTGTATATCTATTTTAAAAGCACACCTACTAGAACCACCCCAAGACTTCCAATTATAACCACGCATAAACTCTTGAGCTAAAAGGACATTATCACTAATTTGCCTCCCCGGGATAAAAGCACTTTGGTTTTCACCAACCAGGTCACATAACACACCTTTAATCCTATTAGTAATGATTTTACTAATAGTTTTATAAACCACATTACAACAACTTATAGGCCTGTAATCAGAGACATACTTAGGAGAAACGACTTTAGGAATTAAAGATATAATGGAAGCATTAACCTCACCAAGAAGTTTACCACTACTGAAGAACTCTTTGATAGCAGCACATGTATCATGACCAACAACCTTCCAAGCCGCCTTGAAGAACTTGGAAGTATATCCATCCGGACCTGAAGCTTTGTTATCCTCAATGTCAAAAAGCGCAGCCTTCACTTCCTCATCAGAATTAGGTTTGATAAGATCAACAGCAATCTCAGCATCCAACTTATTAGTGAACAATGTGTGAGGCTCATCAATCGGGTATACTTCTCCACAGGTACCAAAGAAGTTTTTGAAATGGTCAACAAAATTATTAACCATGTCAGCCCCCTGAAGAATATTACCATCACTATCATGAACAACTTCAATCCTACTCTTAATAACTCTACCCTTCACCACATTATGAAAATAAGCACTATTGAAATCCCCCTCTTTCAACCACTGAATCTTAGACTTCTGTTTCAAAAGCAATTCCTCATCTAACAATGCTTTCTTATAGGCAGCAGCATATATCGATTCTTCTTCTCTTAAAAAGCTATTACAAGGATCATTATTCAAAGCATTTTGAACCCTGTCTAATTCATCTTTTAGAGTCTTAACCTTAACACAAACATCCCCATTCTGCTTATTGAAATCCCTCATATGTTTTTTCAAAAACTTCAACCTCTTAGTAAGAATAAACATGTCATATCCAACAACCGGGACATTCCATTTACTCTTAACAACCTCCAAAAACCCCTTCTTATCAGTTAAAAAGTTCATGAACCTAAAAGCTTTATTTTTCTTACCTTCAACCTCTGGAATAACCAAAACAGCAGGGGAATGATCGGAAACATTGAAAGGCAGAAAGTTAGAAAAGGAAGCAGGATAATCATCCACAAATTTAGTATTAGCCATAATTCTATCAAGTTTTTTACGGACACCACTACTAGGATCATTCCTTTTTTGGATCCAAGTAAAAAACATCCCCGTGATCTTGACATCTTCAATACCCAAAAATTCAATACAATCTCTAAACTCTTGAACTCCAAAACTTTTAACCCCAATACCATTAGAATTTTCATTATAGTCAAGGATGACATTAAAATCGCCAAGTAAAACCCACGGGCAACTACCAACAAGACAATAATGATCCCTAAGATTCTTTCAAAGCAACTTCCTATCCTTAACATTAGTCTCCCCATAAACAAAAGAGACATAAATCAGTCTATCATCACATAACCTTCTAACAAGAAAGTGCATAACTTGGCTAGATTGTGAAATCAGTTGGGCGCTAAAAACAGTATGATCCCACCCAACTACAATTCTACACCCCTTTTTACTATCTATAGAGTTCGACACCCAAATCCAATTACCAAAAACCTCATCACATACTTTATTCACAAACTTCTTCCTTAACTGTGTTTCTATAATACCACACATACTAATCTTATTACTATAGATAAATTTCTTAACCTCGTTTTGCTTCAGGGAATTACTCATTCCCTGAATGTTCCACGAATCAATTTTAATCACCATATTAAACAGGGGAGGAGAGAGATGCCATATCACCTAGCATCTGAGCATCCGTACCATCCACTCCATTTGAAATATCATCCTTAGTCATGAAGCTGGCATTACCATGAGTTTCTGTAGCCACTTCATTATTTATACCTTCCATGACATCTTCATAAAACTGATTACCCATCATAGTATCCACCTTTTGACCCATTAGACTTTCATAGAGTTGAATCATTTCATCCATCCAAGAACTCCTAACCTCATCACTTAAAACTTGTTCAGATAAAAAGAAAACCTCCACTTCAGCCAACTGTCTTTCCTTAACCCACAACATAATCTTGTACAACTCACCCTTATATACTTCATCATATGCCTTCATGAAAGCCTGATTCTGTGTAACACCGGTATCTTTCATTATTTCTTCACATTTCTTATCAGCTTCCTGTTTAGCAATCATTGCCACATTTCTATTCCCATACACAATATCCTTTTGTAATTTTGCAATCCTCCTTTTGAGTTTCCCAATTTTACTATTCTTTTCCTTCACCACTAGTGATTCTTCCCACAACAATATCAAATCCTCAGTCCATCTATTCCTATCATCATCAGAAATCTTCATATCTAACTTACAAGCCATCTCAATTTTCTTCGTCATATCCTCCCACTCCTGACTTCCTACTTCAATTTTATCACTTGCCAATGCATCAAATTTATTACTTGTTTTGATAACTTCTTTTGCCATTTTCTTATTCTTACCATCCCCAATAACTCCAACAGTATTCTTCTTCTTCTCATTTTCAGTCACACTTTTTTCATTCCTCGTATCATCTACTACAGACTTCTTCTCAGCATTACCTTTAGCCGGAACCTCTCTAAAACTAGTTCTTTGAGACATTCCTCCCCTACCATACAAACCACCTCTTCCCCTATTATTATATCCACCTCTATAACCATAATTCTGAACACCAATAGGCCTGCTTGTACTAGCACCATTTACATCAACTTTCCTCGCTTCAAGCCAAACTTCCTTCTCCTTATTCTTCTCAGTAACATTAGAAACCTTAGGTGTCTTCTCAGCCACTTCCTTAGCCAACTCCTCTTCAGTCCATACCCTCACCTTACACACTTTATAATCATGCCCAAACACTTTGCAATGCGTACATAACGGTGGCTTTCAATCATATCCAACCCTCAAGTTCATAGACTTACCCAACTTACTATAACAAATCTCTATAGACTCAGCAAGCTCCTTAGACGCATCCACCTCCACAAGCACTCTAGCAAAACTCGCTCTCCCATACGCTCTTAAACACATAGACTCTGTAATCCTATCCATGATAATAGGATTTCCAACACTACTAGCTATCCTGCTAATACCCTCAGTATTCCACGCTTCTAACGGCACATTGTAAATCTTCACCCATATAGGAAGTTTAGAAGGCTCAGGTTTCACCATACACAACCCCGCTTCCCATTTCTGAACAAAAAACGGCTTGCCATCCACTAACCATGGACCATTCTCTAGAACATAATTCAACCCTTCATCAGATTTAAACTTAATAAAGTGAAGACCACTCTCATTGACTAAAATTTCATCAACATGATATGGCCTCCACATCCTTCTAAGATGCCCTGATATCTCCCTATAGCTCATATTCACGCCCACAAAATACCCCACTAAAGTCATACACCAATTCTTGCTTCCTACCTCAATTACCGGATCCATATCAACCACTTTTCTACCAAACTCATTGACTCTTAAAGGAATTTCAGACAATTTATTTCCCAAACCCCCAATAGTACCCTGAAAAGCATTAATAAAAGACACAGGTTTCTTTCCATTCACACTATCTACCATTTCAGTATCCTTACCAATCACATTACCACCATTGTTACCACTTACCTTACTTACAACATCACTTAAACTAGGCCATATCCTCCCACTATTCTCACCACTCGTACTAGCCAAATTCCCATCATTCAAATGAGCCTTACCAACATTACTAGTACTACCAACATTCTTCAAACCAGGGTTAAGTATTGGGTTTTCATGAACAGGAACTGGCATTTCAGAAGGAACATAACTAGGCTTACTAACAATGTTTTCAATATTCTTAACCATATCATTAACAATACCATTACCCACATTAATAGCCCCCTGCTTAAGAGAACTACCTTGCACTCCAACCATAGAACTCATACCAATATTATTACCCTTAGACCCATCATTACCCTGCCCATTAACAACCTTCCTACCCTGATTAACAACCCCTGTATCTGATTCCATAGCAACCTTCTTCAAGCTTTGAGACCCACTAACAAGCTCACCCTCAGTAACTTCCTCCTTAACCTCCAACTCCTCATCATTAGCTTCCATATCTTCAGTACCATCATCTACATACTCTAAACCATCCATATCTTTCATTAGTTTCCTATTCCTAGCACTACCCTTCTTAGAACCCTTCTTAGACACCTTAGAAATCACATTAAAACCCTTCAAAGCTATTTTAACATCACTACTTGAATTCCTAGTAGTCCTTTTGGGACGTACAACATCACTTGACTGAATAGGGGGAGGTACGAAATTAGGGTTTGTGGGATCTGGTTCATTCATGGTGGGATTGATGTAAGGTGAACACGAAAACAGTAATAGAATCTACATAATCAAAGATTTGATTAGCAGAAATGAAATTGGGGAAAAGGATGGATGAATAGTGTTTGTGATATGTGAGTAACGATTGTAACGGAAAAATGAAATACAATAAATGGTAGATCCGGTTACTATATCAAAGAGATTATTATATCAAAACATAGATCATGAACAGTAGATTCATAATCAAAAAACAATAATAAAATTCAAAGGTTGGATTAAAAATAGATGATGAATTACTTAATAAAATTGCTAAGGTTTTTAGAGAGAGAAAGTAAGGGCGTTTTCGAAGTTGTAATAAAAACTTGTATAAATGTAATAAACTGTTACACATCACAAAGTACGTGATACTCAACCCTTAAACGTGAAAACCTCATCTAAGATGTTATTAAGTACTTATAGAATGACAATCTTACAAAAATATAGTAAAATTTCGATGCTAGTAAATGCCCCCTCAAATGTCATTGAACACGTTTTTAGCTATACATTTAGGGGGCATTTTCGATGTTGTCATTTCTGTAGTATTTGGTGTTTATGCTTTAAGGTTTAGCCTTTAATATACCTAAATGTAGTGTTATAATCATTTTAGGGGCATAACACCAAATGTTTTAAAAATATTTAGTCATCTATGAGCGTATATGTAGCATAAAAAATTTGTATAAATGTAATAACCTATTACACATCACAAAGTACATGACTCTCAACCGTTAAACGTGAAAACCTCATCTAAGATGTTATTAAGTACTTATAGATTGACAATCTTAGAAAAAGAGTAAACTACACCGTTCGTCCTTGTGGTTTGCGTCGACCACAAGGAGTGTATTATTGTATTATTGTATGTTCATATATTCATTTACCTTTCTCTTAAAAATGTGCATATGTACACTCTTCGAGGTATTCGTATTATATTGGTTTAGTTCAAGATATCTTATTGAATGCCCTGAATTGCCTTTATTCTATTGGTTAAAGAGTACGTTTCACGTTATTATAAGAAAATAGAAGCTAAATCGCATACATATGCATGTATCATAATGAGGATTAAGCGGATCTTCTTGAGTGGGTAAACTCATATATTGTTTCTATCAATTAGGTAGAGATAGGAAATGGAAGGGTTACATAATGGATCATAATATGCAATTTCTTTATGCGTGTGATGAGGCGAAAAATGATCCATTTTTAGGGGGTCATTTAAGCCCGAACTCGAATTTATTTGATCAAATATTGCCCTAAATCATTCCTTTTGTCATTTTAGGTACTTTTGGAGTGAATTCTGGAAAAAGGAAGCATTTTGGACGTTTTTGGAGCATAAAAGTGAAGAAAACGGCAAAGTCTTAATTTTCCTTGCTGGGAACAGTACCTGACGGCATCAAGAGCATTTATGTGACGGCGTCAAGAGTTAAAGTGGTGACGGTCCAGTAGAAATGTGACGGCGTCAAGCATGGCCATCAAGGTTCAAGATATGGTGACGGCCCAGAGCAACATTACACATGACGGCGTCAAACTTGGATCTAGGCAATCCGATTTCACTATGGGCGGCGAGTTGACGGCGTCAGACATTCCTTCTTGACGCCGTCACCTTGTATAATCTATATATAGTTTTGCAATTTTCATTCATAAGGGTGGTGGAATTTTGGTGTAACTTTGGAGAAACCCTAGCACGATTTTTACTGTTCTTTCAAGGGTTTTTACCCTTTGAAACCTTTCATATTCAATTGAGATAAGTATCCTTTCAATTCATTCAATATGTCTATGTGTTGTTTGAATATATCTTACGCTTGTCTTGAATTTAACATGCTAGGCTAGATTTCTTTTGTGTTTGCTTAGATGTAGTGAAACCTAGATGTTGATTATGGGTTGATTGTTTGTTTATAGTTGTTACGGATGAATGATTTTGATGTTAGGCTTAAGAAAACTGGCAGACTTCCATAGGTAACATGCTTGAACGTCTTAAGAAACATGAACCAATGCGTACTAGGTTATTATGGTTGTATTTAATGCATGAGCGAATTCTAATGATCCCATGTTAGGAGCTTCTTGTAGGCTCAACATAGGAGTGAAGTAGGAGCTTATAGAGTTGGGGAAGTACGTACGCCACCCCACGAATGGTATTAAGGAATATAACCCGTCATCCACGCAATTGTAACAAACTATCAACCTGTAAAAGATATCTAGGGAGTAATGAAACCTAAGTAAACACAACTTTACCCATTATTGTTCACACCACATTAGTAATTAGCTTTATTTTCATTTTTGTTATTTTATTTTGATTGCATCTTAGTTATTGGGTTAGTTGATTAGTAACTAATTCCGCCCACTCTTCTAAAAACCCGAGATTTTATTTGCTTTTATAAAAATATAAAAATACAAAAAAGAATCATCTTTCACCTCTAGACCTAGTTTTTAGGCTTTCTAATCCTAGCGACACTATTCCTGAGTTGAACGATCAGGTACACTACCTGGTGGGGGTTGTAAGCTTCTCGAGATCCCTCGAGAGGTAAAACCTGTTGTGATTCCCACGCATCAAGTTTTTGGTGCCGCAGCCCGGGGAATAGTTATTGTCTAGGTTAGGATTTCTTTTTATTAGGTCTACTTGCTAGATTCCTTTCTAGTAAGATTTTATTTTTATTTTTAGGTTTTCTTTAGTCTATCTTATTTCTTCGTGTCTTTGTTCGTAACCTTTACCATCCGACATCATGGAAGGTGGTAACATCTTTGAACCCATCAACCCACCAATTCAAAACCACCCACAAAACCCACCACTACCAAACCAGCCTCCTAGGCCCCGAACCTTAGGAGAGTATTCCCGTCCTAGCCACCAAGGCTATCGAAACACCATTGAGCTCACCCAAGGAGCCAATGTGTCCCCATTGCGATCCGACACCATCCGGTTGGTGCAAAGCGGTTGTGCATTCCATGGACTTCGTTCCGAAGATCCTAATCAACATCTCATGGATTTCCTTAAAATCGTAGATTCTATAGACCTTGATGTTACAACTAGAGAGTCAACCCGATTACGCCTATTCTAATTCTCTCTACGTGAACAAGCTAGTCAATGGCTTGAACGTTTACCCGCGGGATCCATCACCTCATAGGATGATCTCACCACCCGATTCCTTGCTCAATTTTTCCCACCGGGGAGAACTACTAAGCTTAGAAATGATATCTTGATGTTCCAACAACGTCAAGGTGAAACTCTATATGAAGCATGGACTCGTTTCAAGGACTTACTCCAAAAAGTCCCTCATCATGGCATAGATCTTTGGCTCCAAGTCCAAATTTTCTATGACCATATCGATCTCTCCACAAGGCGAACCATTGACCAATTGGCCGGTGGCAAGCTACGTGATCTAAGTGCGGAAGAATCATGGGAACTCATAGAAGATCTTGCTCTCTATGACAACGAAAGTTGGAATGATCCCCGTGATTTGAACAAAACGGTCAAGGCAATATCCTTGCCTTCGAGCAATTCTAGCACTCCCGAACGTAGGATCATGGAACTCGAGGACCGAGTCAAGTTTCTCATGAAGCCCTACGAAGCTTCTAAACCTTCAGGCCAAGCAAACAAAATCACTTCTTCATGCAGCTTGTGTAATGGTCCTCATGAAACTCACAATTGCATAGAACTCCCAAAACAGGCTTTTAAAGACTTCACGTCGTCACGTGCTAATAATGTAAGGGATAAAGGGTTCGTCACTAATCGAGGTCCTCGAAACTTTGGCGAGGCCTATGAAGCATGGAAGGATAAGCCAAGTTTTAGAGGATACCAAACTCGGAGTGTATCCTTCGATGATTCCCCTCCACTCGAATGGTCTGAACATTTCCCACCACGAACCATTCCTGAGCAAAGCTGTGAGAATGCCTTGCGGAAGTTCATTCTCTCTCAAGAACTACAGCTCTCCATGCTCGAGACCCGATTTAGACAACAGCAAGCCGATATGAATGACAAGATTTGTAATCTGTTAACTGCTATTAAAAAGCACGCTGTTTGTAAACCGATTCAGGTTGAAGAAGTCAAATCTGTCACCGTCACAAATCAGCCAACCTCTCCCGTAAAAATAAAAAGCCCTAGTAAACTCTTTAAACATATGTCACCAACGGTGAAGGAAGTCGGGGGCTATGTTAAACCTCAAGGACCAATCCACTTTGTAAATACCATCACTACAATATCTGCTCCTGCGCCTGACATGAACCAACAACCAATTGGGGATAAGGGTCATGAAGCTGAGGGCGAGGCCCCAGAGAGGGACCACGAAGTGGTCAAGAGTCTTGCCAACTTACTCAAGGACCCCATCACGAAAGGGTCAGGCGAATAGGATGAATCGAATGAAAGATCAAAGGGGCACACGAAAGACCCAGGGATTTCAGGTGAATCTACTGTAGAGAAATTAGAGGAAAATATAGTTGATATTGCTATAAGAAGTAGCGATAGGATTAGGAGAAGCAACTCGGAAGTTTTCAAGATTTCTTGCACCGCTAAGGAGAAGCTCATAACCGATACTTACATAGATCCTAACCTCCCTATGAGCGTAATCCCCCTCTCCCTTTACAACGAAGCCTTCCCTGAACAAATCTCATGTAAAGGACTCGATAGTGCCAGAATGATGAAAAGGTTATCATTTATGATTTGAGGGTTCACCTATGACATTGATCTCACCGTAATCAATGACATAAACTTGGTTACTAATCCAACATTAACCAATCTCGTCCTCGGGCAACCATTTGTTAATGAGACAGGAGTAATCCTGGATGAGAAAGATGGTAGTGCCTTATTCACCAACGGCGTTAGGGAAGTGATTTTCCGAAAGGGTAATGAGGAAATATACGAGTACCATCCATCAATAGATTGCAATGCATATGGATCGCAAGATGGGAGGTCGGAAAGGATAAAGCGGCGTGATCCGAATAACCTCAAAATCCCTTGTATGATTGGTCACAAGTATTTCGATAATGTCTACATTGACATATTTCTACCTAAGAATTTTATGTCCTTGTTTCATTATAACAATATTTGTAGATGGGGAATGATTTATAAGGGAGAGAATGTTGTTGGTAGAGATCATGAAATCCAGGTATTCGTAGGAAATATGGCATTTACAGTGGAGTTTACGATCGTGGACAACATTGAGGACTATATCGTCCCTAGGCTATCACAAGTTGTTTTCGGGGCACCCTTCTGTGAAGTCACTAACTTAATGGTTGATGACCAGAACGGAATCATGACTTTCACAGATGGGATTAGGAGAGTGTCATGCCAAACGCCATATAAGACAAAAGATCTCAAAGGAATTGATTGTGACGGGCTTGATAAGCTAGGTTCTCAACTCATCTTATGTGATGAAGATGTTCGAAGAGGATGTAAAAACACTTCTGAATTGTCATGTGGATTCTTTAAGGATGTTAGTAAACTTGGATCCAAGTATCAGGAAGATGTCTTTGAGTTTGAGGATCCAAAATACCTACACTATGAGAGCGATCCCGAGATTGGAGATGACCTAGAGAATGAGACCAACGATGAGGTCACGTGATAGCCCATGACCTTGAGTCTAGCTACAAGACTCGTAAATAAAGAAAAGCGCTTCTTGGGAGGCAACCCATGTTTTGTGTGATTTTTATTTGTTTGATTGTTATTTATTTCCGTATACATGCTTTATTTGTATTGTTGGTAGATCATGTTTCAATTAAACTTGTGAAAATGCTTTATTTTGTTTTTAACTTCGCCTTAATTACATATAAAGGTATTTCGCAAAAGATAAGTGTAAGGGGAAACCCCAAATATGTTTTTAAAAGAAACGAGATTGATCATGATTCTCCGCAATATTAGATGGACATGTGTATTAGTATTTGTTAGAGTCAAATGCTTGTATCGAGTCATAATGATGTTTTGCAGGATTTTCCAGGAAGTAGACATAAGTTTTTCCAGAAATTTTCCGGAAACTTAACGTAAAGATTTATGCAGGTCACTTCTGACGGTGTCACGAGTTTACTCTTGACGGCATCATGTGTAAAATTCTGGAAATTTTGCTAGTTTTGTTTTTCTGACGGAGTCTTAAAGTTTTTTGTTAATTCTTTAGTTTTATAAACTCCAGGAAATCTGCAAACATTCATTCCACAAGCATTATATCTTAAATTGCTTTCTAGGATTTATTAGTATATATAGATTGCCGCCGATTTTACGCGAGGTTGCCTTGTTTGTTTTCTCAGGTTTAACAGGTTACATATGACAAGAAGATGATTTATTTTTCTGGAAGGGAAGCTTTGATTGTTCATTTTCTTGGAGGAAGATCTAACCTTGTTGACACTCTATCCACAACCGAACGAATCAGGGGAGTATTTGATTTCATTCTTTTACCTATTTCACTTTTACATTCTTTAATTGAACATTGGGGACAATGTTCATCCTAAGTGTAAGGGGAGGGTAAATGATAATACCTTATAGTATACACTTGCACTTGAGTTTGTTTATTTGATGGTAGGTGTGTAATAAAACTAAGAGAAATACTTGTTAGTGTAATTTTAGCGCCAAATTTAAAATTTTTTACAACATTTAGGAGTGAAACTTTAGCCTTAGCAAGCGTCTCATGGATAGGAGGTTGTATGACTAGCACAAAACCGTACCACTTAAAAAATTTTCCACCCAAAAATGTGAGGTTCGCCTTTAGATTTGATAGGAAAAGCATTCATTATTAGTGCTTATGTGTGTACCGGTAGCATTTAGATTCTAGAACTTGCGTTAGTGATGCATCCCGAGACCGCTAGTGAGACTACATTCGTGTAGTAGGATTTACTACATGATGAGAGGCATTAGGATCACCCTTGTGTTAAACCCGTATCATAATTACTTGACCATTTAAGTCATATTACTTGGCTAGTAAAGTCAATTAATTTTTCCACACCTTAGCGTTGTATTCATTTTTAGTACACGAAACCCCTAGTACACCCCTCCGAGCCTATCTTTTCGTTTCTAACTTTAAGCATCTTACTTAAAGGAAGAATTTGTTACAACCCACTTAAATGTACACCCAAATCGCCTTAGCCTTCCGTGTATGCACTCATCTTTAGTGCATTATTGTTATATGTTTAAACCCTTAGTTAATTATCTAATTGATTACATGGTTGCTAAGTCGAGTCATATCCTTGTACATATTGTTTTGGAACGATTGGGACTCATAGGTAAAGTACTTGTTTTATGGAGTAATGGGGAAGAACATCATATTATTACCCCCATATGTACGTTAATCTTAAATGTACTCCAAGTGTTTTGATTATCTTAATTCGAGTCATTAGAATAGTTGATTGTAAAGTATGTAAACAGTGTATGCAAAGGGAATGTTCATTCCCTATGATGTATTATTTTGGATGGTAGGTTAAGAGTGTATGCAATATATATATATATAATATGATCAATTATATAAGTGAGCTTTGGTTGATCTTTATGTGAATAAGTTTTCCTTTTAAATCTTAAAATGTTTTGTATTAAATTATTGATTAAGTTAAACTCAACATGAGAAGTGTTAATAATATATATATAAGTCCATTAGACCATATCATACAATTATATGTCCTATCACAATATTAACTTGTAACTACACCACAATCAATTATCATGACAATATAAGCAATAATCAACACATATTTGCAAGCATAGATATAAAGCGATAAATGCAAGAATAAATGTAAAAAGATAAGAGAAAGAGGATGCAAACCGGACACGATGATTTATAGTAGTTCGGCTACAAGGACACCTTCCTTGCCCTACTCCACTCCCCGAGTCACCTATTCGAGAGTTTTCTTCACTACTCAACAAGCTCCCTTTTGGCGGAGAAAACTGTACACAACTTTTGCTTATACAAATTTACGACACTAAGCTAAATGTCGAGTTCTAATAGTAGCTAGAACCAATCTCACAACACGACTTCGATCACTACACAACTTCTACACGACTTCTTCACGACTTCACAACTTCACGACTTCACGACTTCATCAAAACTTCTTCTCTACTCCACTACTTAATCACACACCTACTTCTTCACAACTACATGACTTCTCTTCACTACTACTTCTTCCTACAACTTCTTACTCACTCATTGACTCACTACTAAGTAAGATCATCTTGATCTACTTATTACATATACATACATAACTCACAACTTCACATCATCACTAACTAGACTCTAACACATCTTTGGCTTTATGATAGGGAGGATTCTTCTCTTGCACTTTGAGTGATGAGGGATTGAATCACTTGAAACAAAAACTAATAAACTTATGATTAAAGGATTTTAGAAGGATGTTTAGAGAGAATTGGATCTGAAAATTTTCGTGCAAAAGGTGAGAAAAATTCCAGGTTTGAGGTGGTATTTATAGGGAAAAATTTCTGACAAAATCTGACAGGGGAGCGTGGCCGGTCCCCTTAATTGTGTGCCGGTCCCCTTAAAATTAAGGGGACCGCCCCTTATAATTAAGGGGGCCGCCCAGACGAAAATGGCAGTTTTCTTGTCTTTTTCTGGGGAAAGTTTATTTGGTGAAAAACTAACTAATTTTGGTTAAAAATTTGAATTCATATATTTATTATGAATAAAACATTTTCCTTTATTACCAAAAATGTTTTTCAAAAATATATAATAAGTTTATTTAATTTTATAAACTTTGTAATATTTAAATAAACATCCCTTTGATCATAAAATGTATTAGACATTTGTTTGTACATACCTTAAGTGATTGTTGAAGCATACTCGAGACGTTGAGATGTCGAGGCTTGTTGACGTATGAATGCAAAGATGAATTTTGATCACAAGTAACTTAAGCACTTTACGTTATATGTTGTAACTTACATCTTTGTCATCATCAAAACATGAAGAGGATGTTTAGATTAAATATCGTAATATTCATGCCAACAATCTCCCCCTTTTTGATGATGACAAACTATGTAAACTATGACTTATAGTAAAATGTATAAGTTACTTGTTTACACTTCTTCTCCCCCTTTTGTCGAAGCAAAAAGGTGGACTCTAAGACGAGACTTCTACTACGCTTGAACTCTTGAAATAGAATGTAAAAGGCGAGCTTGCATCATCGTAAGTGAAGCCTTGATCCTATCAACCTCAATGCTCCCCCTTGGTGTATGCTCAAAACATGTTTTGGCTACCAAAGAATCGAGCGGTGAAGTAATCCTTCAAAACAAAGTTAGTAGACAAGTGCACATATATATAATGATGATGATAGATATATGCATGACACTAATAGGGGAACAATATATGGACATATTAGGTATATGCACTAAAGGTATGACACATGCAATTATTGTTTTTAAAAACAACAACCTAAATCCAAAAAAAATTACCATGACCAATGCTAAAGACATGACAATGATTAGATCCTAATGCAAAGATTCGACCGACATATTTTGGTGAAAGATGCCAAAAAATATACACTCTAAAAGAGTTAAAGAAAAATGAAGATGAGAATGATACGTTCTTAAAAAAACGTAGGAAAATGAGGAGGGATGAGCGTGAATGTAAAGGGAAGGTAATGACAAAGGGTTGACAATTATGGTTTAGATTAATATATCGTTTGACAAGGGTTGATGATAGGGAATCATGGGATTTTTAGGTGTTTTGTTGATTGACGATCGAAGGTGGATATGTGAAATGAGGTGGTGATGACTCGACAACACTTGAAGCTTGGATTTCTTCATTGTGTTCTTCACTTGCTAGAAAGTGGAAATGACGCATTTCGTAATGAAATTCACTTGGATGAGGTGGTGATAACTTGACAACACTTGAAGCTTGGATATCTTCTTTGTGTTCTTCACTTGCTAGAAAGTGGAAAAGACGCATTTCATAAAGAAATTCACTTTGACTTTCAGGGATTTAAGTTTTGGTGGTGGTGGTGCACTTAGTAGAATGTAGGGGAATGGTGACATGATTGAGTCTTCTTGTGAAGATGGGAAATGAGGATCAAGTGGAGATGACTAGGTGGAAGCGAAAGAGTGATGTTCAAGGAAGGAATTTCTTGGGTAGGAGGTGGTGGTGATACTTTTGGTGGTGGAGACAATTGTGAGTAGATATATCCATTTGATGGATGGAGTGGTGTCGTCTTCATTAGTAAGGTCAATGAAGAGTTGTTTTGGTGGTAGGATGACAAGTTTTTGTTGGAGATGGTGGATGACTCGGGATTGGTAGTACAAAGGATGACTCGGTTTTGGGTGTGAGGTAGAAGGATATATGTGAGTGAGTGTGATTTCCCTTCCCATTAAATTCATGCTCATTCGGACATAGAGTGTGACACAAATAAAGACAAACCAATATGAAAACGATAATCATGACAATGACACGAAGTATGAAGGCTAACATACAAGGAGGTTTTCCTAAAGGTGGACGGAAGGTATTTGACATCTATATAATAATAGAGTCATGACTCAAGAAGTGGACATGAATAATGAGTGACATTTTAATTTGCATTTTGCTAATTAAAAATACTTAAACATTTCGGATGAAATATTTAAGTTGTCACATCAACTTAGAGAGGTATTAGATTACAATCTAACTATCTCTTGACAAAGGAGTGGATTGTTTAGAAGGAAACAAGATGATGAATGAGAGAGTGACTATGCATGGAGACTCTAGAACACCTAAGACAATTTTGAGACTATTATGACCTATCGGATTGTGACATTAAGGTTCTCATGCAATAAGGGTGTAAGATCTAATGGTAAGAAATATATACCTAGGTGAATGAGATATATAGAGTAAAGCATGTAAAGGCATACAATCAAATCACATAGGAGCAAATAAACATCTAGAAACAACATATATGTGATATGCCATAAATCTAGGAATGAAAGAATCTAATGAGAAGCAAAGTTCATAAAAGTAAACTAGCGTTAGGTATATTTAGGAATAGCAATTTAATCAAGTTGGAGAATGAGTATGAGACTATTACTAGTGGTGCTCAATTAAGGCTAAACACGACCATTTTTACGGGTTACACACACCCAACTTCTCACATAGAAGCAATTCAACCGTTAGGTTAAATTGAGTTTCTAGACAATAGGTTCTCCAGTAGTCATTCTCTTTTTAGAAGAAATTAAATTCCTAAATTTGCCTATCGAAGAGTACTTAATATGAAGTTTGTGGTTCACTAATGCTCGGCTTAATGTGACTCAAACATCATGTTTTTATGAAGGTGAATCTAGATGATATATTTTATTCATGATCCAAATAGAGATGTGTTGAAAGAATAAACAAAAATGTTTTAATCTTTAGTTCATGATTAACCGGTTGTTTGGTTTTGATGGAATATTACTTGATTAAATGAATGTGCTTGATTTAAGAATGCTCCTTAGCATATCTTGAAAAATGAATCTCATTAAGATTATTTATCTTAAATGAGATTGTGATTCTCATATGATATCAAAACTGGACATTTATATATTCTAAAGCAAATATTATTTTCTATGATTTTTGCCAATGTTATATATCATAATTTAACTAGTATTTGAAACAAAATGAATTTTACTTGTTTATGCATTGTGACAAGTTATTTTTCAATTCTAATAACTTACATTATTTCAAAAAGGAATGTGTAGTGCATTATCTTGTAACACAACCATTCAAGCTACAAAGAAAATGAAATATATAGAATATATAGTGTGTATTATTCTTAAATATGTATTTTAGCTAGAAGTGATGATTTTAAGTAGTGTGAGCAAAGTTTACATATGTTGTTAGTTTGCTCATGTTTGGTTTTTCGGATATGACACATTTATCCATTGCATTGCAATGTAAATTGCTTGAATATTTCTGATGAAATATCCAAGTCGTCAATCCTACTTCATTGTATATTTTATGCATGTGTTAAACATGTTATTCTAATATTTGGAACACAACTATTGGACAAGTAGATTTAATATGGCATTATCAACACAATTGTGAGTTATGATCCAATGCATATTCTTTTCATCTACAAAGGATGTAAATATTTTCATATCAATCTAGTGTGATTGAATATGTAGATTCAAGACTGTATCTTTTGTTAAAATTTGATGTAATCTTGAAACCAAACAAATAACAATCCAATTTCTTGTCCACACTCAAAAACATGTCAATTGGATTTGATGAATATATCAACCATAATTTGAATAATGAATTGATATAATATCAAGATCTTTCTTGACCCTCACAAACACTCATTTAAAATAAATAGGCATTTTGATAGTGTGTTCCATTAATCCTAATATTATTTATGAGTGAGGTTGGTGAATGATTGAAATTTGACTTATTACTTCAT
Source organism: Artemisia argyi (assembly GCA_030686995.1). Lineage (NCBI taxonomy): Eukaryota > Viridiplantae > Streptophyta > Magnoliopsida > Asterales > Asteraceae > Artemisia > Artemisia argyi. The sequence continues at coordinate 37,684,512 of CM060707.1, read as the reverse complement.
GATTGTTATATGTTTTGTTTATGTGAAAGACTCTTCATTGTTACTTATAATGAACACACTTAGATTTTGAAAATACTTTTTGTTTTATATAACTACTAATGTTTTACAATGATTCAATTTCTCTTATTAAACAACTTATGGTAAAACAAGGTAATTTGTTGAAAATATTTTAGTGTGTTGTTAAGAGTAGATTAAATTGTTTGAAATATTTATGTGACTAGATTTAACTCATATAAAAGATGTTTGAGTAACATTAAGTCATCTATACCTATATGCAATGCAAGCATAATATTGCAATCCTAACGCAAGAAATCTAGCATAAGATCTAGTTAAGTATAAACCGGAAAACTAGCTATAAACTAATAGGGCACATATGCTTAGATATACAATTAACTAAAAATCAAATAGCAACAATCATCTAATATATTCAATTAACAAAATAGAATCACAAATAAGTTCACATAGCACATAAGACACTTGTCGTCGTTTTGTGTATTATATATACCAATGTTTACTTAGCTCGATTTTATTTGAAAATAAAATAGATTCCTATCCATTTTAAAATTTAATTAAGATCAATATTTTTAAAGCATAAATGATTAATTTTTCAAAGATATATCGACTAGGAATGCCCGACTCGAAGGAAAAGGTAAAATACAAGTTTTATGTTAGAACGAGACTCAAATTTTTGACCTCCGTGTAGTATTTTGACTTTCTGACTTATTTAAGTTTGTAATGGTTACTTGTAAGTATTTTTAAATGAAAGTAGACTCAATTACCTTTAAAATGCCGGGTGGCATGACTTCTACGGAGTTACGGTTATTTTTATATGATTTTTCAAAGTTTTCGAAAAACTGTCGAACAGACAGGCGGACCCCTTAAATTTAAGGGGGCCGCCCAGTATTTAAGGGTGCCGCCCAGACAATTAAAGGGGCCGCCCATCTGATACTAAAAATGCATTTTTTGTTAAAAATTGTTTTCTGACTTTGTGGAAAGGTGTGTAACTTTCTGATTTTAAAAACGAACATATAACACTTGTTTTAAGCATAATCTTATCTCGAGCTAGTATAATTAGTGTATATAATATCAAAACTAATACAAGTTAATCAACAAAACACTTTTCATATTTAATCCTCCTTAATGGGTAATTTGATACATGGATCGTACTCAATTTTTAAAACCATTTGTTTTGAAAATTTGAGCGACGTGGCTCTGGTACCAATTGTGGAAAACTAGAAGGGGGGTTGAATAGTTTTCCCCTCTTTTTCATTTTATAAAAACTTGGTTTCCAAATGTTGATTAGAATTTATTCAATGGTTTGTTTGAAAAATCTTCAATTAAAGTTTAGTATGAAAACAATATATAATCAATATGATCAATTATATAAGAGAGCTTTGGTTGATCTTTATGTGACTAAGTTTTCCTTTTAAATCTTAAAATGTTTTGTATCAAATTATTGATTAAGTTAAACTCAACATGAGAAGTGTTAATAATATATATAAGTCCATTAGACCATATCATACAACTATATGTCCTATCACAATATTAACTTGTAACTACACCACAATCAATCATCATGACAATATAAGCAATAATCAACACATATTTGCAAGCATAGATATAAAGCGATAAATGCAAGAATAAATGTAAAAAGATAAGAGAAAGAGGATGCAAACCGGACATGATGATTTATAGTGGTTCGGCTACAAGGACACCTTCCTTGCCCTACTCCACTCCCCGAGTCACCTACTCGAGAGTTTTCTTCACTACTCAACAAGCTCCCTTTTGGCGGAGAAAACCGTACACAACTTTTGCTTATACAAATTTACGACACTAAGCTAAATGTCGAGTTCTAATAGTAGCTAGAACCAATCTCACAACACGACTTCGATCACTACACAACTTCTACACGACTTCACGACTTCTTCACAACTTCACGACTTCATCAAAACTTCTTCTCTACTCCACTACTTAATCACACACCTACTTCTTCACAACTACATGACTTCTCTTCACTACTACTTCTTCCCCCAACTTCTTACTCACTCATTGACTCACTACTAAGTAAGATCATCTTGATCTACTTATTACATATACATACATAACTCACAACTTCACATCATCACTAACTAGACTCTAATACATCTTTGGCTTTATGATAAGGAGGTAAAGTTGATCATCTACGATGGCACAAGGGTTGGTGTGCTTTGTGGCACCATGGTGTTGGCTGGTCGAAAAGAGATACTCAAGATCTTCATTTAGCTGAGGTAAAGTTTTCGCTTCTTTGATTTCCATCCACGCACACAGACACACTTATTGCTATACACTCTCAAGTTCTTACATTGTACTTTTTCTTGGTATAGGCATTCACGTTCATAGCAACTTTGATCTTGACGAGGAAACTAAATATTTATCTGTTATGCGCGGGGTTGATGATAGTGGATGTGAAGAAAATGAGGACATTTGGGATTCAGAAAATAATGAAACATTTGGAAATGTTTCTGATAATACCATTAACAAGTCATCTACTGACAGCGAGAAAAGATTCTTGTTAATATGTTGAATTGATATCGTTTAATGTACTATCTTTTTGCATAACGACTGTATACTTTAGTATTATTACTTACACACATGTTTATCTTTCTCATTTATTATCACAGGATCCATGTCACCCACAGTAGCCAAAAAAAAGATAAGTGCATGGTATATCGCTCGTTTTAACTATTTACCTTGTAACAACCACTCAGTGAAACTGTATGCAACTTCTGTGGTTATAGGTTTTGACTACTATACTTTCGTTTGATAATTGCAGTTGTTTGAGCAATACGAGGCTTCAAAGTTAGAGGGTTAGTCTTTTTATTGAGTGTGTCCGCAATTGTTTTGTTTTATATAATCATACTTTTGAATTTACCCTCTTTTTTTTTTCTTCTAATTATGGTCAGATGCTAAAAAAGAAAGCTTTAAAAAAGGACTAAGGACTTTCAGCTGATGCGACTGCATATATGCACCATCCAATCTCATGTCCAAGGCTCAGGAAACAACGAGTTCAAGCGAAGTATACTTAATTTTGAATTTTGAAATATTAGAAGATTAGCATGGCCCCTGCGCAAGGATGACACGCACAAATCGAGAAATGGTCCAAATTTTTTTCATAAGTTTTTTTATTATGTTTATTTGAATTAAGCCTTGAAATTGATTAAATAGCATTGATCATTAACATATCCCCTTATTATTGTTTTATCAAAATGATTACATGTTATAGTTATTTAAATTAATTGAATGTTATAGTTAGTTAATTAATTGAATCTGCATGGTAGCTCGAGGCAACCTAAAATCTTTACGAAATACTGTAATATATTAGAAGAAATCATATAATGAATCTAACGTACATATATGGTTACTAACTCAACATGGAGTAGAAATTAGTTGGTTGCGCTTTAACAAATTTTGTCCCTTAAAAGCCGTGAACGTTGCATGTATAACGTCGTAGTCTGGTAGCTTTGGGTGGACATGAGGTGGTAAAGAATATGACTTTTGTAGACGTTTTTCAGGAAGAGGTGTCGTCGTGGAACGCTTACAAGGCAAACTAATTCCCCGTTCCATAGTCTTTTCACGAGGCATGTTCTTTTCGTTAACTGATGAAAGTACTGAGCAACATATTCGAAATTTTTCCATATCAACGTCGTCAATCATGAAGAGGAAACCTCTTTGATCACTAGTACCCTTGCTCAAAGGCGCGTTAAATTCTTCAAAGTCTTCATAAGTATATTTAGCTGAACTATCTTCAGTATCGTTGTCAATAAACTCAAGTGGATTTACGGAGAGGTCAACAAGACAGCTATATGATGTGGAATCAGTATCATCATTGTTGTTAATAAACTCGAGTGGATTTACGGAGAGGTCTATCACCGTGGATTTCATAACCGAATACCTCGCCTTCTTGAACAATGTCGTAGTCGACACTTGAGCATGAAACGGATACTGAACACCTTCTTTGATTGATGCCATTGATATATGTGTTTATGGTTTAAATGTGAAGTAAAAATTAAGATCGACTTGCGAAACTCGATCGACAAGCAACTTGGATAGGCAGCTTAGAGTTGCGGAGAGTTGAGAAGAAAATTATTATATTGAACAAGAATGTCCATGCATTCCCTTGTATTTATGGACAAAACAAACCGACTACAAAAACATATAACCGACTAAAGAAGGGTTTTCTAGCAACTATTTCCATCTTATCATGATACATAATATTATTATTACTAGTTATAAGAGTTTTTTCTAAATTTTTTAATAATTTATGTTTATCTATTAAGTAACTCACTTAAGATTTGCTAAAAAAAAAAAAAAAAAAAAGGGTAACTCACTTGAGTTATTTCCTCTAATGCATATATGTTATCCCAAGTTGTACTAATATGTTTCACCCATAACATGTATCCCTCCCCTACAGTCAGTCATATACAAAATGAATTACCTCGTTTAATAGACAATTCCAAACACCCTTCATATAGTAATGAGTTACCTTGATTAATAATATAGAATGAAATAATGGTTAAAATACAACCTAATCTATCTTCTGTGGCAAGAACAAAAAATACTACTGAAGATGAAAAATGGAATTGGGATGTCCTATCTGCAGCCATCATTATGATCCTAAACTCAACTTTTATAGCATATTTGCTAGTAAATACGGAGTATTAAGTATGACGGAGTTCACTTATTTTCCTAAAACTTGACTAAAGCTCAGACACCTTCAATGGGTCAAAGTCAACTGTATTGCATATACAAATCCCAAGAACAAGCTTAATTAATCAACCAAAAAAATAAAAATTATACCACATGGAGACCTTCACAAAAGGTTGATATATTTGCTTCAAAATAGGTGGCAACCATGAACAAACTATAATGGGTCAAATTCAACTGTATGCAGCAGCATATAAACTTACACAAAAGGCTGATATATTCCTAGAACAAGCCTAATTAAATATACAACAGCACGGGTTTTCAACAAACTATACTGTCATTAAGAAATACCAGAAGGGAAGTAACATTACATCTAAATTACGAAAATAAAAACGTACAAGTAGAACTATTTCATTTGTTAATACACTAGGATTGGATTAAAGTTCAGCGAGTGTTCTTAGCTTGAATATTTCTTCAATTGCATCCGTAAATGTGAAAGACTCCGTGGAATTCACCCTTTCCTGAAAGAACAAAGATTCAGTGAGTGTGAGTTGCCAATCTAATGTTGATATCAACATATAATGGAGTAAAAGTTAAATACAATGATATAGATATGGTAAAAACTTTATATCTACAGTAGATTAGAGGTTTAAAGGTTTCGAAAAGGAATCTGGTTATCCATATTGTTTACCTATCAGCAAATGACATATAGACACCGTACATTTACTCTTACTCGATCAATGACAAGTGCAAATGATCACATCAAACTTAACGTTGTAGTACATGTTCTGTTATCAGCAATTCAGCATATGTGACAACTTCAGTTGCATAACTACCTTTTTAGCCTACTGTTCCACATGTCTTTAATCAATTTCTTTAGTCTTCACAAATTTTCAAACTAGTGTTTCATTTTAGCTCAATGCAATCATTACAAAACGTTAACAATACTTCATTAGCACTGAAGTAACTGGTTGGTTCAATAATATGTGTTCCCATGTAACATTGCAATTATTTACTCAAATTCCGAACAAGTAATGGTTAATTACAACTAACCCGAAAGTGAAAGAGAGTTAGAAGAGAAAATTTTACCTTAATTTTCATCACCATTGTTATCACCAAGGCCTAACGGTGCAAAAGGCGAAATCAAACTCTCAACAACAATACATGCGTTACGAATTCCATCGAAGTTTTGTATCTCTGAGTATGAGCCATTTATACAATCATAAACAACCAACGTATTCCCCAACTGCAACAACAATTTTCCGTCATTTGAAATATACAAAGGATCATGAAATTTCATATACGAAGGAATCACATTTCGATCATTCGGATGCGAGATGGAAGCCAACTTAGTCCAAGAATTCTTTGCTCCATAAACCTTCATCACCCATACAACCACCGCACGACTTTCAATATAATTACAAAGAAGACACAACCATTCTCCCAAAACCCCCAAAGCCAATGTCTTATCACCTTTACCATCATGCTCTGGCTGCATAACTTCACCGTAAGTCTCCTTCCCCAAATCAAGAGAAACTATATCCATCGAATCCGCCCAGCCATCACCAGCCGCCCAATGAAGAGCTCCATTTAAAAACTTACCATCATTAAAAGTACTAAGACAAGGAAAACGACCGATTTCCTTCCAACTTCCAGCTTTTAATGAATATATCATAGTACCCAAGTAAGTCCGAGTTTGGTATAATTTCACAACTTTGTAATCATGAGTCATCTCATCGTACCCAAAACCACAATATTCCTCCATCGAACCACATCGTTGAGGGGATGGCAATAAATTCGATCTCCTAGTGGTCGGGTTGTGAATATACAGAGTATTATAATTCTCAAGTAAAATGCATACTAATCCATCACAAGACCCAACTATCCTAATCGGTAGCGGTTGAGGTCGTTGCAACGGGTTATCGAGCACTAACTCAATATTAACAGATTTTTCAAACAACACATCGTAGAGAGGACAACTGCTGAGAATGTTTCTTTGTTCAAAAATGTTGTAAACAAGTCTATGATGTGCATAGTTAATGTTGTCGGTACAAGATAAAGTATAACGTGATTTAATAAAATGTTGGTCGGAGATTAAAGAGTACCATTCTTTGCAAACAGACTTACATCGCAACAATGATTTAACTGAAGCCTTCAACAGGATTTCGCAGATGATTTCAGTTGGAAATGATGCCTTTGATATTTGTTTATCTTTGTGTGCCATTTTTGTTGGCTTTGAGTTAGGGTTCTTAAAATCATTTGATTTGGTTGGTATTGGCCTATTGGGGGAGAAATAATAACAAGACTCTTGTCGGATATTTTTTATATTTACATTTGCACCCTTCATGTGTTGCTCATTCTTCAACTATTCTTATTGTTGTGTACCCTCGGTGGTAGTGATGTTCAACGTGCAATAGTGGGTTTTTGCTTGTGATTTGGTGGTGCAAACCACTCAACGGTTCGCACTTTTTTTTTGTTACTAGAAAGGTGCCCGCGCGATGCTGGGTGAATTGTTGAGGTGAAGAGGAGGGAGGTGGGGTGGTGGAAAGTGGTTGTTGGGGTGGTTGTTGAGGTGGTTATAAATTGTTGGGGGTGGTTATAAATTGTTGGGAGTGATTGTTAGTGGTGGTTGTTTCCATAATTAGTAAGTAAAAGTCTGAATTTTTAAGCCTTTCTAATTATAAAAGTGTCCCAAATACATTATATAGTAGTATAGAAGTATATATACTATTGAGTATGTTTGTATAAAGTAAGGTATTTTTGTGTTGGGCAAATACTATCAAAATGCACTGAACTTGACACCTTTTGTAGTTCTGTGTAGTGATTTATTTATTAATATATATTTTTTTTTATTATTATTATTTTTATAATGAAGTACTCACTCCGTCCTAAAATATAAGTCCAGTTTGGCTTTTTTAATTGAACTTTTATCTTAAATATTTTAAGTTGTATTATATATTATTTGATGCAAAATATATATATGGAGAGTGTTTTATTATTATTATTATTTTTATAATGTAGTATGTATTTTCATTTGGTATAATTTTCATCAAGTAATATATAATACAAACAAAAATATTTATGGTCAAAGTTTGATACAAAAAGTCAAACTGGACTTATATTTTGAGACGGATGTAGTAATAAACTTTGAAAACTATGTATTACAATTTCGAATATTCATTCAATGAGCCATCCTTGTATTCAATGATGCTTGTTTTGAATATAAATCCTGTTTCTCTCTTCTAAAGAGATTAAGCTTTTAAATAAGCTAATAGTAGCAAAGTATAAAATTTTCGGCTTTTGTTTGCTATTAATTTGTAACACTAGGAGAGGAAAACTGCATTTTATTACGTTGCAGTAAGATAAAATTCCTGTAATCCTACCACATTTACTCCTCATACAACACATGGTAGCCGTGATCGGCAAGATTCAATATCTTCAACCGTTTGTGGTAAGGGTAACTTTTGCTTCGCTATTTGTTTTTTTGCCTTGTGTATAATCGCGAGTCTAACTTAGATCTGTCAGTTGACTATCTTTGAACTTTTTTTCACTTTAAGCACTTGCATTGTGTATCTCATATTATGCCTGCCATTCTGTTTGATTTTGTATGTTCTTGATGCTTTATAAAGTCTTTAATTGGGTGGGTGTATGGAGTCATGGATTTATCAGTTTGCTGTGTGAGAATTTTTAGCTGGTTTAAATAAAGGTTGGCAATAGGTGGTTTGAGGCAGATTAAATTGGGTAGTTTTTAAGTAAATATCAATAGAGGTCAGGTGAGGGTGCCCGACAAACACTCTTATCTTTCTTTTTTTGACTTGATAGCCAATGTGTTAACTGTGATCACAAAAGTAGATTATGACAATAATAATTTAAACTTTTTTGGCGGTTTGGAAGGTTTTATGCGTTTGAGTATATTTCCGATGACCTTTAACTCAATTAACCTGGTGGAGTCATTTGACATGTTTCTCTTGAAGTTAAATGGTCGAAACTGTTCTATCGAATGGCTTGAAAGGTGTGATCATAAACTTTTTTACATAATTTAATTTAATACCATACTTTATGGTATTAAATTAAATTATGTAAACTGTTTACAGTATCACAACTAAAATATGTTACATACACAAGTTCCAAAAGAACAACTGCTAAGACGTTAGGCCGGCCATTGGCCACACCTTGCAGAAAGAAGTGAGGTAGAGTTGAGAGGAAGCAGAAGCAATCTCCCAACATAGGTGATTAGAGGTGCATGCTAGAAAAAACAGCATGGATGATCATCTCAAACCAACGCTGTTTGTTACATGGACCCTCACCTCAACAATGTCAATTTGTGAGTACCTAATAAATGAAAACATAGACGATATAATAGCTTCAGCAAAACCTTTCCTAGCCAAGTAAACCACATGTCCCAAATTCGGCTTGTTGCAGCTCCTTCCAACTCCTTGTCAGGAACCTTCATCTTTTCTTTAGTAGCAGGATGTAAATCCCCAGTTGCTATACCCTCAGCAAATCCTTGTGCTATGGGTGACCCTACGTACAAATAATCTTCTTCTCTTTCGGAAACCATATTTGTAAGATGGACTATAGTTTTGTTGTCGGGGTTGTATACCCGTTGATGCTGAAACGTATTCATTATGTTCTTTATCGAGTCCATATACTTTCTTAAGTTTTCAGGAGTTGCATCGATCGCGCCTGCATCCTTAATAACCTGAACATGGTGCAAATTAGCTTAGAATATTTTAAAAGTAGGAAAAGGAGAAAGTCGCATGCAGGATCATAAACGTACCTTGAGATAGTCATACTCCTCTCTCATAACACCTTTATGATTCCTCATAGCGCGGATGGCTCCTGATATGCCAACTCCTGGGATATGTAAATAATCACATCCACCCATAATACAGGTTTGTAAAACCATCTCTTGGGTGAAGTCTCCAAATGCTTTGCTACTTTCTAGCTTTGACCGTTCGAACAGTTTGTACGTTCTGTTATTGGTATCCCTGAAGATAATCTGTGCCCAGAAGTAATAGGTTAACTTTGAAAGAAACGGATTCTAAAAAGCTATAAACCAAAATAGCGTTAAGAAATTACCTTCTTGCATCCGTAAGCAATGAGGTCAGTATCGGAAGTCAGAATTGCATCGGCTTTTCCCGTGAGACAAAGATAGGCAAGTTGGGGATCAGCTTCGTATGGTGCTACGACGTAGCTTACGTTCTCCTGTTTCAATGTCTTCAAAGTGAAAGCATTTAATTAGTATGAGGTAAAAATTCACAATTTACATACGAAATCAGAAAAGGGATTCACAACAGTGTTATTACCTGTATTAGAACATAAACTATGTCATGCGTCACAGTTACAGTTGTTGCTTGACCACATTTTTTTCCCTCATCTTCGTTGGCTTTATCCGTGCTGCCAGTTCTTCTCCTGTGCTCGATCAAAAGAAAAAAAGCGTAAGCAACCACAGTACTATATTTTTTACTAAAAATAAATTCACAAAATTATATCTTACTGATCTTGACGTGCATGGTGCCTGATCACTTTCTTGATTGGTAACTTAGCCCCGTCAAAAACGATATAGGGCTCAATGTTAGCCGACCGCAACTCATTCACTTTTGCCATGAACTTTTCAACATATCTGATGACGTAAAAACCACAACGAAATTTTAGCAATCTCAATGCAACCATATATAATCAATACCCATAAGTAAAAATGGAAGATTATATTACTTGATAGCAACAGGTTCTGAATGGAGAATAATTTGATATAACCAGCAGTAGCCGTCTACAGCAAGTGTGTCGATACAACCAGCCATGTCCGATAACTTAATCTCAACCAAAACATCTTGAATTTTCTTATTCAACTTATGAATACCCATTGCTCCGCTGCATTTATAATTTTTATTTATGTTTTATATCTTAATCGATCACCAACGAAAAGAGACGTTCACGATGTTTTGGAGAATATAAGTAGTCAGATTGCATGCATGACTAACCCTTCTTAACCATGCAACTTGGCCCACACGTATACTTCTATCTTTGTTTTTAAATCGATGCATGCAACAATAGGATAGTTTGAAGCCCATGGTTAACAAAGGTTTAAATAACGAGGTCCATAGTTCAAATTATTTTCGTCTAATAAACCCGGCCCATTAGAGCACTAAAGTTAGGGGTGTTCATGGATCGGGTAATATCCACGATAACCGAAAATCGAAACCGAACTGAACCGAAAACCGAATATATATATATATATATATATATATATATATATATATATATATATATATATATATATATATATATGGGAGCTTTATTTTCAGAACCCTGTTAAGTGCGGGAAATGCGAGAACTCCAATTTTGTATTAGAAAACATGCATGTTCACATAAAACATGTATGTTTTCTTACATACACCTTAATACACGTAATGTATAATTGGAGTTCTCGCAGTTCCCGCACTTAACAGGGTTCTAAAAATAAAATCATTTTGTATTGATTTGTTGCACTTAACAGGTTTTTATATGAACATGTATGTTATTCATGTATGTGTATTAAGGTGTATGTAAGAAAACATACATGTTTTATATGAACATGCATGTTTTCTAATGCAAAATTAGAGTTCTCGCAGTTCCCGCACTTAACAGGGTTTTGAAAATAAAGATACACTATATATATATATATATATATATATATATATATATATATATATATATATATATATATATATATATATATATATATATATATATATATTATGTATTTATATATATATAAATCATGAAAAAAAAAACCCACTTTGGTAGAAAAGTGAAAAAAGTGTACAAATCAGCCCTTCCTTCCCCTCCTTTTTTTCACACCAAACTACATGGACCTAATTGTATTTTCCTTCATTTTTTAAGGAGGTTTTGTAAATTCGCACCCTACCCCCACCCCCTCCCAAAAAAAAAATGTTTCCAGCCAAATTTTTTTTTTATTTTAGGGCAATTTTTTTATTTTATTTTTTATTTTTTTTTTGACCAAAAATTTTCCCGCCAAAAATTTATAACCGTGATGCACATTTTTTTTAGTGCATCTCAGTTATAACTATGATGCACCAATTTTTATAACTGAGATGCACTAAAAAAAAAAGGTGCATCAGGGTTATAAATTTTTGGCGGGAAAATTTTTGGCCAAAAAAAAAATTTTTTTGCCCCAATTTTTTTTTTTTTTTTTTTTTTTTTTTTTTTTTTTTTTTTGCGGGAAATTTTTTTTTGCCGGGGGGGGGGGGGTGGGGTGGGGTATGTTTCAAAACATACCCATGAAGTTTGAGATGTTTCAAATTAAACCCTATAACTTTTTTTCTCACTTTTCTAATGAATTGCACTTTTCTCTAGAACCTTACCCTATATATATATATATATATATATATATATATATATATATATATATATATATATATATATATATATATATATATATATATAGAGAGAGAGAGAGAGAGAGAGAGTTAGGATCAAATAGGAAGAATAATTAAAATAGGAAAGATAAGAAGTAACCACAACAACACATTCTAGATGCACTTACAAAAATGGATGCATCTTCATTCAAATTTTTCCTCCCATATAAAAATGTGTGGCTAGAATTACTTCTTACCCTTCTTATTATAATTAATCTTCTTATTGGACCTACAACACAAGCCTAAAAACATGCCTAATGCATAAATCACTTGTACAATTTTATTATGTACTTTCTTTCTCCAAATTTCCACCAATCATTTTTTGAAATCAACCAATCAAATCATTAGGTACATTTGTAGGTTTGATTAGTAGGCACAACAATCATTTTTCTATGTCAAATGGCCAAAGATGCAATCTAACTGGTATAACCTAGGAAATTCTAGTGTTTTCCATAAGTTTCAAGGGTGTTTGTTGGTCCAGTTATTAGAGAGAAAAGAGAAAGCTTGAGGATGGAGTGGAGATGATGAAGATGAGTCCTTGCCAAGGGTTAAGCATAAATTATAATAATCACAAGTAAGTAATCCTTTGTCTTGACTCCATGAGGTTATAGATTAGGTGGGAAGTAGGATTTCATCATATGATCAAGATATGATCATATGATGATAAAATGGAAGTTGAGTATATTTGATGGGTTATGTTAACCCTTGAATTTGGTATTGATTATTATGTGTTAGGTTTTGGTTAATTATGAATATTGATCATAATAATGATGAAGGATGATGATGAGATGAAGATGATGATGGTGATGGTATTATGACTAGTAGCTTAGCTTTGGATGCTAAGGTAAGTAACTTGCACTAAAACATGTGTTATATGTGTGTTATCCATATATGTGTTATGATTGTGGTAAATTAGCACTTGGTTTGAGTAATGGATGAAAGTTAGGGAAGTGGGATTTAGTTATGACCAGTGTTCTGAAAGGCTCAAGGCGCACTAAGGCGCAAAGGGGGCCAAAGAGCCTCAAGTCGAGGCGCATTCCAAGGCGCGGGATTCATGAATGCGAGGCGCACTAAAAGCATTAAGTTTTTTATAACATATGTGACCATTTATGTAGCTTAAATAATACAAAATAACATTAAAATACTTAATGCATAACACATATTGCCATTATAAATATTAAAATGGATCGGTTGTCACTTCTAGAACGGATCAACTCTTTTGCTCGATGACCTATATAGAAATTAAAATCCATATCAGACTAAATATGTTTGTGTCCTACACTTGTAGCTTACATCTAACAAAGCCCACAATTTAACCCAAAATATCAAGCAAGCAATATATTAATATTCAAGGCACAATGGTACATTTTCATGATAATATGTCGTAAAAAAATATTTAATGAAACAAAATAACTTCTTAAAGAAAATTTCAATCAATAAAATAAACATAAAATCAATTCAAATTTACAAATTATATAAATATTCACCTATGACTTAAAAGGCCCATGCATTATATCTTAAAAAAAAAAAAAAAAAAAAAAAAAAAAAAAAAAAAAAAAAAAAAGCCCCGAGGCGCAAAATATGGCCTAGGCGCAAAAATCCCCCGAGGCGCCAAGGCGCAAAAAGCGCTAAGGCGCGGGCTTTTTTTGGGAGTCATGCATGTGGTGCGCCTCGAGTCAAAAAAAGCCCCAAGGCTAGCGCCTTGTGCGCCTTAGCGCCTAGGCGCGCCTTAGGCGCGATTTTGACAGCTAAGCATGTTTTTGGCTATTGCTAATGAGACTTGTTGTAGCTTATATGATGAAGATTTGTGTTGTACGATTTGAATGTTATGGTATGGAAGTAAAGTAAGTGATCATGATGCTTATGTGCTAATATGTGTATGATATGTGTTTTATGTCGGGTTACTTACTAAGCGAAAGCTTATGGTTTAGTTGTTTAACCATTTTGTAGGTTTGTATGCTTTCATGGATGGCTTGGATAGATGGATTAAAGGAATTGGATATGCAAGTATAAAGGTAGTATGCATTTAGGAGCTTTGTATAGAATACCGAGCTCTATGATGGTATCATACCCCGTGAGTCTTTTATCGAGTTGTAAACGCGTACTCATGTGTCAAAGTTATGTTGTGGTATGTTAAAGTCGAGTATGTCTAATGGTTCATGTCATAACATGAGTTAAGTGTTTATGACCATGTTTAAAGGGGAGTTTGGATTAATGTATGTTTGTACCCATTTTGGGATTTGAATGGGTCAATAGTCATGGATCAAAGTTGTCATGGTTGTTAATGTTAAATGAGTGTTTGGTTTATGGTTAAAGTGTCAATTTTATGGTTAAAGGTGATATGGTTAAGTGTAGTATGCAAATGGGTCAAAATGGGTGTTTCCACCCGTTACTTTGTAAAGCACATTTTTGTGGGTCATTATGACCAAGTTTATGCATATATTTGATGTTTATAATGTTCTAATTATTTCTGGAAGTTTTGGTGTTATGTCATGTTATAGAAGTTGTTTTTCCGGAAAATAGGTCAATAGTACATCAAAGGGTCATGCAGAAAAAGGGGTGTTTAGGACAAGGTCCATTTTAACCCATTTTGGGTCTAACGGGTCAAGAATTTTGGGAAACCATGTATAATGTATATTTTTAGTTAAATGTAGATTACATGTGTTTAAATATAGGTCTAAAGTGTTGATTTAGTGTTTGAAGGTGTTACGGGTCAAATAGGTCAAAAGTATACTTTAGGGTCCCTATAGTGCACAAGAGGGGTAAAATGGGTCAAAAGTATACTTTAGGGTCATTTAATACATAAAATGGGTTGTAGTTCATAAGAAGAAGTCCGTACTTCATAAATAAGGGTTGTAGTGCACTTGAGGGATACTTGGTGCATAAGAGGTACTATAGTGCACTTTAGGGTCCCTTAGTGCACAAGAGTTGTTTGGCAGTTTTCTTTATTTTATAGAAAATCAACCGTGGCTTGTTGGAAGTCGTGTTACCTATCGTTTTAAAGGTATTTGATTATAGTCTCATCTAAAAATGATTCCAAGGTCTATACATTAACAGATTTTAGTCAATGGTTAAAGGAAAAATGGAATGTACGTAAAGTTAAGCGTTTTCGCGTAAAAAGTTTTAAGTTTTTGGTCAAAGCGTTCACAGGGTGTAACAGTAATCCTGAGGGGGAGAGACGCTCTAAAAGATTGAGACACACCTGGTTGAGGCAAAAGTAGTCAACTAAACTCAACCACGGATGTGGTCAATATAGTCAAACTCCTTAGGCTCAATCTCCGCGGAAGTATAGTGTTTCCCCGGGTCGTTATGTCCCAACGAGGTGTGGATGGTATTAAAACGAATTTGTGATCGGGTGAATTTGGACAAGAAAGGGCTGTGATTGATTACACTAAGGAATTTTGAAAGGAAATAACTTAAATAAGTTATATTAACAAGATTTTAAAGTTGGAAAACCCAAAAACGTTTAAAACTTAAAACGTATACGTTTACATTTAAAATAACGTAAACGTACGAAATAAAAAATGAAAACTGAAATCTGAAAACCCACAGGGGGTGAAAATGACTTTTATAAAAACTTAAGGGTGAAAGAAATTTTTTAGAAAAAGAAAATAAATTTTTACACTAATTAATTACTTGTTATTAATTAATTACTAATTAATATTAATTATTAATATTTAAAATACTTAAATACAATATAATATTAATTTAATACTAGAAAAGTAAAAAATCAAATTTCTAAAATTATAAAATAACTAAAAACAAGTTTTAAAACTAAAAATATGTATTTTTGTCTTTTTTGTGATTTTTATATTAATTAATTACTAATTATATATTAATTACCTAATTAAACTAATTTAAATTATCAAAAATAATAAAAAGACTTAGAAAATTATGGAAAAATTTATAAATCTAATTAACCATCACAGGAATCCTAAAAACTTATAAAAAGTTTGTTTTATATGTTTTTAAACTAATTTACTAATTATTATATTAAATATTAATTAATTGCTAATTAAACTATTTAATTATAAAAACTAGAAGATGAACAGTAGAAATTATAAGAAAATTCCTAAAATTATTTTACATTATATAAAAGCTAGGAAAAATAGAAAAACTAGGTCTTACTTTATAAAAACTAATTATGCTATTTAATACTTAATTATTGATTAATTATAACTAAAACTAATATTAAATCTAAAAATTACCAAATGATAATATAAAAATCTAAGAAAATTTCTAAAATTAGTTTAACATAAAAGGAATTTAATAAAAATATAAAAATGCTAAGTGCTTAACAAAAATCTAAAAAAAAAATTAAAAATTTAAATTACATTAAATAGAAACTATCACTTGAAATTAATTTGTTTTTTCTGGAATTTTCTTTTAGAAAACTATTTTACAACTAAAAACATGAAATTTTTATGAAAACACTAGGAATGGAGCCCAGAAAATAAGCACTTCAAGTGCTTATTGCCTTAACAGTTGACTTTGGTCAACTGTGAGGGCAAAAGGCTTAGAAATAAGCTATAAACTGAGACCAAGGGTGGTTTATGGTATATATATGATTAATGAATAGAAATAAGCCAGAAACAACTAAACAAATCCCCTGAATAAGCCAACTAAGCTGATTAAGCTACCTCAAAAGACCCACAGGGCACCTAAAAGGGGACAAGGTTTATGGACCTTGCAGCCCTAACAAATGAGGTACAAACTACAAAGTAAGCCGAAGACCCTGAAGATGAGCTTATTGGCTTTTCAAAAAGCCAATAAGCTCATTGTGGGACCCACTGAGGTGGCCAGGGGATGCCATTGAAGATGATACATTGGACTGATAGTCTGTGTGCAGGGCAGAGGCATGCCTTGCAGCCTACTTTGATAAGCAATAAGAAGCTCAAATAAAATCTTAAAAATAAGGGCTTATTGGATTCCTAAAGACTAGCTGGGGGTATTCAACTCCTAAAAGTTTCAAGAACTAAAGATACACACAAAAATCAAAACAAATCTTTGAAATATGGGCTTTCTGCACAAAGGGACTTTTTGACTTTTTAGCTAAAACTAGAAATTTGACTTTGGTGAGATTCTAATCTATCCTACTGATTTAATAAGCTATCATAAGCTAACTGAAATGAGCTAAGTCACCTAAAGATGAGCTAATATGAGTGATTATGGGTCCTAATGACCCAACTGTAAACAGATATGCAAAATTTTAAGTGATTTTGACTTACGGGACTTGAGACCTGAGTTTGATGGTTATATTACACTACAATGACCTAATGTAACCTACCAATGTTTAAATAACACCAAGACAACAACAAAAGAACAGACACACAGGCAGATCCAAACACCCCTTAAAGTGAGCTCAGTTGTGAGTTTTTCAAAGCAACATACAAATTTAAACTATAATGATGATGAAAACTACTCCTATAAGCTATTTAGGTTATCTAAATCCTAGAATGACAGCAATGAAGTAGAGTAATAAGCTAGGCTACAGATACATATGCAGAATTGTAAGATTTGCTTACAATGTGATCCCCAAGGCATGGAACAAGGATACAGACCACTGAATCACCACCCAAATCACTTTCTAAATTATCCTAATGATTCCCAAAAGGTACAAACCACTGCATCCACAGGTCCTTCTTCATCTCTTCATGATTTTTCATTTTTCACTAATTTTCTTTTATTTTTGAGTTTTTTTGCATAAAACTTGAACTAAATTAAGATGTAAAGGATCCAATGAGTTGAACACACTTAATGAAACTTGTGAGAACAGTAAACCATCACTTTAAACAACTTTTAAATGAAATTGAGATATTAAGCAAAAATAAGCATAATCTGAAATAGAACTAGAAACTTGAAATTCTGATTGAATGAAGGTAATTTTACACTTAAAACACTGATTCCACTATTTGAGAACTAAAAAGAACAATTAAAACCTTAAATTACATTAATACAATTTAAGCTTAAACTACTCCTACTACCACTACTCTAACACCTTTCATTCTTTATTTTTTCTTGACTTAAATAAGTCTTGGTGAGTCCCTGAATCTTTCCCACTTTCTTGAGGACCCTTGGATCAACTTCAAATGATCTTGGCCGTTCAAATGTGTTTTGGCGCCAAAAAGGTCTTGGGACAGTTGGGGATTGCTTGGATGATTTCAAGGGTATTAATTGGGGTTTGGAGGGTTGTGGTGAGCTGGGGAGACAAGCAATGGGTTGGCTGATGTGGAGGAGGGGGGTTGTGGAGTATGGCAGAGGAGAAGCATGCCAAGTTGAGGGTGAGGTGGAAGATGGTCAACGTGGGTTGACTTGAGGGTGATAATAAAACAGGGGTGGGTTTGTTTTTATATTTTTGGATGGGACTGGGAATGATTAGGCCAAAGGTGGTGGTGTGTTGGATCAGGCTTTGGAATTGGACTAAACAATTAACAAAAGTCCATTTTGTTTAGTATTAAAACACAAAGACCATTCATGTAATTATTTGAAACTTGTGGGCTGAATTTGTCAATCTTCCAAAGTGTAATTCATGGGTAATTCCTGCCAAGTATGAATAGTCCAAGGGTTGTAAATGCCATTTTTCACTTTTGGTCCCTCAGGGACTAAAAATGACAAATATTGAAACTTGAAGGACCAAAATGTAATTTTCTCAAACTTTTTTATCCAAGGACCAATGTTACCCATTTGCGATTTCCCAAGGACCAAAATTGATTTTTCTTTCAAAAATATCCCACCAGGGACCAAATCTGCCAATTTATGAAGTTCAGGGACCAATCTTGTAAATTTCCAAAACTTTTGAGATTCTTCACCAAAGGACTAAATACGACAACTTATGATTTTAAAAGGACCTTTGGTGATAATTTTCCATATTTTGAATGACCAGGGACTAGTTTTGACATTTTATGAAAGTTGGGGGACTGAAACTGCCAATTTTGAAAACTTTGTACGTTTTTCATTTGTTTTTACTCATTTTACATCTAAAACATATAAAACACATTTTTGAAATATTTTCAGTATTTTGATGCATTTCTGAGTGTTTTAATATGTTTTGAAGTTCAGATTTGACCAAAAATGATGAGTGTTTGAGCACTCATCAACACCACTATTACTTCTTCATCAATGCAACGAACATCATCAACAACTGGATCAAGAAGTTGCTGCAACTAATGCACCTAGTCACTCTGAAAGAGAAGAAGAAAGTGGTAGTGTGTCTGTAATGAGTGAAAAATTCAAAGATGCAGGAAAGTCAAAAGTAAATGAACCAACAACGATGCGAACGGTTGAAAATCCTGAGGCATTTTCATTTGGTCAATTTGCTACGGGGATCATAAGTCACGTAATGGATGAACTATTGATACGTGGGAATCGCACCAGGCTTTACCTCTCGAGGGATCTCGAGAAGCTTACAACCCCCACCAAGCAGTGTACCTGATCGTTGTAGTATAGTATAGGGACAAGTACCGGGGGATTGATCGTTCAACTCAGGAATAGTGTCGTTACGATTGAAAATTAATCTAACTAGGTCTAAAGGTGAAGGATGATTCTTTTTGTGTTTTTATATTCTATGAACAGCAAGTAAAATTCTCGGGTATTGGAAGAGTGGGCGGAATTAGTTGCTAATCAACTAACCCAAAAGCTACTAATTTAAACTAATAAACAAGAAAAGTAAACTAAGGTTCTACAAGGGATGTGAAGCATGTCTACCTATGATATGTTACTCCTTGCTAGCTATCAAATTCTACCTATTGAATTGTCACACCTTGTTTTAATTGACGGGTTGTATTCCTTAATACTAGTCGTAGGGCCGTGTACGATCTTCCCTAACTCTATAAGCTCCTACTTCACTCCTATGTCGAGCCGTTAAAAGCTCCTAACATGGGATCACTAGAATTCGCTTATGCATTAAATACAACCATATAATCGTAGTACACCTCCGATCATGTTTCTTAAGACGTTCAAGCAAGTTACCAATTGGAAGTCTGCCAGTTTTCTTAAGCCTAACATCGAATTCATTCAATTAAACAAGAAACAATAGGAATCAAGAATTATAAGCTAAATTAACTAGACCTATTGAAGTTGTCACACCTTAATTGATGAAGATAGACACAAACATCAACAAAGACATCAATAAGATCTAATCAATTATATACAAGTTTCACATAATCATAAGTAGACACAAGGTGAACTAGCCAAGCATAATTAATGAAGAACAAGCAACAATAATGATAATTGAAGACATGAATTAAGATAGAATCATCAAACCATTACAAGATGTTTATGGAGTGATTGAAACCCTCTAAGTTTCTGGAAAAACACCTACCTAAACCCAGGAATCGACCTTAGGGTTTAGGGCTTACAAAAAGTGAAGTTATGATGTTATATTTATAGGCTGATTTTCTGTCAGCCCGATCATGACGGCGTCACGACCAACTTTTCTTCACCAAATTGTAGATCTCTTCGTCCTCTTCGCGTGGGCTTTTGAATCACCTAAATCTGAGTTCGTATGCAAAAGTTATGACCAAAACAATATCAGCTACTCCGCGCGCAAGTTGTGACAAGTTAACACGTGATGGCCTACGTGACGCCTTCAGGAAGTCTTCTGGGCCATCACTCTTTAATTTTACACGTGACGGCCTTGGGTGACGTCGTCATCTCCAATGCACAAAACTCTCTGGATCGTCACGTGTATTGTCCACATCCACCTCTTTTGTTACTGAATGACGACGTCATTAAGGAACTTGTGACGCCTTCAGGTACTGTTCCCAGCAAGGAAAATTAAGACTTTGCCGTTTTCTTCACTTTTATGCTCCAAAAACGTCCAAAATGCTTCATTTTTCAGATTTCACTCCAAAAGTACCTAAAATGACAAAAGGAACGATTTAGGGCAATATTTGATCAAATAAATTTGAATTCGGGCTTAAATGACCCCTTAAAAACGGTTCATTTTTCGCCTCATCAAATACCCTTACACTTTAGATTTGCTTGTCCTCAAGCAAATGCGCTTTTATTATAATCAAAATACAAGTTAGGGGTCATTTAACACTAATATAAAAGTAATTACAACAAATAATCGTTCCACTAAAGACCAAAACAAGCACGGAGGTCATACACTAGCACCTCAGAAATAGTGTTTAGATACTCACATCTCTCGGGTGTAATAAAGTATATATCACAATATGGAAATGGAAAACATCTCTCACTACCGGTCATAGCAAAATAGATTACCATAGGCTTGGGAAAGGATCAAACCTCCACCACTTGGCGTAAGCACCTAGGATAAACTATCAAAGAGGTCTTTTAAAGGGTTATAACGTTAGGTGTAGGGATATGGAATACACGGTTTTGTTGGATATAGGCAATATTTACTGGTGGCGAGTTAATCATCTTGGTTAATTACATGTACAATATGGCGTTGCTAAGCCAAGACTAGACTCGACTTAAGCTAGCAAATCAAAAATAAAAACATAGAATAAAACGGGATGGTAGTCCGTATGTTTTTTTCTCTTTTCTTTTTCTATTTTTTTTCTTTTTCTTTACTTTTTCGATTTTTTTTTTTCATAAACTCTTACCTACCATCCAAAATAATACATCATAGGGAATGTACATTCCCCATACACTTGAATTTTTACATACTTTACAATAAACTAGTCTAACGACTCGAATCAAGATAATCAAAACACTTGGAGTACTTTTAAGATTAACGCACATATGGGGGTAATATAAGATGTTCTTCCCCATTACTCCATAACACAAGTACTTTACCCATGAGTCCCAATTGTCCCAAAACAATATGTACAAGATATGACTCGACTTAGCAACCATGTAATCAATTAGATAATTAACTAAGGGTTTAAACATGTAACAATAATGCACTAAAGATGAGTGCATACATGGAAGGCTAAGGCGATTTGGGTGTACATTTAAGTGGGTTGTAACAAATTCTTCCTTTAAGTAAGATGCTTAAAGTTAGAAATGAAAAGATAGGCTCGGAGGGGTGTACTAGGGGTTTCGTGTACTAAAAATGAGTACAACGCTAAGGTGTGGGAAAAATTAGTTGACTTTACTAGCCAAGTAATATGACTTAAATGGTCAAGTAATTATGATACGGGTTTAACACAAGGGTGATCCTAATGCCTCTTATCATGTAGTAAATCCTACTACACGAATGTAGTCTCACTAGCGGTCTCGGGATGCATCACTAACGCAAGTTCTAGAATCTAAATGCTACCGGTACCCTCATAAGCACTAATAGTAAATGCTTTTTCTATCAAATCTAAAGGCGAACCTCACATATTTGGGTGGGAAAGTTTTCTGAATGGTACGGTTTTGTGCTAGTCATACGACTCCTATCCATGAGACGCTTGCTAAGGCTAAAGTTTCACTCCTAAATGTTGTAAAAAAATTTAAATTTGGCGCTAAAATTACACTAACAAGTATTTCTCTTAGTTTTATTACACACCTACCATCAAACAAACAAACTCAAGTGCAATTGTATCCTATAAGGTATCATCATTTACCCTCCCCTTACACTTAGGATGAACATTGTCCCCAATGTACAATTAAAGAATGTAAAAGTGAAATAGGTAAAAGAATGAAAGCAAATACTCCCCTAATTCATTCGGTGTGGATAGTGTGTTAACAAGGTTAGATCTTCCTCCAAGAAAATGAACATTCAAAGCTTCCCTTCCAGAAATATAAATCATCTTCTTGTCCAATATAACCTGTTAAACCTGAGAAAACAAACACAAAAACCCAAAGCATCAAACCGAACAAAGGAAACTCACAACTAGATGTAATTCCAGACTTAGAGATAAAAACAAAACAATTAAAGCTATAATGCTTGTGAAATGAATAGTTGCAGATTTCCTGGAGTTTATAAAACTAAAGATTTAACAAAAACTTTAAAACTCTAGTATAAACAAAACTCGGAAATTTTTTAAGAATTTTTGTACCTGACGCCGTCAGGTTATAACTCCTGACACCGTCATAATGTTCCTGGAAAAATCTCATGTTAAGTTTCTGGAAAACTTCTGGAAAAACTTATGCCTTACTTCCTGGAAAATCCTGCAAAACACCATTATGACTCGATACAAGCATTTGACTCAAACTATTTCTAATATAAATGTTCATTTAATATTGTTGTGGATCATGCTCAATTTCGTTCTTATAAACAAATTGGGGTCTCTCCTTACACTTAGCTTTTGCAAAATACCTTTATATGTAATTAAGACAAAGTTAAAAACAAAATAAAGCATTTTCACAATTTACTTTGAAACATGAACCACAAACAATAAAAATAAAGCATGCATACGGAAACAAATAAAATCAAATAAACAAACAAACTAACAAATAAAGCTTGGGTTGCCTCCCAAGTAGCGCTTGTTTTTGTTCGAGTCACGAGCCTGACTCTTCTTTTATTTAATGGAAATAGGGGAGGTTTTCCCTACACTTAGGATTAAGTGCGGGTGGAAGTAGCGATACACACCCTTAGGGTGGAAATATGCCACGTGAGGTGAATGGGGTGAGTGAATGGCTTCCTTCATCCTAAAACTACCCGGATAATATTGGTTGATGGGTGGGTCGGTTCTTCTTTTGTCTCCTAGAAATATATCTAAGGATTGAAAGGTGTGTAAAGATTGAGATTCTGGTTCATCAACACTAGAAAATTCCCTAGAACTAGGAGTAAGGTTATCACTACAAGTATTCAAACCTATATCCTCAAGTGGTGCTTGGTCCAAGGGTTCTACCTCCATTGGGATTCCTAAAGTTTCTTCTACTTCTTCCGGGTAAGTCATGGGTGGTGTGTGTACCTTAAATGATGGTTGAGTATTTTGTGGGCTTATGTTATTTACCTCATCATTCCATGTGTCAAGATCACCTATATCCTCATCAGGTGTTTTGGTAGGATCTATCCTAAGCATTCTCCTAAGTATCTCACATGCTTCTCTAGGCATCTCAACTTCTATGTCCGAATCATAAGGATCTCCCTCATTAATCCTATATTCAATTTGCCTAAAGGATTCATCATGTGTTCCTTGATATTCAAAGTCATTGGTCATAAAACCTAGGTCTTTTTGATCAATGTGATCATGCTCGTCTAAATCCTCCTCAATTGTCATCTTAGGTAGTGATGAGGCAAAAAATGAACCGTTTTTAGGGGGTCATTTAAGCCCGGAATTGAATTTATTTGATCAAATATTGCCCTAAATCGTTCCTTTTGTGATTTTAGGTTCTTTGAGAGTGAATTCTGGAAAAGGAAGCATTTTGGACGTTTTTGGAGCATAAAAGTGAAGAAAACGGCAAAGACTTAATTTTCCATGCTGAGAACAGTACCTGACGGCGTCAAGAGGAAAATTGTGACGGCGTCAGGAGTAAAATCCATGACGACCCAGTGAAAACCTGAAGGCGTCATGAGAAGGGCGTTAAGAGTTAATATGGTGACGGCCTGCATAAGGAATACACGTGACGGCGTCAAACCCAGATCTAGGCAGTCCGAGAATTTATTTGGCGGCGAGATGACGGCGTCAGACATTTGTTCTTGACGCCGTCACCTCACAAAATCTATATATACTTTTCTATTTTTCATTCATTAGGAGAGGAACTTGTGTGGAGAATACTAGGGTCGAACCTAATAAACCCTAGGTCGTTTTTAACAGTATTTTCAAGGGTTTTTACCCCTTGAAACCTTTCATGTTCAATTGAGATAAGTCCTCTTTCAATTCATTCAATATGTCTATGTGTTGTTTGAATATATCTTATGCTTGTCTTGATTTCAACATGCTAGGCTAGATCTTTCATGTGTTTGCTTAGATGTAATGAAACCTAGATGTTCATTATAGGTTGATTGCTTGTTTATAGTTGTATTGGATGAATGATTTCAATGTTAGGCTTAAGAAAACTGGCAGATCTCCATTGTGTAACATGCTTGAACGTCTTAAGAAACATGAACCGATGTGTACTAGGTTTTAATGGTTATATTTAATGCATGAGCAAATTCTAATGATCCCATGTTAGGAGCTTCTTAGCCGGCTCGACATAGGAGTGAAATAGGCGCTTATAGGATTGGGGAAGTAAGTACGCCACCCCATGAATGGTATTAAGGAATACAATCTGTCATCCACGCAACTGTAACAAGTAATTAACCTATAAAAGATATCTAGGGAGTAGTGAAACCTAAGTAAACACAATTCTCCCATATATTGCTCACACCTCTAGTTAATTTAGTTTATTTTCATTTCTAGTATTTTATTTTGATTGCATCTTAGTAACTGGGTTAGTTGACTAGCAACTAATTCCGCCCAACTCCTTCAAAACCGAGATTTTTACTTGCTTTTCATAAAACTAAAAAAATACCAAAAGAATCATCCCTCATCTCTAGACCTAGTCTTTAAGTTTTCTAATCCTAGCGACACTATTCCTAGATGAACGATCAATCCCCCGGTACTTGTCACTATACTATACTACAACGATCAGGTACACTGCCTGGTGGGGGTTGTAAGCTTCTCGAGATCCCTCGAGAGGTAAAGCCTGGTGCAATCCCTACGCATCAAGTTTTAGGCGCCGCAGCCCGGGGAATAGTTATTGTCTAGGTTAGAATTTCTTTTTATTAGGTCTACTTGCTAGATTCCTTTCTAGTAAGATTTTATTTTTACTTTTAGGTTTTCTTTAGTCTATCTTTTTCTTTGTGCCTT
The DNA here is from genome assembly GCA_030686995.1 of Artemisia argyi. Lineage (NCBI taxonomy): Eukaryota > Viridiplantae > Streptophyta > Magnoliopsida > Asterales > Asteraceae > Artemisia > Artemisia argyi. Next base: position 37,658,717 of record CM060707.1, on the reverse strand, counting down.
TGTTAGTAAATTAAGTTCACTAACTATTCCGTTTGCCATTATGGAGAACGGGAATCCACCAAGTCCGACACTAGAGTTTTACCAGAAAAAATATAATTACACTAGTTTGGATATTACAAGATGGAGGAACGTAATGAGGAGGACAGGATCTTATATTGATTTTATTGAGTACCTTGAGAAAAGAGGCCAAGTGCATAATGCTTTTAAGGAATTCACCTTGGGAGCTCCATCAACCCCTCAAAATGTCTCACTTAGTGAAACCTATGCACCATATGATCCTTCACCTAGGATAGTTTCGTATGAGCCACCTAGCTGCATGTCATGGTTAGGCACTACCATAGTGCAGGATGAACCCATAGGTGACCTTGATGTGATGGAGGATGTAGCCGAACATGATCACTTTGATAAAAAAGACCTAGATTTTATGATCGATGATGATGAATCTCAAGAAACACATGATGAATCTTTTGGGCAATTTGTATATAGCAGTCAGAATATTGAGGATGATCCATATGATTCGGACATAGAAGTTGAGATCCCTAGAGAAGTACGTGAGATACTTGGGAAAATGTTAGGGTTAGATTATAATGAAACACATGTTGAGGATATTGGTGATCTTGACACAAGGAAGGATGAGGTAAATAACACAAACCTACAAAGTACCCCACAACTCCCATCATCACTTGAGGCACATACACCGCCCGTGACTTACCCGGAAGAAGTAGAAGAGACTATAGGAGCCCCGATAGAGGTAGAGCCCTTGGACCAAACACAACTAGAGGATATCGCCAAAACTGTTACCTAATCTTCCATCCTTGGATGAAAATTTAGGAATTGAAATAGGTTCCGATCCACCCATCAAACCATATAGTCCGGGTAGTCTTAGGTTAAAGGTAGTGTACTCTAAGCCTTGTAGAGAGGAAGCCAATATAGGAGTGGAAAATGACCTTACATGTTTACATCACCCATTTATGATTGATCACAAGAAACATTATGGGTTTAAACCGGGTTTATTAGGTCAAGATGGATCCCCAACTAGTAATCTCTTGAAGTTAATTGAAAATGATCCCTTTCTAGGAGAAAATCTTAATCCATCCATTAACTCGATTAAATTAGGTAAGGTTATGATGATAGGAGCACACCCCTTTGAGCATATAATTCATCCACCACTCTTTTCTCACGAGGCATATTTCCACCCTAAGGGTGTGTATCGCTACTTCCACCCGCACTTAATCCTAAGTGTAGGGAAAACATCCCCTATTTCTGTTAAATAAGGGTAGAGTCAGGCTCGTGACTCGAACAAAAACAAGCGCTTCTTGGGAGGCAAACCATGTTTTGTGTGATTTTTATTTTGTTTGTTTGTTATTTGCTTCCGTATGCATGCTTTATTTTTATTGTTGGTAGATCATGTTTCAAAACTAAAATGATGAAAATACTTTACTTTGTTGTTTGGCCTAGTCTTAACTTCATCCAAAGGTATTTCGCAAAAGACAAGTGTAAGGGGAAACCCCAAATATGTTTTTAAGAAACAAACTCGATCATGATTCTCCACAATATTAAGTGAACATGTATATTCGTATTTGTTAGAGTCAAATGCTTGTATCGAGTCATAATGATGTTTTGCAAGATTTTCCAGGAAGTAGGACGAAGTTTTTCCAGAAATTTTCCAGAAACTTAACATAAGAATTTCTGCAGATCACTTCTGACGGCGTCACGAGTTTACTCTTGACGGCGTCACGTGTAAAATTCTGGAAATTTTACCAGTTTTGTTTTTCTAACGGAGTCTTAAAGTTTTTGTTGAATCTTTAGTTTTATAATCTCCAGGAAATCTGCAAACATCGTTCCACAAGCATTATATCTTATTTTGTTTTCTAGGATTTGTTAGCATATATAGATTGTCGCCGATTTTACGCGAGGTTGCTTTGTCTGTTTTCTCAGATTTTACAGGTTATGTATGACAAGAAGATGATTTATATTCTGGAAGGGAAGCTTTGATTGTTCATTTTCTTGGAGGAAGATCTAACCTGGCCACCTTATTATCCATACCGAGCGAATCAGGGGAGTATTTGATTTCATTCGTTTTACTTATTTCACTTTTACATTCTTTACTTGAACATTGGGGACAGTGTTCATCCTAAGTGTAAGGGGAGGGTAAAATGATGATACCTTACAGATACACTTTCGCTTGAGTTTGTTTGTTTGATGGTAGATGTGTAATAAAACTATGAGAAATACTTGTTAGTGTAATTTTAGCGCCAAATTTAAATTTTTTTACAACATTTAGGAGTGAAACTTTAGCCATAGCAAGCGTCTCATGGATAGGAGATTGTATGACTAGCACAAAACCGTACCATTCAGAAAAATTTTCCACCCAAATATGTGAGGTTCGCCTTTAGATTTGATAGGAAAAGCATTTACTATTAGTGCTTATGAGTGTACCGGTAGCATTTAGATTCTAGAACTTGCGTTAGTGATGCATCCCGAGACCGCTAGTGAGACTACATTCGTGTAGTAGGATTTACTACATGATAAGAGGCATTAGGATCACCCTTGTGTTAAACCCGTATCATAATTACTTGACCATTTAAGTCATATTACTTGGCTAGTAAAGTCAACTAATTTTTCCCACACCTTAGCGTTGTACTCATTTTTAGTACCCTCCGAGCCTATCTTTTCGTTTCTAACTTTAAGCATCTTACTTAAAGGAAGAAAATTGTTACACCCCACTTAAATGTACACCCAAATCGCCTTAGCCTTCCGTGTATGCACTCATCTTTAGTGCATTATTGTTATTTGTTAAACCCTAAGTTAATTATCTAATTGATTACATGGTTGCTAAGTCGAGTCATATCCTTGTACATATTGTTTTGGGACGATTGGGACTCATGGGTAAAGTACTTGTGTTATGGAGTAATGGGGAAGAACATCATTTATTACCCCCATATGTGCGTTAATCTTAAAAGTACTCCAAGTGTTTTGATTATCTTAATTTGAGTCATTAGATTAGTTTATTGTAAAGTATGTATAAATTCAAGTGTAAGAGGAATGTTCATTCCCTATGATGTATTATTTTTGATGGTAGGGTAAGAGTGTATGCAAAAAAAAAAAAAAAAAAAAAAAAAAAAAAAAAAAAACATACGAACTACCATCCCTTTTCATTCTATGTTCATTTTATGTTTTTGTTATTTTTCATTTATTAGCTTAAGTCGAGTCTAGTCTTGGCTTAGCAACGCTATATTGTACATGTAATTAACCAAGATTGTTAACTCGCCACCAGTAAAGACTGCCTATATCCAACAAAACCGTGTATTCCATATCCCTACACCTAACGTTACAACCCTTTAAAAGACCTCTTTGATAGTTTATCCTGGTGCTTACGCCATGTGGTGGAGGTTTGATCCTTTCCCAAGCCTATAGTAATCTATTTTGCTATGACAGGTAGTGAGAGATGTTTTCCATTTCCATATTGTGATATTACTTTATTACACCCGAGAGATGTAAGTATCTAAACACTATTTGTGAGGTGCTAGTATATGACCTCCGTGCTTGTCTTTGGTCTTTAGGGGAACGATTATTTGTTATAATTACTTTTATATTAGTGTTAAATGACCCCTAATTTGTTTTTTTATTAGAATAAAAGCGCATTTGCTTAAGGACAAGCAAATATCAACTGTAAGGGTATATGATGAGGCGAAAAATGAACCGTTTTTAGGGGGTCATTTAAACCCGGAATTGAATTTATTTGATCAAATATTGCCCTAAATCGTTCCTTTTGTGATTTTAGGTACTTTGGGAGTGAATTCTGGAAAAGGAAGCATTTTAGACGTTTTTGGAGCGTAAAAGTGAAGAAAACGGCAAAGACTTAATTTTCCATGCTGAGAACAGTACCTGACGGCGTCAAGAGGAAAATTGTGACGGCGTCAGGAGTAAAATCCGTGACGACCCAGTGAAAACCTGAAGGCGTCATGAGAAGGGCGTCAAGAGTTAATATGGTGACGGCCTGCATAAGGAATACACGTGACGGCGTCAAACCCAGATCTAGGCAGTCCGAGAATTTATTTGGCGGCGAGATGACGGCGTCAGACATTTGTTCTTGACGCCGTCACCTCACAAAATCTATATATACTTTTCTATTTTTCATTCATTAGGAGAGGAACTTGTGTGGAGAATACTAGGGTCGAACCTAATAAACCCTAGGTTGTTTTTAACAGTATTTTCAAGGGTTTTTACCCCTTGAAACCTTTCATGTTCAATTGAGATAAGTCCTCTTTCAATTCATTCAATATCTCTATGTGTTGTTTGAATATATCTTATGCTTGTCTTGATTTCAACATGCTAGGCTAGATCTTTCATGTGTTTGCTTAGATGTAATGAAACCTAGATGTTCATTATAGGTTGATTGCTTGTTTATAATTGTATTGGATGAATGATTTCAATGTTAGGCTTAAGAAAACTGGCAGATCTCCATTGTGTAACATGCTTGAACGTATTAAGAAACATGAGCTGATGTGTACTAGGTTTTAATGGTTGTATTTAATGCATGAGCAAATTCTAATGATCCCATGTTGAGAGCTTCTTAGCCGGCTCGACATAGGAGTGAAGTAGGCGCTTATAGGATTGGGGAAGTAAGTACGCCACCCCATGAATGGTGATTATCAAAATATCAACAAACGTGAAGTCAATGTTATCGTGAGACAACAAGACGTGGAGAAATACGAGTAAACCTTTTAGGAAAAAGATTACCCCGTAAACTCGTGAAATTGATATTTATTTGTGAGACCGGTAAGTGATCACCCGGGTCGTGTCCCAACGAGGTGTGAATGGGCAAATATCGTTTGAGGCTCGGGATTAAAATGCTCGTAAGGATGAGATTTTGATTATTTGGACAAATGAATCAGAAACGTAAAGCAACAAACTAAAAGAAAAGTATAAGAAACTAAAAAAAAAACGTATAAGAAACTAAAAAAAATGTATAAGAAACTACAAAAAACGTATAAATGCGCGGAAGAGAAAGTGAATACTAAACACAATTGGGTCTATAAAAATATTTTTCTACGTACTAAATGGCAAAAGAAGGTTTTCAAGAAAAATTAGTTATAAGGTTAAAATTCTAATTACTACGATTTAAAGACTTGTTTTACGCTAATTCAATTTTTAATAAATACTAAAACTACTTAAGTAATTCTAAAACTTTTTAGACAATACTACAACTGAATATTGATTATTAAAATCAACAGGTTCAATGTTTACACTATAGTGATATTAACGAAACTAGTAAATCTCACAATAACTTTAAGCTAACAAAACGGAAAACAAGCGTATAAGACCCTTAAGCTCCACACCTTAGGCTGCAAAAGATAAGTAAACAACGAAAAATAGGTGCTTCGTTAAGATTAGTATAATAATCATTGCGCTAAAAATGACAATAAATAAGCAATAATATATAAAGCTAAATTACTAGGACTAGTATTAAAACTAGAATAGATCGTACTAGCATTAACACTAGAATAGATCGGACCAGTATTTAAACTAGAGTAGATCGGACTAGGATTAAAGCTAGAATGGATCGGACTAGGATTAAAACTAGAATAATTACTAAACAAAAGTAATGAAAAATAAAAAGACAAACTAATTGTAATAGAACAAGTCTTAGTCACCAACTTTCTCAAGGAGATATGTTTACAAAAAGTAAACTAATTCGGGTATTAAGGTCAAAGATTTAAAAATATAAAGATTTTAAAACAAGCAAGATGAAAATTTAAATAACTAAAACAACATATATATATATATATATATATATATATATATATATATATATATATATATATATATATATATATATATATATATATATTTTACTAGTAACAATAAAATAAATAAAAAAAAACAACTCAAAACTTTATAAGAAGAAAGAGGTGAATAAGAGTGTGTGTGACCATATGTAAAACAATATTTTACACTACACCATCATAAAAACTCTTTATTTCACATTCCTTTTTATAAATATTTTGTAAACTTGGAAGATTTAATGAAGAAATAAAGAAGAATTTGATGAAAGAAAGTTAGATTGCAAGTAAATAAAATTTAAACAAGACAATACTTTTATAAAGCTTAAAACAATAATTCAAATATTACAACTTAAAATAAAAGCTTAAACATAAACTAGAGAAAACTTTAAAAAATGAAGAGAAAAAGAACGTCCTCCATGAGGTGTGGGAGGTGGGTTTTTATAGACCCAAATATTACATGTTTAGTCCCTCCATAAACTACAAAAGAGCACTCCTAAATAATGTCACATCAACCAATAAGCCAAACGTCTCGACCAAGATAACTAATTCCTAGTTGCTTCCATCTTCAATTTACATAGCATGTGCATGTGGGCCACAAACAATCAATTCATTGTTTTATTCTTTTCTTCTTGGTCGATCAAATACCAAATGGAACAAATAGTTTGTCATTCTCAATTCACATATCACATGGTGGTGGGACCCATGCTTCTAGAAACTTGATTTAGTTAGAAGTTTGATGTGAATTGCCACTTGACACCCCTGGCCTTCATTTTCAATCCTTATCTTCTTTATATTTAATTCATTGATCCTTGAAATAAATAAGCTTTATATCGGCCTCGATGCTTCAAGTAAAATTTCATTGGTCTCGTAATTTTTGTGCTCTTTCCAATCTCATGCTTGGTTATGTCATTTTTCCATTCTTTTTCCAAAAAATCTATTCGGGGCTGGCCTTAATATCACAGTATGTATCGCTCGTTGCTGAGTCACGCAAATCTGCATACTTTCGCTCAAAAATTGCATGATTTCGCCCAGAATTCAATCCCTTCGTACCTGAGATGCATAAAAACACGAAAACAAGGATATCTATATTGTTTTTGGCCTTTTTTTTGTATTTTTACGTATCAAAATTGGTGGTGAAATGATGAGTATTTGCATACTCATCAATCCCCCACACTAGAATATTGCTAGTCCCTAGCAATAACTGTTTTGAAAACTTAATGGATTTTAAACTCTTTACCAAAAGCCATCACTTCTGAAGTAGCCAGATGTATCGATTCAAGTGAGAACTATGGTCCACCTGATAACCATGTGATTTTGAGCAAACCACCAGCTTTCAACGGTTTTGATTAGTCTTTACCAAGAGCCGTTTGCTCCTGGACTAGCCAACTCTTGATGGAATAGTCAACATCTTGGTGAGCTGATTACCAATTATGGTTTTTCCACTGCCTTTACCACAAGCCATAATCTTGCGGGCTAGCCACCTCATTCGCTTTATGAGATATGGCGAGTTGATTTGCCATATAATTTTGGGCAAATTGCAAGCCGTCAACGGGTTTGAGTTATCTTTACCAAGAGCCGTTTGCTCCTGGATTAGCCAATCCCTTTGTCGGTTAGACATGGCGGACTGATTACCACAAAAATTTTGAAATAAAGTGAAAAATTTTTGAAAATTTTGGCAAAAACGAGGGTACTAGAAGATATATTTTGATAAAATTCGCTAGAATTTCCCCCCCCCCCCCCCCCCACACTTAGAAATGAATATTGTCCTCAATATTCAAAGTCCCGGCTATTATGCCGACTCTTTGAACGGAAAAAGCTAATATTCGAATCTAACTGTGGAAACACCATATTTCACTTTATTTCTATATATATACATTTTTTTTTGGAACTTATATACATATATACATTTTTCAAACAGCGGGGGGTTGGCCATTCCCCCACACTAGGTGGTAGAAAGTAGAAGGAAATCAGAGATACGGGTGAAAACCCGTATTGTGCTATTGTTTTTGTTCATCGAGTCGCTAGCTTGACTCGATCCCCGAATTCAATTGCCCTTGGGGAAAGTTTGGAGATCTGGGACAACCATGGATGGTATGTCCTCCCCAAAATAATGTTTCAAACGATGTCCATTCACTTTGAAATTTGGACCGTCATTTTGAGATAATTCGACGGTGCCATAAGGATAAACCTTAGCGATAGTGAATGGACCAGTCTATCGGGTTTTGAGCTTTCCCGAGAAGATCTTGAGTCTAGAATTGAAAAGAAGGACTCGATCACCAACGTTAAAAACGCGGTTCTTGATTTTGGAGTCATGAATCTTCTTTGTCTTTTCTTTATAGATCAAAGAGTTCTCGTAAGCTTGATCACGAAGTTCGTTTAATTCATTCAGTTGAACTTTTCTATGATCACCCGCAGTTTTGAGGTCAAAATTGGCATGCTTGAGAGTCCAATAGGCTTTGTGCTCAAGCTCGATCGGAAGATGGCACGCTTTCCCATACATAAGTTTGTACGGCGTACACCCAATGGGTGTTTTGTAAGCCGTACGGAAAGCCCAAAGGGCATCATCTAATTTATCCGACCACGATGCACGATTTTCACCTACGGTTCTTTCTAAAATTCTTTTAATGCCCCGATTGGAAACTTCTACTTGTCCACTCGTTTGAGGGTGGTACGCAGTAGAAAGACGGTGAGTGATGAGGCGAAAAATGATCCGTTTTTAGGGGGTCATTTAAGCCCGAATCCGACTTTATTTGATCAAATATTGCCCTAAATCGTTCCTTTTGTGATTTTAGGTACTTGGAGAGTGAATTCTGGAAAAGAAGCCATTTTGGACGTTTTTGGAGCATAGAAGTGAAGAAAACGGCAAAGTATCAATTTTCCATGCTGGAAACACTTGGTGACGGCGTCAAGAGTTACATCCTGACGGCGTCAGACATCAAGAATAAAATACCGTAGTTGATGACGGCGTCAAAAGTCATCCTGACGGCGTCAAAAGTGCCAAGAATAAAATACCGTAGGTGGTGACGGCGTCACACAGGCCGTCATAAGTAGATCAAGGCCGTTCGAGGAAGTATTTGGCGGCGAGGTGATGGCGTCACATGGTTGTCTTGACGCCGTCAGCTCAGTTTTCCTATATATAGTTTTCTAGTTTTTACATTAAAAAGAGAGAAGTTTTGGAGAAACCCTAAAGACGAATTTGGTGCAACTTTTACAGGTTTTTCAAGGGTTCCAAACCCTTGATACCTTGCATTGTAATTGAGATAAGTGTTCTTCTAATTCAATCAATATGTCTATGTGTTGGTTGTCTATATCTTGTTCTTGTCTCAATTCAATTATGCTAGGCTAGATCTCCTTTTTTTTTGGGTAAAAGGTCAACGACCCGGTAAATATAGGCTAGATCTCCTTTGTGTTTGCTTAGATCTAATGAAACCTAGATATTGATTATGTGTTGATTACTTGTTTATTCTTGTTCTTGGATGAATGATTTTATATGTTAGGCTTAAGAAAACTGGCAGATCTCCAAATGGTAACATGCTTGAACGTCTTAAGAAACATGAACCGAGGCGTACTAGGTCTTTATTGGTTGTATTTAATGCATGAGCCACTGTTTACAATCCCTATAGTTGTGCAGGGTCATGGTGTAGGAGGAGATAAGAGCTCATAGAATTGGGGAGTTATGTATGCCACCCCATGAATGGTATTAAGGAATACGATCCGTCATCCATGCAATTATAACAAGTAATTAACATGTAAAAGATATCTAGGGAGTAGTGAAGTCTAAGTAAACACATTTTCTCCAATTACTGCTCATAACCTTAGTATAATTAGTTTATTTTCATTTTTATTATTTTATTTTGATTGCATCTTAGTTTTGGGTTAGTTGAATAGCAACTAATTCCGCCCACTCTTTCAAAACCCGAGATTTTACTTGCTTTCTAAAAAAACATAAAAATACAAAAATAATCATCCCTCACCTTTAGAACTAGTAATTAGGCTTTCTAATCCTAGCGACACTATTCCTAAGCTGAACGATCAATCCCCCGGTAGTTGTCACTATACTATACTACAACGATCAGGTACACTGCCTAGTGGGGGTTGTAAGATTCTCGAGATCCCTCGAGAGGTAAAGCCTGTTGCGATTCCCACGCATCAAGTTTTTGGTGCCGCAGCCTGGGGAATAGTTATTGTCTAGGTTAGGATTTCTTTTTATTAGGTCTACTTGCTAGATTCCTTTCTAGTAAGATTTTATTTTTATTTTTAGGTCTTCTTTAGTCTATCTTATTTCTTCGTGCCTTTGTTCGTAACTCTTTACCATCCGACATCATGGAAGGTGGTAACATCTTTGAACCTGTCATCCCACCACAACAAAACCCACCACTAGAACCCCTTAGGCCCCGAACCTTAGGAGAGTATTCCCGACCTAGCCATCAAGGCTACCGAAACACCATTGAGCTCACCGGATCCAATGTGACCCCCTTGCGATCCGACACCATCCGGTTGGTGCAAAGCGGATGTGCATTCCATGGACTTCGTTTCGAAGATCCAAACCAACATCTTAAGGACTTTCTCAAAATCGTAGATTCCATAGACCTAGGTGTTGAAACTAAAGAGACTACCCGTTTACGCCTATTCCAATTCTCTCTATGGGATCAAGCTAGTCAATGGCTTGAGCGTTTACCCGCGGGATCCATCACCACATGGGATGATCTCACCACTCGTTTCCTTGCTTAATTTTTCCCACCGGGGAGAACTACTAAGCTTAGAAATGACATCTTGATGTTCCAACAACGTCAAAATGAATCTCTTTATGAAGCATGGACTCGTTTCAAGGACTTACTTCAAAAAGTCCCTCATCATGGCATAGATCTTTGGCTCCAAGTCCAAATTTTTTATGACCATATCGACATCTCCACAAGGCGAACCATTGACCAATCGGCCGGTGATAAGCTACGTGATCTTAGTGCGGAACAATCATGGGAACTCATAGAAGATCTTGCTCTCTATGACAACGAAAGTTGGAACGATCCCCGTGACTTGAACAAAATGGTCAAGGCAATATCTTTGCCTTCGAACAATTCTAGCACTCCCAACCGTAGGATCATGGAACTTGAGGACCAAGTCAAGTTTCTCATGAAATCCTACGATGCTCCTAAGCCTTCAAGCCAAGTGACCAAAATCATTTCTTCATGCGAATTATGTAGTGGTCCCCATGACACTCGTGATTGTGTGGAACTCCCCGGAATAGCTTTTGCGGACTACGCATCCACGCGTACTGACGAAGCGGGAGATAAGTGGTACACTTTCAAGCCCGAGCCAAACACTTACGGTGATTCATACAACCCCTCATGGAAAAATCACCCAAACCTTAGGTGGAAACAAAATCAACCCAATTCTTCCAACCCACCTAATCGTTACCAACCAAACGGTCCACCATCCAACCGTACTTTCAACAACAATCCTTCTAACAACTATGGTAGTACCAACAATCTTGAAGGATTGATGTCAAAGTTCATGGCATCTCAAGAAGCTCGCATATCCAAGTTTGAAGCCGATTTCAAACAAAAGCAAAGCGAGATGACCACTAGAATTGATGCATTGTTGAAAGTTCTCAATGACCGAGAAATGGGAGCACTCCCAAGCGACACAGTCAAGAATCCGAAACTAACCGTTAATTCCATATCTTCAATTTCGTCACCCACTTTGTGTCCACAATACTACTCGGTTAAATCAACGAGCACGTGTTTCAAACAAAACCCAGTTCCCCAAAAGGACCAATCAAATAAAACACCCACTATAGAGCCGGTCAAAAGCATAGTTGAAACACCTCTTACGCAAGACCTTGACGATGAATTCAAAGAACTTCACCTTGAACGCCCCGTCATTGATGTCTTAGCGCGTGCTCCTTACTATAGTGCCCTCCTAGAAAAATATGAGAAGTATAAGCTAGGTAAAAATGGGACCGCCTTCGTTCAAAACAAGTTGCCTAAAAAGCTTGATTATCCGGGTATATTTGTTTTGCCTTGTAAGATAGGAAGATCCGAAGCTTTCGACACACTAGCCGATTTAGGGTCAAGCCTCAACTTGATTCCCTTATCCTTATTCACCGCTCTTAAGCTAGGAAAGTTAGAGGAAACGGAGGTATTGATAGGGCTAGCGGATGGGAGTATTGCCCACCCGGTTGGAATGGTTAAGGATGTAGTTGTTCACGTAGGAAGGTTAACTATATTAGTGGATTTTCACGTCCTAGACATGGTTAGTGACACTACATGCCCATTATTGGTAGGAAGAGGATTTTTAGCAACCGCTAGTGCCATGATAGATTGCAAGGAATCCAAGATAGCGGTAAGAGAAGGCGATACTTGGTCGGTGTATGATGTTAAGAAGCATAGTTATGATTGTGATGATGAACCAACACCGCATTGGGTAGAGATGAATAGGAGACCATCTAGATATGGACCTTGGATAGAAAGGAACTTTATAGGACCTCAATGTCCATTCTATCTAGAAAAAGACTTTGTTGAAAAGACACATTCGGTAGAACAACTCATAGCTAGAGATGAAGAGCTAGACCCCTTTGAGGACCCGTTAGTCTTTAGGAAAATGATTGAGTTATTAAGCGTAATGCCCATCAACATAGAGAGGAATAAATGGAAAAGAGAGGGAGATAAGTGTAAATGGAGGTGGGACAAGCCACCTAAAGAAGGTGACGGGTCATGGCATATTAGAATGACCTTGTATGATCCGGATGGAGAAAAGTTTGAAAGGTCATACCATACTAAGGAAACCGATAGAAAGTTGAAACCTAAGTTTGATCCCAAGGATGTCCTCAACGAGGAACTCACCCGAATCACGTAGTAACCCATGACTTTGAGTCTAGCTACAAGACTCGTAAATAAAGAAAAGCGCTTCTTGGGAGGCAACCCATGTTTGTGTGATTTTATTTGTTTGATTGTTATTTCCTTCCGTATGCATGTTTTATTTTTATTGTTGGTTAATCATGTTTCTCAAATAAAATGTGGAAATACTTTACTATGTTGTTTGGCCTAGTCTTAACTCCAACCTAAAAGTATTTTTGCAAAAAATAAGTGTAAGGGGAAACCCCAAATATGTTTTTAAGAAACAAACCGATCATGACTCTCCACAATATTAAATGAGCATGTATATTCGTATATGTTAGAGTCAAATGCTTGTATTGAGTCATAATGAAGTTTTGCAGGATTTTCCAGGAAGTAGGACCAAGTTTTTCCAGAAATTTTCCGGAAACTTAACATAAGAATTTCTGCAGGTCCATTCTGACGGCGTCAGGGGTTTACTCTTGACGGCGTCCGGAGTCAAAAATCTGGAAATTTTACCAGTTTTGTTTTTCTAATGGAGTCTTATGGTTTTTGTGAATTATTAAGTTTTATAATCTCCAGGAAATCTGCAAACTTCATTCCACAAGCATTATATCTTACTTTGTTTTCTAGGATTTAGGAACTTATATAGGATGCCGCCGATTTTACGCGAGGTTGTCTTGTCTATTTTGTCAGGATTTACAGGTTATGTTTGACAAGGAGATGATTTATATTCTGGAAGGGAAGCTTTGATTGTTCGTTTTCTTGGAAGAAGATTTAACCTGGCCAACCTATAATCCATACCGAGCGAATCAGGGGAGTATTTGATTTCATTCTCTTTACTTTTTCACTTTTACATTCTTTACTTGAACATTGAGGACAATGTTCATCTTAAGTGTAAGGGGAGAGTAAAAAGATGATACCTTACATATGCACTTTCGCTTGAGTTTGTTTTGTTTAATGGTAGATGTGTAATAAAACTACGAGAAATACTTGTTAGTGTAATTTTAGCGCCAAATTTAAAATTTTTTACAACATTTAGGAGTGAAACTTTAGCCATAGCAAGCGTCTCATGGATAGGAGATTGTATGACTAGCACATAACCGTATATTCAGAAAAATTTTCCACCCAAAAATGTGAGGTTCGCCTTTAGATTTGATAGGAAAAGCATTTACTATTAGTGCTTATGAGTGTACCGGTAGCATTTAGATTCTAGAACTTGCGTTAGTAATGCATCCCGAGACCGCTAGTGAGACTACATTTGTGTGGTAGGATTTACTACATGATAAGAGGCATTAGGATCACCCTTGTGTTAAACCCGTATCATAATTACTTGACCATTTAAGTCATATTACTTGGCTAGTTAAGTCAACTAATTTTTCCCACACCCTTAGCGTTGTACTCATTTTTAGTACACGAAACCCCTAGTACACCCCTCCGAGCCTATCTTTTCGTTTCTAACTTTAAGCATCTTACTTAAAGGAAGAATTTGTTACACCCCACTTAAATGTACACCCAAATAGCCTTAGCCTTCCGTGTATGCGCTCATTTTTAGTGCATTATTGTTATTTGTTAAACCCTAAGTTAACTTTCTAATTGATTACATGGTTGCTAAGTCGAGTCATATCCTTGTACATATTTTTTTGGGACGATTGGGACTCATGGGTAAGTACTTATTTTATGGAGTAATGGGGAAGAACATCATTTATTACCCCCATATGTGCGTTAATCTTAAAAGTGCTCCAAGTGTTTTGATTTTCTTAATTCGAGTCATTAGATTAGTTTAATGTAAAGTATGTAAAAATTCAAGTGTAAGGGAAATGTTCATTCCCTATGATGTATTATTTTGGATGGTAGGGTAAGATTGTATGCAAAAAAAAGAAAAAAAAAATAAAATAAAATAAAAAAAATAAAAAAAAGAGAAAAAAAACATACGGACTACCATCCCGTTTCATTCTATGTTTATTTTATGTTTTTGTTATTTTTCATTTATTAGCTTAAGTCGAGTCTAGTCTTGGCTTAGCAACGCCATCTTGTACATGTAATTAACCAAGATTGTTGACTCGCCACCAGTAAAACTTCCTTTATCCAACAAAACCGTGTAATTCATATCCCTATACCTAACGTTACAACCCTTTAAAAGACCTCTTTGATAGTTTATCCAAGGTGCTTACACCATGTGGTGGAGGTTTGATCCTTTCCCAAGCCTATGGTAATCTATTTTGCTATGACAGGTAGTGAGAGATATCTTCCGTTTCCATATTGTAATTTACACTTTATTACACCCGAGAGATGTGAGTATCTAAACACTATTTGTGAGGTGCTTGTATATGACCTCCGTGCTTGTCTATTGGTCTTTAGTGGAACGATTATTTGTTGTAATTACTTTTATATTAGTGTTAAATGACCCCTAACTTGTCTTTTGAGTAGAATAAAAGCGCATTTGCTTGAGGACAAGCAAATCTCAAGTGTAAGGGTATATGATGAGGCGAAAAATGATCCGTTTTTAGGGGGTCATTTAAGCCCGAATCCAACTTTATTTGATCAAATATTGCCCTAAATCATTCCTTTTGTGATTTTAGGTACTTGGAGAGTGAATTCTGGAAAAGAAGCCATTTTGGACGTTTTTGGAGCATAAAAGTGAAGAAAACGGCAAAGTATCAATTTTTCATGCTGGAAACACTAGGTGACGGCGTCAAGAGTTACACCCTGACGGCGTCAGACATCAAGAATAAAATACCGTAGTTGATGACGGCGTCAAAAGTCATCCTGACGGCGTCAAAAGTGCCAAGAATAAAATACCGTAGGTGGTGACGGCGTCACACAGGCCGTCATAAGTAGATCAAGGCCGTCCGAGGAAGTATTTGGCGGCGAGGTGACGGCGTTACATGGTTGTCTTGACGCCGTCAGCCCAGTTTTCCTATATATAGTTTTCTAGTTTTTACATTAAAAAGAGAGAAGTTTTGGAGAAACCCTAAAGACGAATTTGGTGCAACTTTTACAGGTTTTTCAAGGGTTCCAAACCCTTGATACCTTGCATTGTAATTGAGATACGTGTTCTTCTAATTCAATCAATATGTCTATGTGTTGGTTGTCTATATCTTGTTCTTGTCTCAATTCAATTATGATAGGCTAGATCTCCTTTGTGTTTGCTTAGATCTAATGAAACCTAGATATTGATTATGTGTTGATTACTTGTTTATTCTTGTTCTTGGATGAATGATTTTATATGTTAGGCTTAAGAAAACTGGCAGATCTCCAAATGGTAACATGCTTGAACGTCTTAAGAAACATGAACCGAGGCGTACTAGGTCTTTATTGGTTGTATTTAATGCATGAGCCACTGTTTACAATCCCTATAGTTGTGCTGGGTCATGGTGTAGGAGGAGATAAGAGCTCATAGAATTGGGGAGTTATGTATGCCACCCCATGAATGGTATTAAGGAATACGATCCGTCATCCATGCAATTATAACAAGTAATTAACATGTAAAAGATATCTAGGGAGTAGTGAAGTCTAAGTAAACACATTTTCTCCAATTACTGCTCACAACCTTAGTATAATTAGTTTTTTTTCATTTTTATTATTTTATTTTGATTGCATCTTAGTTTTGGGTTAGTTGAATAGCAACTAATTCCGCCCACTCTTTCAAAACCCGAGATTTTACTTGCTTTCTAAAAAAACATAAAAAATAAAAAAATAATCATCCCTCACCTTTAGAACTAGTAATTAGGCTTTCTAATCCTAGCGACACTATTCCTAAGCTGAACGATCAATCCCCCGGTACTTGTCACTATACTATACTACAACGATCAGGTACAATGCTTGGTGTGGGTTGTAAGCTTCTCGAGATCCCTCGAGAGGTAAAGCCTGTTGCGATTCCCACGCATCAGTGAGTCACACCGTACTTTTGCATGACTTTGTCGAATTTGTCATTGCAAAAATGTGTACCACGATCACTAATTATAGCACGTGGAGTTCTGAATCGAGCAAAAAGAGCTTTCAAGAATTTTACAACAACTCGGGCATCATTTGTGGGTAAAGCTTTCGCTTCAACCCATTTTGACAAATAGTCAATAGCCACGAGTATGTACTTATTTCCATAAGATGACGGAAATGGCCCCATAAAGTCGATGCCCCACACGTCAAAGATTTCGCACACTTGAATTGCATTTTGAGGCATTTCATTCCTTTGTGAAATATTCCCGTGACGTTGACAAGCGTCACAGGTTTTGACTAATTCCTGGGCATCCTTATAAATTGTGGGCCAGTAGAAACCGGAATCAAACACCTTTTTGGCGGTGTAGTTTGGATTATGGTGGCCCCCTGTGGGACCAGCATGGCAAGCCTTGAGAATTTCAGTGGCTTCCTGCCCATAAACACACCGCCAGATGACTTGATCCGCACAAATTTTGAAAAGGTAGGGGTCGTCCCAGAAGTAATGTTTCACATCTTTAAAGAACTTGTTCTTTTGTTGGGACGACATCCCTTTCACCACAAAGTTACTGATGCGTGGGAATCGCAACAGGCTTTACCTCTCGAGGGATCTCGAGAAGCTTACAACCCCCACCAGGAAGTGTACCTGATCGTTGTAGTATAGTATAGTGACAAGTACCGGGGGATTGATCGTTCAGCTTAGGAATAGTGTCGCTAGGATTAGAAAGCCTAAATACTAGTTCTAAAGGTGAGGGATGATTATTTTTTGTGTTTTTATATTTTATGGAAAGCAATTAAAAATCTCGGGTTTGAAGGATTTGGGCGGAATTAGTTGCTATTCAACTAACCCAATACTAAGATGCAATCAAAATAAAATACTAGAAATGAAAATAAACTAAATTATACTAAAGTTGTGAGCAGTAATTGGAGAAAATGTGTTTACTTAGATTTCACTACTCCCTAGACATCTTTTACACGTTAATTACTTGTTATAATTGCATGGATGACGGATCGTATTCCTTAATACCATTCATGGGGTGGCACACATAACTTCCCAATTCTATGAGCTCTTATCTCCTCCTACACCATGCCCAGCACAACTATAGGGATTGTAAACAGTGGCTCATGCATTAAATACAACCAATAAAGACCTAGTGCGCGTTGGTTCATATTTCTTAAGACGTTCAAGCATGTTACCAATTGGAGATCTGCCAGTTTTCTTAAGCCTAACATATAAATCATTCATCCAAAACAAGTATAAACAAGTAATCAACACATAATCAACATCTAGGTTTCATTAGATCTAAGCAAACACAAGATAGATCTAGCCTAGCATGATGGAATTAAGACAAGAACAAGATATAGACAACCAACACATAGACATATTGATTGAATTAAAGGAACACTTATCTTGATTAAACATGCAAGGTATCAAGGGTTTGGAACCCTTGAAAAACCTGTAAAGTTACACCAAAATCGTACTTAGGGTTTCTCCCAAAACTTCTCTTTTTAAATGTGAAAAATTAGAAAACTATATATAGGAAAAGGGGTCTGACGGCGTCAAGACGAAACCTGTGACGCCGTCACCTCGCCGCCAAAACCATTCTCGGACTGCCTTGATCTACATTTGACGCCGTCAAGACAAAACTATTTCCAGGCCATCATGACTTTTACTCTTGACGCCCTACCCTCGTGACGCCGTCAAATCTGTTCTGGGTCGTCATGGACTTTTGCTCTTGACGCCGTCAGGAAATTACTCTTGACGCCGTCACCTACTGTTCCCAGCATGGAAAATTAAGATTTTGGCGTTTTCTTCACTTTTATGCTCCAAAAACGTCCGAATTGCTTCCTTTTCCAGATTTCACTCCCAAAGTACCTAAAATCACAAAAGGAACGATTTAGGGTAATATTTGATCAAATAAAGTTGAATTCGGGCTTAAATGACCCCCTAAAAATGGATCATTTTTCGTCTCATCAGTTACCTGCATGGTAGTTTGCAAAATCGGCAAACCATGGGGTAATAGAATTTCCCCGAAAGGCAACCGCATTGAGTGTCTCGAGAGGGATGGTTTCATTAATCTCTTTTCTCTCGAAAACATCTTGGTGGGGGTTTTCCAAACGGGAGAGATGATCAGCAGCAAGGTTCTCAACTCCTTTTTTATCACGAATTATGATATCAAATTCTTGTAGGAGGAGAACCCAACGGAGTAGTCTCGGCTTTGCATCTTGTTTTGTAAAGAGGTACTTTAAAGCCGAGTGATCCGTGTACACTATGCATTTGGTTAATATCAAATACGGCCGAAACTTTTCAAAGGCATACACCACTGCTAATAATTCTTTTTCAGTGGTGGTGTAATGACTTTGAGCCTCGGTTATTGTTTTGCTCGCATAGTGTATCGGCTGAAAGTGTTTTGATTTGCGTTGCCCCAAGACTGCCCCAATAGCATAATCACTAGCATCACACATGAGTTCAAAGGGCAAATCCCAATCGGGGGCAACAAGAATTGGTGCCTCAGTAAGCTTTTTCTTCAAAGTTTCAAAAGCTTCGACGCACTCGGGTGAGAAGATAAAAGGAGCATCCTTTTCGAGGAGATGGGTCATAGGCCGGGCGATTTTGGAAAAATCTTGAATGAACCTATGGTAAAAACCGGCATGACCCAAAAAGCTCCTAATACCTTTGACGGTAGTGGGATGAGGTAACTTTGCGATGACATCCACTTTGGCTTTGTCAACCTCAATCCCATTCTTTGAAATTTTATGGCCGAGGACAATGCCCTCTTTGACCATAAAGTGACTCTTCTCCCAATTTAGACATAACCTTGTATCTTCACAACGTTTGAGCATGTTGTCTAAATGGGAGAGACATGATTGAAACGAATCCCCAATGACCGAAAAATCGTCCATAAAGACCTCCATAGTTTTTCCGATCATGTCAGAAAATATGGCCATCATACATCTTTGAAACATGCCAGGAGCATTACATAAACCAAATGGCATACGTTTATAGGCAAAAGTTCCATAGGGGCACGTGAAAATGGTCTTTTCTTGATCTTGCGGATCAATGGGAATCTGAAAGTAACCTGAGAAACCATCTAGGAAGCAATAGTATTCATTCCCCGCTAATCTTTCGAGCATCTGATCCATAAAGGGTAGAGGAAAATGGTCTTTGCGGGTGGCGTTATTTAACTTGCGATAGTCAATGCAGACACGCCAACCCGTAACCAATCGAGTTGGAATCAACTCGTTCTCTTCGTTAGTGACAACAGTAATGCCACCCTTTTTTGGAACGCAGTGTATTGGGCTAACCCAAGGACTGTCCGAGATAGGGTAAATCAATCCGGCATCAAGAAGTTTTAAAACTTCTTGTTTGATTACCTCATGAATTTTTGGATTCACCCTTCTTTGTTGTTGGACTGCTGGTTTGAAGTCATCCTCCATTAAAATTTTGTGGGTACAAAACTCGGGGTCAATGCCCTTGATGTCGGAGAGTCGCCAAGCAATTGCTTGTTTATGTGACTTCAGAACCTTGATTAGAGCATCCTTTTCCTTAACACTCAAATCTTTAGCAATTATGACGGGTAATTTATCATCACCTTCCAGAAATGCATATTCAAGATGAGGTGGTAAGTCCTTAAGCTCGACCTCAGGAAAATCATCAGTTTTCTCAACATATTTGATTTCCTGATTATGATGTTGTTGTGGTAGAATAGGAAGAGGAGAAGGATCTTCGTTTAATAATTCCTCAAGGAGAAGAATATCCTTCTCGGGGTCAATCTCTTGGTTATCGATTCCATCGGGAATTGAATCACTTTTGAGAAAGGTCTCAATCTCTTCTAAGATGAAGTCACTTCCCTCAAATGGAGTGAGGGAAGGAGAAGAATTGGCAATGATGGGACGAGAAGATGGGGTGAAGTTTTCACTCAAAGAATTATCATTGAAACCTAAAACCTCTTGAGCGTACTCCTCAGCAGCAACATCAATGACATCTATTCGGTTTACCGAATCAGAGTCATAATTAGAGGAGTACCTCGATGTTTGATCAAGGTTGAAGGTGATTGCTTCAGTTCCAACACGCAATGTGATCTCTTTCTCAAATACATCGATGAGAGCACGCCCAGTTCTAAGGAATCCCCTTCCAAGAATGAGAGGGACCCTTGAATCGGCATCAAAGTCAACAATCACAAAATCTGCCGGAAAATGGAACTTTCCCACTTTAACGAATACGTCCTCGGCTATGCCAAGTGGACGAGAGATTGAATGATCGGTAAGCTCAAGAGTCATGCATGTGGGAGTGAGCTCGGGCAGAGATAGGATCTTCCACACAGAATATGGCATCAGGTTTATGCTAGCACCTAGATCGGCCAAGGCGAAGCATTCAACCATACCAGGAAAAACACAAGGAATGAGAAATTTTCCGGGGTCTCCAAGCTTTTCGGGAAGCTTTTTCAAAAGAACTGCTGAGCAGTTCTCATTCAAAGGAGTTCTAGCCATCTCAAAGAGTTTTTCCTTATTACTTAACAGATTTTTGATTGTTGATGCAAACTTGGGTATCAAGAGAATAGCATCCGCGAAGCTTATGTCAAAATGCAACTCTTGAAAGATTTGGAAAAATTTATCCATTTGGTGACTAGCTTTTTCGCGGAGCTTTTGTTCATTCAAGCGTGACGGGTAAGGAATAGAAGTTTTGGATTTAGGGTTGTCCACTGGAGTTTCAGGTGGTTCAAAGACAACTCCAGGTTTGCGGCTGGTTTTTGGAATAACATGAGGTTGGACGTGTGCGGTACTTCGTGAGCAAGGAGATTGCACCTTGTCCATTGTCACCTCAGGTTCACGTTCCACTACCTTTGGAGGAGAAGAAGAGGTAGTAGGAATCGCGGGTTCATTATATGAAAAATGATGAGGCAAAAAATGATCCGTTTTTAGGGGGTCATTTAAGCCCGAATCCGAATTTATTTGATCAAATATTGCCCTAAATCGTTCCTTTTGTGATTTTAGGTACTTGGAGAGTGAATTCTGGAAAAGAAGCCATTTTGGACGTTTTTGGAGCATAAAAGTGAAGAAAACGGCAAAGTATCAATTTTCCATGCTGGATACACTAGGTGACGGCGTCAAGAGTTACACCCTGACGGCGTCAGACATCAAGAATAAAATACCGTAGGTGGTGACGGCGTCACATAGGCCGTCATAAGTAGATCAAGGCCATCCGAGGAAGTATTTGGCGGCGAGGTGACGGCGTCACATGGTTGTCTTGACGCCGTCAGCCCAGTTTTCCTATATATAGTTTTCTAGTTTTTACATTAAAAAAGAGAGAAGTTTTGGAGAAACCCTAAAGACGAATTTGGTGCAACTTTTACAGGTTTTTCAAGGGTTCCAAACCCTTGATACCTTGCATTGTAATTGAGATAAGTGTTCTTCTAATTCAATCAATATGTCTATGTGTTGGTTGTCTATATCTTGTTCTTGTCTCAATTCCATTATGCTAGGCTAGATCTCTCTTGTGTTTGCTTAGATCTAATGAAACCTAGATATTGATTATGTGTTGATTACTTGTTTATTCTTGTTCTTGGATGAATGATTTTATATGTTAGGCTTAAGAAAACTGGCAGATCTCCAAATGGTAACATGCTTGAACGTCTTAAGAAACATGAACCGAGGCGTACTAGGTCTTTATTGGTTGTATTTAATGTATGAGCCACTGTTTACAATCCCTATAGTTGTGCTGGGTCATGGTGTAGGAGGAGATAAGAGCTCATAGAATTGGGGAGTTATGTATGCCACCCCATGAATGGTATTAAGGAATACGATCCGTCATCCATGCAATTATAACAAGTAATTAACGTGTAAAAGATATCTAGGGAGTAGTGAAGTCTAAGTAAACACATTTTCTCCAAATACTGCTCACAACCTTAGTATAAATTAGTTTAATTTCATTTTTAGTATTTTATTTTGATTGCATCTTAGCTTTGGGTTAGTTGAATAGCAACTAATTCCGCCCATTCTTTCAAAACCCAAGATTTTACTTGCTTTCATAAAAATATAAAAACACAAAAATAATCATCCCTCACCTTTAGAACTAGTAATTGGGCTTTCTAATCCTAGCGACACTATTCCTAAGCTGAACGATCAATCCCCCGGTACTTGTCACTATACTATACTACAACGATTAGGTACACTGCCTGGTGGGGGTTGTAAGCTTCTCGAGATCCCTCGAGAGGTAAAGTCTGTTGCGATTCCCACGCATCAAGTTTTTGGCGCCGCAGCTTGGGGAATAGTTATTGTCTTGGTTAGGATTTCTTTTTATTAGGTCTACTTGCTAGATTCCTTTCTAGTAAGATTTTATTTTTATTTTTAGGTCTTCTTTAGTCTATCTTATTTCTTCGTGCCTTTGTTCGTAACTCTTTACCATCCGACATCATGGAAGGTGGTAACATCTTTGAACCCGTCATCCCACCACAACAAAACCCACCACTAGAACCCCTTAGGCCCCGAACCTTAGGATAGTACTCCCGACCTAGCCATCAAGGCTACCGAAACACCATTGAGCTCACCGGAGCCAATGTGACCCCCTTGCGATCCGACACCATCCGGTTGGTGCAAAGCGGATGTGCATTCCATGGACTTCGTTCCGAAGATCCAAACCAACATCTTAAGGACTTTCTCAAAATCGTAGATTCCATAGACCCAGATGTTGAAACTAGAGAGACTACCCGTTTACGCCTATTCCAATTCTTTCTACGGGATCAAGCTAATCAATGGCTTGAGCGTTTACCCGCGGGATCCATCACCACATGGGACAATCTCGCCAATCGCTTCCTTACCCAATTCTTTCCGCCGGAAAAGACTGCAATGCTTAGAAGGGACATTTTGATGTTTGAGCAACAGCGGGGTGAAACTTTCTACGAGGCTTGGGCCCGTTTTAAGGATCTCCTCCACAAGCTCCCTCATCATGGCATAAACCTTTGGTTATTAGTCCAGATTTTCTACGACCATGTTGACTATCACACTAAGCGCACCATCGACAGGGCCGCGGGAGGTAAACTGCGTGATAAGAACGCCGAGGAGTCTTGGGCAATTATCGATGAGCTCGCCACTGACAATCAGGAATTGTGGGAGTTTAAACATACGATAGAAGCGGCCATCAATGCAGTCTTGACATCTGGAGGAACCACCGAAGTACCCGATGAACTCCTATGCAAACTTGAGGCAAAGGTTGACTATTTTGAGGAAAGGCAAAGGCGACCTTTGAGTCCTAGACGGGCTACTGTCAATTCTGTCTCAAAAACAACTTCAGCACCATTATCTGAATCACCCTCTAGGGAAAACGCCGAGACTTTTCAGAACTATGCCCCACCTTGTTCCCCTCCCAAGGAACTTAGCTCGGAGTTTGAGGCTAGGATGAGAGAATATATGGCAACTCACTCAGATCGGCTTGCTAGATTCGAAGAAGCAGTTTATAAGCAGAAAGAAGAAATGCAGGAGAAAATGAATGAGATGTTGAGTCTATTGGAGGAGTATGCCAATCAGAGAACCCCCGAACGAATACTACTAAGGAAAGAAAGTGCCACTCCCACCACCCAATTTGTTAACTCCATCACCATTGTCCATAAAGATAACGAGAAGGTAGAAACTCCT
This sequence comes from Artemisia argyi, assembly GCA_030686995.1. Lineage (NCBI taxonomy): Eukaryota > Viridiplantae > Streptophyta > Magnoliopsida > Asterales > Asteraceae > Artemisia > Artemisia argyi. The sequence goes on along the minus strand of CM060707.1, from coordinate 37,634,527 downwards.
GCTAAACAGACCTTAGAAAAACAACCAGAGTCCCAACCTTTGAGTTACTACCTGAAACATGATATAAACAAAAACACCATAGCAAATTGGATTAAGGGTGATGGGCGTAACCAATCCTCCGGACAGATTCCTGAGAAAGAGGAAGAAGAGGAAGATGAGTATGATACGCTTCCTGGAGGATCAGTATTCGAGAGGTTACCGGTACAGAAAGTGGCTACTAAGCAGGTAGCATGTGGGAACTTTGAAATACCAACAAGCATCGGGGACTTGAAACATCTTAGTGCTTTCACTGACCAAGGATCGGAAGTGAATCTTATGCCCCTAACTACCTACATCTAACTAACGTCAAAAATGCCAGCACCTACTCGTGTTAGGTTATCTCTTGTTGGACACTCGTACATATACCCCCTAGGAATCTCAGAAGATGTACTAGTTAATGTCGCAGGATTCATGTACCCCGTTGATTTTATGATCATCGATGATAAAGGGGATGGATGCATGCCAATAATCCTTGGGGCACCATTCCTCACCACCGCTAGGGCTGTCATTAAGTATGAAGGTAGGAAGATTGAGCTTAAATCAGGAAAAAGAAAGATTAGTTTCCCCATGACCCCGCGAAGTGGGCATGAGAATTTGAGTTGGAGAATGATCAAAAACAACATTGGCACGACACCCATTCGTGTTCAGAATAAGATTCTTGCATGGGAGGCAAGGATCAAAAGCTATAATAAAGCTAAGGATGAAAGAAGAAAAAGCAATAAGGTTCCGATTGAACTCGAACATACTCGACATGAAAAAAATCATACACCATTTGAGGAAGGGAGCTTGGTGCTCTTGAGACACTTGGAAACAACAATACCACCCGATAAACCAAGTCCTTGGTGGTATGGGCCATTCACAATCGAAGGATTGAGCCAAGATGGGGTAGCTAACTTGAGAAGCAAATTAGGTGGGAAGGTGATTGCGAGTACCGACAGATTGAGGCACTACCACCATAACAGTAATGATCGCAACTATATGGGGTATATCAATTCCAATGATGAGATCACGTAGTAACCCATGACTTTGAGTCTAGCTACAAGACTCGTAAATAAAGAAAAGCGCTTCTTGGGAGGCAACCCATGTTTTGTGTGATTTTATTTGTTTGATTGTTATTTGCTTCCGTATGCATGTTTTATTTTTATTGTTGGTTAATCATGTTTCTCAAATAAAATGTGGAAATACTTTACTATGTTGTTTGGCCTAGTCTTAACTCCAACCTAAAAGTATTTTTGCAAAAGATAAGTGTAAGGGGAAACCCCAAATATGTTTTTAAGAAACAAACCGATCATGATTCTCCACGATAATAAATGAGCATGTATATTCATATTTGTTAGAGTCAAATGCTTGTATTGAGTCACAATGAAGTTTTGCAGGATTTTCCAGGAAGTAGGACCAAGTTTTTCCAGAAATTTTCCGGAAACTTAACATAAGAATTTCTGCAGGTCCATTCTGACGGCGTCAGAGTTTACTCTTGACGGCGTCAGGAGTTAAAAATCTGGAAATTTTACCAGTTTTATTTTTTGAACGGAGTCTTATGGTTTTTGTGAATTATTAAGTTTTATAATCTCCAGGAAATCTGCAAACTTCATTCCACAAGCATTATATCTTACTTTGTTTTCTAGGATTTAGTAACTTATATAGGATGCCGCCGATTTTACGCGAGGTTGTCTTGTCTATTTTGTCAGGATTTACAGGTTATATTTGACAAGGAGATGATTTATATTCTGGAAGGGAAGCTTTGATTGTTCGTTTTCTTGGAAGAAGATTTAACCTGGCCAACCTAAAATCCATACCGAGCGAATCAGGGGAGTATTTGATTTCATTCTCTTTACTTTTTTCACTTTTACATTCTTTACTTGAACATTGGGGACAATGTTCATCTTAAGTGTAAGGGGAGGGTAAAAAGATGATACCTTACATATGCACTTTCGCTTGAGTTTGTTTTGTTTGATGGTAGATGTGTAATAAAACTATGAGAAATACTTGTTAGTGTAATTTTAGCGCCAAATTTAAAATTTTTTACAACATTTAGGAGTGAAACTTTAGCCATAGCAAGCGTCTCATGGATAGGAGATTGTATGACTAGCACATAACCGTATATTCAGAAAAATTTTCCACCCAAAAATGTGAGGTTCGCCTTTAGATTTGATAGGAAAAACATTTACTATTAGTGCTTATGAGTGTACCGGTAGCATTTAGATTCTAGAACTTGCGTTAGTGATGCATCCCGAGACCGCTAGTGAGACTACATTCGTGTAGTAGGATTTACTACATGATAAGAGGCATTAGGATCACCTTTGTGTTAAACCCGTATCATAATTACTTGACCATTTAAGTCATATTACTTGGCTAGTTAAGTCAACTAATTTTCCCACACCCTTAGCGTTGTACTCATTTTTAGTACACGAAACCCCTAGTACACCCCTCCGAGCCTATCTTTTCGTTTCTAACTTTAAGCATCTTACTTAAAGGAAGAATTTGTTACACCCCACTTAAATGTACAACCAAATCGCCTTAGCCTTCCGTGTATGCGCTCATTTTTAGTGCATTATTGTTATTTGTTAAACCCTAAGTTAACTTTCTAATTGATTACATGGTTGCTAAGTCGAGTCATATCCTTGTACATATTGTTTTGGGACGATTGGGACTCATGGGTAAGTACTTATTTTATGGAGTAATGGGGAAGAACATCATTTATTACCTCCATATGTATGTTAATCTTAAAAGTGCTCCAAGTGTTTTGATTTTCTTAATTCGAGTCATTAGTTTAGTTTAATGTAAAGTATGTAAAGATTCAAGTGTAAGGGGGATTCTCATCCCCTATGATGTATTATTTCGGATGGTAGGGTAAGAGTGTATGCAAAAAAAAAAAAAAAAAAAAAAAAAAAAAAAAAAAAGAGAAAAAAAAAACATACGGACTACCATCCCGTTTCATTCTATGTTTATTTTATGTTTTTGTTATTTTTCATTTATTAGCTTAAGTCGAGTCTAGTCTTGGCTTAGCAACGCCATATTGTACATGTAATTAACCAAGATTGTTAACTCGCGACCAATAAAACTTCCTTTATCCAACAAAACCGTGTAATTCATATCCCTATACCTAACGTTACAACCCTTTAAAAGACCTCTTTGATAGTTTATCCTAGGTGCTTACGCCATGTGGTGGAGGTTTGATCCTTTCCCAAGCCTATGGTATTCTATTTTGCTATGACAGGTAGTGAGAGATATCTACCATTTCCATAATGTTATATTACTTTATTACACCCGAGAGATGTGAGTATCTAAACACTATTTGTGAGGTGCTTGTGTATGACCTCCGTGCTTGTCTATTGGTCTTTAGTGGAACGATTATTTGTTGTAATTACTTTTATATTAGTGTTAAATGACCCCTAACTTGTCTTTTGAGTAGAATAAAAGCACATTTGCTTGAGGACAAGCAAATCTCAAGTGTAAGGGTATATGATGAGGCGAAAAATGATCCGTTTTTAGGGGGTCATTTAAGCCCGAATCCGAATTTATTTGATCAAATATTGCCCTAAATCGTTCCTTTTGTGATTTTAGGTACTTGGAGAGTGAATTCTGGAAAAGAAGCCATTTTGGACGTTTTTGGAGCATAAAAGTAAAGAAAACGGCAAAGTATCAATTTTCCATGCTGGATACACTAGGTGACGGCGTCAAGAGTTACACCCTGACGGCGTCAGACATCAAGAATAAAATACCGTAGGTGGTGACGGCGTCAAAAGTCATCCTGACGGCGTCAAAGTGCCAAGAATAAAATACCGTAGGTGGTGACGGCGTCACATAGGCCGTCATAAGTAGATCAAGGCCGTCCGAGGAAGTATTTGGCGGCGAGGTGACGGCGACACATGGTTGTCTTGACGCCGTCAGCCCAGTTTTCCTATATATAGTTTTCTAGTTTTTACATTAAAAAAGAGAGAAGTTTTGGAGAAACCCTAAAGACGAATTTGGTACAACTTTTACAGGTTTTTCAAGGGTTCCAAACCCTTGATACCTTGCATTGTAATTGAGATAAGTGTTCTTCTAATTCAATCAATATGTCTATGTGTTGGTTGTCTGTATCTTGTTCTTGTCTCAATTCCATTATGCTAGGCTAGATCTCTCTTGTGTTTGCTTAGATATAATGAAACCTAGATATTGATTATGTGTTGATTACTTGTTTATTCTTGTTCTTGGATGAATGATTTTATATGTTAGGCTTAAGAAAACTGGCAGATCTCCAAATGGTAACATGCTTGAACGTCTTAAGAAACATGAACCGAGGCGTACTAGGTCTTTATTGGTTGTATTTAATGCATGAGCCACTGTTTACAATCCCTATAGTTGTGCTGGGTCATGGTGTAGGAGGAGATAAGAGCTCATAGAATTGGGGAGTTATGTATGCCACCCCATGAATGGTATTAAGGAATACGATCCGTCATCCATGCAATTATAACAAGTAATTAACGTGTAAAAGATATCTAGGGAGTAGTGAAGTCTAAGTAAACACATTTTCTCCAAATACTGCTCACAACCTTAGTATAAATTAGTTTAATTTCATTTTTAGTATTTTATTTTGATTGCATCTTAGCTTTGGGTTAGTTGAATAGCAACTAATTCCGCCCATTCTTTCAAAACCCGAGATTTTACTTGCTTTCATAAAAATATAAAAACACAAAAATAATCATCCCTCACCTTTAGAACTAGTAATTGGGCTTTCTAATCCTAGCGACACTATTCCTAAGCTGAACGATCAATCCCCCGGTACTTGTCACTATATTATACTACAACGATCAGGTACACTGCCTGGTGGGGGTTGTAAGCTTCTCGAGATCCCGAGAGGTAAAGCCTGTTGCGATTCCCACGCATCAAAAAACCACTTCTAGTTGTGATCGCCTTTGCATCGCCCCTCGGGTTAGCGATCGTATTGCTCGGAAGTGTTCCTGAGCCCGAGGGTTGATCATTTAAAGACTTCTTGATTTCAGAAATCTGGCTAACCAACAACTTGTTCATCTCTTCTTGAGATTTCATGAATTGTTTTAACAACTCGTTAGATGAAGGCCCAGTTGGAACAATGGCTTGAGGTTGATTATTAAAATTTTGAGCACGATTGTTTTGGTTGGGAACTTGGTTTTGGAAATTTCCTTGATTTTGGTTGTTGTTTCCATGAAAATACCCTTGGTAGAAATTTCCTTGACCTTGGTTTCGGTTAAAGTTTCCTTGATTTTGAAAAATTTGATTTTGATTTTGGAAACCTTGACCTTGAGTTAAATTCCCTTGATTTTGATAACCTTGGTTCATTCGATTTTGGCTTTGGTTACGGTTTTGAAAATTTTGATTTTGATTAAAACCAGGCGGCCCAGGGTAGTGGTTAGGACGATAGCTCGGGTCCATTTGAGGACGGTATTGGTTACCTCCTTGATTGGAGGACCCGGCTATAGCATGAGCTTCATATGGAGAACCATCAGTAGCTGTTCAATTGTAGTAAGCATGCGGCCCACCACAAGTTACACAGACTTCCACCTTTTTAACCTCAGCAGGTGGAGGATGTTGTGGAAAAGAGACTTTCTTTTGTTTGGAGAGAACCAAAGCTTGAACAGCTTCAGTAAGCTTGTCAATCTTAGCATCGGTTCTAGATTGACTCATGGAAGATGAAGTAGAAGGACCAGCACTCACTTGGGAAACAACCGGTTTGCTTCGTGTAGAGCGGACCTTGGACTTGTTCTCGATGATTGCTAAAGCTTCTTTGGTGGTTCTACTCAGAAAATTACCTCCCGCGGAGGCATTGAGAGAATCCTGATCGGCTTGGCTCACACCATTGTAGAAAGTATCGAGTTGCATCAACTCGGAGAAACCATGATGAGGACACTTACGCAGTAATTCTTTGAAACGATCCCACGCTTCACCAAATGATTCATCATATTTTTGAGTGAATTTGGTGATTTTGTTTTTAAGACTCGTGGTCTTAGAAGGTGGGAAGAATTCATTCACAAACTTTTTTACCAAATCCTCCCATGTCTCAATAGATCGAGGGGGTTGTTTTTCAAGCCAAATTCGGGCTTGTCCCTCGAGGGAGAATGGGAAGAGAAGAAGCTTGATTGCTTCAGATGGGACATTCTTATACTTGATGGTTGACGTTATTTTGTTGAACCATCGAATGTGAGCATGAGGGTCGTCCCTCTCAAAACCGTAGAACTGACTTGAGGTTACAAGATTAAGTAACCCGGTCTTGAGCTCAAAATTGTCAGCCACGATGGCTGGAACTACAATAGCATCTCCATAACCCTCAATGGGGGCCTGGAGAAGCTCACACATGGGGCGGTCTTCCGCCATGGTGACAGCTGTAGGGGAAACAACACGGATCTCAGACCCGACTATTTCTGATAATCTTCGGGTACGTCTTCGAGGAATTTTTACGAGTTCAAGTAAAGGGCTTAGACGTACACGAATGAGAACAACTTAATTAAAACAGACCAACTCAAAAAGACAAGTTGAACTTAAACCAATAATCGCAAATGAATGGCTTCTTTGAAAAAGGTACATCACTCACAAGGATACAATGGCAAGTTTTTAATCTTTGGTTTGGGAACTTATTATGTTCACACCCCCAGTTGGTAGGTGTTCTGCCTTGATTTGCGGTGGTAATATTTTATGTATTTATTATCAAGGAAACGAAAAATGTTTTTGGGTTTTTATATTTTACATATATATATACAAAGAAAAAGGAAAAGATTTTTGTGTTTTATATTTTATGAAAGCAATAACTTCTTGACGAAGGATCTACAAGTCACTAATCGTTAAAACCTTAACGATATTGTCGCAACACAACCTCCCCGGCAGCGGCGCCAAAAATTGATTACCAAAATATCAACAAACGTGAAGTCAATGTTATCGTGAGACAACAAGACGTGGAGAAATACGAGTAAACCTTTTAGGAAAAAGATTACCCCGTAAACTCGTGAAAGTGATATTTATTTGTGAGACCGGTAAGTGATCACCCGGGTCGTGTCCCAACGAGGTGTGAATGGGCAAATATCGTTTGAGGCTCGGGATTAAAATGCTCGTAAGGATGAGATTTTGATTATTTGGACGAATGAATCAGAAACGTAAAGCAACAAACTAAAAGAAAAGTATAAGAAACTAAAAAAAAAAACGTATAAGAAACTAAAAAAAAATGTATAAGAAACTACAAAAAACGTATAAATGCGCGGAAGAGAAAGTGAATACTAAACACAATTGGGTCTATAAAAATATTTTCCTACGTACTAAATGGCAAAAGAAGGTTTTCAAGAAAAATTAGTTATAAGGTTAAAATTCTAATTACTACGATTTAAAGACTTGTTTTACGCTAATTCAATTTTTAATAAATACTAAAACTACTTAAGTAATTCTAAAACTTTTTAGACAATACTACAACTGAATATTGATTATTAAAATCAACAGGTTCAATGTTTACACTATAGTGATATTAATGAAACTAGTAAATATCACAGTAACTTTAAGCTAACAAAATGGAAAACAAGCGTATAAGACCCTTAAGCTCCACACCTTAGGCTGCAAAAGATAAGAAAACAACGAAAAATAGGTGCTTCGTTAAGATTAGTATAATAATCATTGCGCTAAAAAGGACAATAAATAAGCAATAATATATAAAGCTAAATTACTAGGACTAGTATTAAAACTAGAATAGATCGGACTAGCATTAACACTAGAATAGATCGGACCAGTATTTAAACTAGAGTAGATCGGACTAGGATTAAAGCTAGAATGGATCGGACTAGGATTAAAACTAAAATAATTACTAAACAAAAGTAATGAAAAATAAAAAGACAAACTAATTGTAATAGAACAAGTCTTGGTCACCAACTTTCTCAAGGAGATATGTTTATAAAAAGTAAACTAATTCGGGTATTAAGGTCAAAGATTTAAAAATATAAAGATTTTAAAACAAGCAAGATGAAAATTTAAATAACTAAAACAACATATATATATATATATATATATATATATATATATATATATATATATATATATATATATATATATATATATATATATATATATATAAGTAACAATAAAATAAATAAAAAAAAAACAACTCAAAATTTTATAAGAAGAAAGAGGTGAATAAGAGTGTGTGTGACCATATGTAAAACAATATTTTACACTACACCATCATAAAAACTCTTTATTTCACATTCTTTTTTATAAATATTTTGTAAACTTGGAAGATTTAATGAAGAAATAAAGAAGAATTTGATGAAAGAAAGTTAGATTGCAAGTAAATAAAATTTAAACAAGATAATACTTTTATAAAGCTTAAAACAATAATTCAAAGATTACAACTTAAAATAAAAGCTTAAACATAAACTAGAGAAAACTTAAAAAAAATGAAGAGAAAAAGAACGTCCTCCATGAGGTGTGGGAGGTGGGTTTTTATAGACCCAAATATTACATGTTTAGTCCCTCCATAAACTACAAAAGAGCACTCCTAAATAATGTCACATCAACCAATAAGCCAAACGTCTCGACCAAGATAACTAATTCCTAGTTGCTTCCATCTTCATTTTACATAGCATGTGCATGTGGGCCACAAGCAATCAATTCATTGTTTTATTCTTTTCTTCTTGGTCGATCAAATACCAAATGGAACAAATAGTTTGTCATTCTCAATTCACATATCACATGGTGGTGGGACCCATGCTTCTAGAAACTTGATTTAATTAGAAGTTTGATGTGAATTGCCACTTGACACCCCTGGCCTTCATTTTCAATCCTTATCTTCTTTATATTTAATTCATTGATCCTTGAAATAAATAAGCTTTATATCGGCCTCGATGCTTCAAGTAAAATTTCATTGGTCTCGTAATTTTTGTGCTCTTTCCAATATCGTGCTTGGTTATGTCATTTTTCCATTCTTTTTCCAAAAATCTATTCGGGGCTGGCCTTAAACACAGTATGTACCGCTCGTTGCTGAGTCGCGCAAATCTGCATACTTTCGCTCAAAAATTGCATGATTTCGCCCAGAATTCAATCCCTTCGTACCTGATATGCATAAAAACACGAAACCAAGGATATCTATATTGTTTTTGGCCTTTTTTTTTTGTATTTTTACGTATCAAAATTGGTGGTGAAATGATGAGTATTTGCATACTCATCAAATGGTATTAAGGAATACAATCTGTCATCCACGCAACTGTAACAAGTAATTAACTTGTAAAAGATATCTAGGGAGTAGTGAAACCTAAGTAAACACAATTCTCCCATATATTGCTCACACCTCTAGTTAATTTAGTTTATTTTCATTTCTAGTATTTTATTTTGGTTGCATCTTAGTAACTGGGTTAGTTGACTAGCAACTAATTCCGCCCAACTCCTTCAAAACCGAGATTTTTACTTGCTTTTCATAAAACTAAAAAAATACAAAAAGAATCATCCCTCATCTCTAGACCTAGTCTTTAGGTTTTCTAATCCTAGCGACACTATTCCTAGCTGAACGATCAATCCCCCGGTACTTGTCACTATACTATACTACAACGATCAGGTACACTGCTTGGTGGGGGTTGTAAGCTTCTCGAGATCCCTCGAGAGGTAAAGCCTGGTGCAATCCCTATGCATCAGGTAGTGATAACAGCAAACCTAGTGCTTCATCCAAGTTATGGTTTGTTGCAACGGCTCTCTCCATAATTCCTTGGCAAACTAGGTCACATTTCCTATTGGCCTCACTAAAACGAGATCTTAAACATGGAGGTTGTTCATAAGAATCTATCCTAGGCAAAGGCTCATATGATTCATAGGTGTCTCTAAATGAGGTATTTCGAAATCTTTGGTGTTCTAGCCACTCAACCTTATCTTGCAATCTTAGAAGTCTAAGTGAAAAGTCCATTTGAAGCAAATTACAAATAAAATCACACAGAAAAGATAGACTATGAGAAAGCTACAAAATAAAAAGAAAAAATCTCACTTGATAGGAATCTAATGAGTAGACCTAATCAAAATAAATTTCAACCTAAACAATAACTATTCCCCGGGCTGCGGCGCCAAAAACTTGATACGTGGGAATCACACCAGGCTTTACCTCTCGAGGGATCTCGAGAAGCTTACAACCCCCACCAGGCAGTGTACCTGATCGTTGTAGTATAGTATAGTGACAAGTACCGGGGGATTGATCGTTCAACTCAGGAATAGTGTCGTTAGGATTGAAAATCAATCTAACTAGGTCTAAAGGTGAAGGATGATTCTTTTTGTGTTTTTATATTCTATGAAAAGCAAGTAGAATTCTCGGGTATTGGAAGAGTGGGCGGAATTAGTTGCTAATCAACTAACCCAAAAGCTACTAATTTAAACTAATAAACAAGAAAAGTAAACTAAGGTTCTACAAGGGATGTGAATCATGTCTACCTATGATATGTTACTCCTTGCTAGCTATCCAATTCTACCTATTGAATTGTCACACCTTGTTTTAATTGACGGGTTGTATTCCTTAATACTAGTCGTAGGGCCGTGTACGATCTTCCCTAACTCTATAAGCTCCTACTTCACTCCTATGTCGAGCCGTTAAAAGCTCTTAACATGGGATCACTAGAATTTGCTTATGCATTAAATACAACCATATAATCATAGTACACCTCCGATCATGTTTCTTAAGACGTTCAAGCAAGTTACCAATTGGAAGTCTGCCAGTTTTCTTAAGCCTAACATCGAATTCATTCAATTAAACAAGAGACAATAGGAATCAAGAATTATAAGCTAAATCAACTAGACCTATTGAAGTTGTCACACCTTAATTGATGAAGATAGACACAAACATCAACAAAGACATCAATAAGATCTAATCAATTATATACAAGTTTCACACAATCATAAGTAGACACAAGGTGAATTAGCCAAGCATAATTAATGAAGAACAAGCAACAATAATGATAATTGAAGACATGAATTAAGATAGAATCATCAAACCATTACAAGATGTTTATGGAGTGATTAAAACCCTCTAAGTTGCTGGAAAAACACCTACCTAAACCCAGGAATCGACCTTAGGGTTTAGGGCTTACAAAAAGTGAAGTTATGATGTTATATTTATAGGCTGATTTTCTGTCAGCCCGATCATGACGGTGTCAGACCAATCATGACGGCGTCACGACCAACTTTTCTTCACCAAATTGTAGATCTCTTCGTCCTCTTCGTGTGGGCTTTTGAATCACCTAAATCCGAGTTTGTATGTAAAAGTTATGACCAAAACAATATCAACTACTCCACCCGCAAGTTGTGACAAGTTAACACGTGATGGCCTACGTGACGCCTTCAGGAAGTCTTCTGGGCCATCACTCTTTAATTTTACACGTGACGGCCTTGGGTGACGCCGTCATCTCCAATGCACAAAACTCTCTGGACCGTCACGTGTATTGTCCACATCCACCTCTTTTGTTACTGAATGACGACGTCATTAAGGAACTTGTGACGCCGTCAGGTACTGTTCCCAGCAAGGAAAATTAAGACTTTGCCGTTTTCTTCACTTTTATGCTCCAAAAACGTCCAAAATGCTTCCTTTTCCAGATTTCACTCCAAAAGTACCTAAAATGACAAAAGGAACGATTTAGGGCAATATTTGATCAAATAAATTCGAATTCGGGCTTAAATAACCCCTTAAAAATGATTCATTTTTCGCCTCATCAACTATATGGAAAGATTCTGATGGATGCATGAATCAGAGATGTATACGATCATGAGCTCGTCAAAAAGACCACCAGTTCTTCTGCACCTATTGAAAGTCATCCGCTACTAAGATTTTCAGAACTAACCACGTTTGAGAACTTCGATTTGCATTATCTCATTTCGGGACATGACAAATATCGTACTTCGACTTCCACAAGTCTAATGTCTGAAGAACGGGGAGATGAATTTCTGGAAGAAGGAATTCACCGGGAAAAGTTTGTCATTTCTGAGATTGACTTAAATGAATACAAAGTGGAAGCGTATATGAGAATAACCGGGATGAATGAGGTAGCTCAAAATTACTTCAAAGATAGATATAAAGATTCAGCTCCTCGTCACCAAGTCTTTACAAGACACCGAATTGTTCATTACATATACGTGTCCTCACAACAATTCAGAACTGATGGCTACATCAACTTTGCGATAAGAAGAGACGACAGCCTCGACTATGTCTTCCGTGAAGCTGATTTTCACAATCTCCATCCTCAAGACATTCAAGACATGTATCTCTCCAACATCAACTACATTTATGGCCAAGGGAACGATGATGATATTAGAGATTCACTCAAAATATTCATGAGGTAGCAATTAGCTTTGGTACATGTTGATGATTTCCAAATGGGAGTCGAAAGTCTTAAGAAGAAGGTCAACCTTACTCATCCGATGATCACATTTCCTGGAATTGATGAACACTAGCCCTGGACATGCATTCAGAGTCCTTTGTTCAAGCTCGGTATTGTATATGAGAATGCATCGGGAGTCAAGAGGTTGATGATATCGAACGAGATTCCGAAGTTGTAACACCCCGAAATTTGATTAAGCAGCGGAAGTCTAATCGGGGTCATTACAGTTTAGTACATAGTCATACTCATAGAAAACAATTCAAAAGATTGTCAATATCATTCCATGAAAACTCAAATATTCAGAGTTACAAACATTTTTCCAAAATGTTAATTGTTTCACAAAAGTGGTGATGAGTTTGTAAAGAATGATATAATTATTGAAATCAAAGGGAGGTCATGTGCCCTTTTGCCAGCTCCGTGCCGCCATGCTTGCTAGTTACCTGATATAAACATGCTTAAAAAGTCAACACAAAGGTTGAGTGAATCCATAGTAGTTTAAATAGTAATAGTGTGAACACAAGTCAAGCATTTGAAATAAACAAGCCAAGATAGACAGGTCTTGACTAAATCGGGTGAAATATTGCTCCTAAGCCTCACGAAACGCAAGCCTTAACTTTGATTTGACATATCATAAAGATAATAACAATCATCTACACCACAACGGATGTAAAATGACAAGGGGCCCTCGGTGACAGGAAATGTGCCAAATTTCCATAATACCTCGAATATAGCACACCTCCTGCCAAGTGATCACCTTGACAGAGGCGGGCTGCCATTCCAATAGATCTATCAACTATATTCGCGCTCACTCGCAAGTGATTAAGGTTCGTGATATGAGGGACTTGTAGCACAGGTGTCAACTTAGGCAATATCAGGTGATAACAGCATACAAAAAAATACTTGTGTTCGATTTATAGCATGTATCTCCCCACGGGGTTTAAAAACAATTAAAAATGTGGGACCATGAACTCACCTGAAAGGTGCGTAATCATAACGGTGCTCAAAAGTGATGGTGTATTGCTATGACTAGCAATGAAATTTCCTCCGACTTGCGACCTATAAATATATTGTAATCGGTGTTTTAGATTCATGTCGTAAGTGACATGTGATATATCACGTGTAAGGTGATATCCATTTCGGGTGTCTTAAATGTATATCCCAAATAACTCTACGTAGTTATTTGTAACGTTGTTACGAATATTAATTTGTTGTGAAAATAATATCATTTAAAAATATTAGTGATTAAATATTTTTAATGAAGTTATACATATTTATATATAAATATTAGAGTTAAAGAAAAATGTATATATGTGTTTATAAAACTTATATGAAATAATTAATATATTTTGTCATAATTTAACCTTTAGCTTTTACAAAATTTACACTTTGTACCCTTGGTTAAAAAATAATTATAATTTTAGTCCCTTTGCAAGCTTCTTACACAATATACCTTGATTTTTGAGAAATGGCAGTTTCTACCCTTAAGTTTCGTTAAAAGTTACTGTTTTAGTCCTTACCCGCAAGTTTGGCAGTTTTGTCACATTTAGTCCCTAACGTGAGACTTTTGCAAAATTAGTCCAAAATCTAGTTTTCGAAAAGTTAACTTTTATCCTTATAAAAGTTACCATTTTTATCCCTTTTTATTTGTAAAACTCGGTTTTAGGGACCAGTTCCCATTCGAAAATTTATTAAGTTTCTAATTCGAAAAAAAATGTTATAAGGGTTTTGTTTTGGGCTCGTTAGCCCGGTAAGGCCCAAAGTGGGTGTGGTTTGTTTTTAAAACTCGTTCGACTAGTACTTGGTTTTGGTCTAGTATTCGTGGTTTAAAAACGTACGAGCCTTGCATGTTTAGTGATCTTGGTTAAGTTCGAGCCGAATAAAGGGAGGGTCGAAGAAAATATCATAGTTGTACGTGTAGAAATAAAATGGCGAGGGCTTTTCTAGGGGTGTTGAGGTAAGTGTTGAAATTATAGTGTAATGAAAACTTATGTTTAGAAATCTTATATGCGTGTCGTGTGATGAAACTCAACGTAATATGCATGATTGAAATGATATACGAATTGAAAGGGTGGTGAATAACTTACAACACCAAAGTGGTGGTGAAGAGGTCGTGTGTACGAGCAACGAGAGCAAACCAAATGATACCCTCTTCGTGGAGTGATCCTTGTACCCAAAACTTAGTTATCCAACCCGTCTCTTGCCCAACCCTTGCTTGTGTCCTCCTTGTTTCTTCTCGTTAGCAGCCAAGAAAGGAAGAAAAGAGAGTGTTTGAAGTTTAAGAGTTCTTGCAAGTGTGAGACATATGTGCATTTAATATGGTTTATATATAGGAGGGTAAAGTAGTTGAGTGTTTGAGTTAGTTGGACACAATTCTTAGTTGTCAATCGAGTTTAGACAAGCATGTCTCCTTGGTCTAGCTTTCATCATATCAAGTCGAGGTAAAAGGGAGCAAGGAGTGCTTAGCTTAGGTTTTTAGGGATTAAAATATTGATGTTTAGACCTTGTGTGGTATGCTTGTTGGGGAACCATGGAACATACGATCCAAGGGGTAACCATTCGAAGGTGGTTATCGTGTTTGTCCAAAGGATTGACGGCTTCATAGGGTAGCTTGAGGTTTCCAAGGTGCAAAGTCAATGGTGTTGTATGTATGTTGTCGAGATGATAGGGAACCAAGGAAAGAAAACCAAGAATAGTTTCAAAGGTGTGTGTAGGAGTTGAGTTTTGTTGGCTTCGTGTAACACCAAGGAGAAAAACGAAAAGGAGAAGCAAATTAGCAACCATGTGGGCTTGAGGTCGCTCGGCCCAAACGAAAAGAAAAAGAAATATAGTGGGAAGTCTTGTGGGCTGTAGGAGTGTTCGGCCCAAAGAAGAAAAGAAAATAATATCGTGTAGGCTTGGGGTGAAATCCGGCCCAAAAACATCGGGGTGTCGTGTTTCGTAAAATTGTGAAATATATTTTGGTGTCGGTGTCGGTTTGTGAAAACCTCATTTATTCAAATGGTGTCGTCATTTATATATATAAACTCATATATACAAAGTAACAATAATTGTCTTAATTATATATACTTTATTATATATAATTAATATTAATATACCGGTGTTAAAATCAAGTGTCGGGTCGCAAGTGGAGTTACCGGTGTTTAACCTCATTGGGTGATATCCAAGAGTGACATTTGGGTGATATCGAGTGGCAAAACATGCTCGGGTGTTAAACAAACGGTGTTCATAACATTCGGGTGTCAAATAAACAGTGAACATAACAATCGGGTGCTCAAACAAACAGTGTCTCATGTAAAAGTTTCAAATTAGCCCGCAAAAATGGCTTAGTTAAGAATAGTGTTGATGATTAGCATTAATAAATGACCTGGGATTTTACGGTGTATTACAGAAGTTCAGTTCGGGAACGTTGAAGTGGGTTCTTAAAGGAATAAATGACTTGTTGAACCAAGATCTCCAAGGGACGAGTACCAAACTCGATGATGACCAATGAGCAAAGTTGGGATTGATTGCTCAGTATGTGGAAGAAAGACTCAACCTTCGAAGTACTTGGAGATTCATGGAAAGATGCGTTGGATACAGAAGGTGAAGTCTACATGAATTCTCGTAAATAGAAGACCTGAATGATCTCTCTTTAGCGGGAGATTGTTGGAACACGAAAAGTGTAAATCATTAGTTAGGTACTTCTATTTATCTTTTGTAATAGTTTAAGGTATATTGTGTAAGTTATATGATGCGACAGCATGTTACTATCGCATAACTTGTATATCTGTGATAGCATGCTTGGCTAGACGTTGGGTTATGAGGTGTGTGTTCCTCTTTCTATCAATGCGAGACTTTCATAATATTCTCTCGTTTCTCTCTCTACTCTAAAGTGCTCACACCTACTTTATATCTAATAGATTAGTTTAGGTAAACATGATATTATTGGAACAACATTAAAGTATATGAAAATTTGTAAACTTAAAATGGATTAGTAGAATAGATAAATCATTAAAGAAAACATATTACAAAACCTTTTTATTTATTATTTTATTTTTTATTTTTTAAAGAGTATACAAACGAAGCCGTCCTATATAATTATTCGAGAATGTGTCGGTCTTGACTTATTATTATTCTTTAACGTGTATCATTTTTATATTTCGTTTCTAATGTATAAACTTTTAGTTTATCATAAAATTATATAATTATGACTTTATAAGTAACGTTTGGTACGCTAATCATCAAAAGTGTATCAAACATATATCATAACAGGATAATTTAAAATTTTATATGTTTATTAGAAAAAGAAAAAAAAATGTTGATATCACTAAAAAAGACAAGTGGGTAATTTTAGCATTATTCTTTCATAATATTAGTTCAAAAGCTGTTTTTGAGTGTCAACGTACATCACATGCTCAGGATTTTCTACTAGTTATCCCCATAGACGGGCTAGGTCAACATATGTCACCGGTGGAATATCGTACTATCTTTAAGTATCGCCTTATGATTCCATTATTTCCGGGTGATGAGATATGCCTTGTTTGTCGCAAGGCATGTTTGGATTCCTTTGGAGAACATGCGGTTCATTGTAAATAGCTCCCAGGCTTCAAGTACATACATGATTATGTTAGAGACGTCATTTTTTATGTATGTAGGCATGCTGGATCTCCGCCAAGAAGGAAGCGCTTGTGAACTTTTTGACGGACCCGTCGGATGGAAGATCTACATTGAGACCGGCTGACATTTTGGTTTTTGGATGAGTTGGGGGGAAATATGCTTGTGTGGATCTCACTGAGGTTTCTCCTCTTGTGAGGTTGAGTAGTCGGGGTTTTACAGCTGGACATGCCGCTTGAAAGCCGCCTTGTGCAAAATGACAAAACACGAGAAAGCATGCATTGAAAATCAACACGTGTTTATTCCTTTCACGTTTGATTTCCTTGCACCTGAGGCGGTGGAACTACTCAACAGAGTCGAACGAGTTATGAACAGTAATGTTATAACACATAGATCCACAAATGTAGTTTTCAAAAGAGTTAGCTTTGCAATTCAAAAATGACTGACGGCGCAGCTTGTTGCTCGTTTGCATTCAACCATTATATTAATTCTATTTTAATCAAGAGAACTACCACTATATATATATATATATGAAAAAATAAATAAATAAATAAATAAAAATAAAATAAAAAATAAAACCAAATATTGTCAAATCACCCATCCCACATCGACCAGAGGAAGAACTTAACGCTAGTTTATATACAGTCGCTAAACGGGTTATGATTGTCCCTTCGGGGACATCCGATAAAATTGGAACGATACAGAGAAGATTAGCATGGCCCCTGCGCAAGGATGACACGCACAAATCGAGAAATGGTCCAAATTTTTTTTCAAACCTTTTCCATACTCAGCCTCAACCCTAATTTCATCAAACAATTTTTTTATGGACAACTTGGTATAACTTCTTTTTTTTGTTCTGTTTATTTGAGTTAGGCCTTGAAATTGATTAAATAGCAGTGATCATTATCATGTTCATTTATTATTGTTTTTTATCAAGATGATTATATCTCATTTTTAGTTAAATTAACTCAATGTTATTGGTAGTTAAGAGGGCTTGAATACAATGATGATGCTTCTGTGTATTTGCTATCATAATAATTGTCTTTCAGAATGGATACCCTCAATGGGTTGTTTGGATTCTCTTGTTACACACTTATTAGGTAGTTGCGTTTTCAAATTGCGATAAGTTCCTTTGTCAATTTGGAATTGGATATTGTTTGTTTTAGCTTATTTGATGGGCTTATGAGCTTATTGCAAATTTCGATAAATTTATAAGCTCATTTGTAATGGCTTATGAGCTTATCCGATTGAGCCTCATAAGCTCAAGGTTGATAAGCTTTTAAGCCATTTTAATGGGCTTATCAGATTTTCAATAAGCTCATAAGCCCGTTAAATAAGCTAAGACAACACCCAGTAAGCTGTTTATCCTAGGCTCTTCACATCAGCTTAATGATGGGGGTGTTTGTTCAGGTTCAAATATGAGCCTATATAATTTTGGCTTATATTTCATAAGCTCATTTTTTTGGCTTATTTTCAGCTTATTTTCTGGTTTATGAACTTCTTTAATAAGCCAAAAAAATATAGGCTTATATATCATATAAGCTCATATATACGCTTAAACAAACACCCCTAAATGACCCTGTCCTTCTTGGTCATTTTACCATCATAAGCTCGTGAGTGAAATATAACACTATTTGAGAAGGTGTGTTTTGAATATAAATCCTATTTCTCTCTAAAAATGTTAAGCTTTTAAATAAGCTAATCGTAACAAAGTATAAAATTTTCGGCTTTTGTTTGCTATTAATTTGTAACACTATGAGAGGAAAACTGCATTTTATTACGTTGCAGTAAGATAAAATTCCTGTAATCCTACCACATTTACTCATACAACACATGGTAGCCGTGATTGGCAAGATTCAATATCTTCAACCGTTTGTGGTAAGGGTAACTTTTGCTTCGCTATTTGATTTTTTTGCCTGTGTATAATCGCGGGTGTAACTTAGATCTGTCAGTTGACTATCTTTGAACTTTTTTCACTTTAAGCACTTGCATTGTGTATCTCATATTATGCCTGCCATTCGGTTTGATTTTGTATGTTCTTGATGCTTTATAAAGTCTTTAATTGGGTGGGTGTAAGTTGATTTGAAAAGTTTCCAATGAAATAAATAGCTTATACATTTACTGGAACTTTTTTTATAAGCAGTAAAAGACAGTGGTCAAGTTATTATTCTTTCATAATATTAGTTCAAAGTGAATTGAAAAGTTTCCAATGAATTAATAGCTCATCCCGCATCGACCAGAGGAGAACTTAACGCTAGTTTATATACACTCACTGAACGGGTTATCATTGTCCCTAATTTCATCAAACAATTTTTTTTTGGACAACTTGGTATAATTTTTGTATCCTGTTTATTTTAACTAGCCCTTGAAATTGATTAAATAGCAATGATATCAATATCATGTTCATTTAATATTGTTTTTTATATAGATGATTATATCTTATGTTTATGTTAAATTAACTCAATTTTATTGGTAGTTAAGAGGGCTTGAATACAATGATGATGTTTCTGTGTATTTGCTATCATAATGATTGTCTTTCAGAATGGATACCCTCAATGGGCTGTTTGGATTCGCTTGTTACACACTTATTAGCTCGCTGCATTTTCAATAGGCTCATAAGCCCGTTAATTAAGCTAGAATAAACACGCCGTAGCTGTTTATCATAGGCTCTTCACATCAGCTTATACAGTTATATGGGGGTGTTTGTTCAAGTTCATATATGATCTTATATGATTTTGGCTTATATTTCATAAGCTCATTTTTTAGCTTATTTTCAGCTATATTTCATAAGCCAGAAAATAAGCCAAAAAGTATGGGCTTATGAAAGATAAGCCGATGTCATATAGCTCATATATATTAACTTAGCAAAGCACGCCCCAAATGACCTGTCCTTCTTGGACATTTTACCATCATAAGCTCGTGAGCGAAGTATAATGCCATTTGAGAAGGTGTATTTTGAATATAAATCCTAGTTCTTTATAAAAAGATTAAGCTTTTTAAATAAGTTAATCCTAATCAGGTTCCAATTGCAGCATTCGTATACTAATAATTTGTAATACTAATAGAAGAAAACTGCAATTTTATTATGTTGTGGGATAATACCTGCAATCCTGGCACAAAATACTTCTCATACATCACATGGTAGCCGTGATTCGGCAAGATTCAATATCTTCAGCCGTTTGTGATAACGGTAACTTTTCTTTCACTTTTGATTTTTTGCCTGTGTATAATCGCAGGGGAAATGTTATTGTTTGTAATTTTGGAATAAGTCATAGTTGCTTAGGTTATCTACTGTTTGTCAAACATTTGAGTTCAAAGTACTCATAGGTGTAACTTAGATATGTCAGTTGACTATATTGTCTTGTTAGGTTAGTGTGATAGCTCTGGTTCTGTGATGTTTTTGAATTATTTGTGTCTAAAAAGTTTTGTCAATTCTAGGAAATTGTTATGAAAACTAGTTGAGCCCTAAGCCCCTAAATTTAAATGCTTACAGATGCCTAAAGAATGAAAAACACAACCCAACTATTGACATACAAAGAGAGCTCAATCTCATTTTGTTATGTTGCAGTACATGAACTAAAGCTAACAAAAAATATCCTAGAACATGTGAAAGCCATGACAGCACAAATCTTGCTGCTGATTTCCTCAATCACTTGTGGTCATTAAGTTGATTGCTGTTACCATCGTTTTGGCCTGAGGTAGCAAAATGGTGGTTTGTGCAGAAAATGGGTTCGGTTAACAGGCTGTGTTGGATTGATCTGTAACATTCTTTTGTCCATTTAAAGAAGTGCTTACATAATTTTAACTTGTTACATATGATCAACAAAACAAAACTTTCACAAGTAATTTGTATGCAGTAAAATATACCTTAGGCAACTTTCAGCTTATATGACCCATTCAACCCGTTTGACCAATTTTCTTATAAAATCCATCTTTTGATTTTTCCAATTGGACATTACAAAGATAAACATAACCTACATCAGTCCAGTTGATTAGATAATCAACTCTAGTTTTGGGCTTCTCGCCTCTGCGACGTTGTAGTAATAATAGTACTAAAGCAGTTGACCATACTTTTGTTCCTGCAAGTCTAAAATGTATTACTGAGTATTACAATCTAGTCAGTTGACCTTTGAAATGGTTATTAACTACATAAAACAAAGGTGATGAGAAGATGTGTATGAGCTATCAGAAGTTAGCTCATGATGTGAAACCAGGAAGCGTCATATTATGCTCAGATAGGACCTTTACTGTTCTTTCTTGTGACACTGAAAAGGGGTTGGTTCATTGTCGATGTGAGAACACTTGGACACTTGGTGAGGGTAAGATGTTAATCTTAGATCCAGGAGTCATTGTTGATGACTTTGACTGAGAAAGGCAAAGAAGATATCCTTAAATGGGGTGTTCCTAACAAGATTAATATGATTGCTTTGTCTTTTGGCCGAAAAGGTTCTGATTTGGTTGAGGTTCGGAAATTGCTTGGAGAACATGCTAAAAACATTGTTCTTATATCAAAGGTGCAGTTTTTCTTGGTTATGTTTTTAACCATATATGTTCTTAAGAAGGCAAAAGTCGCGGATTAGGTAATGGGTCAAAACGAGTAATTTTTTTACTAAATGTAAATTAAGAACATTGACCCAAAGTATACTTTTGCTGACCCAGTTTCTATTTTGATATGTTTTTTAAGCATTTTACCCGCTCTAATAAAAGACGATCTAAATCGACCCACTGGTACATGTTAATTTATCTTCTTTGTCTTTAAATCCTAAAAAAAGTATTTTCTGTAGGTTGAGAATCATGAAGGTGTTTCCAATTTTGATGAAATACGAGTACTGGCCAACACCGATGGCTGCATGGTAGCTCGAGGCAACCTAAAATCTTTACTAAAGTATATTAGAAGAAATCATACAATACATATGGATATCAAGTACCATGCTTAATGATCTAACGGGCCAAAAATAAAATTTTAAATTTCACGAAAGGAAATCACAATTGATGATTGATTACAAAAATAACATACAATATAATAAATCTAACGTACATATATGGTTACTAACTCAACATGGAGTAGAAATTAGTTGGTTGCGCTTTAACAAATTTTGTCCCTTAAGAGCCGTGAACGTAGCATGTATAACGTCGTAGTCTGGTAGCTTTGGATGAACATGAGGTGGTAAAGAATATGACTTCTGTATACGTTTTTCAGGAAGAGGTGTCGTCGTGGAACGCTTACAAGGCAAGCTAATTCCCCGTTCCATCGTCTTTTCACGAGGCATGTTCTTTTCGTTAACTGATGAAAGTACTGAGCAACATATTCGAAATTTTTCCATATCAACGTCGTCAATCATGAAGAGGAAACCTCTTTGATCGCTAGTACCCTTGCTCAAAGGTGCGTTAAATTCTTCGAAGTCTTCGTAAATATATTTAGCTGAACTATCTTCAGTATCGTTGTCAATAAAATCTAGTGGATTTACGGAGAGGTCAACAAGACAGCTATATGTGGATTCAGTATCATCATCGTTGTTAATAAACTCAAGTGGATTTACGGAGAGGTCTATCACCGTCGATTTCATAACCGAATACCTTGCCTTCTTGAACAATGTCATAGTCGACACTTGAGCATGAAACGGATACTTTGTGTTTATGGTTTAAATGTGAAGTAAAAATCAAGATCGACTTGCGAAACTTGATCGACAAGCAACTTGGATATATAGGTAGCTTAGACTTGCGGAGCGTTGAAGAAAATTATTATATCGAACCATGCATTCCTTTGTATTTATGGACAAAACAACCGACTAACAAAAACATATAACCGACTAAAGATGGTTTTCTAATGACTATTTCCATCTTATCATGATACACATTATTATTATTATTATTATTATTATTATTATTATTATTGTTATTATTATTTTATTGTGACATATACTTTTTTTTTTTCCAAAAATTAATGTTAATTGCATTCCATATCCATGAGGAAGACATTGACACATCACCACCCAATCATCCTTTATTTTATTTATTTTTATTATTATTTTTTTTGAAGGTGAAATATTATTAATCACAAAAAGTACTTAAGGCTCATTACACATCTATGGACATATCCCATGATGTTTTAACCATAGCCTAAACATAAATAAGCCGACAAACAACAAGCATTCTGATGCCTAATTCTAAAACATCTATACCGACTTTATACTATCAAAATACAATACCCACAACATACTACTTATACATCTTTACTTTGCATTGCTCTTGACTCTTCTAACTGCACATTCCATTTTTCTTCAAAGATCTTGACAGCAGCGGTATCCTTTACTACAAAGCTTATTACTCTCCATAGCATTCTGTACCAGAGATTCCACTATTCTCTCACAGCTTTTGAAAATCCTTGTGTTCCTCTCCTGCCACACAAAGTATATTGCTGCTCCCAGTACCAATCTCCTGACTATACTCCATATGTTTCTGTTATTTTCCAATGCAGATTACTCCTCAATAATGACTTTCCAATTGGAAGAAAAATTTTTGTCCATTAGTTTCTGCAACTTAATCCATTCCTTATAGGTATAAGGGCAAGTGAAAAATAGGTGCTCATGTGAATCAAGGCATTGTTTGCAGAATACACATTTCATATCCCCATTTGTATTCAATACTGCAATTCAATCTTGTGTCAAAAGTCTTTCTTGAACTGCCAACCAAAGTACAAAGGAGTGTTTGGGTATATTTTGTGAAAACCATACTAAAGCACTCTATGAGACTTTAATACTATTGCAGCATAAGTCCTTCCATACTACTTTAATTGCAAACTTTTTCTGTGCCCAGCATTTGTTATCCATTCAGCCTTATCCATATCATTATTAAGCAGTGTAGGTACTTGTATATTTCTGATCTTAGGAAATTTGATTAACCAATCTTCAGGCCAACACCAAGACCCATTATCAATCAAATTGTCAACAGTGTTGTCACTTTTAAACCTTGCATTATAGATCTCCCTATTAGAAATGAACTCACTTAAAGGGCCTTCACTACAGCATTCATCATACCATGCTGAGACTGTCTTACCATCACCAAGCTTATAACCAATATGCATTCTAACTTTTTCCCTAATCTTTAAAATATTGCTCTATCCAAAGCTGCTATTACTATCAATTGGCACATCCCAAATATTTCTTCCTTTTAGTTTCTCCACATTGACCCATTTAACCCACAAAATATCCTTTTTTGCTGCAATGTTCCATAGTTGTTTCATAAACAAGGCTTCAATCCATATTTGCAGGTCCTTAATACCCAACCTGTAACACCCCAAACCAGATAAGGGTCTAAAGTGTAACATTATGGTGTTATTTCAGAACATAAAGCGCAAGCGGAAGACTTAGCTCAATAATTACAAATCTTGAGACTAAAAGGGCTAATAAAACAATTACAATCAAAACCGGCTTCTAAAATAATCAAACAAAAATCTAAAATAAAGTCCATGAAGACTAAGGTAGGGTTGGTCCACTAAAAATCTCCTACTCTCATCACTCAATCCCAGCCTCCTGCTTGTAACCTGCCGCAGGGAAAAGAAAATGCGGCTGAGCTAACGCTCAGTGAACAGATATAAACATATGAAAGGTAATTGAACATAAATGAATAAACAAACAATCCAATGAGAACCTGCTGAGATACAATGTCATAAAGAATATGAATGGTCATATGAAAATGGAAATCAAAGTATAATCCAGAAGTGGTAAAAGGGATAGTAACGGAATTTGCTCAAGTGTCTAAACATGATACATGAATAGACCAAAACAATCAATCAAACACTTCATATCAGAAATCATATACCGTCAATTCATAAGTTGTACAAGGAGGGGAGACCTCTCAAGTACCAAATGGAGTAGCTAACTCTCAGAAGTGAAATGGGGTGCATGGCACGCACAACCAATCACTAATCATTTCAGAACTGAACAATATGCCTAGGATGCATCCATACGCTCCCCTGCAAAACAGATTAGCACATACCCTAGCTCAAGGCTAGCATACATACTCAGATAATGGCCACATATATAGATAAAGGAAATGTCGTGGATCAATCATACCTCCACAGAAAGTGTCATGCCATTGGTGACTCAATGACATGGCCATGGTACCTCCATGGCTAGATAGTACCTTGAGCAATGGGTCAAATCAAATGGATCAAAACAAAGGGGTCATAACAATGGGATCATATCAGATGGATCACAACAAAAGGATCATATCAATGGTTCAAATCAAATGGGTCATAACAAATGGATCATAAACAAAGGTCCAAATCATAGTAAATGAATCAAGGTCATTGAATAGAAATCATGAGTAACGAATTATCAAACAAACGAACCAACCGATAACGATGTAAAGGGAAGTGGGTATCCAGAATATTTGTACCAATACGAAATGCAAATGAAATAATGTCTAGACTGAATATTTGTACCTTAATGCAATTTAACGGAAAGCAAACGAATGTATAAACACAAGGAACAACGTTACGTCCTCTCCAACGAATCTACACGAGTTCGGTTTCATACAATACTTATTAGCTAATCCGATTATTCGTTTTAGGGTTTCATTCTATTTAGTAAGTTTCCACATTAGTCAACTTAGGGTTTAACGATATCATTAATGTCTATTTAAGTTACAATCATTAATGATTAGGTCTACGGTTAATAAAAACATATCAAATAGTATTAATTCACAAAGAACTAAGTTTCTTAACAAATTTTTGATTTTAATATACTTTTACCTTCATTTAATGAATTTTCAAACAATACCAGAATTCAAAATAAAAATTCAAAAAAATCCTCACAGAAGCTTTAATGTCTTAAGAGTCTACTTGAATTTTCCCAGAATTTATGACCAAGTGTAAATACCCTTTCAAAAATCATCTTCCCAAACTTACCCAGAAAATTAACTGCACATATATGTAGAAAGTTTGTATTTGGTTAACCTATTTCGACACTTCAGAAAAATCCAAAAAAATTCTAGGAAGTCACATATAACCTATATTTATCCTCTGTAAAAGGAGAGATTCTAACTGTTTATAGTTTGAAAAAGAAAAATCAAAAACACCATTTGAATTTCAGACTCGATTACTCAACTTTGACACTTAATCACATAAAAATAAAAAACATGACCAATACAACTCCAATTCACTCCAAACCAATTAGAAAACTTATTTAAGACCTTAAACTAGGTTTTCATGCAAAAAATCTAGTATTAGCACATTATAAATCTCACGTTAATAAGCATACATCAGCAGCAATCAAAACTGTCATAACCACAAGTCCATTTTAGGCTATAATTCATTCGTACAATCATACTTACGAGTTCATTAGATTAGGTTTTAGCATATATGCGATTAGGATTTTAGTGTTGTTTAATTCAGATCATGCAACCTAGATGTGTCGAATGGATCAAAGAACAAGAGGGTGTGGGTACCTTTTTTGAATCGAACAAGAAGGAGAATTAACCCACCAATTATAAACCCTAATCCACGAATCACACAACAACAATCGATCACGAACCCTTTTTGATCACACGAATGTAGCAGCAGCAAGATCGATTACTTAGTTTGTTTAGGTGTTGTTTTTGTTGTACGAATGGAGACAAAAAAAACACAGGTTTAGACTTATAAACACAACAGGAGCGTCCCTTTCTTTTTGTTACCATTTATGTATTTTTAATAGGTTTAATGGGTCATAACTATGGGCTTTTATGGTCATTAAGTGGTCGGTTATTGAAGGTTTAATCATTGGGCTTTTAAGGTAATTAAGGGGGTTCGGTTATGTCATTAAAAAAATTAATGGGCCGATTAAATGGTGGTGTTAAATGAGTCAAAAGAAATTTAAATGGGTGTTTAAAGAATCGGTTTTAAGAGTCTTTAAATGCGTTTAGTTATTAGTTAAAAAATTTTAATATGACGGAAATAAATTATTCTAAATTTACTTTTAATCATAACGTACCGTAAGGTTTTAAAAAATTTAAATTTACACCGAATTTTAGTATCGTAATTTTTAGGGTTTTACACAACCCACCTTGATCTTTAGGTTTACATATGTTTTCCCATGAAATCTTAGCTCTACCCTTAATTAATTCCCCTTGACACCACAGAAAGCCCTTCAACAGTTTATTAATTTCCTTAACAACAGTTTTGGGTAGGATAAAAACAGAGGCCCAATAAATTTGCATTGTGGACAGTATTGAGGCTATCAATTGTAGTCTTCCTGCATAGGATAGATTTCTATTTCTCCAATCTTGTACTCTACTTCTTACCTTCTCAATCAATGGCTTGCAATCATTAATGCTTAGTTTTTTTTGTAGTCAGATGTACCCCTAGATACCTAACAGGCAGTTTCCCAATTGTGAAAGGAAGAGTCTGAACTATAATTTCTTGCTCATGTACTGATAAGCTCCTAAAAAAGATAGTACTTTTCTGCATATTTACTTTAAGCCCAGAAAACTTACTAAACTCATCTAAAGTATCTTTTATAACCTTGACAGATTGAGTATCCCCATGACATAAAACTATCAAGTCATCTGCAAATCCCAAATGAGTTATTCTAAGCTTCTAGAAACCCTGATGGTATTTAAATTCCTCAACATTTTCAATATTTTTCCTTATGAGTAAGTTAGAAACCTCCATGGCCATAGTGAATAAGTATGGCGAAATTGGGTCTCCATGTCTTAACCCTCTACCACCACTAGAATACCCTATCATTTCCCTATTGACATTCAAAAAACTTAGCAGTGGTGACACATGTCATGATCCATCCTACCATCCTGCTATGAAACCCAAATTGCTCCAAAAGACTCTTTAAAAACTCCTAATCTAAAGTATCATAGGCTTTTTGCAAATCAATCTTAAGTGCACAATTCTTTATTTTTTTGCTTCCTATTATACTCTCTTAGAAGCTCTTGTGTCAAAAGTATGTTATCAATTATCTGTCTACCAAAAATAAATGCACTTTGAATCTGATTAACTAATCCCCCTAGAACCCCTTTAATTCTATTTGTGATCACCTTGCTTATACACTTATTGATGACGTATAGTCTATATTTGGGCCACGAGCCCAAATGATAAACATTACTAAGGCCCAAACCCTCCATGCGTGGGCTATCATAACAATGGTTTAGGCCGCACCACCAATGGGTTGGGCTCGCGTAGGCCCAAGCCCAACAAAACTATTTATGGTCTAGATAAGGATCTTCTATTTACGGATAAAGATCCTTGGACCGGATAAGCACTACGTGTGCGAAGAGTAAGGAGCACGAAACCTACAAGGATTCTGCGCCTATATATAGAATGATATTGTAGAATACTAACTATGTAGGAAACATGTTTATCTAGTGATTTGTGTGGCGTTAGAAGTGAGGAGGAGGAAAAGAAAGAAAGAAAGGAACCTTGAGAGAAAAAAAAGGAAATATTAGATTGAGATTAAGTAAAGGTCCAACCCTCTCCACATGTGGAGAGGGGTATTTATACTTACAACTTAAACGCCCACACCCGGGCTGTGGATCAGGCATACAGTGGGTGAAGACCCATCCTTCTTCCACGGTGTTACTTAAACTACTACTAACTAACTAATATCTAAACTAACTACGAGCTAACTTAATGCTTTTACAATAATCAGGTGACCGAGACTTTTACAGAAATATTTGTATTCCTAACAATCTCCCCCTAAGCGAGGTCACCTTTGAAATTAAGCTCTTTGGTCTTTAAGCATTCTTTAGTCTTTGTAGCTCGTAGGATCTGATTCTTCACTTTTCAACACACTTCGTACTTCAAGCAAGCGAATTTGTGATTTGAATTCCTTTGAGATATTTGATCTTTGAGCTTCTTTGAGATCATCAGCCAAAGTAAATCTCAAAGCTCATCCATAGTAGTATTGCCTTCATGTGATGTAGTGACTAAGGACCATCATGCTCACACCCTTCTGGATCAGGAGACTTTGCATTTGAGTCGTGGATCAGGAGACTTTTTCATCAGAGTTGCGGAAACGTTGTTGGTACTCTAAACATTTGTTGTAGCAAGTCTCTCATCTTCATTGATAGTGTGGAGGATGTGTGAGCATGAGGTATGGATTGACCCGATTCTGCTGGAGATAGGAGCCATCAATGCCATCTTTATATGTGTCCCTAAAATAAAACAGTTAGCAATAAAGATAGAGAACGAATATGGCTTTGTCATTCGTTCTGCGAGGACAGACTACCCTCCAGTTTAGTGAAAACCGACCTGTGATCAGGTAGAGTCTCTTTTGAATAAGATTCTCCTTGACAGGAATTTCCATCTTGTAGTAATGAAATTTCCAAAGAATCCACTTTGGAATCTTCATACTTAGCATGTTCTCATACCGGAACGTCTCAAAGCAGACAACACGATAGAGTGAATCGGTGAATACACATTCACGGATTGATGAGAAATAGATTTACAGAAATCACTCGCGTGTCCTATGACAAACATTTTTGAGACACGACGAGAGTTTTATACTTTGAATCACATTTCCATCAAAAATACTTTTGTTTGAAAGATATTACACAATCAATGTGCTCGAAAATAAGTTTGTGAGCACATTGAAAGGTTTTTGCAAAAGTATCCGTCAATCCATATCCTGGAACAAGTTTGATTCAATGTTGAATCGCACCATCGTTGCTTTCCAGTTGTCACTTGATCATCTCACATGTCACCTACCAAGAGCTTGAAAGATGTTCGCTCTAGAAGGATTTCCATCGTCATTGTGAATATTTTCATATCACTCGGATGTTCTGGCAATACCACAAGGATAATGCGTAAGACTCTAAATATTTTATCTTATTTTCCACATTATGTGAAACAATAAGCATATTTGGAAAGTTTCCTAGTGAGATTTATGGATGATCTCTTTGGCTCTAGACTCAATAGTGCGTTTTGATCCGCTCCTGGAGACTGGGGAGGCGTCTCCTGTTTTAGGTATCAACATAGCTCACAATGAGCGGTCAATACATTGCACAGGGTTCCCCGTGAGATTGAAACAAGCTCTTTTAAGAGAACTTGAGTGGTTGGGAAGTTTAGTGCAGTGCGTCACTGGGTCCATGACGTCTTGTCTTCAATACCGGTGTTACCTTAGTAACCGCCAGTAGATTATGAATTGAACCCGGTTTCTGCCCTAAGGTTGAATATATGGAGAGCTATTTCTTTTCACCCTTTCTCCTTTCATTTCTTTTTAATTCTTCAACCCCTTCAGTGCTTACCGAGACTTCACCACTATAACCTTGTTGGGTTTGTTCCAGTCCTAGCTCTATCTCAGTCCGCACTCTTCCCTTTCTCACTTTTCTCCTTTTTTCATATCATTCCTAAGGACTTATAATCTATCTATGGATTGTCCCTGGGAAGATCCTTCCGGTTCTGGTGGATCATGGGAACTCATACCTAACCTTAACCATCCTTATAACTCCATGCATAAAGATAAATGGTCGGTCTTTGGTATAACTTCCACAAACGCCTTTTGCTCCCCCTCAATATGTGCATCGATATTCGAAAGAGTTTAGCACATATGTGGGAGCCCATTATTGAGTCCAAAAGATCACGTTTGATTATCAGATTTCATATTTAAATCACATTCTCTCCCCCGATCAAAAATTTCAAATCTTTTGAGATTTTGGATCCCAACTGATTTAAATAAGTTAGAAAACGTTTGGGAGAGAAATGCGGTTAATTTTTAATATTTTCTGATAAAAGGAACCTTTTTCTTGCTCCCCCTCAATCTGTGAGGGAGGTTGTTATGTGTCAGATTTGAAGAGTTTACAAAAGATTTGAAGTTTTAACGAAAACTCTTTGAAAATGTACTCATTCTGACACATAACACATCACAAATCATTTTGTTGCAAGGTTTTTTGTACGAAGTGTGGGGAGTTTTGATGATACATAAAATTTTGAGAAATCATTCTCCCCCTCAATCAATGACGGATGTTAAAACTGAAATATTTTCATAAAATGTAAAAGTCATTGATTGAGTGAAAATTTTATCAAACTTTAGAGTTCAATTTGATTTTCAATCAAAATCTCATGGTACCACCAAGTTTTGCACAAATACTTTCCGGAAAAATCATAGAAGGGAAAGTATTTGGCGATAAAAAGAAGACTTCTCTTCTTTATCAAGAAATAATGCACTGAAACGTACATTAGATCGAGGAAACATGGATGTAAAGTAATCCATGCCCAGGTGGACTACACCCGGTAAAAGGAACAACCGTCTTTTTGGCGACGTGTTTTCCCCATTTTGAAAAGCGGGTTGCTATCTGAAGTAATAGCAAACCATAATTTTGAAGTCCGGGTTGTAGCCTGAAATGACTACAAGCCATTTTTGAAGTCTGGGTTGTAGCCTGAAATGACTACAAGCCATAAATTTTTAAGACCGGGTTGCAGCCTGAAATGACTGCAAGCCATTTTTAAGAATGTTTTGAGATACGACATGTTTTTGAAAAAAAACTTTATTTAAAACCGAAAAACTCTTGCTCAAGCATATGTATGATTCCGTGTCAATATTGAATGACATTTCTAGAAACGTACATAATATCGATTATACCAGAGACATGTCGTGAGAGGAATATTTTTGGATTTTTTTTTATTTTTTTATTTTTTATTTTTTTTTGTGATTTTTCAGATTTTTATGGTTTTTATAGGTTTTATATTTTTCTATTTTCTTTTTGATTTGATACTATACAAGGATATGTGAAGTAACCCCTTTACTCCTCTTGATCTTCCTGAAGACAAATGAGATCCTCAGGTGTGAGACTCTTCATACCAAGGCGTGGGAGAATGAAGTGAAAACGTTCCCTAGAAAGTGCTTTGGTGAAGATATCGGCTAGCTGGAACTCAGTCCTCACGAAGTAAAGTTCCACAATTCCTTTCTCAACTTGCTCTCTGATGAAGTGATGTCGAATGTCAATATGCTTAGTCCTTGAATGTTGGACATTGTTGCAGCAGAGTGCAATTGCACTTTTGTTGTCACAGTACATGGGAATCTTATTGCATATGAAGCCATAGTCAGAAAGTTGAGATCGCATCCAGAGGATCTCGGCACAGCACGATGACATAGCAATGTATTCAGCTTCAGTGGAGGAGATAGATGTACTCATTTGTTTCTTTGAAGACCAACTGACTAGCTTATTCCCTAAAAACTGTGCACCCCCAGATGTACTGCGACGAGTGTCTTGACATCCCACATGATCAGCATCTGAATATGCTGTGAGAGCCATAGAAGTTTCCTTAGGGTACCAAAGGCCCATGTGGATTGTTCCTTTAAGGTATCGAAAGACTCTTTTTACAGCTTCCAGATGTTTCTTGGTGGGTTTGGATTGATACCGAGCACAAATGCAAACTGCAAATAGAAGGTCGGGTCTGCTTGCAGTGAGGTACATTAAGGAGCCAATCATGCTTCGATACATGATTTGTTGGACCGGAATTCCCACATCATCTTCGTCAAGTTTTGATCTTTCAATCATAGGAGTATCAACTGAATCACAGGAGTCGAATCCAAATTTCTTCAAAATTTCATTGGCGTATTTGGATTGATTGATGAAGATGCCATTGGGATTATGAGAAATTTGCAGTCCTAGAAAGAATGACATTTGACCCATCATAGACATTTGGAATTCGAAACTCATCTCTTGGGAGAAACGATCACATTCTGTGGGATCAGATGAGGCAAAGATGATGTCATCAACATAGATTTGTACATGTAGAAGGTTTTTGCCCCTTTTTCTGGTAAAGAGTGTAGGATCAACAACGCCTTTGGAGAATTTGTTAGCCAGAAGAAATTTAGACAGGGTGTCGTACCACGCCCTAGGTGCTTGTTTAAGCCCATAGAGAGCCTTCTTTAATCGATACACGTGATTAGGGCGTTCTGGATCCACAAAACCTTTGGGTTGAGATACGTACACCACCTCTTTCAGATCGCCATTTAAGAATGCAGTCTTGACATCCATTTGATAAACCACCATGTTTTGACTTGCAGCATTTGCGAGAAAGATCCTTATGGCTTCAATTCTAGCAACAGGTGCGAAGGATTCTTCAAAGTCTATACCTTCTTCTTGTCGATATCCTTTTGCCACAAGCCTAGCTTTGTTTTTCAATACATCTCCATGCTCATCAAGTTTAACCTTGAATATCCATTTGAGAGCAATGATCATAGCACACTCGGGAGGTGGTACTAGTTCCCAGACATCCAGTCGGTCAAATTCATGAATTTCGTCCACCATTGCAGTGAACCATGAGTGTTTGGACATTGCATCCTTGACGCTTTTTGGTTCAGCTTTAGAAAGGACAGAATTGAAGAAGCACCACAATGCGTCGGTTGCAAGTTGCTTGCGGGTAGATACTGGACGCGAAGGGTTTCCAATGATGTTGTCTAAAGGATGATCATTGGTCCATTTTCTGAGGTATTCATGGGGTTGAGAATATGGAACAGAGGTAGCCGTGTTAGATTCGTCAGAGGATGTTACATCATTTGACGATTCAGGGGCAAAGTTGTTAACAAATGGCTCATTATCAGGTGGAGCAAAAGGATTAACTTCAGATGTATTATCTACAGTTGCCGCTCGCTGTACAGGTGAAGGTTGGACATTAGAAATGCTAACCGATTGACTGATGGTGGGAGCTTCAGAATCCCATGACAATGAAGTGGATGGACCGTTATTGTCATCTAGATCATTCACCACCCCATCTGGTGGTTGAACCATTGTAGCTTCAGGAGCATTCATCGGTTGAGGTTCAAAGTATTCATCAAACATTGGGTCAAACAGTTTCTTCCAATCTTCACTTGTAGGAGGTACAAAAGGAGCAGCAGGAATGGGATTATGTACAAGCCTGGAACTAATTGGTCCAGGAGACAAAAGGTTAGGTACGGGTCCAGAACTTGATTGTCCAGGAACCGGTTGCTCAGTCAGCTCATCGAAAGTAACGTGGATTGTTTCCATTATGTCTCTGGAACGTTTGTTGTAGATTCGGTACCACTTTCGCTCTGGAGCATAGCCAACGAAGAAACCAATGTCGGCCTTGGCCTTGAGTTTCCCAAGGTCTTCACTGTCATTAGTTGGATAGCAAAGTGCACCAAAAACTCGAAGAAATGAAAGATCGGGTTTTCTGCCATGAACCAGTTCATAGGGAGTCTTGCAGTGGAGAGGATGTATCAAGGATCGGTTCTGTGTGTAACATGCGGTGGCAATTGCCTCAGCCCAAAGAAACAGAGGAGCTTTGGAGAAGATGAGCATAGTCCTTGCAGCTTCAATTAAGGTGCGATTGCGTCTTTCAACAACTCCATTTTGTTGAGGAGTACGTGGAATGCTCTTTTGATGACTAATCCCGACACCTTCATAAAAAAGAGTAAGTTGTCTGTTCACAAATTCTGTTCCATTATCAGTACGGATAACTCTAACTGTTTTGTTGAGGCGGACTTGCAACATCTTGATGAGTTTGATGATGGTTTTCGGAGCTTCATCTTTAGATCGTAGAAATTTTACCCATGTGAATCGAGAGTAATCATCAACAATAACCAGCACATATTTCTTTCCATTGATGCTTTGAATCCCATTGGTCCACAAAGATCCATGTGAAGAGTATGAAGAACTTCCATGATTGAATTGACAGTTTTGGGTTTATGGGTGTGCTTTTTGCTCTTGTCCATTTGACAGGCGGAGCACAGATGGTCCTTTTCATACTTAAGTCTGGGCAAGCCTCGAACAAGATCCTTACGTGTAAGTTCATTGATAGTACCGAAGTTCAAATGGTTTAAACGACGATGCCACAACCATGATTTGTTCTTGGAGGCTTTAGAGAGCAGACAAATTGGAGAGGACCGTAGCATATCTTCGATGGAGATGGTGTAAAGATTTGTGCCCCGACTCCCCTTGAGAAGATCAACATCATCTAATTCTCTAACAAAACAGGTGTGCTTTCTGAAAGCGACTTCGAGATCTGATTCACAGAATTGACCAACAGAAAATAGATTGTGCCCAAGTCCTTCCACATAGTAAACTCTGGATATAACACTGTCTCCAAAGACGTAATCACCATAACCCATTATAGATCCAAAATGGTCATTCCCAAATATAACCGTACCAATAAACTTTTCAACGAAATTCTTGAGCCGCGAGCGATCTCCAGTCATATGTTTTGAGCAGCCTGAGTCCAAATACCAAAGGACAATTTGTACGACCTGCATTTGAAACCAGACAATCGTGGATAACTGAAAAAGCTGGATCCCCACACACATTTGGGGTCCGTTTGGTTAGCACACACAAATATTGGATTATCATATGTAACAGGTATCTCACTGGAGTATTCACATTTTGATGCACTAGAACTAGGAGTGGTATTCATTGCTTCTATTGGGAACAGTCTACCGGTAGGTCTCCACTTCCTAATAGGCACAACTTTGGAGTTAGTGATCCTAGTCATTGGGCACTTTTCCCTTAGACTGAATTTCCTTCCAGTAGGTCTCCATTGATAACCAACATTAGTGAAAACTTTTCCTATTTTATTCCATACTTGTTTTGCCCGTTTAACACTAGATACATTCATAGCTGGAGATTTCATGGTGGATTTAAGAAAGGACACAACACATGCATCATGATTACCATAAAATAAGCATTTGTTACAAGTCTTACAAATAGCATCAGAATTCGAATTAATTACATCATTGTTAACACAAATGTTTGAATCAACTCGATTCCTTTCACTAAGCATAACTTTATTGTTCCTAGATGATTCTTCTACTTCCTTCATAAGTGCATTCTTAGCCGGCAAAGTCCTATCATTCTTTGTATTGCACTTAGGCTGTGACTTGCTAGCATTAGATACACCTTTTACTCCTGTAGAAGCAATGACGGGAACATTAGTCTGATTAGTTGCTACTTGTTTACCGGTGATCAAGCTGGAGGATTGTGACGTGGTTTGGGGAAAATCAACTGTGACATGCTTGTTGCTACTGTTCGGGTGCAATGCAAATGTCCTATCCGACTTGTTATCATTCTTGGGGCATGATCCTATAGCATATTCTAATAATTCCTGGGCTCTATTAGTGAGGAAGCACGCACCAATAATAACATCATCAAGTGGTTTAGAACTCCTCTCATCTTCAATGGTTTCTCTAAGTATGGCCAGACAATCCTTAAGATTTCTAAGATAGTTGTTATGAACTAACTTATTGTTCCTAAGGGGAAGAGGGACATTCACAGCATCGCACGCATATTTTTTACAAGCATGTATATTGGAAATTGCATGATCACATGAAACGACGGGCATTTTACCTTTCACCATGGTCTTTAGATTCTCAATTTCATTTAACAAAGAAGTGACTCTTTCATTGTTTTGGTCACGTGTTGTTTTAATAGACTCAAACAATTCTTTATAATGTTGTTTAGCGTTAGACATTTCAGCATGAAGCCACTCATTTTCAAGTTGTAATTCATTGATAATGTCCTGTTTTTGAAAGTTTTGAGAATCTATCGACTTCTGGTAATTGGTATTGGTCACATCGCTTTTGTTCGATTTTAATTGTGCAATTTGGACCTTCAACTTCCGAATCGT
Organism: Artemisia argyi; assembly: GCA_030686995.1. Classification (NCBI taxonomy): domain Eukaryota; kingdom Viridiplantae; phylum Streptophyta; class Magnoliopsida; order Asterales; family Asteraceae; genus Artemisia; species Artemisia argyi. The sequence goes on along the minus strand of CM060707.1, from coordinate 37,597,981 downwards.
TTTTGAGTGAGCTTGAATTACTTCATCCTTTTTGGCTAATTCAAAACATGCATCAAACTCAGGAGCATCCGAAGATGTCTTGGCATTTGATATTTTTATGCTTTCTTCTAGATGTTTCTTGGGATCATACTTTTGTATTTTAGTCAAGTCTCGGTCATTACCTTTTGTAATAGGTTGCTTAGTTATTTATTTCACTATGTTAATGTTACTAGGCTTAAGTATGTAAGTCCATGGGCCTTGAAAGTCCACGTTTAAGTAGAATGAGGGAGGAAGGGAATGTTGCCCTACTCCTCCCTTATAAATACTAAGCTTATGTAAACATTTTAGTTGTTGGTTATTTGAATACATTAAGGAAACTCTTGTTCTTTCATTCTTCATAGTTCTCATAATCAACCATCTCTCATTCTCATCTATTTTCTCATACTTGTGTTTACTAAATGCTGACCTAACAAGTGGTATCATTCGCCTAATAGAGATTGAAGTGTGCTTCTTGGAGTTTACGTGGGGTTTAAGGTGTTATTTTGCTTCTATTTGCTTCCTTCTTTGTTTCTTACACTCAAATCTTGAAGCTTGGATAAGTTTTAAGGTTAATATAGTGTTTAGAAGCTTAGATTTTGCATAAAGTTTTGATTTTTAAGGTTTTTTCTACTCAAAATCTTCAATAGTTAGTGTTTTCTAAGTATTGGTGAAGTTATTTGATCAAAAGTACCTTATTTCTAAGCATTTTTCTTCAAAAATTTGAGATTTTTCAAGTTTCTGACCTTCTTACGCGTAAGTATCGTGAACAGTACGACTCAAAAGCTGTCAACAGAATCTTTTGTCCTTTCTACGCATAAGTTTGTGTCAAAACCCCTTTCTTACGCGTAAAACTAGTCAAAACCCTGTTTCTACGAGTAACTTGGTCTTCTACGCCTAAATCCTACGCGTAAGTCTATTTCCTACGCCTAAGTCCTACGCTGAAGTCAAATCCTACGCAGAAGTTGCCTTTTCTACGCAGAAGTTCAATCTTACGCATAAGAGTTAATCTTACGCGTAAGTTGCCAGAATCTACGCTTAAGTTTCATCTAAGGTCTTCTCCTTGTGTTACGGTGACTCAGTACTTCCCTAGCTTGGATAAGTTAGTGGAATACTTCGACTTCGGATATCTTTCAAGCTTGGATAAGTTTGAAAGATTTGTTTGGTTGTTTAACCTTACGCATAAGTCTAAACTTACGCATAAGCCAAAGCTTACGCGTAAAGAGGAAACTTACGCATAAACTCATTGTTTACGCATAAACTACTCTTTACGCATAACCTAAAGTTTACGCGTAAGATTATTGTTACGCGTAAGATTTCAACTTACCCCAGGGATTTTGAACTTAACCAAAGGAACGTGCATTTCAATCTTCTACAAAGATCCATTTCTACACAAGTGTTCTAAGATGTCTCAACCACCACATTACTACTTTTCTAATCCTCAGCAACAGCAACATCAGCAGTATCAGCAACAACAATACCATCAGCAACAATCATATCAACAACCTTCACAATCACACTTTCATCAACAACCGTTTAATCCACAACCACAATATCTCATGATGCAACAACATCAAATCATTCCACAACAACAACCATATCAAATGTCACAACAAAACACTCAGTTTTCCTCCAAACAACCTCACTGGTTTGATAGAATGTGTGAAGTTATTACAACTCAACAATCCAGACATGAGGCGGGATCACTTGAAACACCTCCAATGCTAACACCTGGAAACTATGTTCAATGGTCAAGTCGATTCTTACGATTTCTTGAACTAAAGAAACCTCATGGGAAATTCTTGAAAAAAGTGATACTTGAAGGACCATTTGAGTGGCCAACAAGATTTGAAATTGGTGATCCAACTGCTGATCCTCCACGTCCTCCTGGTGATAGACCTCTTCCAGAATCTTCCCTCACAGAAGAACAGAAATTACATCGTGAAGCTGATGAGTATGCAATGGCTTATATACTTCAAGGTATACCTAATCCAATTTATCGAAGTGTCGATGCTCAAAAAACAGCCAAAGCTATGTGGGAACATGTTCATCTCCTTATGGAAGGCACTCAATTGAACAAAGATGATATGGAATCCAAACTTTACATGGAATACACAGACATCACAATTGAACCAGGAGAATCACTTGAATCCTACTATCATCGTTTCACAAATGTGGTCAATGATCTGGAACGTCACAAAATCACAGTACCAAGGATCGCAGTGAACTCCAAATTCGTTGGTAGTCTTGGCCCAGATTGGCATAAATATGTGACATTTGTTCGTCAAACCAAAAATCTTCATGATGCACCATATGGTTTGTTGTATGATTTTCTAAAACACCATGAACCTGAAGTTGAAAAAGATCGAGCTCTACGAGGAGGATACACACCAACACGAACACCAAATTCTTTGGCACTCATAGCTCAATCTCCCTATGCTCCACCACCAATGTCAAATCATGCATATGTTCAAGAGCAAAACTACTTCAGTTATCCACAATCTTCTACCTCGAACCAAATGGTCCCTTATGATTCATCTCCAGAGAATGCTTCTACTCAACTTGTTCCATTAAACAACAATGATGTAGTGTATTACTCAAACTCCAATGACGATGACGATGATGAATTTAATACGTTGAATCAGGGACTTGCTCTTATTGCTCGTGCTTTTAGCAAATTCTCCAACAAAACAAACAACTGTCAACGTTCATCTTCTAACACAAGGAATCAAGCTGTTGTCAATGATGGAAGGGTTGAAATTCAGAATCGTAATTATGGTCGATCTGGTTCAGGAAGTTCTTCGGTAAATTTTGGGAATGGTCAGAGGTTTAATAACAATGGAGGGTTCAGGAACAACTCAGGATCTTCTCAGCAAAGGTCTGAACCAGTTGCAACTAGGAACTCCAACTCAGGGAATGTAGTGTGGTGCTATAATTGTAATGAACAAGGTAATATAGCGACTGCATGTCCTAAACCGAGAACTCGGGGTAGTAAGTTTCACAAGCAGGCATTACTCATGGCTCTTCAAGATGAAAAAGATGGACATTTCCCTGAACAAGATAACAACTTCATGGCAAATGTGAACAATGATGATGACATGGAAGATCCGGAAGCCAATGCAGCTGTGATGCTTATGGCCAACATGCAGGAACTTCAGTTTAATGATTCAGGTCCAGTGTATGACACTGACGGCTTGTCTCAGGTACATGACCACAAAGCATGCCTAATACATGAAATAGCTACACCTTCTGCTTCTGAATCAGATATGGCGCAAGTTGTTCCACCTGACTCATCTTCATCTTCTCAAACAGATGAACAAATAAGCACAGTTGTCATATTTGATGATGACACAGTTGTTTCATTTGATGATCCTATTGAGAATGATAAACATGATCATATAGAACAACATGAACCATCATTTGATCCAGACCCTGACCTCATATTGTTATCTAAACAACTGAATGCTCAACAATTGCAAATCATAAAATGCAACGAGAAAAACAAAGCTTTAAAAGAAACAAATGCGTCACTTGCAAGAGATATTGAGTGTTATAAAATTCAACTTTCAAATCAGCAAGACAAGATTAAACATGCAAAAAGTTTTGAAAAAGCTTTTCAAGAATCTTACAACAAAGAGCAAGATCTTCAGCACAAAATGCAAGATTTAATTGAGTCAAACGGAAAGTTGATTTCTAAACTTGAAAGTGAAAAATGTGAACTGAAAATGCAAGTTGAACGTCTTCAAAGAGAACTTTCAAAAACAGAAACAGAATTGTCCAGTTGCAAAAAAGATTTTTGTGAACATAAAATACGAAAAAGGAAGTATATAGATAACTTACTCGGTGAGATTGTTGATCTTGAAAAACAACTCAAAGAATTTCGTAATATTGTTTACAAACACGGGAATTCTGTCACAACAATTCAGAAATTTACTTTAAAACCGAGACCCGATAAAGGATTTGCACTTGGCGATTTCAAATCAATGTTTCTTCACACAGCTTTCAAAGAAATTCCTAAAATTTACAGTATGGACCATTTGCTTGATAATACGATTGTGCGTGTTGTTGTTTTTGATACTGAGGAAGAGGAAGAACTTGAAGAAGAGAGTCGATCAAAAATGAGTTATGTTCAATATTGGACACCATATGACTATTCAAAAGCTCCACATATTTCTAGATCTTCTGTTCCTCAAAAGGAATTACCTGAGAAATCATGGTATGTTACTGAATCATATGTTTCATCCTCTAATGCGGCCCCTGTCCAAACTGTAGCACAAATCAATGGTCCTTTACCATCATCCGGTGAACTTACACCTTTACCGAAAAATTGTCGTGTCTTCAATTATTTCAAAACATTTATGGAAGACATCGAAATTTTGGAGGAAACAATTGAACGTAATTCTGAAATAAAAATTGAAACTTTTCAATCCGCTTACGAGCGAGAAAAGAGAGATATTTTTCAAAAACAAATGTTGCCAATTGTCAAACACCTCCGTTTCTGTGCTACACGTTGGGATCAGGAACTTCAAAACGAGGTCAAAAATATGATAAACGTTTTCAACTCTACTGAAAATGAGATTTTGGTTCAAAAGCAAAGAAATAGAGTTTTAAAAAATGATGCTGATCGACTCTTGGAACAAATTCTCAATGCTGATATTTATTCTGTTATCATGAATGATCTCTATAAATCTGGTACTTCTATGCTTGTGGATAATCTTTGTGTTGATAATAACTTGTTGAATGTGGAAATTGAGACACTTAAACATGATAATGAAAAGCTGAGAATTAAGAATGATGATGTGACAAAACAATTTTCAAAAGAAATTTGTCAACTCAAACAAAGGCTTGAATGGTGTCAAGCTCAAAGCATTGAAATGGAATTGAAACTTCAAAGTCACAATATTTCCAACTCTTGTCAGCTTTGCAAAAACAATGAGTCTTTAAAAAGTCTGTGTCTCAAATACGAGAAAGAAATTGCGGATTTAAAAATTGAAAACGTCGAATGGCAACAAAACCGCGATGACATTAATTATTGCAATGTGAAACTTGAGTCTGAAATTCAGGATAAAAATCACATCATCATTGATTTGAAAGAGAAAATTAAGCTACTTCAAAAAGGAAAGATTGTTGACACCACGGTGATAGCACCAGGATTGTATCAATTAGACAAAACTGCTAAAGGAAATGTTGTTCAAAACACTAATGTTGATAACTCCACTTCTACAGGACTAGTCTCCACTAATAGCGTTAGCAGACCCAAGCAAAAAAGTAAAAAGAAGAATAGGCTCTGGCAACGTAAAAGAGGATCACTAGAAGCTCAAGAAGTAGAAGATCAACTTAGGAATTTGAATAAAACTCATGTTGCATCAGATTTAGATTCTAATCTGGCAAATTGTAATCAAAATCTAAATGTAACGAATGATGAACCTTTGAATGTTTTGAATATTAATGCATCTTGTGTGTTTTGTCGTAAAAGCGTATCATCTGGTGATCATACAAAATGTATAGCTAATTCTCTTCTTAATCGTCATAAGAAACGTAGGACACGCATTCCTTCTAGGCCCACTACTGCCTCTAAGTCTATCTTAGGAAAGCCGCCTTCTACGGTTTCTAATGAAGTTGAAGTTACCCCCATAAGTGTAGAGAACAAATCTAGGAATAAGCCAACTACTAGTGCATTCACCATTAAGAAAGCAAGAACTAGTTGGAATTGGCAACGTTGGTTACAATATAAACTAGACTTTAAATGGATTCCTAAATTGTTAAATACATGTGCTTCTAACCAACAGGAACCCACACTTTCTTTGGGTTCCACCCTTACTTCTGTTCCATCCGTGTCATCTTCTTGTGATGCAGGTGGTACAGATTGTTCTCTGGATTGTTGATAGCGGATGCACCCGACATATGACAGGCAATCTCAAACTGTTACACAACTTTGTTTCAAAGTTCATTGGTACTGTCAGATTCGGGAATGATCATTACGCTTTAATCGTGGGATATGGTGACTATGTCAGTGGGAACATTGAAATCAGTCGTGTTTATTATGTGGAAGGCCTTGGACACAACCTTTTCTCTGTTGGTCAATTTTGTGATGGGGACCTAGAAGTTGCATTTCGTGAGAAAACTTGCTTCGTTCGTGACTTACAAGGAAACGATCTTATGTCTGGCTCACGTGGTTCTAATCTTTATACAATATCAATGTCAGATATGATTGCTACATCTCTGATATGTCTTCTCTCCAAAGCAGAATCGACTAAATCTTGGTTATGGCACAAACGTCTTTCGCACTTGAATTTCAAAACAATGACTGATCTTGCTCGTCACAAACTTGTTGATGGATTTCCAAGATTCCGCTTTACCAAAGATCACTTATGTTCAGCCTGTGAACAAGGAAAAAGTACTCGGGCTCATTTTCCTTCTAAACCTGAGCACAGTACAAATCATGTTTTACAATTGCTTCATATGGATTTGTGTGGCCCGATGCGTGTTCAATGTATCAACGGTAAACGCTACATTCTTGTAATTGTGGATGATTACTCAAGATGGACTTGGGTTTATTTTCTACGAAGTAAAGATCAGGCTCCTTCAATGATCATCACCTTTCTCACTAAAATTCAAGTTCAGTTACGCAACACGGTACGAATAGTCAGAACTGACAATGGAACTGAATTTAAGAATCAGACACTTCGGTCATATTTTGAGAAAGTGGGAATTGAACATCAAACATCTATTCCTAGAAGCCCAGAACAGAATGGAGTTGTTGAAAGACGCAACAGGACGTTAGTGGAAGCTGCTAGAACCATGTTGATTAATGCTCAATTACCAGATTACTTATGGGCGGAAGCTGTTTCAACCGCATGTTATACCCAAAACCGTTGCATGATCACAAAACGCCATCGCAAAACACCTTATCAAATTGTTCACAAAAGAAAACCGAACATCGATTACTTTCATGTATTTGGAGCACTTTGTTATCCGAAAAATGATCGTGATGATTTAGGTCAACTTAAAGCAAAGGCTGACATCGGAGTGTTCGTTGGATACTATGAAAATTCTAAAGGTTTTCGGATATGGAATCGTCGAACAAGAGAAATTCAAGAAACCATTCTCGCTAATTTTGATGAACTCACACAAATGGCTTCTGAGTAACACAGCTTAGGACCCGAATTCAACCGTCTTAACTCTCCGGACTCTTCGGCTGAACCATTGCCACTCAACCGCAAAGAATTGGAAACCTTGTTTGCTCCACTGTTTGATGATACAATTGAATACCGTTCTACTGAGGTCTCACCTAATTCCGCTGCTCAACCTGATAACATTCCAGTACCTGACTCACCTCAACAAACAACAACAACTGTTGAAAAAGACAATCAGCTAAACAAACTGTTTGGATCCTCCAATTGCATCACCATTTACAGTAGAACAAACTGTTTCTAACTCCCGACAATCAGCTGAAGATCCTACACCTCAATCAGTTCCACAACCCGCAGAGCATGATCCTGATGCGTTCTTTAACCCGTTTGCACCGGCTCCAACATTTCCTGAAGTAGCGGAGTCATCAACACGCAATTTGGATCCTGCTAACATGAGAGATACTTATCAACTACACCCTTCGACCCACAAATGGACTCGAGACCATCCACTAGTTCATATTATTGGCCATCCAGATGCACCTGTTATGACGAGACAACGACTTCACACTGATGGAGAAACTTGTATCTATGCACTCACAGTTTGTCACGAAGAACCTAAGAACATTAAAGAAGCAATGACTTATGACAACTGGATTGAATCTATGCAAGAGGAATTTCAGCAATTCATAAGATTAGAAGTCTGGGAATTAGCTGAAAGACCTGACGGAGTCTTTGTCATCGGGTTAAAATGGATTTGGAAAAATAAGCTTGATGCAGAAGGCACTGTCATACGTAACAAATCACGCCTGGTTGTGAAAGGATACTCCCAACTAGAAGGACTTGACTTTGCAAAATCCTTTGCTCCAGTGGCTAGACATGAAGCTGTTCGGATATTTTTGGCCTATGCTACACACAGGAACATGATTGTTTACCAAATGGATGTGAAAACAGCATTTCTTAATGGAGAACTCCGTGAAGAAGTGTATGTAAGCCAACCAGACGGCTTCGTTGATCCTGAGCGTCCTAATCACGTTTACCGACTCAAAAAGGCACTCTACGGACTTAAGCAAGCCCCACGGGCGTGGTATGACAAACTGTCCACTTTCTTGCTGGCCAATAAATTTTCTAAAGGTTCGGTGGATCCAACACTATTTACAAAAACCTACGGGGAGGACTTACTTGTTGTTCAAATATATGTCGATGACATTATTTTTGCCTCAACAAAAAGAAGTTATTCTAATGATTTTGCAAAATTAATGAAAGATAATTCTGAAATGTCCATGATGGGTGAACTTTCGTTCTTTCTAGGACTACAAGTTCATCAATCACCCCGTGGAATTTTTATAAATCAGTCCAAATATGCTCTAGAAATTTTAAAGAAACATGGAATGATGAGTTGTGATACTTATAATACACCAATGGGCTATACCACAAAACTAGATGCTGACTTACATGGGACTCCTGTTGACCCTACCAAATACCGCAGTATGATTGGGTCACTCATGTATCTCACAGCTCGTAGACCTGATATAGTATTTGCTGTCTATATGTGCTCTCGCTATCAGTCCAAACCAACTGAAAAACACCTCAGTGAGGTCAAAAGAATCCTTCGATACATAAAGGGAACCATTAACTTGGGAATCTGGTATCCGAAGGATTCTGGTTTTGAACTAATTGCTTTTTCAGATGCTGACCATGCAGGATGTTTAGACATACGCAAAAGTACATCTGGTGGATTACAGTTTCTCGGAGATAAACTTGTGTCATGGCAATCAAAGAAGCAGGACTGCACATCACTGTCGTCAACAGAATCGGAATATGTAGCTATGTCTGCTTGTTGTGCTCAAGTCATCTGGATGAGATCACAACTTAAGGATTATGGCTACTTGTTCAATAAGATTCCAATCTACTGTGATTCCAAAAGTGCCATTGCTATCTCCTGCAACACAGTTCATCATTGCAAATCCAAACACATTGATCTCCGATATCACTTCATCAAAGAGCATGTTGAAAAGGGTACCGTTGAACTGTATTTTGTTGGGACTGAGTACCAATTGGCGGACTTACTTACCAAATCCTTAGCACCATCAAGGTTTGCTAGTCTAGTTCACCAAATTGGTATGCGATGTTTGACTCCAGATGATCTGGAAAAGTTTTTAAAACACAATTGATCGTCAAACATCAAAACTATCTTTGTAAATATTTTTTTTTCAAAAACAAAATACAAAAATATAAAACCAATCAAAAACACAAAAAGATTTTTTGTTCTTTTTCTTGCAATTTCAAAAAAAAAATGCAAGTATATACCACCTCTTTCAACACTATTTTATACAATGTCTTCAATTATTAAAAACAAGTGTTGAGGGGGAGGAAAAGTAATTTTTTAAAATTTCTCAAAATATTTACTTTATACTTGCATTTTACCAAAAATATTACGATTTTTATCAAAAGTAATGCTTCAAAAGTGTTTCGGGATAATCACCTTGACCATAATAATAAATTTTAAGTTTTTAAAGACTACGGTCTAAAGGTCGAGGGGGATTACCACAAGTTGTTCTTGTCATAGCTTGGTGTAATTAACGAAAGTTAAATGAGAGAGTTAGTTTGGGCATTAAGTATGATTTGGTAACAAAGGTTAAGGGGCCATTATTGTCAAATATCAAACTCATTTTAACCCTTGGTCAAAACTACTTTGACTGATCATTTACTCCACCTGCAACTTTTACTAACACACATTTAATATCTCACCAACCAATATCAACGATCCATAATCAATTGATTAATCCGTTCATCAATCTTCAAATCTGTAAGTACCACAACGTTTTGATCATGATTTCAAACAAGGGTTTTAAATTTTATCTTAATCCAATGGATAAATGTGTCATAATCATTTAAATTGATTTTGGGTTTTGCGTAAATTTAAACCCAGATTGTTGTTGTGTTTGGGGTTAAATTTGTTGATGGGAAATGGTCTTAAGATGATAATAAACATGTCTCTAATCTCTAATCGTGCCCAGAATCTCAAATTGATCAATTTGTTAATTAGGGTTCATACGTAATTTTTAGGGGTTCTTGATTTTGAGTGTTATGATGATAATTGTTTATGGGGATAGTGTTTATTCATGCCTAGGAACTCAATCTTGTGGTTTAATTGCTTCAATTACATCTTATTGTTCATGAATTTAGGATTTAAGGCTCGTTGCACTAGCAGCTTTGATTTTCTGATTTTGTGGATAATAGGTGTTATAATTTGGACCATTTGATCCTTAGGGTGTATGTTACACTTGCCCTATGCCTATTCTTACCCAGAATCATGTTTGATTATGATTGTCATTATGTGTTCATACTATCCTACGCGTAAGATAGGAAAAGGCATGTTTACGCGTTAAATAATGAGTATTAAGTGTGTTGGTATAAACATTGATCAGTGGTTGTGTTTTTACACTTTCAGGAATCAAACAACTCAATTTTCAAAGGTGATTTTCTGAAAATGGACGTTTCTACGCATAAGATGTTCATCCTACGCGTAAGATTGAATCTTACGCGTAAGATTCGACACGATGAAAAACATTGTCTTGGATAAGACAATGTTTACGCATAAAATATTAACTTACGCATAAGTCTTGATCTTACGCATAAGTCAAAACCTACGCACAAGTTATATCTTACGCATAAGGTTCAATCCTTTGCATAAGCTCTAATCTTACGCATAAGATATAATCCTACGCGTAAAATTAAGCCTACGCAAAAGATTGAACTTACGCGTATCATATAATGTTATGCGTAGATTTTTGCTCTTACGCCTAAGTTCATTTCTTACGCATAAGTCAAGTTATGCGTAGGATTTTCAACTTACGCGTAACATTGTCAAAATTCATGAAATTTTCTAAGTGTTGTAATATTTCAAATGTGTAATCTCTTGTAATGATAAACTCATGTTGTAACTGGATTGTTATAAGTTTCTACCATGTCTTAACTTCTAAAAACACAATTTTGTCATATAACAAAAGTTTTCACTCACACACACCCACTGATCAATTCAAAAATGTGGACAATCATGTAAATTAAATGTCTGAGCTAACAAAGTAAATCATTGCCATGTTTGTGTTTGTTTATGATCAATTCAGATGGCAGAACACAATGACATTCCTTATGGACCAGAACCTGAACCAAAACTCTCATGGGAAGAAACCTTTCCCGATGATTACACCAGAAAGATAGGCAAGAACAATCTACGAATCAACTTCAACAATATCACATGCAATGAATCATCATGCATTGTAGCTGTGGATGCTCTCCTCTATCACCCCAACAAGATCCTGTTCACTAAGTCAGCTTCTGTTGCCTGCTTCTACATACACCAATTCTGGCACACACTTCATCTAGGCCTTGGGGAAGAATCCTTCACTTGCATGCTTCACAACAGACAAGTCACTGTGGACATAGATACACTTAGGAATGTTCTTGGGTTACCCGAACTTGGTCTAGATGAAGAATATGATCAAGTACCTAACGAGGAAGAGCTGATAGAGTGGTTACGGGATATTGGCTACGATGAATCAGAAGAAGTGGTGACAAGACACTCTAGGTTCAACATCAGATTTCTTCCACAACCATGGAGAACCCAGTACATTCTGATTGCCAAGTCCTTATCTGGCAGAGACACTGGCCATGAACACCCCAAGCTCCAACACCTCAAACTTTTCTGGGTCGTGGCAAACGTCAAGAAAGTAGATTATGCCAGCATTATCTGGGAAGACCTTGTATGGCACATTCAACACAAGACCACCAACATTCCATTTGTTCGTTTCACCAAACTACTCATCGAAAGCTTCCTTCGTGAGTATGACGATATTCCACAGAGACTTGATGACGAAGCCAAGCATACTTTCAGAAATGAAGAAACTCTCAGAATTATTAAGAGACTTGACACCAGCACACGTAAGCAAGGAAAGAAATTTCCCGATTGTCTCTTAAATACTAAAGTAAAGCTTTGCAAGAATTACAAGTACTACGAACAAGCACTTAAGGAAGACAAAGTTGGGTTCCTAGACGAAGTAATTCTACCATCGTTCATGCAAAAGAAAGGGAAGAAAGGTAGCAAGTCTGGGAGTTCCGGCAGTTCAACCAAGTCTAAACAAAAAAGAGGGGTACTCTCAAGACAAGACTTCCTGTCAAGAAACCTGAGTCCATTCCTGAACCTACACCACCAATTTCTCCAAAACCGTCTGACTCTGAAACCGAATCCGACGAAGGTCCAGTGTATAGGGAAGCTTATGCAAACATTGACAAGGATGTGAATCTTAATGACATTGATGATAAAGACTTAACTTTCGAAGATTGGGAGAAAAACATTGATGAGTTTGCTGATAATGCTGAATACCCAGCAGATCTCAATCAAAGACCGTTCACGGAAGCAGAGTCAAAATTGGAAGAAGAAAGGATCAGGAAAGAGAAGCTGAAGGAACCTATGACTGCTGAAAAAGAGTCTGCTCACTCAAACATAGGCCTCTCAGTAGAAGAAGAAAATGAAAGAACTCTCAAGTTGGGTCTCCTCCACAGCAAGATAGATGCATTCCAAGCTGATCAACCTCCACCTCCTGTGTTCTCTCAAACTAATGAAGCTGGCGGATCTAGTAGCATTCCTGATTCTACTACAGGAACCATTGTTGAGTTGATTGTCTACGACTCCCCCACAGTATCACCCACAGACGTAGAAATGCTCAATGCTTCAGCAGCTGAAGAAGATGAAGAGGAGGATCACATGGATACTGAGGCTCCACATCTGTTGACAATGGAAGAAATGGAGCTCAGAGAAAGGGCTCAAGAAGAAGAATTAAAGAAAAAGCAAGAAGCTAAAGAGGCTAGGCTTGAGGAGCTAGCTCAAGCCAAATTGGAAGAAACGATCCGTATGGAGGAAAGCAGAAAAGCTGAAGAGGCAGCTAAGCTGGCAGAAGATAAGTTAAGAAAAGAAGAAGAAGCCAAGCTAGCCGATGAACAAAAGCTTAAGGCCGAGGCTGACAGACTGGCTGAAGAACAGAGATTGAAAGAGGAAGCAGCCAAAGTTAAGAATGTTGAACAACCCGAATCACAAAGAGGAGATGACAAGGAAGTAACCGCCAACATTGAATCTTCACAATCATCACCTCCAGCATCCGAATCTACCCATGACGAATCAATCAAGAAACCCGCAAGTACCAAAGCCTCTGCTGCATCCAAGTTGATAAAGAAAGCTTTTAGAAGAGTTCACGACAAGAAGAAAAGCAAATTGGAAGATCAGGTTGCATCACTAGCAAGCCAAGTTGCTGAATTGACGAAGCTGAATACAAACGTCCAGGAGCTGCAAGAAAAGGTTGACACCTTCTTAGCAAAGGATGTGTAAGAGAACTTGGAAGCCACATTAGCAGCTCAAGCACATCAGTACATGGAACAACATTTAGTTGCTGAATTAAAAGAGTTGTTGGCACCCATGAGAGATGAACTCACCAAGTTTGCAGAACAAGCAGTCAAGAAAGTGATCCGATCTACCTCGTTTACTCTTCGAGTTGACAAATCAACTATACCACAACCGGGGTTATCTATGGACGAATTGGAAACCCAGCTCTTAGACAAATTGGCAAGTAAGTTCACATTATCACCTGAAGAAGCTAAAGTCCTAGAAGCTCTGAAAGCCAAGATGACTAAAGAGACCTGCAGCTCTGAGGCCGATAAACTAAAACGTCCAAGAGATGATGAAGATCAGGATCCTAACTCTCAGGCGAAGAAACAAAAGCAAGCCGAAGGACCCTCATCTCAACCAAAAGCACCGGTCATCCCTCCAACTACAACAACATCTTCACAACAACCCAAGGCATCTGGTTCCGCTCCCAAAGCCCATGACCACTTTGAATATACAGGCGGTGACGAGATTCCTCAACCCGATGAAGTACCAGAACCGTCATCTAAGAAGAAGAAAGAAAGGAAACGAAAACATCATCAGCACAAACCGGACACCTCGTCAAAAGGCACAGAACCAAAGAAACCAAAAATCGTTCTCAAATGGCTAGACAAAGACGAAACTGCCGATTACTCCTGGTTTGACAAGATGATCAATTCGCAACCACCACTTGCAGACAATCAAGAACCTCTCGATGGTCGAACAGTGGAATACGCTCAGTTGATTCAACAAAAGTTTCAGATGAAAAAGATAAACAAGAAAGAGCTACGAAGAATCAAGAATGATGCGTTCAATCTTCTGAAAGATCGGTCTGCTAACTCCATCGAACTTGAGTACCATCTAGAAAATATTGCTCGAGCTATGTCAAGCAATATTGACTGGATCAATCCTGAATCTTACGTCGATCCGGTCACAAGGAAAACCGCACCATACATAACCGACTGGTCCAAACCACTACCTATGATTGGGAAGCCAAAGGAACCAAAGATCCCTTACAAGTTCTTCTTCAACAAAGACTTGGAATTTCTGCAACTCGGCAGCAAGATTGAGAAGAAGTACATTACATCACTTGCCTTTCTCCCTGCAGCTAGATATCTCAACAATGCCATCGAAGAAGAAACTTCTGCCTTATTCATCGACAAAGTTGTTGACTATGACCGGAATGCACTCTATGGTATACATCATTGGCCAGATAACCGGGCACAGTACTATCGAAGCAGCAGACTCAATCAGACGATGGGCAATGTGACAAGTGAGTTGAAGATAGTCTCAATTCAGTTCATTTCGACTGTCACTCACTTTGGGTACCCCTTCCTCAGCAAACTTGTACTCAAAAGACTTGATGAAAAAGAGTACGAGATTTCCGAGTCACACTTTCCACGACTACTCCTCAATGACATAGAAGATATGTACCTGCTCAAAGTTCAAGGAAAGCTTTGCAACTTGCCCAAAGAGATGCAGCTTGCCTTTATCACAGCTCTCCTAATCTTCATTAGGCAGATAGTCATCAGAGAAAGAGTAGAAGATCTTCAACTGGGAGTGGAAAGTTATCAGAAGAAGCTGAATCTCACCAAACCTAATATGTTCGACATCCCCAACCTTCAACATCTATCTCAATACACCTTGATCAGGCATCCAGCATTTGGGTTCACTTACCGCAGTGTCAACGGTCGAAACTGCTTCATGGCCTATGAAGAAATTCATAAGTTCTGTGATGAAACCCTGAAGTTCGTCAGAGATGGAATCAAAAGCAGAATAGATGACATAGCACTAGGTAAATCCAAAAGGTTGAATACCAATGAGGCCAGGGACGCTCGCAGATTCATTACAAGGATTGAGAACCGGTTGAAGCGCAGGGATCAATTTCGGAGATTGGAAAGCTATGTTGGAGGCAGACCAGGATTTCCGGTGTTGACATTTCAGAGACCAGAATGGTAGAAAGTTGTAAGAACTTGATTTGATTTGTCAATATTATACTTCATAATGGCTTGTGCATACATTACAGTGCACAACCCGAACTTGTAAAGAAAGGACCCTGAGGTACGCATCAGTGCCTCAATCCTAAAAATAAGGAGCGAAGGCTTCTTACTTTTGAGTAGAATTAATCAAATGCTTATGAATTTTTCATAATTCTGCTCAAAAGGACAAGTATTTCACCTCAATAAGACCTAATCACTTGTTGAGGGGGAGCACTTGTCAAAAACAAAATACTTTGTTCCAAATCAAAAGTTCTTGGTGAATCTCCCCGTAAAACTCAAAAAGGCATATTTTAATCTAAAAGATTGTCAAAAACATCATTTCATATGCTATTTTTTAGGGGGAGAAAATGCAAAAGTGATTAAAATATAAAAAGTCAAAGGCTTAAAGTTGTATCATGTGCGAGCTAGACTCAGAATTGACCCAGGAATTGACGAGACAATAAAAGTTAGTAATATCGAAAAGACTTATCCTCGACGGGTAATAACATCAAGTTAGTTATTAGAGCTAGTTGTCACCTAAAAGCTGACAATGGATCTCTTTAACTAACCACATAAGCGTGTCTCGAAAAGGATTTGTCTTAGTAGAAAAGTACCGTCTCGAGAAACTTTCTGTGGACTTGACCAGGCCGGGTAATAACTTCAAGCTAGTTTAACTAGTGATGTAAGCGTGTCTCGAATCGGTCTTGTTCACGGAAAGTGGATCAATTCAAAATGTTTGCTCCTCCCGCATGTGCAAATTTATTAAATACTTATGAGCACATGTGCAGGGGGAGCCCTTCAAAAGTGTACACAAAACTCTCAAAGTGTTAAACAAAATATTTGATTATCACAAACACTTTGAGAGATTTTCAATCAAAGGTTTCTTGGCTACTGTCGGAGTTATAAGGTGATTAAGATAGGAATAACCGTCCTATGATCCACCAGAGCCGGAGGGATCTACCCAAGAACATCTCCCATAGTTAGAATTAGAAGTCCTTAGGTATGATACGAAAAAAGGAGAAAGAATGAAAGGGAAAGAAGGAGTTGAAGAATTAAAAAGAAATGTAAAAGAAAAGGGTGAAAAGAAATAGCCCTCCATATGTTCAACCTTAGGGCAAACACCGGGTTCAACTCATATGCTACTGGTTGTTGCTAAGGCGACACCGGTATTGAAGACAAAGTCGTCATGGACCCAGTGACGCAATGCACTAAACCTTCTTAACCACTCAAGTTCTCTTAAAAGAGCTTGTTTCATTCTCACGAGGAACCAGTGTAATCTATCGACCTATCTCTTAGAGATGGTTGATATTGAAGCAGGAGACCCCTCCCTAGTCTCCGCATAGGTAACCTAAGTGTGCACTTACAGAGTCTAGAGCCATGAGATACATCAAAGATCTCTTAGGAACACTTAGTATTTCTACAACTGGTGTTCTACATCAATGGACACCAGCTATAAATTATCGAGTCCTTCGCAGATCTTAGCTATCTGCCGAGAACGTTTATGAGAGGATTACATATGTATTTCTCAATGATTGAACGGAAACTCCTGCCAGGGTCAACATCATGCAGCCCTGACAGCAGGTCACTTCGGTAACCCCACAAGGGTTACGCTTAGTGTTTGCGGTGGTTCCATAGCGGTCTACAGTCGTGGAGTGATCCCCAGCGACTCACCCAGTCATTGAGCTACTTAGTAGGTCTCGTAAGCTCCTTCGGGAGTATCTGATATGGGAACGGCCTGGATAAGGATTAGAAGGAGTCTTCACAATATGCTGTTGATGAGCTCTAATTCCTTATCTGTAAGTACCGGTTGTTTTATTGCTAACTGTTTACTTGCAGGTACCTCAGCTCCATGATGGTAGATTCCAACATGCTCATACATACATCTTGAAGCAAATGATAGCTCCCCCAAAGATCTTAGCACCACAAAGTTCAAAGAAAGATTCTACGTCAATAAAGAAGAATCTACTAAATATAAAGAGTAAAAGATCTCATAATATAAAAAGGAACTTCATGTACGTGAAAGTCAAAGTCCAAAGATGTATGAGTATGTTGGAATGGCGGACAACCACCACAGACGCAGGAGTGACGAATGGCAGACTACTTCATAACACAATCACTAAAGCATCACCAAAGAATAAAGACATAGAGCAAAGTGCATTCATTACACTACAATTTTGAAGACGTCTAAAGTTTTACATGTCACAAGTCAACGACAAAGATGAAGACGTCAAGCAACTGTGATGACCGACCCTTAGGGGGAGATTGTTGGGATCATACTTTTGTATTTTAGTCAAGTCTCGGTCATTACCTTTTGTAATAGGTTGCTTAGTTATTTATTTCACTATGTTAATGTTACTAGGCTTAAGTATGTAAGTCCATGGGCCTTGAAAGCCCACGTTTAAGTAGAATGAGGGAGGAAGGGAATGTTGCCCTACTCCTCCCTTATAAATACTAAGCTTATGTAAACATTTTAGTTGTTGGTTATTTGAATACATTAAGGAAACTCTTGTTCTTTCATTCTTCATAGTTCTCATAATCAACCATCTCTCATTCTCATCTATTTTCTCATACTTGTGTTTACTAAATGGTGACCTAACAATGTTGATATTTTAATTGTAGGTTCAGATTATCAACTTCTAGTTTTGAGAAATTCCTGACCATGTTATCATGGTCGTCGTTTTGAATTTTTTCAGTAAGTTTGTAATTCTCCCCCTCAAGCTCAATTACACGATTCTGGAAGACATTCAAAGTAACCGACATTTCATGGAATTGTCGAGCAGATAGTGCAGAGTCGGTAATAGTATAAAACACATCTTTTGCAATGCAGTTAGCAATCAAATTTTCATTCATGATGAGAATGTTTTTCCTGTCAATTTCACTGTATTTGAGATCAATAGCTAATTGGTTACCCTCACTTTCCACTTCATCAAAAACCTTTTTCATTTGAGTCACATCATCATTAATGGTGTTTTTAAGGCCCTCAAAATGTTCTTTGAGAAGTTTAAAAAATGGCATAACTTCAGTTAGGTAACACTGTTTTGTTTGCTCAAAACTCCTTTCCCCTTCTGTAATCCCTGTAGGTGTAATTCTTATTTTACAGGTTTTCTCAAAGTCATTGAACAATTGACCTAGCACATACAGCCCAATTAGAGTATTACAATGTGTGGGAAGAGTGAAAGGTACGAGGTGCCTAGGTGTGTTCAGGGGGTAAGTAGTTGGGTGAGCAATTCTAAACATAGTGCGTGTGTTACCTACAACTCTTTCAGCTTGCATTTTCTCAATGTCAATATTCCAAAACACTTTTTCAGGAAGAATTCTCTTTTGAGGAACAAAAATTGCAGATTGATTGTCATTCGCATAATCATAGTGAAACACAATATTCTTAGCAATGCATTTAGGATCCTTTAAACGTTCAGCAAGTTTTACCCTAGTTCTATCCTCTGCCTCATTGATGTGGTCATAAGATCGTGTATCAGGAGGGACATGATTAGGTTCAAGCATAGTGTTTGCATCATACAATGCAGGTTGTGCACCTAGACCAATTCTAAGGTATCTTGCTTTGGGTTTGGAGGTATCTTGTTCACTAAATTCATCACTTAGTTTCCTATGGTTTTCCATCATTTGAGCAGATTGAATGGTTTGGCCCTGTGTGTACAACTTATCTTCCAATTTATTTTTTCAACGTTTTTAGTTTTGAGAAATCATTTAGAAGTTTAGTTTCTTTATCTTTGAATTCTAGTTTGATTGAAGTCAAACCTTTTTGAACCTCTAGTTTTTGTTTGATGGTTTGATCCAAATGGTTCTTTAAAGAAACTAGTTCCCTTTTCAATGATTCTTGTTTGGAATTGTTTTCAGATATGTAAGTACGCAGTTGCCATTCCATTTTCTGCTCACGTTCATTCAGCTCAAACTTAGCACGCTGCTCATAAATATTCACTTGATCCTTAAGGGTGTTAATTCTAGTGATCAGGGAATCATCAGGGTTGTATATCGTGTGCTCATGTACCTCATGTTCACTAGAATCAATAGACGGCATGTCACTTGGTACAACTGGCGGTCCATTGTCATTCACATACATTTCATATGGGATATTATTGGTATTACCCATATCAGTGACGTTTGTGTTGACAATATTCTTGAGTTGTACAGAGTCACATGCCCCCTGTACAGTTGTAGGATTATTCAGATCATGATTAGGAGATGTTGGTACCTCAGAGATAGCATATGTGATGGATAAATCAGGATGCTGTAAAGAGGATGCAGCTGCATACAGATTAGCCATGAAAATGGTTTGAGCAGTAGGTTCGTCATCCACGTCTGAGTCAAATGCATCACACTCTTCAACTTGAAAGATATTCGGGTCATTAAGAGCCATGTCCTGAACAGGCTGATCATCCACATCAGCATCAAAGGTGTTACCATCATTACCAGCCAGAAAGAGCAAAGCTTCTTCATCCAACACTGTCCCATTTTCTTGTGCCTGCATCAGCAACATCTTGTCTTTGAAGTACTCAGAGTTTTGAGGACGTTTTGGGAGAGTGCAATTCCTAGCAATATGGCCCAACCCTCCGCAGTTATAGCATTTCGGCTGCTTAGCTTGTGCTTGAAGAGCATTCGCAACTCGGTACTGCCCATTCTCTCTACCAGCATTTCTTTGGTTGAAGTTCTGTCTTCCCTGCACATTCTGCACCACCACCCGACCATCTTCAATGACTGTCTGATTACGTAGATTAGATGAGATTCTGAGTTGGTTGTTAGTAGATGGAAGTGCAGCCCTGAACTGTTGGACCAGTAGAGAAACTTGGTTGGAGAGATTATCAATCATCATGTCAGTGTGTGAATACCCAGAATCAAGTTGTGTATTCAAAGCAGATGGTGAGGGAGTTGATGATTGACTATTGGTTGGGGTAGACCTGGAGGATGATTGTGATGGTTGAGATTGATCATTAGAGGTTTGATTAGGTTGTTGAACATTGGAAACAAAAGCAAGAGATTCATTTGTTGCAGACGGATTGAGCTTTTCTCGCATTAGCCGATCATAAGCAGCATGTTTCTCATGTTGTTGGAGATATGCATAAAGCTGTTCATGATTGGTATGCCTGAGACCTTTGTTGAGCTTAACAGCTGTGACAAACCTATCCCATTCAGGTGCCATGTTGTTCACGAATTTGGAATTAAGCTGTATGTTGGGCATTGTCATCTTGATGGCTCTCATATCATTGACCAGCTTGTGAAATCTGACGTAATAGTCAGTGATGCTTTCACCTGGATTCATTTTGAAATGCTCAAATTCATCGTATAGCTGTGACTCACGATCTTCTTTAGTTAACTCAGACCCTGCAAGAAGCATTTTGACATTATCCCAGACCGCCTTTTCTTCAGTGTTTTAGTTGATAAGTTTGTAGACATCTTTGGGAAGCCCTTGAATGACGATATTTGATGCTCTGATGTCTGCATCATAGCGTTTCTTTTCTTCATCAGACAACTCATTGTAAGTGCGAGGTCTATCAGGACCAAATACGGCCGGTAGTAGATCAGTTGTTGCTGTAACCGTGTCTCTAGTAGTACCCATTTGAAAGGGTCCCTCATCGATGGATTTCAAGATGTTAACCCCATTTTCTTTACCCAGACATTACAGACGAATCCTTTGAGCCCATGATTCATAGTCAGTTCTATCCAACATCGGAGGTCGGGTGTCAGACCCCGCAGCTTGAATGTCATCGGAAGATGTCGACATCACAAATTAGAAATTACCCAAAACACAAAGTGGGAGGTACTCGCAATGTAAGGTACTAGTCGCAGGAAAGTTTAACCACAACTTGACCTAACCGCAGGACACTAACCTCAGAAAATACCAAACCGCAAAAAAAATCCAGCCGCAGAATGATCTAAACGCAACCTAAGTAAACCGCAAACCAAAGATACTAACCGCAGAAACTACCAAACCGCAGAAAAATCCCAACCGCAGACTGATCTAATCGCAACCTAAGTAAACCGCAAACCAAGGATACTAACCGCAGAAGGTACCAAACCGCAGAGAACTCCCAACCGCAGAAAAGCTAACCGCAATAGACTAATCGCAGACAACTTATCGCAGTGACAATGGTCCAAAACTATCGCTATCTTTGCGTTTTGTTTGTATTCCCAAAATGGTAATCGCAGCAAGCTAACCGCAGATATCAGAACTTAACCGCAACCAAGCAATGAAACAGTGGACTTAACCGCAACAAAGAAATCCGCCCAAAATCAACTCCAAACTTCAAATAGATTAAGGAAATGGTAACACAAACTAAACTACAATGTTCTACAAACACTAATGAACATAAAAGTACATCACTAACATGTATAACAACACTAGAAAGATTAAACCAAGATGTTTTCCAAGAAAGTGACTTCAAACTCACAAAACCACTCAAAACATCATCAAATTTGATTCTACAAGGCCCTAAGATGAAACCTTGGCTCTTGATACCAATTGTAGAATACTAACTATGTAGGAAACATGTTTATCTAGTGATTTGTGTAGCGTTAGAAGTGAGGAGGAGGAGAAGAAAGAAAGAAAGGAACCTTGAGAGAAAAAAAAAGGAAATATTAGATTGAGATTAAGTGAAGGTCCAACCCTCTCCACATGTGGAGAGGGGTATTTATACTTACAACTTAAACGCCCACGGATCAGGCATACAGTGGGTGAAGACCCATCCTTCTTCCACGGTGTTACTTAAACTACTACTAACTAACTAATATCTAAACTAACTACGAGCTAACTTAATGCTTTTACAATAATCAGGTGACCGAGACTTTTATAGGAATATTTGTATTCCTAACAGATATAATTCTCATTAAAGGTACGATTCACAAACCCTAACTCTTTACGATAACCCTAAAACCGATTACTTACTCTCACGCCGGAGGATAATCGTGGGAGACAATCCCACGATAAGCCTAACGGTGTTTGTTTACTTTCTTAGTGCGAAGGTTTCAAGCATTAAGAGCTAATTGGTACGAGAGCAGGAGCTCAAACTAGGAACGCCCAACTTTTGTATCAACAAGTGGCGCCATCCGTGGGACCCTACACTAAGAACTAAGAACTAGAATAACGAAGAACAAAAACTCAAGCCAGCGGACTCCGCAGTTGGAAAAAACACGTGACCCCCAGAGGAAGAACCCTCAAGATTCGACCTCTAGGCAGGCCTCTGTAACAACCAGTGTGCCTGGTCACCAAGAAACGGGACCAACCCTACCTCTCCCAGCGGTAGAATTGCCTACAAGAACTACTCAAGCCACCACGGTGGTCCCAAGCGTTGAAGAACTTCAGCTCACTCTCTTCAATACTCCCCATCAAACAGCACCTATAGTGGACAACACTGTGCCACCTGGCGCACCCAACCGAGATAGGGTGCCTAATGTGGAGGCAGAAATCCTTGCAGCGAATAAAGACGCACCTGATTTAACTCTAAGTAATTTTGTGTCCCAAAATTACGAAACTCTAACCGCCCTCATGCAAGAAGAGGCAAGGAGAAGGTCTAGTATGAGCCTGCAAGCCCGGCTCAACTTTGGTCCTGAACACGAAACATCACCACCGCGCTACCAAAGAGGGGGGCGCGAAAATAACGAAAGGCGTACCAATATCCATGATAGACTTGGTACAGCATCTGACTCACAATACTCTGAGGAATATGAAGACGGCGAGAGGCGCACCAATGTTCACTCCAGACTTAGTAGTCGAAGGATGCAAGACAGACTTGGACGCCAACATTCACCAAGCGAAGGCTCCTCCAGGTCTGGGAGCAGAAGAATTCACGACAGGTTAGGAAGGCGAACTTCCCCAAGTGAAAGCCCCTCAAGCTCCTCCTCTGAAGAAAACCGGCGCAAGCGCCGCAAAAGAGATTACTCATCTTCCAGTGACTCCTCGGACAACGAGGATAAGGAAACAGGACATTGGAAGTCCAGAGGAAGACGTCGCGAGGAAGAAGACGAAGACATATCTCTTCCGTGGCATCGCCAGAAAGTTGATGCATTTACGCGACGCATCAGCGACTACTCCGATCATAAGAAAAGGCGCATGCCTACTAATGTTAAAACATATGATGGAACGGGTGATCTTGATGACCACTTAAAAATTTTTGAATCCGCTGCTACTATCGAAAATTGGCCACAACCTGTGTGGTGTCATATGTTTAACTCCACGTTAATAGGGAATGCGCGCACTTGGTTTAGCAAGCTTCCACGAAGGAGCATTGGCGGGTTTGAAGAATTGCGAAAAGCATTCCGCTTAAACTTCACCCAAAGAAAGAAGTGCGCTAAGAACCCTGTTGAACTGGCCAGAGTAAAACAGCGTCAAGGGGAATCAACCAGTGCTTATATGGAATGCTTTAAAGATGAATGTATACATGTCAAGGCGTGTCCTGAAGTCCTAAAGATTTCAGGGTTCATGAATGGGATCAATAACCCAGAACTCATCACGAAGTTAAACGACAAGGTTCCCCAAACCTTCGATGAACTAATGAAGCGCACAAGATCCTTCATCCAAGGAGAAGCAGCCGCTGCGGACAGTAGAAAAGGCTACTCAAATTATAGGCAGCAAGAACAGCCTAAGAGACAATCCAATGATCAGAGCAGCAACCGCAGCAAGAATTATCGCAGTCAGGGAAGTGGACGAGATAATGACAGGTATACCCCCCTCACAAAGACTCCGAGGGAAATATTTGTAACAGAAGGCGCAAACTTCCCAAAACCTCCACCAATGCGCACCCCAGAGGACAAGCGTATAGGGAATGGATATTGCGAATACCATGGCCAAAAGGGCCATACAACCAACGAGTATGTCCAGCTATGACAACTAATTGAAAAATTAGTAAAGGAGGGTAGAATGGATCACCTCGTAAAGAACATTAAAGAAGGGAAGGACAAGCAAAGGAATGGAGGCAAGAAAGAGCCTCCCAAAGATAAAGCGAACATCATCTACATAATACAGTTATGGCAACGCAAGACAAAGTAAAAAGTCAGCCAAAAGTTCTCTTCAGAAAAGGAGATATCCATCCCCACTCTAGCCGCGGACAACGCAGTAATAGAGCCACTGACCATTGAGATACATACTGGGGGACATGACATCCGCCGCATGTATATCGATGGAGGAGCATCCGCAGATATTCTGTATGAACATTGCTTTAAAAGGCTACGACCAGAGATACAAAGTCAGTTGATACCGGCCACGACGTCGCTGACTGGCTTCACAGGAGAAAAGATATGGCCTATGGGGCAATTACGCTTACTTATAGTTGTGGGCGATGAACAACACTCTACAGCAACGTGGATAAACTTCATGATAATCAAGTCTCCTTCACCGTACAATGGCATCATTGGGAGACCTGGAATATCATCCATGCGCGTTGTACCATCTACAACACATGGGATGCTCAAATTTCCATTAGAAGGAGGAATTGTCACCCTCTACAATACCACAGTACTACCTAAAGAATGCAACGCGGTAACTGGTGAGGTGGAGCATATTCCAGAACAGCGCGCAGCAAAAGTGCCAAACTTCAAGGTCGCTGATGATGTACCCTCCGATTAGCTTGAAGGACATCCCTTCGAGTCTATTCGTAACCTACATAATCGAAGGCTCTGGCTAGCCTCCTAAAACTTTCTTTGGCGTAAAATTAATCATCAATGATCTAGTTACCAAATGGGAATTCGGCAATCGAAGGATTAAGCCCTTTGGGGTATCTCTCGATAAGTTTTATGGACGGAACAATGCCAAGTCCAATATTGGGGAGACCAAGTCTTACCCACGTCGCCTCTTTCTCTTTAGCACCCCCGCTAAACCCGGAGGAGTGGGACACTAACCCCCAGCGCTTACCACAAATCATGGGACGCCCCCATGATCTCTCTCAAACGTGTGACCACTATCCAGGACCATTTTCTTCACCTATAAATAGTCCTGGACGATGACAAATCTGGTATGCAATCTCTCACACCTTACTTTACTACGCTTATACTTAAACTCTCATACCGATCACTTATTCACACGCCCGAGGTGGTTCGTAGGGCCCACCCCTGCGCAATCACTTAACGTAGTGTTTTTATATTTCTTATTTCAGGTTATATCCAAGCTTGGTATAATCACAACACCCCTCATTTCCTTTGATTACCATCGAAGGCCTGGTAGTGCAAAATATTGTACAATCAGTGGCGCCATCCGTGGGACCCGCTACAATTAGTCCCGTTATTTCCAAGTAAAATAACCAAGTCAAATACACCCACTATTATTCCGGCATGAATCCAGAAAGAGAAATTACACCCCCACCAGGTTTTTCGTCTTTAACCCCTTTACCCGCAACTAACACCAACGACCTTCCGCCAATCATGGTCTCCACCTTCACCACGCGATCTCACCTTGAAATAACTCCCAACCATCACGCATCCACGTCAGCCAATCCAGAACTCACCATTAGCCCCGTCTTTGTCGATGCTAATTACGAAGAGCTAGAGTCCTTATTAAGAGCTCGAAGGAGACAAATTAGAAACACGGAGATGCGAAAGGAGTTAGAATATTCCAGTGACGAATATGATGAAGAAATTGAGATGGAGACAAGACCTTCGATAACTAGGGCTCAACACCCCATCCTACGGATCGGGTCCCCTACAGGTAGAAGAGCTGGAGGAAGGAATGTGGGCTTCGAGGGAATCCCTGAAAGAACTTCCACAAGGAGAGAAGGAACTATTACTGAAGGTTCTCATGGAAGAAGCCAACAGAGGGAGAACCCGGAGGTGAACTTACCTCCCTTATTAGCAGCACATTTAGGGAGGACTGAAGGAGGAGTTCCATTGCAACCCTCCCACGCATCTGGTGTGGGAGGTAACCTGGGATCGGTCAACACAGGAGGAAGTTCCCCCCCCCCCCCCCGTCAACCTGTATCCTCAGTTCCCGGTTCAAGGTTACCCCCCAAATGTTTATCCCTCCGTTAATGGACAACCTAGAAATCAGTATCCCTCACAAATGGCTGTACCCTACAATCATCCCATGATATACCCTCCGTACACCGTGTATAATGGTTACCCCCCGAACGCAAGTACTCCTCATCCTTTCTACACTAATCCACCTTCTTCAGGGATACCCCTACCCATAATCCATATCAGGGTATCCCCATGAACATACCACCTTACACCCACTCGTACGCAGAGCCCGCTGGTCCTTCGACACCCTTTGTGAGATGGATCGAAGACTATCCATTGCCGGACGGTCTAAAGATGCCTTCGCATATAGGCACCTATGACGGAAAAGGAGATCCGGACAATTTCCTACATTTGTTCGAAGGAGCCGTTATGATGCAGAAGTGGGTCATGCCCGTAGCCTATCACATGTTTACGTACACCCTTCGGGATTCCACACGTATTTTGTGGAATGGACAGAAACCAGAAAGCATCGTCAACTTTGATGATTTGAAGGCTAAGTTTCGATCTCACTTCAGCCAACAAAAGAAGTTCACAAGGACGCACCTCACAGTGCACAACATTAAGCAGAAGGAGAATGAAAGCACAAGGAACTTCGTTACTAGATACACCGACAAAACTCTACAGATTCTAGGCTTACACGAAGAATAACAAATTTCTGGCTTCGTCCATGACCTACGCAACCAGACTCTTGTGGAATTCTTATCCACAGACCTTCCGGCAACATATAAGGGCCTTATGGAAAAAACATACACATGGATAAAAGCTAAAGAAGTTTCCACCAATGGGACTCCGATGGAGAGCAACAAAGGAACAAAACCGTCTTCATGGGAAGGATCAAAGAACAAACACAAAAACCATAATAGGTTTATGATTCGCCTTAAACTAGTTATCTTTTATTTCTCAACCACTTGTGAATGGTCAATAGTAAAGTCAAACTAATCAAGGCAAATGCTTCCGTGGAATACAGTGTTTCCCCGGGTCGTAATGTCCCAACGAGGTTGTGATGGTATTAAAAACGAATCTGTGATTAAGTGAATGTGAACAGGTAAGGGTATAAAGTGTGTGTGAGTGATTACACTAGGGTTTTATAAAATAAAATAGCTTAAATAAGCTATATAAACAGTTACGTGAAACCTAGATATCTAAAAACGTATAAACGTAAACCAAATTAAAAATCAGACGCGATTGCGTGCTGAGAAAAAGGTGAGTTTTAAGAAAAATAAACTACAGGGGTTAAAAATGAAAATTCTATAAACTTAAACTTAAAAGAAAATTAAATTAAAAAGAAAATTATTTTTTAGATTATTTTATTATTTATTATTAATTATTTAATTAAAAACTATTTAACTATTTAATTAAACCTAATTTAAATCAAACTAAAAATTATAAATACTACAAATTAAACTAAAAACTTGTAAAAATAATTTCTAAACATAAAAATGAACTTGAAGAAAGTATAAAAATTAAAAATAAATATTTTTGTCTTTTTATGGATTTTCTATTACTTAAAAACTATTTATATTAATTATGCTAATTAAACTATTTTAAATTACAAATAATACTAAACTAACTTAGAAAATTATGGAAAAATTTATAAAACTATTTTATGACTTATAAAAGCTATAAAAAATATAAAAACTAGGTCTTGCTTAATAAAAATTAATTATGCTATTTATAACTTACTTATTAATTAATTACTAATAAAACTATTATTAATTATAATAAATACTAAATGACAAAACAAAAATCTGAGAAAATTATTAAAAATACTTTAACCTAAAAGGAAATTATTAAAAATATAAAATTACAAATTACTTAATAAAAATCTAAAAATGAAAATGAAAATTAAATTAAATTAAATAGAAACTATCACTTATTTTTATATTGTATTTTCTGGATTTTTCTTTTACAAAACTATATTATACTTAAAAATAAACAACTTTTGCAAAAACAACTATTTTATAGCTTATTATTAAGCACTGTGGAAGCTTAATGCTACCACAGTTGACTTTTGTTGACTGATAAGGCAAATAAGCTCAAATGAGCTTATGTGGG
This sequence comes from Artemisia argyi, assembly GCA_030686995.1. Classification (NCBI taxonomy): domain Eukaryota; kingdom Viridiplantae; phylum Streptophyta; class Magnoliopsida; order Asterales; family Asteraceae; genus Artemisia; species Artemisia argyi. The sequence continues at coordinate 37,569,428 of CM060707.1, read as the reverse complement.
ACCCACCTTGGTTAATTCTGGTTCTAATAAGTTACTCAAATAAGTCAGAGCTAAATTTGGCCAGATAAGCTTAGTAGATAAGCTGATAAGCACAAATAAGCAATTCCAAAAATCAATTTGAACTCAGAATGGGGACAGACTTGAGGGCTTATTTCAAGTGGGGTCCACTGAGATTCAGGTCAAACAAAAGGTCAATCTATAATCCCTGGTAGGAGGGGGTTGTAAGAAACTAGATTTAAGGTGTGGGGCCCACTGTGGTGGTCACAAAACCACCACAAAGTGGGTGGTGTGGGTGAGTCTGCTGGTGTACAGGGGAACCTTATGCCCTGCAAGTGACTTTGGAGGTCAGTGGGACCCACAACAAAAATCACAAAATTATAACAAAGATGGAACACTGAAATTGAGGTGGTAGACTATGATCCTAAGAATTTTCAGACCTTAAAACCTATTACACAATTCTACAAAAATCTCTCAAGATTTGAAAAAATCTGAGAATGAAACTTTTGACTTTTTATGAAACTTTGCTAGTTTGACTTATATGAACTTTGATCCTACCACACTAACTGAGAATGATGTTTTATGCTAAAATAAGATTATATGGGACTAGTATAACAACTATTGTATGAAATTATGGATTTGTGGATCATAAATCCCTCACAGTTAACTGTGAGGGTTGATCAATGATGATTTTGACTTTTCTTGCTAATAGTAACTGATTTTTATGACTAATCTATGATATTAGGACCTAAGCAAACATGTCTGAGCTGATTTCAACTTTTGAAAGTCATACATACACTGAGTAACATAGATATCCAAACACCCCTTAAAAACTGGTTTTACACTAAAACTTTTGATTTCTAAACTATAACTACTGATTTTTAAGATTAAAACAGATTAAGTAAATGACAATTACACTATTTGAAGTAAAATTATACTAAAGAAACAATACAAATTAATTAAGCTAAAAATGAAGAATTCCTTACAATAGATGATAAGCTGAGAAACATAAAACCATGAACCAATCTCATAACCTAGTGTCCCCCATAGGACTCTAAACCATAAAATTCCAAAATACTCCCTGCTCCTTGCTTCCACCTTCTTCTACACTAATTTTTTATTTATTTTGGATTTTCTTGATTTTTCTTGAATTTTTGAGTTTATACCCTAAATGGATTCTGAGGATGTCTAAAAGCTTTTGTAAGCTTTGTCAGAGCTTATATTAGCTTATGAGATCATATAATAACAACAACTAACAACATACAACTTTTTGAGATTTTGATCAACCTTGAAAATGAATAAACTGAGATAACCAATTGAAACTTGAGATTACTTGAATTAAGGATTGAAATACATAAAATTAACTGAGTACAAGCTTTTTTAATTGAAAATACAACTGAAATACAAGTTTACACTACCTACGATTACTTTTATCTAAAACTACACTAACTCCTCATCACCACAGCTTCTTTTCCCTTTTGTAGAGTTTTTCTGAGCTTTGTGGGACCCACTTGACCTTTCCCACCATATCTGAGCCATTGATTGTGTCTGATTGATCTTGGCCGTTTGAAACTACTTTTCGCGCCAAAAGTCGTGGGGTGTCAGTGTTATGCGTGGAGAAGTTTTTTAGGGAATTTAATGAACTTTGGGGGCTTGTGTGAGGTGGAGGGTGAGGTGGTGAAGAGTGGGGAGCAAGTTAGGGGTGAAACCAGATAGGTGGAGAGGTGGTTTGGTGTCTGTGTGATGGTGGTGGTATTGGGAGGGAAGGGTCAACGGGTTTGACCCCGTTTTAATACAAAGGGGGTGTTGGGCTGGATTTCTCATGGGCTTGGGTAAAAGAGGGTGTGGGCTGGATGATTTGGATTGGGTGGGTTTTATTTTGGTTTTGGATAAATACTAGGGTCCGTTTGTATTGTTACTTGGAAAACCATAGGGACCAAAAATGTAACTTGCTGAAATTTCAGGGACCTGGTTTGCATATTATCCAAAATATCATAAGGACCAAACCTGTTACATATTAATAATACAAGGACTATATTTACATAATATTACATTTTTAAACCTTAAAGGACTATTTATGTAATTTTCGGATTTTTGAGGGACTAAAAATGTAATTTCCCAAAATGTTATCAAAAGGTCCAGTTTTGTAAAAGTTGAAAAGTATAGGGACCTTAAATGATAATTTTTCATTTATTACAATTTAAAACACCCCGGGGACCATTTATGTAATTTTCTAAAGTTTAGGGGGTAAAATTGTAATTTTTTCAAAAGTTATCAAAATGTTCCAAATTAAAAGTTATGATAGTACAAGGGTAATATTTGTTAAATTTCTTTTTTTGAATACCCAGGGACTAATTTTGCCAAGCAATGGGAGGAGTCGAGACATGACCAAGTATTGCAATGGGAGGAGTCGAGACATGACCAAGTATTGCCATTTGCATGAAGATTTCGGTCATGAAACAAACAGCTGTAGAGAATTGAAGAAGCAAATAGAGGAAGCCGTTAAATTAGGTCAGCTGACACACCTAATAAAAGGTATAAGAAAAGGTCACCGACACCAAAGACTATACCCATGAGGCTCCGATTCTTATGGTTTGCAGGGGAGGCCCAGGCCAGAAAAGAAAAGAAATTGAGGAAGGAACACTCAACGTAGGAGAGGTTACTTTTCCACCCTTAAAAGGTCAGCCTCCCTCAGATGACCCCGTAGTCATAAAGGTCCTCATTTTCAATCGAGAAGTGAATAGGGCTTATATGGATTACGGAAGTTCTTGCGAGATCATATACGAGCATTGTTTCCTGAAACTCAAACCCTCCATATGGACACAAAGAGTAGATTCGAAGATACCTTTAGTAGGCTTCTCGGGAGAACACTCATGGCCTCTGGGTGAAATACCTTTAGACATAACCATTGGCGAGGGTGATGAGTGTGTAAATACTCATCATTTTTATCGTATCTGAACTGCCAAAACATTCAAAAACACTCAGAAATGCATCAAAATACAGAAATTATCCCAAAAGTGTGTTTTATATGTTTTAGATGCAAAATGTTTAAAAACAAATGAAAAACGAACAAAGTTTGCATAATTGGCAGTTTCAGTCCCTCAAGTTTTATAAATTGACAAAACTAGTCCCTGAAGGTTTAAAATGAAAGAAAAGTCAACCCAAGTCCTTTGGAATTCAAAAATGGTCAAAACAAGTCCTTGGGTGAAAAGTTTGAGAAAATGACACTTTTTGGTCCCTGGGGTTTTAAATATTGGAAAATATAAACTTGGGTCCTTGGGATATTTTAACTTGGCATAATTGGTCCTTGATATAAGAATGGGAAAGTTGCAAGGGCAGTCCCTTAATTTTAAGCAATTGCAAAAATGGTCCTTGTTGATTAAATGCTACAAACCAAACGGACCTATGCTATTATTTAACCAACACCCCCAAATCCAACTCCCTTTTATATCCAATCCAAAACCAACCCTCACCCCAGCCCATCACCAAAAGCCCAATCCCCAAAAAAATATAATTCCCCGTTTTTATTTATTCCCACCCACGGTCAAACAATAAGTCAACCCCACCTTCCCTCCTCACACGTGAACCCTAGCCCTGCTGCTACCCCTGCTTCACCAACACCATCATAACTCCCTACATCACTACTAGACCACACTCCAACCCTGCCACCATTACCTTTCCTCCACTAAACTACAAACCCACACCCCTTTGCCAAATACTAAAAGCCAAGTTAGGTCACCCCTCTTTTCCCGCCAATACATCACCAAAGGCTGAGATGAAGACTTAGGCATCCAAGGGCTGTTATGCAAGCAGAAGAAACACAAGTGGCCAGGGAAACCCTAGTTTTAAATTCAGTATAAAAAGAACAATTTGTAGCCAAAGTTTGGCATTAGGAAGTAGGGTAATTTAGTTTAGAATTAATTTTAGTTTAAGTGTTGTTTGCTTTCAATCTCAGTTGTAAACTTTTGTCTTTAAATTAAATAAAAGTCTTATTTCATCAAAAAAGTACTCAGCTTATTACCCTGCTCATTAGCTTATTAACTGCTTATTTACTTATGCTTTTTCAAACTGCTTATTTAAATTGTCTAATTGCTTAAATCATGCTCCCTTACTGCTTGTTATTATTATGTAATGCTTATTCATGCTTATCATTTACTAGTATGCCTAGTTACAAGTCTAGGAACATCAGGTTTAGTTTTCTCAGTCACATTAGGTTGATTTAGTTTTTCTTAGGTAGCTTATTTAAAATTGCTTATTCTGAGTGGAACTAGTTCACTTATCATTCTTAGGTTGTAGTTAAACTTCTACGATTAAAATTCCTTGATTCAACTGAGTTTTCATTAGACTAACCCACAAACAGTTGAAGTTAACTAGTGTTTGGCACAACTCTTTCTTTTCGCCCAAAATTATTTTTACTCATTGTCAAAACTTGTATTAGCTGTGCTTTTAGTAGATTTCAATCATAGTGATTCAGTTTCAACAAGTCTTAAAAGATTTCAATGGCTTTTCCAAAAGTTCTCATGCAAACTGTTTTCAGAAGTAGAAAATTAGATTCTTAGTTTGAGTGTTATAAGTTGTAGTTAGTGGTTTATGTAAGTCATAAATAGGATAGAGCAACTTGTTAGTACCTGTTCTTTGATTTTTGCAGGTCAAATTCACTAGTTTGACCCATTTGCAGCCTTGCATAATTGTTACATCACTAGGCTCAACAGCCCTTGGGTGAGCAAATTTTAATTTGCTCATCTCTGAACTTCATAACCTGAATTTTGTTCCTCATTTTATTTTCCAGCTTGTTAGCATAATTATATTTTTATCATATTTTTAGAAATTTATTTTATAACCTGTGCATTAGTCCAAAGTTGCCCCTCATACTGCTAGTGTAGTACCTGTCCACCTAGTCCTAGTGTTAGTTTGTTTTAGAATCTCATATAAGCTTCCATGTTGTCTGATTTATGTTTAAGATAGTTCGTAGTCCTAGCTTTTGGTGCCTGCTACTCACCTAGCAGCCCTGCACATCAGCAGGCCTGCATAATTTTGCCAATCCCCTAGCAGCCCCCTTACTAGCTCCACACTTGCTACAAATTGCTTCTACATAATCCTTGGCAGCTTGTATTTTCAATTTTGCTATTTTGAGTGTATGAGTTTATCATTTAGCAGCTTAATTCTTTGCTCAAAGGTTAACCATTGGGCCTGTTTGCTTATTTAGCATGCTCAGTAGGTTTTTAGCTTGTTGTTAGCCTAAATGCTTGTTGATATGAACTTGTTTATGAAATTTTGAGGTGGTTTGAGCTTGTGCATCTGAGGTTTCTACTTGTTTGAGCTTGTTAGACCCAAATCACTTGCAACCTAACCATTTGCTCCCCTGCACCAGGGTGTGATGGACTGATTTCCCAAGCCCCTCAAATCCCTCAGCCTGTTTCTTGGCTCAATAGAAAGCTTACCTAGCTAGCTTTTGGAATCTAGGTTCACCTTGGTCCTTTGAGCACACCTGTGGGCCCCACAGTAGGCTGAAGTTGGCCTGTTGAGGCCTGTGTGGGTTGTGGGAATTGGGTTTGCTTATTTGGCTTATCAAGCCTATTCAGTGAGCTTATCTAGTTGTATCAACTTCTTTCCAGTGCATGTAACTTGTTAAGCTTATTCTAGCCTTTGTTTTTTTAGTTTATAGCTTATTCCCTAGCTTGTTCTATCACAAATCCAAGTTAAGCTCATAATAGCTTAACTGTTGGTAAAATAAGCTTGCACAAAGCTTATTCGTGATATTTAAAATAGTTGTCTTTATTAAAGTTTGCTAATTATTATTGTTAAGTAGTTTTGTAGAGTAAAAAGCAGAAAGAAAATAGTTTGTACAAAATGACCAGAGTGGGATTCGAACCTGGGTCTCTTGACTTAGTCTTCATGGTGACCCCGTGCACCATCTCCCCTATGGTTGTTTATGTGTTTTAAGTTTCTTTTCTTTTTTATATAGTTTACATTTTCCATTTTAAGCTTATTAAGCTTTCCAGCTTATTTTACAGCTTATTCATAAGCTTTTCATAAGTTTTATATTTTTTCTAGCTTAAGTAAACTACTTAGTATTTTTATAAAAAGTTTTAGAGTTTTTACTGTTCACATAGTATTTTTTATAATTTAAATTAGTTTTATTAGTATTTAATTAGTTTTAAATTAATAATAAATAATATAAAAGTCAAAAAAATAATTTTCTTTTTTCTAAAATTTTCTTTGATTATTAGGTTCGTAAAAATATAATTTTTACATCCGTAGGGTTAGCGTAGCTCAAATTTCACTTTTTATTTCGCGCACTCGCGTTTTGTTTAAATAACGTTTACGTTTTTTAAATATTAGGTTACGTTAGTAAAAGTAGTTTGTTAAATAAAGAAAAACCAAAAACATAAATAAAGTGATAGCTTCTATTTAAGCCCTTTTGGCTTATTTTTCTGCTTATTTATAAGCAAACTCTGATTTTAAATTTTTAGATTACGTTTTAGGTTAACTAGGTTTCACGTTATTGTTAATATAGTGTGTTTAAATCGTTCTCACTTATATTTCCGTATCGTAATCATTAAAATCACTCAAACCCTATTCCTGTCCAATTTCACCCGATCACAAACCTGTTTTGAATACAATCCACACCTCGTCGGGACATAACGACCCGGGGAAACCCTATACTTCCACGGAGATTGACTCTTAGGCTGTTTGACCTTGTTGACCATCACCTGGTCAGTTTAGGTTAACCGCATTTGGGATCAATCAGAGGGCAGACTGGCAAGGACGAAAACCCTTACTTTCGCAATTGTAAGGTCAGATTCTCCTTATAACCTATTGATAGGGAGAACCGCCATGCAGAAGATGGGCATTGTGGTATCCACAATACACACAGCAATCAAGTTCCAAATAGCCAATGGAGTAGGGACCGTATTATCCAATTACAACAAACCAAGGACACCGAAAGCAGGAAAGAAGGTTAAAGAGAGTCCCCATGAGTCTCCGAAGGCTATCTTAAGCTGCGGGGACGCCGAAGAGCGTATTGTGATAAATAACCTCCATCCGGAGCAGACAGTAGTAATTGGAAAACAACTCCCTTCCACTTTCAAAGAAAACCTGAAACAACTCTTGATAGACAACAAAGACATCTTCGCTTGGACATACTCCGATATGACGGGAGTTCCAAGAAGCCTCGTAATTGATGCTAAGCCTTTCGGAACGGAACATAAACTCAATGAGTATAAGCACATTGAGCCCATCAAACAAAAACGCCGGAGCCTCGCACCAGAAAGAAATGCCGCGGTCTGTAAAAAAGTGGACGAATTAGTACAGGCAGGCATACTCAGAGAGGTCAAATGCCAAACGTGGGTGGCCAGCCCAGTTATGGTAAAGAAAAGTGATGGGGGATGGCGTATGTGCGTCGACTTCACTGACATCAACAAAGCATGTCCAAAGGATTGTTACCCTCTCCCAGAAATAGATTGGAAGGTGGAGTCCTTATCAGGGTTCCGCCTTACACTCGCTTTAAAGGCCTCTTTTTTCTCTTTTCCGAATATATTCACTTAGAATCACGTCAATATTAAATAATATAACACAAACATAGAGTCTTAAGAGACTTACTATGCATTAAATTAAGATAGACAATGCATTGTGTACCTTGTTTCTTCACCCTTTCTTTATACAACCTTTTACAACCTATATCAATCATTTTTTATAACACAAAACCAACCTGTCATTATTTTGTAACAACGCAAAATGATGAATGATTTGAGGAGAGCAACATTAAGAAATATTTTACAGGTACAAAATTTAGATTAAGTGATGGTTTTCGAAATCAAAAGAGATTCATTGAGATTTTACAGATACAAAATTTATGTGAAGTGATGCATTTCCAATTCAAAAGAGATTCATTGAGATTTTACAGGTACAAAATTTATGTGAAGTGATGCGTATCTAATTCAAAAGAGATTCACTGATGAAAGCCGATTTAGGAAGAAAAAAAATTATGCAAGTAGTAAATTTAACTTTTGTAAATTCTTTTCCTCAAATCGGACTTAGTCGTTAAGCAGCTGTCTTTAAAATGTACACTCAAGTTAACTAACTCCACACTTCAATCACACACACAAAAGAATGATGAGGATGATAATGAATGAATTTGAAATACTTAAGGCAGAAAATGAGTTTGAGGCGATCATTAGATCATTTGTCGCCTATTGATTTAAGAGTACTTTCGTTTTGTTTTTTACGTGATATGTTTCCTTCTTCAAAGAATGAAACTGCCTTTTTTAAATAAAAGTACGTGGAAGTATGCTATCACATACAAATTTGTTGCTTCACTGTTGCTGTTTATAGCAATGACACAAAACAAGCTTTACAAGTGTTGAAACTCTCTGTTAGTTTTTGGTTGGTATTTTCTCGTGGCGGTTATTTTGTCTTTCATCATGCACCGAGTCCAAGGAAGGAACGAGCTGCTCATTTTGTTTGTTTGCTTCGTGATAGTACTAGGTGTGGCGCAACTATTGCATTTATGGTCGTTGCGAAACATCTGGGCAGATTATCGAATGGTCAATGTGCGGATGACATAGTGGACCACGCGGATTGATATAACCACTGAGGACATTGTAATGGGTCGATGTAAAGAGTAGTGAGTTTTGTGATGATGGTAGTAGTAGTAGTGAGTTTGATGACGAGTCTGATGATTACGAGTAGTGAGTTTAGTGATGATGGTAGTATTAGAGAGTATGGTGTATGGATCTTCTTTTGTAATTCGTCAGTTCGGGATGTGTGGCAAACCTTCGTCGTTCGAGGATGATGAGTCCGTTAGACAGGGTTGTAACCCAACTTGAATTCCGGAACGTGATTCCCCTAAGGGGGGTGAATGTAACACCCTAGGCAAATCCCACATTTGACGTGACTTGGAGAGATGCGTATCCAATTCAAAAGAGATTTGTTGATGAAAATCAATTTAGGAAAAACATTGTGCAGGTAGTAAATTTAACTTGTGTAAATTCTTTTCCTTAAATAGGACTTGGTTGTTAAACAACTGTCTTTAAAATGCACACTCAAGTTAACGGGTTAATATACAAATATGTTACTAAACTTTCCAAAAAAATTCATTATATAGTTGATAAAATATTTGTAACTCATGGACGGGAAGGTAAAAAGACTAACCACTATTAATTGAGACGTTTGAGTTGCTTGAAATCAATGTACACATACTAATTGAGATGTTTTAGTTGCTTGGAATCAATGTTGAAGGCTTCATATGATAGAATCAATTCTTGGGACATTTATTATGACCCCTTTACAAAATATAAGCTATCTAATGAGGCTACCTAATCATTTACATAATATAAGCTGGCTACATTTATTGTAAACCCCCTTTACATTTATAAGCTACCTAATCATCTTTCTTTATACTAGTATAATACTCCATAAAAGATTACAACGGTAACCTGATGACAACGGTAACCTGATAGTAGAGCAGGTTGTAAAGTTCAAATCTCAACCATACCTTCTTTTCCCTTTAAATATACCCGACACAGACCTTAAACCCAAGTACCGCAAAACACAACAACAGCATCACAAAACACAAGGTAAAAAGTATCGGTCACATTTGTTTTTTTTTAAGTATGTTTTGTGATAGTGATATATGATTTATTTTAAGGATAATAATGAATGAATTTGAAACACGTAAGCAGAAAAAGGAATTTTAGGCGATCATTAAATCGTTCGTTACTTATGGATTTAAGAGTTAATTAAAAAAATCACATAGAGACCGGTTTATGTGATAACAACCACTCTTAAAGACCTCTTTCAGGCCGGTGCATAAACCGGTCTTTATTTGCAAGAGGACCAGTATTAAAACCCATCTTATAGACCGGTGCGTAGACTGGTCTTTATGCTAAAAACCTTTTAGACCTCCCCCCCCCCCCCCCCCCATTTAGACCGCCCTCCTAACCGGTCTAAAATCCGTTTTCAACCGGTCTACAATGTCTTTCTTGTAGTAGTGTTTACACTCGCTTTAAAGGCCTCCTCTTCCTCTTTTTCGAATATATTCATTTAGAATTACGTCAACATTAAATAATATAACACATAAGTAGAGTCTTAAGAGACTTATTATGCATTAAATTAAGATGGGACAATGCATTGTGTGCCTTGTTTCTTCACCCATTCTTTATACAACCTTTTACAGCCTATATCAATCATTTTGTATAACACAAAACCAACATATCATCATTTTGTAGCAATGCAAAACAATGAATGATTTGAGAAGAGCAACATTAAGAAATATTTTACAGGTACAAAATTTAGATGTAGTGATGGTTTTCCAATTCAAAAGAGATTCATTAAGATTTTACAGATACAAAATCTATGTGAAGTGATGCATTTCCAATTCAAAAGAGATTCATTGAGATTTTACAGGTACAAAATTTATGTGAAGTGATGCGTATCCAATTCAAAAGAGATTCACTGATGAAAGCCAATTTAGGAAAAAAAAATTGTGCAAGTAGTAAATTTAACTTTTGTAAATTCTTTTCCTCAAATCGGACTTAGTCGTTAAGCAGCTGTCTTTAAAATGTACACTCAAGTTAACTAACTCCACACTTCAATCATACACTCAAAAGAATGATGAGGATGATAATGAATGAATTTGAAATACTTAAGGCAGAAAATGAGTTTGAGGCGATCATTAGATCGTTTGTCGCCTATTGATTTAAGAGTACTTTCGTTTTGTTTTTCACGTGTTATGTTTCCTTCTTCAGAGAATGAAACTGCATTTTTTAAATAAAAGTACGTGGAAGTATGCTATCACATACAAATTTGTTGCTTCACTGTTGCTGTTTATAGCAATGACACAAAACAAGCTTTACAAGTGTTGAAACTCTCTGTTAGTTTTTGGTTGGTATTTTCTCGTGGCGGTTATTTTGTCTTTCATCATGCACCGAGTCCAAGGAAGGAACGAGCTGCTCATTTTGTTTGTTTGCTTCGTGATGGTGCTAGGTGTGGCGCAACTATTACATTTACGGTCGTTGCGAAACATCTGGGCTGGTTATCGAATGTTCAATGTGCGGATGACATAGTGGACCAGGCGTATTGATATAACCACTGAGGACATTGAAATGGGTCGATGTAAAGAGTAGTAAGTTTGGTGATGATGGTAGTAGTAGTAGTGAGTTTGATGACGAGTCTGATGATTACGAGTAGTGAGTTTAGTGATGATGGTAGTATTAGAGAGTATGGTGTATGGATCTTCTTTTGTAATTCATCAGTTCAGGATGTGAGGCAAACCTAATCGTCGTTCGAGGATGATGAGTCCCTTAGACAGGGTTGTAACCCAACTTGAATTCCGGGACATGATTCCCCTAAGGGGGGTGAATGTAACACCCTAGGCAAACCACACATTTGACGTGACTTGGAGATATGCGTATCCAATTCAAAAGAGATTCATTGATGAAAATCAATTTAGGAAAAACGTTGTGCAGGTAGTAAATTTAACTTGTGTAAATTCTTTTCCTTAAATAGTACTTGGTTGTTAAGCAACTGTCTTTAAAATGCACACTCAAGTTAACGGTTTAATATACAAATATGTTACTAAACTTTCCAAAAAAAATTATTATATAGTTGATAAAATATTTGTAACTCATGGACGGGAAGGTAGAAAGACTAACCACTATTAATTGAGACGTTTGAGTTGCTTGAAATCAATGTACACATACTAATTGAGATGTTTGAGTTGCTTGGAACCAATGTTAAAGGCTTCATATGATAGAATCAATTCTTGAGACATTTATTATGACCCCTTTACAAAATATAAGCTACCTAATGAGGCTACCTAATCATTTACATAATATAAGCTGGCTACATTTATTGTAAACCCCCTTTACATTTATAAGCTACCTAATCATCTTTCTTTATACTAGTATAATACTCCGTTAAAGATTACAACGGTAACCTGATAGTAGAGCAGGTTGTAAAGTTCAAATCTCAACCATACCTTCTTTTCCCTTTAAATATACCTGACACAGACCTTAAACCCAAGTACCGCAAAACACAACAACAGCATCACAAAACACAAGGTAAAAAGTATCGGTCACATTTTTTTTAAGTATGTTTTGTGATAGTGATATATGATTTATTGAAGGATAATAAGGAATGAATTTGAAACACGTAAGCAGAAAAAGGAGTTTTAGGCGATCATTAAATCATTCGTTGCTTATGGATTTAAGAGTTAATTAAAAAAAATCACATAAAGACCGGTTTATGTGATAACAACCAGTCTTAAAGACCTCTTTCAGGCCGGTGCATAAACCGGTCTTTATATGCAAGAGGACCGGTATTAAAACCCATCTTATAGACCGGTGCGTAGACCGGTCTTTATGCTAAAAACCTTTTAGACCTCCCCCCCCCCCCCCCCCCCCCTTTTAGACCGCCCTCCTAACCGGTCTAAAATCCGTTTTCAACCGGTCGACAATGTCTTTCTTGTAGTAGTGTTTACACTCTCTTTAAAGGCCTCCTCTTTCTCTTTTCCGAATATATTCATTTAGAATCACGTCAACATTAAATAATATAACACATAAGTAGAGTCTTAAGAGACTTATTATGCATTAAATTAAGATGGGACAATGCATTGTGTGCCTTGTTTCTTCACCCATTCTTTATACAACCTTTTACAGCCTATATCAATCATTTTGTATAACACAAAACCAACATATCATCATTTTGTAACAACGCAAAACAATGAATGATTTGAGGAGAGCAACATTAAGAAATATTTTACAGTTACAAAATTTAGATGTAGTGATGGTTTTCCAATTCCAAAGAGATTCATTGAGATTTTACAGATACAAAATTTATGTGAAGTGATGCATTTCCAATTCAAAAGAGATTCATTGAGATTTTACAGGTACAAAATTTATGTGAAGTGATGCGTATCCAATTCAAAAGAGATTCACTGATGAAAGCCGATTTTGGAAAAAAATTTGTGCAAGTAGTAAATTTAACTTTTGTAAATTCTTTTCCTCAAATCGGACTTAGTCGTTAAGCAGCTGTCTTTAAAATGTACACTCAAGTTAACTAACTCCACACTTCAATCACACACACAAAAGAATGATGAGGATGACAATGAATGAATTTGAAATACTTAAGGCAGAAAATGAGTTTGAGGCGATCATTAGATCGTTTGTCGCCTATTGATTTAAGAGTACTTTCGTTTTGTTTTTCACGTGTTATGTTTCCTTCTTCAGAGAATGAAACTGCATTTTTTAAATAAAAGTACGTGGAAGTATGCTATCACATACAAATTTGTTGCTTCACTGTTGCTGTTTATAGCAATGACACAAAACAAGCTTTACAAGTGTTGAAACTCTCTGTTAGTTTTTGGTTGGTATTTTCTCGTGGCGGTTATTTTGTCTTTCATCATGCACCGAGTCCAAGGAAGGAACGAGCTGCTCATTTTATTTGTTTGCTTCGTGATGGTGCTAGGTGTGGCGCAACTATTACATTTACGGTTGTTGCGAAACATCTGGGCTGATTATCGAATGGTTAATGTGCGGATGACATAGTGGACCACGCGTATTGATATAACCACTGAGGACATTGAAATGGGTCGATGTAAAGAGTAGTGAGTTTAGTGATGATGGTAGTAGTAGTAGTGAGTTTGATGACGAGTCTGATGATTACGAGTAGTGAGTTTAGCGATGATGGTAGTATTAGAGAGTATGGTGTATGGATCTACTTTGTAATTCGTCAGTTCGGGATGTGTGGCAAACCTAATCGTCATTCGAGGATGATGAGTCCCTTAGACAGGGTTGTAACCCAACTTGAATTCCGGGACGTGATTCCCCTAAGGGGGGGTGAATGTAACACCCTAGGCAAATCCCACATTTGACGTGACTTGGAGAGATGTGTATCAAATTCAAAAGAGATTCATTGATGAAAATCAATTTAGGAAAAACATTGTGCAGGTAGTAAATTTAACTTGTGTAAATTCTTTTCCGTAAATAGGACTTTGTTGTTAAGCAACTGTCTTTAAAATGCACACTCAAGTTAACGGGTTAATATACAAATATGTTACTAAACTTTCCAAAAATATATTCATTATATAGTTGATAAAATATTTGTAACTCATGGACGGGAAGGTAAAAAGACTAACCACTATTAATTGAGACGTTTGAGTTGCTTGAAATCAATGTACACATACTAATTGAGATGTTTGAGTTGCTTGGAACCAATGTTGAAGGCTTCATACGATAGAATCAATTATTGGGACATTTATTATGACCCCTTTACAAAATATAAGCTACCTAATGAGGCTACATAATCATTTACATAATATAAGGTGGCTACATTTATTGTAAACCCCCTTTACATTTATAAGCTACCTAATCATCTTTCTTTATACTAGTATAATACTCCGTAAAAGATTACAACGTTAACCTGATGACAACGGTAACCTGAGAGTAGAGCAGGTTGTAAAGTTCAAATCTCAACCATACCTTCTTTTCCCATTAAATATACCCGACACAGACCTTAAACCCAAGTACCGCAAAACACAACAACAGCATCACAAAACACAAGGTAAAAAGTATCTGTCACATTTTTTTTTAAGTATGTTTTGTGATAGTGATATATGATTTATTTTAAGGATAATAATGAATGAATTTGAAACACGTAAGCAGAAAAAGGAGTTTTAGGCAATCGTTAAATCGTTCGTTGCTTATGGATTTAAGAGTTAATTAAAAAAAATCACATAGAGACCGGTTTATGTGATAACAACCAGTCTTAAAGACCTCTTTCAAGCCGGTGCATAAACCGGTCTTTATATGCAAGAGGACCGGTATTAAAACCCATCTTATAGACCGGTGCGTAGACCGGTCTTTATGCTAAAAACAGTTTTAGACCCCCCCCCCCCCCCCATTTAGACCGCCCTCCTAACTGGTCTAAAATCCGTTTTCAACCGGTCTACAATGTCTTTCTTGTAGTAGTGTTTACACTCGCTTTAGAGGCCTCCTCTTTCTCTTTTCCGAATATATTCATTTAGAATCACGTCAACATTAAATAATATAACAAAGAAGTAGAGACTTACTATGCATTAAATTAAGATGAGACAATGCATTGTGTGCCTTGTTTCTTCACCCCTTCTTTA
Source organism: Artemisia argyi (assembly GCA_030686995.1). NCBI lineage: Eukaryota > Viridiplantae > Streptophyta > Magnoliopsida > Asterales > Asteraceae > Artemisia > Artemisia argyi. The sequence continues at coordinate 37,554,301 of CM060707.1, read as the reverse complement.
TACAACCTTTTACAGCCTATATCAATCATTTTGTATAACACAAAACCAACATATCATCATTTTGTAACAACGCAAAACAATGAATGATTTGAGGAGAGCAACATTAAGAAATATTTTACAGGTACAAAATTTAGATGAAGTGATGGTTTTCCAATTCAAAAGAGATTCATTGAGATTTTATAGATACAAAATTTATGTGAAGTGATACATTTCCAATTCAAAAGAGATTAATTGAGATTTTATAGGTATAAAGTTTTATGTCAAGTGATGCGTATCCAATTCAAAAGAGGTTCATTGATGAAAGCCGATTTAGGAAAAAAATTGTGCAGGTAGTAAATTTAACTTTTGTAAATTCTTTTCCTCAAATCGGAATTGGTCGTTAAGCAACTGTCTTTAAAATATACACTCAAGTTAACTAACTCCACACTTCAATCACATATACACACACACACACACACAAAAAAAAAAGAATGATGAGGATGACAATGAATGAATTTAAAACACTTAAGGCAGAAAATGAGTTTGAGGCGATCATTAGATCGTTCGTCACCTATAGATTTAAAAGTACTTTCATTTTGTTTTTCACGTGTTATGTTTCCTTCTTCACAGAAATGAAACTGCGTTCTTTAAATGAAAGTACGTGAAAGTATGCTATCGCATACAACTTTGTCGCTTCACAGTTGTTGTTTATAGCAATGACACAAAACAAGCTTTACAAGTGTAGAAACTCTCTGTTGGTTTTTGTTTGGTCTTTTCTCGTGGCGGTTATTTTGTCTTTCATTATGCACCGAGTCCAAGGAAGGAACGAGTTGCTCATTTTGTTTGTTTGCTTCATGATGGTTGTGATGGTGCTAGGTGTGGCGCAACTATTACATTTATGGTCATTGCGAAACATCCCGGCTGATGATCGAATGGTCAACGTGCGGATGACAGAGTGGACCACGCGTATTGAACTATTGATATAACCATCGAGGACATTGAAATGGGTCGACGTGAAGAGTAGTCTTTTTGGTGATGATGGTAGTAGTAGTGAGTTTGATGACGAGTTTGATGATGACGAGTAGTGAGTTTAGTGATGATGGTAGTATTAGAGAGTATGGTGTATGGATCTTCTTTTGTAATTCGTCGGTTTTGAATGAATGAATGACTTTTAAAATTAACCGAAATGGAAGAATGAAACTAAAAAAACTTGATATAGGTCCATATATGTAACACCTAGGCAAATCCCACATTTGTCGTGACTTGGAGTGATGCTGGCGCATATGATAACATTCGCCTTTTATGACAACAACGCATTTTGTGGTCAAACGGTTAATCGTCATATGGTTAAGCGTGCTCATGTGAGAGTAGTACTGGCTTTGGTGACCTGCCAGTAAGTCTTCACTTGGGGGCCACAAAAAGTAAAGTCGTGAGCCTATAGCCAAAGTGGACAATATTGTGGTCTCTAAGGCGGGGTGTTACAGGTGGTATCGGAGCCACTCTAAGCCGTTTGAGATGTGTGGCAAACCTTATCGTCGTTCGAGGATGATGAGTCCCTTAGACAGGGTTATTACCTGACTTGAATCCCGGGACGGGATTCCTCTTAGGGGGGGTGAATGTAACACCCAAGGCAAATCACACATTGGCCGTGACTTGGAGTGATGCTGGGACATATGATAACATTCGCCTTATATGACAACAACGTAATATACTTATGCTGCTCTAAGTAATTGATGTAAGGTGATTATATAGAGCATAACATACAAAGTTTTTAAATAAGGATGTAAGAGGTGAAAGTAAGATGCGGCTAACGAAATGTTTATGATACAAAGCTGGAGAAGATTTTGAATTTTTGGATTTTGAACTAGATTTTTTCAAAACTTGGGGTAACCAGTTTTTTATCAAATAGTTTTAGTGGTTTTGATTGTCTTAAGCAAGGGCGGTGCTGAGAAAGTAAAAAAAAATAAAAAATAGGCCCGGTACGAAGAAAAAAAAGAAAAAAAAAAAGAGCCCCTATATTATAATATCCCTAGACCATAATCAAGTACGAAAAGCCAAAAATACGAACAAAAATCATTCTTGCAACAAAAGTATTACTTCTACAAAATAAAATATATTTAAGTAGGTTGGGCCTTCACAATCGTTTTTGACTTTTTGGATTAAATGGTTAATAGGGTTTATTTTTAAGTGGGTTGGGCCTAGTACATATAATGGGTATAAAAAAAATTAGTGCCCCTTAGTGGGTTGGGCCGGCTCGGTTGCTGATGGTGCGCCGGCCCAAAACCGCCCATGGTCTTAAGGTACATATGCTAGAAGTGACCGGGTCGCTTCACGTATCAATTCCTTGTTTCTGTCTACATTCTAGTTTTATAGATCATATTTGTGATTCCTTATATTTTAAGGAACTAGTTCTTTTGCATGGTAGGATTGCAAATTATAGGGTGACTAAGTTGTTTATAAATCCTATTTGTGCTTGGGGGTGTTAGGCGATGGGAGGGACATTAGTTTTTGGGAGTGATGACGTATAATACGTACAACATGCCTATTGGGCCCGAATCGTATTATACACATTTGGGCTCCGGACCAACAAAACAAACAAGTAAACATATCGGGCCCAACAACGAATGAGTTGCGGCCCAGACACACAAAGACGCACACAGATCATCTGAACGATACTTCTGCAGTACTCTAGCGGACAGACCAACGACCGCGGAAGATGATATGTGTCTCCAATCATGATTAAGTTGCGGTCCCTTGCCCGACAAGGGTCCCACTCTGGCCACTAACAACAATAAGCGAAATACTAAGAAACCCTAGTACTTGACTCACCTATAAAAGGCAACCTTCCAACACATTTGCGAGGTATGACTTTCTCACACATCCCAATACACACATATTCTTTGATATGTGCAGGGAATCATTTCATTATTTGAAATTAGTGCAGGATTCACTCATCAGCAGTCCATAAAAGACAACCTAATACGCAAAATAAGCCCAATCCATACCCATCACACTTTTTGCACTAACAAGTTGGCACCATCCATGGGACCAATACACAACTGCGTTCTTGAAAATACTCATCATGAGCAATCACTTTGGCCCCGCTTCTTCTGTACCCGCATCCACCGTGCGGAATACGGTAGAAATGGATAATACACTAGAAGATCAAGGTAGACTCGCATCCGATGCAACTCCCCGAGAGTATAGTAACGAGCACTACCAACAGTTGTTGCCAAATATAACTGAGAAAGCTCATCAAAAATGCGAAAAAAACTCAAGGGAATGCAAACTTATTTAAACCCTAGGGAAATTCCGCAACACGCTGAGTTTGGAACATCCAATAGAAGAAAGAACCTAAAAAGGAAAAACAAAGTTGAGCAACTACAAAACGCGTCCGGAAGCCCCAACCTAGGGGCGAACAATCGAGTTCGCCTGAAGGAAGAAGTCTCAAGAGAGAAGCGGTATCCGGAATGTTAGAAGAAGAAGTACTTAACAAACTGGGAAATAAAGAAAGGAGCACACACCTTTACTTACAGGATTCCAGACAACAACCTTACCGTTGTGAAGAAGGAAGAATAGAAAGTGGCTACCAGAACTTCTGCTCAGGAGGAATGGAATTCACTTCCGGAAGGTGTTATAGGGGGTTCTCCCGAAAGATGGGTGAGTCGTCCGAGAAAAGGGTAAAGATGGCAGATATCAGAAATCAAAGCTAAAAAGGCAAAGACTGAGTCTCAGGAAAGATGATCCAGCACGGCCATGGGAGCACGAAGAAGCTGATCCGTTCGATCCTCATATCCGTTTTGCAAACCAACCAAAAAGGATTTACATGCCAAGTCATGTTAAGTCATACGGCGGAGGTAAAGACCCAGAAAATCACCTTAAGACTTTCCAAGTGGTAGCCCGAGGTACATCACCGGGATATGCCCACCCAGTGCCACATGTTCAAGTCCACGCTTGCCGGACCCGCTAGGGCCTGGTTTGACAGTCTCCCTCCGGAATCCATAAATAGCTACTATGAGCTGAGAGAGTTGTTCCTAACGAACTCTCTTCAACAAAAAAAGGTACACCAAAAAATCAGGAAAAGCTCCATCATGATTAAAAGAGTAAAGGAGGATTTGAGAATCAGCTTAGAATAAAAAGGAAGCCAGACAGTTTACTTTCCTTTTTAAGACCCTAAAAGAAATTTTGGCCCTAGAAAAGACAAAATTCAAAGCCCCACCTCCAATGAAAATTCCGGTGAGAAAAAGGGATATCAATAAGTTTTGTGAATTCCATAGTGAGGTAGGGCAAAACACGGACGAATGTATAGACTTGAAAAGGCAAATAAAGGAACTGCTCAAAAATATAATACTGTCACATGTAATCAAGGAGCTGAAGCAAAATAGCGACCAGTCAAAAGCGGCCAAAAAAAGGAGAAACATCCGAAAAGGATAAGGCACGGGAAATTCAAATGGTGCGAACTCGGCATAAAGTAGCCAAGCAAAGAATCATGCAGAGCTTTTCTCCCGACCCCGAAATCTCATTCCCACCCTTAGGAAATGATGGAGGAACGAAAAGCCCAATGATTATTGGGGCAGGAGTTCGAGGCCACTTCATACATCGCATGTATGTATATGGAGGATCAGCTTCGGAAATATTGTACGAACACTGTTTCAAACAACTCCGACCAAAGATAAGAAACCAAGTGATCCTAGCCATGCTACCTATTATAGGGTTCAGCTGAAACATTATATGGACAAATACCACTACTGGTAAAAATAGGAGATGTAGAGCACTCAACCTCGGCATGCATGAATTTTGTGGTAGTAAGGTCACAATCACCTTACAACGGAATCATAGGATGGCATGGAATTCACAAAATAAAAGCGGTCCCATCAACAGCTCACGGTATGCTTAAGTTCCCAGTAGAATGAGGAGTACTCACACTCCAGAGCAGCAGGATTGCCCCGCCTGAATGCACAATGGTCTCTGGACTGGGAGATCAACCTTCTGTCGTAGAGCAGCCAGTGGAAGAGCGAATAAAAGTTGCAATTCACCCAGAATGTCCGGAACAAACGGTGACTATAAGATCTACTTTAAGAGATGAAGGCCGGAAGACATTATGCGACTTGCTTGCTTGGTGCCCAACGGACATGACGAGTGGTGAGAACGGTCAAATTTCACATGATAAGAAGTCGGGTCATAACTTATCTCCAATATTTTACAGGTCCATTGATGAGTGTCTAAATACTCATCATTTTATACCAATCTGAACTGCCAAAACATAACAAAAACACTCAAATATGCATCAAAATACTTAAAATATCTTAGAAGTGTGTTTTATATGTTTCAAATGCAAAATATGCAAAAACAGATGAAAAACATACAAAGTTTGCATAATTGGCAGTTTCAGTCCCTTAAGTTTCAAAAATTGTCAAAACTAGTCCCTGGTTATTCTAAAAACATGAAAAAGTCACCAAAGGTCCTTTTTAATCATAAAGTTACATATTTAGTCCTTTGGTGCAAAGTTTCGCAAAATTACAAGTTTAGTCCCTATACTTTGCAAATTGACATAAATGGTCCCTGTGATGTAAAAACTTTGAGAAAAATCAATTTTGGTCCTTGTACAAATAATCTTTTGTAGGAATGGTCCTTGGTGTGAAGTTTGGTGAAATTGCATATTTAGTCCCTGAAGTTTGGTGAATTGGCAATTTTGGTCCCCGGATATTAAAAATGAGAAATTATTATTATTGGTCCTTGGGGTATTCAATCATGGCAAGTTTAGTCCTTAATTAAACTTTGGAAAAGTTACACATCAGCCCCCCCAAACTTTCAGCAATTTACAAATTTAGTCCTTGTGATTTGTTACAAAAAAACCAAACGGATCCTTATATTATTAAACCACCAAACCAATCCACTAATCCAGCCCACCCTTTATTTAAATTACCCAAGCCCAAGTTTCATAAGCCCATCCCAATCCCTGGAGTCAAACCCGGTCAACAAAACCAAACCACCCCTTTTACCCTTTCCCTCCCAAACCATACCACCACCGCTGCTACCAATACCACCCACCACCTCATCACCCACTCTTCCCACTTGTCCCCTCCACCTCACACAACACCCCAAAGTCCATTTAATTCCCTAATACCCTCTCCACGCAACCACGGTACCCTTGGACTAAATTGGCGCGAAAAAGCAAATTTGAAGGGTGAGGATTAATTTGACCAAATCAAGGGCTAAGATGTGGTGGGAAATGACACTGTGGGTCCCACAAACCCTGAAAGTGTCTACAAAAGGAAGAAGAAGCAGTAGAGATGGATTATTAGTGTAGCTTTAGTTAAAAGTAATCGTAGGTAGTGTGATTTTCCAATTTAATTGTAATTTCCATTTCAATCACTTGTACTCAGTTATTTTAGTATAATTAAATATTTATTGAACCTTGAATTACTTTCTTGTTCATCGGATTAGTATTTAGCAATATTAAGTGAAATCGACAATTTCAATTAATATTGTTATAGGTTGTTGTTTTTGACTTATAAGTTTATAAAAAGCTCTTGACATAGCTGATATAAGCTTTTAAAAAGTCTAAAGATTCAGTTACTCAGAAAATATAAAAAATTCCAAAAATTTCAAATAAAAGAAAAATAAAATAAAAAAATCAAGAAAGATGATGAAACAAGAAATGGAGTATGATGGATGATGGTGATTCTGGTATAAAAAGCTTGTTTGGAAGCTATTAGGTTGTAGGTTGGTTCATGGTTCTGTATTTCTCAGTTGGCATCATTTGTAAGTCATAACCTCAATATTTGTAATTCTTAGTTCCTTTTATTAGTTCTGTGGTAATTTTGCTCATTTAGCTTTTATAATGTTCCTAGATTCTGTTTAGGGTTTATAAATTAATAGGTATTGTCCAAAACTCATAGTTGTAGTATTAAGTTAGTTATAAAGGGGTGTTTGGATTAGTGGTTTTGACCACTGTGTCCTGTGTTCTAGGGACAAATCTTGGTTTAGACAACTTCTATTATGTCATAATAGTATAAATTTAACATAAAACCAAGTGGTGTTATTGTGAAAAGTCAAAATCCACACAAAGATTGCTTATCTGTTAACTGTATGGGCAGTTGGCCCATAAACTCACACCATTAGCTTATATCTTTAAGCTTTAGCTTAGTTTAGGTCTCTTATAGTCTAATATAACTTAATTAATCAGTTAGAAGTGTTAGAAATCCAAAATAGTCAAACTAGTTCAAGTTTCATTAAAAGTCAAATTGTCATTTTCAGATTTTTTTCAAAACTTGGGAGATTTTTGTAGAATTGTGTATTAGGTTTTAAGGTCTGAAAATTCTTAGGATCATAGTCTACCACCTTAATTTCAGTGTCCCATAGTTTTTGTAATTTTGAGATTTTTAGTGTGGGCCCCACACCTGGCCAAACACAACTGCAGGGAGAACATCTCCCCTGTGCAGCAGGTTACCAGCCAACCCACCACCTTTGGTGGTTCATTGTGGCCACCACAGTGGTCCCCACACCATAAACTTAGGTTCTCCCAACCCCCTCCTACCAGCCTTTGATATTTGACCATAGGTTTGACCTAAATCCCTGTGGACCCCACCTGAATCAGACCCTTAAGGTTGTCCCATTTTCTGAGTTAAGCTTAAAAAGTCAAGTGCTTATTTAGGTGCTTATTGCTTATTCTGTGAACCTTAAGTACTTATTCTAGCTTAATCTTGTCACAATTACTTATTGAAACCAGAATATATCATAGTGGGTCCCACACAAGCTCATTTGAGCTTATTTGCTACTTTGGTCAAACAAAGTCAACTGTGGATGTAATAAGCTTCCACACAGCTTAATTTTAGCTGATCAAATAGTTGTTTTTATTAAAGTTGTTTATTTTTAGGTATAATATAGTTTTGTCAAAGAAAAATCAAGAAAAGACAATATAAAAATAAGTGATAGTTTCTATTTAATTTAATTTAATTTTAATTTTTATTAAGTAAGTTGTGTTTTTATATTTTTATTAATTTCCTTTTAGGTTAAAGTATTTTTAATAATTTTCTTAGATTTTTATTTTGACATTTAGTATTTATTAGAATTAATATTAGTTTAATTAATAATTAGTTAATAATTAAGTTTTAAATAGCATAATTAATTTTTATAAGGTAACACCTAGTTTTTATATTTTTCCTAGCTTTTAAATGTTATAAAATAGTTTTATGAATTTTTTCATAATTTTCTAAGTCATTTTAGTATTATTAGTAATTTAAATTAGTTTAATTAAGATAAATAGTTTTTAATTAATAGAAAATCCATAAAAAGACAAAAATATTTATTTTTAATTTTTATACTTTCTTCAAGTTCATTTTAAGTTTTATAAATTATTTTTATAAGATTTTAGTTTAATTTGTAGTATTTATAATTTTTAGTTTGATTTAAATTAGTTTTAATTAAATAGTTAAATTAGTTTTTAATTAAATAATTAATAATAAATAATAAAATAATCTAAAAAATAGTTTTCTTTTTAATTTAATTTTATTTTAAGTTTAAGTTTATAGAATTTTCATTTTTAACCCTTGTAGTTTATTTTTCTTAAAACTCACTTTTTTCTCAGTACGCAGTCGCGTCTGATTTTTAATTTAGTTTACGTTTATACGTTTTTAGATATCTAGGTTTCACGTAATCGTTAAAATAGTTTATTTAAGTTATTTTGTTTTATAAAACCTTAGTGTAATCACTCACACATACTTTATACCTTTCCTGTTCACATTCACTCGATCACAGACTCGTTTTTAATAAACCATCGCACACCTCGTTGGGACATTACGACCCGGGGAAACACTGTATTCCACGGAAGCATTTGCCTTAAGCTGTTTGACTATTATAGTTGACCATTCATAAGTGGTTGATCAATAATTATCTGACCGTTTGAGGCGAATAAAAATTTGGCGCCGCTGCCGGGGAGGTTGTGCGCTTATTCTAAACGATTTTTGCGTATTAGTGAACCTGAATACACGCTCATTGTATATTTACCCATCCTTGTTCATATTATTATCATATAAAACCAAAACTGTTCCCGAAAACTTTTTAAAATCAGTTTTCAACGAACACAAAAAAACCAAAAATATTTTCCTTCTTATTAGTACTACAAAATTTTTCAAAAACACCAAAAATATTCACCTTTACACTCCTACCTATTTGATTCTTCATTTCTCACCCCCTAAACCCTTTGATTCTTTCTATGTCTTATTCTCACCTTCTTGTCTGTCAATGGTGTGGTAATCCTTATAATGGTGGTAATTGCCCCAGTTGTGGCATGGTAGAGTCAGGAAACGGGTCTGTCTATAACCAGAATCCCTATTCCTACCCTGACATGACTGATTCCTTCCACCAGCTTCCACATCATGAGACTCAGCAGTTTAACTGTTGTGAGTACTGTGGTGGTTCACACTACAGTTCTGATTGTCAATCAGGAAACACGCTTGTCTATGAGCAATTTCCTAATAACAGTTATGACTCACAACCACATCAGTTCAACTGTTGTGAGTACTGTGGAGGTCCACACTTTAGCTCTGATTGTCAAACAAGGAATCCAATTCCTTCTAACAATTACGACTATTCGTTTCAAGACCCACCTCCACAGTACCAAATGATCCAAGCAACTCCTCATGAAACTCAGCAAGACCTTTGTTTAAAGGCTCTTGAGATAATAAAAGAACTTAAGGAGGAGTTGGCTACTACATCGTTTCAGAAATCTCGTGAGACATCTATTGAGTTATATACAAGAAAACGAGATGTTATGAACGGAATGGAGGAATTAATGGTCAAAGAGCATGCAGCTAAAATGCATACCGCATTTTGCAATGCTGCTCTTCTTGATGACGATGATGACAGTGATGATGATAATGTTGTTATTATTCAAAATGATTCATCGAGTTCATCTGTTGCAATTCCTTCCATGGAAAATCAGGGAGAAAAGAGTATGGGAGAATTACTAGCAGCAGAAAAAACGAAAATTATAAAATCCATGTATGCTAGTCCTTCTCATCTCCCTCAGTCTGCTGTTATCATACCCGAGGTTCCCACTCACTCTCTGAGCATGGGGGACGAGCATCTTGACACAATTCCTACAAAGGAATCGGACGAATTCATAAAGTCTAGTGTTGAGAACCTTGTTCCAATCCCAAGTGAGTCACAGGGAATTCTTGATCATATGTGTGATATTCCTACCCCCCCTGATAATCCAAATGATCAAATTGAGAATGTCTCGACTTCCAGTAATGATTGTATATCTTATGGAGACAGTGAGTATGTTGAGGCATCACTGCCTCATTCTGATGTTGATCCTCTTCTTGAGGATTTCATAGAGGAACTCACTCACATCATTCCACTTCTATCTGGAAGTAATGATGATCTCTTTGACTTCGAAGCCGATCTGGAAGAGATAGAAAGTCTCTTACATAATGATCCTTCACTCAGTGCTTATCCCAACAGTCCAGTAGAGAATGTTAATCACATTGTTCTTGAAGCATTCAAAACTACTATCACCAATCCTCTATTTGAATTCGAATCTGAATTCACTTTGATTTCTGATAACCCATTATTTGGTACTCAGATTAAGGATTGTGATGAGTCCACAACGGAACATGAGTTCACGGATTTACATCTTGTGAATGATTCTCTTTATGAGGAGTTCTCCTTTGAACTCACTCATATCATATCTCCACCAGAGTATGATAATTTCTATTTTGATCTGGACATACCCATAATATGTCTTAACCAAACGAGCTTAAAAGAGGAGATTCATGAAACAATGAATTCTCCTATTGAAGATGAGGAGTTAATCATGATTTTCATCATGACTTTCTTTCTTTTCTTCATATATCCCGTGGCTTCTCCTGTTCTTCACTCTTTCGGGAGTGAGGACATTATCTTTGACCCCGGCATTCTCATTTATAAATTATGAGCCGGGTACTTATATCATCGGTGTGGAACTTTCACGTGCTTCAAATGTTTATCCAAATATCTTGAATGAAAGTCCGATGCAGATTGTCTCTTCCACATCATACTTCCCCATGGACAAATAAATTCGGGGTCGAGTCAAGCTAGCGACTCGGTAATAAAAAACAGTAGCATGTACTTAGGGTTTTCACCCGTTTGTACCACCCTAGTGTGGGGGAGATACCCCACATGTTGTATATATATATATATCCTGAAAAAATTAAAAAAAAAAATGTGTGTACATAAACTTAAATAAAGGCTATGGAGTATTTTCCTCTTACGTTCTAAGTGTTGGTTTAACACCCGGTACTTTGAATATTGAGGACAATATTCAGTTCTAAGTGTGGGGGGAGATTCGTTATTCTAACGAATATAAACACATGTTCCATCAAGAACCCCCATTTTAGCCAAAATTTTAAAATTTTTTCTCACTTAGAACGCAATAAATGGTTATCAGTCCGCCATGTCTAACCCACATAAGGATTGGCTAATCCAGGAGCAAACGGTTCTTGGTAAAGATATCTCAAACCCGTTGATGGCTTGCAATTTGCCCAAAATTGTATGGTACCTCAACTCGCCATATCCCATAAAGCGAATGAGTTGGCTAGCCCGCAAGATTATGGCTTGTGGTAAAGGCAGTGGAAAATCCATAATTGGTAATCAGCTCACCAAGATGTTGACTATTCCATCAAGAGTTGGCTAGTCCAGAAGCAAACGGCTTTTGGTAAAGACAAATCAAATCCGTTGACAGCTGGTGGTTTGCTCAAAATCACACGGTTATCAGGTGTACCACAGTTCTCACACCTGGCTACTCCAGAAGTGATGGCTTTTGGTAAAGAGTTTTTCAAATCCATTAAGTTTTTCTCAAAAGATTGCTAGGGACTAGCAATAGTTTAGTGTGGGGGATTGATGAGTGTTTAAATACTCATCATTTTATACCAATCTGAACTGCCAAAACATAACAAAAACACTCAAATATGCATCAAAATACTTAAAATATCTTAGAAGTGTGTTTTATATGTTTCAAATGCAAAATATGCAAAAACAGATGAAAAACGTACAAAGTTTGCATAATTGGCAGTTTCAGTCCCTTAAGTTTCAAAAATTGTCAAAACTAGTCCCTGGTTATTCTAAAAACATGAAAATGTCACCAAAGGTCCTTTTTAATCATAAAGTTACATATTTAGTCCTTTGGTGCAAAGTTTCACAAAATTACAAGTTTAGTCCCTATACTTTGCAAATTGACATAAATGGTCCCTGGGATGTAAAAACTTTGAGAAAAATCAATTTTGGTCCTTGTACTAATAATCTTTTTCAGGAATGGTCCTTGGTGTGAAGTTTGGTGAAATTTCATATTTAGTCCCTGAAGTTTGGTAAATTGGCAATTTTGGTCCCCGGATATTAAAAATGAGAAATTATTATTATTGGTCCTTGGGGTATTCAATCATGGCAAGTTTAGTCCTTAATTAAACTTTGGAAAAGTTACACATCAGCCCCCCCAAACTTTCAGCAATTTACAAATTTAGTCCTTGTGATTTGTTACAAAAAAACCAAACGGATCCTTATATTATTAAACCACCAAACCAATCCACTAATCCAGCCCACCCTTTATTTAAATTACCCAAGCCCAAGTTTCATAAGCCCATCCCAATCCCTGGAGTCAAACCCGGTCAACAAAACCAAACCACCCCTTTTACCCTTTCCCTCCCAAACCATACCACCACCGCTGCTACCAATACCACCCACCACCTGTCCACCACCTCATCACCCACTCTTCCCACTTGTCCCCTCCACCTCACACAACACCCCAAAGTCCATTTAATTCCCTAATACCCTCTCCACGCAACCACAGTACCCTTGGACTAAATTGGCGCGAAAAAGCAAATTTGAAGGGTGAGGATTAATTTGACCAAATCAAGGGCTAAGATGTGGTGGGAAATGACACTGTGGGTTCCACAAACCCTGAAAGTGTCTACAAAAGGAAGAAGAAGCAGTAGAGATGGATTATTAGTGTAGCTTTAGTTAAAAGTAATCGTAGGTAGTGTAATTTTCCAATTTAATTGTAATTTCCATTTCAATCACTTGTACTCAGTTATTTTAGTATAATTAAATATTTATTGAACCTTGAATTACTTTCTTGTTCATCAGATTAGTATTTAGCAATATTAAGTGAAATCGACAATTTCAATTAATATTGTTATAGGTTGTTGTTTTTGACTTATAAGTTTATAAAAAGCTCTTGACATAGCTGATATAAGCTTTTAAAAAGTCTAAATATTCAGTTACTCAGAAAATATAAAAAATTCCAAAAATTTCAAATAAAAGAAAAATAAAATAAAAAAATCAAGAAAGATGATGAAACAAGAAATGGAGTATGATGGATGATGGTGATTCTGGTATAAAAAGCTTGTTTGGAAGCTATTAGGTTGTAGGTTGGTTCATGGTTCTGTATTTCTCAGTTGGCATCATTTGTAAGTCATAACCTCAATATTTGTAATTCTTAGTTCCTTTTATTATTTCTGTGGTAATTTTGCTCATTTAGCTTTTATAATGTTCCTAGATTCTGTTTAGGGTTTATAAATTAATAGGTATTGTCCAAAACTCATAGTTGTAGTATTAAATTAGTTATAAAGGGGTGTTTGGATTAGTGGTTTTGACCACTGTGTCCTGTGTTCTAGGGACAAATCTTGGTTTAGACAACTTCTATTATGTCATAATAGTATAAATTTAACATAAAACCAAGTGGTGTTATTGTGAAAAGTCAAAATCCACACAAAGATTGCTTATCTGTTAACTGTATGGGCAGTTGGCCCATAAACTCACAGCATTAGCTTATATCTTTAAGCTTTAGCTTAGTTTAGGTCTCTTATAGTCTAATATAACTTAATTAATCAGTTAGAAGTGTTAGAAATCCAAAATAGTCAAACTAGTTCAAGTTTCATTAAAAGTCAAATTGTCATTTTCAGATTTTTTTCAAAACTTGGGAGATTTTTGTAGAATTGTGTATTAGGTTTTAAGGTCTGAAAATTCTTAGGATCATAGTCTACCACCTTAATTTCAGTGTCCCATAGTTTTTGTAATTTTGAGATTTTTAGTGTAGGCCCCACACCTGGCCAAACACAACTGCAGGGAGAACATCTCCCCTGTGCAGCAGGTTACCAGCCAACCCACCACCTTTGGTGGTTCATTGTGGCCACCACAGTGGTCCCCACACCATAAACTTAGGTTCTCCCAACCCCCTCCTACCAGCCTTTGATATTTGACCATAGGTTTGACCTAAATCCCTGTGGACCCCACCTGAATCAGACCCTTAAGGTTGTCCCATTTTCTGAGTTAAGCTTAAAAAGTCAAGTGCTTATTTAGGTACTTATTGCTTATTCTGTGAACCTTAAGTACTTATTCTAGCTTAATCTTGTCACAATTACTTATTGAAACCAGAATATATCATAGTGGGTCCCACACAAGCTCATTTGAGCTTATTTGCTACTTTGGTCAAACAAAGTCAACTGTGGATGTAATAAGCTTCCACACAGCTTAATTTTAGCTGATAAAATAGTTGTTTTTATTAAAGTTGTTTATTTTTAGGTATAAGATAGTTTTGTCAAAGAAAAATCAAGAAAAGACAATATAAAAATAAGTGATAGTTTCTATTTAATTTAATTTAATTTAATTTTAATTTTCATTTTTAGATTTTTATTAAGTAAGATGTGTTTTTATATTTTTATTAATTTCCTTTTAGGTTAAAGTATTTTTAATAATTTTCTTAGATTTTTATTTTGATATTTAGTATTTATTAGAATTAATATTAGTTTAATTAATAATTAGTTAATAATTAAGTTTTAAATAGCATAATTAATTTTTATAAGGTAACACCTAGTTTTTATATTTTTCCTAGCTTTTAAATGTTATAAAATAGTTTTATGAATTTTTTCATAATTTTCTAAGTCATTTTAGTATTATTAGTAATTTAAATTAGTTTAATTAGTTTAATTAAGATAAATAGTTTTTAATTAATAGAAAATCCATAAAAAGACAAAAATATTTATTTTTAATTTTTATACTTTCTTCAAGTTCATTTTAAGTTTTAGAAATTATTTTTATAAGTTTTTAGTTTAATTTGTACTATTTATAATTTTTAGCTTGATTTAAATTAGTTTTAATTAAATAGTTAAATTAGTTTTTAATTAAATAATTAATAATAAATAATAAAATAATCTAAAAAATAGTTTTCTTTTTAATTTAATTTTATTTTAAGTTTAAGTTTATAGAATTTTCATTTTTAACCCTTGTAGTTTATTTTTCTTAAAACTCACCTTTTTCTCAGTACGCAGTCGCGTCTGATTTTTAATTTAGTTTACGTTTATACGTTTTTAGATATCTAGGTTTCACGTAATCGTTAAAATAGTTTATTTAAGTTATTTTGTTTTATAAAACCTTAGTGTAATCACTCACACACACTTTATACCTTTCCTGTTCACATTCACTCGATCACAGACTCGTTTTTAATAAACCATCGCACACCTCGTTGGGACATTACGACCTGGGGAAACACTGTATTCCACGGAAGCATTTGCCTTAAGCTGTTTGACTATTATAGTTGACCATTCACAAGTGGTGGATCAATAATTATCTTACCGTTTGAGGCGAATCATCCATCATTACAACACATGAAAATATATCACAGTCCAAACCCATACTAGAACATTGAAGCTACGAAGTATGATTTATTCAGTATACATAAATTTATGAATACCTGAGCTGAAACATCCATTTGAGTAGATTTATAACTTGATCAAATAATCGAAAAACATATATCTCGTTTCCATGCCGACAGATTAAGTGTTTCAACAAACCCATGTCACGTGATTTTGTTGATAGTTTTTATATCTATAAAGTAAAAAACTTGTAAAGGTACACTATGTTTTGTATTTAAGTACTAATAACATAATCAAAAAATACAAAATCAGATAAGTTATGCTAAAACATCATTAAAAAATAAAGGAAAAGAGAATAATTTTACTTGCCTATATTCATGGAAATAAAGGACTACTAATTAATGTTGTGTTTCAAAGAGAATCAAAAATTAATATAGTTACTTATTTGAAAGCTTTGAAAGCTACTGACAAATGAACCCCTAACCCAACCGGCCCATAGCTTCTAATAAAATCTGAATCTACATGTTATTTAACAAAGATTATGCATTAAAATTTGTAAATATAAGTAGAGTATAAAAGAAAATCAGCTAAATTTGTCACCTGCAATGGGAAGCGAGAATTATCTTTTAACTTGATAGCCTAGAAGTCCAGTTGCACGACAACATATCTCAAGCTCAAGACTTGCATCCACCGATACTGTTACAACTTAGATAAGCATAAATTTTAGTATCATATAGTGTATGCAATGTTAGGATCAAATAGGAATAATTAGAGGCAAAAGACCAGCACCGCAAAGTTCAAAACAGAAGCAGCAAAGGCAACAAAGAATGTCGCATACCTGATATGTGAGTTGTTCATAGCCTTGTTCATAACCACAAAGGTCATAACTGGAGCAACAGAGGCCTATGACACGATCAAGGTGATCCGCAACCACTATCACTAATCAATATCGAAACCACCTGCATAAAACGCATTCAGACATTATCACAAACACTTGGTGTGCAACCTTAAAACATAGATACAAAACTCATTTAGTTTAGACATTCTCACAAACACTGGGTGTGCAACCTTAAAATAACAAACTTATTCACTTAAATCTATCCCAGAATATACAAAGTATAATGAAAACAAACTTAATTTGAATTAATTGAATTGATTTGTGACTATGTATGATGAATAAAAATCAAATCTTTAAAAAACACATAACAAAAATAAAAACTTAAACTAAAATCACAACTGCCATCAACGTATTGAAGAATACAGTTCCATGGCTTTTGTTCAAGAGGGTTAACCGATTCATGATTTTTGTTTTCAATAATTATATTATCAGCATTCACATGGCAAATGAATCGTGATTTGTTGTCGTGATTTTTTTTGTGATCTATGTTTGATTTGAGTTTGAAATAGCTGGGTGATTGTGCGAAACGGAAGAAAAGCATATGATATGGGAGAATTGAACTTGCATGGTTAGTTGTAAATGGTAAAATAATTTATTATGCCTATTGAGTTTTAAATATTTTGTTTAAAGTTATTGATTGTACATTCAAACTTGCCTTAGTTAGCTCGCTGGAATCCCACAATTGTAGCAACCATTTGAATTTCGAATTATATTTCCTGAGATCTCTAAATTGTAGTTAGTTAAGGAAATATGGTATTGTGTTATTGCATTAGGATTTGGTTTTGAAAATCATATCACAAACGATTGCTTGCTCAGTTGGTTGAGCACTTCGTTTGTGAGTGTAGAAGCCCAAGTTCGAACCTCACCAAGGCCGGTTTTATTATAATTTTTCGCCAATTTTGCTTCAAAATGATATGCCACGTGGCATTAAGGTGGCATTTATTTACATGATGATGTGTCATGCTTAGCCTAATATATAGTGTAGGATTATACACCAATGACCAAACACATAAAAACACACACAATATATTTGATCTTTCACTTATTTCTCTACCCTCAAAACACACCATTCTCCACCTTACTCCATCCCTGCCGCCATCATCAACAGTATCGCCACCATCATTACCATAACTTTCTCACGAGAACTTTTTGTTGACCCTAGTTTTTGTCCTCATTGGTCAAAGCCAAATCGAAAAAAGGTGAAAGACGAGAAGATAAATAATATCAGAAAACAATAACATCTCAACACACTTAACCACAACAACTTCAAACTAATCCAAATCTCATCCTCCTCAATCAACAACAATTAATAAACAACAAACAATCAAACTACAACTTCAACTAACCTAAATTCCATCATCTCCCCAACATCAAACCAACAAGGTTTCAAATACAGAAGGAAACGAAAAAGATCTCAGTTTTATTAACTCTTTAAAATGAAAAATATTTACTCGCCACAAAAATAGTCACCGGGTACCCACCACCGTAATGCGCCGGTGCCTTTCTAGTTTTAACTAACGAAAAAGAAAAAAAGAAAAAAAGAAAAAAAACTGCCGTAACGTGCGGGTTCAACTTTTCACATTAAACCCCTAAACTTCACTCAATTACACATTTGTCACAAATCTTTTTATGATCCAACACACTCACCATTTCTGTAATAAACCAAAATCTCTACATTCATCATTTTTCTTCACAACTCACATATTCCGGTCACAGTTAACCACCTAGCCGTCACCTGCCACGTCATCACTCACACCTTACATCAATCAAACTATAAGATCTTATGAGTAAAATAGCCCTAACTTTATAATTCAAATCAGATCCAGTGAAAATCAGGTTTATAAAATGCTTCGATTGAAAGCATTTAGACCGACGAATGATAAGATCGTGAAGATCCAGTTGCATCCAACGCATCCGTGGCTTGTTACTTCTGACGCTTCCGATCATGTCTCCGTTTGGAATTGGGAGCATCGTCAGGTCTCATTTTCATCATTATTTTTTTATATAATTCAGTTAGTTAGTTACGGTTAGTTAGTTAGGTATTGATGTGATGTGATTTGATTAAATTGAATTGTGTGATTTATTTAGGTGATATATGAGTTGAAAGCTGGAGGTGTTGATGAACGGCGTTTAGTTGGTGCGAAGCTCGAGAAGCTTGCCGAAGGCGAATCAGGTATCGAGATTTTAATTCAGTTAGTTAGTTAGTTATTTGATGTGATTTGAATTTTAGGTTATGTGATGCGGTTGCGTTTCGAGTTTTTAGAGTGTGTAGTGTTGTTTTAGTTAAGTGATGATGATAATAGATGTGATAAATTTTAAGGCGAATTAGGTATCCATATCGAATTGATTATGTAATGTGTATGAGTTTAGAGTGGTTAGAGAGCTTACTGTTGCGTTAGTTAAGTGATGTTGAATCAGGTATCGAATTTAGAATGTATTATGTAATGAGTATGAGAAATGATGAGTGTTTTGTTTGTAAGTAGGTAGAATTATGGTGATTGATGAGTGTTTATGAGTTTTGGATTGTTAGAGAGGTTAATGTTGCTGTTCTGGTTTAGGCTGTGTGATGATTTTGTTTAGGAACTCTTATTCGAAACGATGATAAAAGAAGCGTATAGTGTTTCGCTTGATGTCGTTTTAGACATTATAATAACATCTGCTGCTGTGTTATCGAACACTTTTATAAAACAAACTGCTAATAGCCTAAGTGATGATTTGAAATGATTTGTGGAGTTAGGTTAAGTTCATGTAACTAGTAGTAGGTGTATTCGAATACCGACTGGTATAGTTAAGATGCCGTTGCCCAAGAGAGTTCCATGGAATTGTGTTTTAAACGGTGTATAGTAAGACTGGAGCGATGTGTGCTAGTGAATTAAGTTCATGTAACTAGTAGTAGGTGTATTCGAATACCGACTGGTATAGTTAAGATGCCGTTGCCCAAGAGAGTTCCATGGAATTGTGTTTTAAACGGTGTATAGTAAGACTGGAGCGATGTGTGCTAGTGAATAATGCATGTGCCCTTGTGCTTTCTGGTCCAATTGTGAGTTATATAGTGGAAAAAGAGATTGGATAAAATTGTCTTATCATATGTGTTTTCTGCTGATTATCTAGTTTTTTTTATTGAAAAATCTGGAATCCTCTTGCTATTTCATAAACTATGAACCATGAAATGAGTAGTAGTTTCAGTTTGAGCATGCTGTAAGGACCTGATCAGCGTTTTCTTTGTATATATTGATCAATTGTGTTAACAATTTTTACAGCGACGCACTTTAGTTGTCACTTCATTTGACATTCTATTCACTTGAATATTGTTATCTCTATACATTCCCTGCTCCTGCTATGTATATGTGAAACAGGGCGTGGCTGAAAATGTTATACTCCCCCAGTCCCAATACGCATTTTTGATAGGGCACATAGTTGTTTGACTTGTATTCGAATGTCTGGATTCTAGAATATTCGCGAATAGTGCCAAACTAGGGGGAATATTGTTGTCCAAAGACGATGCTATATGTGGTGATGATAATGATAAAATATGTGATTATAGCTTAAAACTTTGTCGAATAAGGATGTGACTATACAATCGATATGGGAATCTTTGGATGGACATTGTTGCACTTTCAATGTGATAGAGGAATTAGTTTCTAATCATAAACATAGTATAACCAATGAGTACATGACTTTTTGTCCCATTTTTTATGTCGTGAACCCAATACAAGCTCCCCAAATGAGTTTAGACATATGCGTGACATAAGGAAATTATGAAATCATCCAGCAGTGATAACATTATGTTGTAAGTTAATATGGCTACTTCGCAATTTCCCCTAACATGTCTTATGGATGCATGCCTTATACTTATTGTTAAAAATCAAGGAGCACTGTTGAGTGTTGATGTAAAATATATTTTCTTGCATATTGGGCTTCTGAAGTCATGTTGAAACCTAATGCTATATGGTTTTGCCAGTTCTGGTACAACACAAATGTGGACCATAAACATGCACGCTAATAGGTTATAAAGTGTCTCGATTCATGTCAAAATATGTTCTATTAATCCTAACAATGTTAAGTTTAATCATATAGGCTCATATCTGGCAGTAAATTAAAATTTTAAATCCAAGATTTAGCCAACTGAGAATAGTCGAAAACCCTTATTAACAATAAGTGTAGAGTATCCTAGTCAAAATACTGAAGATTGGTCTCTAGGAGCTTTTGGTGCTTGATGATATGTGACCCTGAGCATGATTGGCATCCTGTTGAAAAGCATGTCTATTTTTCCTGTTTGTGTTTATCTCAGGGGTGAAATTAATGCTTTTAGATCTTGGTTTATGATTATGTAACAGAGTCTAAAGGGAAACCAACAGAAGCCCTACGTGGGGGGAGGTAATGAACACATTAATCTCTTGTTTCATTTATGTCTGATGGGTTTTAATTGACTACTATAACTAAAAAGATATATGTCATTCAGTGTACGGCAGGTTAGCTTTTATGATGATGATGTACGGTTTTGGCAACTTTGGCGTAACCGTTCTGCTGCTGCTGAACCACCATCAGCAGTCAATCAATTGACTACGGCGTTTAGTTCTCCTGCTCAATTAACAAAAGGAAGACATTTTCTTGTCATTTGTTGTGAAAATAAGGCCATATTTTTGGACTTGGTAACAATGCGCGGCCGGGATGTGCCCAAGCAGGATTTGGACAACCGATCACTTGTCTGGCAAGTCATAATCTCACCTTTAATTTTTATCTATTTATTATTCAACAGGGAAAATACCAAAGTAAACCTTTGTTATATGTGCTTTCCTAAAAGATGAAATATGTCATATACATTCTTGATTTTAGGCATTAAAGCTCAGTTACATAAGTTTAAATAGACTTTAATACAATTCCTAGCCATCTTTAAAATATTTGGCTTGTATCAATGATAGCTAAGTTGGACGTATTGGTTATAGGATGTCCTATATCATAAGAATATCTATGATATAATCAATTTATATTTCTTTTGCATAGTGATGCATACCCCAATATGTTTATACTTGTTTTACAAGAATTTATCTTCCTGCATCTCCTTTGACACTTCTACTGGCGGTTACCACCTTTTACCTGCCACATATCTCTGTATAGTTATGTTTTTTCTAGATCTGCTCATCTTATTAGATGATGAGTCGTTTGGTGTATTGTGATGCTTTTGTTATATATCTTATATATAGTACATATGGCCTTATGCTTATGGGCGGCCAAGTCCGTGAACGGGCAATAACGGCAAAAAGGCAGACATACTGTAATCTACTATGTTACTTCTATACAAAGCCCATGTAAATCACACTCAAACTAGCTGTTTTACGTATTTCTGTTATCCTTTGTATGGCGCTCATCTACATTCAATTTTAAATTGATTAATAATTATTTGAGCTTACCTTGGACATTTTATGTGTAATTTTAAAGTATATGATAGGGTAAGCTGTAATAGTATATGGACTGTTTGAAATATCCGACACAGTTGGCGCTTTTTGGAAAATAAGTGAACTTGTTTATAGGGTATAAAGATGAATAAAAGTTTGCAATAATGAGTGGTTTCAAATTTAGTGCGTTCTTTTTTCTTCTTTTTTTCCCATGCTTAGACTTTACATTTGCCAATTCATGATGTTATTGGTAAGATACAACATTTTTATAATTTTATTTGTTCTTGCAGTATGGAGTTTCTCTCCAAGTCGGGTGGTGGAGATGGCCCTCTTGTTGCTTTTGGTTCATCAGATGGTGTGATTAGAGTCCTTTCAATGATAACGTGGAAGGTTTGAAAATAAGATCTCCCATTGTCTTGGATTCTAACTCTGTTCACTTTGATTTACATACTTTGTGTGACAATGCTTCTTGGGTGCAGCTTGTAAGAAGGTACACAGGGGGTCACAAAGGATCAATATCTTGCTTGATGACTTTCATGGCTTCTTCAGGAGAGGTATAAATAAGGGTTTTATTCTACATAGGGCATCTGATTTCTTGATTAAATCTTGTGAGTGTATAGATCAAACAGTTGTATATAGATTGATCACATAAAACAGTCGTTCATTGCTTACTCTAGACATGACTCAATATCATACAGACACTTTACCCAGACATATTTAGATAGAAATTAAAAACATATGTGTAGCAACTTGCAATTTTTCTGCATATAAGCTCAATCTAATGAGTGCAAGAGACAGAAGAGAGATGTATTGCAGGCAACTAGGCATTATATTGTCTTCTATGATTTTCGATTCTTTAATAATTAGCTAGCATTGTAAATGTTTTTTCTTTCTTTGATCGTTGATATAACCTAACTTTTGGAGAACCGGGATTTTTTACAAGATCGATCGACATTGATACTCTTACCTATGATTACAAGTTTTTAATTATTTATTACGGCATGTATAATAAGTTGTTCTTATTGTGTGTTCCTGTATTTGACTACAGGCTCTACTAGTCTCCGGTGGTAGTGATGGTGCACTTGTACTTTGGAGTGCAGACCATAGTCCAGATTCGCGAGAGCTTGTGCCTAAGCTGAGTTTAAAGGTAACTATGTCATTGTATTATATATCCTATCCTTAAAGGTTGTGTTCATATTCAAGTCACACAAAAGATACATTGTTTAATCAGTTCCTTTACAAATGCATGTCTTCTTTGTATGTATTTGTCTTTTTTCATAAGAGCTTTTCTTTTCTTTTTACACCGTTCATGCCCTGCACCTTCCGGCATGTTTTTAATAATGTATCATGTATTCAGGAACCAAAGATGTTGGTTTATCATTAGTTTTAATATATATAATTTTGTTTCTAAAGTATTTAGATTATGGTATATAATTGGTGTTCAAAATCTTAATTTTGGTCAGTTATTGCATCTGATACTTTCTTGAACATTGTAAATTCTGGATTAGCAGTCATGTGTTGCATGTGAGTTTGCTTAACTGATTGTTTACTGTAGTAGTAGCTCTTCTGTTCATCAAGTCATGTGCAAACTTTCAAATCTTTATATATTCAAAGGCTAACATCTGAGATACTATTGAAGGCACATGATGGTGGTGTTGTGGCTGTAGAGCTATCTAGAGTCAGTGGAAGTGCACCTCAACTTATAACAATAGGTGCAGATAAGACTTTAGCTATCTGGGATACTATGTCATTTAAGGTACCCACTCTTTTTTCATAAAGCTAATTATGGGATCACTAAGTGATTAATTGTAATCATGCTACCAATCATAGGTGGTATTTCTTTTACTCTGACCCATTTAAGTTCAAATATCACTTAAATTAGTTCATTTATGTTAAGTAACTAAGTTGAGATTGCCATCCCTACTTCTCAACTGATTAGTCTTGTCTTTGCAGGAATTACGGCGTATTAAGCCTGTCCCCAAAATGGCTTGTCACAGTGTGGCATCTTGGTGCCATCCTCGAGCACCCAACCTTGATATATTAACTTGTGTGAAAGATTCACATATATGGTATGCTATTATCTCCTTTTTGTATATTTTTTGTATGATAACTGTCAGCACCTTTTCCTCTGAATCATATGTAGCTTTACAGACATGCTGCATGTTCAAGTAAGTATTTGTCTCTTTGTTAAATTTGCAGGGCTATTGAGCATCCAACTTATTCTGCTCTAACAAGGCCATTATGTGAACTTTCTTCTCTAGTTCCTCCACAAGTACTTGCACCTCACAAGAAGCTCAGGGTATGCGACTAACAGTAAATTTTGTTTGTTGAAATTAATTTAGGAGAAACCATATTTACATTCTTTCTTTTATGTTGATGTTTGTGTTGCTGATGAAAAATTAAGCAACACAATTTTGGACATCAATGCTTTTCATTACATCCATTAGAGTTCCGGTTAGAGTGCCTCTCTTTTAAAGAAAGCATACCTTTTATATTAAGAGAAAACAGCTGATGAAATGCAGAGCATAATTATTGAATAACCTTAATGTTTAGACAATTCCTGGAAACCACTCTAGTAAAACCATGAACTATTATGTGGGGATTCTTTAATTTTGCGTATTCTTGAGTAAATGTTTGTATACATGAATAATCATTGTTCGGTTTCAATGTTAGGTATATTCGATGGTTGCACATCCTTTACAGCCACATATAGTTGCCACTGGAACAAATATAGGTATCATACTCAGTGAGTTTGATCCTAGGTCTCTTCCTGCTGTTGCTCCCCTACCATCAATACCGGAAAGCCGTGAACACGCAGCAGTATATGTAGTTGAACGCGAACTAAAACTGTTGCAGTTTCAATTGAACAACGCTGCGAATCCTTCTCTTGGAAGTAATGGATCTTTGACTGATGCAGGAAGATTAAGGGGAGACCCT
The DNA here is from genome assembly GCA_030686995.1 of Artemisia argyi. Taxonomy (NCBI): domain Eukaryota; kingdom Viridiplantae; phylum Streptophyta; class Magnoliopsida; order Asterales; family Asteraceae; genus Artemisia; species Artemisia argyi. The sequence continues at coordinate 37,529,459 of CM060707.1, read as the reverse complement.
TCTGAACAACTCAATGTTAAACAGATTAAAAAGCATATTAGCACTCCCGTTCCACATGATTCATATTCTGTTCTATCCGTGAGCAGTTCTGGAAAGTAAGTTTTTCTCTCAAGGGTCTCTTCATAGTGTGGGCATGTGGATTAAACATTAGTACCGTTCTATACTTTTAACCAATCAACACTTCTGTAGTTAATTTTGTGGTACTTCACTTGTGACGACCTAGTTTTACTTCTTAAGGGTCCAATTCTGTGTTATATCTCTAACAGATCAAATGTGAAAATTTAAGAAAATTGATTTTAAGATAACAGATTAACAGGCCACCTAGTTTGAACTGTTTGGAAGTCACCTGAAGTGGAGTTTTGGAGCATAAAACCTTTTGAATTAGTTTACTCAAGAAATAAGATTATTGTTGAATGAATACTATATTTATAACCATATTCTACAGAAAGTGTCAGTGGGCCAACCCAATCCAACACTTGCGATTCCAAAAACTAGGGGTTTTAACCCCACATGCGTTTGACTCGTAGCCCAACTCGTGCAGCCATCTCATATTCCCATTTGCCACCTCTACTTTTGACATTATTTTTAAATGTGTGTGCCCTTGCATGCTTGGCATCATTTAGTGTTTCGGTGCTTAGGGCTGATCACGGTCCGAAAACCGGACCGACCAAAAACCGATTTGGCCCAAAACATCAGACTGAGGACCGGACCGAAATGTTCGGTCTATGTCCGGGTTGGACCGCTCCGGTCCAACAAAGCATAATGGCCGGTTTTGCGTAAGACCGAACCGGCCGGACCGAGGACTGAATATGAAGAAAAGGGTTTGGTCCGGTCTGTTCGGTTCGTCTGGTTTCCGGTTCGGTCCGGTCTGCGCTCTATTATGCTCAGCCTTATACTTGCTAATTGATACGTCAATAATATTAGTGACTTCCATAACATAGTGAATTCTCTATCATGACTGCATTTTTGCTTCAATTATGGCAGGTATATTGCAATTGTATGGCCTGATATTCCGTACTTCTCAATCTACAAGGTTAGTGACTGGTCAATAGTTGACTCAGGCACTGCAAGGCTTCTGGCTTGGGATACTTGTCGAGACAGATTTGCATTGTTGGAATCTGCAGCACCTCCTAGGATGCCCATATTACCGAAAGGGGGTTCATCAAAAAAAGCAAAGGAGGCTGCTGCTATTGCTGCTGCCCAAGCAGCTGCAGCAGCTGCTTCTTCTGCAACTGTTCAAGTTCGTATCTTGCTGGATGATGGGACATCCAACATATTAATGAGGTCAATTGGTCAACGCAGTGAACCAGTATGCTTTCTATTCCCTCTTATCTTTTTCAAAATTGAGACGCCTTTCCATGGTTAATCAACTGTTTTGAAATTTCAAAATTATGTTACCACTTAAATGTGAAAGGAGAATATAATGTTATTTGTGGTATGCCTTTTTCTAATGTAATGTATTCATCATAAAACATTTATGGAATTCCTTTCCTTTTAATGGAGGCATACCTTCTTTCTAGTGTTACACCACAAGAAGGTTTTTTTTGGTCGTTCTATCTTGTTATTACTTAAATAATCATATTTACCCAAACACTCGAACAACTGATTATATAATTCTTAATGTTAGCATGCTGAATCGCTTTCTCTTTCATCCCTTTATATTACAACCAATTATCTGTATATGAAATCATATAATCGGACTGAAAAGGCACATGCAGAGACCTCTTTATACATTTGTTTTCTGATTATATTAATGAAGATATTGTTATCTGAACATTATCTCATCATTAATCGCACGTTTTTAAAGAAATATACTTTTTTTTGTTGATGGCTAAGACTTTTTTTTTGTAGGTCATTGGATTGCATGGAGGAACACTCCTTGGTATTACCTACCGAACTTCAAGAAGGATTAGTCCTGTTGCTGCCTCATCTATCTCATCTATCCAGTCAATGCCCTTATCAGGCTTTGGAAATAGTGCCCTTTCTTCATTCAGCACCATTGATGATGGTTATTCTTCTCAAAGAAATCCTGCTGAAGCACCACCTCAGAACTTTCAGTTATACAGGTAATCCCAATATTATCCTTGTATCTCTGAACTTTTATTGTACAAATGAATGCCATTAGTTTATTGATGTTAAATTTTGTTTTTGTCTCACTGTTGATTTCTGTAATTGAACTGTTGGGATTTTAGTTGGGAAAGCTTTCAACCTGTGGGCGGAATGTTGCCTCAGCCAGAATGGACAGCCTGGGACCAAACGGTTGAGTATTGTGCTTTTGCATATCCACAGTACATTGCCATATCTGCCTTGAGACCTCAGTTTAGATACTTGGGAGATGTGGCGATTCCTCATGCAACTGGTGCGGTTTGGCATCGGAGACAGCTGTTTGTCGCTACACCAACAACAATTGAGTGAGTCATGATTGTGCTTGTGTGTATATCCCTAACATCGTTATCTATTGTTACTAACTGTATTGGAAATCCTTTTGGGGCGGTGTGTCTTCAGGTGCGTATTTGTGGATGCTGGTGTTGCCCCTATTGATATTGAAACAAAACGCAGAAAAGAAGAGATGAAACAACAGGAGGCACAGGCAAGAGCGGTTTCTGAGCATGGTGAGCTAGCACTAATTGCAGTTGATACTCCACAAAAGGAGGCACAGGAGAGGATATCACTAAGACCGCCAATGCTACAGGTATATAGATCTTGTTAATACCATTCAACCGATTATGTCTAGTTTGTTATAAAAGTTCAAAAGATTGGAATATTGGTTTGGCCAGTTATGTCTGAAGAAATCATTTTCTTTATCCCTTCGGTATTTCTTCTCCTTGTCAGGTTGTGCGGTTAGCATCTTTCCAGTATCCACCGTCTATCCCTCCTTTCTTGACATTGCCTAAACAAACTAGAGTCGATGCTGATGAGTTGCAAAAGTTTGCTGACGGTAAAAGAGTTGATGAGATAGCTGTTGGTGGTGGAGGGGTGGCGGTTGCAGTCACTCGTTTTCCAGCAGAGCAGAAGCGACCTATTGGACCTCTAGTAGTTGTGGGTGTGAGAGATGGTGTTTTGTGGTTAATTGACAGGTTTGTCTTTAAATGTTCTCATTTGAAGGTGGCAAAATGGGGGAGTCGTATCTGTTTGGCCTGACTATTTTTTTTGGCAAAGATTTCTATCAATTCTTGATATGATTACAAAATTTAATTGCTTCAATAATAATCTTATTTTTTTTTATGCATTAAAAATAAACTTTCTGGTGATTTTTTTTAACCATTCGACCAGTTTAACACGTGTTCTTACAAATGCTAGTACGGAGTATATATATTTTTTAATTTGTCCTGTTAGAGATAAAACATAACCCGCATTGACACATCTGAATGGGTAAAAACGGCCACCTCTCAGGTTTTTTGATAAAACATTAATATAAGAGTGTTCGAATGATGGACCTCCTTTCCCCTTTTATTTGTTAATTATCTTCTTATATTCTTGTATTCGTCATAGGTACATGTGTGCTCATGCAATATCCCTCAGCCATCCGGGAATTCGTTGCCGGTGTCTAGCTGCCTATGGGGATGCTGTTAGTGCAGTAAAATGGTACATTTGCTATGTCCACAAATTTTTTACTAATGGATCTGTGTTACTATTTGACTGTCAAGTTTATTCTGACTTGCACTCTTTTTCTAGGGCAAGTAGACTTGGTAGAGAGCACCATGATGATTTAGCCCAGTTTTTGCTTGGGATGGGTTATGCTACCGAAGCCCTTCATTTACCTGGAATATCTAAGAGGTGTGTGCAGTGGACTGATGAATTGTTTATGTGAACAGGATCACATCTAAACAGTCTCTCGCATCCCATTCTATTGCTGCTGATTATCTGATTTTGATTAATTCAATATCTATCTGATTATCTTATTCCGGCATGCATCATAAGAATCCAGAACCAGTAGTCTCATCTATCTACTCGCTAAAACCTATTAATAATGACTATTATTCTATTCTTCAGGTTGGAGTTCGATTTGGCTATGAAGAGCACTGATCTGAAAAGAGCTCTCCAGTGTCTTCTGACAATGAGTAACAGCAGGAACATAGGGCAGGATGCTGTTGGACTTAACTTAAATGATATAATGTCTTTAAGTACAACGACTAATACCAAAAAGGAAGACATTGTGGAGGCTGTTGATGGAGTAGTGAAATTTGCTCAAGAGTTTATGGATATCATTGATGCAGCAGATGCTACTGGACAAGCTGAGGTTGCTCGGGAAGCTATTAAGAGGTTAGCAGCTGCTGGTGCAGTGAAGGGTGCTTTACATGGCAAAGAGTTACGTGGTCTTGCTTTACGTCTTGCAAATCATGGAGAGTTGACTCGTCTTGGTGTATGTTTCAAATTATATCCTTCTATTATATAACCACCTCTACCTCTACTCCGGATCTTACTAAACTATGTGATCTATTTTTAGGGATTGGTGAATAATCTGATATCAGTGGGCTTTGGACGTGAGGCTGCATTTGCAGCTGCACTTTTGGGTGACAATGCCCTTATGGAAAAATCATGGCAGGATACCGGAATGCTGGCAGAAGCTGTACTTCATGCCCATGTATGACCATGCATAACCTTCCAGTTCTTTATCTTATTAGTGTTATAATGTTAATTCTAATTACTTCTCTCATCTTTCCAGGCACATGGGCGAACTACACTAAGGAATCTAGTTCAAACCTGGAACAAAACACTGCAAAAGGAAATAGAACATGGCCCATCAACAAAAACCGATGCTGCGAGTGCATTTTTAGCTTCACTCGAGGAACCTAAACTCACAAGTCTTGCAGATGCAGCCAAAAAACCACCAATTGAAATTCTTCCCCCGGGAATGCCGTCTATAGATGCTCCTCTTCCTGGAATCCAGAAAAAAACTATGCCTGCTGTACCAGGTTCTCTGCAACAACCAGCCAAACCCTTACAAATTGAAGGTCCTCCACCAGAATCAGCGGCTCCACCACCTACTGCCGAGTCAGGTGCTACACCTACTGCTGAGTCAGGTGCTACACCTACTGAAGGAACCGCTGATCCTCCACCAACAGCAGAATCTGAATCTGGGGTCCCTCCGCCTACTGCTGAATCTGGGATCCCACCACCTGCTGCTGAATCTGGGGTCCCACAACCTGCTGCTGAATCTGGTGCTCCACCAGCAGAATTATCAACGGACATGGGGGCTCAACCTGCCCCGGATTCAGTTGCTACACCAACAACAGAAGCAGGTGCTTCTATTGAATCAAGTGCCAATGATGTGGTACAATCTGAACCTGCCGCACCTGATGTCCTTTCAGAAAGTCAAACGAGCAACTCATCCTCGGTTGACTTTTCGGATGCGGTTATGGTACAAAAGGATGACTTTGTGAGTTCATCGAGTAGTCTACCAACAGCAGAGGTGCCACCACCTACTCAGAAACCACAAGCTCCAATTCCAAGTGGTGTCCGTGAAGAATTACCGATGATTGATTGGACTTGATTGCGTGTATGTTAAGTATCCCTTAAATAGAAGTCGGGAGTTTTGTATTCAATATATCGAGGGTTGATTTTGTTTTAAAATTTTCTTTTGTAGCATTTGCCACAGGTCTTCATATATCTCTGTTTAGCTTGTGTAGTTCATTAGTACAGTTTCCTTTGTTACATTATTTCACCATTCTTCTGTTGTGTTTGTCCTTTTGGATGGTCAAAATATCTCCCTCTTTGATGTTTTTGTTTGGGTATAGGTTGTGCTGGTGTATGTTATTTGTAATACTCTCTTGTTAGAATTGCACATTTTCGATTGTTAATAATCTAGTAGTTCTTTATATTTCTATATGTTGCTTTTTATTTTTAAGAAAAATGTGGTGTTGGTGATGTACGATCAATGATAGTAACCAAGTTTCTTGAACCAATGATTGTGAATTTCTCAAATTACTTGAATACCGTTGTTAAAAACTTACGAAAATGTTTGTGGATCAAAACCACTCTTGTGCTACGTATGGCTGATTCACCACTTTCAGTCTACTAGATTGGCAAAATCATCCACTGGACAACATAGGTAGCATCGATTAGATAATCAATTTGCTTTTTCCGTAGCTAGGAAACAAAGGAGATTAACGTTGTACATGTATAGCAATTGATATGATATTGCACTAATAACACAAGCAAAGCGTTAATACGATGGTTGCTCAAGTGATCTTCTATAGAACCAAGTGAATAACGGCCATTTCAACACCTTAACAAGGGGTAACAGAGCCAAGTCCACACACCATGCATGAAGCAATATTGCAGAGAGTTTATGCAGTAAGTTTATGGGAGTACAGAGAGTTGATGCAGTAAAATTTTGGGAGCTCGCTTCAAAACTGTAAATTTGTGGGAAGTAAATAAACCATGTTCCGTCTGCCTTGCTTCAAATCCACCACATCCACATCTAGGTTACTAAAATGTTTGACAAACTACTAATTATAGGTCAATTCCCGCAAAGTGCAAATGAACAAACAACACTGAAATGACCATGCCAATTTTTCCCCAAAAAGAAAAATTACTCAATTTGAGTCTGTGATGTGAAGCTCAAACCCCAATGGATTAATCTCTCAAAAAATCAAAAACCATATTTTAAAAAAGAAATCTAGTTCAAATACATGGATTTCCCCCTCTAATAAGCAAGCAGTCGTTGAACATGAACATCAATTCACCAGGAACTGATACAGTTTACATATATTCTTATTGAACATATCACTAAACAAAGTACAAAATAATATTAAAACTTAGATGGAGAACCATCATCTAATACAATGGCTGCAGAATCATTTACTACATCAAGCTGGCCCTGTTCTGGTTCGTTCGATTGTTGATTCATTTGACTATTCTCGTTGTTGTTGTCGGGGTTGTTCTGTAACTGGACTCTTTCAAGATAAGGTTTGAACCCGAGGTGGAAATTTAGATAGCCAAAAGCAACAGCACCGATGACAACAAGACCAGATCTCATTCCATTTTTCAAACCCTCTTTCATTATTTTACTCTTTTCAGCCCACCTGTTTTTCTTTTCATTTCTTCCTGGTTTAGTACTTAGTAGTTGTGGTGAGAACTGAGAAGTGAAAAATGGCCTTCGAGGTTTTACGAAAGTTGCAATAAGACCCCTCGAAGTATTACTAAAAAAAAAAAAAAAAAAAAAAAAAAAAAAAAAAACACCACCAACAACAACAACAACTACTACTACTACTAACTAATGGTAAGGTCTTTGATTTTTTCACATAAAATCAAAGCTTCTTAGGTGTGTACATTTAAGTGGTAAGGGAAAGGTAAAAGCCATTTATGTGAGTAACTCGGTTGCTGCGCATATCTGAATAGAAAAGGGTTGTCCTTCTTAGGTAGGGCTGTAAATGATTTGGATGGATCTGGACGAATGCTTGTTCGTGTTCGTTCGCTTATGTTTTGCAAGATATAAATGAATACGAACGCTTAAACGGGCATAATTTCTTATTCATGTTTGTTCATTACGATAATAGATTGTTTGCATTTTTTTATGTTCGTTTATTAAAATGTTAAACATGCATAAACAAACGGACATATATTAACATATAAGAACAAACATAAATGAACTTTTTACTTATCGATTTATGAAGTGTTCATTTTACGTTTAGTTCTTTTACCAACTCAGGAAACCTGAATCAAGAAAACCCTTATACATTTACTACTTTTGTTAGCGTATTTAAAAAAAAAAAAAAAAAAAAAAAAAAAAAAAAAAAAAAAAGTCCTCACATACACACATGTAAATGAAAAGTTGTGGAGACATGTGGTTAACTATTATTGGGTGGGCGCGGGAAATGAAGGAAAGTAAAGTGTGTCCGAAATGGACCAACTTAGGTTAGGTGTAATGGTGACCAATATCATCATTGCCAACTCAGCGTCACATTACCTTTTCACTCAACCACCAATATCACCACTAACCAGGTCTAATAAGACCACCGACTTTACTACCCAAACATACCCCACTTACACACAGATATACCCCACAAAAACCAAGATCACAACTCTCTCACATACAAACAACCAACGTCACAAGTCAGTCATTGCCAAGACCAACTTCTCATTTTTTCGACCCAAGAAGCGTGTTCGAGGGTCCTTTTTTAGTATTGATACGTCGTTTGGGGAGATTGCACGTCTTCCAGGCTCTATTACATCAAGCCTCGAATTTGCTCTAAGAAGCATCGTGAGGGAACACGTTGTTTCAAAGGGAGCACACCTGTTAGCTTATGCTATTACACATGTCTTTGGAGGTTTCCGACATACCACAACCGTCCTTTAAGTATACCAATGTCTAAACAAATACATTAATTTTAGTTAAATTGAATAGCATGGCCACGTTAATGTGTTCGCTAACAAAAAAATTGTAGGTGTAAATATTGTTGGAACATTTGTGATAGTTCATGTAGTAAAACGATACATTAAAGAAATCACTTCAGCCCTCAAAATAAGCCAACATTAAGATCAAAACAAATCTATCAAACTTTTTCGGATAAAAACGAATCTATCAAATTTTTATAACATGTATCTATATGCAACTAAAATATCTTATTACTTGATATGAGTTAGAGGGTGTTTGTTTCGGCTTATATAGTTGGCTTGTGACTTATTTTGAAACTCGGCTTATATATATTTAGTATTTCATAATAAGTTTACATAAGTCAAAAAATTGCAAAATAAACCACAAAAAATAAGCTTATGAAATACTAACTCAAAACCAAATAAGCCATAATCCGCCACGTATATATAAGAAAGAAATAAACACCTCTTTTAATCCAAACATTTTCCGAAATACTTTTTCTTATATAAACCCACAAAAACACACACACTTAAACATCCACTTTCATATATATTCCCCTCTTTGACACACTCACAAACAGTCACAAAACCCTAACAATCTGAATCAATCAATCAATTAATTTCACAACAGGTTAGATTCGACACTATACTTACTTGCTTATTCAATCATCGAATTTCAATTTCATTTTACTCATACAAGATTTTTTTTTTTTTTTCCTTTTTCTTCTAGGGTTTAATCGAAGTAATTTAAAGGCTTTAAGAGGTATATATAATATATGTTTAATTTTTATATGTTTTTGTTATATGCATGTGTGGTTGATCAAGTTTATATGTTGTTTTGTGATGATGATGATGATTATGTGGACTATTATTTATTATTATTATTATTATTATTATTATTATTATTATTATTATTATTATTATTATTATTATTATTATTATATATGGGTAATTGAGATTGATGAAAGTAAGTGGTTTAAATTGTAATTAAACTTTTATAAGTAAGGGTATTTTACTCTTACAACGTTACTTACTTCTTAAGTCTTAAGATGTAGTATAGGTATAGAAAAAGCATAAATATAAAAAAAAGAAGCAATCCTTAAAACCTCATAAATATTACAGTACCATATTTGTTTTTATGAAAAAAAATGAGATATTTTATGGAAAAGAGGGAGTATATTTTTAAAAACAAAATTTGTATTTTTTTAAAGAAAAGCTTGTAGGCGCAAAAGTGAAGAGAAAATTAGGTGCTTGAGAAAATTAGGTATTGATTGGTATCTATACTTATTACTTTTGTATGAATTGTTTTTTTATTTGTTTTCTTTTTGATTCTGTTTTTATAGCGAGTTTAATTAAGTGTGAAACGGATTGTGGAAGTTGTGTGGTGTTTAGATGGTGTAGTTTATTGCTTATTTCGAAGGTGCTGATGCTAAAATGAAAGATCACTTTTTTGTATATTTTATATATTGGTTAACTTTTTTCGGAGAAAAGAGTGTAGTTTTCAATATATAGTGTTTTTCTCTGCATGTTGTTGTAACATGTTAGGAGTATTTAAATTAAGAATATCCCGGTTTTTCTGTGTTTTAGTGATCATAATCTTAAGTCTTTTTACTGATTTCAGAATTCATTATAAGGTATTCTATTCATCTTCGTAGCTGATTAGCTAATGATAAAATGTTGGCATGATGTTATATCAAAGGATGTTATTCTTGTGTAAAATACTTGAGATCTAGACGAGGATAAGGAAAGCCTTTTCGAGCTCTTTTTTTTTTTTTTTTTTTTTTTTTTTTTTTTTTTTTTTTTTTTTTTTTTTTTTATGGTTAACAAATACAATCTAAGTATGTACAAACGTGATTTTCTAATCAATTTGGCTTTCTAGAGTGGGAAGATTCTGGTGGAATATATTTCTAGCTGGATAGTTTGCTACACTGTGTGTGGTTCTAGAGGAGACTTAGATGTTTGAGGCTTTGTACAAGGTTTTTTTGTCGCAGACTGTATTGAACCCTTGGTTTGTACCTTGGTGGTTTGTGTGACTCGGTTCCTGTGTCAATATATATAACATCAGAAACTTGTTAGTTATGATATTTCTCAAGAAATACTTGACCACTAGTTTAAATTTTGTTTGTGGAGTGTAGCACCCAGCAAGTCAGCAACAAAGGTTTTTAACGTCAAAAGTTTATAACTTCTAATATTTCTTTCATACACAAATATTGGAACTTCATGTCCCCTTGGGTAGACACTGGACAGTTTCTGAATTGTCAAATTTACCTTTATTGGGTCGTAGTGTATTTATGTTGTTAGTTGTGAATGAGGTCTTATGTAGTCTAGGATTGGAGTCCGTTCTAGGCATTCTTGTGTGTTACATTCATGTTTATTTCAGTGATGCTAATTGCTTGTTTCATACTTAGAGGCGTTAATTTTGACCCCTTTAATTCTGAATGGGTCGGAATGAGTTATACGATATTGCGAGTCGGTCCAACTGGTACAGTAACGTAGGAGGGAATTGGTTGAAACTTGAGCTTTACTTAATAACACCTTTTGACTCGTACTAAAAGCTTACTAGTTATTCCACCTCTAATCAATAATCAATATGATGCTAATTTCAGTCTTTTATTTCTAATTATTCTAATCTAATTTCTGCATCAATTTTTTGGCGGCGTGTAGAATTTGTTGGAAATATCTAAACATGGATCAGCAAGACCACGGGCAATCCCAGAACATGGGAACAGCTGGTAGCTCAGCTCAGATGGCATATGGTGTAAGCCCATATCCACAAAACCAGATGATGGGCTCGGGGCCCCCAGGTCAGACTCAACAGTCGGTAGGACTTCCTTCACCTCCAGGACAGCTTGCACAACAGCAGCTTGCTTATCAGCACATCCATCAGCAGCAACAGCAGCAACTGCATCAACAACTTCAGAATTTCTGGGCAAATCAGTACCAAGAAATTGAGCAGACAACTGACTTCAAAAACCATAGTCTACCATTGGCAAGGATCAAAAAGATCATGAAGGCAGACGAGGATGTGAGGATGATATCAGCTGAAGCCCCTGTCATATTTGCCCGTGCATGTGAAATGTTTATTCTAGAGTTGACTTTAAGGTCATGGAATCATACTGAAGAGAATAAACGAAGAACACTTCAGAAAAACGACATTGCAGCTGCAATCACGAGGACTGATATCTTCGACTTTCTAGTTGATATTGTTCCAAGGGAGGATTTAAAAGATGAGGTACTTGCATCAACGATGCCTAGAGGTGGGCCTGTCCCAGTTGGGGGCCCAACCGAGGGTCTTCCTTATTACTATATGCCTCCTCCACAAGTTGGTGGTTCGGGGATGTATATGGGTAAGCCTGTTGATCCTCAAGCACTTTATGGACAGCAGCCTAATCCATATATGGCTCAGCCTCTTTGGCCACAACAGCAGCAACAAGAACCACAGGGTGATGCTTAGGCAGGAACCTAAAAGGTCAGTTTACTGTCTCCAATTCTTGCCGTAAATTAATATATTTGTTAACTGTTTAACTCAAAAAAATTATAGAAGTTCTTGCCTTAAATTTGACATTCATGACAATCCTCGTGAGTATGCATTTCTTATAGTTTCACTATCACCTTCAGTTTTGTGCCACCCTGGAATATTATCCTTTTTAGTGTGGTGCAATTTTCTCCCAATTGGACAAAATTGTGTATTTTGGACTTTATTGTTGCTCTTCTGGGCAAACCAAACATATCTAAATGGGCCAACGAAAGCAGTGCTTAACAACTTACAGACAGGATTGGGTGTCATTGACCATATTCATATTCTTTTTTCTTCGAATTTCATAAACTACAAAAAATTTACAAATCTATCTTGTGGGAAAGTGATTTTTCCTCACTTTTTGTATTTTGACCTGTAATCTTGGAAATTTAGTGTATTGCGGTATTGCCATGGTTTCATTTGTTGTTGCTAATATTAATCTAATTTGATGCTTTGTGCAGAAGCTTTAGGTGATGTAACAATCGGGATGTATCAAGCTCCAAAAGACACTCGGTGTATGCATGATGTTATACGACGTTACTCATTTGGCTAGTAGGATGCTTTTGGTTCCAACTGTAGTGATACTTGATGTTTGTGTATTCCATTTCCTTGAACTAAATAGGGCTATAAAATGGTCATTTGTAATTTAGCCAATGGCCTGAACTTAGCATCACCTCTATGTAATGTAGTGGTCATGATGAAACATCTTTATGCATAATTATATTGATGCTCGGATCTTTGATGCAAATGTGGTAAAAAAGGGGCTATGGTAATAGTGGTTGAGTAACGGGTTTGGGTTAAGATGGGTTAATTTTGGGTACAAGCGAAAAAACTAGTTATCCTAATAATTGCTCATGGGGTTTTTGGATTGTGATGTCGGTACCAAAACATCAAATCTTTATTTCAAGTTTTAAAATCTTTGATCTTGATAGGGTGGGAATGTGATTAAGCTTCTGCAAATTTGTATGCAAGTAATTGACTCGGACAGTGCTGATTAGTGTGTATGCAACTATGCATAATTAACCCATTTTTGTTTAAAATTTGGCTAACATTGCACATGTATATAACTTGCAGTTTAGTGTGCTCAGGTATATATAAATTTAGTAATTATGGACATTGATTGTTCTTTAAGTTAGACATGATAATATGTCTATCATCTATCCGAAAGCCACCAAATACTCAGTACAAAGTCAACTATCCAAGGGAGAACCAGTCAACAGTCAAAACTGAATGGGTTCATATCTCGAAGTGTGTGGTGTTTACGTCGAGCATATTCAGTAATGCAATGCAAACATGCATTTGATGAAATATATTGAAGAGTACTAACATGTTCTTTACCACAAATAGTAAAATCCAGCAACATGAAATTTTATAAACTGCCATACAAGTTGACAATTGATGAAATATCTGTGGGCGATACTTGTTTCAAAGGCGAAACTTCATCTTCTTTACCACATTGGTTACACTGAAAGCAATCTTATTTGTAAATCATTATAATACTAAATCCTTGGTAACATAAATCTAAGCAACTCCTAGATTTTTACATATATATTCATAGCCTATGAACACAACCCTCTTATCACAATCATTGTTTGTTTTGGTAACTAGAAAAAAATATGGATCTAATAAAACTAATTTTCTTTGTATTAGCATCCTTCCATCGTCCCATATTATCCCAAAATACATTCAATACCTCAGTTATTACCATAACAAAGGATGCTAAAACATCTCTTCATAAAATTTCTTTATCATTTGCGGAACCACGGTCACAAGATTACCTCATCGACCTTGACGCTCCTTTCACATGGAGAGATTGCGTTTTGCGTAGCCCACGTGGTGTAGCTTGTGGCTTAGAGGAAGGATGTAGATTTCCCTTATCTTGTGACAATACTTTGTGCAAAGAAGCACAATCTTATACCAATCCTATATGCCCTTCTCTCAATATCACAGCTAAATATGGTTGTAAAATATGCGCCGTCACCCCCTTCAATCCCATCTCGAAATCATGCAAACTATCACAGTTTACCACTGATTTGTTAATTAATTGGTATGAGACCAATGGTTGGAACCCTAGTACAAGTGTATATTATCCCTTTGGAAAGCAATATGTACTATCATGCGCACCAACCTCTTTGTTGAAATCTTTTCCTAAAAGTGTCCGGGGTGTTGCATCCTTTTCGTGGTCTGCGTTGGCATTTCCTAGTCAAATGAATGTCCTTACATCGGAAAATAAATTCGCACTATGTCTACCAAGCTCCTCATCGGGTCCGGGAGTGACATTTCTTGGGGACAGGCCATTTTACTTTACCACTAATCCAAATCTTGATCTTAGAGCCTTTCTTGCTTACACTCCAATGATCAGAACCGATCCCAAATCCCTTGGATATTATTTTCGATTGAACCGAATAATAGTCAAAGGTAAAACAGTTGCTTTACCGGCAATAAAAAATAGTTTTGTGAAGCTTAGTACTGTTGTGCCTTATACTACACTAAGAAGTGATATCTATAAAGAATTTATAGCAAGTTTTTCAAAAGCTGCAATATTCATTCCTCAAGTAAACGTGGTTCAACCTTTTAGTCTATGTTATAAATCTATTGTAGTTGGACCTGGTAGTATGTGGTGGCGTGTTCCTAAAATCGATCTTGAAACCGAAAATGGGCAAATCTGGAGAATTTCTGGAGATAACTCGATGAAGTACATGGGGAATGGTGTCTCATGCCTTGCTTTTCTCGATGGTGGATCAGGAGTAAAAGATGCAATTGTGATCGGGACTCATCAGATGGAGAATAATTTCTTGTTCTTCGATTTAGAGAATCAATCGTTGGGTTTCACCTCTTCCTTGCTGTCTCGAGGAACATCTTGCAGCAGTTTTAACTTCACTCGAGTACCAGAATGACTTGCTTCCGAGAATAGCTAATCGTAACATAAAAGGAATTGTGATGTGTCTAATATCTTTCCCATGTTTGTGGTAAATAAAAGTACTGAATTTCCTCATTTCACTAGTTTGTAAACGATGTAATTGTCATATATGGTAACGATGAATTCGTTTTGTGCACAATCTTTGTTAGTCACACATAACATCAGCTATTATTTCGCAAAACAATAGCATTCACACACCCGCTACCATATTTCATTCCATCATCACGTTTTTTTTTTTTTTTTTTTTTTTTTTTTTTTTTTTAAACGGTGGATATTATATAAAGCAATACTAGCAAGAAGCTACACAAAAAATGCGATTACATGATTTTTGTACAAGCAAGCTTTGGATCGAAGAGCCAATCAAACCAACTAGAAATGAATTTTCTATTTCGATGTCAAAGTGTGTGAAAGGATTTTTATCTCCTCACTTAATGTGTCTTTCTTGGTCTTTTTACATCAAAGCACAACCGGTTTCGGTACCTCTAAATGATCCAAAACGTTGTTTGAACAACCGCATCAAAGCATATCTCCTAACGTTGGAAATGGGACCGAGTCACCCCATTTGATTAAGCTAGAAAGGTCCTTGGTCTTTTTCCATCATCACATCTTCGTTTGGCTCACTATCATTGATGAGGACATGATTAACGAGCTAGCAAAGGTTTATTTGGAGCACCTAGAGCATGGCAGGAAAAGAACAAAGAATGACATTACTTGTAGTAGGAGTAAGGCTACTCTTAAACATAAGTAACCTTACTTTAAACGTACTAAGGTTACTGTTCAACATAAGCATTACTGGTGGTTTTTCTTTTGGGTCGTGAGTTTACAAGTAGGCTTACTTCTCAACATAAGTAACCTATTGCTTGAATGCTGAAGTTACTGTTGTTTTTTTATTTTTGATCGTGACTTTATTTTTAGTTTTCATGTTAGGTTTTTTCTAGAATAATTTGGTTTTAACTTTTCCTGACAAGTTTAGCTTTTCTATAAATATAGGGCTTGGGTTATTGTTTGTGAATTCAATAATCAATAAAAATTCACGACGTTAGTCTTTAAATCCTTGTGATTAGTTTAAACCCTTGTTCGAGTTTGTATTCACGCTTCCGTTCTACGTCAATCATCATTAGGAATCAAGTAGGAAGCATAAGACACATGAATTGTAAGTTATCGTTCTCATTAAGGCAATAATGAAAGATTACACAAATTTGTTTGATTTTTAGATCAAATTCCAATATGTTAGATTCATGATGCATCCTTTGAAATAGTCAAATCGGTATGTTTCTCATTCTCAAAAGGGAAATTGTAATAGATTTCTTTTTAATACAAGTTTGTTTGTTCAAAAATTGGCTTAATCCCTCAACTGGGTTAGTTCCATCCGCACCAGTATAAATTGAGTTTTCCAAAAAAACCTGCCAGTGGAGGAAGACTTCCCAAAGATAAGAGATAGGGTTAAAGAGAGAGCAAAAAAAGGATCTTTTGTGTATAATCGTGCATAATCATATTCTCAGTTCCAATACGTAGACCAAATAAGACAATGCAAACGAAATTTCATTAATCCTTAATCTAACATAATATATACATTTGGCGCATAGTCACATAGTTCGCTCAGCATACCACAAATTTTGATCCAGTTCGTCCGTTCCCAAACAAGGTACGATTTCGTACCGGATCGCTATCTGGTACGTGAAAATTGGTGATTTTGACAATTGTTAGTATCTGATTCACATATTGTTCAATTCATGTTCCTCTGTTGCCTGATTAACGTTCCAATTTTTGTCTAACACATGATTGAGCTTTCAGAGTCTATCATTCCTAACTTTTTCTGTGACAGAACTAAATGCTTTATACTTATATATACTTTCACTTATTTTGCTCAAGTTGTTAACTTATGAATTATGATTATTTTTCTTAAAACTATTTTATTAACTACAGGTTGTGAGGAATAATTAACTATTGAACTATTTTGCCTTTTACAAACTTGCGTTTTGCAAAGCACATAAGAAATATATTTATTATTAGGTGCATTGTTCCAATAACATGGTACATCGTTCCGGAGCGATCCCAAAGCCTACCCCCTATAGAACCAAATTTTAGCTACCTAGCAAACCGCGATCCTGATATGTGATTTTGTACTGGAACGATCCCCGTTCCATGTGACTATGATTTGGCATTTATGGTTGCAATCACATTATTTAGTTTTGACACTTATATATAGTAGTAAAGAGTAAATAACACATTTTCTTAATGTGGTTTACATCATTTTTCATCTTTCGTCCTTTAACTTTGATAATTACTATCGCCCGTCCTTGTGGTTCATTTCTAACTTCTTTGACCAAACTTCGATACTTTTATTAGCGGTGTAATACACATCGATATCAATATTGCAGATTAAGCACGGGGGATCAACTATAAACCAAAACACCGAACTTCAACCATAACCAAGATGAATATGTGTTTCATTATTCTATAACCCCTTAGCGTTCTTGAAATCAATTCGTTCGCGGTAATTCTGTGAAATTGAAGCTACCACAATACGTTCCTCGAGCCAACAATGACGAGCTGAACCCCAACTTTTGATTCACAAGATCGAAGTACAAGAAATTATTCTCCATCTGATAAGTCCCAATAACCAGTGACGAAGCCAGGATTGCTCAGCCGGGTAGGCCAAAACAAAAAATTTGGAAAAAGATACCGACAAAAAACAATATTAAAGAGTCTTACAATAAAAGTGTTTCATTTAAAGCGCGCACGACGCTTTCCAGCATCATTAAAATCATCTAGAACACTATCTAAACTAAAGGTATCTGCAATTTCCTTTTCAATATAAAGTACTAAATTATCTGAAAGAAACTCATCACCCATTTTATTACGTAATTTGCTCTTCACAATTTTCATGGCTGAAAACGCACGTTCAACACTCGCAGTAGACACCGGAAGAGTCAACACCAGTCGTATCAACCTATCAACTAGATAATAGTGACTTGCTTTTCCAGTGTATGCTAAGCCTTGACATAAATCAGCTATAGAAGATGACTTTCCCAAATTTGGATGATCTTTCACATCAAGTTCAAAGTGTTTCAATTGGAATTCCAAGGTATCGAGTTCTTGCTCTGTGAAATCAAGATAATAGTATTTCTTTGCAAGCTTTAGAATCGAATCTGAATTGAAAGATATATATCCGTCTCTAGGATCCAAAGCAGAGCTAAGTTCTAAAAGTTCCACAATTTTCTCACTAAACCTTGAATCAAGTTCTCGCAACTGAAAATCTATTGTTTCATTATATATATCATAATGATAGTGATGCTCATTAGTAGCGTTATCTTGATTCCTTACGCTTCTCCCTTCGAAATACGGAGCACTGAAATCAGGAATACGAATACCATGTTTTTTGCAAAAACAAATGACACCGTCAAGAAAAGAACCCCATTTGTCATCTCTTAGTGTTTGAATCAGCTTTCTTGTTTGTGAAACCATTTTAATCGCACTTATGACCTCTTGATCTTTTTGTTGTAAAGCCTTACAAAGAACGTCAGCATGGCCCAAGATTGTTTTCATCATATGTAATATGAAAACAAAATCAAAAGAAGTCAACTTCTTTAACGCTGAACTAGCACCACCCTTTGTTTTAAAGTTACACCCGTCTTTTTTTATCATCTCCAAAACTGTACATGTTGGATTGTACATCCGAATAAGGCTAGTAATTGAAGTAAAATGTGAGCTCCAACGTGTATCGCCAGCACGTTTCACAGTACCAATTTGGTTAGCTCCTTTACCGGACTCGATTTCACCTGTCTGTAACATTTCTTCAATTTGAGCAGCTTGTGCAGCTTGTAACTGATCTTTTCGTTTACAAGAGGCACCAACAGCTGTCACAATGTAAGATAAATCTTCAAAAAATTCATGTACATAATTTACCTCTTTAGCTGCCGTAACCAATGCAAGTTGCAACCGATGAGCCATACAATGTATATAATAAGCACATGGATTAACCTTGAGAAACAGTGCTTGTAATCCATTCCATTCACCTCTCATATTGCTAGCTCCATCATATCCTTGTCCACGAATATTTTCAATGGGAAGCAAATAAGAAGAAAGTGTTGCACAAATTGTTTTGTATAAAGTGGCGGATGATGTATCTTCAAGATGGATAACACCAAAAAAGCGCTCTTGTATGAATCCCTTATTGTCAACAAAATGAAGAATAATTGCCATTTGTTCTTTCTTACTTTCATCACTTGCCTCGTCTACCATTATACAAAATTTAGAATTTCCAATATCTTCAACAATCTTCTTTCGAACTTTCTCAGCAAACAATTTTAAAACTTCTTTTTGAACATCAGGTGAAGTGTATTTTGCATTACCAGGAGCGTTTTCTAAGCAAATACTTGCAATTTCTTCATTATACGAGCCTATGAAATTAAGAATCTCAAGAATGTTACCCCGGTTTTTAGAGCCAACTCTTTCATCACGACCTCTAAAGCTAATTCCTTGAAATGAGCACAAACGGACCAAATCAATCGTCGCTTTCACCCTTAGCCTATTCAATCTAATTTCTTCATCTGATAGCCGTTGCATAACCTGATCAATATGCCCTTCCTGATATAGCAAAGCATCACAAAATCTTATAGCATTATTATGTTGAGAGTTCGGTCCATCTCCAACATGTTTCATAAATGAACAATGCTTTCCTTTCACCCTATTCCAGTTTTTGAAACCATTAATTGCAAACGCATCTTGACCTTTATTAGTGCTTGGTTCTTCCAAAAAGAGATAACAATAAAAACAGTATGCTCTATCAGTAGTTCGAGAGTACTCTAACCAAGGATATTCCGAATACCATTTAGCTTGAAAACGACGTGGATGAGTTTTTGATCCTGTTAAAGGGTATTTGGGTAGCACAAGTCGATGAGGTCCAGATTTTAAGTAAGCTCGTCGAATCTCGTCTCTCTTATTAACCGGATTATTCCATATTGGTTGACGTAGTCCAGGGTCACGTTGAATAGATAAAAATGTAGCATTCTCGACTACTGAAATCGGTGGAGGATTCTCGTCCCTTAGTGGTTCTTTATTCTCTTCTTCTAATGTCGTATCCTCTTCAATTCTTGGTGAAACAGTTCGTGAAAAAAATGAATCGACCCTTTTCTGTTTTTTTGTCATCGATGTATATCTAGCAAATTCACACAACAAATCACAACTATCAACATAATGTTTTTATGTTTGTGAATAAGAAATTCAGAAATTGTAAATTGTCAATCATAGTGTTGTTGAATTGTAGCAAGATATAGCATCTCCTGTATCCTACTCAAGTTCTAAATATTTCACCACTAAAATGCTAAATCAGTAAATCCCAACGAGTTATACATTAATACATATTCACGAAAATTAAAATACTAATACATTATAATTTATAAAGAAAGGTCAAAGAATTAGTGAGTTAGATACCTGATTATTCAAAACCAAAAACCAAATAGAGGATATGAAATAAAAGTCTTGATTCTTGAATTATGGATGTAGAATTGTGATTCAATAATAATTATTGAATAAGAATCATAAAGTAGTATTGACAATTGTCAATTTGTCATTGACCATCGAACTTCCCCTGTAACCTCTGTTCTTCGGTTCTTCCAATAGTTTTCCCCTTTTCAATAATTCAATGTGATTATGCAAGTGACCAATTTTCTAATGTATTTGAGTGGGCTGTATATTTTATTTTGGGTGGGCCGGTTGAAATTTTGTTTGCAAAATACATAGCAACATATCTATAGTATTAGTATTCTTAAACAAAGTGGGGTTGGCCTTGGCCCATCCAAGCCATAGTGTGGCTCCGTCAGTGCTCCAATGATCAGAACCGATCCCAAATCCCTTGGATATTATTTTCGATTGAACCGAATAATAGTCAAAGGTAAAACAGTTACTTTACCGTCAATAAAAAATAGTTTTGTGAAGCTTAGTACTGTTGTGCCTTATACTACACTAAGAAGTGATATCTATAATGAATTTATAGCAAGCTTTTCAAAAGCTGCAATATTCATTCCTCAAGTAAACGCAGTTCAACCTTTTAGTCTATGTTATAAATCTATTGTAGTAGGACCTGGTAGTATGTGGTGGCGTGTTCCTAAGATTGATCTTGAAACCGAGAGTGGGAGAATCTGGACAATCTTTGGACATAACTCGATGAAGTACATGGGGAATGGCGTCTCATGCCTTGCTTTTCTCGATGGTGGATCAGGAGTAAAAGATGCAGTTGTGATCGGGACTCATCAGATGGAGAATAATTTCTTGATCTTCGATTTAGAGAATCAATTGTTGGGTTTCACCTCTTCCTTGCTGTCTCATGGAACATCTTGCAGCAGCTTTAACTTCACCCAAGTACCAGAATGACTTTCTTCTGAGAATGCTAATGGTAACATAAAAGGAATTGTGATGTGTCTAATATCTTTCCCATGTTTGTTGCAAATGAAAGTACTGAATTTCCTCATTTCACTAGTTTGTAAATGATGTACTTGTCATACGGTAATGATGAATTTGTTTTGTGTACAATCTTTGTTAGTCACACGCATGGATAATAACATCAACTATTATTTCGTAAAACAATAGCATTCATGCAGCCACTATCATATTTCATTCCATCATCACGTCTTTGTTTGGCTCACTGTCATCATTAAGAATCAAGGATAGAAAGCATAAGACACGTGAATTGTAAGTTCTCATTCTCATTAAGGCAATGAAAGATTACATGAATTTGTTTGATTTTAGACCAAATTCCTATATGTTAGATTCATGATTCATCCTTTGAAATATTCAAATCAATATGTTTCTCATTCTCAAAAGGGAAATTGTAATAGCTGATTTCTTTTTAACATAAGTTTGTTTGTTCAAAAATTGGCTTAATCCCTCAACTGGTTAGTTCCATCGACACCAGCATAAAAAAACCTGCTAGTGGAGGAAGACTTCCCAAAGATAAGAGATAGGGCTAAAGAGAGAGCCGAAAAAGGATCTTTTGTGTGTAATCGTGCATAATCCCAAATGTTTTCAGTTCCGGCACGTTAGACCAACTAAGACAATGTAAACAAAATTTCATTCATCCTTTCAAGTCGAAACTTCCATAGATGAAATTTTAAATGTTGGTTGCTCATGTGTTAAAAACATGAGTGAAGTTTTAGTACATATGTGTTTTTGGAAAAAATACGCTCTATTTCACAGTTCTCTTGTATATATGCACGGTTAAAAGGCAGGCACTAGTAATAGTAAAGGAAAATGATATCATTCTACAAACTATAAACGGGCAATAGCTAAATAATAAATATTGCTACGCTAATACACTCCCTCGGTTTGATCGGGAGGTCTTCGAACGTTCAATCTGGAGCGTAAATTAATAAACAAAGAAGCGGGAAATCCTTTAGTAAAAATGTCTGCATACTGAAACCGCGAACGTACATGAAGAACATGAACTTGTCCTGAAGCATCAAAATCACGGACAAAGTGAATATCAATCTCGATGTGTTACGACGCTGATGTTGAACTGGATTCAAAGACATATAAAAGGCACAAACATTATCACAATAAACCAAAGTGACAGTAAACAAAGAAGCATATAACTCATGTAACAAGTTGCAGATCCAAGTAGTCTCAGCAACAACATTAGCAACACATCGATATTTCTGCCTCAGCAATGGAACGGGACAAGATAACATGTCTCTTAGCAGACCACGATAAAAGATTATCACCAAGAAACACACAATACCTGGAAGTGGACAACTAGGTGGCAGGGCAACCAGCCCAATTGACATCAGTATAGACAGTAAGCTGAGCAGTATTCGAGACATGAAACTGGAGTACATGAACGATAATAGCGCAAAATATGCTTCAAAGTAGTAAAGTGTGGGTCACTAGGGTCATGCATATACTGACAGACGTGCTGTATAGTATATGACAAATCTGGTTGCGTAAAATTAAGATACTGAATAGCACCTGCAAGGCGGCGGTATAAAGTAGGGTCATTGATAGGATCTTCATTAGGACTAAGCTTTGACTCAGTGTCAACAGGTCCTGTAAGGGTTACAATTCTGCATATGAGGTTGCTTAAGAATTTCCTCTGCAAATTTTAACTGTGAAAAGTGGCAGAAGCTGATCCCTGAGTAGAAATACCTAGGAAATAGTTGAGAAAGACAAGATGAGTCATTGCAAATTCACTATGAAGTAATACAGTAATGTGCTGTAAAAGAGCTACTGAAGAAGCTGTAAAAATAAGATCATCCACATATAACAATAGATAAGCAATATCAGAACCCCGTTGAAAGACAAATAGAGATGTGTTTGTTTTGTTGTGCTGAAAACCGATCCGTGTAGCAAAGCTACCAAACCACTGAAACCATGCACGAGGGGCCTGTTTAAGCCTATATAACGAACGCTGCAAGTGGACAAACATAATCAGGGTAATTAGAATCAACAAACGCTAGCGGCTAATGCATATAGACGGTCTCATATAAGTGACTATGAAGAAAGGCGTTCTTCACGTCAAGCTGATGAATATGCCAATCTCGATAGACAACAAGACTTAAAACAGTCCGTATAGTAACCGGCTTAACAACCAGATAAAAATTCTCATCATAATCTATCTCGTGCTGCTGAATACGACCATTAGCAACAACTTCAGCTTTGTAATGACTTAACGAACCATATACATGGTGACGTAATCTCGTCATCACGGGTATTGCCTACAGTTGGAATGATGTTGCCGGCCATACTCCTTTTAGCACTTCTATTATCCACACAATCCAACTTAAGGCCGTCAAAATCCTGTGCATCAACCAAACTCAATATTTCAATTGAAACAATGCAAATGGCAAAATGCATTTCAACCACCAAAATCTTTAATAGACTAATCAATAACTACTCAAAAACCCATGTAGCAACAGATTTCATAACAAACAATCCTGAATACTATTACCGAAACTTTAGATGTAGCAATATCAAACAAATCCATATAGCCACACATTTATAACACTAAAACTATCTAGATAAGGCAATATAATATACATCCATATAGCAAAATATTTAAACACAAAACATAGCCAAAAACAGTAACAATTCACTAAGTTTCTTTTCAGATATTCAACATGCAAATCAAAAAAAATATCAAAAAAACTTATATTATATAAAACGACAATATCATATTCAGTCTATATATATATATATATATATATATATATATATATATATATATATATATATATATATATATATATATATATATATATATACGAGTGGGGAAACCCGCGCGTTGCGGCGGGAGTGTTTAGATATGTGTTTTATGTTGTATGTTTTGTGTTTTGCGAATAATAGGTTTTACGGTTTTAAAACTTCGTCGATTTTTTAATATTGGTTTGTCAAAGTATTAGAAAGAAAGGGTCTATTGCAAGATAGACTCTTCAATCTTATGTTTGGTGAGCAAAATCATCCCTTGATTGACCCAACACAACCTAGAAAACTCGAATCGTATTGCATTTGCCAAATTATTTGAATTATTTTGAGTTTGAGAAAAACTCTGAAGTTTATGCTTGGTTTTATTGGAAAAATTATTTCGTGAACAATGGCGCAAGTTTCGTAATTTTTCGAGTCCGTTTGCTATGTCGTTTGGACCCCGGAGCGTTTATCGTTAGAAGTTTACTACGTTGGCAACATTGGTCCCTTAACTACCCTTTTTACTTTACCTTACACTTTCTTTATTTACAAAACACACTCTACAATTTTATTTGGTATATATACCCACTATACCTCATTTTCTCCCATTTCAATATATTAAAAACACACACACACCTCACCAACACTCTCTCTTTCTCTTTGATTTTTCAGGCCGCCGCCCCTCGCCGGACACCAGCAGAATCCGGCCACCTCGCCGAAATATTTTCCGGCCAACTCACCTTTTTACACCAACTTGTAGATCGTGATATCCCCGACACCATTGTACCACCCACGCACCACCAAACACCCCCGTTTTCTCCCACGCGCCTCCCACCGTCGCGACACCACCACTGAACACCACCACCACCACTTTTACATCATTTTCCGACGGTAAATGGCGTGCCACTCTCTTTTCTTTCTCATTTTCTTTTAACTATTTTGAAAACCCTGGTTTTTATAAAAATTTTATAAACCGATTTTGTTAATAAATCTTTTATGAAAACCTTTTATAAATGTTTTTAGCCTAAAACTTGTGTGGGTCTCTTTTGTTTTCGACTTGGACCGCGACTCGGATGGGCTCACCGAGTCAACTTGGTGACTCGGTGAGGGTTTGGTGATATTTCATAAATGGTTGATACATTAGAAACAGATAGACTTGCTAGCAAAGATGTTACCTTTACTTTTACTTTTGGCAACAACAATTATTTGACCGTTGTAGTATCTAATCTTTATTGCTCTGTCAATTCCTATCTTCACGGGCCATTGTCCAGATAACCTGGTAATATTATTCAATCAGTGGTACCATTTGTACCACCGCGACTTGGGTGGTGGTGGAGGAGGGGAGTAGTATTATTTGTTTTAGTTGTAAAAGAAAAAAAAATAAAATAAAAAATATTGTAGCATGTAACAGTGCTTGTAACAGTGTTTTTTGGAGGCACTGTTTTCTGCCTTTTAGTATATAGAGTAATATATATATATATATATATATATATATATATATATATATATATATATATATATATATATATATATATATACACACACACACACACACACACATAAAAGAAAAAGACACAATTACTAGCCCCAACATCAAAGTCATTCACCATAGAACATCAGTCTAAACACATACATAACTAGATTAACTTCTAAAAGACATTCGAAGTTTAAACAAACAAAAACACACACACACACACACACACACACACACACACATATATATATATATATATATATATATATATATATATATATATATATATATATATATATATATATATATATATATATATATATATCCACCTGCAAACAAATATGATCCTTAGAAAAACATGAGTTGATTACAAAACAAAAGAGAAGCCATATAGGATATATTATGCAATATTCTACCCTGATTTGGCTCCACGATTATTGCTCCTAATTTATTTCCTTTCCTTTTATATAGAGGCTCTCTTTGTTATATATATAGAGGCTCTCTTTTGTATTGCAGTGACAAGAAAATACAATCAATAAAAACAAAACCTATAACGATTTTATTATGGTATCAGAGAGGTCTTCGTGAAGATCCTCTGACCAAAACCAAACCCTACCTATGGCCGGCGATAGTGAAAAATCAGCAGGCAAAACCAAAGAAGGAGGAATCGACCATGATTCTCCATACTATCTCCATCCCTCTGCTTACCCAAGACAGATGCACGTAAACGATGTGCTTAATGACGGTAACTATGCAGATTGGTCTCAGGAGATGCTAAATTTTCTGTTCGCCAAAAACAAAGTCGGGTTCATCAATGGCTCGATCAAGAAACCGGAAGAAGAATCATCCGAGTTCATGCCCTGGATGAGATGTGATGCTATGATCAAAGGTTGGTTACATACGGCAATGGAAAAGGAAATTAGAACCAGCGTAAAATATGCCATGACGGCTCGTGAAATCTGGGTCGACCTGAAGGAAAGGTTCGGGAAGGTGAGCGCACCTAGGGCATATGAATTGAAGCGATCACTCACGTTCACTAAGCAAGATGGAACCTCTGTCTCTGCTTATTATACGAAGCTTTGTGGGATCTGGGATGAAATCCAAAGCGTTCTACCTGTCCCAAAGTGCACCTGCAGCGGGTGTGATTGTGATATAGGGAAGAAGCTTCAACAGCTTAGGGATAAGGAGAGGCTTTATAAGTTTTTGCTTGGTCTGGATGCGAAGTACGGGACGATTCGAACGCAGATTCTTGCCATGAATCCTGTACCGTCCCTTGGAAATGCCTACCACCTCGTGGCTGAAGATGAGCAGCAGCGTGCCATTGCAGGAACCAAAAGACCTTCCTTTGATTCGGTCGCTTTTCAAGCACAAGTTACAGCTAAACGTGACCAAAGTCGCCTGAAACAGAAAGACGTGAAACGGAGCAGCAGTAAACTAGTGGGAAATTGCACAAACTGTGGAAAGGATGGGCACAACAGGGATGGTTGCTTTGAACTCATAGGTTACTCGGATTGGTGGCCGGGAAAAGGCAAGCAAGACAAGGCCAAGCCGTCGGCAGCTTGTGTTGAAGCAGAAAAGAGCCCTATTGCTGGTTTAAGCGACTTTCAATATCAACAATTCTTGAAATTCTTCGGAAACAAAGAAGGTGCGAATGCAGAAGAAAGTGGACCTAAGGCCAACCTAGCAGGTAACATAGATAAAGAAGGTAAGTGGATAGTTGACTCGGGCGCCACCGAGCATATTACTCATAATGATTCCTTACTTAAAAATAAAAGAAAAAGAGGTTACGAGCAACCAGTAACCATACCAAATGGTGAAGTTGTACCAGTCGAAGAAAGAGGAGAATGTGCTCTTCCAAGTGGGGCAATTATTACAGAAGGCCTTCATGTCCCAAAATTTAAATGCAATTTGCTTTCTGATAGTAGATTGTCTAAGGAACTTCAATGTGCTGTTACATTTTTTCCTGAATTTTGTATCATGCAGGACTTGTATTCGAGGACATTGATTGGAGCGGGTGATTGCGAAGATGGTCTCTACAAGATGGTGATGTTTGAAAATAATCGGCATGCTATGATGACTACACAAAGTATGTGGCACAAGAGATTAGGTCACCCATCGAGTTCTAGATTACATCATTTGGATTTTATTAAAAACACTTCTTTGGATTCTAAGGTTTTTTGTGATTCATGTGTTAAAGCTAAGTTTACGAGATTGCCATTTCCAATTAGTGTCACTAAGACAAATGCTTGTTTCGAATTAATACATTGTGACATATGGGGCAAATATCGCACGCCTTCCCTTACACGTGCGAACTATTTTTTAACAATAGTTGATGATTTTAGCCGATCCGTGTGGGTTTTCCTTCTCAAGCACAAGGATCAAGCTAGCATTTGCCTTGTTGACTTTCACAAAATGGTTAAAGTCCAGTTTGAGAAAAATATCAAAAGAATAAGATGTGACAATGGTGGGGAATTTGTTTCAAACAAAATGATTGATTTTTATGCGAGGGAAGGGATTGTGCTTGAAACTTCGTGCCCACATACACCCCAACAGAATGGTGTGATGGAACGAAAACACCGGCACCTGCTAGAAACGGCACGCGCCTTGAAATTCGAAGCCAATCTACCCACAAGATTTTAGGGAGAATGTGTTTTAACAGCAGCACATGTTATAAACCGTTTGCTGTCCGAAGTAATTGAGAACAAAACGCCCTATGAAATCTTACACAACTCAAAACCTGACTATGATCACATGAAGGTTTTTGGTTGTTTAGCTTATTATCTAAACGTTGAGACCAAAGGAGACAAGTTTGAAGTAAGGGGGAGACCGGGCGTTTTCCTTGGGTATCCACCCGGAACCAAAGGATACAAAGTCTACGATCTCCAACATAGAAAAATGGTGATCTCTAGAGATGTCAAATTTTTAGAAAATATTTTCCCTTTTGCGCGAAGCATTACTGAGGAAGAGGAGATCTTTGTTTTCCCTCAAAAATGGGATGATGAAGATGATCTAGACGATAATGGGCTGAACCAAACACGGCCCAATGATAACATTGATGAACCCCCTTCTTCTCTTGATACCGAACCGCAAAAAACCCATGATGGCCCGGATTCATCTGGACCAAATAAAGAAACAAATGAGCCTGCCATGTCAGGCCCAAACCAAGACGAGCAACCTCATCCCGAAAATACCCATGAACCCGTTTGTGATGATTAAAATAAGACGGGGTTTGAAACCGTTAGTGAAACACATGGGCCTACAGTTGAACATGCAAGACCTACACGAAGCAAATCACGACCTGCACGACTTGATGGTTTTGAAGTCAACCTACCCCCATCATTAAACCATACGCAATCATCGCTCCATCAAGACTCCTCCACGGTACATCCCTTAGCACATTTTATTTCCTATGATAATTTTACTAACACTCATAAAGCTTTCTTGACGGCCATTACCACAAATAATGAGCCTAAACACTTCAAGCAAGCTGTGAAGGATGTCAGGTGGATAGAAGCCATGAAGCAAGAGATCCAAGCTCTTGAAGAAAATGAGACTTGGTCTTTAGAAGAACTTCCAAAAGGAAAGAAAGCGATTGATTCGAAATGGGTCTACAAAATCAAGTACAAGCCGAATGGAGATGTTGAGCGGTACAAGGCACGCCTTGTAGCTAAAGGCTGTACACAGATGGAAGGGGTTGATTTCCACAAAACCTTCACTCCTGTTGCAAAGCTAGTGACAGTGCGCACCCTCTTGACCGTCGCTATAAAGCGTGATTGGCATGTTCACCAACTTGATGTGAACAATGCTTTTTTGCATGGCGACTTGAATGAGGATGTTTATATGAAGCTTCCGCAAGGCTTTGGTAAGCAAGATGACAATCGGGTTTGTAAACTCAAGAAGTCCTTGTACGGCCTCAAACAAGCTTCAAGAAATTGGTACCAAAAGTTCACGCATTCCTTATTAGATGTTGGTTTTAAGCAAAGCCACGCTGATCATTCTCTCTTCATTTTCAAAGAAAAAGACGCCTTCGTTGCTGCACTTATTTATGTTGATGATGTTGTTCTTGTTGGAAATGACCCGCACAAAATACAAGCTACCAAGTGATTCCTGGATAAGCGATTTAGCATCAAAGATCTTGGCCCCTTGAAATATTTTCTAGGCATCGAGGCCGCTAAAACAAAGGAAGGTATGGTGTTAAGTCAACGCAAATACACATTGGACATTCTTGAAGATGTTGGCATGACGGGCTGTAGACCGAGTCCTTTCCCCATGGAACAGAATTTAAAGCTTGACAAGTGTGACAAAGCAGCTTGTGTCGATGGTAATCAATACCGTCGATTGATTGGTAGGCTTCTTTATTTACAAGCTACGCGACCTGACATAGCTTATGCGGTCAACATCTTGAGTCAATTCGTCAGTGATCCTAGACAACCTCATATGGAAGCTGCCAATCGTGTCTTGCGTTATTTGAAAGGGACCCCGGGACAAGGCATACTCATTCCTAGAGAAGGCGGAACTAATCTTTTGGCTTATTGTGATTCTGATTGGTTAGGGTGTCCAATAACTCGACGCTCCAGAACTGGTTATTTACTTCTACTTGGAGGAGCTCCCGTTTCCTAGATGACAAAAAAGCAGTCCGTAGTTTCCAAATCCTCAGCAGAAGCCGAATAACGGGCCAGGTCTAATGCGGTTAGTGAAATCTTGTGGATGAGGTGGCTTTTAGGTGAACTTGACATGGCACCTGTCGGACCAACTGAATTGTTTTGTGACAATCAAGCTGCCCGTCACATAGCCAACAACCCAGTCTTTCATGAACGCACCAAACACGTTGAAATGGATTGCTATTTTGTGCGGGAAAGAGTTGACTCCATGGAAATTTGTCCCATGCCCATAGCTACCAAAGATCAAATCGCTGACGTTCTTACGAAGGCTTTAGGAGCCAATTCTCTTCGTTTTTGTCACAACTCGTAAATTCTGGTCTTTTCCCGAACTTTCACATTTACTATTCACCGGTTACTATTCATCGATCACTATTCATCATTTTACTATTCATCATTTTTGAGGTCAGTTTGATATTCTGGGAAGCGTTTTAAAATTTTACTATTCATAAAACACTATTCATCTCCGGAGAAAATTTGTCATTTATACGTGGGTTGCGTCATTTTTGTAAACGTACGATTATTAAACTAATAAACGTTATCTTATGAACTATTATTTTGAATAATTGATCCGATAATCCCAACTATGGTCCTAACACATTTTTATACTCATAATAATAATATAAAAATTATATTATTAATTTACCCGGTGTTTTCAAATCAACTGTTACGTTTTCCGGTCGAAGCTTATAACTTCGTCGGTTTGCGATATTTCAACCCGATCATTATTTTAACTTCCGATTCTCATCAGGAATATTATTTTATAACTTTTACAACTTCGTCGTATCTTATTTCACCTCGGTAATATTTATTTTTAGTTAACTCGGTACCCGATAACACCTAATACTCCTCAACTCCTACCTAAACCTTACAACTATAAGACAACCTTATTAATTAGCACACAAACCTCACTTTCCCCTCCCTAAAATCCTCCCAATGCCCCCCACTAGGTCCTAATGCATGTGATTACTTGCCATAAAATATCTATACTTCATTTTTCATATTACCACATATACCAAAAACTAGCAAAATACTCTCTTCTCTTTCTCTCTTTTGTGTGGATCGGCCAAGGATGAACCAACAAGAAGAAACCATTTATTTTTGGAGATCAAGTCTTATTCAAGCTTAGTTAGTGTTCCTTGTTGGGGTTTTGTGGTAAAACCCTAGGTTATTATACATTTTCTCATCCAATCATCAAGTAAGCTTCAAGATCACTTGTTGATCTTTCCATACTTTCATTTTTCTAGTTTCATGTTGTTTATTCAAGATCCATATGCATATGTTAGTTTATACCACTCTATTTATACTTTTTATAACTTTGAAACTCTAGAAATGGATTATAGTTAGATCCACTTGATTTGTGATGTTTAGGAACCCATGACACCCTAAGAAGGTGTATGGTAAGATTAGACTAGATTTGTGGTGATTGAAAGTGGTTTGGTTGGATTAGAAACTAGATTGGAACACTAGAAATGATTTTTGAAACTACATATTAACCTACTGTCCTTAAAATGAAAACGTGGCCAACTCAGTGGGTTTGGGGTAATTTTTGACCAAAGATTTAGAAAATACTTTTAAAAACGAAACTTTTGGCGAAAGAACGGATTAAAACGAGTTTATAACGAAGGAGATATGAATTTTTCAATATTAACGACGAAAATTATATTTTCTGAAAACTGCATGCTGTTTGGCATTTTTAGACGGACAAATAGAGGCGTTAAACGTAACCTAGAGGAGCCGAGCTATTGAAAATATATTAGTATATACTAAAACGAATCCGTGGATATAAAGAACGTAGAAAACAAGCTTAAAACGACCAAGATATACACTTTTGAAACTAGGCGAACTATATATATATTTGACAACTTCTAATAGCACATATTCTCTTAAGTTATGGAAACACTATAAATCAACACCAACGCTTATTTTCAAACTACGAGTGGTATAGGCTTCATGTGCATGTACATTCATCGCATCCCCTCATAATTTAAGTAGATCGTATCATTCGTTCATTATAGGTCGCGGTTAGAGATCGAACCTCATTTCTGTGTATCCCCTTTTGTCATCGTAGCTATCGTACCAGGTGAGTCATAGCCCCTACTCTTTTAAATTTTTTTGTCAACTTTTGGGGGAGAATACATGCTCGTTTTTACTTGAACTATTACTTGACTCTTTAAACATGGTTTTGACTTGAACTTTATTATGAACTTATGACTTGTCTTGACCTTTTGAACTTGACTTAAACTTTTGAACTTATGTACCGTACGTACTTTGACTTAAAGTCTCCCTTGTTCGGAGCAACGTTATAAAGTCTCCCATGTTCGGAGCAACGCTAAAGTCTCTCATGTTCAGAGCATCCTAATAAATCTCGCCATGGTGGAGTGACTAATAATTCTTCACCAAGTCGGTGGAGTGACTAATAATTCTTTGCCTAGGTGGCGGAGTGACTAGAAGTCTCCCATGTTCGGAGCAACATTATAAAGTCTCCCTTGTTCGGAGCGGCCTTGACTTATTATTGACCACGGGTGCTTGACTACTAGACCTAAACTATTTTAGCAGTGGGTTGTGAACACACAGGTTACAAGTCTCTTATAGCGGGACTTGTAACTGAGTGGATTTACGATGCCTTTGCTGTGTGATCATTTTTCTATATACTTTATTTGTTAAACAAACTCTATGAACTCACCAACCTCGTGTTGACACTTTAGCATGTATTTTCAGGTTTTAACCTATGGCACGCTACAGGAGGTTTTGGCAGGGCATGGCATGGTCATAGAAGACTCTGATTATTAATTTGGGGACCGTTTTAAACTATTTTAAGGGCCTACTTCCGCACTACTTTTAACGATGTAAATTTAGCATTTTTGATTAAACGATTTTATTCTAAATGATTAAAGTGAAAACCATTTTTGTACTTGTGTTGTAGTATCAATTGAGTTACACCCCAGCTACACGTATGCTTCCGCTGGACCCGATTTTGGGGGTGTGACAGATTGGTATCAGAGCTTTGGCTATAGCGAACTAAGTGTTTTTAAAACCTAGACTATAGCTACTTTTACTAAAAACTTAACCCTATGACCGTCACGTGCCTGCCTGCCAAGATGATGCCTCACTTGTGGTTTGTTGCTGACTTAGGTAATGAGATTTGTGTCTCATTATCTGGTATATTATGTTCATTTATTCTAATTGATTTCTATCATTGTTTTTCATATAAGCATGTTCACGTATCATATATGTCACCCTGTTATGTTTCTCCTTGCATAGTTTCATCTTTTGACGTCGAGTTTGGTCACCTGCCTTAGTCTTTCTGAACGTCTTGGTCTTTGTGAAGGACATAGTATTAGTATAACCGAGCTGAGTATTTCAAAATTCATGGAACCTCGGTGGAATATAGACTAGTCACCTATATTCAACCCGGGATAGTGGGACATAGGCTGACTACCTATATCCGACTCAGAAATGAATTTTGCAACACTGAGAATGGTTATAATAAAATTTTGTCCGTATTGAATCCTCTACTCAATTTCCAAATGTTTCATTATGTGTGTGTATACCCTCGTTGTCAGAACGCTTATACTTTTCATCACCTCGTGAACCGCCGCCTGGAAACACGTCAACTTGTCATTTTATCTCATGAATCTTCACCTTTATAACACTTCGGAGACCAACGTTAACTGAACTTCGGGACGAAGTTCCTTAAGGAGTAGAGACTGTCACAACTCGTAAATTCTGGTCTTTTCCCGAACTTTCACATTTACTATTCACCGGTTACTATTCATCGATCACTATTCATCATTTTACTATTCATCGTTTTTGAGGTCAGTTTGATATTCTGGGAAGCGTTTTAAAATTTTACTATTCATAAAACACTATTCATCTCCGGAGAAAATTTGTCATTTATACGTGGGTTGCGTCATTTTTGTAAACGTACGATTATTAAACTAATAAACGTTATCTTATGAACTATTATTTTGAATAATTGATCCGATAATCCCAACTATGGTCCTAACACATTTTTATACTCATAATAATAATATAAAAATTATATTATTAATTTACCCGGTGTTTTCAAATCAACTGTTACGTTTTCCGGTCGAAGCTTATAACTTCGTCGGTTTGCGATATTTCAACCCGATCATTATTTTAACTTCCGATTCTCATCAGGAATATTATTTTATAACTTTTACAACTTCGTCGTATCTTATTTCACCTCGGTAATATTTATTTTTAGTTAACTCGGTACCCGATAACACCTAATACTCCTCAACTCCTACCTAAACCTTACAACTATAAGACAACCTTATTAATTAGCACACAAACCTCACTTTCCCCTCCCTAAAATCCTCCCAATGCCCCCCACTAGGTCCTAATGCATGTGATTACTTGCCATAAAATATCTATACTTCATTTTTCATATTACCACATATACCAAAAACTAGCAAAATACTCTCTTCTCTTTCTCTCTTTTGTGTGGATCGGCCAAGGATGAACCAACAAGAAGAAACCATTTATTTTTGGAGATCAAGTCTTATTCAAGCTTAGTTAGTGTTCCTTGTTGGGGTTTTGTGGTAAAACCCTAGGTTATTATACATTTTCTCATCCAATCATCAAGTAAGCTTCAAGATCACTTGTTGATCTTTCCATACTTTCATTTTTCTAGTTTCATGTTGTTTATTCAAGATCCATATGCATATGTTAGTTTATACCACTCTATTTATACTTTTTATAACTTTGAAACTCTAGAAATGGATTATAGTTAGATCCACTTGATTTGTGATGTTTAGGAACCCATGACACCCTAAGAAGGTGTATGGTAAGATTAGACTAGATTTGTGGTGATTGAAAGTGGTTTGGTTGGATTAGAAACTAGATTGGAACACTAGAAATGATTTTTGAAACTACATATTAACCTACTGTCCTTAAAATGAAAACGTGGCCAACTCAGTGGGTTTGGGGTAATTTTTGACCAAAGATTTAGAAAATACTTTTAAAAACGAAACTTTTGGCGAAAGAACGGATTAAAACGAGTTTATAACGAAGGAGATATGAATTTTTCAATATTAACGACGAAAATTATATTTTCTGAAAACTGCATGCTGTTTGGCATTTTTAGACGGACAAATAGAGGCGTTAAACGTAACCTAGAGGAGCCGAGCTATTGAAAATATATTAGTATATACTAAAACGAATCCGTGGATATAAAGAACGTAGAAAACAAGCTTAAAACGACCAAGATATACACTTTTGAAACTAGGCGAACTATATATATATTTGACAACTTCTAATAGCACATATTCTCTTAAGTTATGGAAACACTATAAATCAACACCAACGCTTATTTTCAAACTACGAGTGGTATAGGCTTCATGTGCATGTACATTCATCGCATCCCCTCATAATTTAAGTAGATCGTATCATTCGTTCATTATAGGTCGCGGTTAGAGATCGAACCTCATTTCTGTGTATCCCCTTTTGTCATCGTAGCTATCGTACCAGGTGAGTCATAGCCCCTACTCTTTTAAATTTTTTTGTCAACTTTTGGGGGAGAATACATGCTCGTTTTTACTTGAACTATTACTTGACTCTTTAAACATGGTTTTGACTTGAACTTTATTATGAACTTATGACTTGTCTTGACCTTTTGAACTTGACTTAAACTTTTGAACTTATGTACCGTACGTACTTTGACTTAAAGTCTCCCTTGTTCGGAGCAACGTTATAAAGTCTCCCATGTTCGGAGCAACGCTAAAGTCTCTCATGTTCAGAGCATCCTAATAAATCTCGCCATGGTGGAGTGACTAATAATTCTTCACCAAGTCGGTGGAGTGACTAATAATTCTTTGCCTAGGTGGCGGAGTGACTAGAAGTCTCCCATGTTCGGAGCAACATTATAAAGTCTCCCTTGTTCGGAGCGGCCTTGACTTATTATTGACCACGGGTGCTTGACTACTAGACCTAAACTATTTTAGCAGTGGGTTGTGAACACACAGGTTACAAGTCTCTTATAGCGGGACTTGTAACTGAGTGGATTTACGATGCCTTTGCTGTGTGATCATTTTTCTATATACTTTATTTGTTAAACAAACTCTATGAACTCACCAACCTCGTGTTGACACTTTAGCATGTATTTTCAGGTTTTAACCTATGGCACGCTACAGGAGGTTTTGGCAGGGCATGGCATGGTCATAGAAGACTCTGATTATTAATTTGGGGACCGTTTTAAACTATTTTAAGGGCCTACTTCCGCACTACTTTTAACGATGTAAATTTAGCATTTTTGATTAAACGATTTTATTCTAAATGATTAAAGTGAAAACCATTTTTGTACTTGTGTTGTAGTATCAATTGAGTTACACCCCAGCTACACGTATGCTTCCGCTGGACCCGATTTTGGGGGTGTGACAGATTGGTATCAGAGCTTTGGCTATAGCGAACTAAGTGTTTTTAAAACCTAGACTATAGCTACTTTTACTAAAAACTTAACCCTATGACCGTCACGTGCCTGCCTGCCAAGATGATGCCTCACTTGTGGTTTGTTGCTGACTTAGGTAATGAGATTTGTGTCTCATTATCTGGTATATTATGTTCATTTATTCTAATTGATTTCTATCATTGTTTTTCATATAAGCATGTTCACGTATCATATATGTCACCCTGTTATGTTTCTCCTTGCATAGTTTCATCTTTTGACGTCGAGTTTGGTCACCTGCCTTAGTCTTTCTGAACGTCTTGGTCTTTGTGAAGGACATAGTATTAGTATAACCGAGCTGAGTATTTCAAAATTCATGGAACCTCGGTGGAATATAGACTAGTCACCTATATTCAACCCGGGATAGTGGGACATAGGCTGACTACCTATATCCGACTCAGAAATGAATTTTGCAACACTGAGAATGGTTATAATAAAATTTTGTCCGTATTGAATCCTCTACTCAATTTCCAAATGTTTCATTATGTGTGTGTATACCCTCGTTGTCAGAACGCTTATACTTTTCATCACCTCGTGAACCGCCGCCTGGAAACACGTCAACTTGTCATTTTATCTCATGAATCTTCACCTTTATAACACTTCGGAGACCAACGTTAACTGAACTTCGGGACGAAGTTCCTTAAGGAGTAGAGACTGTCACAACTCGTAAATTCTGGTCTTTTCCCGAACTTTCACATTTACTATTCACCGGTTACTATTCATCGATCACTATTCATCATTTTACTATTCATCGTTTTTTAGGTCAGTTTGATATTCTGGGAAGCGTTTTAAAATTTTACTATTCATAAAACACTATTCATCTCCGGAGAAAATTTGTCATTTATACGTGGGTTGCGTCATTTTTGTAAACGTACGATTATTAAACTAATAAACGTTATCTTATGAACTATTATTTTGAATAATTGATCCGATAATCCCAACTATGGTCCTAACACATTTTTATACTCATAATAATAATATAAAAATTATATTATTAATTTACCCGGTGTTTTCAAATCAACTGTTACGTTTTCCGGTCGAAGCTTATAACTTCGTCGGTTTGCGATATTTCAACCCGATCATTATTTTAACTTCCGATTCTCATCAGGAATATTATTTTATAACTTTTACAACTTCGTCGTATCTTATTTCACCTCGGTAATATTTATTTTTAGTTAACTCGGTACCCGATAACACCTAATACTCCTCAACTCCTACCTAAACCTTACAACTATAAGACAACCTTATTAATTAGCACACAAACCTCACTTTCCCCTCCCTAAAATCCTCCCAATGCCCCCCACTAGGTCCTAATGCATGTGATTACTTGCCATAAAATATCTATACTTCATTTTTCATATTACCACATATACCAAAAACTAGCAAAATACTCTCTTCTCTTTCTCTCTTTTGTGTGGATCGGCCAAGGATGAACCAACAAGAAGAAACCATTTATTTTTGGAGATCAAGTCTTATTCAAGCTTAGTTAGTGTTCCTTGTTGGGGTTTTGTGGTAAAACCCTAGGTTATTATACATTTTCTCATCCAATCATCAAGTAAGCTTCAAGATCACTTGTTGATCTTTCCATACT
Organism: Artemisia argyi; assembly: GCA_030686995.1. Taxonomy (NCBI): domain Eukaryota; kingdom Viridiplantae; phylum Streptophyta; class Magnoliopsida; order Asterales; family Asteraceae; genus Artemisia; species Artemisia argyi. Next base: position 37,491,334 of record CM060707.1, on the reverse strand, counting down.
TTCATTTTTCTAGTTTCATGTTGTTTATTCAAGATCCATATGCATATGTTAGTTTATACCACTCTATTTATACTTTTTATAACTTTGAAACTCTAGAAATGGATTATAGTTAGATCCACTTGATTTGTGATGTTTAGGAACCCATGACACCCTAAGAAGGTGTATGGTAAGATTAGACTAGATTTGTGGTGATTGAAAGTGGTTTGGTTGGATTAGAAACTAGATTGGAACACTAGAAATGATTTTTGAAACTACATATTAACCTACTGTCCTTAAAATGAAAACGTGGCCAACTCAGTGGGTTTGGGGTAATTTTTGACCAAAGATTTAGAAAATACTTTTAAAAACGAAACTTTTGGCGAAAGAACGGATTAAAACGAGTTTATAACGAAGGAGATATGAATTTTTCAATATTAACGACGAAAATTATATTTTCTGAAAACTGCATGCTGTTTGGCATTTTTAGACGGACAAATAGAGGCGTTAAACGTAACCTAGAGGAGCCGAGCTATTGAAAATATATTAGTATATACTAAAACGAATCCGTGGATATAAAGAACGTAGAAAACAAGCTTAAAACGACCAAGATATACACTTTTGAAACTAGGCGAACTATATATATATTTGACAACTTCTAATAGCACATATTCTCTTAAGTTATGGAAACACTATAAATCAACACCAACGCTTATTTTCAAACTACGAGTGGTATAGGCTTCATGTGCATGTACATTCATCGCATCCCCTCATAATTTAAGTAGATCGTATCATTCGTTCATTATAGGTCGCGGTTAGAGATCGAACCTCATTTCTGTGTATCCCCTTTTGTCATCGTAGCTATCGTACCAGGTGAGTCATAGCCCCTACTCTTTTAAATTTTTTTGTCAACTTTTGGGGGAGAATACATGCTCGTTTTTACTTGAACTATTACTTGACTCTTTAAACATGGTTTTGACTTGAACTTTATTATGAACTTATGACTTGTCTTGACCTTTTGAACTTGACTTAAACTTTTGAACTTATGTACCGTACGTACTTTGACTTAAAGTCTCCCTTGTTCGGAGCAACGTTATAAAGTCTCCCATGTTCGGAGCAACGCTAAAGTCTCTCCTGTTCAGAGCATCCTAATAAATCTCGCCATGGTGGAGTGACTAATAATTCTTCACCAAGTCGGTGGAGTGACTAATAATTCTTTGCCTAGGTGGCGGAGTGACTTGAAGTCTCCCATGTTCGGAGCAACATTATAAAGTCTCCCTTGTTCGGAGCGGCCTTGACTTATTATTGACCACGGGTGCTTGACTACTAGACCTAAACTATTTTAGCAGTGGGTTGTGAACACACAGGTTACAAGTCTCTTATGGCGGGACTTGTAACTGAGTGGATTTACGATGCCTTTGCTGTGTGATCATTTTTCTATATACTTTATTTGTTAAACAAACTCTATGAACTCACCAACCTCGTGTTGACACTTTAGCATGTATTTTCAGGTTTTAACCTATGGCACGCTACAGGAGGTTTTGGCAGGGCATGGCATGGTCATAGAAGACTCTGATTATTAATTTGGGGACCGTTTTAAACTATTTTAAGGGCCTACTTCCGCACTACTTTTAACGATGTAAATTTAGCATTTTTGATTAAACGATTTTATTCTAAATGATTAAAGTGAAAACCATTTTTGTACTTGTGTTGTAGTATCAATTGAGTTACACCCCAGCTACACGTATGCTTCCGCTGGACCCGATTTTGGGAGTGTGACAGTTTTCTACTGTGCAAGTTGGGTGTTCAGAATCTTCACGCTCCAACTTGAGGGAGAGTATAGGATATATTATGCAATATTCTACCCTGATTTGGCTCCAAGATTATTGCTCCTAATTTATTTCCTTTCCTTTAATATAGAGGCTCTCTTTGTTATATATAGAGGCTATCTTTTGTATTGCAGTGACAAGAAAATACAATCAATAAAAACAAAACCTATAACGATTTTATTAAGCCAAACCATTACACATTAGACAAAACTACCAATTCCACAAAAGGATAAACCTCGTACATGCAATCTTTGTATATATGATCCTTCTTTCTTTTCAATCTTGAATAAGACGGCAACATCAAAAAACCCGATCGTTTGCCAAAAGAATCATGGAATATTGTGATCAATTTATCCCCTTCTTTCAATCTAGAATTTAACTACAACATTATGAAACCAATAATTCTCCAAAATAGTGATTAAATATTAAAAACGGTTTTGTAGGTAGAATCAGAAGCACACGTGTTCTTGAAAAGGCTATTTGAAAGACATGTAACCCTTGTATAAGACACGTCTTAGCCAAACTTTACAGAGAAACGACATCGTTTTGCACCTAAGTTGTAACCAAACATGAAATGGTGCAGTTCTAAACCCATCATAGAATAAAAAAATAATAATACAAAATGGCGTTGTTTTGGAGCCTTTTAAAACGGCGCTGTTTCTCACGGTAAATGTATAACATAGTAATGATTAGATGAGTTATTACATGTAATTTTTTATTTGGTTAAAAAGATAAATAAAAAGAAAGTTATTACATGTAAATTTTATTTGGTTAAAAAGATAAATAAAAAGAAAATGTATGAGGATAAACCCTTCGTGAAACCATAAGCGCCTTTGTCAGCTATTCTTCTTTTTGTGCTTTATTTCATTGTTATATTTTTTTAGTACTCACAAAAATCAATCTCTCACACTAAAAATACAAGTGAATTCCTCAAACACCTCAAAGCAAAACTTATATTCACTGCTGAATGAGTTTTACTTTTTACGTTGAAAAGCAGAATTTAAACTAAATATTATTGGCAAGTACATAATTAAGTTCACAAACTAGTAAAACAACGAACTTCAATACTTTTTTGCGATGTAAGAAGCTTATTCTATTATTACCCCCTCACAATTCTCGTAATCAGTTTGACCAGGGTAACTCTGTGAAATTGAAGCTGCCGCAAGACGTTCCTCGAGCCAACAATGAAGAGCTGAAACCCAACTTTTGATTCACTAGGTCGAAGCACAAAAAATTATTCTCCATCTGATAAGTCCCAATCACAATAGCATCCTTAGCTCGTGAGCCACCACTGAGAAATGCTAGACAAGAGAACCCGTTCCCAACATCCTTCATCGAATTTTCTTTAGAAATCGTCCAGATTTTCCCACTTTCGGTTTCTAGATCAATATTAGGAAAAGATGAAATCGCGCTAGATTTAACACATAGACTAAAGGGCTTAACCGCATTTACTTTAGGATTAATGTTTGCTGTTGCCTTTGAAAAACTTGTCATAAATGCCTTATAGATTTGATAGACCGGTTTCGTGCTAAACTTTCTTCATGGAAAGCAAACTTGCTCTCTATTGGTGGCGTTTAACTCTTATCAAAGCTGTGCTAGGAAGTATTGGCATATATTATATGTCGATCTTTAAATGTCCAGAATCTGTTCTTAAAACGTTAGAATCCATTCGGGCTTCATTCTTTTGGGGAGGTAGCGGGGATAAACGAAAAATGGCGTGGATTAAATGGGAGAATGTTTTGGCGTCGTTTGATAAGGGTGGTTTAGAGATCGGCAGTCTGAAAGCTTTTAATCTAGCTCTTCTTCAAAAATGGCGATGGCGTTTCGTTCATAACCCGAATTCTCTTTGGGTTCAAGTGATAAAAGCTATACATGGGGATGATGTTGGGTTAGAATTGAGAGGTTGCAACTGTAGTGGTATTTGGTCTTCTATTATTTTTTCCTATTCTAATTTACATGCTCGCGATATCATTCCTTCCTACACTTTATGCCGTAAGGTGGGTGATGGTATGTCCATTCGTTTTTGGAAAGATAATTGGGTTGGAGATGGACCTTTGAGTTCTAGATATAACAGATTATATCACTTAGATTTTAATGCTAATTGCGTGCTTGCGGATCGTATATCCAATGATGAGTGGGTTTGGAATTGGAATAGACAAAGTATAGGTAGTCGAAATGAATCTGCTCTTGAAGTTTTGGTTTCGGAGTTAGGGTATGTCTCTTTGAGCAATCGTCCCGATGCTTGGTCTTGGAGGATTTCGGATGATGATAGTTTCTCTGTCCAATCCACAAGATCTCATATTGACAACATTTTACTGCCTTCGTTAAGTCCAAGTGGTCTAAGCTTTTGCCTCGTAAGGTAAATGTTTTCATCTGGCGTCTCATTCTGGATAGACTACCTAATCGTTTAAATCTTTCTTTGCGGGGGCTAGACATTTCTTCTATTGCATGCCCATTGTGCAACATGGGTATGGAATCTAACGATCATGTTTTTTTTGGTTGCGATACGGCTAGTAGCTTGTGGCGCCTTATTCGAGTGTGGACTGATATTAATATGCCTATTTTTTCCTCATGGTTCGATTGGTTACATTGGCTAGATAATTGGAGTGCTTCAAAGGACTCTAAAGACCGTGTGTATGTTATTTATGCTGCTTCTTTGTGGGTTTTATGGCGATATCGAAATAGCATTACTTTTAATTCTCATCCTACGAGGAAAAGTGATCTTTTCGATTCTATTCGTTTATTTTCTTTCTCTTGGCTTAAGTTTAGAGGCCATAAGGTAAATTGTTGGAACTCTTGGCTTAATAAGCCATTGTAATATCTTTTCTAGCTCCTTGCTAGAGAGCTTTTGTTTTTATTGAAATCATTGTTCAAAAAAAAAAAAAAAAAAAAAAAGTACTAAGTTTTACTGACTGGCTTTTAAGGGTCGGTAAAGCAACTGGCGCCCCTTTGACTAAAATTTGATTCAAATGAATATAAAATCCAAGCGATTTAGAATCCTTTCTAATCGTCGGAGTATAAGAAAGAAAGCTTCTAAGATCAACTTTGGGTAAATTTCTAAAGTAAAAAGGCCCGTCGCCTATGAATGCTACACCGACAGCCGATGAACCCGTCGCTAAACATAGCGCGAATTTATCAGCTACATCAGGATCGTTAAGTTGTTTAGGAAAAGCCAATGCGGACCACGAAAAAGCCGCAACTCCATAAACATCTTTCGGCAAAGAGGATAACAAATTTTTAGGTGCACATGATATCACCATCTAGGTTCCAAACGGAAAGTTCGCACCCCAAGTTGGGTTGCGACCATCCGTTGAAATAAATTGTCACTAAATCTGTCGTGAGCTGTGATAATTTGCATGTTTTCGAGATAGGATTTGATGGGTTAACCGCACATATATCACAGCCATATTTTGCTGTGATATTGAGCGACGGGCACGTAGAATTGACTTTAAAAGACCGTGCTTCTTTGCATAAAGGGTTGTCACACCTTAAAGGAAACCTACATCCTTCCTCTAATCCACATGCTACATCAGGTGGGTTGAACAACACGCAATCTTTCCATACGAAAGGTGCGTCAAGATCAACTAGTAGGCAGTGGCGAAGCTTGGAATTTTTAAGTGGAGGGTTGGGATCTAATTTTTTTTTTCCTAAGGCTATATTTCAGGTATACCGAAATTTTCGAGGGGTCGAAACCGAATATACCGAAATTTTTCTATACGAAAACTATATACCCCCTACATCGCAAAAAAATTTTCGGGGGTCAGGCGCCCCCCCCCCCCTCCCGGCCCCTTAAAAGCTACGCCACTGCTAGTAGGTATGCTGTTGTGTCCGAGTCTGGCACCCGAAACGTATAAGAAACTTTGTGGAGAGATGTTGATGCATCCTTGACTATGGGTATAACTGAGGTATTGAAAGGTGTAGATTGGGATACGACATTATGAAAGAAGGATAACGTGATGAGGAAAATATATTTACGAGATACATTTTAAGTTTCTAACAATGAAACGAATTGAATGTGCATGGTGTAGTTGGTAAGATTATATATACGGGCATACGGCCATAGTATTGTCAACTTGGATAATAAATTGGAAAATGTATAGCTGTAACATTTTTTTTTTTAATTTTTTTTTTAATTGTGCTGCATCAGTAAATTGATTGCATTAAACACTCAAAAGTCAAAACTATGTGTGGAAAAGTTGACCAGCAGCATATGTGGAGACATATGATTTTTTATAATTACTACGATTCGGAACAACTGGTTGGGCAACTGAAAATAATAATAATAATAATAATAATAATAATGATAAAATAATAATAATAAATAATAAATAATAATAATAATGTATGTTTAGCAGGATTAACTTTTCTATAGCTAGAAGCGTAGGAGCCAATTTAGTATCTCGGCTCTCCACTAACTTCTCGTAAATCCTATTAGTTTATAATAAAGTTATGTTTATTAAACAATAATAATAATAATAATAATAATAAGGCAGGAAAAATTACACATTAGTCCGCCAAGTCGGTGTTATTTTCAGATTTAGTCTTAAAATCGTCAAGATTACACTGATAGTCCCCAACCTTTTCATTTTGCTTCATTGAGGATCCAAAATTCTAACGCTTGTTTAAAAATCTTGTTAGCTAGCTGCGAGGGTTTTTCGTCTTTTTGGCATTTCTTCTATATCACTAATAGTACCAGACATTTCCTATTGTCGAAAAAAAAAAAAACAAAACAAAAACAAAAACAAAAACAAAAACATGTAATCCAAACACACACCTCTATTCAACATCTCCTCCACCACCACCATCATTACCATTTACCTCAAATTAAAAACTTATAAACGAATTCTTACAACACAAATCTTCCCGAACTCATTTCATATATTTTGATCACTCTACAACATATACACTTGTATCACTTTCTCCCTAACACACACTTGATGCTATATATATTCTTTTCAAAAAAAAAATCAATTAATATCTTAAGTAAGTTTATATGTCTGTTTAAAAATACCCGGTACAAAGTCAACTATCCAAGGGAGAACCAGTCAAGTGCAATGGATCTATAGTGTTTTGCCAAGTACATGGTTTACCCGGTCAAAACTGAATGGGTTCATATCTCGAAGTGTGTGCTGTTTACATCGATCATATGCTGTAGTGAAAGTATAATAATCGTAGTTATAGTAGATTATGATGTTAACCTTTGCAAGTTTTATGATCACTTGTTACAGAGATATTTAGTTAACTTGTAATTACACACGGGTGACCTAACACTTGCACCGAGGATGCGTCCTCACCTATTACAGCAGGGTCGTCCTGTGGATTTCGGGTGCCCTAGGCAATCACGAAAACTAGGCCCCTAATTCAAGCAAAATATAATTATATATACCAAAAAACTCATCAGTACTTTAAATGTTGTTATAATTAACAAAATTACATATTTGTTTTACAAAAGATACTCCATGTAAGTAAACAGAAGGAATAAAGTATAATTTAAAAAAAGCAAAACTCATACAGACTTTATAAGACAATTTGGAAAGCCATGATCAAATTGATATAATTAATTATGATGAATACTTTTAACATCCCAACCAAAATGATATAAAACATATGTGAATAATAAAAATACTTTGCTATCTTATGTAGATTCCTAACTAGTAAGCAAATACGTAATTACTTAATCATAACATCAAAGATAAACTCGGCAAAATCAATACTAAGAATCCAAAATTTTGATGTATTACCTTTAAATAGCCAACATTTAAGGGTGACGATCCGGTTTCTTTTTCCATGTTATATCACTTATTTGCAGTTTTGCACTATGTACGCGATGACCAGGTAAAGGTGAAACAAATCATAAAAACTGATTACGTATTCTGATATTACTAGCAGGGTATTCGCGCGTTGCAGCGGCGAGTACCCTGAAATAAAAAATCTCGATAAATAATAAATTTAAGGATATCAAGAATTTCATATAACTCGTGCCCGTTCGGACTCGAACCCGTTGGCCCATGCCTGTTCGGTCTCGAGCCCGTTTGGTCCGCGCCCATTCGGGCTCAAGCCCATTTGGCCCATTGCTTATTCGGGCTTGAATATTTGTATACTATGTTTTATTATTTATAGTATTGAAATTTAATGCAAGAATTGTGTGTAATTTGGTTGTATAATATGTTTGATAATTTGTATTTCTTATATAACGGGTGTTTTAATAACTGTATTAATTGTATTTATTGATCAGTTAAATAATTGACTACATTAAATAGCATTAATGCGGTATTTTGTTGTACAATGTGCTTCTTGTCTTGTACATCTAAAAATTATGTGCATTAAAGTGTTATACACTATATTTCTTTTCTTGTAAGTAGTAGTTAGTATAGTCATTAATAACATTGACCATTTTAATAGCATTAATGTTATAAGTCTGAAAATGATATCATGCTTATTTTGTTGTACATTATGCTTATTTTGTTGTAAATCTGAAAATTGTTTGCAGCTATTGTACATTGTGCTTAAATTGTTGTAATTTTTTGTGAATGGGTGTTTTTAATAGCATTAATGTTATTTGATAGAATTTGAGTCTTAAAATGACACCACGCTTTATTTTGTTGTACAATATTCTTACTTTGTTGTATTCCTGAAAATTAGGTGCATTAAAGTGTAATAAACAATGCTTAATTTCTTGTAAGTCTTCAAATTTTGGAGAGAGAGTCATTCATGTTTTATATGTAGTATAGATTAAGTGTTTTATTGGGCTTAAAAAAAGGTATTTATGGGTATAATGGGCTTCGTAGAAAAGTGGTGCCCCTCAAAATAGTTGAGCCCTGTGCGCTGGCCCATGTTGCACATGCCCAAAACCGCGCTTGTATTACAGTGACCCATATAGACGCACCCAGAGGCGGCATTAACAATATATATTAAAAATCAACATCTGCGACGTCGTATTGCTCCGGGCTTTTCCCGCCAAAAAAACTGGGCTGCCATCGATCCATTGCAAAAGGTCCAAAAAGTAGGCAGATCCAAATCTTATTAGCTCAATCCGGTTCATGGGTACAAATGATAGCGCTTGATAGCGCTAGAACATTCTACACACACAGTCAAATCAGATAATCAACACGCGTAATCTCACCAGGTAATACATATCATGAAATTTTGGAGCTTTAGATTTATTTAGGTTTGACAATCGCTGTTCTTCAAAGATTTTGTTCAAAACATTAATTTTTAGGGTTTGGTTTCTTTGTTTCTTGGCTCAGGATTCCTTTTATTTGTGGCTATAGGAATTTTGGTGACGCTTTGAGGATGATTTTACAGTGGCTACTGTGATTATTGGCTAAAGGAAGAGCTGGGTTTTACGAAGGTGTTTTAATCATCAGGTAGGTTTTTATTTACCTAATAATTCATGTCTTTTAGATTCAGATATGTATATAAAAAAAAGTATGGGGTTTTGGTTTTTTATGTTTTGATGGATTGGAATTTGAGTTTATTTACAAAAAATTAGGGGTTTTGTTTGTATGTTTTTGACCAATACTCAATCCAGGTTCCTGGTGTTTCTCGATGATAAAAAGGTATACTCTTTTTATTTTTATATAAAGGTCTACTCTTTGTGTTTGGTTTTTTAAGCTTTCAGATAATCCAATTAAAAAACACAAGGAGCTTTAGAGGCTATTTTTGGTTGGTTCATTATTTGTTATTTGTGATGGAATTTGCTTTGGATGGATGCAGATTGGAAATAAGGATGGATTGAGAAAGAGTGAATGCAAGACGTATGAGCAGTTGCAGTGGGAAAAGTCAAACCACACTCTGAGAGGAGCTGCACTAAGGAGAGATGTTGGAGGCTATTTTTGTTGCAAATTTGCTGTTGGAAATGAATAAAAAGGCAGTCTCGCAGGAGTTTGTTAACTTTAGAGAAGTCGAGTTGATGCGTGTTAGGTCTCTATTGCATGTTTGTCAGCTATCTCTCAAATACACTATTCAGTTTCAAGACTGCTGCAAAGAAGGTCTCAAACATAACATTGAAGTAACTGGTAAGAGCTAATCTCTACTTTTGTGTTACATAATTTTTTTTAATTATTAATTTTAGCTGTTTGTAGTGTGTGTGTGTGTGTGATGTGCTAAAATATTTATTCGTTATGTGGCTCATAAGAATTAGGTTTTTGTTTTAATTTAGGGTTTTTTGTGAAATTAGGGGTATTTAGGATTAGGATTTAGGAAGTGATTATTTGATTATTCGGCATGTTTTTGTTAGCTTATTATAAGGTTTATAGGCTTATTTGAAAAGCTGGCTCTTTCGAGCTTATTGGCTTACACCTATAAAAGAGTGGCCCTATTGACTTTTCAAAAATCTAAATAAGCCCATTAACGTGATAAATAGGTTAAAAGTATCATTTTTGCATTTTTATGAAATTATTTTCATTTTTGGTTTTCCGTAATGGAATCGGATTACAATACATGGGTTAGAAAGAAGAGAGAGGGCCTTAAATCCAGTGATTCGGATGAATTTTGTAGGCAGCTTCAACCTGCTTTAGGTGCTGGAAAATGAATGAACGTTTGTTGTGGTGTTTGGTTTCATTTTGGTTTCATTTATTACTCTCACCTGTTTCTTACTGTAAGTTCTAGATATGGTTATATGAAGTTTAGATTATGTGAATATGACGTTTCATCCATGTCTTTCAGGCGTAGATCTTATGTCAGCAAAACAGTAGCAAATGTTGGAATTGGAGAAGGTGCGGATGAATTTTCAGAGGGAGTTGCATCTGCAAAAGATGGTGATTCCAGAACGGGTGTAGGTTGAACTTGCGAAAATACGGGAAGAAGATGATGGGGATGCTAATTTAGTTATCAATCTACTTGTTGTATTGCTCTCGGTTTTGTATAAAGATTATAATTCTTGAAATTAAATTTCTTAAAACTTTTCATTAAAAACGGATCCTATTTTTCTGTTGTAGGAAATATTAGAGAGTTTTCAAGAAACAGAATTTTGGTGCGACGAACAAGGAAGCATGTACAGGAACTCACAAACCGGGTCATTCCAACAAATCCCTTAGCCTGGTAGGAACGAAGAGAAATGATGGCTGCCAATGCCCTGTGTTTCAGCTGTGAGCCTTTCGGAACCGGCCACGAAGCAATTGAGCCAAAAACGCGATGCTGTAAATAAAAAAAGCAATGCTACAAATCAGGTATGATGGGTCCTTTCTGTCAATGCTTGCTTTTATTGCTAAATCACCATTTTCCTCTTATTGTAATTTCAAAAGTTAAATTGCCGCCTGTATATGGAATATCAAAAGTAGAGGCTGAATCAGAAGAATTTCCATAAAGTTGAAATGTTATGCTGTTAAATCATACATAAAACAGTATAATAATGCTCATTCCTTTTCACAGGTTATATTGGAAGGTGAAGGATGTTAGTCGTCTGCAATATCTTTAGCATGATATGAAGAAAGGATCAATTAAGATTCTTGATTTTGTAGCTGAACATGATGAAGTTCTTGAGAAAAGACCACTTACGGACTATGGGATTGAACCAGACCCACTCCACTTTACCAGGCTTCCTTCCAATAGTTTCACGTATGGGAGGTATGAAGATAGGTGGACATCTGGTGAGTTTATGTCATAAACATTATGAAAGCTTATGATTGATGTTGAGCATCGTGTAAAAGTAAGTGCGCAAGTAGTTAAATATAGGTGTGAGTGCATGTTTTATATAATCAGCACATTCAAGAACCAAGTTTGTTGCTTTAGATATAGCCATAAGCAAGAAGTCAACCGAACATATTCAGCTTGAAAAATTGAATTCTAATTTGAATTTAGTTGATGATATTTGAATCATGTTTTGTGTGCAATATGTGATTAACCTTCTTGCTCAAACAGTGTCAAAGTTATATCAAAACTACTTAAGGTACAAATATCATCATCATTTTATAACTTTTTTAGGTTAAATGGGAAAGCAGACTATGTTCATCTGATTATAATGACAATAGCAATGTTTCGACCCTATTGAGTGATGCTTACAGGTACCTTTTCTAAGTAATTCATACTCAATCTGATTATGGAATCTTACTTAAGCCTTTACTGAATTTTCCATTAGCATCTTATTTTTGTCTTTCTATAATCTTCGTTTCAGGATTAGCCTAAGTCTTGTAAGAGAAAATAATGTTAACTGTGTTTCAGTAAAGATATTCTTCATACTGTCGGGATTAAAGTAAAACTAGATGACTCAGATCAATGAAAACCAGAACGAAAATTTAATTTATGCGAAATGAAGGTGAGACATAAAAAGAGGTTCTTGGTTGTTGTTCTTACCGTCAAGAGGGGTGTTTGGTTGCTGATTTTGCTGTCAAAAGGTTTGTTTGCTTGCTATTTTTGCTGTTAAGAGGTGTTAGGTTGCTGTTGTTTATGTCAAAATGAGGTTTTGGGTTGCTGTTTTTGCTGTCAATATAGGGGTTGTTTGGTCGTTTCTATTAATGTCATAACAGGGGCTGTTTTATTGCCATTTTTCACTATACCTTTAATTATTTTGTAACTGGAATCCACTTCTTCATTATTTGGGACAATATAACCTAACCTGTGAGGAGTTCAAGACTTTTAAATAGAATATATGGATGCTAAAACATTGTTGTAAAAGATTTGGATCTACCTACTTTTGTGCTTCGGGTTTTTGGTGCCGCAAGATGGATGCGTATTTTGGGCGTTTTTAGTGCAGGAGGATTGTTTTTGTTTAGGCTCGACCCGTGTTTAATTTAAGGTATGTATATGCTTTTACTATTAGTTCGTGGTTAAAAAACATTGTGTTTAGAATTTAGCTTATGTTTTTGTTGCCTTATGTGACTGTTTGGCCCTTCCCCTTTTGTCGTCATTTACCTAAGGCTGGTCAAATGGTTTCGGTTATGTTTACGGAATTATTATATTCTTTGATAAACAACACTAAACCAAATACAACGAAAATACCCCGCTAGGCCGCAACGCGGCCGTCCGCTGCCATACTTGTTTACCTTATATATGAACCACGCTACTATTACAAAACAAATAGTAAAATCTAGCAACATGAAATTTTATAATTTGCCATACAAATTGACAAGTGATCATATATCCGTGGGAGATACTTGTTTTAATGGCGAAAGTTCATCTTCTTTACTACATTGGTTACACTGAAAGCAATCTTCCTTGTAACGCATTACTAGTATAAAACTAAATATTTGGTAACATAAATCTAAGCAATTCCTCGACTTTTACATATATACATAGCCTATGAACACAACCCTCTTATCAGAATCATTGTTCGTTTTGGTAACTAGAAAAAAATGATGGATCTAATAAAACTATTTTTCTTTATATTAGTATCCTTCCATCGTCCGATATTATCCCAAAATACATTCAGTACCTCAATGATACCCATAAAAAAGGATGCTAAAACATCTCTTCATAAAACTTCATTATCATTTGCAAAACCACAATGAGAGCCATATTACCTCATCGATCTCGACGCTCCTTTCACATGGATAGATTGCGTTATGTGTAACCCACGTGGTGTAGCTTGTGGCTTAGAGGAAGGATGCCGATTTCCCTTATCTTTTGACAATACTTTGTGCAAAGAAGCACACTCTTATAACAATCCGATATGCCCTTCTCTCAATATCACATCCAAATATGGTTGTAAAATATGCGCCGTCACCCCCTTCAATCCCATCTCGAAATCATGCAAAATATCACAGTTAACCACTGATTTGGTAAATTTGTATGAGACCAACCCTAGTACAAGTGTATATTATCCCTTTTGAAAGCAATATGTTCTATCATGCGCTCCATCCTCTTTGTTGAAATCTTTTCCTAAAGGTGTCCAGGGTGTTGCAGCCTTTTCGTGGTCTGCGTTGGCATTTCCAAGTCAAATAAATGTCCTTACACCGGAAAATAAATTTGCACTATGTCTATCAAGCTCCTCATCGGTTCTAGGAGTGGCATTTATAGGGTAAGGGCAATTTTATAATCCGAATCTTGATCTTAGACCCATTCTTTCATACACTCCAATGAACAGAACCGATCCCAAATCCCTTGGATATTATTTTCGATTGAACCGATTAATAGTCAAAGGTAAAACAGTTACCTTCAATAAAAAATAGTTTTGTGAAGCTTAGTACTGTTGTGCCTTATAATACACTAAGAAGTGATATCTATAAAGAATTTATATCAAGTTTTTCAAAAGCTGCAATATTCATTCCTCAAGTAAACGCAGTTCAACCTTTTAGTCTATGTTATAAATCTATTGTAGTTGGACCTGGTAGTATGTGGTGGCGTGTTCCTAAGATTGATCTTGAAACCGAGAGTGGGAGATTCTGGACAATCTTTGGACATAACTCGATGAAGTACATGGGGAATGGTGTCTCATGCCTTGCTTTTCTCGATGGTGGATCAAGAGTAAAAGATGCAGTTGTGATCGGGACTCATCAGATGGAGAATAATTTCTTGATCTTCGATTTAGAGAATCAATCGTTGGGTTTCACCTCTTCCTTGCTGTCTCACGGAACATCTTGCAGCAGTTTTAACTTCACCAAGTACCAGAATGACTTGCTTCTGGAATGCTAATGGTAACATAAAAGAAATTGTTATGTGTCTAATGTCTTTCTCATGTTTGTCGCAAATGAAAGTACTGAATTTCCTCATTTCACTAGTTTGTAAACGATGTACTTGTTTGTAAACGATGTACTTGTAATGGAGATTCTCACTCTTATTGTGAAACGTAAACTTCGTGAAGATGGAGATTTTACTTATCACCACAAGTGTAGTAAGCTGAAACTTATTAATATATGTTTTGCTGATGACTTACTAATGTTTGCTAGTGGAGATGTGAATTCAGCTAGGGTTATTATGGAAGCTTTGGAAGAGTTCAAAGGTGTGTCGGGTCTTGTTCCAAGTATTCCTAAGAGTACTATTTTTATGTGTAACGTGAGTGACCATGTTAAGGCATCGATTTTGCATCTTATGTCTTTCGAGCGGGGGACACTTCCTATTAAATACTTGGGTGTTCCACTAATTTCTTCTAGACTCCTATATAATGATTGCAAAATCCTTGTTGAGCGTGTTCGGATCCAAATTGGTGATTGGAAAAATAAATTGCTTTCTTTTGTCGGGAGTTTGCAGCTTGTGAAATCTGTCTTATCATCCATGCATCTTTATTGGGCGTCGGTCTTTATTCTACTAGCAGGTATCATCCATGATTTAGAGCAGCTGATGAATGGGTTCTTGTGGTGCCAAGGAGACATGAAGCGTGGCAAAGTGAAGGTCTCGTGGGATGATGTATGTCTTCCTACATATGAGGGAGGTCTTGGAATTCGTAAGCTTGAATACTTTAATATTGCGCTGATGTCAACCCATATATGGAAGATTATTACGGACAAAGAATCTTTGTGGGTTAGATGGATACATGCTTACAAGCTAAAGCATCGTAGTTTTTGGGAAGTCCCTTTATTAGCTAATGTAAGTTGGGGGTGGCGTAAGCTTATCCAAATCCGTAATCTTATTCGTCCCCATGTATGGTATAAAATTGGAAATGGGTGCACTGCTTCTGTTTGGTACGATACGTGGAATGTGTATTGTCCTTTGATTAACTATGTCACATATCGTGCTCTGAGTAATGCGGGTTTTAGTAGGCATGAAAAAGTGGCTGATGTCAAGCCCGGATTTAAGCATGTGCGGGGTGTGCGACCGCACAGGGCCTCCGTTTTCTAGGGGCCTCCAATTTCTAAAATGTTCATATTAATATTAACAAAGTTAGAGATGATTTAAGCATTTTTAGCGTTTTAATGGCGTTGAGCAGTGACTGGGATAGGGTGGAGAAGAAGAATCAATTGAAGATTTTGTTTTTGTTGTCTTATTGGGCCCCAAAATTTGTTAGTTATTTTCTCTACACCCTTATAGTTATTGAAAGTTCTGTTTTGACCCTTTAACTTTGGTTTTTCAGCTCAACAAAGGGTTAAATACTTACGTAGTTGAAACTTCAAATTCCTTTGTTGGAAAGACCAAAGTAACATACGATAATTTCTTAAAAAAAAAATAGTTTGGCCATGTGACTACCCTCTTTTATATATATAAAAGACTACCTTCTTTAATATATATATATATATATATATATATATATATATATAATGCTTACATTTAACTATGTTCAAAGCCTTTAGCTTATTTCTTTAATATCAATTGATTTTTAGTCATTATTTTCGAAAGTTATATTAATATGATATGGATTTTACTAAAAAGAATCAAAGTTAAATGATCTAATACATAACTTGCTATTAAGACCATATCTAACATAGACAAGGACATTTATATTAAGTCATTTGTATGTACATTTAAAAATTTGATATTGAGGAGCCTACTTCGAAATTATCGCACAGGGCCCTCAAAATCCACGGGACGGCCCTGGCTGATGTTGTGAATGATGGTGCTTGGACGTGGCCTGAATCGTGGTATACTACTTTCCCTATGCTAGGAAACGCTACTACTCCTACTTTATTTCGAGATCAAGCTGACACGGTTCACTGGAACCTTGATGGATCGCTTGTAGATTTTGTTGTAAAGCATGTGTGGCAAGCTGTTAGAACCCAAGGTAATGAAGTTGAGTGGTCTCAATTGGTATGGTCGAGTTATGCTATCCATAGACATGAGATTCATTTGTGGCTAGTGATGAAAATACATCTTCTTACTCAAGATAGATTACGACAATGGCATGTCGATAATGATGTTGAGTTAGCCTTGCTTCGTTGCCCTTTATGTAAATCGCAGCCGGATAGGCATGAGCACCTATTCTTTGAGTGTACCTACTCGACTCAAGTGGAATCGGGTTATGAACATGGCTGGTATTAATCTCGTTTCTTCAAAATGGAGTGATATAGTAGCGTGGTTACTTCCTATCGCCAAGTACAACAAGGTAACAACTATTGTTGGTCGTCTTGTTGTGGCTGCATTTGCTTATTATGTTTGGCAAGAGCGAAATAATCGTCTCCATGGGAACGGAGATCGGCCTCCTGATCATGTAGCCAAGGTTATTATAGATGTCGTTCGTTAGAAACTGGTTTCAGTTCGGTTCAAGAAGACTGCTCGTGTGGATCATATGAGGAAACTTTGGAAGATTGATAGAGTTATCATGGACGCTAGATGATTGGTTCTTAAAAGATAGAGGCTATGCGTTTTCATGTGTTTTATATTTTAGTAGCCTCTTTAGCTTTATGTAGCTGAGTGTGGTTGTTATGTTTTGAGCGTGTTCAAAGCATATAGGCGTTAGGTTTAGGGTGGCTCATTACCACCCTCTCATGTTCCTAAATCCTTTTTTCTTTTAATATATTCACCGGGTATCAACCTTTAACCCAAAAAAAAGATGAATTTGTTTTGGGTATAATCTTTGTTAGTCTCACATGAATAATAACATCAGCTATTATTTCGTTAAATAATAGCGTTCACGCAGCCACTATCATATTCATTCCATCATCACGTCTTCGTTTGGCTTACTGTCATCATTAGGAATCAAGGATAGAAAGCATAAGACACATGAATTGTAAGTTCTCATTCTCATCGAGGCAATGAAAGATTACACGAATTTGTTTGATTTTTAGATCAAATTCCAATATGTTAGATTCATGATTCATCCTTTGACATATTCAAATCTATATGTTTCTCATTCTCAAAAGTGAAATTGTAATGTACTTCTTTCTAATATAAGTTTGTTTGTTCAAGAATGGGCTTAATCGATCAACTGGTTAGTTCCATCCACACCAGCATAAATTGAGTTTTTCGAAAAAAACATGCTAGTGGAGGAAGACCTCCCAAAGATAAGAGATTGGGCTAAAGAGAGCTAAAAAAGGATCTTTTGTATATAGTAATCCCGAATGTTCTCTGTTCCAATAATACGTAGACCAAATAAGACAAAGCAAACAAACGTTCATTCATCCTTTCAAGTAGTAACTTTCATACATTAAAATGTAGCTATTGGTTGCTCATGTGTTAAAAACATGAATGAAGTTTTAATACGTCTGTATTTTTGGAAAAATATGCTCTATTTCACAATTCTCATGTATATATGCACGGTTAAAAACTAGACACTAAGGCCTCGTTTGGTTTGTTGTAATCTTATGTAATTCGATGTAATTGTAATTTGATAACATTAAATGGGTTATTAAGTTTGCAGATTGGATGAAATTGTAATTCATATTACATTACGTAAATTGTTTGGCTTACGTTGTAATTGTAACTCAGTCACTCCAAGTACATCAAGTGAGGGAACTAAGATTACATAACATTTGGATGGAAAGTTTTAAAATACGTTGTAATTCAGAATTTTGTACTTTAAAGAATCATTGTTTATAAATTATTATTATTATTATTATTATTATTATTATTATTATTATTATTATTATTATTATTATTATTATTATTATTAAAAAGTTATAGGATTTACAAGAAATTAGTGCGGAGCCGCGAAACTATCTGAGCCCCCACTCCTCTATTATAGTAAAACTAATCATACTTAAGATATGAATAGCAGCACGTGCCCCAATGTTTTGAGTCATAGAGAACTTTCGGATCTGTTTTAGTAAGGTCACTGCATCCTTATCAAGTCCCCCAAAAGATGAGAATAAGAAGGGGAGAAACCCATATCCCATATCCGCACACTTAGTCACATACTTGGCGCGTTTACATTGTGTAGCTTCAATCAGCACACGGCCCGGCACAAAATAAACCATATCATTTTGCGTCAAGGGTGACGACCCTGTCAAATCGACACATACGTCCTGACCTCCGTCCCAAGAGTAGAGCAACATATCAGCTGGACGTAAGGATTTATCCCTTTCACCACAAAGCCCGATATCAACTTCTTTACGAGCCAAAACCCCGGACCGAGAGCAGATGTCAACTAGAGTATCGCGCACCACGTTATGCTGATGTTTAATAGCAATAATACCAGAGCACGATACAACATGGTCCCCATTAATATCTCCCGTAAAGACTCTGGAACAAGCTTAGCAAGACCTCTAAACACAAAATAGGGGAACACCTAGCCGATAACATAACACACATCGGTAAGTCCTAGCATTCATAGTCTGTCGCAAACCAGATATCGGAACTACCCTAAGCCAGTCCGAAGTGTAGTCCTTCATTTGCGATTTTCATAGCATCATCTGTCGAGTAGATAGGCAAAAAATGGATCCAGCCGTTTGGGTAACACATATGAAATATATATCTGCCAATTTCTTCATGAGTTTGGGGACAACGATCTCACTAGGGTTACTCAAAAGGTCAATCTCCATTTTCGCATTAAAAGCACACAAATGATCATCAACGGAAATCCCAAGAGTTACAACACCAGAATGTCGGAGGAGCTTAGTCTGTAAGCTAGCAGATTGGAGTCTAGACGCAAGAAATACAAAGTTCAAGACATCACCTAATGATTATTATTATTATTATTATTATTATTGTTATTATTATTATCATCATCAAATTTAACTCATTATTATTATTATAAGGGTAATTCTTTAAAGGGAAATGCTAACAACAACCATAAGGGTTGTCGTTAACAACAAACTCCTAATCTCATTTTCTCAAACTAAACATGGGCTATTTTTGATTTGGGCTACCAAGTTAAAATCATGATACGTGTATAGTTTAAATTACATATGTGCCCTATTCTTCATTACTTATTAGATATATACCAATCACCCTCCTTACCCTAAACTCTTAATCTCATTTTCTCTCTCCCTCCCATCTAACACAGCCGTCGTCACCACCTGTAACCACCACCACCGCCGCTACATTGCCATCTCCCACATCAAACCCACTTTGTCTTTGATACGTGGTTGGATTATATGAACAAAAGGTGTCATGGTTGGTTTACATTGTAATTGTTAAAGTAACAGAATTTTGTGTCCATGCTTATGCAATAAGGGCAGGGGATAATCTTATCTGGTTTTTTAAGGGTTTTAGGTTGTTAGTTTGTTGCTTCTTGTTCAGATTCTTCTGTTCTTGTTTCTTCATTGATAGATGGAGTTTTTGGGGTTACCTGATTCTGGTCTAGCCTCACTTTCATTTAATAGATCCTGGAAATCAAAATCTTATTAGGTTTTATAAGAACATCCAGACAATATTTAATCAAAAAGTGCGGCTTAACGTTTTAGAGTCGGATGGTTGCGTTTTGACTTTAAATTAGAATGAAACTGATTGTTTAATCAAGGGAAAAATCTATGACAACACTAAGGGCACGTTTGGTAGGGTGAAATTCAAATAAATGAAATGAAGTGCAGAAATCAAATCACAGAAATGAATTCTTACAAAAATTCAATATAAATTTCAGTGTTTGGTAACACCAGAGAATTGACTTAAGAAATTATTATTATTATTATTATTATTATTATTATTATTATTATTATAAACATCACTTTATTATTATTATTATTATTATTATTATTATTATTATTATTATTATTATTATTATTATTATTATTATTTAGTTGTGGAAAGAATTCATTTCTTTACCAAAAGGATGAGAAACCAACTCTACACAAAATACAAAGGAACCAAATCCTATGAGTTATAATTATCCACCTTTTTATTTCTTTGAGGTACCAAACATAAGAAATGATTTGATTTTCATTTCCCCATCCTCAACTCTTTGTACTAAACATGCCCTTATCTACAAAAGCATCTTATAATCCAATTTACTTTTGAGCTATAATATTAAATTATCATTGTGAATTTCGTATATTAAAGTACTAAAACTGACCATACTACTTATGTACCAAAGGTGAAACAGATATATGCATAATTTCAAAACAAAAATCCATTTCAAAGCAATCAGTATTAATCAGTATCAAGAAACTGTAATTTACTTTCAAATCTTTAGCCACTAAACACCAATAAATTGAATTAATATCTAGTGCAAATGGTGGTGGTAGTTGTAGGAGGTTGGTGGTGGTGGCCGCCGGATTCTGGGTTTGAAGTTCGGAAGTAGTGGCCGAAGAAGGTGAAATGGGTAGACCAATTTCAAAGTAGCCCAAGGTAAAGTGGGTAGCCCAATTCCATGAAGAGGATATATATGTCACTTACAATAAGACATTATAATATAAAACAGTACTACATGAGACATGTGTCATAATTTTAACTATGGTAGCCCAGATCCAAATAGTCCATGTCTAGTTTGAGAAAAATTTGGATCCCCGTCTAAAAAAGCTACCCCTTGGTAGCTTTGTCCATGTAGAGAATTAACCCTTGTTATAATAATAATACTCCTCCGTCCTATATTAAGTGTCTACAATGAATCTTAGGATGTGCTAAATTAAGTGTCCATCTTATATTTCAACAAATGAGATGAGACTTTAATAGGTAAAAATAATATTTGATTGATGAATAATGTAGTTAATAGAATTTTCTAAAACTTTGTGCATTTTGAAAGTGAACACTTAATATGAGACGTAGTGAGTAATAATAATAATAATAATAATAATAATAATAATAATAATAATCTCCATCATTATTATTTTGAATTATAATTACTATATATTACAATTATTCACATTACAACTAATTCATATTACAATTACAATTTTTTTTATTCACATTGCAGTTCATTCAAATTATAGTACAATTCTCTTGTCAGATAACAAATTTTCATAAGCGCTTTGCAAATCAAACATCTTAACGAAGAAAAAGTGTTTTCTCCATTATAAGTAGTATTGATAATTTTTATAGAAGTAATTAAGGATTTAGTGCAACATTTACTATTACACATTGGAGCAAATATTTTTTAGTTTAATCATATTTTAAAAAGACTTATTTTTCATTATAGTAGTGCACAAAATATAGCGTATAAATTGAAGATGCTTCAAGAAGGTGATGACGAATGACGGAAGTGATATTGATATGATAATAGCCATTTTCACAACTAGTCCTTTCTTGATCTTTGCATTCACTTTTAGGTAAATAATAATAATAATAATAATAATAATAATAAAGTTTTCAATTTTAGTCTTGTGTGATCACCTAACTTTGTACATGTGTCACGATTTGTATGGAGTCGCACGGTCTAACGGTCGCACAAAATTATTATTATTATTATTATTATTATTATTATTATTATTAACTAAAAAGTGAATGCAAAAACTAAGAGAGGAATAGTTTTGGAAACGGCTGATGATTATATAAGCAAAAGTAGAGAAATATAATGTAATATGTTAGGTTGTAATCATTCGTTCATTTATTTATTACTCATTTTGCTAGCATCGACATCAAGACTAATGTCGTTACCATACATGTGATTGCATTCAACACCTGTAATTAAGGGAAACGAAAAATTTGACTACTCAGATTGATGATGTTTTATTGTGATTTATACACCTCTCTACAAAGTGGTTAGTGACACGGACCAAAGGTACACCGCCTCTTTTCCTGATTTCATAGGATCTTGTCTTCTTACGCTTACGCCGCTTGACACCTAGTCTAGGAATAGCTCAGATCACCATCCCCTAGGTGTTAGAAACAATGCTGAAACAGTAACAAGGTATAGTACCTAGGGTAGCAATGTTGCAAAAATTGTGAGTCGGTAGTGAGGCGGTTGGCCACCCTGCAGCTTGTAATAGTCGATTACAAGGCCAATTTCCTTGTAATGCCGATTATAAGGCCAAATACCTTGTAAAAATCAACAAGGTGGAAGGCCGTGTGCTTTGTAATCGTCGATTACAAAGCCGCCTAGGCCGATTTTTGCAATATTGCAGGGTAGTATACATACCCCTACATTTATTCACACACATGTAGCACTTACTGCACTTTCAATCATATTTATTACTCCAACCTTTCGGTTGAATCTCTTACTTACTCTCACGTCAGAGCTTATGCTTAGGATCACACCTGGAGCGAGGCTAACGCGTATGTTTCATCTATACAAATACCTGAAGGACCTTACGGAACCAAGTCCGAAAGATATTGTCATATATCTTGCTCAGGTACAAAGAATTACCTCAACACTTTGTTATTGACCTTTTGAGTTAACTTGTACACTTTGAAAATAGAGTAAGTTACATCGTTCGTCCCTATGATTATATCAATATCACTAGTTTCGTCTCTCAATTTTATTTTTTGCACGAACCGTCGTTATCTTAAAAACTTGTAACACCTATTGATATCGATAAGGACCGTTGGTGTTACAAGTTTTCAATGAATAAGGACCGTTGGTGTTATCGATAAGGACTGTTGGTGGTACAAGTTTCAAGATAAGGATGGCGTATGCAAAAAATAAAGTCGAGAGACGAAACTAGTGATTTTGATATAACCGCAGGGGCGAATGGTGTACTTTACTCTTGAAAATAATTTAGAAGTTGTTATATTAAAATTTTCGATTTGTTATTTTAGTCGTAAAATCTGGAATGATTTTTTCCCTTATACTTATTGCCTGCTATATTTACTTCTTTTTTTGGAATTATTATCTAATAATAAGTTTCTCACAAACGGACAGCTCTTAAAAAAAAAAAAAAAAAAAAAAAAAAAAAAAAAAAAAAAACTTGAGAGCACGATACGCAATTGTATTTTATTTAATTTCCAACTGATAATTCTTAAAAGACTAAATTAAATAAGTATGTTTTTATTTAGAAGACAATCAAGCGTTTTTAATTTTTCATGAAGCAAGATTTAAAGGAAAATAATGTAGCACCAGCAACTTATACAAGTTGCTAAACAAGTCCGACCATCAGAACGTTACCTTTTAATGTGTTTATTTATTTTAAAAAGTAACTAGTACATCACAGTCACATCCATGTCTACCACTCCCCAGTCACCACTCCGGATCATGATTCATGCATCGTATTTGACCAAGTCATGATGATTTGAGCACTAGTCAGCACTGGCGGTTCTTTTTATTACTTCGAGTGTCTCATTGTGTGCTTGTCGTATTTTGACCAAGTCATGATTTGGGTACCTCGCATTAAGAAGATGAGTACCATGTGATAAGAATTCTCGACGAGTAATGCTTTTTCAATGAGCGTTGATCGACACATTTACTTTTTATTCGCATATTTTAATGTACAATTTCAGAGGAGCATATGATTAATATATTAGTACTTAAAGTAAAGTTTGAAATGTGCAAAAAAAAAAATGATACGTAGAACTTAATTGTAGATCTAATTGTGGACCTAAAATCACATGGCATCATCCTGATAGTTGCAGACAAAGACCCACTTATTTTACAACCTATCAGGATCATGCCACATGTTTTTAGGTCCACAATTATGTCCATAATTAAATTCATGTATCATTTCTAAAAAAAATAATAATAATAGTAATAAAAAATGAGAGTACGTAAATCATTAGTTTTTTTCAACAGGATTTTACTAACAACAGCTCTTAGGGTTGTCGTTAACAACTAATTATCAAAATTTACGTTCAGACATTACACAATGTTCAAATAAAATCATTCAAGATCACTAACAATTTGCTAAAATATCTAAAATAAAAATACAATCCACTTTTCCTATCGGTTATATTAGCGAAAAATGTCAAACTTGTCTTTAATTATATCTTAATATGAAACGATTTTGTGAAGATTTGGCTGTTAACAACAACCCTAAGGACTATTATTAGCATTTCCTTTTTCAATATATGTTTTTCTTGACATAATTTTAAGTTGAAATAAATTTAATACGTAAGAAACAATTTCATATAATAACAGGAAGTCATTCCCCTAATGCATGCTTAAGTAGTAATATAAAGTCAGTAGTTGGTAATATCATGACGTTAACCGGTTAATGACATATAATAGCAACGTATTTTTTTATTTGTGCCATTATCAGATATGAACTAAAAATATTACCACAATACCCATCGAACTTTGCCATTTTTGTGCCGATATTAGCAACTTCGTCATTTTTACTTTCAAAATTCACGTCATGTGACACATGTACATGTCATGCCTCTTTTTTTGTACTGTTAAGTTCCATGTCAGCCCTTATACACACCGTTAGGTCGTCTTCCCCAATCAAAACACATATAACCCTAACACTAACATATACAACCTAACAGTGTGTATTAAGGGCTAACATGGAACCTAACGGTACAAAAAAAGGGGGATGACATATACATGTGTCACGTGACGTGAATTTTGAAAGTAAAAATGGCGAAGTTGCTGATATCGGCACAAAAATGGCAAAGTTCAATGGGTATTGTGGTAATATTTTTGGTTCATATCTGATAATGGCACATATAAAAAAGTACGTTACTATTATATGTCATTAACCCAAAAGACTGAATGTGGCTTGTAATCGCAATTAGTTCCATCATAGTTTACGAGGTATAAAAAGTTTAAACCTTCTGATAATTAAATATGATAGTTTTTATATAATATTTTCACAATATTGAATTTTAAGAAAGAAAAATGAATTGGAGACTTAAGTTGTATGCTTAAATTTATATCTAAAAATATGTGACATGATTTTGATAGTTTATAGAAAAGTGGGCCCTCTGGCTGCAACCATCAGAATAACGTTACGTAGGCTTAGACATAAATTTAAACACATGTTTTAGGCCTCTCAATTACTACTCTTTAAAAAAAACTGCATTAAATTTAGAAATCAATTTTACCTGTATACACCATCTAAAGTTCATTTTTTGTTATAATATTGTCCCACAATATTAGGCACTTGATTATAAGGCTGCCACAGTAGTATCGATCGATCGATTATTTCATTCGATCGGATTCGATCGTCCTTGATGTGGTGGAATCTTGGCGATCGATCGCTTCATGATTTTTTTAAACTTGGTCGAGTTGGTGGCCGAGGTTTATGTGTTTTGTGTATGTTTTATTTAATTAAAAATGAATATTTGTGTGGTATGTTTTTTTTTTAGTGTAACTTTACTGGAGCATCCAATCGTCTGCAGGTCGCTGGATACAGAAAGCTGACGTGACATAGAAAATGAGGAGGATTATAGGTCCTTACTGCAAGCAACCTAAGTCCCAATATAATTGTGTTGGGTCGATGTCCTTTAGGGTTTGGTTATGAGTTGTCATATGTACTCTATATATATGATTATAAGTATAAGTAAAGATTAACCTAGAGGGAATTGAATTATGAAGCCAATGACGGTGACATTAAGTAAAGTTTATAAAACTCTTTAGAGTGAACTAATATCGTTAGCGGCCATGGATTTGTATTTAAATTTTGAATAAAATTCTATCAAAAATCACCTATGTCAAGCTTAGTTATAATTCTCGAAAGTTGCAGAGAAGAAAATCACTTTCTTTTTCAAATATACACTTATCCGCTGCGATTGACTACTATTAAAGTCTTCATCAACAAACTATGTATAAAGGGTTTGTAGTTTTCAAAAACCGAAATATACGATTTGGTTTTTAGTTTTAGCGTAAAACTGTCTCAACAAATATATATTCCTGTTCGAATTTTATCATATTCCAGAAGTTACTATATGAACCGGTAAAAATTAATATTTCCCCTCTTTTAATAATAAAGATGAGGAACTCATATTGCTAACAATTTAATTAAACACTTATCACAACAAATAAATGTTACTATCATATTATAATTTTTTTTTAATAAACTTGTAAAAGTTAATATTACCCAATATTTTAAAAATAAAATTTGAAGAACTCCTTTATTTAACTGTTTAATTAAGCACTTATTTAGTATCACAAATGATAGTATCATACTCAACAAATATATTTGTTTGTTCAAACTTTAGCATTTTTTTAATGTTAATATATAATTAAACTGGCAAAAAGTAATATTACCACATTTTTCTAATAATGAAGTTGGGTGAACTTGTTTTGATAACTACTTAATCATATAACATCACAAATGATACTATCATACCACAAAAGATATATACATTTTTGCTCAAATTTTAGCTTTTTTAAAAGTTAATGTATAAATCGGTTTAATTAGTTAATATTACCCCATCGTTTGATAATGAAATTGGGGGAACTTGTTTTCGTAACTATTTAATGCAGTACATATTCAATATCAAAAATGATACTATACGACAACTAATAAACATTTATTTTCTTTCAAAATTTTGCATTTTCTAAAAGTTACAGTATAACCGGTAAAAAATAATATTACCTCATCTTTTAATAATGAATTGAAGCTAGGGAACTCGTTTTGTTAACTATTTAATCAAGCACTTATGAAATATCACAAATAATACTGGTATTCCCAAATGATACTATCATACCACAATAAAGATACATTTTGTTCAAAATTTTGCATTTTTCAAAAGCTAACATATATGAACCGGTAAAAAATATAATATCACCGCATCTTTTGATAATGAAGATGAGGGAACTCATTTTGTAACAATTTAATTATTAGCAATAATTTAATCGCACAAATGATACTATCATACCACAAAAGTTAATGTACATTTTTGTACAAACTTCTAGCGTTTTCTAAAGTTTATGTACAAACTGGTAAAAATTAATATTAGCTTCTCTTTGAATAATGAGGCTCGGGGAACTCGTTTTGTTAACTATTTAATTAAGCACTTATGCAATAGCACAAACGACTTTAGAAATGATTATAAAAACAATATAAATATTATAAATTGATCCTTAGTGTTTTGATTGAGCACATATACGCCACCTGGGATGCACATTGTATTTGACCAGTTATTCGTTCGAGCACTAGGTAGTATTGGCGGCTTCCTTTATAACCGGGTCTCTTTAGTGTGCTTATCCGTTAAGAATATATGTACGCTAAAGTATTGTCAACTTGCATGATGAATCAGATGCATGGCCGGGATGCCTTGAAAGATCACTTGAAATGGGTTGATGCTATGTACGATTGATGATGTTGAAGACTCGAAGAATCTATTATAAAATGATCCAGAATCACGTCCTTCCTGCAAGCCAAGGGCTTCCAAGAGTAAAAAAACAAACTCTACAACAACAGTGAGATCCTCGTCAAGTAGAGAAGGTTTCAAAGAGATGGTCCAAGAGTAAATGCGACAAGCTCGTGAAAAAAATAAATAAATAAATAAATAAATAAAAAATGATGATGATGACCTCCTTGCTATCCAAAAAGATTTTGAGGAATTGAAGCTTCTGGCTACTAGCACCAAAAGGATGTAAGGAAGATGCGGCTTTGATCAACAAAATGAAAGAAGAGATTCGAGCAAAATATTGTTCCTAGTTTAGCTTGTTTTAGCTTTTATGTATTTGTTATATCATATTTTAAATTTGTTGTATATTTTTAATATATCGTATTTGAATTTTAGTTTAAATGAAATGTGTTAAGTTTATAAAAAAATAAAAATGAAAATAAAATCTGAAACTCACTAAAGTCTATAACATGTTATAGTTGAGGAGGAGGGTGTTTTCAGGATTTATGTTATTGAAATATTATAAGTTAAAAGCTAACGTGCATGCCGACACTTATAGTACGCCTAAAACAGCCATTGCACATAGCTCTCTAAGCCGAACCACGTTAAAAAGATTTAACTCAGTAAAATTGCCTAGTTATAACAGCCACGTTCATCACATGCAACAATCACATTGAAAACGACTTGCACCATAATTTAACTTTAAATATTTCATTTAGCTTTATTGGTTTCAATCACATTTAGATTTTGACAGATGTATATTAGTCGAAATTTAGTATGTTTACTATGCGATGATGATGTTGAAACCGAAGTCCATTTATTTGTCTCATGCAAGCTATCAGCTGATATTTGGATAGATGTCTTCAAATTGTGGGACTTAACCAACGTCGCACCAACTAGCCGCAATGATATGATGTACTTGGCAAATCATGTCCCTATTGAAGACTAGTCATACTTTGATGTCGTAATCCAAACCACTAATTGGGCGCTTTGGAAATACGGGAACAATGTAACTTTCTCTATAAAGAGGCCACGCAAAGATCTCATCTTCAACGAAGTCAAGCTCTTGTCGTTCAATTAGATTTTTAATAGAGGTAGGAAATCATCTTTAAATTGGATAGAGTGATTTAACCGACACTGTAACGTTATTTCCTCACTTTTGTAACTTTTATTTCTAGCTTGTTGCTAGTTTCTATTCAAATCACGGTTCAAAAAAATATATTAGCTTGAAAAATGCCTTTACAAATCCTAGAATATAATGAATTCGTATATAGATATTTGTATACTTGGTTAAATAATATGCCGTTTTGGCTCGGTTAATTGTTGATATATTGAAATAGAAACTGAAACCGTACTTTGATAAAAACCATTTTTCCTGTCTCGACTTTTTTCAATCGTCGATTTCATCCACTTTCAGATCTGAGTAGATTTCTTCGAGTTCCTAAAAGACCATGTTAATTTCAACATTTTTTTTCTTCTTTTTTTTTTTTGGTAGAGTTTAACATTTTGTGTAAATAAAAAAATTAAAAAAATTTAATACCCACTACACAGATCACAAACCAGTGAAACCACAAAGTTCGATACTTTTATAGCGGTGTAAGGGTGCGTTTGGTATGCTGGGAGGAATGACAATGGGTATGAGTTTGATAGTACTCAACTATGAAAGTTTCATTCCCCACTCTCTAGCCATATATGAAGTATGGAAAATAATGAACTTTCATAGTCATAGTTGTGGGCCCAGGCACCCTAAACAAACACCAACTATCACTTTCATAGTGATAGTTGATTCCCAGGAATGGGTACCAAACGCACCCTAATACTAATACACATCGGAATCAATATTGCACAAATAAGCACAGGGGATATATCAACTATAAACAAAAACACAATACTTAGGGTGCGTTTGGTACCCATTCCTGGGAATCAATTATCACTATGAAAGTGATAGTTGGTGTTTGTTTAGGATGTCTGGGCCCATAACTATGACTATGAAAGTCCATTATTTTCCATACTCCATATATGGCTAGAGAGTGGGGAATGGAACTTTCATAGTTGAGTACTATCAAACTCATACCCATTGTCATTCCTCCCAGCATACCAAACGCACCCTAATTCACCAAGATGAATATGTGTTTCATTATTCTACAGCCCCTTAGCGTTCTCGAAGTCAATTCGTTCGCGGTAATTCTGTGAAATTGAAGCTGCCACAAGACGTTCCTCGAGCCAACAATGACGAGCTGAACCCCAACTTTTGATTCACTAGATCGAAGTACAAGAAATTATTCTCCATCTGATAAGTCCCAATAACAATACCATCCTTAACTTTCGAACCACCATCGACAAACGCGAGACATGAGACCCCATTCCCAACGTCCTTCACCGAATTTTCTTTAGAAATCGTCCAGATTTTCCCACTTTCGGTTTCTAGATCAATCTTAGGAACAGATGAAATCGCGCTAGATTTAAAACATAGGCTAAAGGGCTTAACCGCATTTACGCTAGGAATGTTTGATGCAGCCTTTGAAAAACTTGTCACAAATGTTTTATAGATATCACTTCTTAGTGAAGTGTAAGGCACAATAGTACTAAGTTTTACTGACTGGCTTTTTAGTGTCGGTAAAGCAACTGGCGCCCCTTTGACTAAAATTTGGTTCAAATAAATATAAAATCCAAGCGATTTAGAATCCTTTCTAATCATTGGAGTGTAAGAAAGAAAGCTTCTAAGATCAACTTTCGGTAAATTTGTAAAGTAAAAAGGCCCGTCGCCTAAAAATGATACACCGACAGCCGACGAAGTCGTCGCTAAACAAAGCGCAAACTTATCAGCCACATTAGGATCTGCAAGTTGTTTAGGAAAAGCCAACGAGGACCACGAAAACGCCACGACTCCATGAACATCACTAGGAAAAGATGGTAATATATTTTTTGGTGCACATGATATCACCATCTGTGTTCCAAACGGTAAGTTTGCACCCGGGGCTGGGTTGCGACCATCCGTTGAGTAAACTGTCACTAAATCCGTAGTGAGTTGTGACAGTTTACAAACTTTTGATATCGGATTATATGGGTTTACCGCACAAATACGACAGCCATATTTAGCTACGATACTTAATGGAGGACAAGTAGGATCGACATCATAAGACCGTGCTTCTTTGCATAAAGGGTCGTCACATCTTACAGGAAATCTACATCCTTCTTCTAGTCCACACGGAATATCGGAATGACGTACGACGCAATCTCGCCATAAAAATGGAGCATCGAGATCGACTAGTAAATTATACCCGTCGTCCTGTGGGATCTTAAAGGATTGAGAAATCTTGTGAAGAGATGTTGATGCATCTTTCTTTATTGGTATAACTGAGGAATTGAAAGGTGTAGATTGGGATAAGACATTGTGAAATAAGGATAACGTGATCAAGAAAAGTATCTTTAGGTGGTGCATTTTTTGTTTTTTGGGTTGTTGTTACAAAATGAAAGTGATGATGAATGGTAGTAGAGTTGATAAGCTTATATACGCAAAAGTAGAGAATTTACTACGAGTAATTGTCAACTTGCCCTGTTCAAGAATATAAAAATCAATGTTACACGTGATTGCATTTATCCACCCAAACGTAAAACCTGAATTTTGATCAGTCGCATTGTCGAATAATATGCGGAGACTTGGCTGGTTAAAACAGACTCGGTTTTTTTTTTTAAGCATTTTATAATGAGAAATGTAAGAACCATATAAAATTTACAAAATAAAATAAGCAAAATGACGTGTCTCAATGCTTATTAGCCTAAAATATGAAATACTATTTAAAATAAGAGTGAGAATACAACATAATTATATGTTATCATTTTGTGAATTTTGTTTTTAAAACTTTATATGATTCTAACATTACTCTTTTATAACCACAAGGGGTGACCCAACGGTAAGAATACCAGCCTTTCAAAGAGGAGGTCAAGGGTTCGAATCCAATGGGGAGAAAATTAATCCCCTTGTGACCACGGAGGTTCACCTGCGCCGACTCCGGGCTATCCAAAAGGATAGTTGCCATGGGATTAGTCGGCTCGCAATGTCGAGTCGGGAACCCATGTTACCAAAAAAAAAAAACATTACTCTTTTATAATTACATAATTAACAATTCCTATCTTAATATCCATATTAGTAAAGTAGAGGGGTTAATATATATGTATTTATTACTTTAGCATGCAAGCCGGTTACTACTTTAATTTGTTTAGTCGAATAGGATAGCTTTAAGATAGCATCTTGTTGTCTTGACTTGTACTCCAAGTTATGGTGTCGGTTTTTTTCTTCTAATAGAAACCGAAATCTTCCCCCTCATCTCTATAAAAGGAGGTGAAAGGGAGGGGCTTCATTGTATAGCGTGTTCTTTTTTCATAATCAATAAACAAACGTTAAAAACATTCGTGTGTACCATTACTTTCTGTCAGCAAGTTTTCATTGGTATGTTTCATGTTCTTAATAAATCCAATTCCGCATTCTAGATTCTATGTTGTTGAGAATCCCAACAATCGTATTTAAATTTTAGTTTAAATGAAACGTGTTGAGTTTAAGGAAAAAAATAAAGTAAATAATAAAAATTGAGACCTATTAACATCTATAACAAGCATACTAGAAAAATATTATAAGTAAAAAGCTAACATGCATGACATCATTTCTAACAAACCTATAACACCCATTACACGTAGCTCTCTAAGTCGAACCACGTTAAAAAGATTTAACTCATAGTAAATTTGCTTAATCATAACAACCACGTTCGTCATAACAATCGCATTGAAAACGACTCGCACCATAATTTAACGTTATCTTTTTTTTGAACAAATTTAACTTTATATATTCATCTATCAGTTTTGGTTTCAGTCACATTAGTTAGATTTTGTAATTGTATGTTATATTGTATACTTGGTTAAATAATACTCCCTCCGTCATAAAATTATAGTCCTTTTTTGATTTTTTCAGTCTTTATTTTTCAACTTTGACTTTAAATATTTTTGTTTATATTACATAATACTTGATGCAAAATATATGAATGGATTGAGTTTTGAATGTATTTTTCATTGGTGTAATTTTCATCAACTATTGTATAACACAAACAAAAATATTTAAAGTCAAAGTTGATAAAGAAAAACCGAAAAAGTCAAAAGGGGACTATAATTTTAGGACGGAGGTAGTATGACGGTTTGGTTCGGGTAATAACTAATATATTAAAATAGAGACTTTTATAAACCATTTTTTGGGTATCGACTTTTTTCAATCATCGATTTCATCCACTTTCAAATCAAGTTGATCAGCCAGTTCGTCAATTCTTCGAATTCTAAAAGACCCACTTAATTTCACCTTTTTTTTTCTTTTTAATTTTTAAACTTTTGTGTAAATAAAAAAAACAAAAGTTATATCTGCTCCATCCGTCTCATATTTATTGTCTATATTACAATTTCGGGTTGTCTCAAATTAATTGTTCACTTTTATAAATATATAAAGAACATCGTTCGAGTTTATTATAATACCCTAACTTTAGGTTATTATTACAAACATCAAAGATGTTTTAAACTAATTAGTTAAGTATAAAACTGTTAGTTGAAAAAATAAGTAAAACAAAATTGTAATGATGATGTTTTTTTTAAACTGTATGTTTTTTATCTGTTGACAACAATTTTGAAGGATATGTTATAGGTACCTCTTGGCCTACCAGAAAATGGGGTAAAAGTACAAAAGATTTCTTTTGTCTCTCAATTTATAGTACAACACGGTCTTTTATAACCCTCGTCTCAAAATTATTGTCAACAGACAAAAAACACACAGTTTTAGAAAAGCATCATCTTTACAGCTTTCTCTTTCTTACTTTTTGCATAAAGACAGTTTTACCCTTAACTAATTAATTTCTAACTTCTTTAAAGTTTGTAATAATAACCACAAATGAGGGTAATATGGTAAAGTTGATTTATATTCCTTATCTATTTATGGAAGTGGACAATTAATTTGGGACAACCGAAAAAGGAAAGATGGACTATAAATATGGGACGGAGGTAGTATCAGTTTATGTTATGTATTTTTTGTCAGTTTAATGTTTGACTGATTAAATTTTATATTCTTTTTCCGTGCTTTCAATTTTATAGTTTTATAATATAAATAAAATTATAAAAATAAAAAATAAAATAAGAAAAACAAGAAAACCAGAAAAACCGAAGAAAGTACAACTTGTAAAAAAGAAGTCCTTATAACTTACCCTTGTTTTGGTACAAGGGAGTACCACACAGTTCACAAACTAGTGAAACCACAAAGTTCGATACTTTTATTTGCGGTGTAATACACATACACATCGAAATCAATATTACACAAATAAGCACAGGGGATATATCAACTATAAACAAAAACACCAAACTTAAATCATAAACAATATGAACATGTGTTTCATTATTCTATAACCCCTTAGCATTCTCGAAGTCAATTCGTTCACGGTAATTCTGTGAAATTGAAGCTACCACAAGACGTTCCTCAAGCCAATAATGACGATTTGAACCCCAAGTTTTGATTCACTAGATCGAAGTACAAGAAATTATTCTTCATATGATAAGTCCAAATAACAATACAATCCTTAACTTTCGAACCACCCAAAAAAAAAAAAAAAAAAAAAAAAAAAAAAAAAAAAAAAAAAAAAAGCGAGACATGAGACCCCATTCCCAACATCCTTCACCGAATTTTCTTTAGAAATCGTCCAGATTTTCCCACTTTCGGTTTCTAGATCAATCTTAGGAACAGATGAAACCACGCTAGATTTAAAACATAGACTAAAGTGTTTAACCGCATTTACACTGGGAATGTTTGTTGCAGCCTTTGAAAAACTTGTCACAAATGTTTTACAGATATCACTTCTTAGTGAAGTATAAGGCATAATAGTACTAAGTTTTACTGACTGGCTTTTTAGTGTCAGTAAAGCAACCAGTGCCCCTTTGACTAAAATTTGGTTCAACTGAATGTAAAATCCAAGCAATTTAGAATCCTTTCTAATCATTGGAGTGTAAGAAAGTAAGCATCAAAGATCAACTTTCGGTAAATTCCTAAAGTAAAAAGGCACGTTGCCTCTGACATCCGATGAAGTCGTCGCTAAACAAAGCGCAAACCTATCAGCCACATCAGGATTTTCAATTTGTTTAGGAAAAGTCAATGCGAACCACGAAAAAGCCACGACTCCATGAAACGTCTATTAGGTCTACGGTTGTGCCGATACGCCGTTGTGTGTCGGTTTCCACGTTTCACGAGATAATCTCTCGTTTTTAATTCAAATGAGGTCCAAAAAGCTCAAAAATATATAATAGTTAATAATGAATAAAAATTTATTATCAAAATAAGTTTGGAAAGTCATCGTTGTCACAATTAGTGTCGAGTTTCATAAACAAGTATTGCCCAAAAATGCCGGTTGATACTTAATGGAAGACATATAGGATCTGTATGACCTTAGTTATATCAACTTTAACACAAATATAAGCACTAGATGAAGTAAAGATGGTGACTTGGTAAGATGTATGTGGCGTTAATATGTAATAAGAATAAGAGATGAAATAGAAAGCTTTTATTAAAAAACACACACACTTTCACACACAAGCACACCTTACAAGTGAGAGGTAAGGTGCCTTTTATAGTTCCATACATAGACTTTCTATGGGCTTGGGCTTGGGCTTGGACTTGGTTACATGATTAGATAATAAGGCTTATGAAACGTAGCACATAACATATTAGCTTGCCAAGTCTAAAGCCCAATGACTAAACTATTACTAATCTTAACAAACGACACAAAGTTACAATATGAGAATGACCATCACTTTTATATATATATATATATATATATATATATATATATATATATATATATATATATATATATATATATATATATATATATATATATATATATATATATATATATTTAATGCTAACAATCTCCCCCTAAGGGGTGGTCATTCGAATGATGCTCCACGTGATTAGGTCTTCCGTGTTCTTTGTCTTTAGCTTTGTGTGTCGTTGTAGAATAGTCTTTAGTCTTTGTTCCTCCATGCTTTGTGATCTTTGATAACTGATTATTCATCGTTCTTTGTTCCTTTGTGATGTGGAGCAATCTGCCTTTCGTCACTTCTGCGTCAGTGGTGGTTGTTTGCCATTCCAACATGCTCATACATCTTTGGATTTTGATATTCATATGCACGTAGTTCCCTTTCTTTCACTTTGACCTTTAGTCTTTATACTTTGTAGATTCTTCTTTTTGTTGTATAGATCTTTGAGGGAGCTTTCTTTAACTTCCAGATGTATGTATGAGCACGTGGAATCTGTCGCCATGGAGATGAAGTGTCCCTGCATACAAATAGTTAGTAATAAAACATCCGGTACTTACAGATAAGAATTAGAGATCATCAATAGCATAGTGTGAAGACTCCTTCTAATCCTTACCAAGGTCGTTCCCATGTCAGATACTCTCGAGAGAGCTTACAAGACCTACTAAGTAGCTCAATGACTGGGTGAGTCGCTGGGGATCACTCCACGACTGTAGACCGTTTGAAACCACCGCGAACACTAAGCGTAACCCATAAAGAATTACCGAAGTGACCTGCTGTCAGGGCTGCTTGATGTTGACCCTGGCAGGAATTTCCATTCAATCATTGAGAATTACAAAAGTGAATCCTCTCATAAATGTTCTGGCAGATTGCTAAGATCTGCATAGGACTCTTAAGTTTACATCTGCCGTCCTTAATGATGAACAACCAGTGTAGAAATATCATGTGTTCCTATGAGATCTTTTTGATGAATCTCGGGGCTCTAGACTCGATAAGTGCACATTTGGTTTCCTATGCGGAGATTAGGGAGAGGTCTCCTGTTTCAATATCAACCATCTCTAAGAGACAGGTCGATAGATTACACCGGTTTCCCGTGAGAATGAAACAAGCTCTTTTAAGAGAACTTGAGTGGTTAAGAAGGTTTCGTGCAGCGCATCACTGGGTCCATGACGTCTTTGTCTTCAATACCGGTGTCACCTTAGTAACAACCAGTAGCATATGAGTTGAACCCGGTGTCTGCCCTAAGGTTGAACATTTGGAGGGCTATTTCTTTTCACCATTTTTCACATCATTTCTTTTTAATTCTTCAACCCCTTCTTTCTCCTTTCTCATTTTCTCCTTTTTTCCAATCATACCTAAGGACTTCAAATTCTAATATATTGGAATTTTCCTTGGGTAGATCCCTCCGGCTCTGGCGGATCATAGGACGGTTTTTCATAACCTTAGTCACCTTATAACACCATGTATCCTCTAAGTGCCATGAAACCATTTATTGAAAATCTCTCAAAGTGTTTAAGATAATAAAACACATTGTTGTTACCACTTTGAGAGTTTTGCAAGTTTTTTTGAAGGACTCCCCCTGCACATGTGCTCATGAATTATTTAAGAAATTTGCACATGCGGGAGGAGTTTGCACTTTTTGAATTGATTCACTTTCAGTGAACATGACCGATTCGAGACACGCTTACATCACTAGTTAGACTAGCTTGAAGTTATTACCCATCCTGGTCAAGTCCAAAGAAAGTCTCTCGATACGGTACATTCTACTCAGACAAGTCCTATTCGAGACACGCTTACATCACTAGTTAGACTAGCTTGAAATTATTACCCGTCCAGGACAAGTCTTTTCGATTACTGACATTTTAAGTTTCGTCAATTCATTGGTACTTACTGAGTCGAGCTCTTTTGAGATTCAGTCACAAACTTTAAACATCTTTGATCACATTTTAATCATGTCTTCTCCCCCTCAAAAATAGCATAGCGTGATATTTTTGATATCAACTGATTAAAAAAGCTTTTTGGAGAGAAAGACATATTTGAAAAAGATTTATGCTTGAAATCGAGTTATTGAAAAAGATTTCTTCATTGAACGTACGAGTCCTGGATATGAAAATAATCAGAAGTCATCACTTTAAGCCCGGGTTTCGTACTGAAGTATACGAAAGCCATTGTGAAGAAACATTTGAGAAACGACATGTTTTAGAAAAACATTTTAAAGAACTCCCGTTCAAGCATCTGTACATGTCCGTATCATTGTTCAATGACATTTCTAGAAACGTACAGAATATTGATTTATACGAGAGACATGTCGTGAGAAGAATATTTTTGGATTTTTGATTTTATATTGTTTTTGTATTTTTTGGAATTTTATATTTTTGTTGGTTTTTCAAATTTTGTATTATTATTATTATTATTATTATTATTATTATTATTATTATTATTATTATTATTATTATTATTATTATTTCAAAAATATTTACAGCGAAGCGATTTTGAAAACATTTTTCAAGAAGATTCGAGAAGACGTTCTAGCTCCTCAGGAGTTAGGCTTCGCATGCCAATTCGTCGAACTAAATAGTCAAACCGTTCTTTTGGAAGGGCTTTAGTAAATAGATCGGCGAGTTGGTAATCAGTCTTAACGAAAAATAATTCAACAGTACCCTCTTCTACGTGTTCTTTGATGAAATGGTAGCGGACTTTGATATGCTTCGTCTTAGAGTGGTGTACGGGATTGCACGAGATGGCTATGGCACTTTTTGAGTCACAATACATAGGTATTCTGTTAAAAGAAAAGCCATAATCTGTGAGCTGTGTCCGCATCCAAAGAACTTGGGCACAACAAGCAGATAGAGACACATACTCGGCTTCAGCGGTTGATAGCGCAGTACAATCCTGTTTCTTTGACGACCAGCTTACAAGCTTTTCACCCAAAAATTGCGCTCCACCTGATGTACTCTTTGCTGTAACTTGATCACCAGCATGGTCTGCATCTGAAAATGCTGTTAGATTAAACCCTGAATCCTTCGGATACCAAAGTCCTATGTTAATGGTGCTTCGTAGGTACCGAAAGATCCGTTTAACCTCTTTAAGGTGAAGTTCGGTAGGCTTTGCCTGAAACCGTGCTAACAAACAAACAGAAAATTGAATATCGGGTCGACTAGCAGTTAGGTTCATGAGAGAACCGATCATGCTCGGATATTTCTTCGAATCGATAGGTTTCCCAAACAAATCAACACCTATTTTTGGTGAAGTGACCATTGGTGTACCAACAGAATCATAGTTTTCCATTCCATGTTTTTTCAAAATCTCTATTGTATATTTAGCTTGATTGATAAAAATACCACGAGGGGATTGATGGATTTGTAAACCAAGAAAGAATTTTAGTTCCCCTATCATGGACATTTCAAATTTGCATTTCATGAGATTTTCAAAATGTTTTGAATTGTTAGGATTGGTTGATCCAAAAATAATGTCGTCCACGTAAATTTGAACGATCAAAATGTCATCTTTGAATTTTTTGATAAACAAGGTGTCATCAACCGTTCCTTTTGTGAAATTGTTTTTAAGCAAGAAAGATGATATTTCGTCATACCACGCTCTTGGAGCTTGTTTTAAACCATAAATTGCTTTCTTAAGCTTGTAGACGTAGTCTGGATGATCTTTGTCGATGAATCCCTCTGGCTGACTCACATACACTTCTTCTTTCAGAGTTCCATTCAAGAAAGATGTCTTAATGTCCATCTGATAGACTGTGATGTTTTTGTGAGCGGCATAGGCTAAGAAAATCCGGACTGCTTCAAGTCTAGCTACAGGCGCGAATGATTCCTCGAAATCTATCCCTTCTTCTTGTGGATAACCTTTAGCCACGAGACGAGCTTTGTTACGAATAACAGTTATTTCCTCATCCAGTTTGTTCTTCCACAACCACTTGAGATCAAGAACACGTGTATCAAGTGGTCGTTCAACAAGTTCCCAACTGTCATGTCAATCGTATTGAAGAATTTCGTCCTGCATTGCTTATATCCAAGGGTATTCTGCCATTGCTTCCCGAATGTTCTTTGGTTCTTTGAGGCTGATTGAGCAAATATAAATGCACAATTCGAGATCAGTGGCAAGTTGTCTCCTTGTCTGAACTGGTTTTGAAGGTTCACCAATAACATGTTCTATTGGATGGTCTTTTGTCCATTGAAATGTAGAAGGGTACCTTGGGTGTAACGAATGTGTGTTAGATGGTTCTTGTAACCTTGAAGAAGATTCAGCAGAGTCTGTTGCAAACGGGTTTTCAAATACTTCTTCTTCTTCTAACGAAACATCGTTTGAATTATTTGTAGGTTCTTCTTTAAAATTAGTGTTTTGATTTTGCTCATCAACTCTTGGTAATTCAGTTTCAAGTACTGGAGTTGCTGGAGTAGATGTTGATGTTGTTGAGGTAGTTGGTGCTTCAGCTTCGATTGTTGTAGATGCATCCTATGGTGGTGGTGGTTGATGGTTGTGAGCGGGTGCAGCGGAATGTTGTGGAGATGCATTTGTTGAAGTTTCACCACAGTATTCATCAATCATTAACTCGAAGAAATTTTCCAGTTCTTGTTCTGAAGGTTTATCCGTGTTTATTGATTGAGCTCCTTGAGGCACGAGTCCTGAACTGATGTGTCCAGAAGTCTGTTGGTTTGGTACGGGTCCTAATCCGTTTTGATTAGAAGCCATCGGATTAAGCGCGGGTTCTAGAGCGTATCTCTCAGAAGCCATTTGTGAAATCTCGTCAAACTTCACATTCATAGTCTCCATTATCTTTTTTATTCTTCTATTATACACCCTGAATGCCCTCGAGTTTTCTGAGTATCCAATGAAGATTCCAATATCACCCTTAGCTTTTAACTTCCCTAGATCTTCTCTGTCATTCGTCGGATAGCACAAAGCACCAAATACGTGAAGGTAAGAGATGTCAGGTTTACGGTTATTCACTTGCTCATATGGGGTTTTATTGAATCTTGGATGTACTAGGGATCAGTTTTGAGTAAAACAAGCAGTGGCTACAACATCAGCCCATAAGAATAGTGGTGCACTAAAAAAGATCAGCATTGTGCGAGCAGCTTCCACAAGAGTTCGGTTTCTTCTTTCAACTACCCCATTCTGCTCTGGAGTTCTAACAACTGATGTTTGGTGTGTGATTCCAACATCTTCAAGGTAAGTTCTTAACTCCTGGTTTGTAAATTCTGTGCCATTGTCTGTTCTTATAATTCTTACTGGAGCTTGAAGTAGAACTTGAATACGCTTCAGAAAGGTGATGATGATGCCTGGTGCTTCGTCTTTCGATCTCAAAAACTTTACCCAAGTATATCGTGAATAATCATCAACAATAACGAGAATATACTTCTTCCCATTAATGCTTTCAACTCTCATTGGGCCACATAAGTCCATGTGCAACATATGTAACCTTGCTTCCGAACTAGGTACGGTTTTGGGTTTATATGATGCTCTTTTAATTTTTCCTTGTTCGCATGATGGTCATAGGTGTTCCTTGGTGTATTTGAACTTAGGAAGTCCGGTGACGATGTTGTCTTTGGCTAACTTGTTGATGGTGTCGAAATTGAGATGGGATAAACGTCTATGCCACAACCAGGACTTAGTTTCGGTTGCCCTTGTCATAAGACAAATTGGTGATGTAGAAGCCATTTGGTTGATGTCAATAGCATACAATTTTGTACTACGATTACCAGTTAAGAGATCATCACCAACCAAATTTCTAATAAAAACCGTGTTTCTCCTGAATGCAACTTCTAAATCTGCATCACAAAACTGCCCAACTGAAAACAAGTTGTGTCCCAACCCTTCGACGTAGTAAACCCGAGTGATCAAAAAATTCCCAAACTGGAGATCTCCATAACCCTGAATAGCCGCTACATGATCATTTCCAAAGCGTACAGTTCCCATGAATTTCCAGACGGAATTGATCAGCAGCTTTAAATTCCCGGTCATGTGCTTGGAGCAACCCGAGTCGACGATCCAAAGACATATTTCGATAACCTGCTAAGAACAGAAGAGTTTGTATTTGGAAACCGTTTTGAATTTGGTTCCATTTGGTTAGGGGTA
Organism: Artemisia argyi; assembly: GCA_030686995.1. NCBI lineage: Eukaryota > Viridiplantae > Streptophyta > Magnoliopsida > Asterales > Asteraceae > Artemisia > Artemisia argyi. The sequence goes on along the minus strand of CM060707.1, from coordinate 37,449,758 downwards.
AAATCTGAATCACATTCATAGAAGGTATCTACTTGTCCATTTTGAACAACTTTCAATTTGCCATCCTGAAGAATGAATTCTCTACCCGTAGGTTTCCACATACAAAACTTAAGGTAGTTCCTAGGCATTCGACTACTAGTGGTAGACCTAAAGCGTGCAACTAATCTTTCTATAGATCTAGATCTGGCACTAGTTCCCTTTGGAACATACTTCTGTTTAGGCGTAACATTCACATTCTTAGAAACACATTCATCATGAACATCATTAATTAAACATTTCTTGCATATTAAACAAACAGAGTCATTACATGCATTAGAACCAGTACTTTCGACATTACATTCAGATGAATCATGTTTCTTATTACAAAGCGATAAATTCCTAGGGTGTTCTTCTACTTCTTCAACTTTATTCTTGCTACTACTCATAGAGACAGGCGAGTCTCTATTGTTCCTTGTATTGCTCCTAGGCTTTAGTTTGCTGCTCCTAGAGGTGCTTTCTAATCCTGTAGAAGGTAAGGCACACACATTAGGATTTATATTGTTGTCCTTTTTAGCATCCCTAGATTCTTTAGAATTAGCCTTTATGCACTTGTCATTAGTCTTAGATGTGGAGGCAGACGCATTAGTGGGACTAATCCTAAAAAGGCCAGGTGTTATCACTTTTGGTGTTTCGACAACCGCTTTTCCTTTATCAACAATCTTAACATTTTCACTTTTCTTAGGCAAGGGTGTTGGAGTGACTGGTTTTGTCAAATCCTTTTTCTCATCAACTTTTGGAGCAAACCGTGAAATTGACATTTTTGGTTTTTGAACCGTGTTTGAAACATTTGGTTTCTCCGAAGTCAATGGTTTTACAAACTTAGTTTCCGCACCCTTCCCTTTTTGACTTTCAAGCTGAGCCCTCAAAAGATCATTTTGCTCTTTCATGTTCTTCAAGGTACGCTTATACGACAATTTGTCATACTTGCATTCTTCCTTTTTTCGATCAAGTTGATTAAAATATGACACATTTTCTTTTTCAAGCTTTATAAGAGCATTTTCATATTTTAAAACAATTGCGGAGGTCTCAGCTCTTAGTCTTTCATCGTCTTAAACAGAATATGTTTGTAAAATGATGGACATAATATCAGTGGTCATAACAGCTTCGAAGAGAGAATCATTGAGGTTTTCCAAAATATTCATGTTTTCACGAGTATCATTAGCTTCGTTTACCAGAGATTTGTGGTCCTTGACAAAGTCGGCCGTTACTTTTAAGAAAGCTTGTTCAAAATGGATTACCCTCGCACTGATGTTATTCAGTGGGATAGTAATTTCGTTTTCAAAAACTTTTTTCTGCTCAATATGAAAACTGGAATGCCAGTTGTTAATATTGATTGTAGTTTTATAGGCAACAATATTTTGAAGTTCTTGAATTCTCTTTTTAACGTCATCCAAAATGTCTCTAGCCTCATTTGTATTAAAAGTGTTGTTAGAAGACATTTGTTCTATTTTTGAAAGAGATTTGGAAGCAATTACTTTCTTAGAAAACATTTTCGAGAATGGTCGTTTTATGGAAAACACAGATGGTTCTGTTTGTGGAACAAAATTAATTCCCGAAAGTTTGTTCAATTTGTTGTAATCAATGCGTTTCAAATCCTTTTATTTCATTTTATTTATGCTCTCTTCGACATGTTCTTTCGTTTGCACAGAATCCCGAACGACGGGAGGATCATGTTTGGTGTAAATCACATTACCATTAAACAAAACATTCTGTTCTTGCTGAGCTTTCTTGAGATTACAAGGGGTGTTGTTACCAAGAGCCACTTTATGTTTCGGATGGTAAATCGGATTAGTTTGATTTGATATCATTTTCGTTGTTTGACTTGACTGACCCGACTTAACCACTAATTCTTCTAAATGTGCAATCATGTGTTCTGACTCTACGATTTCGGCCAAAAGTTTGTCTTCTTTCTTTGCAAAGTTCTTTTTCAACTCATCCATTTCTTTTTCAAGATTGGCATAAGCTGTTTTTTGTTTAGAAAGTTGGTTTTGTAAATCAGAAATTTTCGTGTTTAAAGATTTTATCTTTTTGAAAGAATTAATATCAAGTGTATCAAACTTGAGTTGCAATTGTTTTTCCCTTGAAACGGAATTTTGATAACCAGTTTCTAATTCAGACAATCTTTTGTTATGAAATTCAAAAGCTTTAACGTTTTCTTTGTAACTCTCAAGCTCAGCGGTCAATTTACCATTCGCGGCCTTAACATCGCGATTGACCTTTTTCACATTCTCAATTTCAATACGACAATTATTCAATAATGATTCAAATAAAGCACGTGTTTCCTCATCATTCTTAGCATGCTGTGAAACGAAGCCTCCATTATGATTCACATCTGGAGTTGCTGAAGGAGTATTGCTACTACTTGACGTGTCCAGGTATGTATCATAAGTGGGTGCTAGCTTCTCAGAATGTTGTTCCTCATAAGGAGACATATCAAATATATCATTATTGTGACATGTGTTGAAGTTTGATACCTCAGATGGTGCATTGGTGTCATAAACAGGAAGTGTATAAGAATCCGTGTCATACTTAGCTTCCTGAAGATTCACCATGAATATGCAGTTTGCATCGATATCCTCTCTATCTTCCATGTCATCCATAAGTGCCATAAAATCATTCTCCTCTGCGTTCAACTGAAACCCTGCCTCATTCTTTTGTGCCAACAGTAATGCTTTCTGCAAGTACGCTGTGTCTTTCTTGTTCGGCTTAGTAGGACAGTTCCTTGCCATATGACCTACACCCTGACAGTTGAAACACTTTACCGGATTACCCTGATTCACATTTCTCAAATTCCCAACTATTGGAGCTGCAACATTTCTATTCTGATTACCCATTGCCTGATTACCAACATTCTGACCCCTCTGATTTCCAACAAACTGACCCAACTGATTCCCTGCATACTGACCATACTGATTTCCTGTATTCTGATTCCCTGCATTCAGCATATTCTGATTCCCCATGTTAATTCCAGTAGCATATCCTTGCTGATTCCCATAAACTCCAACCATTTGGCCTCCGTTGCCCATATTGAAACTCGGCTAAGCAATCTGCTTGTTGCGAGTGTTCGATGAAATCCTTTGGTTGTTGTTTGTTGGTGTAGAATAACGTCCTTGGAATGCCTTTGAGAGAAAAGCAAACGCTTGGGTCAATGCTGCAGTAGCTTCATCATTTTCAGTGAATTCTGGTTCTTGGAATTGTTGGTATTGCTGTTGTGGAATAACATGTTGTTGTTGCTGTGGGTAGAACTGTTGTTGGTAGACCGGTGTTGGTTGTTGAATGTATGATGGTTGCATGTAGTTGTGAGTGGAAGATGATGATGATTGTTGTGTGTTCACTGGTAGCGGTGTTGGTGTAGTAGCAATTAATGCAAGAGGATCATGATTCTTTGCCTATCTTTCTTTCCTTACTTCACTAGCCTCAGCTTGGTTTTGCTTCAAAAAGTCATAGAGTTGATCATAATTCACCTTATGTAAATCCTTTGTTTGATTGACATTTGTAACATAACGACCCCATTCTTCTGGAATGTTATTGATGAATTTGAATTTTGTTGTAATTGTTCGAGGTGTCAACTTGTTTCTGATTAACTCATTCATCAAAGTGCAAAACCGTGTGTAGTAAGATTCAATCTGTTCACCTTTAGTGGATGTGAAATTCTCCCATTCAGTAAGAAGTTTGTTCTCAACGTCTTGTTGTCCAATCTCTGTTCCATGACATATCCTTCTAACACGTTCCCACATAGCATAAGCAGTTTCACAACTGTCGACCGCAGCAAAGATCTCCCGTGGTAATCCAAGTTGGATTAAATGCATTGCCATATCATCAGCGGCGATCTGCTTCTTGTCTTCCTCTGTATAATCTGCTTCTGTTTGTTCACGCACGAATGGTTGAGTAGGAGGTGTTGTATTTGGATTATCTTCAATTTAAACTTGTCGTGGCTTGAATGGACCATTTGTAATGGAGTTGATCATTAATTTACCATCAGGCTTTGTTTTGATGTAACGAAGCATGCGGCTTGTTCATGGGAGATATCCACCTTTTTCAAGCATAGGAGGTCGGTTTTCCGCACCGGCTGCATGAATATCTTGCTGAGTTGCCATTGATGAAGTGTAGATTGATAAAGTTGATTCTTGGATCGTTCCAACGAAGTAGGAGTTGTGTTTAGTGTAAGTTGATGCAAGTTTTTATGGTGAAAAATTTGATCTAAAACCTTAAAACCTCAATAACTTCCGTTCGTAGTGGATTTGGGCCTCGAAGCTTGGCTTGAATGATCTTCAGATGATTCAACGTGTCCTTCTTCTCTGTCGCACGGTCGTTTTGACAGTTGATTCGTCGAAAACGGAGTTACGGTTCAAAAGTTATGGCCGTTTGAAGTTTGGTTGTCAAAAGTAAAAAAATCTTATGCGTAAACCCAGATCTTATGCGTAAACAGTAAACTTAAGCGTAGACTGAAACTTATGCGTAAGGCAAATGTTAGGCGTAAACAAAAAGTTATGCGTAAACAGTAATCTTATGCGTAAGATTAGCAGTTTATGCGTAAGCTTTGTGTTTATGCGTAAGATATATGTTACACGTAAGGTTTAGCTTATGCGTAAGATTTTTACGCGTAAGGTTTACAAACCAAACAGATCTATCAAACATATCCAAGCTTGAAAGATATCCCAAGTCGAAGTATTCCACAAACTTATCCAAGTCAGGGAAGTACTGAGTACAACTTGTGCGTAGGAACTTCTGCGTAGGATCTTATGCGTAGAAACCAATCTTTTGCGTAGAATCAGACTTTAGCGTAGGAAGTTATGCGTAGGATCACACCTTAGGCGTAGGATTCCAATCTTATGCGTAGAAAAAGGTTTTTCTGCTTAAACTTAAGCGTAGGAAGCTGTTTTACGCGTAGAAAGAGGGTTTTAAGCCAAAACTCACGCGTAAACAGTATTAGAATACGAAAACTTACGCGTAAGATGTCCCAAACAGCTAAAAATCCGATTTTTTCAACCAAAAATACTTTTTCCACTTGTTTCTTTTGATCAAATCTTTCCCAAAATACTTAGAATCACTAAAACTTCAATAAAAACAACAACTTTAACACTAAAACTCGTAAAGATCAAAACTTTTAAAGGAAAAGTTTGATAAAAATGATTTTCACACACTCATAAACCATTGTTAGGCGATCGATATCACTTGTAGGACCTTAGATATATCAACTTTAACAATAATATAAGCACTAGATGAAGTAAAGATGGTGACTTGATGATATATAAGTGGCGTTAAAACTAGAGAAATAAGAGATAGAAAGCTTTTATTAATGAAAACACACACAATACACACATAAACACACCTTACAAGTGAGAGGTAAGGTGCCTTTTATAGTTTCATACATAGACTTTCTATGGACTTGGGCTTGGGCTTGGACTTGATTACATGATTAGATAATAAGGCTTATGAAACATAGCACATAACATATTAGCTTGCCAAGTCCAAAGCCCAATGACTAAACTATTACTAATCTTAACAAACGACACAAAGTTACAATATGAGAATGACCATCACTTCTATATATATATATTTTTAATGCTAACAGGATCGACATTGAAAGACCATGCTTCTTGGCATAAAGGGTCGTCACATCTTACAAGAAATTTACATCCTTCTTCTAGTCCACACGGAATATCAGAATGACGTACGACTCAATCTTGCCATAAAAATGAAGCATCCAGATCGATTAGTATACTATATCCGTCGTCCTGTGGTATACGAAGCGATCCAGAAACCTTGTGAAGAGATGTTGATGCATCTTTCTTTATCGGTATAACTGAGGAATTGGAAGTTGTTGATTGAGATAAGACATTCTGAAACAAGGATATTGTGATAAAGAAAAGTTTCTTTAGGTGAAGCATTTTTATTGTTGTTGGAAACATTAAGAATGAAACGAAAGTGGTGATGATGAATGATGCAAACATTAACACACTGTTATCGAGTGTATATTTCGGATGAAAAGTAAAGTGAAAGAAATAAAAGTAATGTAAAGAGTATAAAGTTACTCCATCCGTCCCAAAATATAAGTCAATTTTGACATTTTCAAAGTCTTTCTATTCCAACTTTGACCTTAATTATCTTTTGTCGTGTTATATAATACTTGATGCAAAATATATAAATGGATTTTTTAAATGCATTTGCATTGGTATATTTTTCATCAAGTATTATATAACATGAAAAAAAATAATTAATGTCAAAATTGAAATAAATATACTTTGAAAAATCAGAAATGGACTTATATTTTGAGACGGAGGTAGTAGTTGTTTATTATGTGTTCTCAAGTTTGAGAGAAAAATGAAAGAAAATGAAACAAACCTTTCATTTATTTTTTTCTTTAAGAAAAGATAGCAACAAAAAATTAATTAATTAATTAATTAAATGTCAAATCAAGTACAAACAAACGTATTAAAAGTCACACGGGCAAACAAGAAAATGAGGAAAACTCAAAAGTAAGCCCACATTTGTTCAATCGTGTGTTTTTCACCCCAGTATTGGTGTGAAAGTTTTGAAAGCTTAATCACTCAACTTTACTTCGTTTTATTTACTTTCCTTTCACTTTACTTTGTTTATAAAATTTTAAGAACATAGAAACAGTTTAATTTCTTTACCTTTCTTTTATTTACACTCCATACAAAAACTAAAGAACATTGTAAGTTTCTTTAGGTGACTTCATTCATTTATTACTCATTTTGATAGCATCGACATTACACTATGCATGTGATTGCATTCAACACCTAAAAGGAAAAACAAAAATTAGTTTTGAGTTAATAAATATATAATTGATTTCCCTTTAATGCGGAAATGATGCCTACATTATAATGTAAGTAATTGATTATATTTTCTTTGAAAAAAAAAATGAATGAACAAAATGAAAACATGTATTAAGAACTTACTGTAAGGACTGAACCGTAATTATATATATATATATATATATATATATATATATATATATATATATATATATATATATATACACACTATTAGGCAAAAAAAGAAAAATATAAATAAAAAATAAGATAATATAAATAAAATAAAGTATTATATCAAAAAAAGAAAAATATAATTCACCTTAAGATAATTAAAATAGAATAAGATAATATATCAACGTGACTAAAGATAAATAAAAAGTATTTCCGTTAATAAAGCATTTTAAAATATAATCCAATCATATAAAAATATTCTTGATTTATAAATTTTTATATTATCTTTTAGTATTAAATTCTGTGTTTTTTGTTTATAGACAACTATTTTGGGACAAATGAGTATTACACAGTTCAAAAACTAGTAAACCATAAATTCGATACTTTTCATGATATTTAATACTGATAAAAAATAAGATAATATAAATAAAATAAAGTATTATATCAAAAAAAGAAAAATATAATTCACCTTAAGATAATTAAAATAGAATAAGATAATATATCAACGTGACTAAAGATAAATAAAAAGTATTTCCGTTAATAAAGCATTTTAAAATATAATCCAATCATATAAAAATATTCTTGATTTATAAATTTTTATATTATCTTTTAGTATTAAATTCTGTGTTTTTTGTTTATAGACAACTATTTTGGGACAAATGAGTATTACACAGTTCAAAAACTAGTAAACCATAAATTCGATACTTTTATTTGCGTAATACACATCGGAATCAATATTGCACAAATAACCACCGGGATATATCAACTATAAACAGAAACACCAAACTTAAATCATAACCAAGGTGAGTATGTGTTTCATTATTCTATGACCCCTTAGCGTTCTCGAAGTCAATTTGTTCGTGGTAATTCTGTGAAATTGAAGCTACCACAAGACGTTCCTCGAGCCAACAATGACGAGCTGAAACCCAACTTTTGATTCACTAGATCGAAGTACAAGAAATTATTCTCCATCTGATAAGTCCCAATAACAATACCATCCTTAACTTTCGAACCACCATCGACAAACGCGAGACATGAGACCCCATTCCCAACGTCCTTCACCGAATTTTCTTTAGAAATCGTCCAGATTTTCCCACTTTCGGTTTCTAGATCAATCTTAGGAACAGATGAAATCGCGCTAGATTTAAAACATAGACTAAAGGGCTTAACCGCATTTACGCTAGGAATGTTTGCTGCAGCCTTTGAAAAACTTGTCACAAATGTTTTATAGATATCACTTCTTAGTGACGTGTAAGGCACAATAGTACTAAGTTTTACTGACTGGCTTTTTAGTGTCGGTAATGCAACTGGCGAGCCTTTCACTAAAATTTGTTTCAAATGAATATAAAATCCAAGCGATTTAGAATCCTTTCTAATCATTGGAGTGTAAGAAAGAAAGCTTCTAAGATCAACTTTCGGTAAATTCGTAAAGTAAAAAGGCCCGTCGCCTAAAAATGACACACCGACAGCCGACGAAGTCGTCGCTAAACAAAGCGCAAACTTATCAGCCACATTAGGATCTGCAAGTTGTTTAGGAAAAGCCAACGAGGACCACGAAAACGCCACGACTCCATGAACATCACTAGGAAAAGATGGTAATATATTTTTTGGTGCACATGATATCACCATCTGTGTTCCAAACGGTAAGTTTGCACCCGGGGCTGGGTTGCGACCATCCGTTGAGTAAACTGTCACTAAATCCGTCGTGAGTTGTGACAATTTACAAACTTTTGATATCGGATTATATGGGTTTACCGCACATATACCACAACCATACTTGTCTGCGATACTTAATGGAGGACAAGTAGGATCGACATCATAAGACCGTGCTTCTTTGCATAAAGGGTTGTCACATCTTACAGGAAATCTACATCCTTCTTCTAATCCACATGCTACATTAGGTGGATTGTTCAAAACGCAATCTCGCCATAAAAATGGAGCATCGAGATCGATTAGTAGATTATATCCGTCGTCCCGTGGTATACGAAACGATCCAGAAACCTTGTGAAGAGATGTTGATGCATCTTTCTTTATTGGTATAACTGAGGAATTGAAAGGTGAAGATTGGGATAAGACATTGTGAAACAAGGATAATGTGATCAAGAAAAGTATCTTTAAGTGGTGCATTTTTTTGTTTTTTGGGTTGTTGTTACAAAATGAAAGTGATGATGAATGGTAGAGTTGATAAGATTATATAGTCGAAAGTAGAGAATTTACATTGAGTGATTGTCAACTTGCGTGATAAACTATAAAATGTCGAGTTGAATGCAATTATGTAGAAAGGATATAATAATAAAATAAAATAAAAAGTTGCATGTAATCATTTTTTATTTTGCTAGCATAACTGTATAAGTATCAAGAATTCAAGGTCAAGATAATGTTACTTGTCATTCATCTGACCCGTCGTATTGTCGAATAATATGTGGAGATTCGTATTTTTTAAATTAAATATTTTATTTTATTTTTATTTTAATATTGTCAAAAACATGAGCCTTTTTTGTTCACTTAAAGTCAAAGAAAAAAAAGCAGTCCCTCCCAGTGTAATTGTGTTGCAAACTTGCAATAATAGTCCTTGAAAATTTTCAAAAGAAGCCCTTTCCGTTTACATGTGATTGCAGTAGTTATCCTTGCGTTAAATCAAATGCCTCTTCCTTTTAAATAAAAAAAAATCATTTACATGTTATTGCAGAAATTGTCCTTGTGTTAAACCCTGTGGATATATATATATATATATATATATATATATATATATATATATATATATATATATATATATATATATATATATATATATATATACATACATACATACATACATACAGTTTACTTTCACTTCCGAAAGAGTCTTACAAAATAGCAAAAATCGTCTCTGTTGTTTATTTCTGATTGCACGAATAATCTTTAGATTAACCCCAGGCCCTGCAGAGCAGGGGTAAAAAAAATCCTCGTTATTATTCTAGCTATTACTAGTTTATTATTATTGTTGTTATTTCAAAAGAGAAATTTTAGCAAGATTCTAGCCAAGTAGGTTCAAAGAGAATATTTTCTGAACTTATATTTATAGACATTTTATGATTGTATAATTGCATACTGACTTTTAATTGTAGAAATAGCCAAGGTAGTAGTATATTAGACTAGATTGTGTTCGGGGCAACAAATTCTTTAAGGCTACCTGCAGTAAGCTTAAGCGATCGACTTATGCGATCGATTTGCAGTCGATCGTCCTTGTGTGGCTATGTTATGTGATCGATCGACTTATGCTATTTTTTGGATGTGGGTCGCTTGGACGACCGATTGGCTATACGTTTTGTGTGTGTTTTATTTAATTAAAAATGAATATTTGTGGGGTATTTTTTTATTGTAATGTAGGTCGCTTTACTAGGGTATCTAATTGCATGTAGGTCGTTATAGAGAGAAAACTAACGTGACAGTGGAATTGGGAAGGATTGTCTCTCCTTACTATGAGTAGCCTAAAGTTTTGTTTGAGTATGTGAACGGAAAAATGTCACATTGTGTTACCAATTTTCAAAAGTATCCCATGTGCATATTTTTTTACATGTCATAACCTAACATAGGTGACTTGCGTCACTGCTTTCATATCTAGTACATAACAATTGAGTTATACTACAATTGCAAAATGTTTACAAAATACATCTATAAAATTTATAAGAATGAGGTGTTATGTTTTGATCAGATTAATTAAAACTAAATAAATAAATAAATAAACTAAAACAAAAAAATATTGTAAAAGCCAACAAACAAAATATAACCCTTTATTTTATGATTTTTTTTTAATAAACATTTTATGATTATAGCATAACTCATAACAATTTATAAACTGTTAACTACACACTAAATAAATAGTAATTAAAATATTAAACAAATTAAACTAGATATTAGACAAAGCATGGCGTAACAACAACATTAGTGTAGTCCACATTCCACCGGTAACAAGTGGAAGGACATGTTAAAGGTTTCGGGTTTTCGAGGCACTCATAATTTTTAAATGACCAAGAAACCTTTTAATCGTATTATTTAATATTTTAACCTATAAAACTTATTACTTTTGATATTATTGTAACTGTTTTGAGTTTACTTTAAGATGTTTAACATGAAATATATAATGTTAAGATGAATGTCTAAGTCTAGTTTTGTATGTTAGTCACTTTAGATTCGTGTGTTTCACAAGACTCATGAAAAAAAATGCTTTTATTCAAAAAAAAATTAGGTAAAAAATTATTACACCCGATAAATTTATTACTCCAAAAAACAATTAAGTACACATGATGTGAGTGAATCTAACATCTCAACATGTTATATTGGCGAAAAACAAACACATCATTTGTGCTTAAAACCAAACATATCAAAAGAATGACAAACCAATTTTATAAAAAATTACTAGATAAACTACTTACGTCTAGTTTAACCACAAACCCTTATATCATACACATTCACAAAATGCTAATTTCTGTTCCATTAAATCTTTGCACTCATCATCATCATTTAAGTTATCATCATAATCATCTCATATAAGCTCTTTATCCCAGTCCCACCTTTGCTTTTCGAAGAGCTTGTACGAAATCTTGTTGTTCCATTATCATCCCCTTCTACGTCATTCTCACTATCATTATCCTCATTATCCAATTTAACATCTTTATTATTACCTACGTTCACACCTTCATCTTTCGAGTTAACTAAATCTCTAAGAGTAATCCCAACATACTTTTCAACCATATGAAGAACATCAAACGAATTTGAAGTCACGATTTTCGTACCACTTGAACTAGCTGCATCAACTATAGATTTTGAACCAAACTTATTATTATCACTAACCTTATTAGAATCTGTATATTTAGGTTTGGTCTGCTTATTATCTGTCTTCTTAGTAGTTGTATTTTTAACAGGTATGTAGATTAAACGAGACTTAGGACCAATAGGTAAACCTCTTATAACTTGCCTTTATGTCTTCACGTTCACATCGGATACAATTTTCTTAGGATATTGATCCAAGAATGACCAAAAACCTTACAAGTTGAACATCTAGTCGGTTTTCACTCGTACTTAACTCTAATAGAGTGCAAGATATATCTATTGTCTTCAACTTTAGGCACTGCCACAACAAAAGTGTCTTTTAACTCAACATTAGCATGAAGATTAGTTATTGTTTTCGCAAAACTGGACCGACCCCATAATTCCATACACACTGAGGTTGTATAAGTATCTAACACTAATGGGGTATAAAGTTTTGTAGCAATAACACTCAATACATCCTTCGTGAATGTCGTGATAGGAACATTATGGAGTTTAACCCAAATAGGTACGCTCTTCAAGTCTTCCTTAGACATATTCGCCAAAGAAGACCACTTGCGAAGAATCAATGGCACATTATGTATAATCCATGGTCCATCCTCAAGCATTAATTCCAGAGCTATATTAGAACTGAAGCAGAAAATACCATTCAAAATCATCATAGTACGAATAAGACCAAATCTACTCCACGCATTTTTAACAGTCTTCAACAACATGATACGCAACTCTTTTACCCAGAAAGAACCCATAGAAAGGGTTCTCAAAACGCTCCTTGACCTCTAGGACCGATTCTATTGATATTGCAACAGAAGCTCCATTGCCAGCTGTGGCGATTAAAGTACAAAAGTTAGTAACTTTCTTACTTTGTTCACTATTTAGACGATTAACATAGGAAACATGCCTGTTACCATTCGATTTATCACCAACAATAGCCAATTTGGTGGATGTATTAGGGGAACCAAACATGTCTGAAAAATGATGAAAATGGTTCCATAAGTAGCTTGACTATCGACTTCTATCTAAAATTAAATTAGTTCTACGAGTAAAAGTGGTTTAAGCTTAACTTTAAAACTCTAATTAGGAAACTAAACTTATAGTATGTTGTGAAGTGAGATTTTTCATTCGACTAAGTAACTCACACAAGTAAATGGTTAACATAGAAGATGTGAGCTATCATTTTTTTTCTATCAGCAAAAGCAAATATATAGAATCAAACGCACTTGAATGCAAATTTATGTAGTCGTTAAAGATATATAGGAGAGGTTATTCCCACCCACCCCCATTTTTTTAATAAATGACACCCTCGTATTCTTTTTTTCGATTATTATTATTATTATTATTATTATTATATAAAAGACTATAAATCTAAAAGTACGAAAAAAAATATAAAGTTAATAAGTTAAAAGCTTAAAATTGACAAAAAATACGAAACAAAAATTGATAAAAAATTATGTTGTTTTGTAAACTTTGAAAGGACAAAAAAAAAAATCTTTTTTACCCGCCTTATGTCTTATCATAGGAGGTGGGCATAACTAACATAACCCTATACATGTTTAGAACTACCGCAACACGGGATAGACATCCTCGTTATTACACATTTAAAAATTTTGTAACATATAGTAGTATCTCACTTTACGTAATTTAGGAGGATTTTCGCAAAGATTAGGTTTCCGATCTCAATATTCAGAAAGAGTAGACAAATTGAAGTTTTCTTTGTGGGACTTAAAACGTTTTCGATTTATTTCTAAGCAAGATCTAGCAAGAAGAAGATGAAGAAAAAAAAAATGTATATATCCGGATCAACCTTTAAGCATTACATGTTTATTTAATTTTAATAAAATATCATTTATATCACATGTCGACCACTAAGGGGGTGCTTGGTTGGGGGTTAAGGAGGGGTGGGGAATGGGTTATGTATTCAAAAGGGCCCACTTTAGTTATTAGATGGTGCTTGGTGGGGGGAGTGCAAAGGGATTGATTACCCCGTAGTGGGTAATCAACCATTATAGAATAAATTGGGGGGTAAAGGATTGATTACTCACCTCACTCATTCCTTTATATTCCCTTTCCTTTTCCCTTTTTCCACTTTGAACCAAGCGGACCCTAAGTGTTTTAATCGAGTACAAGACACTAGTTCGGATGATGCACTGTATTTGACTTTGTTTTCGTTTGTGCACCAGTCCGTACTGGCGGCTTCTATATTTAACTGGATGCCTCTTTGTGCACTTGTCTGTCATTACACGTGTGAGTCCTTTTTACATTTTTACTAGGGATGTGTTAACCGGGCGGGCTCTATGCCTAGCCCGGTCAACCTAGGCTGCAGAAATCTGACATTTTTGTCTTTTAGCTTTTTTTTTTTTTTTTTTTTTTTTTTTTTTTTTTCTAAAGTTAATTTTTGTCCATTTTCTTTTTTTTTTTTTTTTTTGTCTAAAGTTATTTTTTTTGTCCAAATATTTTTGTCCAATTGTCCAAGTGCTAACACAGCAGGTCAAGTGCAAAAACACAAGCAGGTTATTCGACACAGGCTCGGACTAACACGTAATCGTCATCGCCTTATTCGGTTTTTAAAAATATGTTAGGCTCGGATATGAAGGTTGCAAAGTGATAAAAATATCACTTTGCCATGCCATTCGGTTTTAAAAACCATTCGTCATCGCCTATAAGTAAACCATTTGTCCAAGTGCAGATACACAACCAAGTGCAGATACAAAAACCATGGGTCCAACTGCAGATACACAACCAAGTGCACAACCAAGTGCAGATACAAAACCATGGGTCCAACTGCAAGTGCACAACCAAGTGCAGATACAAAACCATGGGTCCAACTGCAGATACACAACCAAGTGCACAACCAAGTTCAGATACAAAACCATGGGTCCAACTGCAGATACACAACCAAGTGCACAACCAAAGATACACAGCAGGTCCAAGTGCACAAGTGCAGATACACAGCAGGTCCAAGTGCAAACAATTGCACAAGTGCTAACACAAGCAGGTTATTCCACACAAAGGCTCAGTTATCATCATCGCCTTATAGTCTCAAGCTCAAAAGGTAACAAGGTCACATAATCATCAACAGTAAGATTCTCAAAGTACCAAGGTCACAAGCTCACAGTAAGATCCGACACAAGGTAACAAGGTCACAAGGTCAAAAGTGCCACAGTAAGATTCTCAAGATTATAAGATCCGACACAAGGTAACAAGGTCACAAGCTCAAAAGTGCCACAGTAAGAAGATTTCACAACAAAGCAGTATCACAAGATTGGACACAAAGCTCAAAAGTAAGATTCTCACAAGGTCACAAGCTCAACAGTATAAGGGAGGTGTTATACTCAAAGGTCCCCATTATAAAATGCAAGTGAAACAAAGCAGCCAAGTGAAACAAATCAGACAAGTGAAACAAAGCAGCTCAAAAGTAAGATTCTCACAAGGTCACATTCTCACAAGGTCACAGATTCACAACGAAGCAGCCAAGTGAAACAAAGCAGCTCAAAGGTCACATTCTCAAAAGGTCACAGCTTCACAACGAAGCAGCCAAGTGAAACAAAGCAAAACAAAGCCAAGTGAAACAAAGCAAGCATCAATAGTAGGCTCAGATTATACACAAAACTGCATAAATGTCTCAATCACAATTTTACACACAAGAGGTAATCTCCATTTTACATATTAAAAAGGCATCGAGATAAGAGTAGGCTCAGATTATAATAGTTTCACATTACCAAGATATATCATATATGGCTGCACAGTGAATGCCATGCCAAAAATATGTTAGGCTCGGATATGAAAGTCACAAAGTGATAAAATATCTTTTCTATTCTATCATATATGGCTGCAAAGTGATAAAAATATCACTTTGCCATGCCAAAATCATTTTTTTTTTAAAATCATCATCGCCCTATCTCGTTTAATGTTTAACAAACAAGCCAAGTAGAGAGGGTTGGATTAATAGAAATAGGGCCGTGAGAATAACCATACCAACAAGCCAAGTTTTTAGCAACTAAGCAGTAACAAGCAAAGTTTTGAGCAACTAAGCCAAGTTTTTAGCAACTAAGCCAATCATAGCCATCACCAACAAGCCAAGTTTTAGCAACTAAGCAGTAAAAATATAAACCAACATAGCCATCACCAACTATCACCATAAACATCACCATAAACCAACAATCACCATAAACCAACAATGACCATAAAAATATAACAAGTTCTTACTTTAGATCTAAAAAAAATAGATCAAAAAAATACAGAGTTCTTACCAACGATAAACCAACAATCACCATAAACCAACCACCTTCAAACCAAGGGGTAGGTTATTCTCACGGGCCATATTTCTATTAACCGAACCCTCCCTAAACCAACAATCACCATAAACATCACCACCAAACCACCACAGGTTTAGATCTAAACAGATCTAAACCAACAATCACCATAAACATCACCACCAAACCACCACAGGTTTAGATCTAAACAGATCTAAAGAAACAATCACCATAAACATCACCACCAAACCACCACAGTTTTAGATCTAAACAGATCTAAACCAACAATCACCATAAAATCACCATGAAACCACCACGGTTTTAGATCTAAACAGATCTAACCGCTAAAAAAGTAATAATACTCTTCAAAACCGCGTTCCACCCACGGTTTTATCCCATAAACATCACCATCAAACCACCACAAATCACCATCAACATCACGTTAACTAGATCTCAGTTTTTAGATCTAGACGTGTGTTGTTAGTGATAGAGAGAGAGAGAGTGGATTGTTTGAGTGAGTGAGTGAGAGAGTGGATTGAGTGAATGAGTGAGTGAGAGAGATAAAACCGTGGAACGGTTTAGTAAAACCGTGGGTGAACCCGTGGTTTTGAAGAGTATTATTACCTTTTTTTTTTTTTTTTTTTTTTTTTTTTTTTTTTTTGTAATATATATACTTTTTACAAATAAATACTCTTCAAATAAAAAAAAGTATATATACTTTTTTTTTAAAAAAAAAAAACAAAAACAAAAAAAAAGTAGTATTTGTAATAATACTCTTCAAATGAATATATATATATATACTTTTTTTATTTGTAATAAAAAAAGTATACTTTTTACAAATAAATATTATTTGTAATAAAAAAAATATATACTTTTTACAAATAAATATCATATGTAAAAAAAAAGTACCATATGATACTTTTAAAAAGTATCATATGTAAAAAAAATAATAAAATAAAAAAAAATGTATCATTTCTAAAAATAAAGTTGTATACTTTGGACAATATACTTTCAGGAATTCGGTTCTGAGGAGCAAGTAACGGAATGGGTGCAAAATATAGCTCGGGGGCTCGGTTTTGTCATTGTTAAAGACAGAACCAAAGCAGACAAGGGTTATTTGTACGAAATCAATTATAGGTGTTCAAAGGGTGGGAAGTATAAACCTGAAGGTACCGGAAAACGGAAGACCAGTACCTTTAAAACAAATTGCCCATTCAAATTGGACGCGAAATATCAATATACAAAAAAATTTTGGACTCTGAGGGTGAAGGATGATACGCATAATCATGATTTGCTAGAGTCGTTGCATGGTGTGCCATATGCAATGCGATTAAAGGATGATGAGTTCGGTTTGGTCAAAGAATTGACAGGTTATACCGTGAAACCACGTATTATACTTTCGACAATACAGGGTCGTAATCCGGATAACGTGTCTAGCGTTAGAACTATATATAACGCACGAAATAAGATCCGGATTGCCAGAGAATGAACAAGGGCATAAATTTCAATGGGTATTGCAACGTGTGAAGGATGTCATAGACGAACGATATTACCCACGTGTTATCGTCACTGACAGAGATTTAGCGTTGGTTGGCGCATGCGAAGCAGAATTTCCTGACGCTCACCATTTACTCTGTAGATGGCATATACAGCAAAATATAGCTAAGTTTTGCAAAAATAAATTCAGTGACCAAAAAGAGTATGAGTCCGTTAAAAAACGATGGGATTGGATGGTTAAAGCTCCGACATTCGAATCGTTCAGGCAACATTATCAACGCCTACAACAGAAATTGGTCGACCATCCGGGTACTTAATTATTAATTATTAATTATTTTAATAAAAAAGCACCCGAATGACCTTTTATTAATTCATGGTTTTTTTGCAGATGTCGCTGAGTATCTGTATAACACGTGGCTGCGACAATACGCACCCAAGTTTGTCTCGTATATTACTGACCAATATCGCTCTTACGGCCAGTCAACAACGTGCAGAGTTGAGGCTCACCACGCGTTGTTGAAATTATATTTGGACGGCACACAATCGAAATTAGACAGGTTGTTATGGTCAATTGATAAAATTCTCATTGCACAAGAAACTGGGATAAAAGAGAGTTTTAATAGAAGCATGAACGAGAGACTAAATCATTGTAATGTTGATATTGTAACACCCCCAAAATACCGCAGCGGAAGACTGTGTCACTGGGGTGCTACTTCATAATACAAAGTACAAGTTATAGAAAACGAACTCTAAATGAGACGTTTTGAAAAGTTACCATTCGATTAATGAATTCAAAGCTACAAACATAAGATTCCAAAGTATGATACATAAATGTATACAAAGTTTTGAATGGTAAATGATAAAAGCGTAAGTCTTCAGAATATGCAGCTTGACTCTAAGTTCCTCGCACTAGCTATCGCCTTACTAACCTGAGATAACATGCTAAAGTGTCAACACAATGGTTGGTGAGTTCATAGAGTTTGTCTTAAAACAGTTGAAAAGCCTTAAAGAATGATCACACAGCAAAGGCATCGTGAATCCACTCAGTTGCAGGTCCCGCCATAAGAGACTTGCAACCTGTGTGTCCACAACCCACTGCTAAAAGATAGTTTATACAATGCACCGGATTATATTCACCCAAGGTCAAGAATAGACACAAGGGCGGGGGCCTCTCCCCAAATAGTACTACGACATCCAAGGTCAAGTATAGACACAAGGGTAGGGGGCATCTTCCCATGAGTACTACCAATACCTCTCCGACAGAATAGAGTATTATGTATGCACGTAAATACGAATCTTGTATTTAAATTAAGCAAGTATAGTGTAACAAGTATGTATAACGCAATCAAGTATAATGCCAATCAAGTATAACACAATCAAGTATAAAGCAATCAAGTATAAATGTTTTGAATATTTGTACAAGTAAGCAAGTAGTTGAGCATGTATCCCCCCCAAGAGTTAAAACAAGTATGAAAAGAGTAGGGGCTATGACTCACCTTAAGCTTATGTAATGAGTAATGAAAATGGTAGTCGAATCGCGAAAGTCTCTAAGAGCAGCCTATAATAGAACGTTGCGACTTAGGTTTGGAGTAACGTCTAAGTATACGAAGAATTGCCAATATATGTCTTGCATAATGTTCATGATGTAGTACTTTAGTATAATGTGTAAGTCTTTGAATATAATTGGCTATGAAACATGTATAGGTTGTAAATCTCTTACTACCGTTCGGGCCGACATAATTCAGAAGTCATGGAGTAAACGTTCGAGGAGCCAGGACACTTTAACTCGTAAATCCACAACTCGTCTCGACGGCTTACTCAATGAACTCCTCACATGAGGCTCCCTACTATTGTAGTATTTGATAACATATATATATATATAAGCTTTGATCTTTAATAGTTATTTGGTCTTTAGCCGTGGCTTTGCCGTGACCTTGGTCATTGTTACCATGGTCTTGAGACTCAACCTTGGCTTTAGCCATGGTTGTGGTCTTGGCTTTAGGTCATTAGACCTCTTGGTCTCATCTAATTATAATGATTATATAGTAACTTTGGTCTAAAAATGGGCTGTTAAGAATTTGAAGAAATTTATCACTCAGAAAGCATTTTCAGGTCTCGAGCTTCTTTGTTCCTGAACGAAAACGTCGTTCCGGACAACTTTCGTGTTTTAACTTTTTGATGAATCGGACCAGAAGTGGGACTTTCAAATTGGCAGAATGCAAACAGGAGGTTATGGGCAGTTTCGGCGTTTTGGTGTCGCTAACTTCTTATGGTCATAACTTTTGACTCGTGTACTCGTTTTGGGTGATTCAAATTGCTATGTTTTCCTTGTTAAGTCCTCTTTAACAGTAAGTAAGTGTCAAATATCAAAGTTATACTATTGTGGTCGTGGTTTTTCATAGAAATCACTAGTTTGCTTGTTTACTTGTCATAAGTTAACATATGTATACCAATACTCGTTTTATCCATTTTTAAACATCATGAACACAATACAAAGACCATATATAGCATGAAAGAAACATAATAAGCATGAAATGATATTGAGCAAGAAAGTGTATAAGGGTTTGCTTACAACTTTTGGCTTTCTAAAGAAAGGAAGTCAAATATGAACTAGGACACTAAACCTATGCTTGTAAACCCTTCACCATAACTCTTGTAACCCTTGCTAGCCTTGATCTAACCCTTGTGAAAACCATTTAACTTCAGCCCTAGTAACCTTGTGTAGCTCCTAATTCAACCATGGAATCACCAAACAAACTTAAGAACTAGGTAGAGAATACTAAGACCTTGAACTTTGTAGTGTAACTTGTATATTGAAGATCAAAGGATCATGGTGCTAGGTATAAAGGTTGTGGCGTTTTTATTGATGAAGAATGAAAGGAATGAGCTCTCTATTTATAGCAAGAATGAGGAGGTTAGGAAGGTGGCTAGGAAACTACATAAACTTGGAGACAAAGTTGTAAATAAAAATGATCCAATGGCTAAAGTCATGAGATGATGCCACAAGTGTGAATGCCCCCCCCTAGTGGCGGTTTGGAATGGATAAGGAGGGATGACTTGGTCTTGGATGATATTATCCTAGATATAGAGCTAGTTTTGACTCCGTAAGTTGCTAACCGTAAGTTTTTAGGCCACGAAACGTAAAACCGGGTATCCTAAAAATATGAAACTTGAAAGTATGGTCAAACATGTCAATATAGTCCATAATAAAATATAAAATGAGTGGTAGGTTCTATCGGGTGCTAAAACCCTGCTAAAAACTGGAAACACGGGTCTAAAACGCGTAATACGTAAAACGTACGAAAGTTGCGTAAAAATGAGAAAAGTAAAATGTAACTTTTCTAATAGGATAATAATGACTTAAAATGACTTATAATGTCTAGGCTGGGCTCAGTCTAGTGTCGGTTGGTGTTAAATGTCTTTTAGACCTAAAACCGCAAGCCTAAAAATCAAGGAATGACTTATAAAATCAAAGAATGATTTTTGGTCAAAGGAGGAGGGAAAAATATGTTGACTTTTTCTAATAAGTTGAAAACTCAAATTGTCTTAGAAACGCGTTTTGTGGTCTAACGGTTAATCGCCCATACGGTTAAGCGTGCTCATGCGAGAGTAGTACAGGCTTGGGTGACCTGCCGGGAATAGTAATTAATCTGAAAATGCGAATTGTTACAGTCTCTACCCCTTCAGGAAACTTCGTCCCGAAGTTTAGTTGATGTTAACTACTTATGGTGTGTCTAAGAGAATTCGGGATCTCTAATATAGTAGTGTTTACTCTGATTCGTCTAAGATTCTGGTTAAGGAGTTGTATCGGCTACAATTAAGCCCACTTATTTATAACACATTACTTACATAAAGAAGCGTCCAAATTTATGTAAGTAAGGTCTCATAAACTTATGGTTCGGTGATTTACAATTTCTTTATTTAACTGAAGAGGCGTCCCAATCCATTTAAATAAGGAGATTCTAAATCATCCTACTTAAGAATTTCCGACACAAAATCCGCCTTCTGAGGCCGATAGTAAGATAATCAAGCCATCAAATCCCTAAAGCTAAGCAATAATATTATTTAACTCAAATCTTGTGTCTAATCAAACAAGAACTGTCACAAGATCAAGTTAACTAATTAGTTATTACTGAGCTCCATGTTTTTAATGACTCGACGAATCTCTGGGGCTCCTTATAATACTAAAGTCACATCATCTAACAGCGTGGAACTAAGCAAACCTCTAACCAAAAAGCATATGTGTATGTATTGTGTGTAAGGCAAATAAAGAGGAAGGTCCCAACGTATATAGCAGTTATAGTCTAGGCACTAAATGCAACCTAGTTCTCTATAACCCAGGCTCTGGTACCAATCTGTTTCACCCCCAAAATACCGCAGCGGAAGACTGTGTCACTGGGGTGCTACTTCATAATACAAAGTACAAGTTATAGAAAACGAACTCTAAATGAGACGTTTTGAAAAGTTACCATTCGATTAATGAATTCAAAGCTACAAACATAAGATTCCAAAGTATGATACATAAATGTATACAAAGTTTTGAATGGTAAATGATAAAAGCGTAAGTCTTCAGAATATGCAGCTTGACTCTAAGTTCCTCGCACTAGCTATCGCCTTACTAACCTGAGATAACATGCTAAAGTGTCAACACAATGGTTGGTGAGTTCATAGAGTTTGTCTTAAAACAGTTGAAAAGCCTTAAAGAATGATCACACAGCAAAGGCATCGTGAATCCACTCAGTTGCAGGTCCCGCCATAAGAGACTTGCAACCTGTGTGTCCACAACCCACTGCTAAAAGATAGTTTATACAATGCACCGGATTATATTCACCCAAGGTCAAGAATAGACACAAGGGCGGGGGCCTCTCCCCAAATAGTACTACGACATCCAAGGTCAAGTATAGACACAAGGGTAGGGGGCATCTTCCCATGAGTACTACCAATACCTCTCCGACAGAATAGAGTATTATGTATGCACGTAAATACGAATCTTGTATTTAAATTAAGCAAGTATAGTGTAACAAGTATGTATAACGCAATCAAGTATAATGCCAATCAAGTATAACACAATCAAGTATAAAGCAATCAAGTATAAATGTTTTGAATATTTGTACAAGTAAGCAAGTAGTTGAGCATGTATCCCCCCCAAGAGTTAAAACAAGTATGAAAAGAGTAGGGGCTATGACTCACCTTAAGCTTATGTAATGAGTAATGAAAATGGTAGTCGAATCGCGAAAGTCTCTAAGAGCAGCCTATAATAGAACGTTGCGACTTAGGTTTGGAGTAACGTCTAAGTATACGAAGAATTGCCAATATATGTCTTGCATAATGTTCATGATGTAGTACTTTAGTATAATGTGTAAGTCTTTGAATATAATTGGCTATGAAACATGTATAGGTTGTAAATCTCTTACTACCGTTCGGGCCGACATAATTCAGAAGTCATGGAGTAAACGTTCGAGGAGCCAGGACACTTTAACTCGTAAATCCACAACTCGTCTCGACGGCTTACTCAATGAACTCCTCACATGAGGCTCCCTACTATTGTAGTATTTGATAACATATATATATATATAAGCTTTGATCTTTAATAGTTATTTGGTCTTTAGCCGTGGCTTTGCCGTGACCTTGGTCATTGTTACCATGGTCTTGAGACTCAACCTTGGCTTTAGCCATGGTTGTGGTCTTGGCTTTAGGTCATTAGACCTCTTGGTCTCATCTAATTATAATGATTATATAGTAACTTTGGTCTAAAAATGGGCTGTTAAGAATTTGAAGAAATTTATCACTCAGAAAGCATTTTCAGGTCTCGAGCTTCTTTGTTCCTGAACGAAAACGTCGTTCCGGACAACTTTCGTGTTTTAACTTTTTGATGAATCGGACCAGAAGTGGGACTTTCAAATTGGCAGAATGCAAACAGGAGGTTATGGGCAGTTTCGGCGTTTTGGTGTCGCTAACTTCTTATGGTCATAACTTTTGACTCGTGTACTCGTTTTGGGTGATTCAAATTGCTATGTTTTCCTTGTTAAGTCCTATTTAACAGTAAGTAAGTGTCAAATATCAAAGTTATACTATTGTGGTCGTGGTTTTTCATAGAAATCACTAGTTTGCTTGTTTACTTGTCATAAGTTAACATATGTATACCAATACTCGTTTTATCCATTTTTAAACATCATGAACACAATACAAAGACCATATATAGCATGAAAGAAACATAATAAGCATGAAATGATATTGAGCAAGAAAGTGTATAAGGGTTTGCTTACAACTTTTGGCTTTCTAAAGAAAGGAAGTCAAATATGAACTAGGACACTAAACCTATGCTTGTAAACCCTTCACCATAACTCTTGTAACCCTTGCTAGCCTTGATCTAACCCTTGTGAAAACCATTTAACTTCAGCCCTAGTAACCTTGTGTAGCTCCTAATTCAACCATGGAATCACCAAACAAACTTAAGAACTAGGTAGAGAATACTAAGACCTTGAACTTTGTAGTGTAACTTGTATATTGAAGATCAAAGGATCATGGTGCTAGGTATAAAGGTTGTGGCGTTTTTATTGATGAAGAATGAAAGGAATGAGCTCTCTATTTATAGCAAGAATGAGGAGGTTAGGAAGGTGGCTAGGAAACTACATAAACTTGGAGACAAAGTTGTAAATAAAAATGATCCAATGGCTAAAGTCATGAGATGATGCCACAAGTGTGAATGCCCCCCCCTAGTGGCGGTTTGGAATGGATAAGGAGGGATGACTTGGTCTTGGATGATATTATCCTAGATATAGAGCTAGTTTTGACTCCGTAAGTTGCTAACCGTAAGTTTTTAGGCCACGAAACGTAAAACCGGGTATCCTAAAAATATGAAACTTGAAAGTATGGTCAAACATGTCAATATAGTCCATAATAAAATATAAAATGAGTGGTAGGTTCTATCGGGTGCTAAAACCCTGCTAAAAACTGGAAACACGGGTCTAAAACGCGTAATACGTAAAACGTACGAAAGTTGCGTAAAAATGAGAAAAGTAAAATGTAACTTTTCTAATAGGATAATAATGACTTAAAATGACTTATAATGTCTAGGCTGGGCTCAGTCTAGTGTCGGTTGGTGTTAAATGTCTTTTAGACCTAAAACCGCAAGCCTAAAAATCAAGGAATGACTTATAAAATCAAAGAATGATTTTTGGTCAAAGGAGGAGGGAAAAATATGTTGACTTTTTCTAATAAGTTGAAAACTCAAATTGTCTTAGAAACGCGTTTTGTGGTCTAACGGTTAATCGCCCATACGGTTAAGCGTGCTCATGCGAGAGTAGTACAGGCTTGGGTGACCTGCCGGGAATAGTAATTAATCTGAAAATGCGAATTGTTACAGATATATTTGAAGAATTGTGGTATAAAGTTTCCAAACATGCTTTCACTCTCATGTACGGAGAACTCCAACTGTCGATCACACCAGACAAATGTAGCCATAAGTTGATGTCAATTCATGGACTACCATGCTTTCACATCATGCAATACTATGTATATAATGGTAATTATATTAAATTTATAACTATCAAGTTGTTTCCCCCACTATTATCAGTAATTTACATAAGTCGCTTTTACTGAATTCAGGACGCCCCATTCCACTGGATGAAATTCCTATTTTTTGGAGAACCCTATCTGTTCCGTGGCCTGTTATCAATAGGCCTCCGCCTGAAGATGGCTATTCCAATGAAGCTGGTGATGATGATGATGATACTTCGTTTAACAATGGCGTGCAACAATTCAATAATATTTTTAGCAAATCAACGTCGTTTGTCAAGAAAAATATGTTAACGAAGTTGAGAGAGATATTCCAACCTGAAGTTGTTGACACCCGTGAACCAGCTATTCAAAAAAATACCCGTGGTCGTCCGAGCGCAAAGGACAAAAAGGGCAAGGCTACACAAGACCCGGACTTGAATGAAGTCCCTGACTTGAATGAAGTCCCTGACTTGAATGAAGTCCCTGACTTTGATGAAGTACCAATCGTAGATCGCCGAAGAAGTACGAATTCAAGATCTACAAAAGTGCCGAACATGCGGAAAGAACCTGCAAGACATAGCTCTTACACGGGTGATACTCTACGCCATAGATTTTATGCTGGAGATAGTGTGAGCAATGCGTTTATTAAAGCTATTCCACCTATTTTTCGTCCACTCGTAATAAGCATACATAATGTTGAGGGTGATGGAAATTGTGGGTTTCGGTGCGTTGCCCACTGTATTGTTCAAAACGAAAATAGGTGGGACGAAGTCAGAGGTATGTTATTGCAAGAGTTAGATTATCATAGGCAAAGATACCTAGATATGTACCTCCAACAAGACTTTAACCGACTTTGGTATACAATAGACTGGTTCAATGGACCTGCACCTAACGATCGCTGGATGGTGATGCCACTCACGGGGCCGGTTATCGCTTCAAGCATTCACCGACCTGTTGTATTTATATGCGATCAAGGTTGGAACACATGTTTTCCGCTTTTTACCAGGCCAAACTCATCACAAGGAACCGACCTCATTGTGATTGCCCGTGTGGGTGCTCACTACATTGTACTTACGCTCGACAGAGATTTTCAACTACCCTATATCCACCCACAATGGAGGCATTTCAGAGAGCCAGTTGCAGCCGAATGGGAAACTTTGTATCAAGATCGACTAATGGTTCACTGATTTATGTTGTAAATAATAGACACACCGACAAAACCATTGTAAATGATTACTGATTTATGTTGTAAATAATAGAGACATCGACAAAACCATTGTAAACATAGTGAATCATATGTTGTAAATGATTATTCAACATCGTTTAAATGTTAATTGTTTGAAACTTAAAAGTCTGCTTTTTTGTAGTGTTAGTTCTGCACCAGTTATTATTAATTTGTTTAAATTAGTAATAACATTATTGATTGCTGATGTAAATTATTATGCAAATTCTTTGGTCAGAAGAGCCAAAGAAATCCTTTCTGGTGCCGATGTAATAGAGGATTTATTGTAGAACGGAAATCCTGGCAAGATGGTAGTCGTGGGCGACTGTTTTATGCATGTCCTCTTTCAGTGGTAAATAATCATACGTTTGCTTAGTTATGTAAATAATTTGTTTGTTAAAAATACATTTCTTATTATTTTCTTAACATGTAACAACCAGGTACACAAGACTATGGGTGTCGATACTTCGCGTGGAAAGATGAATTTGAAGCAGAACACTTTAATCAACCCTCTTCTTCAACGCATTGCTCAAAGTGCGTTGCTACAAAAAATGAGAACAAGTTGTTGAAACAAAGAATAAAAGCGCTGGAAATGGAATTAGAAATGGCAAGGAATCCTGATGATCACGCTTGTCAGTCAAGTGCCCGGCTCCATGATCTTTTAAATGATTTGAATAATCTCCATATGTCGTAAATGTTGTTGTTTTTTAAATAATGTGTTAACGTTGTTGTTTAATTGAATAACAACATTTGTTGTCATAGTCGTTTAATGTGGTAATATTTAACGTTACAAAACATTATACATATACAAAACATTATTAAACACAAATATACCAAACATTATACATATACATTACATTATTATACATATACATATACTCCTTTCTATTTAAAAAAAAAAAAAAAAAAAAAAAACAGTTAAACGACAAAAACAAGTAAAAAACAAAAAAAAAGGTGGGCTAAACATTTAGAGAGGGTTTGGTTAATGGAAATAGGGCCCGTGAGAATAACGTACCCCTTTTACTATTTTTAGAGACTTTGTTCCCTTGTTCAAGTAACAACATTATCCTTGTGTATCTTTATAGTAGTACTAGTTTATACTATAACATGTTACAGAAAAAGTTGTTTTCTGGATGTCTATCAATTAAGAATCATTTCAAAAATAATTGTTTTCCAAATGATTAAAAATCGGTTAAGAAGCCCTGTTTTGTACAACCGTAAGTGTCGGTTCACTTAAAAAAACGAATATTGCTAGTAACATCGTGTGTTAATTGTATTTAAAGAAAATTGTGTGTGTTGTTTGTCTGCAATGTCTCTGCAAATAATAAACACAAAGAGTATAATCAGTGAATTTGTAGAATAACGGTATCCAAAATGAATACTTTCAGCTTATGTCCATTATTAAGAATATATTACTAATTTACTCGACATGAACAATGTTAGCAAGATATTTAACAAACAAACAAACAAAAAAAGGAAAAAGAATTGTTGCTATAGAATTATACAGAGCATTGATGCTCGGTTACCCTCTTTCACGCTCACATTATTACTCCAACAAGTGGATGAGAGGATATTTACGTGAAAGGTGGGTTCATGTCGAATCGAGACACGTTTCGCCACTTGTTGCTTTTGTCATGATCAACCGCTACAAGACCTTAGCTGCTTCTCTTGGCTCTTCTTATACTTGCATTGAAATTCTTTCAAGTTTGTATAAAAATAATCGGTCATTTTTTCTCCCAAATAAAAGTAAGACCGGAGTTTACAGTAAACCCCACAACTCTTTTGGTGAGAGAACATAACCGGTTATGATCATTCTAACTTAAAATAATCTCAATCAATCAATCTTACTTCAAATAGCATCTCAAACAGGAAATGTGTGCCACACTTGAACGTAGACTCTAGAAAAACATTTTTGCCATATAGTTACTTATATCATTTGGCTACGATACAATTTTGAGAATATTTTGTGATTTCATATTTTCTCAATCTCCTCACTTATTTATTGTAAAATTGTTTTTTAGCTTTACAAGTTATTTCGATCTCAATTTAAGTGAAATGTGCATTATTTTAAATAAACAAAAGTAGTACGTAATGATATATATATATATATATATATATATATATATATATATATATATATATATATATATATATATATATATATATACTAGACGAGTACCCGTGCATAGCAACGGAATTTTATAGCGACAGATAGTTTATTGATAAAAAAAAGTTTATATGTTATAAATGAAAAATAATAAAAATTTGAAGATTTGTGAATTAAACATAATGTTTTGAAACCCGGTTCGACCCGGGTGGTTCAACCGGTTGAACTATTCCGGTCGAAAAATTGGTCGATTTAAACCGGGTCAACTTGCTAAGTTGGGTCAAAAATGGGTCAAATTAAACCGGTTCAACCCGTCGGGTTTGAAGCGTCCCGGGTCAACCAGATTTGTGATTTGTATTAATTATTTTAATTGGTTGTATTTAATTTGGTAGATATGTTTTTAATTGGTTGTACAATGTGAATAAATCATTGTACTTTTAACTAATAGGGTGTTTTAATAAGAGTATTAATTACATTTCATAATTTCCTAATTAACACAGGGGCAATTTTGGGATTGACCGAAAGTTCAGTTTTTCACATTCCTCTTTGACCATTTTTGCTTTATAGGTAGTAAAGATATATATATATATATATATATATATATATATATATATATATATATATATATATATATATATATATAAAATGTATGACTAAAATTATGTCTAATTTTTATTACTTGACACATATTTTTATTAATTTCACTTTTTAAATATTCAACTTTGATCTTGACATGTATCAAAATCTTCTTGTTGTTAGGCTCTAGAATATTGTAGTACTAGTGCTAATCTAATATATCTTGAAAGAATAAATGGTAATCTTTGTGTTTGAGTTTATTAAATACTAGTTATAATATACGCGCACGCACGAGTTTTTAAATTTTTTTTAATGATATATTTTTATTTTTTAAAAAATAAATAATTTAATTTTTTTGTTAGTTTGATTTATGATTTTTAATTATATTTGTTTATTATTAAAGATAATCATTTAAAAATTTAATCGCATATTATCTATATTTTTTTTGTATATATCTTCTACTTATGTAGTATTGCATCTTATATTTTTTTGTATTTATCTTCTACTTGTGTAGTATATTAATAAAACAAATTTTTAAAATTTTAAATTAAAAAATAATAATTAAAATATTACTCTATCCGTCCCAAATTATAAGTCCACTTTTAATTTGCACAAAGTTTAAGAGATTCCCACTAACTAAATTATTCACCAATCAAATTTCTTCTTTCTCCACTAAAATGTATTTTGATTGGTTCAAATAGGAAAGTGGACAAAGATTTTGAGACAACCAGAAATAAAAAAATTGACTTATAATTTGAGACGGAGAGAATAACTAATAAAAAAATATTTTTTTTCAAAGTATCCAATGAGAGTTTTGTTTTATTATATAAAAGATTGTCGTATGTAAGACTCTAGAATGTTGTAGTAATCTAATAGTATATCTTGAAAGAAACATGCATTAACTAGGCTTGAAAGAAGCCCTATATTTAGTGACCGTGCGAACTTGCATGAGCTTTTTAATACTTCATGTTGGTAAGTGGAGCTGACATTAAAGTTTGCTGATTTTATTAGTCATGCAGTATAGTAATTGTCTAAGAGATAAATTGACATGACTAAGGCGCATTTAACGCCATTTCTTCTGAGATAAATTGACCCGACTAAGGCGCATTTAACGCGATTTCTTCTGAATTTTTACTTGGGAGTTGCTAATAAGTGTGTATTGGGCATCTTTTAACCTATCGGTACATGTAGGCTATGTTTGGCGCAATTTTTTTGAAGCTATTTAGGGCGATGAGTAGTGAGTAATGAGCTTTTGGATTTTTAGTGTTCGTTTGGCATGAAAACTGTGATCTTTGCTATTTTTTAAAAAAGCTCATTTTTCAAATGCTTATTTATAAAGCTGTGAGCTGTGAGCAGTGAGCTATGGCAACTGCTCACAGCTCACAGCTACTTTTGCCAAACATAGCCGTATTTAACATATAATTAATATACTCAAACTTTCCTTTACAAATCAGAAATGTATTTAATAAACATTACATGATTTACTATAATTAAAAGTGATTTTCAATTTAATACACTCAAACTTTTCATATATTTATGCTATAAAAAATCCCAATAAACCACCCATTAGCAAATCTCTTTTAACATTTTGAACTTGCGTGAATTCCGATTATAAAGTAAAGTATCTATTTCTTTATGGGATAAATATCCTTTAATGTTCACTTTGAACATATAGTAGGTCATGTTTACATGAACCGTCACCATTTATAAAATATAATACAATTAGTTACCTAAACGTTCTAACATATAACTCATTTAAGATACTTTCTCATCTAAATACTTATATCTTTGTGAAAAATATAAGTACACATCCATATAATTATTAATAGGACAAATTTGAGGCCTTTAAAAATTTTGGGCCCTGTGCGGTCGCTCACCTTTCACACACTCTCAAAACCGACCCTAGATATGATGCTCTTAGTGTGGGACTTGTGTTTTCTTTATAAGGAAATTCACTTTCAAATTCACAATTATCTTAATTTTCACACATAATGTAAAAGCTCACACTTAAAAGTGTGAAGAAATCTAACATTTTCCATACTTAAAAGTATGGAAATCAATTTGTTACACTCATTTTCTTTACAGTTTCTCTTGTATGAGAAAATTAAGTGTGACAAATTAATTTTCGCACTTTTAAATGTGGGCGAATTTTAAATCTTTCCACACTCATAAATGTGAACTTTTTTTTAATGCCTTTTGTTTTGTAAAATTTCTTCACAGTTATAAATGTAACAAAAATTTACACATATATAAATGTGAGTGAATTACAAAAATCATCACTTTGATTTGACCACATTGCAGGTTTCGTCCATGATATTTCAAAAGTGCAGTGATCGTTCATGTGAAGAACTTTGGGTCGTGTATTCAGTGTCTGGCCAAAGATAAATGATTAAAAAACCCTTTGTCTTTAGCAATTTAAGGGGTTGAAAGACGAGAACCTTCTGGTCATTTAACTTTAACCAATGACTAAATATGCAACCGATAGTTTCTTATAGGATGATCACTGCACTTTTGAAAGGTCGAGGATTGAATCTACAGTTTGGTTAAACCACAAGGATGATTTTTGCAATTTACTCTATTAATGAAAATAATCTAAGTAAAATTTACGCACTATGTGAAAGTGTGAAGTATTAAGTGTCTAGAAATGACCTTTTTGTTGTAGTGTAAGAGCTTGTTATGACTTGAAATAAGACCAAGGAAACACGTTATGTTAGTAGGAGTATAGGTGTTGACCCTGCGAACCGGTTTTGGGGTGGGAATAAATCATCGATTTGTGAATGAGATGTGTTTAAAGAAATAAAGTGTGAGAGAATATACCTGAAATGTGAAGATGATGTTGGTATTTATAGGCAATCCTTAGGGATATTATAGGTCATGCCATATGTCGGATAGGTTAGAAGGGAGCACGTTCCTGTTGGCCAATAAGAAGGCTTCGAGCATAGGCTACATTGTCCTTCCTAGTTTGTACGAAACATGCCCATATGCAACTGTCGGTTGTGGGAACATTGGAAACCCGTCGTCTGAGGTGGGCCCACACAATATTCTGTGTTTGTCCTTTAGTAATTCAGAACCTAAGGTTCTTCAAAGGCTTAAGTTAAGGCTCCTTGAGATTGGCTTTTATTGTGTATTCACGAATTTCCTTACAATAGCCTAGTAGGCTTTTCGCTAATGATTACTTCGAGCGTTATTATTAGGTCTTCGGATGGCAGATGCTGGCTGTAGTTGGGTACACTATCAATTATTTCAAAATAAGGATCATAGAAGCTATACAAAACATCAACTCAAGTGCTTTTTTTTTAGAGAAAGAAATGTGTAGATTGTTGTACTTTGACAAAAACTGCCAACAATTTTTATAATAACCCTTGAAATGCGACTTCAACATCGTCATTATCATTCAAACGTAGTCTCTAGAGGTATGGTCTGATTTTGATATTATTTAAAATTTTAAAACAATGGTTAGATATCAATTCAACTCAAAATGCATGAACAAGGTACTAAACAGTTTTGGGTCTTTTGATATTGATTAAAAATATACACACCGGGCCTCCGGCCCATTAAGATCATTTTGTCCGTCAAATATCCACTTCTACGTCTGTTATTAGTGAACGGTGTGGTTTTCGGGGACACATTTTATTTTACCCGAACCAAAATAGAAATATATCAAGTCGAAACACATTAACTAAACCAAATACACAAGTAATAAACATTATTTTTATGATCACTTATATTTTTGCTAAGTTTCAAAATTTCGTTAACTCCCTAAAGATTAAAAGGTCCCAACTCTTTTTTCAACTGACATTATGCTTATCATAAGGTTGAGCTTGGATGACAAGCCCAATTTATATTGTTCTAAGTTAAAATTTTAATATACTAATTGAAGTTTTTTCAAAAAAAAAAAAAAAAAAAAAAAAAAAAAAAAAAAAAAATTGCATTTTTTTTGGTAGTAGAAATGATCTCGTTTTCTATCAATAAATTATCCATAGGGCGGTATGCATCACAGTTTCATAAATCATAAGACTTTCTGATCCTTTCTGAGAGATAGATGGAAATCCTTATATGTTAAGAAGATCTTGAAGCCTGCTGATGCTAAGATGATGAACATTCCACCAATTGAAAATATATTTCTACAATTCTATGGTGATTTTGTGTTAGGAAGAGAAATGATCAATGTTTCGTTTGTTGATCTTCATCACATAAAGGATACCGTGTGGAGTCTCGACACCTTAATTATCATCATTTATTTATGTAATCATTATTAAAATGTAATCGAAACTACTTATATATTGTAGTAATTTAAAATCATCACATTAATATTAAAAAAAATAAAATAATGATTACCTAAAATAGATACTAATTATTATCACAAATCATTATGGTTACACCATAACTCAGTATCCTAACCCCATGACATTTCTTTTGAGCAGAATTACATTCGTGATGCTCCAAATATATTCTATCAATTGGTGCGGATTTGATGACTAACCTGATCAAGATTACTCAACTTATTCTCTTGGTGGGATTCGGCTAACCTAATCGTCTTGACTATGGTTTGCTTTGATGTAGTCACTCAAACTACATCTTTGGGCTATATGGAAATTTAGAAATTGCATTCGCTTTGATTAAAAACCTCCAAAAACAGATAAACTAGAAAAAATCAAAATTATTTAACATTCTTGAATTTTTAGTATGATTAGAGAATCGGTTCCTATTTAGTTAAATAGGATTTTCAATCCAAGAAAGGCTTGTATAACTCTTTGTAACCATCTTGTTTTTGTTTCTCTAGCATCTTGCTAGAGTTTGTTTTATTGAAATCAATGGATAGTCGTTCAAAATATAATATATCCCCTGCCTGTATTCCCCATTGATTGGTGCTTTGTTATTTTGTTAGGTTATATCCTTGTAGCTTCTCGCTAGAGGTGATTTATGCATATTTCTTGGTGCTTAATTTTCTTTTGTTTAAGTGTAATAATTAGTATCCCTTAAATAAATATGTTCCACTAGTTGTCTGTAAGATATAGAAAGGTAAAATAGTTGCTTGACATAATTTGTTCTCATAATCGCCACACAAGAAGCATGTTAATGCACAGTTGAACGACTTTCAGCCAGAAACACAGCAAATTAAAATTCCTAAATTCAAACACTAATCAAACCCAACCTCAACTGTGTGACTAACAAACAACTCTCTACACATGCACATTTTATTTATACAACTCTAGATACATTTTAATCTGATTCACAATACTTTCGAGATCAATATCTATAATGACTAGCTTGTTTAAAGAGGATCAAATATGTGACACACTAGAAGATGTATGCACCAGCAATCGATCAAAATTTGATCAGGAAACTCATTCTTCAAATACACTTGAAAGAGGCCAAACCGAAGAAGTTCTTGTTAAAAGTCCCTTCTTCTTATGCTTTCCACTCACAATGAACAAAACACTTATCAGAGTCGTAAGAAACTGCATTAATTAGAAATGATCTCAGAATGCAAACACTTAAAAAAGATTTTGATGACGGGAATTGGTGTATAAAAATTGCAGGTTGTAGCAGAAGCATTGGGGAGTTTTATTGTCATGTTCAGCATATCTGGGATAATAGCAAGCACAGAATTAATGAGAGGTGTAGGTCTACTCGAGTACGCAGTCACAGCGGGATTAGCAGTGGTGGTGGTGGTTTTCTCAATCGGCCATATTTCAGGTGCTCATGTTAATCCGGCATTCACTATAGCTTTTGCTACTGTTGGTCCATTTCCATGGAAAAGGGTAATTGTGTGATGATATCTTTTTTCGAAAAAACTTGGCTAAACAAAAGATTTAATGGTTCTTTTGTTTGGTAAAGGTACCATTGTATATAGTGGCTCAAGTAGCGGGTTCTACATTGGCGTCGTATGCTGGAAAGTTGGTGTATGGCTTAAAATCGGAGATGATGATGACAAGACCACTTGTGGGATGCAGTGCGGCATTCTGGGCGGAGTTTACGGCATCCTTCATTGTGCTATTTCTTATCGCTTCATTGGTCCATGCACCTCCATCGGTATTCATAAAACCTTGCTCTTAAGTTTTTCAATGGCATAGACACACCCCTATTATACATCACCTTTAAAACAACTATTTGTCTTTATTAAGACTTAGTCTCACAAACGACCATTGATGAATCAATTTGATAATGCTAGTCTATAAAAGCATCCACAATGCAAGGTCGATAGGAGTTCAAATTTATTTTTTAACTAATAACAAATTAAAGTACGTGTTAATATCTCATTTCATATACTAGATTTCTTAAGCTTCAACGCAATTCATTCAACTCTTAAAGTTCAATGCACTGTAGATTGCCTCCCTCTAGCTACATTGTTGGTTGAAAAATTCCTTTGCTGTCTTCTAGCATTCATTAAAGAGTGATGTTTCATTTTGGTGGAAGTATCTATCTTAGAATCAAAAGAGCAAGGTTGGATCAAGTGGTTAACACTCTTGCCTCTGGAGACAGAGGTCAAGGGTTCGATCCTCACCCCTTGCAAGGCCGGGAGGTCCACGTCTCAACCTTCCCCATACACCGTGGAAGAGGTATTGGGACCCATAACCATAACCATATCTATCTTAGAATCAGTTATTGGATAAGTTATCATGTGATATGTGATGTTTGCAAACGTGAATGCTCACTTTTTAAAAATTTCAAAGTGGTTCATATGATGTCTAAATGTATAATGAGAACAATAACATCTTTTTATACTAAAATATTTCAGGTAACCCAATTTTCTGGATTCATTGTAGCGGTTGGCATTGCGCTTGGAGTCCTAATCACAGGGTAACCCTTTAGAGTCTACAAAGCACATAAAATAATAATCATCGGTTTAATTCAAACTAATGCAATGTTTTTCTTTTTGAATTTCATATGATAGGCCAATTTCCGGAGGATCAATGAACCCAGCAAGGTCAATGGGACCTGCTATAGTGTCTTTTAATTTCACTGGTTTATGGATATATCTAACCGCTCCTACACTTGGGGCCATTTCCGGTGCTTTTACGCTTCGCTTGTTGAAGCCATGTGTCGCTACAACGTCCTCTTCGCCTTCTAGACACTCACAATTCCTACAAATTGAATAGTTGTAACAATATATACTTTAATACACATGATAGCTTGTTATGTGGTTTCCGTAACAGTTAGATTGACCACAAATTCTGTTTTATGTACACAATCTTTCATTTATTTTGTCAGTTTTTTTCACACACAAATGCTAACTTGGCGTGACTATATTTTGTATCGTTTTCCATTGGAAATTAAGCTCATTTATAACACACTTTATACACCAAAAGAGGTAGTTTTTAATACATTGTAAGTTCTTGCAATGAAGTACTCAGGAGAGACAAAATTAAAGGTAATTTTAGTACATTGGAAGCAATTGGACAATTAACAAATTCCATTAATATAATAAATTGCAAATTGTAAGAAAGCATAAACAAACTCGGACCCGGGAAATGTCATGTATTAGGTACTAGGAGAGGAGGCCTTTTATTAGTGACAACATACCTTTTTTTAAGTTCTAAGCTGTTGATGTGAAACTAAACTTAGCACATGCATTTGATCTAGCGAGTAGTGAAGAACTGAATCCTAGTCTTGATGGTGTAAGACCAAACTGTAGTAAATTGTCCTAGATTTTATGTCCTACGATGACGATTGAAGATCTAGGTCTAAATCGTTGTTCAAAAGGTGCTTCAACGAATCCGATGCACAAAATGTTCTTTTGCAACTTGATCATAGAGTTTGAACCAGATATCCTCCAGTAGACACTCTTGGTATGCAACACAAGGTCGATGGAGCTAAAACATGCTCCAAATGGTGCAACATTAGGAACCCTTGGAACATTCTTTGGCATTGCCTTCACAAATGCAACGATGAAAGCATTGTAAATTGAAGTTTTCAAGATAGTGTAAGGATTGGTGGTGCTAATCGTTGTCCCACCAATACATCTATTATCGATGGAAAACAAAGATTTGTGCAACTTGACACTTTTGCCATTGATCTTAATTGATTTTACTCCAATGAAGTACTTAGGAGAGGCACCACGCGCGTTGTGAGACTTAATTTCAGTAACTGGGTTTATGATGAGGGGGTGTAGCTAGGTAAGAGAGGACAACGTTTGGATGCATAATATATGGCTCATTTCCGAAGTATATAACTCCGCTAGATGTTGTTGAAGAACTTAAGCACGGAGAAAATTTCCTATCAAAATTTAAAAAGTAGACAATTGGGATAGTAGTGAAGCACCACTTCTTCCATAAAAAAAGCCATGCCAATAAATCCACTAGCAAGACCCACTTCTAGATAATTATTACCGCAAAGGAAATAAAAGCGAGGGACAGTAACATTTCGCAGAATGTTCTTCCCATTGTGGACTCGATCGTGATTATATTACATATGCCCCAAACTCGCCACCACCATCGGTATGACTTATGAACCGCAGGATTCGTGGGGTAATCAGAGTAAGAATTTCTAGATTATTTTAATTAAACTTGATTATTATTTGAAATTGATAACTTGTTATTTTATGTCATCATCACTTGAATTTGATTACTTGTAGGATCTAAATCCAGATCTCCCAAGCCCAATGCCAAAATTGGGAAAGGCGGGAAGTCGGTGCGTGGTCCCACAAAAAACACGTGGCTCCGCAATGAGAGGAAAGAGACTGGTCGTCCGGTATCGATCAAATTCCAGAAGAACGACAAAGGGATGTGGGAGCATGTGGGCGACCACGCGAAGTGGTTCTCCAACTTGGTCGTGGAATTGTTACGGCAATCAATTCCTATGCATTACAAATCCTGGTCGGCTGTTCCTGCTACCGCGAAGGCCCACATCGACGACCAGCTACACATAAGTTTTTTTTATCTTTTATTTTTTTAATTATTGTGTTTGTTTATTTTAAGTTTGCTATTTATTTAAATTTGATTGTTTATTTAAATTTGAATATTTATTTTAATTATATTTTATTGCAGCATTATTTTGATCTCGGCGAGCACCTTGCCAGTGCTGATGGAGAGGATATTGTCAAGAGTATCGAATATTATCTTCAAAAGCGATACGACGACAACAAGTGGCGGCACAAAAAGATAAATTTTACTGAGCAAGGTGGGATTGAGAAGCTGGACGAGATCAAGGCAAACCGCCTGGAGAACATGTCGGAGTCGGATTGGGCAGAATATGTAAATTTCTGGATCCACACTTTATTATTATTGTTATTGTTATTGTTTTTGTTATTGTTATTGTTAATAATAATAATAATAATAATAATAATAATAATAATAATAATAATAATAACAATAACAATAACAATAACAATAACAATAACAATAATTCATTTATATAACATTTTTTATTATTTATAATACGCAGGTGAAGCACTGGTCGAACCCGGATAATTTGAAGAGATGGGAGACCAACAGGCAGAACCGGCTCACCAATCCGACTGCCAGCCTTCATGGGTCGCATTCGTTAGCTGTTATACGCGATAACTTCGTAAGACACTTTTTAATCATTTCATTTATATATCTAGTGTTTGGTGAGTCGTTATTGAGTTTATTTATAAACAGCTGAGAGAACCCACCGACGCTGTGGATGGTAGAGACTTGATCGCGATGTACAAACACAAATATACGAGAGACGGCTTCCGGGAGTCTACATTGTCCGAGGCTAGATATGTAAGTATAATTTATTTCCATAAAACTCACACACATTAATGCAAACATAATAAATCACGACTTATATATTACTTTGCTTGTTTTTTTGTAAAACAAAACCAGATGATACAGATGCGGACGAAGAGCACCTCCGGGGGGACGACCATGTCTGACCTCGATATTATGCGCCATGTGATCGGTGGCAAGCAGAGAGGTCATATTCCTGGCATAGGTCCAGTCTTACCCGGCGGTGGTCGTCAGACGACCCTCAGCGCCGCACAAGCTCGTGATCAAGCCTTCGCGTCCTCCCTGCACGAAACAGTCCAGAAGCAAACCCAGGAGATGTCCCAGCAAAGGACACTGATTGATATGTTGTTGGGGTGGGCTAAGACACAGCCGGGTTTCCCCGCTGAGCTAGCGACTCAGGCGACAACATCGGGATCCCAGGAGGCTTCACCAGGTGAGTGTACAGGTACCCAGGAGGAGGGGAGTGGGGCTAGTGGGGCTAGTGAGGGGGGGGGGGGGAGTGGGGGGACTCAGGAGTAGCGTATGGGTGGTTTGGGTTGATTTATATTTGTTTTTGGGTTATGGACAAATGTTTGGATAGTTTCATGGATTATTATGTCTTTATCTAGTTTATGTGTTAGGATTCCCGCTACATTGTTCCCACGTATAGTTTTGTAGCGTATAGCGTATAGCTAGCTTATGTAGTGATCATGTCATAACGGTTTTTGAACCGTATTTTGCGAATTTGGATACAAACACATTATTTTGTTAATTTTTAACAAATTTGGATATCTATGATATTATGTTTGGCGAATTTGTGATTTGAGTGTCTTGTGGTGTTGTAATTAGATGATATACAGGTTGTGAATTTGTTGTGATCATGTAGATTTTTTCGGGAAAAATTCCAGAAATTACCCATTTTGCAGCAATTTGCTGCAAAATGGGCCAGTCACTTTTAGCGGGGACATGTCCCTGCCAAAAGTTTGCTGCAATATATGTGGACACAACTTTCAACGGGGACGTGTCCCCGCCAAAAGAGTGACCCATTTACTATGTAAAACACTTTCAGCGGCTGAAAGTGTGAGAATTATTATTAAAATCAAGGATTAAGGGCTAATTACAACCACGGAAAATACTTTCCGCAGGGACATGTCCCCGCCGAAACTAGTGCCATGCTGGCATGTTTGACCTGACCAAAACTGTCCACGCTGGCAGTGTGGGTCCCATGTGTCACCGCCAAAAGAGACGTCCGTCGCCGCCGAAAGTTTACAACGAAGGGCTTTGGCATACGTACTTTCGGCGGGGACATGTCCCCGCCGAAAGTCTTGGGAGGGGAGAAGTCCCCGTTGAAAGCGAGGAAATGTCCCCGCTAAAAGCGAGGAAATGTCCCCGCTAAAAGCAGTGAATGTTGTAGTGAATGGCCACAAGTGTCATTGTAGGAGTTAATGACTTCTGTGGAGGTCCATATAGTTTGGCAAAAAGTATCACTGAGGAGTTTGCATGGAGCAGTGCCACAACGAGTAGTGTGATAAGTGGAAGAAATATAGGTGGGAGGGTAACTTGGGTCAGAATAGTCCACATCATAATTGACCCACATGTAGTCTCCACCAAGATCGATGGTTAGTTTGACTGAGATGATTGGTGTCCTTTGGGTAACTTCGGTGATATATTGGAGGGTTTTTGCATCTTTTGTTACTTGCAGAAAATGATCCTTCGAACGGGATGAGGTTTTAGCTACCGATGATTAGACAATTAGTAGAAAAGAACACAAGAAAAACAATGGCAAGGAAGAAAATTAGAAGAAGCCATGAGAGAGTTTAGGATATCAGTGAGATCAGATGTGAAATCTGGCATAAATCACGAGGCCGTATATTAACAGTGGAGGTATAGGTTGAATTGATTGTGTACAATAAGTAGTTTAATAATATTAGAAAAGAAGAAATTGTGTATCACTAGGGTATAAATTATAAATTGTGTATCACCGGGGGAGTATCGTTTTTAGCTCTTATACCATATTGGTGGTTATAATTCCCTACTTTTACATTTGGTCACCTACTCAGTAAATAGGTTACAAAAGATAATTCTAGAACTAATGTAGGTGGGCTAGGCCTACAAATACATAACAAATGCACTAATGGCCCATGTATAATATATCGATGAATAAGGTTTGGGTCAACTTGCATATGCCAGAAATGTAAACGTGCAACATTTTGTAGTTAACAAAGCTTTAATGTAAGCAGGGACAGAGCCAAGTAGGAAGTAGTGGGGGGAAGTGCACTCAACGAAGGTCTCGGAGAAAGGCTAAATTGGAAAGAAAAAATGGTTAAATTAGAACAAAAATGTTTAGTGCCCTCACCTTTAAAATCAGGGTGCCCTCACAAGTGAGTGACAACAACAATTCAAGAGTAAGAAAATAGAGGTGTGCTACATCCACTCATAGTTTACAAAAAAAAACCCACTCGCTGACGTGTCAGCGAGCTGATTGGTTGGTTTTTTGTGGCCCACAAAAAACCAACCAATCAGCTCCCTGACACGTCAGCGAGTGGGTTTTTTTTGTAAGCTATGAGTGGATCTAGAAATATTCAAGAAAATATATGTGACGGAGCTTAGATGGAATATGTGGATTATTTTCTTCAAATCTCGTTTACTGGTGTGGGTGAAAAAGATGAAATACTATTAAAATGAGAATTAGAAAATGATGATCAAGAAGGCCCCACTGGATTAGTGATATTTCATTTTCATTAAAAAAAAGACCATTGATATTTATATTATTATTTTATTATCATCTAAATGCTAAAAATCAATAGTGATACAAAGTCGAAACATCTAGTGTCGTGTAAACTTTAAAGATTAACCTTTTTTATTTATTTTTTATTTTTTTGAGTATGGTTGTTATCATATTACTATCGAGCAATGTAACAACCATGGTTTGAGCAGGTCAGTTTGACTCATAGTCTTGACTGGGTTGACGTTTGTTTGGTGTGTATTAGGTGTTTGAAGTGATATATGTGAGTTTTAACACTAAATCCCTTTACGTAAATGGTTTTATTGTGATTTGGAAAGTTTGGAATTTGGGAAAGTTCATTTTGATCACCTTTGTGGTGTAGAAATGACTTGTGTAGTTTTGGTGTTTTTGCGTAACGAGGCTTCGTTCAAGTATTTGAGCGTTAGTAAGTTACGTGGGATTTGTTTTTATGAGTTATGTTTCAAAAGAGTGTGGAATTCTATTTTTGGAAACTTTATTTTTGAAAATTATATTTTTTCGGTTTGTCGTAAAACTGAGGTTTATCGCGTAAGACGCTAGGATTAGCTACGGGTGTTTATAAAATATGAAAAGTATGAGGTTTTGAGTGTAATAAATTAATTTAATAATATATATATATATATATATATATATATATATATATATATATATATATATATATATATATATATATATATATATATATATATATATATATATATATATATAAAGGTATATAAAAATCGGTTGGGAAAAAAAAGGGAAAAAAAGAAACCCAATTGTAGCCCAATTACAACTCTAAGTTAGGTAATTATCCACTACATAATTATAAATACAAAATCAAAGTTCCCAAAACCCTTTTTCCTGCATATTGAAGTCGACACAAGGAGATCAAGAAGAAAAAATTAGGGTTTTATAGTTTTCAAACAATAATCAAGAATTAAGGTAAAATCTTTAAACCCTATGTTCAATTAATTGATTAATTAATCTAATTCATGTAATACTAAGTATGATGGATTAGGGTTTGTGTTAACTTCTGTAAATTAATGTTATTAAACATGTTGGGATTAATTAATGATAATAGTATGGTGATTGGTTAAGAGAATTGAGCGTAAAACATGCTAGTTATTGAGTTAGGGTTTTGACAGATTTGTAAGGCTGTAAAGATGTGAGTGTAAATAACAGATGGTGAAGAGTTAAGTCACGAATTTTCGGTCTAAATTGAATTTTAATGAAAGAGCTTTCTAAAAAGTCCAGCCACGATTGATTTCAAGGTCGGGAAGTCGGTCTTTTGATTTTTCTTTGTTAAGGTGTCAAAGCTGTCAAACCGGGACAAATTTTGGGTAAACATTTGAGGGTGTCATGTGGTTGTAAAAGTGGTATTTTGACTAGGCCTTCTGGGATAGTTAAGTATTAGGTTATATTAGACTACCACGAAAAGGATTCGCGATAAAAACTTGTGGAAGTATTTATTTAAAATCAAAACTTTTTGGTGTGCGTTCAGATCCGAATTTGAGTAGTTGACAAGTTTGAATTTCTTATGAGTATTTGTGTGTGTTATTGGTCCATGGCCTTCTGGGATTAGCTTCTATGCTTATGAGAGACCATAGTGAATTTTTGGTATGAGTTTTTAAGCTTTATTTGTCTTGATTTTATGTGGGCGAATGTACCCAAAAATTCTGCGTTTTCTGATTTTAAGAGTGCAATGGATTTAGTGAGTATTAAGTTATGGTAGTGGTTAGGTGGTGTGTAGGAGATCCATGGTGGTTCATATGAGTCTTAGACATCCATCATATGTGTATTACATGGGTTGTAGCTTTTAGCTTGACCTTGTGTAATGTGGATTATTTTTGTGTGCTATAGATTGTGAGTTGTTTTTGTGGAAGCTGCGGAGTTTAAGGTGAGTTCATAGTCTCATATTTTTACTTTGTTTTAAACCTGGGATGGGAATGATGCTTGTCTTAAATGATTTGATTTACTGTGATTATGTGTGTGGTGTTAAAGAGCTTGGACTTATAATGTTATCGTATGCATGCTATGTGTGATTATTTGCTTGTGTGGATATATATGGGATCCAATTAGGAGGATGCTTATCCTGTTGCTCGCGCATGCGACCTAATTGATGTTTAATGGGGTCGGGGGACACGAGCCGTCCTAATGTAATCATTGTGGGGTCGGAGGACACGAGCCGTCCTGTTGTAATAATTTTGGGGTCGGAGGACACGAGCCGTCCTAATGGTTGCCTTATGAGTGTTGTTGCCTTTGTGTATGATTATTGACTTGCAAATACTTGTAACTATATGATAACTGT
This sequence comes from Artemisia argyi, assembly GCA_030686995.1. Classification (NCBI taxonomy): domain Eukaryota; kingdom Viridiplantae; phylum Streptophyta; class Magnoliopsida; order Asterales; family Asteraceae; genus Artemisia; species Artemisia argyi. The sequence goes on along the minus strand of CM060707.1, from coordinate 37,406,074 downwards.
AATTTATTTGTCCAGCTATATTTTTGTAATCACAGTGATTTTGGTTGCCTAGTGTGTTTGAGTCTTAAACCTATGAATCTCACCAACATTATGTTGACGTTTTAAGCATCATTTTCAGGTGAGCTTTCTAAGGATAAGATAGAAGGATGTGGATAGATGAGACCTTAGTTGCATTGGAAGTGGTTTATCATCTATGTTTGGATTTATGTTTTGTTTTGGTTATTTTATTTTGGGGTATTGTTACAACACTTTGTGTTTGTACATTGCTCTATTTATGTGCTTGTAGTTGTTCTCTATGTAGACACCAGGTGTTGTGATGATATCCATGAAGTTACACCCGTGCGTTTCCGCCGTGACGGGGTGTGACAGATTGGTATCAGAGCCTTGGTTATAGAGAATTAGGCGGTTGGACCTAGACTATAACATAAGAGTCCCTTATATAGTTGCATTTAGGACCTATGTGTAAGTATAGTATTTTATATGTCTATTTTCCTATATTTATGAGATGTTTTATTGAGTTTCGGACGTCTATTTTATCCCCTATACGTAGTATTGTATATATCGACTTTATTATATCATCTTCCGCGCGTAAGATGCTTCGTTGGACTACCGTTATCGCTATCGGATGTGAGAGAAGTGGTAGGATGAAGTGGACTAACCGCAGAATCCGAGTTTTCGATAACATGTATCCATGTTCGGACAAGGAGAAGACGTTTATGGGAAACGTTGGTATCACAACCCACGATTTCAGGTCATTTTTCCAAACCTCAACATCTTAAAATTCACCAATTACTATTCATTGATCACTATTCATCATTTTTTAGGTCAAATTGATATTCCGAGAAACATTCAAAAATTTCACTATTCACATGACACTATTCATTTCCGAGAGAAAACCACTATTCATGTGCATTACTCATTTCATCGTAAACTTAGTTTACGGGTATTCAAAATTCGCGTAACCGTATTGTTTCAGGAGCGAATTCATGCATTATCATTTGGGATATTTCATACGGACTAGAAATAGTCTGTATATCATCATTATGGCACTTGCATACTATTCCACTCGTAGGATATTTAAATTAGTACTTTTGGTATAACTAACTTTTACGTTTAATTATTTCTAAATAAACGTTAACACGCGACCAATAATGTGACTAACACGTCCGACACTCCCGACTATGATCCCAATATATTTTTATATTCATTTTAATAATATAAAAATTATAATATTAATTTACCGGTGTTTTGGAAATTTATTTAATTATTATCGTAAGTTTACTAAAATTACGACGGTTTTCGTAGAAATTAAATAATAATTATCTAAACACTCAATATTTATACCCAACATATTTTTACAATTTTTACGACTTTATTATGTCCCGGTTAACTCCGTTAAAAATTTATTCTTAGTTAACTCGGTACCCGGTATCCCCTAAAACTATTTTTATACACATAATTATAACAAGTATCTTACAAATCACCAAATCTTTTACACATCCCAACCCCCCACCATTTTGCCGCCCCCCCCCCCCCTCATGATAACTCTTACACACTTTGAAATATTTCACTAACTCTTACTTTGTGTCATAGTTGTATTTTAAATAAGATATATACCACAATAATTCACTAACTCTTATCATATTCACCAAAACTACAAGCAACACACATTTTGTTTCTCTCTTTCTTCTTGGGCTCGGCAAACAACAAGAAACAAAGCAAGAAGATTTATTTTTTCAAGATCTAGTAACATTTAAGTTTAGTTTGTATACCTTTTTGAGTTTTGAAAGATAAACTCAAGGTTTACTTAGATTTTTCATCCTCAAATCTCATTCATCTTTCAAGTAAGTTTACAAAAATTATTTTTATCATTTCTTCAAGTATTTATTATGATCATATGGTTTTCTATACTATATTACATGCATATGCTAGTTATACCACTTTATTTTACAAACTTTTAACTTTGAAACCCTAGAAAGTGATTATAGTTAGATCCTTGTTAGATCCACTTGGTTTGTGATGTTTAGGAATCCATGACACCCTAAGAAGGTATATGGTAGGATTATACTAGTTTTGTGGTGATTGAAAGTCGTTTGGTTGAGGTTAGAACTAGATTGGAGCCCTAGAAGTGATTTTTGAAACAAAACAAATACCTATTGTCACCATTTTTAAAACGTGGGAAACTTAGTAGCTTATGGGTAATTTTTGACCAAAGATTTAGAAAATAATTTCAAAAACGAAACTTTAGGCGAAAGAACGGATTAAAACGAGCTTATAACGAAGAAGTTATGATTTTTGCAAGTTAAGTGACGAAAACTAATTTTCTGGAAAACTGCATGCTGTTTGAAAATTTTCGACGGACAAATAGAGGCGTTAGACGTAACCTAGAGGAGCCGATCTATCGAAAATATATTAGTACATACTAAAACGAATCCGTAGATATAAAGAACGAGGAAAATGAGCTTAAAACGACCAAGTTATACGCGTTTTAAAATCGTCAAAACTATATATATATTTAGTCACTACTAGAAAATAATATAACTACGTACTAAATGACATATTTTCTAGAATTCTTATTCAAGGAGTTTATTTATGCGACTACTAGACGATATCTTAAGGTTTTCAAGACGAGGAATATAACACTAACATTTTATATACGATAAACTACGACAAGTTTCTATACTCCTAATTGGACTTATTTTTCCTAAGTATATAAATTTCCTACCTTGACAATAACAAGTATTTTCAAGTTCGAGTGGTATAGGTATCATGTGCATGATTATTCATTACGACATTTCATGATCTAAATTAGATCATATTCATTCATTTAGGTTGCGGCTAGTGTACGTGCCTTGTTTTCAATTACATATTTGATTTTCAAATCCCACGGGGGAGAATACATTGCATACTTATTTTTCTGTACATGCCAAAGTATTAAATTCCGTACATTGCTTAAGTTGCCTTACTACCACATTAAGTCCCCGTTATTATCATGGACCGTTAATTATATTGCCAAGCGAGAGTGAGTGAATAGATCTATTGAGGGTGACTCCTCCATTCGTGTTTGGGTTGCTCCAAGCGGAAAACGAATGCATTTCATGTCTAATATAGTACGAGTGTCTGGTAAACACTCATTTGGGGTAAATTTTAGTACGTCTAGCTTCGGGGTCATGAGCTTAAGAGACAATGTATCATTTTTTACATTTCGTCACCTTACTTTATACTTGTGGCTTATGTACATACAATTTAACTTACAAACCTATGATTATTCACCAACTTTATGTTGACCGTTTTTGCAATGTATTTTCAGGTAACTAAGACATATGCCTCATGACATGCATGGAGTCATTTCTTTGAGAATTAAGGATGACGCGTCTCATTTTGGATTTCATGCACTTATGAACTATCGTTTGATTATACTAAACCTATTTACTTAAACTTTCCAACTCTTTTGGGACCTATGTTTTATAACTCTGAATATTTTGAATGAATCAAACGATGTATTTTCAAAACAACACTTTAGGTCGTTCAATATAACTGTAACTATGGTGCTATGACCCAGGTATTCCATTCCGCTGCCATACAGGTATTCCATTCCGCTGCCATACAGGTATTTTGGGGGTGTGACAGTTGGTGGAGAAGAAGTGGAGAGGTTTGGAACCACGGTGACTTCTGGAGATGGAGCCATTACCAAATACCCTTGGTAGTGTCCTCACTTCATATTGGAAGGAGAGGTGGTTTAGTCTAAACCTCATGATTTGTATGTGCTTGTGAATCATGTGGAATTCGAAGAAAAGAATAGAGATGGTTTTGCATGTTGTCGACTACCTCAACATATAGGAAACATAAATGGGTGGTTGAGTAAAGATGAAGGGGAGTTAGGATGGAATGGTGTGGATTCATCTAGAGTCCACAGCGAGTAGTAAGTTGAATTGATCTGAGTGGGGAAATAAGTGCGAGAGTGGAGTTGAGCCATTATGCGACGTCTTTTGTTTTGTATTATGTTTTGGAATTTGTATATTGTCTTTTGCTGTCTGGAGCCATGTTGGAGCGTGATTACTCTTGGATATTGGATAGACCTTATCCAAGTAATTTTGATTATAGAGTTTACGTGATCGTTGGAATTGTTTCATGCGAGATGATTGTTTGCGAAGTCTTTTGTTTTTGTTTGCATGTTTGTTTGCATGATGTGTTGTCATAGGAGGGAGTACACTTATGAAAGGGGGCATAGATAATTATGGTGGCCAACATAATTATACATGCGTCACAATACAAGTGGACTTGCAAGTATGGTGGCATGGATTGCATGGTGTATTAGGTGCTATGTGGTATATGTGTGTTATCATTGAGATGTGTGGTTTTAGAAGTAAGTATGCGTGTGGAAATAGGCTTATAACTATGGTCGCGAACATAATTATAAGGGTATCACACACGTGGACTTGTGACCATTATTGCATTGATTGATGTTAGTTGTTATATGTTGTGGTAGATGGTATGTGATATCATGTTGGTGATGGCTGTATGGTTAGAGAAGTATTCTCTTAACCGTTTGGGCAGTCGTTATATGTTGGGGTGTGTAGGTGGTAAGATTCCATCCTACCTATCATATGTTGATACCTCAATTATCGGTGGGTACTTATGTTGTGGTATTTAAGTTGATTCATTTGCTAGACGCTCCGTTTGTATACCTAATTCTTTGGTTGGCATTCCTATTCGTACCATGATGATACAGATGTCATATTCTTTCTATTTGACGTCGTGATAGGTGTTGGGTAATCGAATTCGTTTTTGTTGGATACTGTTTCATTTATTTGGTTATTCCATACATTCATTCCTCGGATGAATGTTATACTATTCTTCAAGTATTGTTGGTTCGTGACTAGGGGTGTAATCGAGCCGAGACAACTCGCGAGTAACTCGAGATCGACTCGAAAAATACTCGATTCGACTCGATTTTAAACGAGTCGAGCTCGAGCTCGAGCTACTCGTGTAAGATGTCGAGTCGAGTTCGAGTTCTATGTTACTCGGCTCGTGAAGCTCGTGAGCCTTAACGAGCTTTTCTATAATTACATATATGCCCTTCAAGAATATACGAGCCGAGCTCGAGCTTGAATTTTGAGCCGAGCTCGAGCTTTTCTATAGTGACTTTTTCAAAAACTTGATTTTATTTAATATATACGAGCCGAGCCGAGCCGAGCCTCGAGCTCGAGTTTTAGTGATCGAGCCGAGCTCGAGCTTGAATTTTGAGGCTCGGTCGAGCTCGAGCCGAGCTTCGAGCTCGAGTATTATATGTCGAGCCGAGCTCGAGCTTGTCAATACTCGACTCGACTCGGCTCGTTTACACCCCTATTCGTGACGAGTTGGTGTGGATATTTAATCCCTCATTTACACACACCAATTGAATTTCGTGGCATGTTTTGTGACCTGCTAGTATCGGTGTTTTTCTATGATTTTGGTTTGATTATTGTACGAATGAGTCTTTGCGTTCTTCGCTTGGTTTGCAATGTATTTGCGTGAGTGTTCACTGGTATGAGTTCGTTTGAGGATTATTTTGGATTACGGAATTCTTCAATGTCTTTCGCGTTCGATTAAGAGGTTGTGTTAGAGTCTTTATGGCATTTTACAAATTCGTTTTGGGTATTTCAAGGTCGTTTGATGGAAACTAATATTTTTATGGGAAATGAAATGTGGAAAAAAAATGGTTATGTCGATGTCTTACATAAAATGGTTTATATATATAATTTTTAAAAAAAAGTATAAGTTTAAGATATGTTTTGTGGAAAACGGTGTTCATTTGTTTTTGGGAAGGTCGAGTACGGGAATAAGAACTGTCTATGGTTCTCGTTTACCAAACTTGTTATGTATTTGGTTTATCGAGTGTTACTTTCGTTGAGGTATGTTTGTGGATGTTTTATGGGTACGTGTATTTTATATTTTCTTTGTATGGGTTTTCATGAACATTTTATCCGCGTCTACTTTTATTGGGGGAAAATTTCTCATTGTGTTTTTCTAGTTTTGATTTTGATGTTCGTTACTTCGCTAGTCGGTAATTCGTACCCCTTTTGAGTTCGTTGATATACGTTTTTGTTCGACTGGTTTCATGGTTCGCGTCATTTACTTAGGATAGATTGTCGTTTTGAATATCAATTTGTTCGGTGAAGAGGAAGAGGGTGGTTGCCAAGTTATTCAAGTGAGAGGTTTAGCTTTAAGATGTACGTTCTTCAGGAAGGTGGTCAACGATAGCGAGTGTTCGTGGACATTAGTAAGATAAAAGTGGTAAAGAGTAGAAAGTACCTAAGACACCATCTGAGAGACGATTGTCCTTGGAAATGGCAGGTACTATTGGCGATTCATTTCTATCTTCTATAAATTTCGTAGGCATCGCGGAGGTGGAAGATCCATGAGAGGAACTATGTGATACATGATTTAAAGTTGGGGAGTAGAACTTGGAGATGATATTTTCTGGAGCAAAGAGCGTTATCTTCACATATCATAAGAATCTTTAGCATATATTTGACAAGATGTTAATATATGTTGAAGAGAAGTTGGGTGTGGAATTTTTCAGTGACTACGACTGTCTTATTCGCTACCGTTAAGGAAGAGCGGACATCGTGGTAAGAGCGCTGAGCAGGTATGAACGAGTGAAACTTAGATGTTTGTGAGCAATGATTATGATAATTCAGTTCGGAGTTAAGAGTATGATATTAACAGCCTAGAGGGAGATGTTCAATGATGAGAACATGTAAGAAGAATGATTACTTGGTTTAGACCAGTAAATGGAAAAGAATGAAGATGGACGATTGTACTTTGCGGACCCGCTAATGATTTCATGGAGAGTAAGCTTAAGGACATCGATCATTGATGAGTGCTTATTCACTCATCCTTTTTAAGCCTTATTTCAGACCAATAATACCAAATACTAACCAAAAATGCCAAGAGAACGTATGTTTTTGTATTTGTGTATGTGCAGGTACGGATATGAGAAAAATGAACAAAAACAAAGCAAAACCGACAAAAACGAGCACGAGATTGGAAAAGTGTCAACAGCCGGAGCCGGGGAAGCAAAACAATCAAAGAAAAGCTCATTTCATCATTAGTAGTCCTCAGAGATTTGTTAAAGTTACAAATTTGGTCCCTGGATAAAGTTCGGAGAGATTGGCAATTTAAGTCCCTGCAGTTTCAGATTCTAGCAAATAAGGTCCTTTAATGAAATTTTGAAGATAAGTCAAAGTCAGTCCTCCAAGAAATCAGAAATGACATGAAACACCCTTGGAAGAAATTTTGGATATTATACAGATTTAGTCCCTAAGATTGCTGAAATTACACCATTGGTCCTTATAATATTAATACTACTCCTACCTGATCCACATATATTAATCCACAAGCCCAAAGAAATAAAAGCCCACTCCACCACATTCCCTTACACCATTAGACCAAGCCCACTTTTTTTTTTTATAATTACCCGATCCAATTATCACCCCAGTCAACCCCTTTTAACCGGTCAAACACAATTAAAACCCCCAAAACTAATATTACCCGCCCCAAACATTACCCCCAATTTCCAGAAAATTACTGTACATAGAACCCTAACCCCATCCCCTAAAAATTACCCACGTTAACAAATAATTACCCAATGATTGGGTGTTTCTAGAAGTGTCAGGCATGTCAGGGAATATCAGGGGACACGTGGTCCAATCATGAAGCTCATGGAGGATAGGTCTTATCAACCAATTAATCCAACGGTGGAAGATTAAAGCTTAGAGGCCAAGGGTGATCTAATGGCTCATGAGGGATCAAAACAAACACACTATCACGAGGATGGATGACATGGCAGATTAGAAGCTTCACCCCTCAAGCCTATATATATCCCCCTCCTCACTCATATGCTCTGAGTTAGATTTTAGGTTTAGATTAGGGTAGGAGTAGAGTAATTTAGTTTATTGTAATTCAGTTTTCAATATGTACTCTCATTTTCAGTTTTAATAAAATTATAATTTTCAGTTAATTTCTTGCAATTTATTTGTTAGTTTTCAGTTATTTTAAATCTGTTTTCATATCTCATTTCATATTTCAATAAGTTCAAAGTTGTTTTAAAAAATTGATATTGTGCAATTCAAGGGTAGCTGTCTCAATTCACAAACAGTCAACATATACTCCGTTGTGGTTAATAGTTTATTGAGTAATAAGCTGTGCTTATTCATGGGAATTAAAGGCAGCCATATGGAGCATTTGGCCTGTCTAAGAGACAGGCGAGCTTAGTGAAACCCACTCTATTTGAGCTGAGGGGGTATTTGGTTTGTAAGTCTCGGTTATTTTTTTTATTCTGCATAATTAACAACAGTAGTATTAATCTGTTTTTGTTGCTTAGTGTTGATATTTGCTTTATATTTAGTTTCATATATCTATTAATTTCTGCTTTAGTTTAGCTTTGGTTCATATTATCTGTCGTGTTCACTGTTTCGCATCTGTCATAAGTTTTTATATGAGATCTGTGTTATGCTTGAGTTTGTGGTTGATACCTGTGTTTCTGAGTGGATTTAGCTTGTTGATTAATATTCTGATCCTGTGTTGGTTGATTTGGATTTATTTGCAGTCTTAATTGCCTAATTTAAGTTTAGACAACCACAGTTAGTTATTAGGGTGTTTGGATCAGCTAGTTTCTGTGTAAGCTAGCTGAATTGTGGTTTAATCTCTGCTTTCATCTTATTTTCAGTGTTTCGTTTAGCTTTTTAAGTTGTTACTAGTCATAAGTTGGTTTACTGTATGCAGTTTTGAGTTTCACTAGTAGCCTATTATAGTTTATTGTTGATTGGATTTAGGTGATAGTTGAGGAACCTGTTTTGATAACTAGATCAGTAGGGTATTATCATAGTCAGAGTCATAAGTAGTATCTGTTAGTTTACGATTCATATCTGAGTTTCATATTAGTTTATTGACAGTTAGTATTAGCAGGGCGTTTGGTTTAGGCATACTTTGCGTACTCAAGTTCTTAATCCACCTAGGTTTGTGCATCAGTTATTTTCTGCCTTGGAATCTCATAATAGTTGCATCAGTTTGGGGTGTTTGGATTAGGTAAGTTTACCACTGATTTGGTGTTTTTAGTTGTTTAATTCAGCCTTATAAGTCTATAATTACATTAGTAGGAGTTGTGTAGAACGGATTTTGGGTTCCATCAGTTAATTGGCCAAGTTTTCTCAACTGTATAAAACTCCAGGGTAGTCTCATAAAGCTTAAACATCGGATCGAATTTTAGTGCTCAATCGGTTTTCAAAATTCATAAACCTTGGTTTTATATGATAATTAGCAGCCTGTGAATCAATATCAAAAAGAATAAGTTTGTTTGGATCTTAGTTGCTTATTGAAGAACTGCCTCTAAGTTGTTTGTTTAAGCTGCTAGGTACCCTGCACCATCAGTTTGATCAACAAAATTGAGTACCATTTAGGTTAGTGAATAAGTTTCAGAGTCAAAGTTATTGGTAGATTCATGATCTCAGCTGGTTAGTTGATGGTTTGCCCCCATAAGTTGGCATCCCTGAGCTTATTTGCTCAGCTTATTTAGCTTATCAATTGAGTGATTGAACTAGTATTCTGTTTAAATATTAGGGCTGCAAGTGCTTTTAATTGATCATACTTTGAGTTTGTTTACTCATCTGAGTTTCTTTTTGCTGTTAGTACCTGTTTCTATTGAGATTTTGCTCATTACTCCACTGTTTGTGCTTATTGCTTTTCATATTTTGCTTATTGGATTGTTGTTGTTGTTCCTTTGTGTTTCTGAGTTTCATTTATTCATATTACTGTTTTTAAAAGCTTGTTAGAGTCTGATAATCACTTGGTCTTAGTTTGGGGTCAGTTAGGGTCAAAGTGCTTATTAATAAGCACTTTCCTATAAGTAGTTGTGAGCTTATCAGTACTAATCTAGCTTATTTTATTTTCAAATTTTTTTCTCAAGTTTATTTTAATATTTTAGAATTTCTGTAATTTTTTCAAATTTTTCTAAGTCAATTTACTATTTTTCTTATTTTCTTTTCATTTTTAATCAAAATTTAATACTTTTTAATTACTAAAAAAATCCAAAAAAATCAGAAAAAGCCAAGAAAAATTCAAAAATATTTTAGAAAATTATTTTTAGAATTTTAGAAATTTATTTTGCATTTTTCTCAATTATTTTGAATTTAATTTGAATTTTTAATTAGATTAAATAGTTTTTAATTCCTAGAAATTACATAAAAAGCCAAAAAAAATTAGTTTTTAGTTTTAAAATTTCTTTTTAGTTATTGTATAATTTTCAAAATTTATTTTTCATTTTTCTCACCTTATTTGCATTTTCTTTTAATTTTTAATTAGTTAAAATAGTTTTTAATTCATAATAAATAAATAAAAAGTCAAAAAAATATTTTTCTTTTTCTCAAAATTTTCTTTTATCATTTTTAACTTTTCAAAATTATTTCCAAGTCCGTAGGAGTAGCGTAGCTTAAATGTCGCGTTTTATTTCGTACGGTTACGTTTATTTTGCGTTTTAGCTTACGGTTTTCGATTCTACGTTACGTTTTTGGTTTGTTTAGTTGAATTACGTGCTTAATTGGTTATTTGTGCTTCATTTACTATTTCATTAGTGTAATCTCATAAAAATAACTTTTTACCGTTTTCACTACACGTTTCACGAATCGGGAATTCGAAATTCCATTCACACCTTCGCTGGGACACGACCCGGGGAAATACTTTCCTAAACATTTCTTCGGTAAAACAATCACTATACTATAAAAAGACAAACATCAATCATGCAAGGTATAAGATACATCCGAGAATGGATAAGACGTATTGTTACCTTTGCAAGAGATGTATGGATGAGTAGGCGAGACTTTTCGCTCGGTGAGTTGGTAATGAGCCATGGGGTGTCGCGTTGATCATCAATAAACATGATGAAATACTTACTTCGCGATAGTGGTAAACGTATTATGGAGTCTTGAGAACGCGTATGTAGATGAGTGCGACTTGTCATTCTCTAATGAGTGAACTAAGTGAGCATACAAATCAGGCGTTGGATGGTGAGCTGAGAGCATGGGTGTGTTTGATTTTGGAGGAAGCCGGGGTATACATTTACCCTTAGCTGAGTTCTCCTATATCAACAATTATCATTCTAGTATTGAGTGTGTGTCGTGTGAAAAGTTATATGGAAGGTAATGTAGGTCACCTGTTCTGTGGGCAAAGGTTGGAACAAGCCAACTAATTGGTCCTGAACTAGAACGAGAGACTACGAATAAGGTTTTCTAACTAAGGAAAGACTTAAGGCAGCAAGAGATCGCCAAAAGAGTTATGCAAATTATTGCTGTAAGCCATTAGAGTTTGGTGTTGGTGATATTGTGAGGTTAAAAGTATCTCCTTGGAAGGGTGTTGTGCGTTTCGGTAAGAAAGGCGAGCTAGCACCGATATACCTAGGACCATTTGAGATTTACGGAAAGGATTGGATTTGAAACATATCGGTTGAATTTGCCTGAGGAGTGAAGTAGAGTGCATGATACGTTTCACGTATGTAATGGAAAGAAGTGGTTGGCGGATGCTAGTCTGTATGTGCCAATAGATGAAAGTAAGGTTGACAAGACCCTCTGTTTTGTCAAGAAACCTGTTAAGATTATGGATCGAGATGTTAAGGGTTTGAAGTTTGGTGAGATAGCATTGGTAAAGGTATGGTGGGATTCTAAGCGTGGTCCTAAGTTTACTTGGGAACGTGAGGATCAGATGAAATTTAAGTACCCAAATTTGTTTGCTGATGTGGTTGGTGAAGTAGATCGTTTGTAGTTGGATTTTAGATCGTGGAAGTTAGATGCGGGGTATTCACAAATGTTTGTTTTATGGGTATCTGTCATTTGTGAGTGCGTCTTGTGGTTACCATTTGGCTTTTCATTAGGTTCGGGGGTATCGTACCTACCTGTGAGAAGTCGTTTGGATTGTTGGTGTTATTGATCGGGGAGTGTATCTATTTGCGTGTATCGTTGGAGTGACGGAATGTTTTCTATCGTGTGAATTTGAGTATTTAGTCGGTTCACTTTTTTGCGATTTTTTTCTCTTTGATTTTATGGTATGGTATTTTTCCGCTTAAAATCCATAAATTTTCTTTTGCTGTTGTGAGTGGTGACTAGAGTAGTTGAAATCTCGGGACGCGATTTCCCCAAGTGTGGGATGATGTAACAACCCTGGTTTTAGCAGGTCAGTTTGACTGATAGTCTTGACTAGGTTGACGTTTGTTTGGTGTGTATTAGGTGTTTGAAGTGATATATGAGTGATATAAGTGAGTTTTAGCACTAAATCCCTTTGCGTAAATGGTATTATTGTGATTTGGAAAGTTTGAAATTTGGGAAAGTTCATTTTGATCACCTTTGTGGTGTAGAAATGACTTGTGTAGTTTTGGTGTTTTTGCGTAACGAGGCTTCGTTCAAGTATTTGAGCGTTAGTAAGTTACGTGTGATTTGTTTTTATGAGTTATGTTTCAAAAGAGTGTGAAATACTATTTTTGGAAACTTTATTTTTGAAAATGATATTTTTCCGGTTTGTTGTAAAACTGAGGTTTATCGCGTAAGACGCTAGGATTAGCTACGGGTGTTTATAAAATATGAAAAGTATGAGGTTTTGAGTGTAATAAATTAATTTAATTAAAAAATAAAAAATATATATATAAAGGTGGGTGAGGTTGTGGTTTCTGATAGCGATGAGGAAGAGGTTATTAACACGTTCGACGAATCAGCAAATCTTTTTGGTGGTGGTCATGAGCGTGAAGATGAGTATGATTATGATGATTATTCGAAGCAAATTGATGGTCTTCCAGGGGAATTGGATGCTCTTAATGCCTTTTATGGTGTTAATCTCCAAGGTCGTAGGAAGTAGTTTATCTTTTGTCAGAGTCACTACTATTATGTGATTTATGGTTTGTTTTCTTGTTTTGAAAATTGGAAGTATCTTGTTATGTAAGCTCTTCGCCTATATAACGGGCTGAGATATGGGATTCACCCATATCCATTGTACTTAAACGTTTTTTGGAGTAATATATTTACCGGGTCGTTGACCTTTTACCCAAAAAAAAAGGTATATAAAAATCGGTTGGGAAAAAAAAGAGAAAAAGGAAACTCAATTGTAGCCCAATTACAACTCTAAGTTAGGTAATTATCCATAAATAATTATAAATACAAAATCAAAGTTCCCAAAACCCTTTTTCCTGCATATTGAAGTCGACACAAGGAGATCAAGAAGAAAAAATTAGGGTTTTATAGTTTTCAAGCAATAATCAAGAATCAAGGTAAAATCTTTAAACCCTATGTTCAATTAATTGATTAATTAATCTAATTCATGTAATATTAAGTATGATGGATTAGGGTTTGTGTTAACTTCTGTAAATTAATGTTATTAAACATGTTGGGATCAATTAATGATAATAGTATGGTGATTGGTTAAAAGAATTGAGCGTAAAACATGCTAGTTATTGAGTTAGGGTTTTGACAGATTTGTAAAGCTGTAAAGATGTGAGTGTAAATAACAGATGGTGAAGAGTTAAGTCACGAATTTTTGGTTTAAATTGAAGTTTAATGAAAGAGCTTTCCAAAAAGTCCAGCCACGATTGATTTCAAGGTCGGGAAGTCGGTCTTTTGATTTTTCTTTGTTAAGGTGTCAAAGCTGTCAAACCGGAACAGATTTTGGGTAAACGTTTGAGGGTGTCATGTGGTTGTAAAAGTGATATTTTGACTAGGCCTTCTGGGATAGTTAATTATTAGGTTATATTAGACTACCACGAAAATGATTCGCGATAAAAAATTGTGGAAGTATTTATTTAAAATCAAAACTTTTTGGTGTGCGTTCAGATCCGAATTTGAGTAGTTGACAAGTTTGAATTTCTTATGAGTATTTGTGTGTGTTATTGGTCCATGGCCTTCTGGGATTAGCTTCTATGCTTATGAGAGACCATGGTGAATTTTTGGTCTGAGTTTTTAAGCTTTATTTGTTGTGATTTTATGTGGGCGAATGTACCCAAAAATTATGCGTTTTCTGATTTTAAGAGTGCAAGGGATTTAGTGAGTATTAAGTTATGGTAGTGGTTAGGTGGTGTCTAGGAGATCCATGGTGGGTCATATGAGTCTTAGACATCCATCATATGTGTATTACATAGGTTGGAGCTTTTAGCTTGACCTTGTGTAATGTGGATTATTTTTGTGTGCTATAGATTGTGAGTTATTTTTGTGGAAGCTGCGGAGTTTAAGGTGAGTTCATAGTCCCATATTTTTACTTTGTTTTAAACTTGGGATGGGAATGATGCTTATCTTAAATGATTTGATTTACTGTGATTATGTGTGTGGTGTTAAAGGGCTTGGACTTATAATGTTATCGTATGCTTGCTATGTGTGATTATTTGCTTGTGTGGATATATATGGGATCCAATTAGGAGGATGCTTATCATGTTGCTCGCGCATGCGACCTAATTGATGTTTAATGGGGTCGGAGGACACGAGCCGTCCTAATGTAATCATTGTGGGGTCGGAGGACACGAGCCGTCCTGTTGTTATAATTTTGGGGTCGGAGGAAACGAGTCGTCCTAATGGTTGCCTTATGAGTGTTGTTGCCTTTGTGTGTGATTATTGACTTGCAAATACATGTAGCTATATGATAACTGTAATTTATTTATCCAGCTATATTTTTGTAATCACAATGATTTTGGTTGCCTAGTGTGTTTGAGTCTTAAACTTATGAATCTCACCAACATTATGTTGACGTTTTAAGCATCATTTTCAGGTGAGCTTTCTAAGGATAAGATAAAAGGATGTGGATAGACGAGATATTAGTTGCATTGGAAGTGGTTTATCATCTATGTTTGGATTTATGTTTTGTTTTGGTTATTTTATTTTGGGGCATTGTTACAACACTTTGTGTTTGTACATTGCTCTATTTATGTGCATTTAGTTGTTCTCTATGTAGACACCAGGTGTTGTGATGATATCCATGAAGTTACACCCGCGCGTTTCTGCCGTGACGGGGTGTGACAAGCAACTTTATTGTTAAGCGGTTTAACACAATTTGAGCTTTGTTTTGTTTTGGTCACATTTATATATTTTGCCTATGAAAACAAATATAGCCTAAATTAATTCATTTTATGTTAAAAAAGTCAAAATTACTACTATAATTGGGTTTCGACGCATAGACACAAAAAACTCATATCGTTGTTGATATTTTGAATTATAGGTGTTTTAGAACGTTGAATTAAACCCAACCGGACTTGTTTTAATGTAAGCTAAAAATTGGATATCTCGTGAGAAAATTATTTTTTTGCCCCCAATAGCTTAATTTCCTGACTCTGCAGTGTTTATAAATCATTTATTAACTTATTATTTTCATATTTAAGATAGTTAGTCATTCTATTATTTCCTTAAGTAATCCATTTTACCTTATCCACACAATATCCATCATGAATCATGAATGCAAGCAAAAATTTTATTTTAAAATTCAACTTAAATAAGGAAATAATAATTTAATAAATGATTTTTAGATGGATCTAAAAACATAATTCATTGAATAATTATTAGCAGAATGCATGTGCGTTGCAACAGATAGCATCGAGTAGGTGTCAAGGATAACATGGTGGTTCAGTAGTGTAATTTATGATACAATTGCATAGCTATATTAGAAAGAGAATTACGCAGCACAGTTAAATACTTGAAGTTCATGACTAAACCTGAAAAGGGCTCGATCACCAAATCCACTATGCCAATCTTCATCACTTCATAGGCACTTTTTGGGCCTACATATCATAGTTATTATCATCAAGGGCTCAAAATCTTTTAAATATACAGTTATGAGTAGTTTCACTGATAATGACATGGGATAAACCCTGGGAAGGCATGTGACCTAATTTATTCCGAATCATTTAAGCCAAGGATAAGAAATGACATAACCTTTATTCCGACATGTTTCGTTAGCTCCCCTTGAAGATCCATCTTTATGTTGCAATGACCATGTGGAATCTATTTGTCATATGCTTCTTCATTGACAGTGGACAAATGAGATTTGGAGAAGTCTTTTTCTTTGGTGGGTAGTGGAGTGATTCAGCCTCAAACCTTTCATCAATTTGTTAGGGATTGGAATGAAGGCATGAGCCCTTGGTTTAATAAGGGATGGAAGCTCGTTGGGTCATGCACAATCTGGTATGTGTGCACAATCTAGTCATCAATAACAAGGTTACATGTTGGTCGGATACAATAACAAAGATCAAGCACAAAAGCTTTCAATGGGCTTTGGATTCCAAGATGTGTTCTTCCAATGATTTTCATATGTGGATGAGTCAACCACTAGCTCTCTATGGTCCGATCTATAAATCCTAGATATCGTTTATGTTTCACTGAAACTATGGTGTAGATTGATTGGGTGAGATCTTTCTTCATTTGGTTTATCACCTGAAGTGAGATCTTATTTCAAGTATAATACTTGTTTTTTCAACGTTCATGTTGAAGTTAATGACATATTCTTTTTGCAAAAAAAATAAATAAATAATTAAATTAAAAAAAAAATCTAATTGGTATTAATGGTTCAGGATTAGTTATGTCAACTCATAGAGTTAATATGATTTAATTAGTCTAAAAAAAAGGAGTATAATACATTTAAAGACATAGTAATCAAGAAGAAAGAGTAATGAACAAATCCATTGTGTATTCTTATCTAACGTCTTTTTCTAATGTCGGATATTAAATGAAGACTTGACAACAACCAAAAAAAAAAAAGAACTCTAGCCAGATTGAGTTTTGTCTTAGCTAAGTATTCCCTCCGTCCCATAATAAGTGTCCACAATGGAATCTTGGAATGTCCCAAATTAAGTGTCCATGTTGTATTTCAACCAATGAGAAAAAACTTTAGTGGGTAAAGATGATATTTGATTGGTGGAGAGTGTAGTTAGTGGGATTTCTTAAAATTTTGTGCAAATGGAATATGGACACTTAATATGAGACGGAGGGAGTATCTCTTAACTGTATAATGTTTTTCAATTCCTTATATGTGATTGGCGATAAACGAGCGGGGGTACCCGCGCGTTGCTGCGGAAATGTTGTGTTTAATCCAAATTATTTTTATTATTTTTAATTTTTTTAGGGACTAAATTTGCAAAAGATCGCTAACGGGGGACTAACGGTGCAATTTATAGCTAACGTGAGGGACTAAAAGTGTAAAATCGTTAGCTACAGTACACATACTATTACAAACTGATTTTTCACTGTAGCAGTTACTGTTTTGCACTGTAGCAACGTTATTTTCAGTTTTAGTCCCTTAACGTGGCGTTCTTTGCAAAGTTAGTCCTTAGGGACTAACGGTGAAAAAAAAGTTAACCTTAGGGGCTGTTTCTGTTTATTATTTGTAGAGAAAAAGCCCCTGAAGTTACTGTTCCTTTTCAAATTTAATCCACATTTTTTAGATAACGGTCGTTAAGGACTAACTTCGCAATTGATCGCTAACCTCAGAGGCTAAAATGGGCAAATGCGAAACTTGGGTGAGTACTGTAGCTACAGTGAAAACAAATGACTTTTAGTATATATTATAATATAGAAAGGTGGACTTTGATATCCGAGTATAGTAAAAACTCATTACAATGGCTTAATAAATACAAAATAACAAATATGAAAAGCAAGAAAATAAGTAACTTAACAAGCTCGGACCCATCCATGGGCCATTTATTTAAGTACTGTAGAAAGGGATCGGAAAGCCTTTAACTTCTACAATGTTGATGTGAAGTTAAAATTAGCACACGTTGTAGATCGACCAAGAAGTGAAGAACTAAATCCTAGCCTTGATGCCGAAAGATCAAACTGTAGTAAATTGTCTTCAATTTGATGACCTCCAATAACAATCGAAAACCTAGGCGTAAAATCTGTTCGCGCTTCAACGAATCCAAGGCACAAAACATCCTTACTCACCTCAACCATCGAGTTTGCGCCAAATATACTCCACACGTTCTTGCTTTGCAACACGAGATCAATGGTTGGCACAGCAGGACCCAAACGAGTGCTGCCAATATTCTTGGAGCTAAAACATGCTCCAAAAGGTGCAACATTAGGAACCCTTTCGACATTCTTTGGCATAGCTTTAACAAATGCTGATACAAAGGCGGTGTAGATTGAACTTTCCAAAACAGTGTAAGGATTAGCAGTACTAATCGTTGTTGTCCCAGGATTACCTTCTGAATCAACAGCCAATAAAGTTTCGTTCAGCTTGACACGTTTGTCATTAATCTTGATTGATTTCACTTCAATGAAATACTTAGGAGAAGCATCACCCAAGAACCCACTTTCAGTAGCTGGATTAACGATTAGTGGAGTGTAAGTAAGAGCGGACGACGCATCAACATTTGGAAGCAACGTATAAGGTCCATTTCCAAAGAACACTGCACCACTAGATCGTGTTGACGAGCTCAAACATAGAGCGAATATCCTATTGAACCGAAAGTAAGAAGACAATTGAGATGGTAATGAGGCTCCCGTCCTTCCAAGACCAGCAA
Source organism: Artemisia argyi (assembly GCA_030686995.1). Lineage (NCBI taxonomy): Eukaryota > Viridiplantae > Streptophyta > Magnoliopsida > Asterales > Asteraceae > Artemisia > Artemisia argyi. Next base: position 37,387,560 of record CM060707.1, on the reverse strand, counting down.
TGCCAGTAACACCACTAGCAAGACCATCATTCACAAAATTATTACCACATATAAAATAAAGTCGTGGGACAGTAACCACGCTAAGAACATTCTTCCCATCGGTCGATTGTATCGTGAAAACATCAGCACCTAACTGGCCACTAGTGCCAGTATTAGCTATAGGGTTATCCGGGCCCGAGCCACAAGTGTTGTTAAAGCAATCCGGGACAGGAGGATCGCATGTTGTTGATACGGTGCATGATGTCGTGTTAAGAAGTCTGCATGGAGCTGAGCCACAAGGCGCGGGTTTGTAGGTCGAGGAAGTGTAGCCTCGCTCGCAGTTGACCCACATGAACGGGCCACCAAGATCGAGTGTTAGCTTTACTGGGACGAGAGGTGTTCTTTGTGAGACTTGGGTGACATATTGAAGTGTTTTGGCATCTTTGGTTACTTGGAGAATAAGTGCTTTTGGACGTGAAGTTGTTTTGCCTAAAGATGAAGACAAGATTAATAGAAAACAACATAAGAAAATAGAAGTGAATGGTGAACAAGTAGCCATTGAATGGATTGTTTGTTGGTGAGATGTGAAGAATAGGGGGTGGATAAGGAGGCTATTTATGGGAAATTGACGTCGTCATTTCAATCACGCAATCTCATGATCAACTCTAGGCCGCCACGACTCATGGAATTGGTCAATATTAATAACGTGTAATTGCGTATATACAAGCTGTATCAATCATTTAGTTCTTTCGTTTTCTGATAATCAAAAATAAATTCTGTGGGCTCGATCGGTATGCATTAATTGACTTTTATAAACTTTGGGATTTAAGATAACTCAAATATTTTCGTTATTTGAATAAGTATCTACTCTTAGACTAATCAAAGGTGACCCCTCTCAACAAAGCTCCAGTTCACTCCCCACCCCACCCCACCCCATTTTCTTTTTTTTCATCTTCATGCGTGAGGTTTGCTCAAACCAAGCAATAATGGTGACCGGGACACTTTTTAGCATTTATATCAAACGAGCTGGGGCACCCGTGCTTTGCTGCGGGATTGTTGTGTTAAATATAAACTCGAAATAAAATGATAATTTTTTTTAGTAAGGACTAAATTTGAAAAAAATCACTAACGGGGGACTAACGGTGGAATTTACAGCTAATCGAGAAACTAAAAGCGTAAATTTCTTAGGAACAGTACCAGGCACTATTTGGTACTGTTTGGCACTGTAGCAGCACTATTCTGCACTGTTTGGTACTGTAGCAAATGAATTTTCAGTTTCAGTCCCTTAACGTGGCATCCTGTTGCACAGTTGGTCCCTACACATGTTAGATAACGACCGTTAAAGACTATTAAGGACTAACTTCGCACTTGACCACCAACCTCAGGGACTAAAATGGGGCAACGACGAAACTTCCATGTGCACTATTGCTACAGTACACACAACCATTTTTACAATATATTATAATGTAGTGTTTTTATTATTTTTAATTTGACTTGTGAGTGTGTGAAGTATTTTATAAGGTATATTGTATACAATGCGTATTTTAATGAAAAGTGAGGGTGATAATGACCACTACGGTTGAAAAGTGAGAGAGAGTAAAATAAAAGAGAAAGCTAATGTGACACTCATGTAAAATGTGAGAAAGGTAACCAATAAAATTTAGAAAATTTAATGTGTTAAAAAATTTCACAAAATTAAAGTTTCAAAAACAATAAATTAGATAATTTTGAAATTTTTTCTACCGTTTGTTCAAAATTTTCAAAACTTTATTGTGTCAAACTGTCAATAATAAAAATATTCAAAGATTTCAGATTTAAAAAGAATTTCGAATTCTATAACTAAAGTCAGTATTCAAAAAATTTATTAATTGCCGAAATCAATAAAAGTTTTCAAAATATCAACTAAAATATTAATATAATTTTTATCCGACATACTTCCAAAATAACTTTAAAAAATCTACATAAAAAATTTACTCACATATGCCTACAATTTTAACAAAATATAGATACAATATAAATGTTTACCTACTAACAAATTATTATAATATCCAAAAAAATATAACAAACAATTAATAACAGCATTACAACAAATTTAGATAACGAAATTCACAAAAAACTTACAAATAAATGTATAGAACAAATATTAAACAAATCTATAGAAAATACTGCACAATTTAATTTACAAAAATATTTATACAACAAACTTAATAAAATTTTTTTTGAAGAATCTATACATCTGGGGGAAACAGATTTTGATGGTGGCAGCACATATCCCTGCAAAGCAGCGGCGGCAGTTGTAACGCCAGCTAGATGGCGGCGTCGATTTGAAAAAAAAAACGTCAAAAAAACTCTTACAAACTTCTAACATATGTATATCTATAAACACAAGCGGCATATTTAAAAAACTCATAAAACATGTGGATCTATAAACCTCACAAAACAGCGGCAACTCCTAAATTTCCTGCGAGGCTGTGGAAACCTCAAAAAAAATATCATAAAAAAAAACTATAAAAACTCAAAAAGAAACTTGTAGAAAAGCTTACTGATCTTGGTGGCGACGACAACATTTTCCAGCAAACAGCGATAGGAACATTTTCCGGCAACACCAAATTTGAAAAAAAGTCAAACATGTTAGAACAACTCAAATCGATAGATTAAAAAACCCTTTTATAAAAAACCATCAAAACTTGAAAAAAGAAACTTAGATCTATAAAAAAAATTAAAAAAAAAAAAAAAAAAAAAAAAAAAAAAGAAAAAGAAAATTGGTGGTGGCTGTTTTGGTGGGGGGTCTCGATGGTCGTTAGGGTGGGGTCTCGATGGTAGTTGTTTCGTTGGGGGTAGGAGCTTGGTGGTGGATGCGAAAGGGGCGGCGACTGAGAAAAGCTAGGGTTTTATATCTCTTATGTGTGAGAGAGAGAGAGAGAGAGAGAGAGAGAGAGAGAGAGAGAGAGAGAGAGAGAGAGAGAGAGATGAGTGTACGATTTGTATGTAAATATTGTTTAGGTTTTTCTATTAATATTTTTTAAAGTTTTTCTAAGATTTGACTATTTTTCACATTTCACATTTCACTTTGACTGTTTTCATTTTATAGGTAGTATAGATAATGGCAAATAACTTTTCTTTAATCTTTGAACTAGAAATCTTGAAACTTGAAAAAATAAAAAATCGTAATAAAATACACAAATCCTCAAACGATTAAATATTGTTTAATCATTAAATACTTAAACTTTTATCATTTTTCGTTTACAACTCAGGAACATTTTTCTCTCGCAATGACAACAGAAACTCGTAAGTATCGCATTTGGTAGAGAGAATTTTAGAGATCATAAATGAAGTAGAGAATAAAAATCAAAGAAATGAAATTGAATGAGAAATCCATTAAATTCCACTATTTGATGGCGTTAGAGAATTGAAATACAAAATAATCATGAAATATATATATATTTTCTTTTGAAAAACATATAAATAAAAAAGGATTATACGATGATAATTTCACCAACATATTTTTTTTTTCAAAATATTTTGAGGGCATGATATTACACACGTAATTTGTTTACATAAAATTTTATTAATGAAGTACATTCTTTAATAAAATTATCGTTTGAAGCTATTACGAGAAAAAAGTTAAAAAAAAAAAAAAAAAAAAAAAAAACACTTTCTTCCATATTCTCGACCAAAATTATGGAATGAAATTAACCAAATTACACTATCCATTTCTTTTTATTTCTCCACTAATTTCTCTTCAATTCTAAACATTTTTTAATTCTTTCTATCAAACAAGAGAATTTGATCCAATTTCATTTCTTTTATTTCTTTTCTCTCTGCCAAAGGTCACACTAAAATCACAAGCTCACATGTATAATTATTTGTTGCTATACACTGTCATTTTACGCATGTATTCGTCTAATCTATTTTAAATGAGTGATAATCATTAAATAGTAACCAAATTGAAATTTGTTTCAATTTAATCACTTTAACTTTATTTTGATTATAAAAATCACTCAAAGTTTAATATGAGTAATTCTGTTTAGGCCTACAATCAATGCCTAAATACATACTTAACATATAAATTACTTGTACAATTTTATTATACATTTTTCTCACTACAAATTCCCACCAATTACTTTTTCAAATCAACCAATCAAATAATTAAGCATACAAGTAGGCTTGCTAATTAGGCATAAGAATCATTTTTCTTTTAATGGTGTTTCATTTATGAGTTTCAATTTAGCAACTGTAACTTTATTTTGATTATAAAAATCACTCAAAGTTTTAATAGTGTTCCATTTATGTGAAATTTTTATCATCGAATTACTTGAACATAACAGTTCTCATACTTTGTTAATATTTCATGGCTATTTCTTATGTTCAGTCGTGCATTAATTGATTGTACATAAAGTTGGTTGGAAGTAGTTGTATGCAAAGATTGAGTATTTATTAAGATACAACACGGATAATGCATAAAAAAATACTTTAACAATACCGAATTAAAAAAAAACTTCACAAGAATATAATAATATAAAGTTTGAATGATTAAGCTGAAACACTTATAAAACTTGGTTACAAGTAGATAAAGTATAATACTAGTAATACATTGAATAATGATATTGAAGGTTGATATTTGATGACCCTTTTCTATTGATCTTGCTTACTTAGCACCAATTGTTATCTTTCTTTAATAGTTTTTGACAAGATTAATTCGTAGGTGGTGCACGCAACAAGATATTCTGGATATATATAAGTATGAGATTAATTCAATGCTTACAAAATAATAATAAAAATTTCTTGTTGAACAAAACGTAGAGGGGTGTCTCACCATTTTTAATTGTTTTTAACTTTTATTTTTTATTTTTTCTTTTCATTTTATTTCTTCCATATTAATGGCACGTTCAAAGAAAATTAGTTCATCTTCTTTCTTAAATAAAACATGTACAATATGATAATTATTAAGGTGGCAATTCCTTTTGTATTCATATTAACGGGTGTCAGTTGATGAATTCATATATTTCAATTGACGTAATTAGTTAACCGTGTCAAAAATCTATGTTTAAAACCAAACACGGATACATTATTATGCTATAATATTTTAAACAGATTAATGGGTTGTATATGTCAACCAAACCTACACCCTCTTAATAAACGAGTTAGCCATGTCGATCACTCATTTAACCACAACCCTAACCTATTTATTATAGTGTTGGTATCGGGTATTTTTTGTGGTTGGTGAAAATTGCCAACGTGAATGTTTTGTCTTTAAGATACTTTTAATATTCAACCAATTATATTTTAGAATATGTTATTTTATGTGTAAACAAGTATAGTTTATGTTTAAACAAGTTTACTTTTTTGCGTGAATGCGACAATCAAATATTTAAATCGTTAAAACTGATAATTTGACATACTTAAACCCTATTACAAAAACAAACGAACATAAACAGATTAAGATTCTCATCGTCAGCTCGTACTCATATTAAGATCGATGAAATCAATTTTACACTTTGCTTAATTAGTTAGATTGGTTTAGTGACCCCTATAATGCTTTGTCTTCTTCATCCCTATAATTTGTTTCCTCTAGCTTCTTGCTAGTTTAATGCAATACCGTTAAAAAAAAATAAAAAAAATTAGACTTCTCTTCCCAAACTCAGATCTACGTACGAATTTCAAATTAATACTCCGTAGCTTATTAATATACAAACAACAGATAATTTAATGTTAACCTAAAACATTAATAAACAAACTAAGCATTTACTTGTTGGTTAAAATATAGAAGAAAAACAAAAAGTAAAATAATAATAATAACACTAGTAATGGTGAACACTTAATAATTGCATATAAAAAGGCCAAGTTGACATGGAAAGTTAGATAATGGGATACATATGACCCACAATAAAATTGAAAGGTGGTCGAGCTTTGGTCAAAGAGACCCGTATAAATAATCACCCACTGTGGTACTCGATTCTAAACATAATTTAGTAATGATATTAAATACTTGCCAGTAAAAAAATGTATAAATTTTGTAATCCATATCCTGCAACAATTTCACGTGCAAATGAGGTAGACATTTCATTGGCTTCAACGAGATAACATAAACAAATGCATTGTTTCATCGATATTAGCATTCCCACCATGATAAATGCAGCTTTGCCCCCTTAAATCAATAGCATGCATCTTCATTCATTCGTCAATGGCTTCTTCATTCTCTTTAATTTTCTTGTGCTGTTTTCTATGCATTGTGTCTTCATCTTTAGCAAAAACATCATCACGTCCAAAAGCACTTGTTTTGCAAGTAACTAAAGATGCCAAAACGCTTCAATATGTCACCCAAGTTTCTCAAAGAACACCACTCATCCCAGTTAAGCTAACACTTGACCTAGGTGGTGAATATATGTGGGTCAACTGCGAGCGAGGTTACAAATCCTCAACGTATCGCCCGGCCCGTTGCGGCTCAGCTCCATGCCAACTTCTCAATAGCACTACATGCTTCACCAATAACACTTGTAGCCACAACCCTTACAGCAGCATTTCGAAGGGAGCCACTAGCGGCCATCTTGGTGCAGATGTATTTGCCATACGGTCGATCGAGCAATGGGAAGAATGCTCTGCGGTTGGTTACCATCCCGCGCATTTACTTTATCTGTGGAACCAGTTTGCTAGCAGAAGGTCTTGCTAGTGGGGTTACTGGGATGGCTGGGCTTGGATGGACTAGAGCTTCGTTACCAGCACAATTGTCTTCTTATTTTAAGTTTGATAGGAAGTTTGCATTATGTTTGAGTTCATCAACGAAATCTAGTGGCGTTGTGCTTTTCGGCAATGGACCATATACTTTGCTTCCTAATGTTGATGTGTTATCGTCTCTTATGTACACGCCCCTCATTATAAATCCAGTTGGCCAAACTGGATTTGTGGGCGACGCCTCTCCTAAATACTTTATAGGAGTGACGTCGATCAAGATCAATGACAAACCTATCAAGTTCAACAACACATTGTTAACCATCGATGGGGAAGGTAATGGCGGGACAACTATCAGCACTGCTGATCCTTACACTCTCCTAGAAAGCTCACTTTATAAAGATGTAATTCAAGCATTTGTAAAAGCAATGCCGAAGAATGTAAAAAGGGTCTCAAATGTTGCACCTTTTGGAGCGTGTTTTAGCTCCAAGAACATTGGTAGCACCCGTCTAGGCCCTGCTGTGCCCTCCATTGATATCGTGCTGCAAAACAAGAGCGTTTATTGGAGGATATTTGGTGCGAACTCAATGGTTGAGGTGAAAAAGAATGTTTTGTGCCTCGCGTTTGTTGAATATCAGACACAACTTGAACCTAAGTCTTCGATTGTTATCGGAGGGCATCAACTCGAAGATAATCTACTTCAGTTTGATGTTTCAGCATCAAGGCTAGGATTCAGCTCTTCCCTTCTGGGTAGGTCGACCACTTGTGCTAACTTTAACTTCACATCAATTTCCTAGGATTGCAAATTGTATACCATGACGTGAACTTCGCATTGACTTTTCATTTTGTATTTGTGATGCAATTCAGGTCCCTTTGTTTTGGTAGTAATTCTTTTTTACTTTGATGTTCTATCTCTCATTGATCGATAGAAAAAAAGTATACACTTTCTAACGTGACTCGAGAGCCTGAGAGCCGTTTAGAGAATGTACGAGAATTGCTACTTCACAAGGTTTCCAAACTAGTAGCAAGGCTTCAAAATCAACAAACATTGGTAGTCTACATGATAATTTGGTCAAATTGTTACTAGCACATCTTTTAGTTGAAATATAATATAGTACAGTTTAAAAATCTCATTAGGGCCTCCAAATTATTAACTTTTAGAGCAGCATCACCGTCCAAACTATAGTTACCGGGGTTTAAGAAACAAAAGCAAGTTATTTAGTCATTTGTTAGAATATTAAAGAAGACACTAGCGTGAAACCAAAAAGAAAACAAAGAAGGCAAGTTGACACCGACCTACAGATAATATGGTACAATAATATTATATAAAATTCGTTGTTTTTGACTGAAGAGCCATGTCCACTATAAATTCACGCACTTTAATCCAATAATAAAATACAAGTTGCTTGATATATACTACGTACTTAGTTATTGGTAAATGTTAAAGTTTTGTAGACCATGTCTATAATTTCACGTGCAAAAGGTATGCAAAACTCATTAGCTTCTGTGAATAAAATAAACAAATGGAATTATCTCATCGATGTTTGCATTCAAACCGCAGATAAATAATGCTGCTTACTTTGCCTCCATTCACCAATACTATTCACATCTTAATTACTACGTATCTACTAAACAATAATGTCTTCGCCTTCATCCCTTCCTTTGATTTTCATGTGCTGTTTTTTTGCTCTTCGTCTCTTCATCTTTAGGCAAAACAACATCACGTCCAAAAGCACTTGTTTTGCAAGTAACCAAAGATGCCAAAACACTTCAATATGTCACCCAAGTCTCCCAAAGAACACCACTTGTCCCGGTTAAGCTAACCCTTGATCTTGGTGGTGAATACATGTGGGTCAATTGCGAGCGAGGATACAAATCCTCGAGCTATCGCCCAGCCACGTGCGGCTCAGCTCCATGCCAACTTCTCAATACTACTGCATGTGACACCGCGTGTTATTCTGCACCTGGTCCCGACTGCTACAATAATACCTGTAGCCATAGCCCTAGTAACAACATTGCTAATAGAGGTACTCCCGGCCAGCTTGGTGCGGATGTATTCATCATACGTTCGAGTAATGGGAAGAATGTTTTGCGGGTCGTTACTGTGCCTAGACTTTATTTTATATGTGCAACCAACTGGCTTGCAGATGGTCTTGCTAGTGGGGTTACTGGCATGGCCGGGCTTGGATGGACTGGTGCGTCGTTGCCAGCACAATTGTCTTCTTATTTTAGATTTGATAGGAAATTTGCTTTATGTTTGAGTTCATCCACAAGAGCAAGTGGGGTTGTATTCTTCGGAAATGGTCCTTATACATTGCTTCCAAATGTCGATGCATCATTGTCGCTTACGTACACACCCCTCATCCAAAACTCTGTTACTGAAAGCGGGTTTGTGGGCGACGCCTCTCCTAAGTACTTCATCGGAGTTACGTCGATCAAAATCAATGACAAACCTGTCAAATTCAACAAAACGTTGTTAACCATCGATGAGGAAGGTTATGGTGGGACAACGATCAGCACTGCCGATCCCTACACTATTTTAGAAAGCTCACTTTATAAAAATATTATCCAAGCATTTGTGAAAGCAATGCCGAAGAATGTTAAAAAGGTTTCAAATATTAAACCTTTTGGAGCCTGTTTTAGTTCCAAAAACATTGGTAGCACCCGTTTGGGTCCCGCTGTGCCTTCCATTGATCTCGTGCTGCAAAACAAGAGTGTTTACTGGCGGATATATGGTGCGAACTCAATGGTTGAGGCAAAAAAGAATGTACTGTGCCTTGCATTTGTTGAGGCACGTACAAATTTTCGACCTAGGTTTTCGGTTGTTCTCGGCGGGCATCAACTTGAAGAGAATTTACTTCAGTTTGATATTTCAAAATTAAGGCTAGGATTCACTTCTTCACTTCTCGGTAGATCGACTGGTAACTTCAACTTCACATCGACTTCCTAGAACTTCAAAGTATTCCTATCACGTGCACTTTTTTCCACATTAAATAAGCGTGATTCAAGTGTTTTTATTTAATGAAATTTGTTTTAGCTTTTGTTATTCACATGCGGTTTACCTTTATTTTATAGTTTGTCGTTTATCTAAATTTTTTTTGACATGTCTAATTAACCAATAACCAGAATTGATTAATAGAGCATTTGCATATATATGAAGATGAAAAATCAACACCTATCTAAGCTTTTCTTGACATGTCTAACTCATAACGCCTTACTATTTTATGTCTAAATATATATTGCAAGGTCAATGGCAAGTATTATGAAAGAGAAAAAGGTGCAATTTATGTGCTAAGTTTGTTTAATGGCTAATAGATTTCACTAAGAATACTTGCAGGTAGCTTAAAAATACAACGCAGTATGAAAACTTATTATAAAACACCACACCCGGCCACAAAGCTAGAATCTCGATTAGCTCTATTAACGAAAATTTTAAATAGATAACAAACATGTCGAAGTATATGAATTTTATACGTATACTTCAAATTTATAAGAAGAGAATATACTGGAACTTTTATTTATTTATTTAAGTTAGACAATGCATTATATATAAGCTATGTTTGGCGCAAAGCTTTTTGGAGCTTTTTGAAGTAATGAGCGGTAAACAATGAACTTTTTGATTTTTAATGTTCGTTTGGCATTACTGCTGTGAGCTTTGCTATTTTTTAGGAAAGTTCATTTTTCCAATGCTTTTTTATGAAGCAGTGAGCTGTGAGCAGTGAGCTGTGGCTACTGCTCACAGCTCACAGCTCACAACTACAACTCAGTGCTGCTAATGCTCACAGCTACTTTTGCAAAACATAGCCATAGTATAACTGTCTAAACCTAGAAACACCAATTCGGACCAACATACAAGAACGTATAACTAGTTATAGATTCAAAATGAAAATTAATAATTTTAAAATCCAAAGTCAGTGTGGGAACCCAATTCAGCTATATATGATACTAGTCAAGGGACGAAACCAGGACACAAAACGACTATGTGCACTTAAACAATACTACAAACACAAGTTTTAGGGATCGGATGCATTTAAAAAAAATCGAGGTTTTTTTAACAAAATTAACATTGCACAACAAAAATCCATAGATGTCTCGGGACCCCCCGGGACACCCCCTGGTTCCGTCACTGCTGTAGTCGCTTATGTTGAGTAAATTGGTTATGGGAATTAGTTTGCCGGGCTTCAAACGTGGTATTAAAATGCCTAAAGATATGAGAAGCATAATTTTCTTGAATGTAGATTTCAACTAGACTTTAAATCCTAATGAAGCCACACACCTATTCTCTCTTGTTTGTTGTGGGTGCTGGTTGAATGGATTTTGTGGAAAGCTGATGTGAAAATGTAGTTGGATGGTCAATGGTGCCTATAAGGTGAATACAACTTGAGAAGCTGAGTGGTGCAGAGTGTGTTTTCCTCTGTTTCTTTGTATCCTTGTCTGATATCTGATGTTCTAGCAGATATTGGGTGTTTGGATTTCCTATTATTGTATTCTGAATTAGGTGTGTCCAATTTTAGTAGTGTAAATCTTATGATGTAAAGTTTGGAATGATAATATAATATTCACCTTTTGCACGCAAAAAAAAAAAAAAAAAAAAAAAAAAAAAAAAAAAAAAACTTTAAATCCGTTGGATTAGTTGGAATATGGAGGTTGAGATTAGAAGTTGTAGGTATTGTAAATAATAGCCTAGATGCTTTGAATCTCTATATGGTGGTGCCTGTGGCCACTTTATTTTACTAATAGAGAAATGCTAAATCCTTCTATTTATCCTTCTATCTATAAAATAGTAACACTTGTAAAACTTATTTGAGGATGCAAAGAGAGAAAATTATTTAATGGATAAGTGTCACAATTATGTATAGGTAATACGATTAGGGTATCTTTGTCGCGCAAACTTATCAAAGCTTTTCATAGCATAAGCTTAATTTTTTTTAAAAAATAAACTACTATTAAAAATAAGTCTCGTTTGGCTGACATAGCTTGAAGGAGCATGTAATAAAAATAAGCTACTAAATGAAATGCTAGTTGAAGGATCATGTAGAAAAAAGCTCCAGCGACATGCTTCAGCAACCTGCTCCAGTGATCCACTTCAGCTCCTACTAGTGCCAAATATACCCTTAGTAGGAGATTTTGGTAAAGAGATTTATTATTTCTTTTGCGAATATTTCTCCCACATGCTACCTAGATAAATGAAGAGGTCAATGTAATATTTTTTTTTTTTTTTTTTTTGAAAATTGACTTTCATTGGGGAAATCCAAGTCCAATTTGAAACCTGATGGGGGGAAAACTTTCAATTTAAGCCGCCCGAAGGCACGACACTTAAATTGAAGTAAACCCTGCCTTCTCCAGATTCGAACCCTTGTGGGTTGAAACCTTCATTGAAGGACTTTGAAATTGTACCGACAGGGCAGTGGTCCACAAGAGAGGACTTCCCGGTTTGGTCACCCAAACCGGTACTACTCTCCACTAGGCACGCTTAACTGAATAAGACATGCCCAGTGGACCACAAGCCCATTGGTAAGAGGTCAATGTAATATAGCAACTAGAATTTGTATGCAATAATAGTTTTCTGAAACATACACACAAAAACTAGTAAAGCACGTGCAGTTACAAGTATCAAGTCAATTTTAAAGAATAAAAAAAGAGCTTATTGGTCTCATGGTAACTAATAATTAATAGTCATGTATTTTGAGCATCCAACACCCATAAAACAGAGCTTGCTCTATTCACCAAGAAAATTTATAGCATGTTTGACGCGCGAACTTATCAGAGCTTATCATAGCATGTGCTTATTTAAAAATAATAATAATAATAATAATAAACTATCATTAAAAATAAGTCTCGTTTAGCTGACATAACTTAAAGGAACATGTAAAAAAAATAAGCTATTAAATTGAATGATAGTTGAAGGAGCATGTAGAAATAACTCCAGCAACCCGCTTCAGCTCCTATTGTGAAACATACCCTTAGGGATGAAAAATAAACGTGAATTTGATCGGAAAACCCAAAACCCTAACTAATTCGGGCGAAAAATAATTGTAAAGTGTGCTGTACTCTTATTTAGTAAAGAAAAAAATAATTATTGTAAAGTGGGCTAGGCTGTGATTATTAAGTGTTTTTTTTTTTTTTTTTTTTTTTTTTTTTTTTTTTTTTAATTTTTTTTTAAACTTTAGTTTTGTAATTTTTTTTAAATATTATTTGTAATTTGGACTTCTATGAAAAAAGGAAAAGAAATAAAACAAATATGCAATGAAATTAAATTTTGTTAGTTGGAAAAAGTTGAAAAGAATTAAAATAGATGAAGATTATTTTAGTGTGGTAAATAGTTGTCTGTAGGTCGTTAGAAAAAGAAAGCTGATGTAACAATCAAATAAAAATCATCGGAGGTCACGAGTGTGCCCGGCCTTACAATAACCTTAATTAGAGCATCAGTTCTGATCAAGTGGAAAGCAAGTCTGACCCACATTGCTTAATTATGGCCGTCTTATATTGCTAAGATTCTCCACCACTGGTCACCTATAAAGACAGAGGTCAATATATAATACAGCAACTTTAATCTGTAAACAATAGTTTTTAAAAACATATAAATAAAAACCCATAATTACACCCTGTTAGAGGATCTAGTCAAGTTTAAACAATATAGAAATAACTAGTTGGTCTCGGGAAAATTAATAAAGAAAAACCATGATCTATCCATTCATGAAGGTTTGAGCATTTGGGCCCTATAAAATACGGTTTGCTACATTCACTACCAGCACTCATCTCTTCAATGGCTTCTTATTCTTCATCTTCTTTAGTTTTCTTGTGTTCTTTTCTATTAGTAGTCTCTTGTTCTCTAGCGAAAACCTCACCTCGTCCAATTCTCCAAGTAACCAAAGATGCCAAAACACTTCAATATGTCACCCAAGTTTCCCAAAGAACACCTCTCGTCCCGGTTAAACTAAGCATTGATCTTGGTGGCCCGTTCATGTGGGTCAACTGCGAGCGAAGCTACACTTCTTCTAGCTCTCGCCCAGTGTTTTGTGAAACTCCTCAATGCACACTTCTCAATAGCTTTGCATGCGCCACCGAGTGTCTTAACCCACCATCATACGACTGCTCAAATAATACTTGTGCTCACTTCCCTGACAACCCCTTTGGGAACATAGGCACTTCCGGATTGGTCTGGGGTGATGTACTTGCTATAAAGTCTACCAATGGACAGAAAGTTCTGCCTGCCATTACAGTTCCTAGCTTTTATTTCGTATGTGGTAACAATATTCTTGATGTTGGTCTAGCTAGTGGAGTTACTGGCTTGGTTAGCCTTGGAAGGAAAAATGGTTCACTTCCGGCTCAACTGTCTTCTTATTTCAAATTCGACACGAAATTTGCTTTATGTTTGAGTTCCTCAACAACATCTAGTGGAGCGGTGTTCTTTGGAGATGGACCTTATACGTTGCATCCTAATGTTGATGCATCATCCTCTCTTAGCTACACCCCTCTCATCATAAACAATATTACCGGAGGTTCGTTTGTGGGAGAGGCGTCTCCTCAGTACTACATCGGAGTGAAATCGATCAAAGTGAATGACAAACGTGTCAAGTTCAATGAGTCTCTCTTATCCTTCAATATTGACGGCGAAGGCGGGACATCAATTAGCACATCCAGTCCTTACACGGTCTTGGAAACTTCAATCTACAGTGCTCTTGTAGCAGCATTTGTGAAAGCAATGCCCAAGAATGTCCAAAAGGTTCCTAATGTCGCTCCTTTCGGAGCATGTTTTAGCTCCAAGAACATCGGTAGTACCCGTCTTGGTCCAGCAGTGCCTTCCATCGACCTTGTGTTGCAAAGCAAGAATGTCTGGAGGATAAATGGAGCAAATTCCATGGTTAAGATGAATAAGGATGTTTTGTGCCTCGGATTTGTTGAAGCACGAACAGATTTTACACCTTTGATTCCTGTGGTTATTGGAGGGCATCAAATTGAAGATAATCTACTACAGTTTGATCTTGTAAAATCAAGGCTCGGATTCAGCTCTACACTTCTTGGCCGATCAACTTCATGTGCCAACTTCAACTTTGCATAGAAAAGTTAATTAAAATTGAAGGAGAGTCAATTTGAATAAATGATCCTGCGATGTATCGTAATTCCTGAGTTACTGTTTGAGTTTCTAATAAGAATAAATTTACTTGTATGGAATTTGTGATAGGCATCCTTCAACATTTAAAAAGTTCAAAAGCTAACAGAACTAATAATTTCAAAACACATTAGAATAGATACACATATTAAAGAAATTAAAGTAAAGGATAAGTAGATAACCATGATTATTCTACTTAAACTTTCTAAAAAAATAATGTCATGTGGTTCCTTGTTAATAAAGAATTGCAAATTTGTATGGCCAACTTCCTTTAGATGACTTCTTCTAAGAACAGCTTCGATTCCATTTTTTCTTGTGAGACACAAGCTAAGCAAGAACAGGATACAAACCAAAGGGCTTGTGTAGGTAACCCATGTGTGATTATGCTCCTCTATCAAATAGTTATGAATTCAAGTCATGCTTAAAACATTATGAGACTAATCTGTTGTGTAAATATCGTGATAGGAACCCCAAACGTCAAAGAGTATAGAAAATGCTCCCCTCTAGGTCCTGCTGTGCCTTCCATCGACCTCGTGTTGCAAAGCAGGAATGTCTGGAGGTTATTTGGTGCAAACTCCATGGTTGCAGTAAATAAAGATGTTATGTGCCTTGGTTTTGTTCAAGCAAGAACCGATCTTACAACTACAATACCTGTCGTTATTGGAGGGCATCAAATTTAGGACAATCTTCTGCAGTTTGACCTTACAGAATCCAGGCTTGGATTCAGCTCTTCACTTCTTGGTCGGTCAACTTCTTGTGCTAACTTCAACTTCAAACCAATGGCTTGATAGATGCAGAATTGAAGCTTCCCATCATATATAGTAGTTATTAAATGAACCCGCCATGCATTTATTTTAAATACTAGAAATTATTATTTGATTTTTTGAAACAAATATTTTTATTACTCATGGAAGTTACTATTATAGGGATAATTCGTAACACATATAAAAGAAATTTAACTATATATTAACAAAAAAATAATGGATAAACATGGTCGATCAATGCCGCTTTAGTTTTCTAAATAATGAATACATGTGCTTCGTGGGTACTAAAGAAATGTATATGAAACCATGCAGCCAACTTATAATTAAGAGGATGATGTTCAGTTACTTGGCTTATAGTGTGGCACCAAAACATATCTCCAAATTAAGTTTTCTTTGTGGTGAAATATAAAATGAAAAACCAAAGACCTTTGGTCTAATGGTATGTGAGTTGCCATCCAATCTAGAGGCCGTGGGTTCAAGCTTCTCTGAAAGCATTTGTGAAATATATTTTGAGATTGGTTGTATAGGTGTGAAAAAAAATTCTAAATAATAATAATAATAATAATAATAATGAGGTGAGATCTATCAAAAACCACTAGTAGCTAAAGTACAAATAAACAAATCCCAACCATCCATTCCCCCTCCATCTAATGGCTTAGATTAAACCAAGAAAATACAAACAAGGGCAAGATAGTAATTTAGAAATCATATTAAAAACAAAAAAAAAAACTACTTAGATCCATATTCTCTCTCCAAAACAAAAAAACCAGATCTCAACCCAGCCAACGTCGGAAAAACCAATCGGAAAAACCAGATTCATCCAATCAGAAAAACAAATCGCCATATTCTTGCCGGAAAAACCAATCGGAAAAACCAGATCTGAGAAACATCCATATTCTCGCCGGAAAATTCATCCAATCGCCTGAAAAATCATCCAATCGGAATCATGAATCCAACTAATTCATACAAAACACCACCACCTCCATACAAAACACCACCGCCTCCATACAAAACACCACCACCTACATCGGAATCATCATCAACCCAGCCGGAAACATCAATAATCCGACCGGAATCATCAACAAACCAATCAGAAATCATTGGAATAACGAATTCATCAAAAACACCACCGCCGCCGTCGAAATCATCAATAATCAGATCGGAATCTTCTACAAACCCGCCGGATTCTTCAATAAATACGTCAGAAGATGATTTGATTACAGAAGGTGATTTACCTCATGAAGATGCTACTGTTACAAAAGTTCATGGTAAATACTTTCAGAATCTATTTTTTTTGTTTAATAATTTAAGAGAAGTATAAATCCCATGGGATTCATACTGAATCCTATGGGATTCATAGATGAATCCCATTTGATTCATCAATTTGATTTTATAAATGAATCTAGTAATTTATAAAGAATCCCATGGGATTCTGTGTGAATCCCATGGGATTGTGTGTAAATCCCATGGGATTCTGTACAAGAAATTTATAAATATATCACAAGGAACTTATTAAAGAATCCCATGGGATTCGTTAAGAATCCCATGGGATTCATAAGAATCCCATGGGATTCTTTAAGATCTCATGGGATTCTTTATGATTCTTTATAAATCCCATGGGATTCTTTATAAATCCCATGGGATTCATTGTTTGCAAAATTCTTAATCTCTTGAGATTCTACTGTTTATATACAGATTCTATGAAATCACCAAGACCAACTTTATATGAATACACTGAGACACCGGGCGGATCGGAATATTGGGAGCCTCTTGTAGAAGGAATTCCTATACCAGAAGAAGGAAAATTCTATAACACTCTAGATGAAGCTATAGAAATGTATGATAACTACGCTGAAGCCGGAGGTTTTCAAATTAAAAAAGCAGGACAAAAATTAACAAAATCTGGAGCGGTGCAACTCAAATACATCATGTGTAATAAAGAAGGAGCTCCAAGACATATTAATATCGACACTTTAGATGCTAAAGACAGTGACAAACAAAAAAGAAATACAATGATGCATGTGACAGGTAGTAAAGCTCTAATATATTTATAAGTTTCTGTAAATCCCATGGGATTCTTTGTAAATCCCATGGGATTCTTTGTCAATCCCATGGGATTTTTTGTGAATTCCATGGGATTCTTTGTCAATCCCATGGGATTCTTTCTGAATCTCATGGGATTCTTTGTCAATCCCATGGGATTCTTTCTGAATCCAATGGGATTTGTTTTTGCATAACATGTTTTTAAAATATTTTTTTATGTAACAGGTTGTAAAGCTCGTATAAGGTTAGAATTGGATGTTGTTTCTCAAAAATACCAGATTGTTAAGTTTATTGCAAAACACAACCATATGCTCCTACCAAAAGAGTACAAGCATTTTACAAAAAAACAAAGAAGAATGACACAAGCAGAAAAAATGTTCGTTGTTAAAGCTGCAAAGAACAAGATTGGTCCAACACGGGCTCATAACTTGTTAACGAGTATGAAGGGAGGGTATGAGTATGTTCATGGGACAGTTGATGATTTTAAGAATGAAATGCGGGATGTTAATATGTTCATTGGGGAAAGTGACGCACAAATGCTTATAAATAAAATGGAAAACAGAAAGTTATATGTGCCAAACTTTACGTTTCAGTATAAGGTAGAAGAGAGTGAGTTAGTTGCTTTGTTTTGGGTTGATGAAGTTGCGAAATGCAATTATAAGGAGTTTGGAGACATAGTCTCATTTGATGCAACATTCAGATGTAACAGGTAAGTTTTACAAGAGATTCTTTATGAAATCCCATGGGATTTAATGAGAATCCCATGGGATTCTTTATTAAATCCCATGGGATTATCATGAAATCCCATGGGATTCTCATGAAATCCTATGGGATTCACAGATTATATCCCATGAGATTCACCCTTTTAGATTGTGTGTGTAATTAACAATTATGTTATTTTTAGGTACAATATGGTGTTTCTACCATTCACCGGTGTCGATAATCACAGAAAGTGTGTCACACTTGGATCAGGAATGCTATTACATGAAGACACTGAGTCATACACGTGGCTTCTAAAAGCATTTATGACAGCTTTCAAAAAAGAACCAACAATGGTGGTAACAGATCAAGATGGAGCAATGAAGAGAGCCATTGAAGCCGTTTTCACTAAAGCAAAGCACAGACTTTGCATGTGGCATATTGACCAAAAGATTCCAACAAAGGTAAAATGTTCACGTATGATACTACGAATCCCATGGGATTTCCTAATAAATCCCATGGGATTGCCTGATAAATCACATGGGATTGCTTGATGAATCCCATGGGATTGCATGATGAATCCCATGGGATTCACAGGAATCCCATGATGAATCCCATGGGATTGCATGATGAATCCCATGGGATTCACAGGAATCCCATGATGAATCCCATGGGATTGCATGATGAATCCCATAGGATTGACTGATTAATCCCATGGGATTCACATGAATCCTATGGGAATCACATGAATCCTATGGGATTCACATGAATCCCATGGGATTGCATGATGAATCCCATGGGATTGACTGATTAATCCCATGGGATTCACATGAATCCCATGGGATTCATTTGTAAATCTCATGGGATTTACATGTGTAAATTATCTTATTTATGCTGATAACATGATTCTAAAACTATATCAAAAACAGATTTGTAAAGAGATATATGTAGAAACAGATTTCAAGAGACGTTTTAGGAAGATTGTTTGGAATATGTACATGGAACCGTTGGAATTTGAAGAGAAATGGGCTAAGTTTATTGAGGATTTTGGTTTGCAAAATCACAAATGGATGACCAAGATGTTTAACCTACGAGAAATGTGGATTCCAGCTTTTTTCATCGACTCGCCATTGTTTGGTTTGATGAGAACCACATCAAGATCCGAGAGTGAAAACTCATTCTTCAAAAGTTTCACAAGCCCGGGAGCAACGCTGATGAGGCGAAAAATGGTCCGTTTTTAGGGGGTCATTTAAGCCCGAATCCGAATTTATTTGATCAAATATTGCCCTAAATCGTTCCTTTTGTGATTTTAGGTACTTGGAGAGTGAATTCTGGAAAAGAAGCCATTTTGGACGTTTTTGGAGCATAAAAGTGAAGAAAACGGCAAAGTCTCAATTTTCCATGCTGGGAACAGTACATGAAGGCGTCAAGAGTTGTTCTTGACGGCGTCAAACCTCAAGAATTAAAATCCGTAGTTCATGAAGGCGTCAAGAGTTGTCCTGACGGCATCAAAACCCCAAGAATTAAAATCCGTAGTTGATGACGGCGTCACACAGGGCGTCAGAAGTAGATCAAGGCCGTCCGAGGAAGTATTTGGCGGCGAGATGATGGCGTCACACCTTTGTTCTTGACGCCGTCACCCCTATTTTCCTATATATAGTTTTCTAGTTTTTCACATTAAAAGAGAGAAGTTTTGGAGAAACCCTAAAGACGAATTTGGTGCAACTTTTATAGGTTTTTCAAGGGTTCCAAACCCTTGATACCTTGCATTGTAATTGAGATAAGTGTTCTTCTAATTCAATCAATATGTCTATGTGTTGGTTGTCTATATCTTGTTCTTGTCTCAATTCCATTATGCTAGGCTAGATCTCCTTTGTGTTTGCTTAGATCTAATGAAACCTAGATATTGATTATGTGTTGATTACTTGTTTATTCTTGTCTTGGATGAATGATTTTATATGTTAGGCTTAAGAAAACTGGCAGATCTCCAAATGGTAACATGCTTGAACGTCTTAAGAAACATGAACCGAGGCGTACTAGGTCTTTATTGGTTGTATTTAATGCATGAGCCACTGTTTACAATCCCTATAGTTGTGCTGGGCATGGTGTAGAAGGAGATAAGAGCTCATAGAATTGGGGAGTTATGTATGCCACCCCATGAATGGTATTAAGGAATACAATCCGTCATCCATGCAATTATAACAAGTAATTAACGTGTAAAAGATGTCTAGGGAGTAGTGAAATCTAAGTAAACACATTTTCTCCAATTACTACTCACAACCTTAGTATAAATTAGTTTATTTTCATTTTTAGTATTTTATTTTGATTGCATCTTAGTTTTGGGTTAGTTGAATAGCAACTAATTCCGCCCACTCTTCCAAAACCCGAGATTTTTACTTGCTTTCTAAAAAAATATAAAAATACAAAAATAATCATCCCTCACCTTTAGAACTAGTATTTAGGCTTTCTAATCCTAGCAACACTATTCCTAAGCTGAACGATCAATCCCCCGGTACTTGTCACTATACTATACTACAATGATCAGGTACACTGCCTGGTGGGGGTTGTAAGCTTCTCGAGATCCCTCGAGAGGTAAAGCCTGTTGCGATTCCCACGCATCAAGTTTTTGGCGCCGCTGCCGGGGAATAGTTATTGTCTAGGTTAGGATTTTTTTTTATTAGGTCTACTTGCTAGATTCCTTTCTAGTAAGATTTTATTTTTTATTTTTAGGTCTTCTTTAGTCTATCTTATTTCTTCGTGCCTTTGTTCGTAACTCTTTACCATCCGACATCATGGAAGGTGGTAACATCCTTGAACCCATCAACCCACCGCAACAAAACCACCCACAAACCTCACCACAACCAATCCACCCACCTATAAGGTCCATCCGTTTGCAATCCAACACCATTCGATCGGTGCAAGTCGGGTGTGCATTCTTTGGATACTTTTCCGAGAACCCGACCCGACACCTTGAGAACTACCTAAAAATTACCAATCCTATAGGATTAGGTATTGATAATCAAGAAGGGGAACTCTTAGCCCTCTTTCAATTCTCTTTACATGGTCGGACTCTTCAATGGTTATTCCAACTCCCGGAAAGGTCCGTCTCCTCTTGGGACGATCTTGCTTCCTACTTCTTAACTAGATTCACCTTGCCCAAGGAAGTTATTTTGCAACATAACCAACTTAAAACGGAAAATGATGAAATAATGAAGGTCAGTGAGATGAATGAATGTGAAATCAAACTAGGAAGTAACACTTGTAGGGAAGGGCCATGGGATGATGATAGAATAATTAGGAACTCCACACCAACCCTTGAGGAGTTGAGGTACCATAAGTTCCTTCTAAAATGCCCTTGCCCCGAAAAGTACCGAAAACACCCATGGATTAGGAAACACATTCCTATGAATCTTAAGGTTCCATGCATGATTGGTCATATGTTTAGAGAACACACTTATATCGATTTAAAGGCACCAATGAACATCATGTCTAGGCTTTATTATAATTGGATCATGAACAAAAAGTTGAAACCTAGGCGGGACCCTTACAACCCTAATCGCATGAGTAATTTTGTTGAGCGGGTTCGAGGGTTACATGTTTTCGTTGGGAATTTTGTCTATAGGTGTGACTTTATGATCTTAGAAGATGTTAGGGGAATTATTGATCAATCTTTGTGTCAGATTGTTTTAGGAGAACCTTTTGTCAAAACCTCTAAAATGACTTACAACCATGATGAGGGCACTATCACATTATCAACCAAAGAGAAAAACATTAGATATAGGATGCCCCGTAAAGAAGAGAGGTTTAGAAAAGTCGAAGATCTCGATGTTGACAACATCCCCGTGATTAAGATTGAAAGTGAGGAAGAGAGAAACGTTGGAGGTTACAAAAAGAAAGAGATCTATTACTCGAAATGTTTAGCTTTAGGCCCCGAGTATAGGAAGGATGAGAGATTGATTAAGATGTTTGAAACCGCATTCATTTTGTGGGAAAGGAAAACGTAACCCATGACCTTGAGTCTAGCTACAAGACTCGTAAATAAAGAAAAGCGCTTCTTGGGAAGCAACCCATGTTTTGTGTGATTTTATTTTGTTTGATTGTTATTTGCTTCCGTATGCATGTTTTATTTTTATTGTTGGTAGATCATGTTTCTAAATTAAAATGTGGAAATACTTTACTATGTTGTTTGGCCTAGTCTTAACTCCAACCTAAAAGTATTTTTGCAAAAGATAAGTGTAAGGGGAAACCCCAAATATGTTTTTAAGAAATAAACCGATCATGATTCTCCACAATATTAAATGAGCATGTATATTCGTATTTGTTAGAGTCAAATGCTTGTATTGAGTCATAATGAAGTTTTGCAGGATTTTCCAGGAAGTAGGACCAAGTTTTTCCAGAAATTTTCCGGAAACTTAACATAAGAATTTCTGCAGGTCCCTTCTGACGGCGTCAGGGTTTTACTCTTGACGGCGTCAGGAGTTAAAATCTGGAAATTTTACCGGTTTTGTTTTTCTAACGGAGTCTTATAGTTTTTGTGAATTATTAAGTTTTATAATCTCCAGGAAATCTGCAAACTTCATTCCACAAGCATTATATCTTATCTTGTTTTCTAGGATTTAGAAACTTGTATAGGATGCCGCCGATTTTACGCGAGGTTGTCTTGTCTATTTTTGTCAGGATTTACAGGTTATGTTCGACAAGGAGATGATTTATATTCTGGAAGAGAAGCTTTGATTGTTCATTTTCTTGGAGGAAGATTTAACCTGGCCACTTATAATCCATACCGAGCGAATCAGGGGAGTATTTAATTTCATTCTCTTTACTTTTTCACTTTTACATTCTTTACTTGAACATTGGGGACAATGTTCATCTTAAGTGTAAGGGGAGGGTAAAAAGATGATACCTTACATATGCACTTTCGCTTGAGTTTGTCTTGTTTGATAGTAGATGTGTAATAAAACTATGAGAAATACTTGTTAGTGCAATTTTAACGCCAAATTTAAAATTTTTTACAACATTTAGGAGTGAAACTTTAGCCATAGCAAGCGTCTCATGGATAGGAGATTGTATGACTAGCACATAACCGTATATTCAGAAAAATTTTCCACCCAAATATGTGAGGTTCGCCTTTAGATTTGATAGGAAAAACATTCATTATTAGTGCTTATGAGTGTACCGGTAGCATTTAGATTCTAGAACTTGCGTTAGTGATGCATCCCGAGACCGCTAGTGAGACTGCATTCGTGTGGTAGGATTACTACATGATAAGAGGCATTAGGATCACCCTTGTGTTAAACCCGTATCATAATTATTTGACCATTTAAGTCATATTACTTGACTAGTTAAGTCAACTAATTTTTCCCACACCCTTAGCGTTGTACTCATTTTTAGTACACGAAACCCCTAGTACACCCCTCCGAGCCTATCTTTTTGTTTCTAACTTTAAGCATCTTACTTAAAGGAAGAATTTGTTACACCCCACTTAAATGTACAACCAAATCGCCTTAGCCTTCCGTGTATGCGCTCATTTTTAGTGCATTATTGTTATTTGTTAAACCCTAAGTTAACTTTCTAATTGATTACATGGTTGCTAAGTCGAGTCATATCCTTGTACATATTGTTTTGGGACGATTGGGACTCATGGATAAGTACTTATTTTATGGAGTAATGGGGAAGAACATCATTTAGTACCCCCATATGTACGTTAATCTTAAAAGTGCTCCAAGTGTTTTGATTTTCTTAATTCGAGTCATTAGATTAGTTGAATGTAAAGATTCAAGTGTAAGGGGAATTCTCATCCCCTATGATGTATTATTTTGGATGGTAGGGTAAGAGTGTATGCAAAAAAAAAAAAAAAAAAAAAAAAAAAAAAATCGAAGAAATCAAGAAAAAGAAAAAAAATATATAGAAAAAGAAAAAAAAAAACATACGGACTACCATCCCTTTTTATTCTATGTTCATTTTATGTTTTAGCTATTTTTCATTTATTAGCTTAAGTCGAGTCTAGTCTTGGCTTAGCAACGCCACATTGTACATGTAATTAACCAAGATTGTTAACTCACCACCAGTAAAACTTCCTTTATCCAACAAAACCGTGTAATTCATATCCCTATACCTAACGTTACAACCCTTTAAAAGACCTCTTTGATAGTTTATCCTAGGTGCTTACGCCATGTGGTGGAGGTTTGATCCTTTCCCAAGCCTATGATAATCTATTTTGCTATGACAGGTAGTGAGAGATATCTCCCATTTCCATAATGTTATATTACTTTATTACACCCGAGAGATGTGAGTTTCTAAACACTATTTGTGAGGTGCTAGTGTATGACCTCCGTGCTTGTCTATTGGTCTTTAGTGGAACGATTATTTGTTGTAATTACTTTTATATTAGTGTTAAATGACCACTAACTTGTCTTTTGAGTAGAATAAAAGCGCATTTGCTTGAGGACAAGCAAATCTCAAGTGTAAGGGTATATGATGAGGCGAAAAATGGTCCGTTTTTAGGGGGTCATTTAAGCCCGAATCCGAATTTATTTGATCAAATATTGCCCTAAATCGTTCCTTTTGTGATTTTAGGTACTTGGAGAGTGAATTCTGGAAAAGAAGCCATTTTAGACGTTTTGGAGCATAAAAGTGAAGAAAACGGCAAAGTCTCAATTTTCCATGCTGGGAACAGTACATGAAGGCGTCAAGAGTTGTTCTTGACGGCGTCAAACCTCAAGAATTAAAATCCGTAGTTCATGAAGGCGTCAAGAGTTGTCCTGACGGCGTCAAAACCCCAAGAATTAAAATCCGTAGTTGATGACGGCGTCACACAGGGCGTCAGAAGTATATCAAGGCCGTCCGAGGAAGTATTTGGTGGCGAGATGACGGCGTCACACCTTTGTTCTGGACGCCGTCACCCCTATTTTCCTATATATAGTTTTCTAGTTTTTCACATTAAAAGAGAGAAATTTTGGAGAAACCCTAAAGACGAATTTGGTGCAACTTTTACAGGTTTTTCAAGGGTTCCAAACCCTTGATACCTTGCATTGTAATTGAGATAAGTGTTCTTCTAATTCAATCAATATGTCTATGTGTTGGTTGTCTATATCTTGTTCTTGTCTCAATTCCATTATGCTAGGCTAGATCTCCTTTGTGTTTGCTTAGATCTAATGAAACCTAGATATTGATTATATGTTGATTACTTGTTTATTCTTGTCTTGGATGAATGATTTTATATGTTAGGCTTAAGAAAACTGGCAGATCTCCAAATGGTAACATGCTTGAACGTCTTAAGAAACATGAACCGAGGCGTACTAGGTCTTTATTGGTTGTATTTAATGCATGAGCCACTGTTTACAATCCCTATAGTTGTGCTGGGCATGGTGTAGGAGGAGATAAGAGCTCATAGAATTGGGGAGTTATGTATGCCACCCCATGAATGGTATTAAGGAATACAATCCGTCATCCATGCAATTATAACAAGTAATTAACGTGTAAAAGATGTCTAGGGAGTAGTGAAATCTAAGTAAACACATTTTCTCCAATTACTGCTCACAACCTTAGTATAAATTAGTTTATTTTCATTTTTAGTATTTTATTTTGATTGCATCTTAGTTTTGGGTTAGTTGAATAGCAACTAATTCCGCCCACTCTTCCAAAACCTGAGATTTTTACTTGCTTTCTAAAAAATATAAAAATACAAAAATAATCATCCCTCACTTTTAGAACTAGTATTTAGGCTTTCTAATCCTAGCGACACTATTCCTAAGCTGAACGATCAATCCCCCGGTACTTGTCACTATACTATACTACAACGATCAGGTACACTGCCTGGTGGGGGTTGTAAGCTTCTCGAGATCCCTCGAGAGGTAAAGCCTGTTGCGATTCCCACGCATCAAACGCTAGTTAGTTTTATGATGTCCTATGAATCAGCAATGGAAAGACAACGATATAGGCAAGAACATTTGGACTTTAAAACATTTGACGCGGCTCCAAAATGCATAACAGAATTAGAGATTGAACGTCATGCAGCAAAAGTGTATACTAGAACGATATTTCTGCTGGTTCAAGCTGAAATATACGAAGCATGCTGGAATTGTACGATTCAAGATTTAAAGATAGAAGAAGGTTGTGAGATTGTAATGATAAGAGACAAAAATCCGTGGGTTTATAAAAAAACTAAAAAGGAAGCTGCAAAAGAAAAGCAGAGGAAGACAATAGTGTGGAGAAGAAAAAGTTTATAGACTATAAGGTGTGTTGCTTTTTATTCACTGTAAATCCCATGGGACTCACTGTGAATCCCATGGGACTCACTGTGAATCCCATGGATTCACAGTGAATCCCATGGGGTTACTTATAAATTATGGTTTTCAGTATGAATTTAAAAGAAAAAAAAAATAAAAAAAAATCAAAGATTCTTTTCTTATTTTTCACAGTGAATCCCATGGGATTCACTCCCATGGGATTAGTTTTGAGAATGAATTTATTAGTCATGTTATCAGCATAAAAACCATGATATACACATGTAAATCCCATGGGATTGAGAAATGAATCCCAAGGGATTTACAGTGAATCCCATGGGATTGTATGTGAATCCCATGGGATTAGTTATGAATCCATGATATTCAGTATGAATTTTAAGGAAAAAGTAATTCAAATTAATTCTTTTTTTAGTTTTTGTTTAAAACAGGTACTGCGTACAATAGAAGATGGGTCGGTGGTATGCAGTTGTAGACATTTTGCTCGATATGGTTTTCTATGCCGACACATATTCTTTGTCTTCAAGAACCGTGATATTAACGTCATTCCAAAACAGTATATTTTGAGGCGTTGGACAAGGGATATAATACCACCTGAATTGAGAAGGAAAAGAAACAGATATGGGGAAAAAATGTGGAAGTTGAAAGACTTACAAACGAAGAAACTTTTGTGGTTGACGATTGCTTATTCAGGTTAAGCAATAATGTAGAGAAGATGGGTGAGTTTGTAGAAAAGTTGAAGACTTTGAAAACAGAAGTGGAGGCTGAGGTTCCAAATCCTCCTACAAGTAAAACGGCAGATGTGATTGGTGAACATTATGCAATTTCTAATCCTGAAGAAACAATAGTCAACAATCCAACAAGGGTATGAAACAAAGGGAATATTACAGAAAAGGAACGCAATAAAAGGCGAAAGAGTGAGAGAGAAAAAGCACTTGGAGTTAAAAAGAAACAAGAGAGGAAGTGCGGCTTTTGTGGAATAAAGACCAACTTGCACACAAAAACAACTTGTCCGGATAACCCAAATAGGCGAAAGCCGAAACCAAAAGTTTCTTGAAGAAAATTATTATATTCTGATTTTATGTTAGTTCTTTTTTATTACTTACTTGAATATTTAGATGATTTGCAAAGGAAATTTCTGAATTTGTTAGTTATTTTCTTCTTTAATTGAATATTTATATTATTTGAAAAGAAATTTCTGAATTTGAAAAGAAATTTCTTAATTTGTGTTATTCTAATTTTTTAATTGAATATTTATAAGAATCCTATGAGATTATCAAATGAATCCCATGGGATTATCAAATGAATCCTATGGGATTATCAAATGAATCCCATGGGATTATTTCCCTAATCCCATGAGATTCTTTGAAATTCGTTTATAACAGAAGTCATTGAAATTTCTGAATTTGTTGTTTATTTTTATTCTTTAATAAAATATTCTTAAGAATCCCATGGGATTAGAAAATGAATCCCATGTGATTATTTCCCTAATCCCATTTAAATTTGTTTAAACCAATTACTTATAACAAAAACAACATAACCTAAATTCAAGGCGATAGCCGAAAACAAACTTTTTACTTGATTATTCAGATGATTTAAAAATAGAAATCTAGTTCTTTTTTAATTTTCTTCGTTATTTGAATATTTATAAGAATCCCATGGGATTCATTTGCTAATCCCATGGGATTCATGGATTAGCAATGAATCCCATGGGATTATTTTATAACTTCATTTAAAATTTCAACCATCAACAATAAAAATATCATAAAAATCAGATAATAGAAAGAAAATCTATAAAAAATATCATTAAAATCTGATAATAGCATAAACAAATCCCAACCATACAAAAGAATATCATACAAATGTCATACAAATGAATCCCATGGGATTCTTGTGAATCCCATGGGATTAATCAGTCAATCCATCTGTGTAAACCATCTGTGTAAACCAATTACTTCAACAGTTATAGTTCTACCATTAACAAAAGACAAACATCTAGAATTTGAGGTCACGTGCATCCCTATTCCTAATTGCTGTCAAAATTATAGACAGCTTTTCACGAGAAGGAAGCTTATCAAACTCCAATGCTAATTCATACATCTTACCCGCATGAACATTAATCTCGTGTAACAATATCTTGGTGGCAAACTTGAATCTCAATAACCTCAATTGGTCAGACTGCTCTTTAGACTCAGCAACCAAACCACAATCCCATTTTCCAGGAGCTTCACCAGCATAATTATCCATATGTAACATAGCGAAAACACCACAATCCCTGAAGTTGTTCTTGGTCTTCCACTTGAGGCTTGCGATTCTTGGCTTGACTTTACGAATGCTAGCATGTCTATTGAATCCATACAACTACAGATGACGGGCAAATAATGTTTTCTACAAAAATTATTAAGAAAAGAGAGCATAAATAAATATAATTATGTTTCAATCCCATGGGATTCAGAATGAATCCCATGGGATTCAGAATTAATCCCATGGGATTCAGAATGGGATTCAGAATAAATCATAAAAGTACTTACAAGAAGTTCACATGAATCTTCATACTTCTCCTCATACGTTGCACCACAATTGCTGTTATCCAGTATCGTCATTGTTATAACCCTTTTAGTAAGGCTGAAGACAACAACAAAGAAATGGCCCGATTTGCGAATAGGAAAAAATGCCTGTTTAAACAAAACAAAAAAACATAATAAAAATGACAAAAAGTAAAAACAAAAATAAAAAATTAAAACAAAAAAATATAATTTTACCAATTCAATGTCATTGAGAGATATGCCACCAACATCATCTTTAAAATGAGCCGAAAGTTCTTTTTCAAATTCTTCAAATTTATCCTCATCAGACTCCAATGTTCCATCAAACATAGTTATCGGCTGTATATGCGATTTTACAATATCATGTTACGATATGAATTGAAAACAGTTTACTAAGCAAAATAAAAAAATAATTACTTACAATACACCCAATTGGGAAAAAGTGTCGCGATGGACAACCAGCGCCTCTAGAACGATTTTCATGATTCAAAATTGCAGCTAAACAATCAATTACATTAGCATCAACCTCCAAACCGGGTGCTAATGTCTCCATATTCAAACGAATTGAATATGGCTCCCCAGAACGTGTTTCAAAAACTGGTTCACTATATAAGAAAAAAAATCATTTTAAGAGTCATATCATATAATTGTAAATCCCATGGGATTCACATACAATCCCATGGGATTTATAAATGAATCCCATGGGATTCATGTGAATCCCATGGGATTCACATACAATCCCATGGGATTTACAAATGAATCCCATGGGATTCATGTGAATCCCATCAGGTTCACTGCCAATCCCTCGCATTGAATCAGAAAACAATGAAACTTATATAAAAAACACAAACTTACATTTTTTCGCCCTGCATCGCGAAAACACTATTCCTAAGAACGAACTCCGGCCTAGTTAGTTTAAGTTGAACCTTTGTCTTCTTGTTCATATATGGAGACAACAAATAGGAAGATGGTTTCACCAAACGCTTTTCAGGACTCAAACTTACATCGGAGGCACGAGTAGCCATATTTTGAGGAGTAATGTCACCTGGATTCACATCGCCACCCATTGGCTCCACAGTACCTTCAGCGACCGACTTTAGCTGAATAAAAAAAAAATTAATTAAAAATAAATAAATTAAATTAAAACACTAATATTATACAAGAATATTACATAGTAAAACTCAGCAGCTGCACAATTAAACCACTCTTCAATCAGGTCTAAATTGTTTTCGATCCATTGAGTTAAAGAGAAAGGTTCAGCAACTTGATTCACGAGGACTGCATCATCTGGCTTCTCGGCATCTTTATCATCCCCATTACCATCATCACATTCTTCTTGTATTTGAGATGGATCAACCACTGTTGAAATAACTAAAACAAAACTTATGAGGTTTACACTTTGAACATTAGGCAACAAAACTTCTGGGATTGACAAATGAATCACATGGAATTAACAGATGAATCCCATGGGATTCACAGATAAATCCCATAGGATTTAATAAAAGAGATCCAATAAAAGGAAAACAAATCCAATAAATTAACCAAACGTCAGAAAGAGATCCAATAAAAGGGAACTACAACAATTATAAATTTAACAAATTTAAAAAGTTATTACATAAATCCCATGAGTTTCAAGTACAAAAGAGAACCACAACAGCCCATCGGAATTAAGGATCGGTACCAGATTGGAGTTTATCAGTTACAGTATCAACATCTCCCTCAGCACCTCCATCATCATCAGCTCGATGAACATCTTCACCATTCAATGAGACAGGATGCTCGAGGATCTGAACATACCTTTGATGAAGTTCAACGAGCTTTGGATCGGCAGGGAACTCTAAACCGCCCATAACAAAAAATCCTTCAACAGCAACTCTTTCATTGCTTATAACAGATAACTTTTCTTCAATTTTTTAAAAAAATTCCTGGAGAAAAAACAAACAGGAATATTCATAATGAGATAAGTACATTGAATCCCATGGGATTCATACACAATCCCATGGGATTCACAGTTAATCCCATGGGATTGTGTATGAATCCCATGGGATTAACTGTGAATCCCATGGGATTGTTTATGAATCCCATGGGATTCACAAATAAAGAAGTATCACAATAAAATAACACAATGAATTAAACAAACCTCCTTGTAAGAACTCTCACTAGAACCACCAACAATAAAACCTTCAGTCTCCGGCTCCTCAGATTCATCATAAACATCTAACATTCCCAAAACCTCTTCTTTTAATTCCATCTCCTCCCTTTTTGACATTAAGAAAGAGGACCAATATTTGATCGCCAGACGTGAGTGGACGTAAGAAAGCTTGCTGTACTTAGTGGAATCTAAATACAACAGCTGTAAACAAAAAAACAAGGAACGAAAAAGTGTAAGAAAGATACAACTATGTCACAGTTAATGGGATTGACTGTGAATCCCATGGGATTCACAGTAAAACATAATATGTCACAAACATAAAAACAGTTTAAAACTTACAGCAAGAAAGGTATATGGCCCCATGTATTTATTGAGAAGAGTTGTTTGTTTTCTACTGACTTGAAGACAATGGAAGATGTACTCACACCAATCAATTCCATGAATATCAGTATCTTCCCTAAGATGCCTAACAACATCAAAGTTTATCTCCCCCTGCAATCCCACAACCATTCCCATCGTATTCGTAAACAACGTAAGAAAGTTGACTTTAAAAAGGAAGTCAACTTCCTTAGACTCAATCAACTTGCTAGCAATATCGTTAACTCTAATTTGCTTAGCATTCTTTGACTCAAACTGACCAACCCAAACTCTTTCAAAATCATCTCCAACCGGCCTCTTTTCTAAAGATAACAAAGTCTCGCCGCCAATCGGAATACCTAGCAGCTCATGAACTTTGTTAACACTGGCCTGAATACGCTTCTCACCTCCCAACATCAACTCGCAAGTCTGAGGATCAAAATTTTCAACAACATACCTACCTAACCTTGATGGAATTTTGCTGATATCAAACTTGCAAAATGAGCTAAACCCTATCTCATCCAAAAACTTCTCAATATCAACATGCTTTATGCCATGGATGGCAGTATGAAGAGTAGTAGGAGCTGACCTAGCATGAAGAATGGGAATTTTTTTCAAATAATCTAGATGTTGTTTTTCATTTTCTGACAACACCTTTTCTTTCTTCTTCCCTTTCTTATTCGGCTTCTCCTCAAATTCCTCTTTAACATATTCTTTAACAGAAGCATTTTTCAGCATGTTCTTCAAAAGATTCTTCATAGTCTCATCAGGAATAACTTTGGGAGAATCGTCCTTTACCTTCAACGGACCCTTACCCTTGATTCTCTTCACCTCATCTACATTAAAAAAACACACAATATAAACAACCTAACCTTGAAATTTTAAAACAGAGATACATGTCAATCCCATGGGATTCACTGTCAATCCCATGGGATTCATACAACCTAACCTTGAAATTTTAAGCTAATACTAAATTAGTTAAATGGTTCAAACAGCATAACATTTTACTCAAAACCAGATAAACTTAAGATATAATGCTTAAATGGCCATAAATAGGAATACTGAATTCAATCAAACAAAAAAAGACAGATTTATACCTTTTTCAGCATTGTGCTTTTTCCGTTTAGTAAGACTTTGTTCCTGCACCGTCTCTTGAATAACATCTACATAAAGATACAAACATAATATAAACAACTTGATAAAAAAATATTCATTATCAAATCCCATGGGATTCACATACAATCCCATGGGATTCACTATGAATCCTATGGGATTCATAATGCCATTCTGTATTCATAATCCCATGGGATTGGCAGTGAATCCGATGGGATTCATTATTAATCCCATGGGATCAGGACTGAACACACAAGTATATAACACTACAATGGACTCAGTTATGCACAACTATGATGAAAAGAAACTCAGAAACACAAAGGCTAATCAATAAGCAATCTAACAAAGGCTAATCAATAAGCAGATATGGTAAATGAAAAAGCTAGAACAAGCAGACTATATTTAACTCTAAAATAACTGTAACTAAACATTGAAAAGCTAAAATATCACAGTCACAAGCTCACACAAACAATAGCAGCACAAAATACCAACACAGAAATCAAGCTCAAACCACCAACTAGCAGATGCAATAAGCTGAATCTAATAAGCTGAGGACTACAATTATGGGTGCAATTCAATCTCTACACTACTAAGATTACTCAAAACCAAAAAGCCCTATGTAATATTACCAATTGCTATTCTAATAATTTCCTAGTTCAGGTCTGTTTTAAACTAAAAATACTAGCAGGTTTGCACTAAAGTATAGACAGAACAAAAAGCAGCCAGTAGACAAAGAACAAAATAGATGAGTACTAATGAGCAACAATTAACTAAACCTACTGATTTTACATTATAAAAGCCTACCAATACTCTAATGTAAACTATATGTAGTACTAAAACATCAAACCAGCAGTTACTCAACTCAGATTATAGTTAAGCCAAACACTCCCTAATATATCAGTTACAACTAGGAATGCATGAAATAATCAACAAAACTAGATCTGGTGATCAAATAAACTACAATTATACTAACAGAAGTAATCTCAACTCTCAATAACAACTAATTCCAACAGAAGCTTAGATTCACAAATTGATCAAAACAAACAATGAAAATCAAAACAAATTTCATGGATTTGGGACATATCTATATCTTTCGGAACCTTAAGCTTTTGTTTCTTTGAACTATCATCAACTTTTGGTAATGCTAATTTCCGTTTCTTTGGAGGAGTTGGAATATCATACTGAACCAACTTATTGGATGTCAAAACAGGAGCTTATGATATTACTTTATCAGACTTCTTCTTCGGAGTCGTCTTAACTGGCTCCGTCACCTTAACACTCTTCTTAAGCTTCTTATCATCAACAACCGTCACCTTAAAATTCTTCTTAAGCTTCTTATCATCAACAACAAAACCCTTTTTACCCTTTTTTGATTTATATGTAACCAACTTCCCACTCTCCTCATTCTCACTCTCCACCACCTTCTCAATAACGTTCTCCTCACTCTCCACCACCTTCTCAATAACATTCTCCTCCTTCTCCTTCCCCTTCCCCTTCTCCTTCTCCTTCTCCTTCTCCTTCTGACTCTCCTTCTCCAAATCAGCAACAACTGAAGCAATAACAACACTACTCTCCTTTCCCTGATCGACAATCGCCTTCCCCTGAACATTAACCTCAAACTCTACTGGTTTGGCAGCCTCACTAACATCACCCGCTAATTTTGTCTTTGACGGCGATTTGTTTTTTTTTTAAGATCAAACGGATTGAAGCGAGGCTGCTTCACCGGCGATGTTTTCTTTCCCAAATTATCGAATGGATTGAACCTAGACAACGGTGTTGGGTTCAATACTTTACCTACATAAATTATAAGATGAAAAGAATAATATTAATTATAAGCAACTAACAACAGAAAAAACTAATTAATCACAAACACCTAAAACTAACAAACAAAACAGAAAACTATAAATCTGATTCCTAAAAGCTAATACAAACACTCATTATATGTTAATCCCATGGGATTCAGTGATAATCCCATAGGATTATTCTTAAACTGATATTTGCCATAATTTTAATTCTATTTAAATCCCATGGGATTCAGTGATAATCCCATAGGATTATTCAGTGAAGCAAAATCCCATTTGCTAATCTACTTATATCACAAACCACTATTTCTTATGTGAATCACATGGGATTCAGTGATAATCCCATAGGATTATTCAGTGATAAGCAAAATCCCATTTGCTTATCTAATTATGCTTATCACAAAACAAAAATAATCCAACCATCCATTCAGTAACAAAAAAAATAAAACCACAAAAATATCAAAAAAATAAGCTAATCCTAAAATCTAATCTACTCGCTAACATAAACTAATCCAAACAGTCATTACATCAAAAAAATAAGCTAATCCTAAACAGTCATTACATCAAAAAAATAAGCTAATCCTAAAATCTAATCTACTCGCTAACATAAACTAAACCAAACTCTCATTCAGTAACAAAAAGGCTAATAAAAACACAAAATAAGCTATATACCAGATTCGACATTATCAATGGGTTCCGACAACAAACGCTCTTTAGATTGCGCTATTTCATCACGTATGTCCATTTTAACGAACGGCCTTCAAAATAGAATGATTTTGCGGTGGTTTCGTGGTGGATTGACGGTGGATTGATGGTGGTTAGGGTTAGGGTTACGATTGGGGGAAACGGTGTATTAGAGAGAGAGAGAGAAACGAAAATGGTGTGTGTGTGTGAAAATAACGTGTGAGTGTGTGAAAATAGCGTGAGTTATTAGTTAGTGTGAACTGACAAAAATGCCCCCAGGTTAATTTTTTTTTAATTCATATTTAATCTACACCGTTGGATGGAATGAGGATGGATGGATGAGATCGTTTGGTTTGTACTTTAGCTAAATGTAGTTTCGTATAGAACTTTTTTCTAATAATAATAATAATAATAATAATAATAATAATAATAATAATAATAATAACATTGTTATTATCTTTTAATAGTAGGTTATGCCTACTTCATCATCCTTATCATAAGAACATTGACGTTTAGAAGCCATTACTTAGTTATCTTTCTTTGCATACTCCATTTATCACGCCATTTAGAAGCCATTACTTAGCTATCTTTCTTTGCATACTCCATTTATCACGCCATATAAGCTTTTGGATAGTAAAAATTGGACAAACAGGTGAGAACCTAGAACTTCATGACAACAATGAGCGAAAAATTATGATAGACAATAAGAGAGGGTTACGAATTCAATCGGAATACACTAACCTAACATTTTTACGTGGCTTGCTATCCAGTTAAACAAAACCTGACCCGTCTTGCATGATTAAGTAAACGAGACCCCTAAAGATGCCTAAATCTACAAAGAAATGCACATGATATAGACATCATAAATGATTATGTGCATACCACAAAATCTCTTTGATGATGTATATTGTAAAACGTACACAATTTAAATGATGCATATCACATCCCAACACCTAGATCACGATCCTCACAACAACTTCAAAAATCCTACATAGCTGATGTCACTATGATGTTTGAATAACAGACTTTGTACCCGAGATGCCGCTATAATGTATTGTTTGGCAACTTGCAGAAGAGAAGAGAGAATGTTAGTGGCGGGTAATTAATTCAGAGGAGTTTAAGAACATCTATTACAGAAATTCGAGGATTGGACCAATTTTTAAGACAGAAAGTTAAGTTTGGATGAATTTTCAAGGAAATTTTTAGGATGGGAGTTAGGCTTGGATATTTTTAAGACGGGAGTTAGGGTGTGTTTGTAATTGGACTAGTAGTATAGATGGATGATGTCAAGATAATGCAAATCATTCGCGAGTTTCCTAAGATGATACAAAAACAAACAAAAGCATTAGGTGACAAATTAAACAAAAAAATAGTAGCAAGAAACATACTCTCTCCGTTTCAAAATTATTATCCCAAATAAAAAACATACATTTAAGAAAAGTAAGACTACTACGTACACATTTTAACCAATTAAATATTATCTTCACCCACTAAACTTTCTTTTGATTGATTGATTATTTTGAGACATCTCAAAATGAAAATAGGGATTACGGACCTAGGGAGTAAAAATATGTACTTACCTAAGATGATGTTTGGGCTGGATACATGATTATATGTTCGAGCAATTTGCAAAATGAAAAAGACGATAATAACAATGGTTATTGGCGACGGATTAACGATGGAACTTCTGACATATGAAGGAGGGAAAGATGCTCTAAAAATAGGAGTAATTAACGTAGTACAATAAAAGATGTACTTTACCTTAAAAGAAATAACCTTTTCACATATGTAGATCAGAATTGATCCAGAGGACACACATTACATGGTTTGACCGATCGGCAAATGAAAAACATATAATATAGTTCGATAGAGCATGTGTTATTCGTTTAGTAATTAACAAATGCACTGATTTTCAAGGGTTTCAGAATCCACTGGCAATAAATTGTCAAACACAGCGTGCCTATTTCATATCTCAATCAAAAAAACCATTCAACTCGATCTTCAATTGCTTCTTGCTTTTCTTCTTTGATTTGTTTTAGTATCTTATGCTTGTTTCTCTTCAGTGTGTCTTCATCCGCAGAAAAACCATCATCTCATCCAAATATGCTTCTTCTGCAAGTAACTAAAGATGCGAAAACACGTCAATATGTAACCAAAGTTTCCCAAAGAACACCTCTCATCTCATTAAAGCTAACCCTCGATCTTGGTGGCGACTACATATGGGTTAATTGTGACCCAACATACTCTGCCCCTGACCGCCCTACATACATTTCTACCACTTATCGCCCTGCCCCCTGTGGCTCCACTCCATGCGAACCCCTCAACACCCCTTTTTGTATTACATGTTTCTTACCTGGCCACCATCCCCTAGGTGCACCAATGATACATGTACACATGATGCCATGAATTCTGTCATTGATAGTAAAGATTTTGGCCCTGTTGGATCAGACGTGTTGGCAATCCACGCCAGCAACGGCAGGAAAGTTTTAGGAGTTGTTACCATCCCCGAATTTATATTTGTCTGTGGTAGCAATAATATTATACCTGGTCTTTCTAGTGGGGTTAAGGGCATGGCTGGCCTTGGAAGGACACAAGTTTCACTACCAGCTCAATTGTCTTCTTATTTTAGATTTGATAGAAAATTTGCTCTATGTTTGAGTTCGTCAACAAGATCTAACGGTGTAGTGTTCTTTGGAAATGGACAATATACATTCCTTCCAAATGTAGATGTGTCATCATCTCTTACCTACACTCCTCTCATCATAAACCCTGTTACTGAAAGTTCACCTCCTGGTGTCGACGGTTCCCCCAAGTACTTCATTGGAGTGAAATCAATCAAAATTAATGAAAAACCTGTCAAGTTTAACAAAACGTTGTTGTTCATTGATGCTGAAGGCTATGGTGGGACAACAATTAGTACGGTCCATCCTTACACCGTGCTGGAAAGTTCAATTTATAGTGCAATTGTAGAAGCATTTGTTAAAGCGATGCCAAAGAATATCAAGAAGGTCCCTAGCGTTGCACCTTTTGGAGCATGTTTTAGCTCCAAGAACGTTGGTAGTACCCGCCTGGGTCCTGTTGTACCTTACATTGACTTCGGGTAACAAAGCAAGAGCGTGTATTGGAGGATATTTGGATACAACAGTATGGTTGAGGTGAAAATCTACTACAGTTTGATCTTTCAGCATCAAGGCTTGGCTTCAGCTCTTTGCTTCTTGGTAGATCCACCGCATGTTCCAGCTTCAATTTCACAAAAAGTTCTTAGGTTTTAGAAAGATTCTCATCACGTGAACTCTCCGTCCTTATGTTTTTCGCTTTTTTATGGTTTATTATTCCAGTGTTTTTCATGATAGTCGTCATGTACTGTGTGATTTTATTCTTTTCTAATACTCCGTAAATCTTGCTTTTACTTCTTAAATAAAAAAGGACACAAAATAAATCTTTAGTATACTCCAAGGATAAACCTGGTGCTTATTACATACTTGTACAGGTCCAGATTATATAAAATGGAAGCATGTAGAAGGTTATGTCGTATTCACCATGAAACAATTTATTCTTTATATATACTCTGCAGGTTTATCTAAAGGCCGACTAGGCTGTAGTATATAGAAAAATGCAAGTAAAGCAACTAATGATATAAGAGGATTTAACATGCTATAAAATGTGTGAGCAAATAAGAATTTGAAATCGATGGTTAGGTAAGTAAATCCTGCAACAAAATAGCAATGTTGTAGTTTTTTTTTTTTTTTTTTTTTTTTTTTTTTTTTTTTATAAAACCCGTTAGTCGGTTTGTAAAACTACTATATTCTATCAAATAATAACGTTTTCAACGAATTCTATTGTCTTTTGAAGAACACACGAAACAATATAGCATTTATATGATTTGAGGACAAACACATAGCAGCAATTTTAGTAATTCAATCTTAGTTTAGAACTCGCTTTACTTTCTGGCCAGGTAGATTAAGATTAGTATAACATTGTAGCGATCCAGATAATTGAATCAATTATTACGAAACATGGAATTACAAACCAAAGACCCCTAAAATACGACAATTGAGTTCATATACGATTCACGCTTTAAACCCCTTTAGGCATTTAATATGAAATTGAAAGAGTGACAAGCTGAATCCTAATTTCGATCTAGAAAGACCAAATTGCAGTAGATTATCCTCAATCTAAATTTTTACAATTTAGATTAGGATTAGGACCTCTATTAACAATATTAGAATAAGAACTAGTACCTCTATTGTTGTTATTAGTGTTATTATACATTCTTCAATTGTTGTTAAAAGACTTAGCAGCAAAAGAAGAAGCATTAAGTTTAGATTCAGAAACACTAGAGGACTCAGGAATCCCTCTGTGGGATTCCTCTTTAGAAACAATGGCATAAGCATCTTTGACCTCAGGGAGAGGATCCCTGGTCAATAATGCAGTCCTCACAGGTTGATAACAATCAGCATGACCTATGAGAAACTGCATCAGCTTCATCAATTGTTGATGCAAACCTAATTCTTTACTAGCATCACAAGAGCATTTAACCTCATAAGTACATTTAGGCAATTTAGTTAAAGCATCAAATTCTCTCCATAAAAAATTTAGCCTATGATACTAATCAGGAACAGAACTACCACCTTGTTTCATAGAGTTAATTTTTTGCAACAAATTATAAATCACATATCCATCAACTTTGTTATAAGTTTCTTTTAATTC
Source organism: Artemisia argyi (assembly GCA_030686995.1). Lineage (NCBI taxonomy): Eukaryota > Viridiplantae > Streptophyta > Magnoliopsida > Asterales > Asteraceae > Artemisia > Artemisia argyi. Next base: position 37,347,686 of record CM060707.1, on the reverse strand, counting down.
TTTCCAAACATATGCAACATTTTCAGAAGGGCTATGCTACATCCACATAAAAAACCCACTAAAAATCTCCACTCGCTGACGTGTCAGCGGGTGATTGGTTTTTTGTGGAATGTGGATCCCACAAAAAACCAATCACCCGCTGACACGTCAGCGAGTGGAGGTTTTTAGTGGGAATCCTTATGTGGATGTAGCAAAATCCTTTTCAGAATACACTAACTCCATATAAACATCTTGAGACACAGAATTCATAATCCAAGTTAAAACAATGGCATTGCATCTGTCCCATTGGGCAGAAAGAACATCACTAGTAACAAAAGTCTCTTTTAAACAAGTACCATCAACAAAGCTATATTTATTCCTAGCTTGTAATGCCAATTTCTTAGCACCATACCAAATTCTATAATTTTCGGTCCCTAGTAATTTAAATGGAAATAATGCAGTGCCACTATTTTCATTAGTTTATATATGCAAAGGATTACCAGCATCTAGATTACTAATCAAGGCAGGAGTACTACTCCCACTAGGATCACCAGCAGACATAATGAAAAACAAACAAAAACACAAACAAGAAGAAACTAACAGATATACAAACAGAAATAACAAAATAATAATAATAATAATAATAATAATAATAATAATAATAATAATAATAATAATAACCATCAATAATCACAACCAACTTCCAAGACTGCCCAATTCCTATCCTCCTTCGACCTAGACTCAACAGACTTAACTAATAACAGTAAAAAAATAAAGCATACTACACTCACACCTAAGTACAACAAGATGCCAGCCAGAAGACTGTGGGCAACCAGGTATTCGTACCAATCAAGTAGGCAGATCAAGGAGTTAACCGCCCCGTTTGCACCTTATAAACTGAGCAAATGTTGTCTTAAAGAAGAAAACAACTTACAGTGCTATAACTAGTGAGAGAACAACCACAACAACACTAGATTCACTTAGTCTAGTGCTAATATGACCAAGAATGGGACCAACAATCACTAACAACCACCAGGGATAAAGATCCCCAAAACCAAAATTATGGTTTCAAGAAACCCTAACCAAGAATCCCACAAGAATAACCAGATCTAGCCTAAACAGACTAAATCAATAATGACCATTAAGAAAACAGCCTCAATAAACCAATTACACCTTCAATTGCAAAAAACCCCAAAAATCCTTCGAAACCCTAAAAACCCTAGAATCTCAAGAAACACTAGATCAGAACCGTGATCTCTGATACCATGTAAATATGATAAAGTACACACTATAAATCACATGCACACCCAGCCAACCACCCATTGGCGTGTCTTTTTATTATAATGATTCAAGAAGATAAGTCCCCAATTGGGTGCTTACCAATACAAATACAAAAGACAAAGACTGGTCTCTACTAGGTAGACACCAAGAAATCCTCACTACAAGATCACTCAAACACTCAGAACTTAAAGATCGAATAAGGAGATTGATCCTCAATGATAGAAGACTAACAAATATCAAATTGATATCAATACTAAGCAACAACTACAACTGTGTATAAAACTCAGAGAGAAAATATGAGAGATAGTTGTGACTTAATGAAACCCTAAATCGGATGAGATGATTATATAAGCCAAAGTTCCACTTTAGCCCTCTAGCTTAGCTTAACTTGTCACTCAGCTACATATCTTTGTTATAACCTATTGAAGACTTTCAAACTTGTCAACTTGAGTCCCTTGACTTAACAACCACATTCTTCAACAAAGTTTAAGGGTGAGACTCAAATGCCTAGTATTCGGTAAGCCTAAGACAAGAAGACCCATCACTACCTGGGAAATGGGTTAATGAAATTTGTTAATCACAACGCCAAGGTGTTGAAAGTTCTCATGATGCACAACAGGTACATTGTTTGCCATGCACAACTGTGACTTCAAATTTATAAATTTCGTTAGTGAACTACTTTAAAAGTCGTATGGTCTTACTATCTTTGAAATTGAAAGTCGCAAAAGGCTTTTGCGTAGCTTTGATATGCTGCCTATTTGTAAGTTAACATGTACAAATAAGTTCTTGAAGAATGGATTAATCTTTTCAAGAATATTTTAAAACAACGCATTAGCTCAAACCTCCTCATCAATACTTTTGACCATAAGTGTCGGCCATGTGTTAAAGAAAAATAAAGAAGCTGGCATCGGAGCCTATAATATTTTGAAAAGAAAGTTGAAAGTTATTGATGTCGAATATCTCTCAGTAGCGTCATCAACCAAAAGGAAGGAGATTGTTGAGTGTGCAACACAATTGGATGTTGTTGTTACCATTAAGTTAGTCGGTTGCGTGCAGCAACCTGAAAAACGAGTAAACTTACGATCATCTCTTGACTCCTTTTAATTTTGTTGCCCAAGACTATTGTGGTTAGCACATTAGATTTTAGTTTTGTATTACTCTAGTTTTGCTACGAATGCTTTAAAGACTATGTCATCAGTGAAATTAAAGCTTTTATACTTTATCATTTACAAAGATAATGATCAACATAAATACTTTTGTCATGTATTTATTTTCCATTTCAAATTGTCATACGAAACTATTGGATGTAATGTTTCATTCAACTTGCCTCGAACAGAAGAAGATCAAAGCATTTCTACACAACCAACACAAAACGTTTCCGCGAATTATTTATAATTACTTTTTAATACAAATACATTATTTGTGTGATTTATGTCAAAATCTCGTGCATGTACCACGATCTAAAACTAATACTAAAAGAAGCAAAGTAGTGTTTAGTTTTGGATTATTTTGATCGACTATGACCGAAAGGAAAAACACGGTTTGAACACATATTGCCTAGAACCACCATGTATTGGCGATAATATTCTCTCCCATACAGAAAAATACAAAGTTTAACGAAGACATAAACGTTTTATTTTTTAGCAAATTAGTATTTTAATGACAGAAAACTAAAAAAAAACCTGACAATTACAGGTATTAACAATATGAAGTCAAGTTTCATGAGGAACTTAACAATATCTGGTCAAATATAGACTACTTAGAAAAGACATTATTGGTCAAGGGAAATAGCTAAACGCATGCATTTGTTGGATGTTTGAGCATCAACTGCCTATAAATTCATCTTAAGCCGTTTATCAACCTCACTCAAATATATCGATCAACATCATATCAAAAATTCCATTCATGGCTATTTCTTGTTCATTATTTCCTTTGGTTTTCTTGAGCTCTTTTCTATTAGTTGTGTCATGGTCTACAGCTGAAACAACACCACGACCCATTCTCCAAGTAACCAAAGATGCCAAAACACTTCAGTATGTCACCCAAGTTTCCCAAAGAACGCCTCTCGTCCCTGTCAAATTGACAATCGATCTTGGTGGTGAATTCATGTGGGTTAACTGCCAACGAAGCTACACATCATCTAGCTATCTTCCAGCTACGTGTGGGTCGCCTCAATGCAAACTTCTTAACACCACTTCCTGTCTCACTTTATGTCATGGTCCACCATCCCTAGACTGTGCCAATAACACTTGTAGCACCTTCCCTATCAACACTATTTCTAACACTGGCACTGGTGGCCTGATCCATGGGGACGTATTCGCAGTACAGGCAACTGACGGGAAGAATGTTTTACCGTCCGTTACTGTCCCTCGTGTTTATTTTGTCTGTGGTACTGATTTTCTTAATGAAGGTCTTGCTGATGAGGTTACTGGCATGGCTGGCCTTGGACGGACTGGGATGTCACTTCCTGCTCAATTGTCTTCGTATTTTGGATTCAATAGGAAATTTGCTTTATGTTTAAGTTCCTCAACAACATCAAGTGGTGCTGTGTTCTTCGGAGATGGACCATATACCTTAAGTCCAAATGTTGATGCATCTTCCTCGCTTACTTACACACCTCTCATAATAAACCCGGTTAGTGAAAGTGGGTTTGTTGGTGACGCCTCTCCTAAATATTATATTGGAGTAAAATCAATCAATATCAGTGGCAAACGTGTCGGCGGGTTCAACGACACTTTGTTGTCCATCAATTCTCAAGGTTTGGGTGGGACAGCGATAAGCACCGCTGATCCTTACACCGTTTTGGAAAGCTCTATCTACAATGCTCTTATAGCGGCATTTGTGAAAAAAATGCCGAAGAATGTTCAAAAGGTTGCTAATGTGGCGCCTTTTGGGGCATGTTTTAGTTCCAAGAACATCGGTAGCACCACTCTAGGTCCTGTTGTGCCTTCCATCGACCTCGTATTGCAAAGCAGGAATGTCTGGAGGTTATTTGGTGTAAATTCCATGGTTGCAGTTAATAAGGATGTTATGTGCCTTGGTTTTGTTCAAGCAAGAACCGATCTTACAACTACAATTTCGGTCGTTATTGGAGGGCATCAAATTGAGGACAATTTTCTTCAGTTTGACCTTAAAGAATCTAGGCTTGGATTCAGCTCTTCACTTCTTGGTCGATCAACTTCCTGTGCTAACTACAATTACACATCAACAGCTTAGCAAGAAAAAAAAGCTTCCCTTCATAGTGGTTACTAAATTATCCTGCCATGCATATTAGTAGTAATATTTTGAGTTATCTGTCAAATTCGAATTAAAGTTTATTTTTTACTCGTGGAACTTTTTATATAGATTATTTCGTTAAACATCTAAAAAAAAGTTGAGCAATACATCAACGGTTGGGTGTTTGGCTGATTGGCTCGCATCTTGGAAGCCTTTTGTTGTAAGTTGATCCCCTCTCTTTTAGGTATTAATATATTTCGCTTTGCTTTTAAAATATAAAATAGATCAATACTTTAGTTTTAAAAAAATGAAAACACGTGTGCTTCCCGGGTCCTTAAAGAATGTTAAAGTGGTCACTTAAACTAAGAACTAAAACCGGATATTTGCATATTTTTCTCAAATATGCTTAAACTCTTAAACACCATTGCTAATTATGCATTAAAAACTTATATTTTAAAAAAATATGTAAATATATAAGTTTTATTGAGAATATATGCAATAAATATTTAATTCTCCCTTAAATTAAAGGAGCCGATGAGTTGTGACATTAACAGTTTAGACATAATTTCCATTAAGGCAAAATGACATGCCTGCTCTCAAAAAGTTCAATGCATACTTAGTTATATACTTTGTTTCTTTACTTATATATTGGGCCAAAATTATCTAATGTCATGTTGGTCTAATATTTAAGTTAGTTTCATGTTGGGCATGATTTTAATAAATAAAGCAAATTGTGCGAGTTGATTAACATGTAACCGATAACTCAATAAACTCAACTCGACAACCTACAACCCGATATGTTATAAGGTCGAATTGCAGGTTAGTTTTTAATTTTTCAAAATCTGATAGACCCAACCTGTTAACCCCCTAACCAGACCCGATAACCCGTTTGACACCCCTAGGCCCTACTACTTATGATATTCCCGCATTCACAACAACTGCACATGGGCACATTTCCGACAAACAAAGGAAGGACATCTCAGCTTACACTTGGAGCCTTCATATTGGCCAACGGGGAATGTGCTCCCCTCTAACCTATCCGGCTGAGACATGTGCCATAGCATATGGTTTTCCTAGGACTTATCTATAAATACCATCATCATCCTTACATTTCAACTATATTCTATATCATGCACACTTTATCTCTCTAAATACATTTCACTCTTAATCAGATTACTTATTCTCATGTCAGAGTCGGTTCGCATGGTACATTCATGCGCTCCAACCAAAGTAGCTTGTTTCCAGGGCCGGCTTTAAGGGGGTGCAAGAGGTGCCATTGCACAGGGCCACCGCTTAACGAGGGCCACAAAATTCTATGCACTTTAATATATATGTAAATACACAACATGAGGCTTGAGTTTAATTAGTTCACGCACTAGTGATATATGTTTATTTTGTATGTGTTTTTAAGGGCCTCTTTGTGATGTGGCACGGGGCCACCGAAATCCATGAGACGGCCCTGCTTGTTTCTTTGTATTATTTTTGCCATAGTAAGCTTTTAGAAGTATCCCATCTATGGCTAACGTAGGTTCTGACCAAGATGCAATCCGTTATACAATCAGAAATTAACAGATATTTCTTACAACCTTTTTTTTTTTCTTTCCTTATAACCTTATGGATCTCGAACTGGTGGAATCTATTATTACTTTCTGAAAGGATAAACATTTTCAGGTAGAACCGATGAAAGATTGAAATGAGTTTTATGCTGCTCGTTTGATTGTGCAACATAAGTTTTTTGCCTTAAGAAAAATATCTCCCTTTAGATAGTGAATCAAGATAAGTACCGTTATCTTCCTCATTTCTTATAGGTCAACGCATTGAGAGATAGAGAAGAAAAAATAAGTTGTGTTAAGTTTTAGCTCGGTAAAATATTTAGAAAAACTATGACCGAGCAGAGAGAAAAAACACGTCTGACCCCCACTTGGCCACCTTAAATTGGCAATATTCTCACCCACATGACCATCTAACAATATGCTTGAGGTTGGTTTGGCTAGTGGGGTTGCTGGCGTGGCTGCCCTTAGACGGAACGAAGGTTCACTTCCAGCTCCATTCTCCTCGCAAATTTAACATCTAGTGGTGTGGTGTTCTTTGGAGATGGACCTTATACGTAACATACAAATGTTGATGCATCATCCTTTCTTAGCTACACCCTCTCTGAAAGTAAATAATATTACTGGAGGTTTGTTTTCGGGCGAATCCTCTCCTGAGTACTACATCAGAGTGAAATCTATCAAAGTCAATGACCAACGTGTCAAGTTCAATGAATCTTTATTTTCTTTTAATATAGATGGTGAGGGAGGAACAACAATCAGCATAGCTAGTTCCTACACGGTCTTGGAAACTTCAATCTACAGTGCTCTTGTAGCAGCATTTGTGAAAGCAATGCCCAAGTATGTCCAAAAGGTACCTAATGTCGCGCCTTTTGGAGCATGATTTAGCTCCAAGAACATCGGTAGTACCCGTCTTGGTCAAGCAGTACCTACCATCGACCTTGTGTTGCAAAGCAAGAATGTCTGGCTGGATGATATATGAATGATTAGCTACGACCTGGGAAAGTGTCATAATTATGTCTCCAAAGTTACATTATTTTATAAATACAGTCACAAAGCCGCCATACAATTCAAATAATCTGCTGCTTATTACGAGTAATTTATGTGTTTCTCCAAAACAAATCCCAGTAACTCTAAAAACTATTAGTGACATTTTTTAAAGAAAAGTCACGGAAGTATATAAAAAAGATGGCAACCATCTAATGATTCTTTATTGTTAGCTCCCGTGCGTTATATGTTAACGCTCGCACGTTAAGGTGCGTTAACCCTTACCACCGTGTGCGTTAAACCCACGTTAACGTGGGAAGTTAAGCGCTTAACGCAGCGTTAAGCTGCAATATTGAATAAAAAAGATTACACTTTGGCCTTTGTAATCCTTTATATTATGTGGATTCCAAAAACCAAAAATTACAAAACACCCCCTTTGATTTAAAATTCAAATCATAATTTAAAAATCACTATCGAATACAAATCAATACAAAAATATAAATCATCCAATGATACTCGTGAAGCTTATATATAGATTTGTCATTGTCGATGAGATCTGACTTCTCTTCCCACACCTGCAACACTTGTTCCCTAACCATCTTCAAGGCGAAATGAAGTTGCAAATCTGTTTCATCGTTTCTTAATAAAGTTTCTAGACCGACCCTGATAGTTGGATGGTCTTGAGGCAGCTCACGCAACATTTCGATCTCTGCAGCACGATCATGCTTCTGTAGCATAATACGAGTTGTCTCACCTAGCAAATTGTTAATCATCCTAAGCTCTTTTTCTTGTTTATTGCGTAATTGGGTAAGAATTGTTCTATGCACCTTAGCTGGTTCATTAGCCATAGTGTTTGTGTGAAAATTAGTTATACTTGTGTGACAATATGAAGTGTTGTTAATGTGGCATTTATAGGGGAAACTAGCCGCTGGAGGATTTTTTAGGACAAACTAGCCGTTAAGCCTTTTATTCAAATTCAAACATAAAGTAACATTACAACATATTAAAAATGATAAAGAAATAGTTAAAAACGATACTAAACCATACAACACCGCTAACAATGAATTAGCCATATGGGTTGGTTTCTCAAAACCTCCCACACATGAACATATTTGAAGCTTTTACCACCATAGTGTTGCTCATAAAATGTCTTTGTAGTGGCGAGACGATCATTGGCGTTTACCTCCCTATTCATAAATACCTCCCTGTAAATAGTGTTGAATTTTTTACATTCTAAGTTAAGTGTTGTCCATTTACCAACAAGCATATGTTTTTTATGGTTGTCACCCTCATTCTGATTGTTGAACATGTCTACAACCCGATTCCAAAATGTGTGATCTCTGTGGGTGTGTTATTCCTGGAAAACTTCACACCAAACTTCAGCCAATAATTTTTCTTCATCTCTCCACCATAAATTAGCAATATGTGTGATCTTTTGTAAAATGTTTAGATGTAGAAGTGTATTAACAAAACTAGACTATGGTATGTTATTTATAGCTGGCTTAAACAATAAGAACAGGATTTTGGATTTCAAATTTAAAATTCAAGTTCAAATTTGAAATTTAAATTAAGAAATGAGCGGGGTATATTGTAACACCCCCATTTTTCACTGATCGCAGCGAATAAAGTGTTTGGGGTATTACTTCATAGAATCACATATACAGTAATAGAAAACGACTAAAGGAGAGACGTTTTGAAAATTTAGTTATCATTCATAATTATCAGAGTTTTAATTATAAAAAATATACTTTTATTTTGTTGAGGTCCCAAAAATATAAGAGTTAGGTTGATGGTGTTAAAATGATAACCATAAAAAGTCCTCCGAGTTCAGTACCTCCTTCTGCCATAGGTCTATAGAAGCAATAAACCTAAAATACATGCTTAAGAAGTCAACACTAGGTGTTGAGTGAGAATCATAGGTTTAGGGGTTAGTGAATACAAGTTCCCTGGGTTTAGTTGTTACACCCATCTGAGAAAATGCAAGTTTTTGTGATAATTGTGATGCATGCACAATTATCAGGAGTTTAGTAGGTTGCACTAAGCTCATGAATCACACCTTAACGATCCGGGTCATGTGGGCTACAGACCCAACATGAGGGGATAGAAGGATAACTTGCCAAAATTATACCTTCAGTGGATTCAAATATAGTACTTATTGGTACCACCTAGTGGGGTGTTAATACCAACGGGAGTTGTCAAACTCCAATATATCTATCAACTATATTCGCGTTCGATTGGGTAAAACCTCCCAAACGATTAGATTCATGAATTTTGGTTATGTAGTGGTGGCAGTTAGTTTACTCGTGCAAACAACTAAAGAAAAAGACTTGTATTCGGTTTTAAGTAAAGCATTTAGCATGTATCCCCCTTACAGGGTTTATAAAAGCATTTAGAGAGAAAGTTTAAAAAGATGTAAGGCTATGAAGACTCACCTGGGTGTGAAGTAATCTAAGTAATGCAAATAGTGACTCGGGAACTAGACCGCCTTACTCACGTATCCTAGTGTGATGTTGTTGGTTTTGTATGTATGTCAAGCTTTTAGTTATCATGTTTATGTTTCTTAAGTTATTGTTTTTAGGTTTGTTAATGTTTTAAATATAACATAACACCGTTCAGGCCATTGTAATTCAGAAGTATATGACTCCTCACATGAAGCTCCCTACTATTGTATTATGTTATCAACATAATACTGTTCGGGCCATCATAATTCAGAAGTTAATACTCCTCACACAAAGCTCCCTATTATTGAGTTATGTTGTTATTAGGGTTTAGTTATAATCATATCACCGTTCGGGTCATCATATCTCAGAAGTATATGCAATAATCGTTCGAGGAGTCAGGGCACTTTGATTCGTAAACCCAACAAACTCGTCAAAACGAAATATCCACATAGTACTCCTCGCATGAAGCTCCCTAGTATTGTGTTATGCTTCTAACTTTATTTAGGTTTTATACTTATATGATATTTTTACTTTTTACCCTTATAGTTTATATATTTATGTTTTCTACCCTAAGTTTTATATTACTTATACTAATAACTATCTATACTTGACACAACTAGTCCCTAGACTTCTATATTAACCTAAGACTCCTAAGTTTTCTATATTTACCTTTTTAGACCTTTAACTTTATAATATTTACGTTTTTAGTCCTTTTTAGTTTATACTTATGTTATTATATATCCTAGGGTTTTAATATTATGCAAAACTAATCCTTACTATTTATAACTTCTAGGAAAGGTCAAAAACAGTCCCTAGACTTTAAAATTTCAGGAATTTATGATATATACCCCTATGGCATGTAAACTATTGCAAAACTAATCCTAATATGCATGTAACTTATATTTTATCTAGTATTTAAGTTTTCTAGCCTATGTTTTACTTATTTTAAGTTATGTAAGTTATGTTTAACTAGTGTATGACCTAAATTAACTACTTATAGCATGCATGCAAGTATATGACTCGATCTAGGGTTTTAAAATGTAAACAAGCAAGTAGAATGGTTCTAGGCTTATGCAAGGGTATCTAAACTATCTAAGGCATCCTAAATCTATCCTAAGACTATACTAAAGCTATATTAACTAAAAGTAAGACTTACTTGGCTAGGGGGTTTACGTGGGTTAGAACTAGGTTTAGGGTTTTCTAGGGTTTCCTCGACTCAAAATAGACTTGACAAGCATACAAGGCTATACCACTCGACTTCGAAGCTTACTAGGACTCTTGTACTACTACCAAGACCAGAATATTTGAGGTGGTGAAGAAAGGAGAGGTGTGGTTGGAAATGTAGGGGGTACGGGGGTATTTATAGGCTCGTAAGCCTTGGGGACCAAGAAAACGGGTGCGTGAGGTGTCAAGGAGGAGGGGTGATTCATGGCAGCTATAAGTGACTAATGGGAGCTACTATGGTGACGGGGCTAGGCTAGGAGGCGGTTTGGGGAGTATGTGGTGGTGGGGAGGCCGTGGAGTCGGTTTAGGAGAAAGGAGGTGACAAGTAGCTTACACACCTCCTTGCTTGGGTGCTTGGAGGTGCTTGTAAGCTGCTTGATGGGTTTAGGGTGATTAGGGGTGGTTTAGTGGTGGATTAGGGTGGATTAGAAGTGGATTAGTGGTGGATTAGTTTAGTAGGTGATGGAGGTGTGTGGTAGGGTGCTTGGTAGTGTCAAGAAGGTCTATAAGCTGCTTGAGGAGTGGTGGTAGAGTGCTTGCTTGCTTATGTTTAGGTTTTATTAAGTTTTAGTTAAGTTTAGACCTAGTTTCTACTTACTATGTGTTTAAGATTTTACCTAAGGTTTAGTGCCTAAATTAAGTTCCTAAGTGTGTCTAGTGATTAATCCTAAGACCTAACGGGTTTATACTAAGTGTGGGTAACCTATGGGGAAGTTTTGGGAAGGTTTGACCTAGTTTTATAACCTAAATGACCTAAGTGGGTTTAGTGAGAGGCTAGGGTTTATCTTATGGTTTTGTGCCTAAGTTAGTGTCCTAAGGGTATCTAATAACTATTCATAAGTTCTTAAAGGCTTATACTAAGTGGTAGTGACCTATGGGGAAGTTTTGGGTGGGTTTAGACCTAATTCTAGTTATCCATGACCTAGTTATGGTTTAGGGCTTAGGGGGTTTATATCTAAGTTCTAATGGTTCTATTCTATAACCTAATAGTCCTAATATATCCCAATATACCTAAAGATACTCTTACTTAAGCCTTGAACACATTCTTACTAGTTTAACTAAGCATATAGGTTCAGATAAGCACATAATCCTACTTAAGTTTTAGTTTAGGGTTTATTAGGGTTTTGTGTTATGTTTAGTGTTTTAGATTGGTGTATTACTTATTATGGTGTTGTTATGAGTTTATGCTTGACATACCTGTGGTTATAGGATGTGAGTGTTGAGTTATTTGGCTTGTGTAGATACGTGAGCAGGTCTAGTGAGTCATGCAAGTAATAATGTATATAAAAAGCAAAAATTTACCTGTGAAATACCTACTATAGGTATTTGTAATGGGAATGATAGTAATGGGTGTTTGTGGGTTGTTATATATTTAAATTTCAAATTCAAAAACGAGAGGGATATATTTAAATACAGATTCAAAAGATGGGCGGGATATCAAAATCGAAATTCAAATTCAAATGGGAGTGGGATTTCAAAATTCAAATTCAAATTCAAATTCAAACCTATATATAGCCTCGTACACTGGATTGTTTATACACACACAACACGCACACTTACAAAATTTATTAACAAATTCTCTCTACAACAATGTCTCACAAAGACTTCTCCCAGCAATTCCCAAGTCACCGTGACTTCTCCCAACAACTCTCAAGTCATCGTGACTTCTCTCAACAATTCACAAATGAACACGACTTCTCTCAACAATTCCCAAGCTCCAACATGATTCCAAATGAACCGGTGAACACTGCACCGGAAAACATCTTTTCGGTATTCACTCCGGAAAATGAACCGGTACCCAATCCACCGGTTGTCCAACAACAACCCGATCAACCGACAAACAATCCACCGGCAGGATTTGAGTTGACTGATGAAGAACTCCTAGAGAAAGATTTGCAAGTCTTGAGAGAGTATGAACAAGCCGAAGAACGTGAGGCATCTACTCGTAGGGCTCGGCAAGATGCTCGTACAGAGCGGGTAAACAGAGAAGCACAATACCGCTGGGCCATGGGGTTAGGTCCTATTCAATCAGAGTCTTCAACTTCGAGTGATGAGGGCTATGTCTCAGATGATTCATTTTTTTAATTTGTAGTTTCATTTAAATGTTTAATGTATTTTCATTTCAATCTACTTTTTATGTTTAATGTAATTCGTGTTTAATGTAGTTCGTGTTTTAAGTTTAATGTTTAATGTAATTCGTGTTTAAGTTTAATAGTTAATGTAATTTGTGTTTTATAAATGTTTATGTTAATTTATTAAATGAAATATTAGTTTTAGCTTAGGGTTGAATTTAAAAATATTTGAGTTAAAGTTGAGTTAAGCTGAGTTAAGGTGAGTTATTGTAACATGTGTTTTTTGGTGAGTTAAGGTGAAAAGGTTAAAGCTGATGTGGCATTGCAGTGGCACTGAGCTAAAGTATAACTCACCGTCACCATACCTTGTGCTCTAAGGTATGGTGCCCATTAGTTATCTTTTAACTCAGTGCCACATCAGCTTCAACCTTTTCACCTTAACTCACCAAAAAAACACATGTTACAATAACTCACCTTAACTCAACTTTAAATCAACTATTTTCAAATTCAACCCCTAAACTAAAACGAATACTTCATTTAGTAAAAACATAACATTAATTCTTAAACATATTACAATACGAAATTAAAAAAAAAAAAATACAACGGAAAAAAATACGAAACATATGAAATTTAAAAACATACGAATTACAAATACTTATTCATCGTCCTCGGAATCTTCTTCTTCATCTTGACGTTCAAGATGTTTTTGCCAAACATGTTCCATAAGGTCTAGTTGGAGTTGAGTATGCATTTCTTGGTCGCGTATTTATCTTGCTATGCGACGTTGGGTATCACATCTATCGACCCACCTGTCTTGGCTAAAACGTAGTGTCGGATCCACCCACAATTTGTTATAATCACGTAGTGCAAACTTTTGATCTTTTAAAATCATGTTATGCAAAATAATGCAAGTATACATGATTCTACATATCTTGACAATTTTCAGTGCATGTGCCGATTGTTGTAGTATACCCCAACGTCCTTGAAGCACACCAAAAGAACGTTCGACATTCTTTCGTGCACTTTTTTGCTTCCTTTTAAAATAACTACGTTTTTCGTCAGTTGTTGCCAAGAAGGATTTGACGAAAGTTGCCCACCATGGGTAAATTCCGTCAGCTAAGTAATATCCCCATTAATACCTAGTTCCATTTATCATATAAGGTGCTCTTAGGGATTCGTTAGCAAGAATGTCATCGAATAACGGAGAGTTATCTAAAACATTAATATCGTTATTCGCCTTCGCCATCCCAAAAAATGCATGCCAAATCCATAAATCTTGCGAAGCAACAGCTTCAAACATTATTGTTGGGTATTTTTTAAAACCGCTACCATATTGCCCTTGCCACGCAATCGGACAATTTTTCCACTCCTAGTCCATGCAATCAATGCTACCAAAGCATTCCCGAAAAACCATGTTCACACTCATGTTTTTCGTAAATACTTTGAACGTCGGACCATGTTGGTTTTCTTAAATACTCCGGCATAAACAAATCCATAACGTACTTATGAAAATTTTCAAGACAATCACGTGAAGTATGCTCACCCATTTGCAAATACTCATCAAACGCATCGGGTGAGTTACCGTATGGCAGATGTACACCGCATAAGTACACTAATACTAGTTCGACCCGTACAATCGGGTCGTTTGTTAAAGAATTCACAATGATCTGGAAGAGAATCAGAACAATAAGATTCAATACCTTCGACTATTTGAAGAAATAGTTTTCGGCTCATACGAAACCTTCTTCAAAAATTCCGGTTCGTATACTTACACCCTCGATAAAAGTAGTCGTTACGCAAGCATTCTTCGGCAATCTCACGATCACGGTAGACCACGTTACGGTGGAGGCGTGGTGGAGCTGCTTCTACTTGTTCCAATTGTTGATGATATTCGTAAGCGGCTATCATAAACTGAATGTCAGTTTCATCATCTATATCAGACAAGCTTCTTTCTTCTTGGTGATTTTGATTCGGATCCATGGCGATTTTGCTAGAGGGGAAGTATATAATTTGAATTTGAGTTGTGAAAGTGTGAAAAAAATGGTTTGTTAAATGGGTATTTATAGTTGTGAGAAAATGGGTTTGAAAAAGTTTTTTTATTTTATTTTTATTTATTATTTTTTTTCTTAAAAAAAATCTTAAAAAAAATATTCTTAAAAAAAAACACTAGCCATTGTTAACGGTAATATAAGATAGGGGGCTAAAATGAAAACTTTTTTTTTCTGAATGTAACGGATATATATACGTTGGGAGGGGTCATATTGATTTTTTTTTTAATTCATTTTGCAGCTTAACGCCGCTTTAAGAAGGTAACTCAGCACGTTAACGTGCAGTTAACGCAATGCCACGGTAAGGTAATGCAGCAGTTTATGCGCTGCGTTAACCTTTAACCCACCCTCAGTCACCATACCTGTTAGCCTCGCTTTTTTATAAAGATAACGTCACACAAGTGAATTGGACTAGATTAGAAACTACAAGGACTACTATTGTCAAGAAGGCAAACATGTAGTGTTAGGAGCCTATAAATACCCCTCATGACTCTCCATGAGGGGTGTGGGAAAGTGTGTGTAAGCTCCATTTCATTTCATATTAATAAAATACATAGTTCTCCACCTTTCTCTCTCTACTTTCTCTCTCTAGAAGCATGATGTTCGATCAATCTCGAACTCCGGAACGTGTTTCTTGGTCATAACAAGTCGTATCAGAGCTAACCGGGGGCGAATCGTGATGTTTTTGGGTGAAAAATCGTGTTTTTTGGTGTTTTTTCTCGGAAAAATGACGATCTTATCGAGTTAGGATCGTATTTTATCGAGTTAAGTATGAAGTTTATTGAGTTAGGATTGCAATTATCGAGTTAGGAATGGTGTTATCGAGTTAGGAAGTGCGAAAAGTTCGGAATACCGAGTTAGGTGGTGTAGTTATCGAGTTAGCAAAGTTTGGCGAGTTAGTCAATTTTAGCGAGTTTGCTATTTCACCTTATCGTTTATCGAGTAAGGTTCTTTTTGGTTGCTACTAAGGCCAAACTATACTCGGTTAGTTTCTCCTTATCGAGTTAGATTATTCTATCGAGTTAGCTTATTTTATCGAGTTAGAAACCTTACCGAGTTAGCTACATTACCGAGTAAGATATTCCTATCGAGTTTGACACTTTCTATCGAGTATGCACTGATGTTATCGAGTTAGCTGATCAGTAAGGAGAGGTTACCGAGTTAAGAGATTTTATCGAGTTAGCAAAAAAAAAAAAAAAAAAAAAATTTGGCGGGAAAATTTGAGTAAAATTTATTTTTGTGAGGAGACTAAACGTTCAATTTTTACGCAAAATTCAAATTTTAGTATAACGTTGAAAATTTTGGCCCAAAATTCAAATTTTTAGGCCAAAATTCAAAATTTTTTCGATGAAATTTGGCGTAAAAATTTTCAAAACTCAAATTTTATGGTAACCTTAGAATTGCATCTCATGGTGATTTCCAAATTATGGGCAAGAAAATTTTCCAATTTTATTTTTGGAGGGAAAATACGAAATCACTATGAATCAACCAGATTGAATTTCATGCTTCACCAAAAACACACCACGTATTGCTTAAAAGATCTTGATCAAGAATCACCATCAAATGACAACAGCTAGTATCGGATTTTTGTAACTACGGAGTTTTTGTACGATATTGCTTATTTGGGTTTAAAGTTCATTTCACGGGCATATGTACTTATATATCTCAAGGTCTAGGGGTAGATGGATGCATGACTTTCGAAGATACTTGTTTAGGCAAACACTGGTAGAGATAATGATTAAGACTTGGATTATCTAGTTATACCCGATGTAAGGAGTTACATTGTAGTACTCACGGGTTATAGCTATCACTTTAAGGAGTTACGTTGTAGTACTCAGTGTCACATGGAGTTGTGGAGATTCCAAGAGGTGGATATTTCATATACTGTTTGTTGGTTTGAGTATATGGCACTACCTATGCTTAAAGGAGTTACATTGTAGTGCTCAGTATAGGTTCTTAGTCACACATTCGTACAAGATTAAGTCACATATCTATGAGATGTTTACTTCATTCTCATATTGGTTATATTGGGTTCTCTCCATACAGTGGTCATTTACTAGCTGGTTGGAATTTGAAGAGGTCGCTTATAGGTTGAAGAGAAGAGAGAAGATTGTAGATAAAGAGAGTCATATCTTAGTGACATATACTCACAGAATGTACTCCAAAAAGCTGTTATGGCTTCTAAATTGCATTAGAAGTGTAAGGTACATGTAATTGTATGGCATGTACACAAGCATATGATGATTTCGCTGACTCGCAACCATCAGGAGGGAGAAGAACATGCCAAAAGAAGTAGTGTTTCGTCTTCAGTACGTTGGTTGATCGAGGGAACTGTGCTTAATACCAGAGAAGTACCATGAGGTACCAAGTATGTGTACATCAGAGCTTATTACCAACCTTCTATGCAATGTTATGTTGTTATGCTGCTACCCGAACGACAACCATGTTCCTACACTTTTGAATCTACTTTATCCGCTGCGAGATGAAAGAAGAATTGTCGGTTCAGGAGGGAGTAGGAAAAATAATAAAGGCTCACTAGTTA
Organism: Artemisia argyi; assembly: GCA_030686995.1. Lineage (NCBI taxonomy): Eukaryota > Viridiplantae > Streptophyta > Magnoliopsida > Asterales > Asteraceae > Artemisia > Artemisia argyi. The sequence continues at coordinate 37,330,346 of CM060707.1, read as the reverse complement.
GGAGGGAGTAATAACCTAACTAGACCATTACAGTTGAAGTTCAGAGCTACAAAGACCTTTGCCGTCGGTGTCAAAGATCATACGCCGAGATCGTCGGAAGAGAGAACTTCAAGTCTGCCTCAGTATCTAGACTACAGAGACTCTACGCTTCAACAACGTCAACATAGTTTACTATTGTTGTAATTTACATTGTTTATGTATTTATATGTCTCATTGTAACCATTCACGTGTGACGATATCTTGGGGGGGAGATTGTTAGCTTCGTTTTTTTATAAAGATAACGTCACACAAGTGAATTGGACTAGATTAGAAACTACAATGACTACTATTGTCAAGAAGGCAAACATGTAGTGTTAGGAGCCTATAAATACCCATCATGACTCTCCATGAGGGGTGTGGAAAAGTGTGTGTAAGCGCCATTTCATTTCATATTAATAAAATACATAGTTCTCCACCTTTCTCTCTCTACTTTCTCTCTCTAGAAACATGATGTATTTCGATCAACCTCGACCTCCGGAACGTGTTTCTTGGTCATAACAATACTGTATGCTCTTAGAGCACTAGGTGCATTGAGCACCCTTCTTTCGCCATTTGGAGCCCACCGGGTGCCACATCACTTTAACAAACCTCCACAACTAACCTCTCCTCAATAACAACTAACTTCAACTTACTCATTTGGGGCCACCACTTAAAACTTTATCTTTTTTATTTCATTTTTAGACAAATTAAATTTATTTCATTCAACACAAATAACTAAACATAAAAATGTTATTTACTTAAAAACTAAAAATATAAAAAACACAATGACCAAAACCGAGCATAAAAATGTTATTTACTTAAAAACTAAAAATAAAAATAAAAAAACACCAACAAAAAAAAAACACACACACAAGGACCAAAACCCGAAAAATAAAATACACCAATTGGATCTCCTTCTTCCTCTCGACACACACTAAAACATACACCAAACCAAACTACAGACACACACATTAAAAAAAAAAAAAAAAAAAAAAAAAAAAAACGTTTATCTATTGCTCAGGTCCACAATCTGACAAATCGTACAAGTATTACCCCCGTTGTGCAGACGATGAAGCTCCGAGTGGCGAGAATAGTTGAGGGGGTGGGGTGCAGTGGCGAGGCACAACGAGGTGCCATGATGGACTGGCGAACCCCATTAGCGAGCTGCACCTCCCGCTCTTATGAACAAAAGTGTAACTAAAAAATTCCAAAAAATTTCAAACACCAACAGAAGAATGGAAAATCTCACGAAAAAAGTTTTTATTAATCGCAAAAAATTATGTGTACATCGAATCTGTGATAAAAATGAGTAGTTTGATTACACAGAATGGTGTTGAATTGAAAAATGGTCATTTTTGTTGGTTTTTTCTTGATCATGTCACGTTATACCTTTATATCTCAAATTAAGCATTATTTCCTCTTTCACAAAATATAAATACAGTTTAACTTTATAAATCTAACTTTGACCTTAAATATTATGGTTTGTGTTATAATACTTGATAAAAATTATATCAATGAAAAAATACATTTCAGAAAGTTAAACAGGACTTATATTTTAGGTCGGGGTGAGTAAATACTTAAAGAAGCAAAAGTAGTGTTTAGTCTAGGATTATTTTGATCAAACACGAGCATGCATTTGTTGGTCAATATATATAGACTACTTCGAAAAGAAATTATTGGTCAATGGAAATAGCTAAACGCATGGATTTGGTGGATGTTTGAGCATCAACTGCTTATAAATACATCTTAAGCCATTTATCAACCTCACTCAAATCTACATCAAAAATTCCATTCATGGCTATTTCTTGTTCATTATATCCTTTGGTTTTCTTGAGTTCTTTTCTATTACTTGTGTCATGGTCTACAGCTGAAACAACACCACGACCCATTCTCCAAGTAACCAAAGATGCCAAAACACTTCAGTATGTCACCCAAGTTTCTCAAAGAACGCCTCTCGTCCCTGTCAAATTGACAATTGATCTTGGTGGTGAATTCATGTGGGTTAACTGCCAACGAAGCTACACGTCATCTAGCTATCTTCCAGCTACGTGTGGGTCGCCCCAATGCAAACTTCTTAACACTACTTCATGTCTCACTCTATGTCCTGGTCCACCATCTCTCGACTGCGCCAATAACACTTGTAGCACCTTCCCTATCAACACTATTTCTAATACTGCAGGCACTGGTGGCCTGATCCATGGGGACGTATTCATGATACAAGCGACTGACGGGAAGAATGTTCTACCATCCGTTAGTGTCCCCAGTGTTTATTTTGTCTGTGGTACTGATTTTCTTAATGAAGGTCTTGCTGATGAGGTTACTGGCATGGCTGGCCTTGGACGGACTGGGATGTCACTTCCGGCTCAATTGTCTTCGTATTTTGGATTCAATAGGAAATTTGCTTTATGTTTAAGTTCCTCAACAACATCTAGTGGTGCTGTGTTCTTTGGAGATGGACCATATACCTTAAGTCCAAATGTTGGTGCATCATCCTCTTTTACTTACACACCTCTCATTATAAACCCGGTTAGTGAAAGTGGGTTCACTGGTGACGCCTCTCCTAAATACTATATTGGAGTAAAATCAATATACATCAGTGGCAAACGTGTCAGCGGGTTCAACGAGACTTTGTTGTCCATCAATGCTCAAGGTTTGGGTGGGACGGCTATAAGCACCGCTGATCCTTACACTGTATTGGAAAGTTCTATCTACAATGCTCTTATAGGGGCATTTGTGCAAAAAATGCCGAAGAAAGTACAACAGGTTGCTAATGTGGCGCCTTTTGGAGCATGTTTTAGTTCCAACAACATCAGTAGAACCTCTCGAGGTCCTGTTGTGCCTTCGATCGACCTCTTGTTGCAAAGCAGAAATATTTGGAGGATATTTGGCGCAAATTCCATGGTTGAAGTAAATAAGGATGTTATGTGCCTTGGTTTTGTACAAGCAAGAGCCAATCTTACAACTACAATACCGATCGTTATTGGAGGGCATCAAATTGAGGACAATCTTCTTCAGTTTGACCTTACAGAATCTAGGCTTGGATTCAGCTCTTCAATTTTTCGTCGATCTTCCTGTGCTAACTTCAATTTCACATCTTCAGCTTAGCAAAAAAGCTTCCCTTCATAGAAGTTACTAAAAACTACGTGAGTTGTCCACCAACCTAGAAGTTGTGGGTTCAAGCTTCGCTAGAGGCATTTGTGGGATATATTGTGATACAGGGAGTATAAAGTGTGAAAAACTTGTTGAGCAATAAATTAACAGTTGGTGTTCGGCTCCCATCATTTAGATGGGAAGCATTTTATTGTAAGTTGATCCAAAAAGTGGTCTTAAAATATTTCGTTTTGCTCTTATTAAAAATAAAAATTAAAAGAAAAATAACTTTAGCTTTCTAAAAAATAAAAACATGTGTGCTTCGTGGGTCTGTAAAACATGTTAAAATAGTACTTAAATAAGAGAAAAGTTCGATGCAGATCAAATATATTTTTCTAAAATTTGATAAACCAATCCTAGTGATACATTTTTTATCAAAACAAAAAAAATGAACTTTCACATTTTTTTTTTAAATTAATATCTCGTAAACAGTTAATCGTTACGCGAAAATAATAATACCAACACGATTAGAATTAAATCATCTATCTATAGATGTGCACTTTTATATATACTTTCGAGGAACCTTTTTTTTTTACATTTTTCTTTTGTAAACGTTGAAATTTACGTAAATCACATATGATTTTTAAAGACGCAATTTTAACACCAAAACAAAGTTGAAAAAAGGTTCGTCGAAAATATATATCGAAGTGCCCTTCTACTAAAAAAAATAATTAAAAAAAAATCATCGCGATAGTTTATTTTTCATCGCTTAACGGTTTACCGTTTGCAAGATATTTTATTTTTTTTTAAATGGTGAAAAATGGTTTTTTTTTTTTATAAATTTTGATGAAAAATAGCTAGGATTTGTTCATTAGATCTATGAAAAATACAAGATCTATATTGATCTCAACTCACTTAAATCAAAGGGGACAATGAGTTTAGTTGAAAAAAGTTTAGATATAATTTCTTTTAAGGTGCCTAACGTCTGAATTTAGTTACAATGAGGGGTAGAAGTTAGTCAAGTCGCTCGTGAAAAGCTCGAAATTAGATTGGTAAAAACCTGCAACTAGGCGAGCTTAAACTAGCACAAGCCTAGTTGTGGTTCATTTATTAATCGAGCTCAAGCCCGAGCTTTATATACAAAGCTCAATTAGGCTCGCGAGCTTAAATGGCACGAGGATATTTTAAATATTAAACGTATATAATATGTTTTTCATTTGTATTATAGGCGAACTTATTAGTGAGTTGAATAACAAACTTATTAATTAACGTGCTCAAAATAGATATACTACAAGTCGAGCAGTCATTAGTATCTTGGCCGGTGTTCCGGTCATGTATTAATGGTCTTTGTCGCCCTCGCCGTAGTAAGATTGTAACAACATTACACCCTTAACCTCAAATTCATTCACCAAGTAATGCCTTTCAAAAATTGTTTTAACCTTAGCTCTAGTGGTGGAGATTTGTGTAAATACCAAGCTTATGATAGGATGCATGCTATGACTGAGCGTATATGAGAGCACCCCAAAATTGAACACTTAGAATAGGGAGAGTATGAGTGAATTTCTATCCTTCTTTTCGTGAGGTGTTCGGCTTAACTTTGTTCTAGCATTTTGTAATAATTTAAAAGTGTATCTTCTAAGTAATAAGGAAGATACCATTTTATAATGGTCTACTTGAGGACAAGTAGAGTTTAAGTAGAGGGATGTTTGATAACATTAAATAGTCCTGATATTCTTAGTGTCAAATTCCCCCGTTATGACATCATATTGTGTTCAATTACCTTCATTTATGCTCTTATTTCTTTATATCTCATTTCAGGTCAAGAAAAGAGCTAATGAACGTTTTTTATGATTATTTGGAGTTATTCTACTAAAGATTTAAATCTACTCACAAGTTCGTTCTGAAAATACAAGGACTAAGGCCTAGCTAGATGATGGCGCTACGCCGCAGAATTTTATTATTTGAAAGAAATTGTATTTTTAGAAAACTACGCCATGGCATGCAACAAACTACGGCGTAGATGTGGCAACAAGAGTTCTACGTCCATAGTAAGTCACCAAACTACGACGTAGATGAGTTTATTAGAGTTCTACGACGTAGCAATTCATCAAGCTACGGTGTAGTGGAGAAGAACAAAGACTACGGTGTAGTCTGACCTAATGAGTATGTCGTAGTATAGACGGGCATTATAAATACCAGACAAATTTCATTAATTGAGATATCTCCCCTTTTCCAAACCTTCACTATGGTTTAGGGAGAACGACCTAGAAGAAGAATGAAGCTCAAGAAGACTGAAGGAATAGCATGTCATTAGCTAGGAGCAATCCTAGTCTAATCAAAGTTTGAACTCTATTATTTAATCATTCCATGAATTCACTTTGTTAATTAAGACTTGGTTTAGTTTATCATTTATGTTTCTCTATATAGAAGTTTTCTTTGCTTGTTTGTAAACCTTTTGTTTCGGTAGTTTTAAAGCCTGATAGTTTCTAGGAAGTCGGGAGAATTGACCAGAGGACCTTGGACGAATGGGTTGTGAGGGATGATGGGAATTGGCCATAGTACTTTCACCCTCATGTGCGAATTTTAAGTAACAAGCACTTATCAGGTAGAGAAGCTTAAGAAATTAGAGGAAACCTAAGTTCTGAAAGGCCGGGTTTCACTTAAACAAGTCTATTAAACATGACACTTATTTACTCTTCCATCTCGTAGGCAAAGGCCATCCAGCGAACTCTTGTTAGGTAAAAGTTACAGGAATAAGGCAAGATGGAAGATAGGGCTGACAATTTGATAATCCGAGTCTAGCCGATGTTTACCCACTATATAGACCCAAGGAACATGGAATTTACTTCACTCTTATATCTTAATAACTTATCCCTTTAGTTATCTTGTCTTTAGTTCTTAATCTGTTTAATTATGTTCTCATTTTATTAATTCTACCATATATCATACCCCTTTTACACTTTACCTTATTTAGCCAGAACAACAGCTCTTGGGACGACACTCGGATATATCTATGGCTATACTTCACATGATCGGGTACACTGCCCGTGAGTATGTGTTAGTGCTACTATTTCCAAGTTTATAAATTTAAAAATGAGATGAAATAATGCATCAGGCATGGACTCAAACTCAACCAAAGGAGGAGTATCTGAGCCACCCATATTAATCATGGGACTTGGGATTCCACCACCTGCATCCAATCCAATAGGACTAGACATATTAGGTATTTCCATGGGAGGGTCTTATTGATGTTACCACTGTCCTGTGAAGCTACTAAACTTGACACAGTAGTGGTAGCCCTTTCCATTATGTCAACATTGACAGTCTCATCTGCTCCAAGGGTCTGAGTAAAAACACTGTATTGAGTGATCACAGTGTCCTTTGTGATTCTTCTCCTATAGGTGTTAGTGACAAGGGGTGTATGAACAATATTTGGAACCACAATGGGTGTGTGTTGGGGCTCAGTTGGGAGTACTGACCCTTCACCTTGAAAAGATTGAATCCTTGCCAACATTTCTGGAACAAGAGCTTGAACAACCCCCTTAAACAATTTGTCTGCCATTGCCATGTTTTGAAAAAGCTTTTGTTGCAGGCATGGTGTTGGAAAGGTTTTCTTATGAGATTTAAGTTCATTCTGCCATTTGTTTTAAAATGTTTGAATAAATCATGGATACATCAAAAACTTGGTTTTGCTTTTCACATAACTAACCATACCCTCAAAGATAAATTATGAAAAATTTTAAGTCTTATTTTGTAAGAGGGTATGGATGAAAAATCTCCATTGGGGTGAGAAACATCCTTTTTGAAAAGTAAGTTTGTGATCATATGTATCATACCCTATCTTAGCAATTTCTTGCCAAAGTTCAGTGTTTGGAAAATCATGGATACCTTTAAGGTCTGCTAATTGGAGATGTCTCCTAACAGACTTCTCAATAACAATGAACTGCTTGCCATCCACTGTTGCATGCAATTCTATGTCTCCATTCTCAATAGTATTCACAGTTGTAGTCTGCCAAAACTTTGTGATTTGAGAGACATATAGAGTAGGGTTACAAGTGAGAGCATACCTAATATGAGTTGTGTTCAGGAGGTCCACAATCTCATGAAAGATTGGACCATCACCCTTCCCTGTTTTCTCCAAGAATGCCATCTGGTTATGAGTTTTAATAAATTCAAGATTTGCCATTGAGTTTAAGGAGAAAAGTAGAATCAAATAGAAGTGAATTGAAGGTAAGGAGAGCCAATTGAGTTTATATAGGGATACCGTTAGGGTTTGAGAATTTTGCGCAAGGATAATTTTTATCTTAAAGAAGAAGAAATCCTTAGAATCTTTAAAATTTAGAAAAAAAGATGTAATTGTCCAAAAATAAAAACCCTATAAGTATGGTAAACACGGTTTTACCCAACGGCTAGTTTAAAAAACAGTTACTGATACAACAGTGGTAACGGCTATTTCAGCAATACAAAGTTTTACGCCAGCAGTACAAACTTTTGCCTAGCAGTACAAACTTTTTGACAAAAATTTTGAGGGAGTAGTATAAACTTAATTTGGATTGAAAACAACACTGCCCACTTATAGTTTTGAGCAAACTATCAGCTATCAACGGATTTAATATGTCTTTACCAATAGTTGTTTGCTTTGGACTAGCCAACTCTTTACTGTGAAGTATGGTGAGTTGAAAACCATATAGTTTTTTGGTAAACTATCAACCATAAATGGATTTGATGAGCCTATACCATAAACCGTTTGCTCTGTACTAGTTGGTTCTTGATGTGTGTTAAACATGGTGAACCAATAACCATTTGTTGTGTGGTAAGAGACACACACTGTAAACTATCAAAGCATAACTCATTCAATGCACCATTCTTCTCAAATTACTTTTTCAACCTGTAAATGTTAGTCCAAAACCAAAGAAAACACAAGACAAAGCATTTTCTATATTAACAGTTATCAATCTTGACTAACATATTTGCTTAACAAAGCCAATTTGCATTAGCGGTACCAATTATACAAAGCAGTACACATGGACAAACCTAGCAGTACAAATCCATTTTCTTTACAAAAACATATAGAGGTCAAAACATTTAAGGGTTGAGCATTCCAATACTTGCAACTAAGTACTGAAACCTCCCCACATCGGAACCTTTAGTTAATAAATTAGCAAAGTTGTTATATGTATGAATCTTAACAACCTGAATTAACCTTTTCTCATTACAATCTCTTATAAAGTGATGTCTAATCTCAATATGTTTAGTTTTAGAATGTTGAACTAGATTTTTAATAATACACATAGTACTGCTATTGTCTATAAAAATTATGGTATTCAAGAAGTTATAGCCATAATCAAGTAGCTGATTCTGAATCCAAAGAACCTGATCACAACAACTAGCAGCAGCCACATATTCAGCCTCAGTAGTAGAAGTGGCCACCATAGTTTGCTTCTTGCATTGCCATGAAATCAGCCTACACCCTAGGAATTGACAATCACCTGTTGTTAACTTCCTATCCATACTAGCACCAGCATAGTCACTATCTAAGTATGACACCAAATCAAATGGAGAGTCTTTGGGATACCACAGATGTAACACCCTAATTTAGAAAATAATGTATTTCAAAAAAATTATTTATTTAGCTACGGAAATCCAAACAATACATTGTTTAAATAAAAACAATAACAACAAATCTTGATGTAGAGTTAAAATCAATTTACAAAAGGTATTACACGTCGTTATCAGAAAATAAGTAACAATATAATAAATGTCTATCTATCTAGATCTAACTTCGATCTCTTTATTCATGGCAATCTACCCAGGTCATCAATCACGTAGCTAAGACATCCTTCCTCACTACCTATATGGAATACATGCCCAAAGAAAAACAAGTGTTAGACGATAAAGTCTGGCGAGCATAAAGGTTTTACAACAGCAAAACGACTCAAAATCATTTAGCTCAACAATATCATACTTCAAAATTTATAATTAAACAACATAATAAATCGAATGGTGCACACTATAAGGTATATAGCAACTATATCAGAATCCTTATAGGCCATCTATCAATTATTATTTATTATTCGTTAATCTTTAATCTTTTTATCTTTAATCTTTATCACAAATAATCTTTACCACACATGGAGTCAATTGACTATCCATGTACCACGAGGGGTCAACCCGTGACACGAAGAATCGATGGGGAACACCTACTACAACCGACTAAATGGAAACATATAAATGTAATTCCAAAACATCGTTACGTCAAAGGTACAAACGGATGCCCATATCTGGTCTTAGGCTCCTCCCTCAAACTTCGAGCAATACTAATAGTATGTGGAACCCTGTATGCCACGTACCGCTCTCCAGTTTCTAGCGAACCACACACCATGTTGCACAAGACTGTCTAGAATAGTCATGCGCCACCTCACACCAAGCTCGGTCATCATCTTTACACCAATAATCTTTATCTTTATCTTTGATATTTATTTATTATCTTTATCTGTATCTTTATCTCTTGTTTCATTAATGCAAATCACAATGTTTTATTCATCATAACGCAACCTATATTTTATGGGATCATAATAAGCTCTCAAGCAACTCATGGTTTAAATATAACAATGTCTTATAAATATTTCAACAATTCATAATAATCACCAAGCGCACATACATATAATCTTTCAAACAATTAATAATTTAGAGAAAACATGTATATAAACAATTACGATACAAGTAAGACTCTAAAAAAATAATATTTTGGCGTGTACCCGGTTTTCGTAAACATTGTACTCACCTTTTAATCCCCAAAGAAAACTGCACATTTGCTCGTTCTCCTACAATTACATCAATATATAACTAAGATTTGTACAATAAAGCTAACACATGTGTAATTTAGCACAATATCTTATTGATCAGACCCCAAAATGTCGATTACTGTCTGTGTCATCTACACCATTTGAATTTATTACTTAACTATTTTAATACACTAGGATTTTAGTTCCAATAATCCAATGTAACGAACCAAGTTTTGTCATAAATATGAGAACCAATTAGTTAACAGATATACAGTGATCACTATGGCTAAGAACCTCGACTAATTATCTTCTTACATGTTTATACAATAGGAGTATGCAAGATGAAACCAACTAAGAAACTTACCCCAGATTCGTCACATAAATTCCAACTGAAACCTTGATCAAGCATCACCCTTACTGCCGCCATTCTCTATGCCTCGTCAATCGGTGTTTATGGTTTTTTTTAAGAATTGTGAATAGAATGGCGTGCATTTGTATATATGGTTCGATTATTCCCTATAACTTTGGCAAGTAAATATATCGACAACCTATTTAGACGTGATTTCCTCAACAACATTTTATAAAAATCGAATTGTATCACAAATCTTACACTTTACTCCTCATCTAAGTACTTGTTCAAAAGGAACCCTATAATTTACCAAAACTTTTAATTCTTCTATAACTTGCTGATGAGGCGAAAAGTGAACCACTTTTAAGGGGTCATTTAAGCCCGGATTCGTGATTATTTGATCAAATATTGCCCTAAATCGTTCCTTTTGTCATTTTTGGTACTTTTGGAGAGAAATCTGGAAAAGGAAGCATTTTGGACATTTTTGGAGCATAAAAGTGAAGAAAACGGCAAAGTCTCAATTTTTCTTGCTGGGAACAGTACCTGACGGCGTCAAGAGCTTCTACATGACGGCGTCAAGAGTAACAAAAGAGGTAGATGTGGACAATACACGTGACGATCCAAAGAGTTTTTTGCATTGGAGATGACGGCGTCACCCAAGGCCGTCATGGTCCAAGTATTAGTGACGACCCAGAAGAAATTTACACATGATGGTGTCACAATTGGATCTAGGCAATACGATTTCATTATAGGCGGCGAGTTGACGGCGTCACAACCCAATACATGACGCCGTCACCCTGTAAAATCTATATATAGTTTTCCAAATTTCATTCATTAGTGTGCAACTTTGAGGGAAAAACCCTAGGTCGAATTTTCCAGCTTTTTCAAGGGTTTCAACCCTTTGAATCTTTCATGTTCTATTTGAGATAAGTACTCTTTCAATTCAATCAATATGTCTATGTGTTGTTTGAAAATATCTTACGCTTGTCTTCAATTTAACATGCTCGGCTAGATTACTTTTGTGTTTGCTTAGATGTAGTGAAACCTAGATGTTAATTATGGGTTGATTGTTTGTTTATAGTTGTTACGGATGATTGTATTCGATGTTAGGCTTAAGAAAACTGGCAGACTTCCATTGGTAACTTGCTTGAACGTCTTAAGAAACATGATCGGAGGTGTACTACGATTTTTGGTTGTATTTAATGCGTAGGAGAATTCTAATGATCCCATGTTAGGTGCTTCTAACGGCTCGACATAGGATTGAAGTAGGATCCTATAGAGTTAGAGAATATTGTACACGGCCCTACGACTAGTATTAAGGAATATGACCCGTCATCCATGCAATTGTAACAAGCCATCAACCTGTAAAAGATATCTAGGGAGTAATGAAACCTAAGTAAACACAACTTTCCCCATTATTGTTACATCACATTAGTATAATTAGATTTATTTTCATTTCTGTTATTTTATTTTGATTGCATCTTAGTTAATTGGGTTAGTTGGCTAGCAACTAATTCCGCCCACTCTTCCAAAACCTGAGATTTTAATTGCTTTATAAAATATAAAAATACAAAAAAGAATCATCCCTCACCTCTAGACTTAATTTAGGAGACTTTCTAATCCTAGCGACACTATTCCTGAGTTGAACGATCAATCCCCCGTTACTTATCACTATACTATACTACAACAATCAGGTACACTGCCTGGTGGGGGTTGTAAGCTTCTCGAGATCCCTCGAGAGGTAAAGCCTGGTGCGATTCCCACATATCACTTGCTATGATTATAGAACTAAGCATAACATATATCAATTATTCCTCAAAACTAGAAGTCCTTCAACACTTACATGTAAGAATAAATATTAAATAGCACACTCAAACTGTTTCAAAACGTCAAATTAATAAGTATAACTAATGAAAAGCCAGGATGTTACAATTCTTCCCTCCTTAAAAGGATTAAGTCCTCTTAATCTAAGTTAAAAAAAATTAACCTTCTTACGATCATTCATTCATGTTCTTATTACCATAGAGAATTTTCGAGCTCTATTAGCGTACATTGCAAAAGTCTAATTTGCTTGATGATGAGGCGAAAAGTGTTACGCTTTTAGGGGGTCATTTAAGCCCTAAGTCATGATTATTTGATCAAATATTACATCAAATTGTTCCTTTTGTCATTTTAGGTACTTTGGAGAAGAAATCTGGAAAAGGAAACATTTTGGACGTTTTTGGAGCGAAAAGTGAAGAAAACGACAAAGTCTCCAAAATCAAGCTGGAAACAGTACCTGATGGCGTCACGTTCTACAGGTGACGGCGTCATGTGTTGGCAAAGTGGTGGATATGAAGTTTATACGAGATGCGCCAGAAAGATTTTTGGACTTAAAGAGTGACGGCGTCAACCTTTGTGAGGCCTAGGCTGTCAAGAGCAAATTACAAGGTGACGGCCAAGAGAAGAATTACAAGTGACAGCGTCAGATCTGGATCTAGGCAATCCAAGGAGAGCATTGGCGGCTAGTTGACGGCGTCACATGTATAACGTGACGCCGTCAGATTGTAATCTCTATATATGGTTTTCTAAATTTCATTCATAAGGAGAGAGAACTTTTGGAGGAACTTTACCATAAACCCTAGGTCGAATTTTTACCTTCTTGTAAGGGTTTCAAACCCTTCTTTCATCCATGTTTGATTAAAGATAAGTCTTCCAATAATCATTCAATATGTCTATGTGTTGTTTGATTCTATCTTATGCTTGTCTTTACATTAACATGCTAGGCTAGGTTTGTTTGTGTTTGCTTAGATGTAATGAAACCTAGCTATTGATTATTGGTTGATTGTTTGTTATTTAATTGTTGTTGGATGACTGATTTCGATGTTAGGCTTAAGAAAACTGGCTAATCTCCAATTGGTAACTTGCTTGAACGTCTTAAGAAACATGAATCGGATGTATACTACGATTTTAATGGTTGTATTTAATGCATAAGTGACTACTAAGGATGCCATGTTAGGAGCTAGTTGTCGGCTCGACATAGGAAGAGGTAGAAGCTTATAGAGTTGGGGAATATCGTACACGGCCCCACGAATGGTATTAAGGAATATAACCCGTCATCCACGCAATTGTAACAAACTAGTCAATTAATGAAAGATAGCTAGGGAGTAGTGAAATCTAAGTAAACACGTTTCTCTCATTATAAGGTTTTTCTCATATTTATTTTCTTGTTATTTTATTTTTATTGCATTTGTAGTTATTTGGGTTAGTTGACTAGCAACTAATTCCGCCCACTCTTCCAATACCAGAGATTTTTACTTGCTTTCCATAAAATATAAAAATACAAAAAGAATCATCCCTCACCTCTAGACCTAGTTTAATTAAGTTTTAATCCTAATGAACACTATTCCCCAAGTAGAACGATCAATCCCCCGGTACTAGCCACTCTACTATACTACATCGGGCAGGTACACTGCCTGGTGGGGATTGCAAGCTTCTCGAGATCCCTCGAGAGGTAAAACCTTTTGCAAGGTTGCAAAACCACGCATTAAGTTTTTAGCGCCGCTGCCGGGGAATAGTTATTGCTTAGGTTGAAATTTCTTTTTTTAGGTCTACTCACTAAGTTCCTTTCTAGTAAGATTTTTATTTTATTTTTATAGGTTTTCTTTAGTCAATCTTTTCTTTGTGTGTTTGTTCGTACAATCCTCTTTGATTATTCCGTTTGCCACTTTGGAAACTGCGAATCCACCCCTTTCACCTAGCGAAGTTGCTTCGTTGCGTGAACAGATTGAGAGTGAGATTAGGGAACTTAGAGAACTCAATAGATTTATTGATATTGAGCTTAATTATGCGCTTAATGACTTAGCAATAGCCATGGACTTAGATAAGGAATTAGAACCCAATGACTTGGCAATTATGGAAGATGTTAAGGAAGAAGAAGAGGGGGATCAAGATGATGATTATTTCAATTTATATCCCACTAAGGAGGAAATCGCTTACTATAACAATCTTGTTGATAATCCTCGACCCCCTTTTGTTAAGATTTACCCCAAGATTAAGAGAGGTAGACCTAGGAATGTGAAGATACCATGCATGATTGGGTATAAATACATTGATTAAGCCTACATCGATTTCCAATCCCCAATCAACATTATGTCTTCAAGTGTTTATAATGATATAGTAAAAACAAGACTCGAAACTAGGAGAGATCTCAAATACCCCGACGGATTTTGTAATTTTATCGGGAGAGTTAAAGGTTTACATGTCTTTGTTGGGAACTTTACTTATATCGTTGACTTTATGCTTGTTGAAGACTTGGCTAATGTTATAGATTCTCTCTTATCCCATGTTGTACTAGGTAAGCCATTTATTGAGGAGTCCAATTTAAAACACGATCGGATAGAGAGAACGGTCCAATTTTCTAATGAAATCGATAGGATCACATATAGGATGCCTAATAAAATGAAGGAATTTCGTTATATGCCTCAACTTGATATGGACAACATTAGTGCAATAGAGGACATTAATGAAGAAGATAAGAATAAGGGAATGAATTTTGTCTGGAAAAAGAGGAGCCTTTACTATTAAAATTGCTTAACCCTCGGACCCAAGTATAAAGTTGACATGGAAATAGTCCAAAGGTTAAAAGAATCGATTGAAAAGTGGGAAAGGAAAACATAATTGCCCGTGACATTGAGTCTAGCTACAAGACTCGTAAATAAAGAAAAGCGCTTCTTGGGAGGCAACCCAAACTTTATTTATTTGTTTGTTTGTTTGTTTGATTTTATTTGTTTCCGTATGCATGTTTTATTTTTATTGTTTGTGGCTCATGTTTCAAGGAAAATTGTGAAAATGCTTTATTGTGTTTTTAACTTCGTCTTGATTACATATAAAGATATTTTGCAAAAGATAAGTGTAAGGGAAATCTAAAGTTGTTTATAAGAACGAGATTGAACATGAATCATAACAATATTAAACGAACATGCATATTAGTATTGGTTTGAGTCAAATGCTTGTATCGAGTCATAATGATATTTTGTAGGATTTCCAAGAATTAAGGCGTAAGTTTTTCCAGAATTCCGGAAACTTAACATGGAATTTCTGCAGGTCACTTCTGACGACGTCAGGGTTATAACCTAACGGCGTCATGTGTAAAATTCTGGAAATTTTGCAAGTTTTGTTTTTCTGCCAGAATCGTAAAGTTTTTGTTAAATCTTTAGTTTTATAAACTCCAGGAAATCTGCAAATATTCATTCCACAAGCATTATATCTTTATTTGCTTTCTAGGGTTTTATTATTTATAGAGTTTGCCGTCGATTTTATGCGAGGTTTGCAATGATTGTTTTCTCAGGTTTAACAGGTTATATTGGACAAGAAGATGATTTATATTTCTGGAGGGAAGCTTTCAACGTTCATTTTCTTGGAGGAGGATCTAACCATGTTAACGCATTATCCACACCGAATGAATCAGGGGAGTATTTGTTTCATACTTTTACCTTCGTTACTTTTACATCCTTTTTATTGAACATTGGAGACAATGTTCAGCCTAAGTGTAAGGGGAGGGTAAATGATGATACCTTAGAGAATACAATTACACTTGATTTTGTTTGTTTAATAGTAGGTATGTAATAAAACTAAGAGAAACACTTGTTAGGGTAATTTTAGCGCCAAATTTAAAATTTTTTGCAACATATAGGAGTGAAGCTTTAGTCAATAAGCGTTTCATGGATAGGAGTTGTATGACTAGCACAAAAAAAAACTGTGCCACTCAAAATTTTCCACCCCAAATATGTGAGGTTTGCCCCTAGATTTGTTAGGAAAAGATGCTTATGAGTGTACTGGTAGTACTTAGATTCTAGAACTTGTGATAGCGATGCATCCCGAGACCACATGTGAGACTACATTCGTGTAGCTGGATTACTACATGATTAGAGGCATTAGGATAACCCTTGTGTTAAACCCGTATATAATTACTTGACCAATAAAGTCAATACACTTGACTAGTAAAGTCAATTAATTTTCTCACACCTTTGCGATATACTCATTTTTAGTACACGATACCCCTAGTACACCCCTCTGAGCCTATCTCTTTCGTTTCTAACTTTAAGCATTTTACTTAAAGGAATAATTTTTTTACAATCCACCTAGAGCTAGCAATTTCGACACGAAACACGAAAACACGACACGACACGACATGAAGTTAACAGGTTTCGTGTTTGGCTTATCGTGTTCGTGTTTGTGTAAGATGACACGATAAGATAACGTGTCATTTTCGTGTCAAGACCTCGTGTAACCTGTTAAGACACGATAAGACCTGTTAAGACCTGTTAAAACCCGTTAAAGACCTGTTAAGACCTGTTAAGATTTCGTGTTTTAGCGTGTCAAGACCTGTTAAGAACTCTTATCGTGTCTTATCGTGTCGTGTTCGTGTGACCTGTTAATTTTCGTGTTCGTGTTCGTGTTTTAAGATCTGACACGATTAGCTTATCGTGTCGTGTTCGTGTCAGGGCTTAACAGATCTGTGTCTTATCGTGTTCGTGTCGTGTCGTGTCGTGTCGTGTCGTGTCGTGTCGGACCTGTTATGCCAGCTCTAAATCCACCCCAAATGTACACCCAAATCGCCTTAGCCTTCCTTGTATGCACTAATCTTTAGTGCATTATTGTTACATGTTTAAACCCTTAGTTAATTGTCTAATTGATTACATGGTTGCTAAGTCGAGTCATATCTTGTACATATTGTTTTGGGACGATTGGGACTCATGTGTAAAGTACTATTGTTATGGAGTATTGGGGACGACGTCAATTATTACCCCCATATGTGTGTTAATATCTTAAAAAGTACTCCAAGTGTTTTGATTATCTTAACTCGAGTCATTAGAAAAGTTGATTGTAAAGTATGTAAAAGTTCAAGTGTAAGGGGAATTATTTTGGATGGTAGGGCAAGAGTGTATGCCAAAAAAAAAAAAAATAAATAAATAAATAAATAAATAAAAAATAAATAAATAAATAAATCAAGAAAAAGAAAATAAATTAGAAAAAGGAAAAAGATAAAAAAAAAACATACGGACTACCATCCCGTTCCCTTTTATGTTTTTGTTAGTTTATGATTAGCCTAAGTCGAGTCGAGTCTTGGCTTAGCGACGCCACATTGTACATGTAATTGACCAAGATAATTAACTCGCCACCAATAAAAATTGCCTTTATCCAACAAAACCGTGTTTATCATATCCCTACACCTCACGTTACAAACCCTTTAAAAGACCTCTATGATAGTTTATCCTAGGTGCTTAAGCCAAGTGGTGGAGGTTTGATCCTTTCCCAAGCCTATGGTAATTTATGTGCTATGACAGGTAGTGAGAGATATTTTCTATTTTCATTTGTACTTAGAGAGTGACGGCGTCACCCTTTGTGACGCCTAGGCCGTCAAGAGCAAATTACAAGGTGACGGCCAAGAGAAGAATTACAAGTGACGGCGTCAGATCTGGATCTAGGCAATCTGAGGAGAGCATTGGCGGCTAGTTGACGGCGTCACATGTATAACGTGACGCCGTCAGATTGTAATCTCTATATATAGTTTTCTAATTTTCATTCATATAAAGAGAGAACTTTTGGAGGAACTTTACCATAAATCCTAGGTTGAATTTTCACCTTCTTGTAAGGGTTTCAAACCCTTCTTTCATCCATGTTTGATTAAAGATAAGTCTTCCAATAATCATTAAATATGTCTATGTGTTGTTTGATTCTATCTTATGCTTGTCTTTACATTAACATGCTAGGCTAGGTTTGTTTGTGTTTGCTTAGATGTAATAAAACCTAGTTATTGATTATTGGTTGATTTTTTGTTATTTAATTGTTGTTGGATGAATGATTTCGATGTTAGGCTTAAGAAAACTGGCTAATCTCCAATTGGTAATTTGCTTGAACGTCTTAAGAAACATGAATCGGATGTGTACTACGATTTTAATGGTTGTATTTAATGCATAAGTGACTACTAAGGATGTCATGTTATGAGCTAGTTGTCGGCTCGACATAGGAAAAGGTAGAAGCTTATAGAGTTGGGGAAGATCGTACACGGCCCCACGAATGGTATTAAGGAATATAACCCGTCATCCACGCAATTGTAACAAACTAGTCAATTAATGAAAGATAGCTAGGGAGTAGTGAAATCTAAGTAAACACGTTTCTCTCATTATAAGGTTTTTCTCATATTTATTTTCTTGTTATTTTATTTTTATTGCATTTGTAGTTATTTGGTTTAGTTGACTAGCAACTAATTCCGCCTACTCTTCCAATACCCGAGATTTTTACTTGCTTTCCATAAAATATAAAATTACAAAAAGAATCATCCCTCACCTTTAGACCTAGTTTATTTAAGTTTTAATCCTAACGAACACTATTACCCAAGTAGAACGATCAATCCCCCGGTACTTGCCACTACACTATACTACATCAGTCAGGTACACTTCCTGGTAGGGATTGCAAGCTTCACGAGATCCCTCGAGAGGTAAAACATTTTGCAAGGTTACAAAACCACGCATCACTTGTCTAGTTGTCTTTCCTAAGTAATGGTAAAAGTGTCTTTACTTCTAGTATCAAATATCATGTCAAGATTACCTTACGAAAAGTCATTTTTCTTTTGTGTCCAAAATCACGAGTACTATGGTATCTCACTCTTAGTGGTTCTACCAATTAGACCATCCTTAACTATCTAATTCTAAATTAGTCTATATCTTGTTACTCGTTGCAAGTCTAACATCCTCTTTTTCTATCTTATAGTGTCTTCCCATTTTTTTTATTCCTTGTAGTCGTGTTATAATGTCAATATCAACCGTGTGTGTTGACACCCACAAGCAACTTCTTAAATTATAGGTTTCTACGTTCCGCTTTTCACTTTGTGACTAAGGTCTTCTTCGACATACTAGTAGGAAGTCACTTGATATCAATTTCTAGTGGTCACTAAATTTGTATCCTTTTTTTTTTCAACTCGACTTTAATGAATTCCTGCTCCCATGGGTTTACTTAATTTCGTCTATATAAACATGGTGATATTAAAAAAAAAAAAAAAAAAAAAAAAAAAAAAAAAAAAAAAACGCGCAATAGTTTACAACAACCACCACATTTTATTACAACTTTCATCACACATGTCTCCTCGCGCAATATCATCTTTATGCATCTCAACCAAAGTGGGAATTATCGTCTTAAGTGTTTTCAACTCTATTTGCCACACTTAAAAAAATATATCTTAGTAGGAAGTGTAATTACTTAATTCATTTCTCTACATACATAAATGTACTATGAAAATCCTCAAAATTTGTAGTCTCTTCTTTAGAGCATTTTTTTCTTCCATTAGTCAAGAATTCATGAGTCAACTCAGGTTTAAGAAAATATTAATTTCATATCACCAAATTAAATGTTAGCAAAGAAGGTAGATCGTAAAAAGCATATCTTATTTAGGCATCTCACTCTATTCCCAGCCCACCTATATATCTTTGTCTTGATCATCACATTCACTATTCGTAATTTAAGTCTAAGTACCTGCTTAATGTACCTAGTTCGTTTAAACCTAGGCTCTGATACCAACCTGTAACACCCTAATTTAGAAAATAGTGTATTTCAAAACTTTTATTTATTTAGCAGCGGAAATCCCAACAATACACTGTTTAAATAAAAACAATAACAACAAATCTTGATGTAGAGTTAAAATCAATTTACAAAAGGTGTTACTCGTCATTATCAGAAAATAAGTGACAATATAATAAATGTCTATATATCTAAATCTAACTTCGATCTCTTTATTCATGGCAATCTACCCAGGTCATCAATCACGTAGCTAAGACATCCTTCCTCACTACCTACACGGAATACATGCCCAAAAGAAAAACAAGTGTCAGGCGATAAAGACTGGCGAGCATAAAGGTTTTATAACAGCAAAACGACTCAAAATCATTTAGATCAACAATATCATACTTCAAAATTCATAATTAAACAACAATATAAATCGAATAGTGCACACTATGAGGTACATAGCAACTATATCAAAATCCTTATAGGCCATCTATCAATTATTATTTATTATTCGTTAATCTTTAATCTTTTTATCTTTAATCTTTATCACAAATAATCTTTACCACGCATGGAGTCCATTGACTATCCATGTACCACGAGGGGTCAACCCGTGACACAAAGAATAGATGGGGGAACACCTACTACAACCGACTAAATGGAAACATATAAATGTAATTCCAAAACATCGTCACGTCAAAGGTACAAACGGATGCCCATATCTGGTCTTAGGCTCCTCCCTCTAACTTCGAGCAGTACTACTAGTATGTGGACCCCCGTATGCCACGTGCCACTCTCCAGTATGTAGCGAACCACACATCATATTGCACAAGACCGTCTAGAATAGTCATGCGCCACCTCACACCAAGCTCGGTCATGATCTTTACACCAATAAACTTTATCTTTATCTTTGATATTTATTTATTATCTTTATCTCTTGTATCATTAATGTAACTCACAATGTTTTATTCATCATAACGTAATCTATATTTTATGGGATCATAATAAGCTCTC
This sequence comes from Artemisia argyi, assembly GCA_030686995.1. Classification (NCBI taxonomy): domain Eukaryota; kingdom Viridiplantae; phylum Streptophyta; class Magnoliopsida; order Asterales; family Asteraceae; genus Artemisia; species Artemisia argyi. Next base: position 37,309,550 of record CM060707.1, on the reverse strand, counting down.
AAGCAATTCATGGTTTTCATATAACAATGTCTTATAAATATTTCAACAATTCATAATAATCACCAAGCGCACATACATATAATCTTTCAAACAATTAATAATTTAGAGCAAACATGTATATAAACAATTACGATATAAGTAAGACTCTAAAAAAATAATATTTTGGCATGTACCCGGTTTTCGTAAACATTGTACTCACCTTTTAATCCCAAAGAAAACTGCACATTTGCTCGTTCTCCTACAATTACATCAATATATAACTAAGATTTGTACAATAAAGCTAACACATGTGTAATTTAGCACAATGTCTTATTGATTAGACCCCAGAATGTCGATTACTATTTGTGTCATCTACACCATTTGAATTTATTACTTAACTATTTTAATACACTAGGCTTTTAGTTCCAATAATTCAATGTAACGAACCAAGTTTTGTCATAAATATGAGAACCAATTAATCAACAGATATACAGTGATCACTATGGCTAAGAACCTCGACTAATTATCTCTTACATGTTTATACAATAGCAATATGCGAGACGAAACCAAATAAGAAACTTACCCTAGATTCATCACATAAATTCCAACAGAAACCATGATCAAGCATCACCCTTACTTCCGCCATTCTCTATGCCTCGTCAATCGGTGTTTAGGAGCTTTTTTTTTTAGAATTGTGAATAGAATGGCGTGTATTTGTTTATATGATTCAATTATTAACTTTGGCAAGTAAATATATTGACAACCTATTTAGACGTGATTTCCTCAACAACATTTTATAAAAATTGAATTGTATCACAAAGCTTACACTTTACTCCTCATCTAAGTATTTGTTCAAAAGGAACCCTATAATTTACCAAAAATTTTAATTCTTCTATAACTTGCTATGATTATAGAACTAAGCATAGCATATATCAATTATTCCTCAAAACTAGAAGTCCTTCAACACTTACATGTAAGACTAAATATTAAATAGCACACTCAAACTGTTTCAAAACGTCAAATTAATAAGTATAACTAACGAAACCCGGGATATTACAACAGACCTAAGTTAGGTTGACCTTTAAGGTACCTAAAAGTTCTCTTCACTGCTGTCAAGTGAGACACCTTGGGAGTGAACTAAAACCTTGCACAAGCACAGACTGCAAACATAATATCTGGTCGTGATAAAGTGAGATACATCAAAGACCCAATCATAGACCTGTATGTGTGTACATCAACAGCTTCACCACCTTAATCTTTTAAAAGCAAATATGTGTCTTTATCAGCAGTGTTACTAGCTTCTTTAGTATCTGTAAACTGAAACTTTCTCAATATTTCAGCTACATATCTATCTTGGCTTATAAATATTTCATCTGATTTTTGCTGCACTTATAGCCCCAAGAAGAAAGTTAGTTCACCCATGGAACTCATCTGAAATTGATCCTTCATTAATTTTTCAAACTCTTTGCACATCTCCTTTTTGGTAGAACCAAAAATGATATCATCAAAATAAACTTGTACTAACAAAATATCACCCTTGTTCTTCTTGATAAATAGAGTCTGATCAATCTTGCCTCTATGGAACCCATTCTTCAGAAGATAAGTAGCCAAAGTTCCGTACCAAGCTCTTGGAGCTTGATGCAAGCCATAGATAGCTTTCACCACCTTGTACACCTTATCTAGATGATCAGGGTCAATGAAACCTGGAGGTTAAGAAACATATACCTCCTCATCAATGGTACCATATAGAAAGGCACTCTTCACATCCATTTGGTATACCATGAATCCCATGAATGAAGCATAAGCTAGAAAAAGCCTTATTGCTTCAATCCTTGCAACAAGTGCAAAAACTTCTTCGTAATAAATCCCCTCTTCTTGTGTATAACGCTGAGCTGCAAGCCTTGCTTTGTTCCTTATCACTATTCCTCTTTCATCTTTCTTATTTCTGAACACCCACTTTGTACCTATTACCCACATGCCTCTAGGCAGATCAACTACAACCCAAACCTTCTGAATCTTGAACTGAAGAAGCTCTTCTTGCATTGCTTCCACCCAACTTGAGTCTTCTAATGCCTTTAGCACATTCTTGGGTTCAATTTGTGATAGAAAGCACATAAATAGACGTTCATTATTATCTTCATGATCTTTTTCTTCATATACAACACTGAGAAAGCCATGATGATATGTATCTTGTGTATGTCTTCTAGTCTTCACACCAGAGTGTATATCTCCAATCACATTGCCAAGTGGATGATCTTTGATGCGTGGGAATCGCAACAGGTTTTACCTCTCGAGGGATCTCGAGAAGCTTACAACCCCCACCAGGCAGTGTACCTGATCGTTGTAGTATAGTATAGTGACAAGTACCTAGGAATAGTGTCGCTAGGATTAGAAAACCTAATTAATAGTTCTAAAGGTGAGGGATGATTATTTTTGTATTTTTATATTTTTATGAAAGCAAGTAAAATCTCGGGTATTGGGAGAAAGGGCGGAATTAGTTGCTATTCAACTAACCCAAAGCTAAGATATAATCAAAATAAAATACTGAAAATGAAATTAAACTAAATTATACTAAGGTTGTGAGCAGTAATTGGAGAAATTGTGTTTACTTAGACTTCACTACTCCCTAGACATCTTTTATACGTTAATTACTTGTTATACTTGTATGGATGACGGATTGTATTCCTTAATACCATTCGTGGGGTGGCATACATAACTCCCCAACTCTATGAGCTCTTATCTCCTCCTACACCATGACCCAGCACAACTATAGGGATTGTAAACAGTGGCTCATGCATTAAATACAACCAATAAAGACCTAGTACGCCTCGGTTCATGTTTCTTAAGACGTTCAAGCATGTTACCATTTGGAGATCTGCCAGTTTTCTTAAGCCTAACATATAAAATCATTCATCCAAGACAAGAATAGACAAGTAATCAACACATAATCAACATCTAGGTTTCATTAGATCTAAGCAAACACAAAAGAGATCTAGCCTAGCATAATGGAATTGAGACAAGAACAAGATATAAACAACCAACACGTAGACATATTGATTGAATTAGAAGAACACTTATCTCAATTACAATGCAAGGTATCAAGGGTTTGGAACCCTTGAAAAACCTGTAAAAGATGCACCAAATTCGTCTTTAGGGTTTCACCAAAACTTCTCTCTTTTAATGAAAAAACTAGAAAACTATATATAGGAAAACTGGGCTGACGGCGTCAAGACAAGCATGTGATGCCGTCACCTCGCCGCCAAATACTTCCTCGGACGGCCTTGATCTACTTATGACGGCCTATGTGACGCCGTCACCACCCACGGTATTTTATTCTAGGTACTTTGACGCCGTCAGGATGACTTTTGACGCCGTCACCAGGTACGGTATTTTATTCTTGATGTCTGACGCCGTCAGGGTGTAACTCTTGACGCCGTCACCTAGTGTCTTCAGCATGGAAAATTGATACTTTGCCGTTTTCTTCACTTTTATGCTCCAAAAACGTCCAAAATAGCTTCTTTTCCAAAATTCACTCTCCAAACACCTAAAATCACAAAAGGAACGATTTAGGGCAATATTTGATCAAATAAAGTCGGATTCGGGCTTAAATGACCTCCTAAAAACGGATCATTTTTCGCCTCATCATATACCCTTACACTTGAGATTTGCTTGTCCTCAAGCAAATGAGCTTTTATTCTACTCAAAAGACAAGTTAGGGGTCATTTAACACTAATATAAAAGTAATTACAACAAATAATCGTTCCACTAAAGACCAATAGACAAGCACGGAGGTCATATACAAGCACCTCACAAATAGTGTTTAGATACTTACATCTCTCGGGTGTAATAAAGTAATATAACATTATGGAAATGGAAGATATCTCTCACTACCTGTCATAGCAAAATAGATTACCATAGGCTTGAGAAAGGATCAAACCTCCACCACATGGCGTAAGCACCTAGGATAAACTATCAAAGAGGTCTTTTAAAGGGTTGTAACGTTAGGTATAGGGATATGAATTACACGGTTTTGTTGGATAAAGGAAGTTTTACTGGTGGCGAGTTAACAATCTTGGTTAATTACATGTACAAGATGGCGTTGCTAAGCCAAGACTAGACTCGACTTAAGCTAACAAATGAAAAATAACAAAAACATAAAATGAACATAGAATAAAAACGGGATGGTAGTCCGTATGTTTTTTCTCTCTCTTTTTTTTTTTTTTTCTTTTTCTATATTTTTTTTTTTTTTTTGTGCATACACTCTTACCCTACCATCCAAAATAATACATCATAGGGGATGAGAATTCCCCTTACACTTGAATCTTTACATACTTTACATTAAACTAAACTAATGACTCGAATTAAGAAAATCAAAACACTTGGAGCACTTTTAAGATTAACGTACATATGGGGGTAATAATATTATGTTCTTCCCCATTACCCCATAAAATAAGTACTTACCCATGAGTCCCAATCGTCCCAAAACAATATGTACAAGGATATGACTCGACTTAGCAACCATGTAATCAATTAGAAAGTTAACTTAGGGTTTAACAAATAGCAATAATGCACTAAAAATGAGCGCATACACGGAAGGCTAAGGCGATTTGGGTGTACATTTAAGTGGGGTGTAACAAATTCTTCCTTTAAGTAAGATGCTTAAAGTTAGAAACGAAAAGATAGGCTCGGAGGGGTGTACTAGGGGTATCGTGTACTAAAAATGAGTACAACGCTCAGGGTGTGGGAAAAATTAGTTGACTTAACTAGCCAAGTAATATGACTTAAATGGTCAAGTAATTGTAATACGGGTTTAACACAAGGGTGATCCTAATGCCTCTTATCATGTAGTAAATCCTACCACACGAATGTAGTCTCACTAGCGGTCTCGGGATGCATCACTAACGCAAGTTCTAGAATCTAAATGCTACCGGTACACTCATAAGCACTAATAGTAAATGCTTTCCCTATCAAATCTAAAGGCGAACCTCACATTTTTGGGTGGAAAATTTTTCTGAATATACGGTTATGTGCTAGTCATACAACCTCCTATCCATGAGACGCTTGCTATGGCTAAAGTTTCACTCCTAAATGTTGTAAAAAATTTTAAATTTGGCGCTAAAATTACACTAACAAGTATTTCTCATAGTTTTATTACACATCTACTATCAAACAAAACAAACTCAAGCGAAAGTGCATATGTAAGGTATCATCTTTTTACCCCCCCCCCCCCCCTTACACTTAAGATGAACATTGTCCCCAATGTTCAAGTAAAGAATGTAAAATTTAAGAAGTAAAGAGAATGAAATCAAATACTCCCCTGATTCGCTCGGTATGGATTATAGGTTGGCCAGGTTAGATCTTCCTCCAAGAAAATGAACAGTCAAAGCTTCCCTTCCAGAATATAAATCATCTTCTTGTCATACATAACCTGTAAATCCTGACAACAATAGACAAGGCAACCTCGCGTAAAATCGGCGGCATCCTATATAAGTTACTAAATCCTAAAAAAACAAAGTAAGATATAATGCTTGTGGAATGAAGTTTGCAGATTTCCTGGAGATTATAAAACTTAATAATTCACAAAAACCATAAGACTCCGTTAGAAAAACAAAACCGGTAAAATTTCCAGATTTTTAACTCCTGACGCCGTCAAGAGTAATACTCTGACGCCGTCAGAATGGACCTGCAGAAATTCTTATGTTAAGTTTCCGGAAAATTTCTGGAAAAACTTTGTCCTACTTCCTGGAAAATCCTGCAAAACTTCATTATGACTCAATACAAGCATTTGACTCTAACAAATACGAATATACATGTTCATTTAATATTGTGGAGAATCATGATCGGTTTGTTTCTTAAAAACATATTTGGGGTTTCCCCTTAGACTTATCTTTTGCACAAATACCTTTAGGTTGAAGTTAAGACTAGGCCAAACAACATAATAAAGTATTTCCACATTTTAATTAAGAAACATGATCAACCAACAATAAAAAATAAATAAAACATGCATACGGAAGCAAATAACTATCAAACAAATAAAATCACACAAAACATGGGTTGCCTCCCAAGAAGCGCTTTTCTTTATTTACGAGTCTTGTAGCTAGACTCAAAGTCATGGGTTACTACGTGATTCGGGTGAGTTCCTCGTTGAGGACATCTTTGGGATCAAACTTAGGTTTCAACTTTCTATTGGTTTCCTTAGTATGGTATGACCTTTCAAACTTTTCTCCATCCGGATCATACAAGGTCATTCTAATATGCCATGACCCGTCACCTTCTTTAGGTGGCTTGTCCCACCTCCATTTACACTTATCTCCCTCTCTTTTCCATTTATTCCTTTCTATGTTGATGGGCATTACGCTTAATAACTCAATCATCTTCCTAAAGACTAAGGGGTCCTCAAAGGGGTCTAGCTCCTCATCTCTAGCTATGAGTTGTTCTACCGAATGTGTCTTCTCAACAAAGTCTTTCTCTAGATAGAATGGGCATTGAGGTCCTATAAAGTTCCTTTCTATCCAAGGCCCATATCTAGATGGTCTCCTATTCATCTCTACCCAATGCGGTGTTGGTTCATCATCACAATCATAACTATGCTTCTTAACATCATACACCGACCAAGTATCGCCTTCTCCTACCGCTATCTTGGATTCCTTGCAATCTATCATGGCACTAGCGGTTGCTAAAAATCCTCTTCCTACCAATAATGGGCATGTAGTGTCACTAACCATGTCTAGGACGTGAAAATCCGCTAATATAGTTAATTTCCCTACGTGAACAACTACATCCTTAATCATTCCAACCGGGTGTGCAATACTTCCATCCGCTAGTCCTATCAATACCTCCGTTTCCTCTAACTTTCCTAGCTTAAGAGCGGTGAATAAGGATAAGGGAATCAAGTTGAGGCTTGACCCTAAATCGGCTAATGTGTCGAAAGCTTCGGATCTTCCTATCTTACAAGGCAAAACAAATATACCCGGGTCATCAAGCTTTTTAGGTAACTTATTTTGAACGAAGGCGGTTCCATTTTTGGCTAGCTTACACTTCTCATATTTTTCTAGGAGGGCACTATAGTAGGGAGCACGCGCTAAGACATCAATGACGGGGCGTTCAAGGTGAAGTTCTTTGAATTCATCGTCAAGGTCTTGCGTAAGAGGTGTTTCAACAATGCTTTTGACCGGCTCTATAGTGGGCGTTTTAGTTGATTGGTCCTTTTGGGGAACTTGGTTTTGTTTGAAACACGTGCTCGTTGATTTGACCGAGTAATATTGTGGACACGAAGTGGGTGACGAAACGGACGATATGGAATTAACGGTTAGTTTCGGATTCTTGATCGTGTCACTTGGGAGTGCTCCCATTTCTCGGTCATTGAGAACTTTCAACAATGCATCAATTCTAGTGGTCATCTCGCTTTGCTTTTGTTTGAAATCGGCTTCAAACTTAGATATGCGAGCTTCTTGAGATGCCATGAACTTTGACATCAATCCTTCAAAATTGTTGGTACTACCATAGTTGTTAGAAGGATTGTTGTTGAAGGTACGGTTGGATGGTGGACCGTTTGGTTGATAACGATTAGGCGGATTGGAAGAATTGGGTTGATTTTGTTTCCACCTAAGGTTTGGGTGATTTTTCCATGAGGGGTTGTATGAATCACCGTATGTGTTTGGCTCGGGCTTGAAAGTGTACCACTTTTCTCCCGCTTCGTCGGTACGCGTGGATGCGTAGTCCGCAAAAGCTGTTCCGGGGAGTTCCATACAATCACGAGTGTCATGGGGACCACTACATAATTCGCATGAAGAAGTGATTTTGTTCACTTGGCTTGAATGCTTCGGAGCTTCGTAAGATTTCATGAGAAACTTGACTTGGTCCTCAAGTTCCATGATCCTACGGTCGGGAGTGCTTGAATTGTTCGAAGGCAAAGATATTGCCTTGACCATTTTGTTCAAATCACGGGAATCATTCCAACTTTCGTTGTCATAGAGAGCAAGATCTTCTATGAGTTCCCATGATTGTTCCGCACTAAGATCACGTAGCTTACCACCGGCCGATTGGTCAATGGTTCGCCTCGTGGAGATGTCGATATGGTCATAGAAGATTTGGACTTGGAGCCAAAGATCTATGCCATGATGAGGGACTTTTTGGAGTAAGTCCTTGAAACGAGTCCATGCTTCATAAAGAGATTCATTTTGACGTTGTTGGAACATCAAGATGTCATTCCTAAGCTTAGTAGTTCTCCCCGGTGGGAAAAATTGAGCAAGGAAACGAGTGGTGAGATCATCCCATGTGGTGATGGATCCCGCGGGTAAACGCTCAAGCCATTGACTAGCTTGATCCCGTAGAGAGAATTGGAATAGGCGTAAACGGGTAGTCTCTCTAGTTTCAACACCTAGGTCTATGGAATCTACGATTTTGAGGAAGTCCTTAAGGTGTTGGTTTGGATCTTCGGAACGAAGTCCATGGAATGCACATCCGCTTTGCACCAACCGGATGGTGTCGGATCGCAAGGGGGTCACATTGTCTCCGGTGAGCTCAATGGTGTTTCGGTAGCCTTGGTGGCTAGGTCGGGAATACTCTCCTAAGGTTCGGGGCCTAAGGGGTTCTAATGGTGGGTTTTGTTGTGGTGGGATGATGGGTTCAAAGATGTTACCACCTTCCATGATGTCGGATGGTAAAGAGTTACGAACAGAGGCACGAAGAAATAAGATAGACTAAAGAAGACCTAAAAATAAAAATAAAATCTTACTAGAAAGGAATCTAGCAAGTAGACCTAATAAAAAGAAATCCTAACCTAGACAATAACTATTCCCCGGGCTGCGGCGCCAAAAACTTGATGCGTGGGAATCGCAACAGGTTTTACCTCTCGAGGGATCTCGAGAAGCTTACAACCCCCACCAGGCAGTGTACCTGATCGTTGTAGTATAGTATAGTGACAAGTACCTAGGAATAGTGTCGCTAGGATTAGAAAACCTAATTAATAGTTCTAAAGGTGAGGGATGATTATTTTTGTATTTTTATATTTTTATGAAAGCAAGTAAAATCTCGGGTATTGGGAGAAAGGGCAGAATTAGTTGCTATTCAACTAACCCAAAGCTAAGATATAATCAAAATAAAATACTGAAAATGAAATTAAACTAAATTATACTAAGGTTGTGAGCAGTAATTGGAGAAATTGTGTTTACTTAGACTTCACTACTCCCTAGACATCTTTTATACGTTAATTACTTGTTATACTTGTATGGATGACGGATTGTATTCCTTAATACCATTCGTGGGGTGGCATACATAACTCCCCAACTCTATGAGCTCTTATCTCCTCCTACACCATGACCCAGCACAACTATAGGGATTGTAAACAGTGGCTCATGCATTAAATACAACCAATAAAGACCTAGTACGCCTCGGTTCATGTTTCTTAAGACGTTCAAGCATGTTACCATTTGGAGATCTGCCAGTTTTCTTAAGCCTAACATATAAAATCATTCATCCAAAACAAGAATAGACAAGTAATCAACACATAATCAACATCTAGGTTTCATTAGATCTAAGCAAACACAAAAGAGATCTAGCCTAGCATAATGGAATTGAGACAAGAACAAGATATAAACAACCAACACATAGACATATTGATTGAATTAGAAGAACACTTATCTCAATTACAATGCAAGGTATCAAGGGTTTGAAACCCTTGAAAAACCTGTAAAAGATGCACCAAATTCGTCTTTAGGGTTTCACCAAAACTTCTCTCTTTTAATGAAAAAACTAGAAAACTATATATAGGAAAACTGGGCTGGCAGCGTCAAGACAAGCATGTGACGCCGTCACCTCGCCGCCAAATACTTCCTCGGACGGCCTTGATCTACTTATGACGGCCTATGTGACGCCGTCACCACCCACGGTATTTTATTCTTGGTACTTTGACGCCGTCAGGATGACTTTTGACGCCGTCACCAGCTACGGTATTTTATTCTTGATGTCTGACGCCGTCAGGGTGTAACTCTTGACGCCGTCACCTAGTGTCTTCAGCATGGAAAATTGATACTTTACCGTTTTCTTCACTTTTATGCTCCAAAAACGTCCAAAATAGCTTCTTTTCCAGAATTCACTCTCCAAACACCTAAAATCACAAAAGGAACGATTTAGGGCAATATTTGATCAAATAAAGTCGGATTCGGGCTTAAATGACCCCCTAAAAACGGATCATTTTTCGCCTCATCAATCTTTATGAACTGTTGATCGGGGAGTTTGAGGAACTTTATATGTGATAGGCATGTTATGAAATTCCACTTCAAAGTCATTAACTTGATCATCCTAAGAAGCAGAGTTAACTGTTCGATCAACAATATTGACATTAGGTCCAGCAGTATTAACAACATTTGTACTGCTTTCAGGAGCATCTTTATTTTGAGCATCCACATCATCTACATTATTCACATATGCATCACCCTCCTTTTCAGCTTCATTTGTGAACCGTTTCTTGTACTTTTGGCATCATCTTTATGCATACAAACTAGTTGTACAATTTGTTTTATAAAAATCAATGTTTAAGTTTACAAAATGATTAAAATATATATATAGGGGTGTTCAAATATTTTTTAAAATCAAAGGGGAAGTATCATTGTGTAGTTGTGGTTGTTTTGGTTTAGCAAAAACATTTACTCAATTGCTTGTTTTCTTATTTTGGCTTAACAATAAGCACTTATGTGCTTATTTGGTTTTTGGTGTGTCGAATACAATGGAAAAACAAAGGAAGTCATTATTTCAACTTTTTGAAACTTTTTGTCATATATTTTTGGGCTTACCGAAGCTTATTCTTAATTTTCATCAAATGTTTTGGTTTTATTAACTTCCATACTCTTTTAATGTCTACACATTATTGCTAATGTGTGTTTCATGGACTAGTAAACATGTACTTATTCATTGAAGACTATCAAGTTCCAGTATACAAATGATTGATTAGCCATCTTTGTCGTTATTTAACTTGAAAATGGGCATATACAATTTATAGCTAATCAAATAAAAACACAACTATTGCATACTTGTTAGTTGGCATGGGAGATCAAGACGACGAGAGCTTAAAGCAAAGCTTCTCACGTAGCACACTAGACCACTAGTCCTCAAACAATTGCAGCATGGTGCTAGCGGTTGATCCAGACAGCAGCAACAACACAAGATATCAATTCAAAACACACGAACAAAATAGTTCGTGTGGGTGTGTGTATTCGACTATATGAATGAGCAAGGGGGATGTCACAACTCACCATTTCAGGTCATTTCAGGTCATTTCCCGAACTTTGGAAAAACACTATTCATCAAACACTATTCATCAAAACACTATTCATCAGTTTACTATTCATCGTTTTCGAGGTCAATTTGATATTCTGAGAAACTTTTGGGAAATTTACTATTCATGGAACACTATTCATTGCGGGAAAAGATTTCATCATTCACGTGCATTACACATTTCATCGTAAATTTAGTTTACGGGTATTCAAATTCGCGTAACCATATTGGTTCGGGTGCGAATTCATGCATTATCAGTAATGACATTTCATACGGACTGGAGATAGTCTGCATATCATCAGTAGGTCATTTACATGTTATACCACTCTCAGGATTTTCAAATTACTATATTCAGTATATTTAACGTTTTTACGTATAAGTAATTATAGTAAACGTTAACACTCGGTTTATACACGACGAATATATCTAAATATTCCCACGATGGTCCCGACATATTTTTATATCCATTTTAACATCATAAAAGTTATAACATTCAGTTACCCAGTATTTTGGAAATTTATTTTATTTTTAACGTACGCGTATGAATATAACGTCGGTTTTCGTTAAAACTAAACATTAATCACCCGATCACTCAGTAAATGTACCCAACATATTTTTAATATGTTTTTAACATTATTTTAACTTTATTTCATCCCGGTAAACTTCGTGAACATTTATTTCTAATAAAACCGATACCCGATCGTAACTAAAAACGCTAACTAGTGCAAATTTCTTACAAGGTTTCTAATTAACTACCAAGTACCCTAACCCCCCCCCCCCCTTCACCCCATGAAAAACCGGCCATGTGCCCTTTCTTTTAACCCTTGGCATTAATTTTCCTAAGTATAATACTAATAAACATAAAAACCTTAACTTTACTAATTACCTAAAATCATAAACTACTTTTGGATCAAATTTTCAAGATCATTTCTCTCTTGCTCTCCTCCATACCCACGGCATCAACAAGGTACCAAGGATCTCCATGATCAACTAATTATTTTTCATAACTTAAAGCTACAATCTTACTCCTTTTATGATTCTAGTTAAGATACAAGCAACAAAAACACAAGAACAACAAGTTTAATCATCCAATAATCACCTCATTTTATCAAGTAAGTTTTCATCTTTATTTTTTCATGAATCATCCTATTTTTACATGTATTACATAAGAATCATGCTAAAAACCATGTATAAGTAGCTATACTACACTTTATTTTGGCTAAAAAGTAACATACAAACCCTAACTTTCTTGTTATGAATCCCCTAGCTCTAATAACTTGGTTAGGAGTCCATGGCACCCTAAGAAGGTGTATGGTAAGATTAGATTAGTCATGTGGTGATTACAAGAGGATTGGTGATGGTAGAAATTGGTTTTTAACCTTGGAAACATGATTTGGAACTCATTTTAGACATGCTGTCCCATTTTGTAAAAATCTGGAAAATCAGTAAACACCAAGGAAACTTTGGCAAAATTTTTAGAAAATACTTTAAAAAACGAATCCGTAGGCGAAAGAACGGATTAAAAAGAGCTTATAACGAAGAAGTTATGATTTTTGCAAGATTATAGACGAAAAGTATTTTCTGGAAAAATAGTTGCTGTTGGACATTTTTCGTCGGTCAAAAAGAGGTTTTAAACGTAACCCGGAGGAGCCGAGCTTTCCAAAATATATTACTACATACTAAGACGAAACCGTGGATATAAAGAACAAGTAAAACGGACAAGTAACGACAAAGATATACTCGTTTGAATATCGGCTAAAACCCTTTATTAATTGACAGCTTTTAATATATTTGGCGCAAAAACTACGAAGTGCATTTTCAAGCTAAACATAATATCAAGTACCGAGCTTTATAACTAACGTAGTATTAGTTATTATGAGTATGTTTTCATCATTTCAAGGATTACAACCCGAGTTTTTCAACACTAACATGGAAACTTACGTTATATATATATAAGTATATATATTATAACTAGCCATTTATATTTTCTAATAGCAATATTTTCCAAAGTCTTGGATTATATATTTTGATAACACAAGTGTTTTTCCAAAAGAGTAGAGTGGTATAGTAAACATGTGCATGGACATTCATAACATCATTTCATGATCTAAAGTAGATCGTACATCATTCATATTAGGTTGCGGCTAGTATGCGCGCCTTGTTTTCAGCTCAGTACATGTTCATGGTACCATCATATTGGGTTACGACAGCAAATTGTTCATTGGTGTTCATTTCATTTCATCATGGTTTCATCAGTTAAGGTGAGTTTTCATAGCCCCGTTTTCAATTCAACATTTTTGATTGTTTTCAAATCCCACGGGGGGAATACATTGCATCAATTATTTCAGTACGAGCCCAAGTATTCAAACATGTACATAGCTTAAGTTACCTTGCCAAGTGCTAAGTCCCCTGTAACATCATGAACCGTTAATTTCAAGTACTAAGCGAGAGTGAGTGGATAGATCTATCGAGGGTGACGCCTCCATCCGTGGTAGTGGATACCAACAGTAAGCGGATGCATGTCATGTCTTTTACATTTGAATGTTTCGGCAGAACATTCGGGAGGGGCATAGAATTTCATCAGTCATAGCTTCGGTGTCATGAGCTTAAGGCTATTGTACAATTTTCACGAGATTTTTATCTTGCATTTTTACTTGTGGTGGCCGTACATCAGTACATTTTACAAACCTATGGAATTCACCAACATTCGTGTTGACGTTTTAGCAATGTATTTCAGGTTACTAAGGTAGCTCATGTGACATGCATTTGGACTTTCATGGAGTCGCGGAGTCGACGCGTCTCATCATTATTTCATGCACTTATGTAAACATTTGATCTAGTATGACTTGTTTTCGTAAACTTGCAACACATTTTGGGGACCTCATGTTGTAAACTCTGAATTATTTCAATGATCAAATGCAGTATTTTCCAAACGACACTTTAGGTCGTTCAATGTAACTGTAACTGTGGTGCTATGACAGACACCCCCAGGTATTCCATTCCGCTGCAAGTCAGGTAAATTGGGGGTGTGACAGATTGGCATCAGAGCTAAGGTTATAGCGAACTAGGATGTATCTTGGACCCTAGACTATAACCACATCATCATAGCATCTCATCATTTCATCATAAGTGCATAATCATGATACATGTTGTTTTATACATCCCCTGTGCGAGTTATTTATACTCATATCCGTATATGTATATCATTTTATTGACCTGGTTCACAAATGACATGTCTTCAGATACTCACCCTGACATCCTTTTATCGGATTCCGACATTGAAGATGCCTTGTCATCTTCCACTACCATTATACCATCAGTTGCACTTACACCACCATTAGTACTATTGATTTGCCATAGGAACAGAGTCTTCCTATCATTCAGCCCGTACATAGAATGCCTTTTGGTAGTGTATTCAGAATTAATCTTAATGGACTTATTAGGATGCTTATTGCAAGGAAGATAGTGTGTTTTCTTTCCATCACTAGTAGGGCATTTACTACTCGGGTACTATCACCACCATCAGTTACTTATTACACTATTGGCCTTCCCACAGTGTGTACTTTAGTTTTACCTTTTGGATGTCGCGAGGTAGCACGATAGAGGGTAGTATTTCATTCACTGGTACCATCATTGTCATTTCCTTTTCCATTCCCGCTTGCCATGAACTAGATGACATCTAGTAGATAATACCAATAACACGGACTCAACAGAAACATCCGCAGATTCTTCAGGAATGGTTCAGAACCTATATTATCTAAGATTTGATAGATGCACAACTTCAGACACCACTTCAGGACTATCTCGACCTTATGATGCCACAAACCTGATTTCACACAGAGGGACACCAGGAAGTCCCTGGACCAGACTTATATCCTCCCTCCTTTAGCGGAATTAGAAACACAAAGGAATTTCTCAAATGGTTCGAAGACATAGAAACAATATTTCAATGTGGCGACTGTCGTAAGGAAGACAAGGTTAAGTTCGCCACATGCACCTTTCAAAATCATGCCCAGGAATGGTGGACCAAACATATTAAGATGGTAGGAGTTGATACTGCCTACTCACACTCTTAGGAGAAACTTAGAAGGATGATGGGTATAACATTTTGTGTAAGAAGTGAATTACGAACAAGGGAACAGGAAACACTAAACTTTATCATGGTAGGAAATGATGTTGACAAGTACACTACTCATTTTTATGAATCAACACGACTAGGTCCTGCAATGGATGAACCGGAAAGCAAGAAACTTGAAAAGTACATTATCAAAATGGCGATCGAGGCAAAGGAACTCATAGTTCACGCCGAGACATCAGGAAACAACAGTGACAACAAGAGGAAGTGGAACAACAATCTAGGTTGCAATGCTGCTCAACTATCACCCAAATAACAAGAAGTGAATTGAGCCTTTGCTGCAGAACCGCACACAAAGAGAAGGTATATTGGAAAGTTACCTTACTACAACCTGTGTAATCAATATCACCAAGGTCATTGCAGTAAAACGTGTGGAGTGTGCAAGAAGCAGGGTTATCGGACTGAAAATTTTAGGAAACTCACAAATCAGAAAATCCCAGGGAATTGCTTCAAATGTGGAAACTTTGGGCATTTCAAGAATGACTGCCCGGAACTAAGGAACAAGGAAAACTCGGGAACTTGGAATCAAGACTGAATCGCCCAAGGAATAGCGTGAGTTGTTGAAAGAGAACCGTCAGGATGTTAGAAACATCAAGGATAACAACAATGCTTCAGCAGGAGGAGCTTTGTTCAATATATAAACCGTAGTTCGAGCCCTTTAGGGTTGTATCTTTCCTTTTGTACTTACCGTTGGTACGATGACATGACCTAGTGGTATTAAGCACTTTCCTATCCAATGTAGTATCTATCCTTTGTTACCTAGGTGATAATCATAACCATCATTTACTCCATTTTCTATCCCGATTGCTCAAACTTCAATCGTTTCACAACATTTTAGCATTGTCTCATCAGGAATTAGGTTGATTTTGTTTTTGACGAATTAGTAGACTATTACCATTCGACAAGATTCACTCACGTATCCAATACACCATTCAAGCTATTTTACTATTATATGGGGAAATTGTTTTACAGAAAAATTTCTGAAGTAAGCTATTTTATTTTCATCCTATAAATTGATTTTGCTGTCATTACACCAAGTATTTACTATTGTTACGCGAAGCAATTTTCATGTTACTTGAAACAAAACATCAGGATACCATTTTAATAACAATGCGTTGAACACCATCTAAAACTTTTGAGAAAAGTTATGATATTTTGACAAAATCCAACATCGCATCATTAGTCCTCAATTGTACATAGCCTGATCACCTATGTAAAATTCAGGAAGGATTATGCCATGAAGGAAATAATTACCTTTTCAAAGGATTGTTAATAACAATCTTCATTCGAAAGCTTTGTAAACAAAGGAACTCTTTCATAAACATCCCTTTTGCCGAACTATCCCTGGATACTTACCCTACCTGTCACTCACTTAGCCATTAAGTTGGATATTTTCCCATTGACTTCCCTAGAAGAGACTTTCCATATCAATTACATGCATGATTCCTCTATACAATAGAAGCAATGAAAGGATTACAGAACTACTAACCAGGACTAGAAACATATAGTGAGAGAATTCATAACTCAACAACAAATTCTAAGATACTGCGAGACCATCCGAATTACCATCTTTAACCTAGTTGTCCAATGTTATTATTCAAGGGTACTAGCTAGACTGAGCTACAGGATTGAACTCAATATAAATGTCCGCAGGACAACACAATAGAAATAAACCAAGCTTCTAATTGAGACTGTAGAGCATTTCATTTAAACATGGCCTTATCCATACATAAACTTTCCTGCAGTAAGTTTTCACAAAGGACAATTGTTTGAATCAAGAATATCGATGTAGATTTCACTAAGGCATTATGTCTAGAAATTTCAGATAACCTCACCTTCATACCAAGCAAGGGATCAAGCCAGAACATATCTCCTCATCTACATGGGAAAACAGAATAGACATTCATCGACACAACATCAAGTGATACCTTCGTCTTGCCAATTACAACGATGAACTATTTCAGGACTTAAGTTAGTCTAAATGCCTATGCTTGTAGTTATGCCAGATAACCACCAATAGACATTATCCAACTTCAGGAACTAAGTGTTAGACATCTATGCATTTAAGCGAACATTTCCTATTCTATCATTTTATCCTTTTCAGTGTTTTCACTTTTAAATAAAGTTGACGCGTTTACATAAATCACCTAACTTGTGGAAAAATGATTTCTGAAATTCCTATTTTGAACAAGTACGATCCTTTTTGGTCAAACTGTAGCAACACTATTGTACAATGAGAAATATACATAAACATCAAACTTTGGTAAGCAGTCTTAATCACAACATGTTTGAAAACAGTTCCTATTTCATAACTACTGGATTTTGAATCATCAAGGAAAATATTACTCAGTAAATCATTTGCTCCATTTTTCTAAATTCGTTTATTCAGAAAAAGATTTCAACCAAAACTCACAATTGCGAGACAAATATCCAGAACCAACTTCCCTACAACATCGCTTATGCATTTAGGATTTTGTGACTTGACAGTAAAGAATATTTGGAATATGTGATGAAGGAATTAGGAAGGACATCACAAATTGATCACGAACTTCAGTAGTCGAGACCAAACCCAATAGACAAAGAAGGACATATGTCTTATCATCCGTTGGAACAAAACACAAGGAATCTAATTGTTACCTATATTCTATCCCTTCAGATAACGCCAAGTTCGGCGGACCAAACGTTGTGGAATTAGTCACAAAGGTTTATTGTACCCATTTCAGTTATTTTCCTGTTAAGGAAACCGATTCACCTTGGACTTCATGTAATCATTTCAGGATTTCCTTCAGAAACCCATTTAGTTGTGAACATCACCTATCACCCTCAAACCGATGGTCAAAGCGACAGAACAATTCAAACATAGGAAAGTATGCTCAGAGCATGAGTGATTGACCTTAGAAATGGTTGGACAAATCATTTAACATAAATCAAATTCATCTACAACAATAGTTATCACACCAACAGCGAGAAACTGGCAGAAGTTAGGTTGGTACATAACACCCATCATTTGGATTGGATATCCTGAACATCAAACCATCCAGATTCAAGGGGGAGAACAAACTAAGTTAGAAGCATTGCCTTGGATTGGCATGATACAAATTGGATAACAAGAAAGGTTGAACCTTTAGCATATTGGACTATTTAAGATTCATTTTAGAATCGACCAACTAGCATACAAACTTGAGTTCTGGCAGAATTCAGCAGTATATATTACCAGTTTCATATTTAAAACATTAAGAAGCGCAGACCATTGATTGATGGGCCAAACTCAGAAAAAGCTCAACTCACTAGTTCAGTAGGCATTCATGAGATAACCAGAAATTTTCTACAAGTCAAGAATCAGTTACAAGTTCAATAAGTCGTAAACCATTAAAACTTCAAGTTCTGCAGAGTTATGCAGAAAGTTCTGCCTAGGAAAGGCATGTTATCGTTCAGAAAACTTGGAAAGTTACACCAATATACACTGGACCATTTATATTTCAGACAGGGTAGGCCTAGTGGCCGTCAGACTTGAACATTGCCAGAGAACAACAGGATTACACAAACATATTTCACGTTTTCAGATCCCCAGAAATGACTTTCAGATGAGTCACTCATGATTCCATTGGAATGGATCCAACCCAAATAACAATCTCAGACCTTGTAAGAGAACCAACAGAAATCATGGACCATGTGGTCAAACAGTTGAAACAGAGTCGAATTCCTATCGTTAGAGTTCGCTGGAATTCTCGAATATCATCACCTTTTCATCAATACATTCTCAGAGACCAACATAAACTGAACTTCGGGACGAAGTTCCTTTTAGAGGGGAAGACTGTCACAACTCACCATTTCAGGTCATTTCAGGTCATTTCCCGAACTTTGGAAAAACACTATTCATCAAACACTATTCATCAAAACACTATTCATCAGTTTACTATTCATCGTTTTCGAGGTCAATTTGATATTCTGAGAAACTTTTGGGAAATTTACTATTCATGGAACACTATTCATTGCGGGAAAAGATTTCATCATTCACGTGCATTACACATTTCATCGTAAATTTAGTTTACGGGTATTCAAATTCGCGTAACCATATTGGTTCGGGTGCGAATTCATGCATTATCAGTAATGACATTTCATACGGACTGGAGATAGTCTGCATATCATCAGTAGGTCATTTACATGTTATACCACTCTCAGGATTTTCAAATTACTATATTCAGTATATTTAACGTTTTTACGTATAAGTAATTATAGTAAACGTTAACACTCGGTTTATACACGACGAATATATCTAAATATTCCCACGATGGTCCCGACATATTTTTATATCCATTTTAACATCATAAAAGTTATAACATTCAGTTACCCAGTATTTTGGAAATTTATTTTATTTTTAACGTACGCGTATGAATATAACGTCGGTTTTCGTTAAAACTAAACATTAATCACCCGATCACTCAGTAAATGTACCCAACATATTTTTAATATGTTTTTAACATTATTTTAACTTTATTTCATCCCGGTAAACTTCGTGAACATTTATTTCTAATAAAACCGATACCCGATCGTAACTAAAAACGCTAACTAGTGCAAATTTCTTACAAGGTTTCTAATTAACTACCAAGTACCCTAACCCCCCCCCCCCCCTTCACCCCATGAAAAACCGGCCATGTGCCCTTTCTTTTAACCCTTGGCATTAATTTTCCTAAGTATAATACTAATAAACATAAAAACCTTAACTTTACTAATTACCTAAAATCATAAACTACTTTTGGATCAAATTTTCAAGATCATTTCTCTCTTGCTCTCCTCCATACCCACGGCATCAACAAGGTACCAAGGATCTCCATGATCAACTAATTATTTTTCATAACTTAAAGCTACAATCTTACTCCTTTTATGATTCTAGTTAAGATACAAGCAACAAAAACACAAGAACAACAAGTTTAATCATCCAATAATCACCTCATTTTATCAAGTAAGTTTTCATCTTTATTTTTTCATGAATCATCCTATTTTTACATGTATTACATAAGAATCATGCTAAAAACCATGTATAAGTAGCTATACTACACTTTATTTTGGCTAAAAAGTAACATACAAACCCTAACTTTCTTGTTATGAATCCCCTAGCTCTAATAACTTGGTTAGGAGTCCATGGCACCCTAAGAAGGTGTATGGTAAGATTAGATTAGTCATGTGGTGATTACAAGAGGATTGGTGATGGTAGAAATTGGTTTTTAACCTTGGAAACATGATTTGGAACTCATTTTAGACATGCTGTCCCATTTTGTAAAAATCTGGAAAATCAGTAAACACCAAGGAAACTTTGGCAAAATTTTTAGAAAATACTTTCAAAAACGAATCCGTAGGCGAAAGAACGGATTAAAAAGAGCTTATAACGAAGAAGTTATGATTTTTGCAAGATTATAGACGAAAAGTATTTTCTGGAAAAATAGTTGCTGTTGGACATTTTTCGTCGGTCAAAAAGAGGTTTTAAACGTAACCCGGAGGAGCCGAGCTTTCCAAAATATATTACTACATACTAAGACGAAACCGTGGATATAAAGAACAAGTAAAACGGACAAGTAACGACAAAGATATACTCGTTTGAATATCGGCTAAAACCCTTTATTAATTGACAGCTTTTAATATATTTGGCGCAAAAACTACGAAGTGCATTTTCAAGCTAAACATAATATCAAGTACCGAGCTTTATAACTAACGTAGTATTAGTTATTATGAGTATGTTTTCATCATTTCAAGGATTACAACCCGAGTTTTTCAACACTAACATGGAAACTTACGTTATATATATATAAGTATATATATTATAACTAGCCATTTATATTTTCTAATAGCAATATTTTCCAAAGTCTTGGATTATATATTTTGATAACACAAGTGTTTTTCCAAAAGAGTAGAGTGGTATAGTAAACATGTGCATGGACATTCATAACATCATTTCATGATCTAAAGTAGATCGTACATCATTCATATTAGGTTGCGGCTAGTATGCGCGCCTTGTTTTCAGCTCAGTACATGTTCATGGTACCATCATATTGGGTTACGACAGCAAATTGTTCATTGGTGTTCATTTCATTTCATCATGGTTTCATCAGTTAAGGTGAGTTTTCATAGCCCCGTTTTCAATTCAACATTTTTGATTGTTTTCAAATCCCACGGGGGAAATACATTGCATCAATTATTTCAGTACGAGCCCAAGTATTCAAACATGTACATAGCTTAAGTTACCTTGCCAAGTGCTAAGTCCCCTGTAACATCATGAACCGTTAATTTCAAGTACTAAGCGAGAGTGAGTGGATAGATCTATCGAGGGTGACGCCTCCATCCGTGGTAGTGGATACCAACAGTAAGCGGATGCATGTCATGTCTTTTACATTTGAATGTTTCGGCAGAACATTCGGGAGGGGCATAGAATTTCATCAGTCATAGCTTCGGTGTCATGAGCTTAAGGCTATTGTACAATTTTCACGAGATTTTTATCTTGCATTTTTACTTGTGGTGGCCGTACATCAGTACATTTTACAAACCTATGGAATTCACCAACATTCGTGTTGACGTTTTAGCAATGTATTTCAGGTTACTAAGGTAGCTCATGTGACATGCATTTGGACTTTCATGGAGTCGCGGAGTCGACGCGTCTCATCATTATTTCATGCACTTATGTAAACATTTGATCTAGTATGACTTGTTTTCGTAAACTTGCAACACATTTTGGGGACCTCATGTTGTAAACTCTGAATTATTTCAATGATCAAATGCAGTATTTTCCAAACGACACTTTAGGTCGTTCAATGTAACTGTAACTGTGGTGCTATGACAGACACCCCCAGGTATTCCATTCCGCTGCAAGTCAGGTAAATTGGGGGTGTGACAGGGGAAGAACTTTTTAAGGTTTCTGAATTAGTTATTGAATGAATTATTATCTTTATAAGGCTTATCGGATAATTACTAAATTCATAATAGGATAATTATCAATAATCAATAAAGATATAATTACCTAATTTGAAAAGATATATATCTTTTCAACAAGTCATCCACCAAAAGCCCAAGCCTGGCGTGGGACCCAGAAAGTGTGCAAGCCCATTGTTAAGCTTTTTGGCTCATTCTCTTATATCTTTAATTAATCCAATTAATTAAACTCAACTCTCTTTCGTTGTATATAATTACAACAAATATATAAAACTACAATCTCGAACTATTATGTGCAACACTAATGGTATCATATATTAATAGCCATATTTAATTCCCGTTATATCATGTACATATTCCTACATAAAATAATAGACTGGTATTTGGAAATTAGGCCAACCTATATAGCTATGTTGGTCCTAAATTAGGCCAAATGGTTGGGCCAAAAGTAGTCCAGTGTTGGGTTTAGGCGGGACGAATAAGAGTGGTATTGGGACGTACCACAGTTGATGTCACATAAGCATTTAAGCCAACATTTAGTGTACTATCATGTGTGAATTTTTACTTATCCTTATATCTACAGGTGCATTTGTGATAGTGGCACATAATTGAAGACTTAGTTGATTATTTGGCCTTTTTGGCTAGTTGAAGATGATATAGGTCCACTATGGTTCCCACTAGTATTATTACCATTAGATGCCAATAAGATAGTTGGGGATGAGGGTGATGAGTCAATTCGGGTTTTATTCGTGTATCAATCATCCTATAATTCACTTTCTTCCAACAATAACATATTTTTAGCGATGGAAAAATTAGAAATGAGGTGGGCGTGACGAATGATCATAGCAATTTCCTTATAATGATTATCTAAACCATTTAGGGCATAAATGACAAGATTTTTGTCCCTAACCGTACCACCCAAAATTTTCAAACGATCCGCCATTAGATTGAATTTCAGAAAAATGGTCATTGATGACCTAGTTGGACTAACCAAAGTTGATTGTCAATGTTGATGGCTCTAACATCCTTTTTATCATTAAAGAGATCTTTTAAATGATCCCATAGGTCTTTAGCATTACCCATCGTAGACGCGACTTGATCTTGAAGAGACTCTGAACACGTACCTAGGATCCATATCAGATGAGATTGTCGATCCTATTCCAACCCGGATCAATAGTATATGTGATTGATGGCGCATACTAATGAGCTTTTTGAGGCCAAGGCTTTAATGATGGATATTGAAAAACGAACTCAATATCCACACATACTTTGGCAATACAAGTACTAAAGAAAATATGACATAATTAACTTGATCATACATGGAATGTCTACCTCCTCGTCCAAAGTCCATCTTTATTTGGTCATAACTCTTGTATGCATCAATGAAGAATCCCACCCCGTTAGCGACCACCTACCATAATAGGACAATAATCATTTAGACCCGCTTTTTTGTCCTTCTTATAGTCCACACACAATTTTAAAGTGACGGTGGATCAGCTATATGTAGGTAGTAATATAATTCACCCAAGGCTTTTGATCTAGTGGTATATGAGTTACCCACCAATCTAGAGATTGTGGGCTCAAGCCTCGCTAGAGGCATTTGTGAGATATATTGCGGGATAGGTGTGGAAAAAATTGCCGTCTAAGAAAAAGTAATATAATTCACCCCTCGCAATATACCAACTTGGTGACTTAATTCTTTAGTCTTCACTAATGAACCCTCTTCGTGTTATGTGTTTCTTCTTTTGGGCATACGGGCTCAAATCCATGATGTACGCACAACGTGTGTGGTTGTGATTAAAATAAAATACTCCTTGATAATAATAAAATAAAATAAAAAGTCTTCTTGGGAACCCTAGTGATGTCTGGTGGAGTCTTCGCGTATATGTCTAAATTTTCTTTTAACAGCATGTGAAGTTGTATTTTTAGTTTCTCACTTTTTTGTGAAAAGTGCCGTCTAATAATAACTAGTTGATCATGGATGTGCTGTTTGGAATTCGTATATAATCCATTTGGTGTTTGTATCTCAAAAGTTGATGGAGCTTCTTATTCAGAGTTGTGAGCTGGAATTTTGTTACTTGTACAGAAGTGTGTTCAAAGTTGCCCTCTAATTTGGATGTACCCTATGCAGTATGCACTAATAGATTATGATGATACTATGTAAACTAATGTTACGAAGATTTTGAAAACAAAGTATTTTAAATATAAAAAGTACATATCTTTATGATGCAAACCACAAGGACGAACGTTTGCCACTTAAAGACGGACGGTGCATTTTTTTCGGTCAAAGGACGAACGGTGCAGTCAACGCAAACCACAAGGACGAACGGTGTAATTTACTTTTTTTTCTTTTTTCTTTTTTTTTTTTTTTTTTTTACTTTATGGGAAGAATAGTTGGTTTAAATCCCTAAAGTAAGATTTATAGTATCATGCCACTTTGTCATACAAAAAAAAAAAAAAAAAAAAAAAAAAAAAAAAAAAAAAAAAAAAGTTGAGAGAGAGTGAGAGACCAACCCGTAAGTCGTTGTTTGAGACAATCAGAGTTGTTGGACATTTAACATATAAAAAAATAATAATAATAATATAACACACTTTCTATTATTTGGTCTAAATCCTTAAACTAAGATTTATAACATCCTCCCAAATAAGTGAATTATACAAACGTGGACCCTATATGCCTTTTTGTCTAGAGGAGGAAAAAAAATTGTTATTCCAGACAATCAGAATTGTTGGACATATAACATTATAAAAAAATAAGAAAATAAAAATAAAAAAATCGATTAGAATAACATAACAAACTAAACAATATACTCAACACCCTCTTTAATTAATTACTAAAACTTACAATGTTTAGTTTAAAAAAGCATAACCTATATTTATAGACTTGGGAATGTGGAACACACACCATCCGTAAACCTTTACCTATTGAGCTTAGAAGACACCTCCTAACCGCTGAGTCACTTGCCAAAAGTTTATGGTTGAATCGATATCAAACTTGAGCTTAAGTTGCAACTAATTTATTAATCGAGCACGAGCTTTAAATACAAAGCTTGAAAAACGACACTTGGATATTTTAAGTATTAAATATATATAAAATGTTATGCATTTGTATTACAGACGAGCTTATTAACGAGCTCAATAACAAGCCTATTAACAAGCTCTAAAAAGATATATTACGAGCCGAGTTCGAGGCAAGCTTTAATTTTTCATTACCAAATAATATAAACAAGTCGAGCTCGAGCTGAACCCAAACTTATAAAACATACCACAAGTTGAACTCGAGCTTAAAAATAAAGCTCAAACCGAGTCGAGCTCGAACTAAACTTTATAAAACTTAAACAAGCCAAACTCAAACTCTAACAAGCTCGTGCTCGGCTCCTTTTCACCCTAGACCCGTTAATTCCTTGGACATGACTTATATCCCTAAGTTACATTCCTAGTCTTTGTTTAACCAAGTTACACATCAATACCTTATGGTATAAAGTACATAGTATTACATAATAAATAAATTAAGGGGAAATTGCATATATATCTCTACAAAAACTCAAAATTGCATATATATATCCAGTTTAAACTTTTAATTACATATATATCTTTTCAAATGATGCAAAATTGCATATAAATATATATATATATATATATATATATATATATATATATATATATATATATATATATATATATATATATATATATATATATATATAGGGGGACTTTCTTACGAGAACCATTTAATCTGCGAGAACTGAGAGAACCACAAAAAACATGCATGCACGCCTTTTAAAATAAAATAAAAATACATGCAAATCATCAATAATCGTAAGCATCCACCTATGTTCTTCAATATCATTATGAACTCATCCTCTTTTTTCACAAAAACCTTACCTACGGCCGCAATATTGTCGTTGCACGTCTTATAAGAAGATACATGCACACCTTCAAAGAAAAATTTTGTATTTTCAATTTCTTATCAAATTCTTTAGAACAACTATGTTTTTTTAAAAACACATGTGTTGTTTTTAAAACATATGTGCAAAAATACAATTATTGAAGGCGTGCATGTATGTTTTTGGTGGTTCTCTCAGTTCTTGCAGTTAAAATGGTTCTCGTTTGAAAGTTACACTATATATATATATATATATATATATATATATATATATATATATATATATATATATATATATATATATATATATATATATATATATATATATCCAATCTAAACTTAAAATTAAATACATATCCTTCGTAAACTTTAACTATGTCATATATATCCAAATAACTATTTAATTTAATTTACAACTCTAGAATCATAACAATTATAATTATAAAAATATATTTCTTAAAAACATTTTTTCTTGATATACAAACTTGTTGGCAGTAGTATATACGTTTTCTTTGCAAACATATTTTATCTATGATGTATAATATATAACCATGATATATTTGATAATTTAATTCATTTATTTGTATTAGATATGAGATAAGATGAATTTTTTCGTGAGGTTACACATTTTCTTGATATATTGTTTTTGGTCATTATTTTAAACCTCAGGACATCGTACCCTTATAACAAATATGTTTGTCGCAATTTTAAAATTATAATTATCATAATCTAGAGTTTTTAAAGTTAAATTAAATGATTTTTTTATATATATACATGATATATTAGAGGTTTAGAGAGATATATATGCAATTACAAAGGCTTAGAAAAGATATATATGCAATTATTAAATTAAGTTGGATGTATATGCAACTTTTTAGCCTTTGAAATGATATATATGCAATTAAAAGTTTATGTTGGATATATTTGTAATTTTGAACTTTTGCATGGATATACATGTAATTCTACCATAAATTAATAATATACGGAGTAATATATACATGCGATTATGCTGCTAGTCTATTTAATTTTAGATAGGCCAATTCTTAGTTAAACATAGACAAAAATACACCGTTAGTCCCTGAACTTTCTTAAAAACATCGTCTGGGCCCCAAACTTGGGAAAATCATAGCCGTGAATCCAAAACCAAACTTTTTGAGGCCGATTGCGTCCCTTGACCCGTTTGGCCTCGGTCAACACACGTTTTGTGTTATATTTTGAGGGGCACAATAGACCTCTCATGTTTTAACTACACCTCTACATCGTAGTTAAGCCAACAGTTAACGTTAGGGACGAATCATGAACTTGACTTTGCAACTTGACAGTATCTTCCCTGATACGCTAATTAATTTTGGTTGCGAACCAATAAACCCACCCACCAAACCCCTATACGGCTATACCCACCATAATTACACCATTAAGAAAAACCAAATCCAAACTCAAAAAACCTCATTTACTGAAAATCAAAAACAAAATCCAAACTCTCATTTTCGAGAACTTACTAAACCAAATCAAATTCCAACAATACCATGTCTTTTGGACGTAATGTTATCACTACCATGCCGGATTATATTAGCAACATGCCAGATTATATTAACGTGATCACTAATATTATGAATCGTTTGCCACTAAAAGATGCAGTGAGGACCGATAGTTTAGCGAAAATTTGACGGTTTAAGTGGACGTTGCTCATCAATGTCACAGTTGATGAGGATTTCTTTTATTTTTTGACAAATAAGTTTGATAGGAGGCATGTTACTAGACTGGTACTTCAGCTCAAAGGTCCTGTAAGAAGGTTTGGGACCATCCCATGACAATCACAACTTACAATATCTTTCAGCTGAGAAGTCTTCCCAAACTTGAGTCCCTTACATTGGATTTTCATGGTCCTTTTTGTAAAATAAACTTGGTTACAATCATTCATTTTTTTTTGTGTATGTTGACTTGTGAAAGTCAAAATGGCCAAATCCAAATAAACCAAAAATGCTAAAATTGTTAAATCAGATATTGGACAAAGCCTATCAGAGATAATCTTCTCTTTGTTGTTAGTTATTAGATAGTCTAGCAAGTATTGTTTTTTATTTGCACTTGTTGATATTAATAGTTGTATCAGATATAGTAGTTTATCTTATCATGTACACTTTGGAAGTAACATATAAGATTCACCTTTTGCAACAAAAAATAAATAAATAAATAATCGAAACTCATTGTAATTAAATTTGTTGCATTATTGTATAAAACTGCATAAACATAAAGTGATAATACATGAACAAAGTATCTAACAGTTCAACTTAGGGGATGATTTTGGATCATATGCCAGATGTAAAGTGTCGTAGTCGATTCTTTCCAAGTTCTCCTCGAGGTCCACTTGTAAATTGTCATACTTGAGGTCCGCTTGTTGAAGATCTTCGTATTTTCTTCTTGTTTGACTAAGTTTACGCCTGTAGGTTGTATTCCTTGGTCTTTCTTTCATGCAGCGTTGTTCATTTGCTTCCCACTGCTTCCTTTTCTTTAACGTCGCCTTAGATTTTGCTTCAAAATACCAAGCTATGGGATCTGCATCTTCTTCCTTTTTATATTTCCTTTGCTTCCTGTCGACCTCATGATTTCTTGATCTCTTTGTTGATGGAACAACATTGTTAGCAAAAGATGCTTGAGATGATTCTGCCATTTCAAATTAATATGTTTTTGTACTTTTTTTGGATGCTAAAGTGCTAAACTCATGAATAAGAAAGGATTAATATAGTGTGTGCCAAATGAATAGTTGGAAGGGTGATTGTTTCAATTTTCAAAAAAAAAAACATTCTTGTCCACATATTTAATAAACATAGTTAATGTTAATACACAATTAATAAACATATCATACACATAGTTAAACACGCATTAATGTTAATACAACCATATCATAGACAGCTTCAAATGGCAATTCCAAACATTCTGCATCAGCTGTTAACCACAATGCCAAACACTCCGTACAACAGGTTCCTAAGAAATGTGCATGCTCAAGACAACAAAGATCTCCACACAAGACGATGGCCATGATGTCTAGAAGTCTCTATAAATGTTCACATATGTACTGTATATACTCTAGCAGCTTGTAAAGTAGATAGATTAGTTACTTTTACTTTCCCGCCATTTTGTAGTTTTTAAAAAAGACCGTTGTTATCCAAGAAACCAAACACCCTTTTAACATCAGGGGAAACACATATAGTAATTCCTCTTTCCCCATAAACCCTCAGCATTCTTTTCACCACTTGCCCTTATGCAATTTTTTGATTGTTGACTTCCTTAAATTAAACATTCACAAGCAACCATAAACAATTAATTAAACATCAAATTTTTCATTGATATGTTTTAAAAGCTACAACCATTCATAAGACTTCCTTAAATTAACAATCACAAGCAACCATAAACAATTAATTAAACATCAAAATTTTCATTGGTATGTTTTAAAAGCTACAACCATACATCTAATTATCCAACCTAACTACTAAAAACATAAAAACACCATCATCATAAACTGCTACACTCCATTTCACACCAACTTGTTAGAACCAGAGCTCTCTTCCCTGCTTTCCATCCTTTCCTTCCTTACGTTGAGTCGTTGAAACATAATTTCAGGATCATTAATCCTATTTTCCAGATCATAAACATCTTCAAACCCATTACCATATCCACTTGTTGTTCCCCCTCGTTTTGATGCACCACCACATTTCGTTGCTCCACTACATTTTGCTGCTGCTGCTCCACAGTTTGTTGCACCACCTCACTTTGAGCCTCCTCCGCATCTTCTTGATCATCCTCCTCCTCTTCATCTTCTTCCTCCTCCTCCGCCTCATTCAGTCCCAAAACCTCATCCCATTAAAAGTCTTTCGTACGCAACCAGTTCAAAATGCTTGTCCTCATCCACATATCTAGCTGCCTATACGACCCATATTCTGCAATGGATTCATCCCCGAAAGCATCAAACACTGCGTCAAATAGCAAATAGTTGTTTAACACAAACTCGTACCCTTCTGGATCATTTCGAAAGTTACCATTTGCTGCCATTGTTAGAAGTTTTCTTTGAAAGGGATATATGTGTTTTTGTGTGTTCTTTGGTATACACTCGAGAGGTATAAATAGGCTGGAGAGGTAGATAAATGGTACTCAAGACTTTAGGGGGTAAAAGGGACCAAACGCGCCAAAAGTAATCCACTGTTTTAACTAATGTACTAAGGTATAATCATAAACGTGAATGGACTATTATACCCTTGAATATATAACTAAAAATGTGCGTTGACCGAGACTAAACGAGTGAAGGGACGCAATCGGCCTCAAAAACCCATGTTTTGGACGCATGGCGATGTTTTTCAAAAGTTTGGGGCCCTGACGTCTGACGATGCTTTCTGAAAAGTTTAAGGACCAACGGTGTATTTTTGTCTTAAACATATGAATTGAGTTTACAAAACCTTGTTTTCTCATAATGTAAAATATTTGATTTTAGATAGAAATTGGAGTCAACCTAAAAGTAGTGTTTTCCGTCTTCATCCCATTCAAAATCCAACCCAATTTGGGCGCCAAACCGTGCACACAAATGTTTGATAAAAGTTTTTTTTCATGATTTTATTTAAAATCACCAAAGCATGAAGAAATCCAAGCGAACAAAACCATCAAACATCGAAAACGGGGTTGATCAGATCAGTGACTTACCCGATCCTATTCTACACTTGATTCTTTCAGCCCTTCGTTCAACCGAAGAAGCCGTTCGAACGAGTGTTTTATCGACACGATGGAAGTATCTATGGACTTCAATTCCATCTCTAGATATAGACATTTATCGCGGATCAGCGTTAAAAACGAATGAATTCAAAGAGTTTGTGTATTGGGTTTTAGCTAACAGAATACAAGATTTAGACAGTTTTCATTTACGTTGTTCGAATCATTGTAATATGCCGACTATAGGGCGGTGGATTCATCTTGTTGTTATGCGAAAAATTAAACTTAACTTGACCTTTTGTGTTAGGGACATTGATAAGACTGTCTTGTTGCCACGTTGTTTAGTAGATTGTGATTCATTGAAGGTATTGAACTTGTGTTTGAATTATAGTTATTTAAGTTCATCTAGTTTCACAGGGTCTCGAACACTTAAGGTTCTTAAGTTGGACAGAGTTGGGTTATTTGACCATAAAAAATTAGAAAAGTTTCTCGTAAACTGTCCATTGCTCGAGGAGTTGAGTTTGATAGACTGCTTAACATACAAGCTTGATTATCTATCACTTTCATTTCCTAATCTTAAGACTTTGAGAATTAATAACTGGGGTTTGCCTGATCAAGAGGGATTTTGTAAGGGGCTAATAGTTGTATGCCCAAAACTTGTGTATTTGGAGTATGGAGGTTATATGGCTAAAGAATTCTCGTTTGACGTAGAATCCTTGACGAAAGCTGCAATTGAACTTGGATATAATGAGTATAAAGATGCAATCGCCATATGTCAGCTTTTTAATCAAGTTTCTCATGTGGAATATTTGTCAGTTACCTATGGTTTCGTTCAGGTAGATGCTTACTCTTACACTTCACTGTTCATCATGTATGCCATCTATGTGATTTGATCTTTGAAATTACTTGAAAGTTGTTGCTTTCATAATCAATTATTATTATGATCGTTCTATAATACTTGAACATTCGTTCAGGACTGTGTTGAGAATTAGAATAAGCCTACCAACATATTTACGCTTTAAGTTATGTTATGCTTACTAATTATTGGTTTCACCATGATGATATTCTAAAACTTTGTTTGCTGCTATTGACATAGTCAATTTCATCCGCATGTGAACTTCGTCCGGAAGAACTTTTACCTGAATCTTTTTCCTAATTTGAAGACATTGGAACTAACAATTAATTGCTACTTAGTGAAAGTACTCATCCCCATTATCAGATGTTCTCCGAATCTCGAGTCTCTCCGTTTGACGTTTTATAAGGTGGTCTTCCTCATCTCAGATTGTAATTTATTTTCTATACCATATTCTTAAAGCTTCATGGATCACGATTTTAGTATTTATTTTTTGAAAGGCACTTATGATAAGTAGGATACACAGATCTATGTGTGTATAAAAGAAACTTGCACAACATATTAGATAGGCTAAAGATGCTAATTGCTTGGGCTATTCTCAAGTGAAAGTTAGTTAATGGATTTAAGTAAAAGCGAGTAAAATTTATAAATGTGCCAAAAGCCCAACAGCCCTGGTCTGGTTGGCTTAATAACACCTTTTAGAAATTTTTGTCAGGTTGTATACATTTGAGTATCTATGGCTACAACTGTTTGGCTAGAGGTGGATACATTGACTTGTTGGGTTATCTATTGTGTGTAACGGGTAGATTTTGTCAAAGGTTAAAATATAGATTAAATGAAGACTGGTCAATTGGGTTGAACATGTTGAGAATCGCAAAAATGTATTCGCGTGCTTAATCTATACTAAATCAATATTAGTCAATTATTTATAGCATTATTGGAATAATCTAATTATTTTAATCATATTTGAGTAAATACTTATTTGTTATAACTTATAAATGCAGACTGAACTTCTTTGTTTTAACCAGCCCTGTCTCTTCCCATAGAAAATAATTATCCGTTTGACCCACTCGTATTGCCACCATCTTGACCCTTGTGCATAACATACATGGATTGTATCAAAGAATCATCTTTTTGGTGAAAAGTTTGTGAACTTGTGACCCTTAATCCTCTGCAAGCTTCAACCACTTCATTAAGCTTAACTGGACCAATATAATTAGACTTTGCAAAAATTTATACATCAGTTAAGCATTTAGATGAAGTTGAAACAACTTGTCATTTTGTTTGATGATCTAGGATATTGCACCAGTAGAAGCGTTCCTTGTGCAGTTAGATGAAGTTGAAACAAGGACAATCTTGACCCGTCACCTGAAAAAGGTTGAGTTTCATGAATTCAATGGAGAAAAGGAGACCCTAGCTATAGCCCGATTCTTACTTGAGCATGGAACTGCATTGGAGGAACTGGTTTTCAGTTGGAGTAACAAACACAAATACCGCAAGCAGTCAATGAGGGCTATAAATGAAGCGTCGAAATTCTACAAGGCCTCTTTAACTGTCAAAGTGATTACTCTTCTAAGGGGCCAGTGATACAAGCTTTTTTTAAACGGCAAGTAATATGCATTCATGTTTAAGGTAACTGGTTTTCTTGGTCTGTTTTAGGTGTTTTTTTGGATCTGGATTTTGCAATGCTTGACATCATGTTTCCTTAATTTTCTTTAATACTTTGTTTATCTAGAAAATAAGTGTTTGGTTGGCCTGTTTTGTGTATATTATCTTCGTATACTGCGAGGATTGTGATTTTCTACAATATGCTCTTGAATTGGCAAAGTGGTGAGTGTGTAATGGGTCAAAATCTCATGTCAAGAAACCTTTTGGTCCAGGTCTCATATGGTTGACCCGCATCTTAAATTACCCATTTTGACCCATAACACGTTATTTCCGTCTAATGTTTTCACATCTAGATTCGTCATGAATTTTTCACAAAGCTAAGCTTTCTCCTTACCATTCGTTTACCAAACCTTGTCAGCATCTCAATGTATGCTCTAGGCCTATGGAGTTATTGAGTTTTACTTCAATACAAGCTTATGTAAAATTAAAGCATAACTTTTTTGAAACTTATTCGGTAGCATCTGTAATCAGAGGTTGATTTGGATTAAAAGGTGTAATATTAACTATTCTTAAATCTTGATTTGAATTGTCGATGTTTACATTGAAAATCTGGTGGCCTCTTAAACTGATATGGGTGCTTGTAGCAGTAGTTTCTGTTCTCGGTGCTTGGTAGTATCTAACTTCTCACTAGTTTTCTTCAACGAGTTATGTTTGCCACTAAAACGAACATAACCTATAATGACAAGAGGAAACAGCTGGCACGTCATAGTTACGGTATGAAGATTTTAAAAGAGAAAATAAGTCGTGAAATTTACGAAGAAAAAAAAACTTTAGTTTTTAGAATGTAGCACTGCTTTTTTTTTTGGGATAGATTGAATCATAAATAACATTGGCATGATCCTGGTCACAATCAAATCAGTTATTACAAAATCTGGAATTACATACAAATGACTTTCAAAATACAACAATTGATTTCATAAGTAATTCACAACGCAAACCCACTTTATGCATTTAATGTGAAATTGAAATTGGCACATGTAGTTTGTCGAAACAAAAGCGATGAGCTGAATCCCAGTCTTGATCTTGCGAGATCAAACTGCAGTAGATTATCCTCAATCTGATGTCCACCAATAACGATAGAAGTCATCACATCAACTCCTCCATCCACAACCCCGAGACACAAAACATCATCCCTCACCCGCACCATCGAATTTGCACCAAAGATCCTCCAGAAAACCGCACTGTTTTGAAGAACTAAATCGATCTGAGGCACAGCAGGACCAACTCTTGTACTGCCGAGGCTTGTGGAGTTAAAACAAAGTCCAAAAGGCGCTATGGGTGCCACTCTAGGGACTGCTGATAGAGACTCTCTAAATGCTTTGAGAATCGCTTTGTAGATTGAAGTATGCAAGACTGTGTATGGATTCACAGTGCTAATCTTTGTGCCACCAAACCCTTCACGGTTAATGGTCAACAACGTCTTGTTTATGGGGACATCCTTTTCATTAATCTTGATTGATTTTACACCAATGAAATATTCAGTTGAAGCATCACCTTCAGTGTAGGCTGAAGCGGTGCTAACGGGGTTTATAAATAACGGTGTATAAATAAGATTACTCGAGGCTTCAGTGTTTAGCAAGAATCTATAAGGACCTGGCCCGAAGAATACGACACCAGGAGAGTTTGTAGATCCACTCAAACATATAGCAAATATCCTAGGAAAGCTAAAAGCAGCAGAGAACTGAGAAGGCATGGATATTTTAGTTCTTCCAAGCCCTGCCATGCCCGCAACACCTCTAGCAAGCCCATCTAACGCCGAGCCACAAACATACAAGAACTGTGGAACTGAGACAACACGACCAGGGTTCGTGCCATCAGTTGATTGAATTGTAACAACATCTGAACCAAGATCACCAATAGTTGCCACACGGGTAACACTATTATCCGGCATTAGCGCACAAGTATTATTATTGCACCCTGGCTTAGGTGTTCCAGGACACTCGGTGACACAAGACGTGGACTTAGCCAACGAGCATTGGGCAGAGCGACAACGGGCTGGACGGTATGTGGAGGACACATAGTCAGTGTAGCAGTTAACCCACATAAACTGACCACCAAGGTCAAGAGTTAGGCTCACAGGCACGAGAGGGGTTCGTTGGTGGATACTCGCAACATATTGTAGAGTCGATGAGTCTTTAGTGACTGGAAGGAGTAATGCTTTGGGTCTAAAACTGGTTTGAGCTTCACAAGAATATATGACTAGATAACACAAGAAAACAATGTAATGAATAGATGCCATTTAAATGTTAATGCATTTTGATGTTTTAGTTTGGACCATTTTATAGGGTGTTTAGTCAACTAGTTTATAAAAATGAACCGTACAAGCTTTCCTTACCCAAAAATATGATAAATTTAATATTGGGATTCGAATATTAGCTGTTAAATTGTGGATTTGCCCGAGATCTTATTATAAAATGTATGACCGACAAGAATAAGTCAATTGAGCTATTTAAAAACATCGTGCTGACTGAAAGATAAGCACAAAATGGTCTGACTTTGACTTTTCAACGTTATGGGTTCATAGTTTACAGAAATAAAGGAGCAAGAAACTGCGGAAAAGCTAGTGGTTTTCAGAATTTGTTTGATAGTCGTGGTCACGACCAGGGGTGAGCGCGGTTTCGGAACCGACACGGAACTGCAAGAACCGAGAACCGAAATTCTCATAATTTAGGAACCGAAAACCGGATCGCAGAACATGTTTCGGTTCCGGTTCGGTTCTCGGTTCCGGTTTGGGTATTTCGGTTCTACCCGATTGGAATCGCAATTTTTTAAAAACCGCCTAAAATTCAATATTTTATATGTGTTTGAACTAAGAGTAAACTACACTGTTCGTCTTTGTGGTTTGCGTTGACCGACGAGTTTCGTCCTTTGACCAAAAAAATGCACCATCCGTCCTTAAATGCGAAACTTTATGTATCGTTAGTCCTTCACTCTAACGGGCCACACTAACTCTCGTTATCCTCCCACATGTAAGGGTATTCTAGTCTTTTCTCACCCACACCAAGGACGAACGTTGTAGTTTTACTCTTCTTTTAATTTGTATGCCTTCCACATGTGAGTCCTCACACTACCAACCATCTACCTCATCACACTTAACATTATTTTCTTCCTTTTAAAAAAGTGAAATCAATCAGCACCAGCAACAATCTCTAAATTGAAAACAAAATTATATTCAGTGATTTTAAAAAAGTGAAATCAATCGTATGTATGTGTAGTAATATTATGAAATTTTATAAAGGTATAATGAAATTTATTTTTTGTTTGTTTAAGTCCTCTTATTGTTTTTTGATTGAATATTTCGCTTACTGATGCCAGCTAAAACACAACTAATCCAAAGATGTCATTCTCTTCTACAAACACATCATGATAAAGACTGTGGTTGTTTGTCTCATGTGGTTGAAACCACCATCTATTTCTTTTGAAGACCGCCGTTCACAGCTGCACCTACAATCCATCACACTTATTTCAAAACTTTTTTAATCTTTTTGTTTTGCCGGCGATTAATAGCCGCTCAGATCCGGTAATTTTTTCCGGCGAATTCCGGCCATATATCCGGACAAACGACGCCGCTATTTGATTCATTGCTTCAACAGTCTCCGTAGCTTATATATACCCGAAATAATCAAACACATAAATCATTGCAAAAAACTTGTTGATACATTATGCTCTCTAATGGGTCCACCTTATTAGCAATTTCGAAACCATATTATATTTTCCTGTCATGGAGGTTTACAGTGGTAATGGCCAGTTGATAAGTGACGAGATGATGATGGTACTAGTAACATGGGTTTGGTGGCTGTGACGAGATGGCCATGAGTTGTGGCGACAAGATGATGATGGTGTGGTGGCGGTGGTTGTGGTTGTGGTATGAAAATGGGTTTTGGTGCTTTTTAGATGTAAAATGAGATGGATGTTGATTTTGTGGGTTTGTAATAAAGTTGGAATAGTTATATATAAGTGGCAGTTAATTTTTACTAGTGAAGATGGAAGATCATGGATTATTATTTGTGGTTTGGAATTTGTGTTTAAGTTTATGAAGATGAGGTGTTGGTGTTTATATATAACTATAACGAGACAATAAGATAGGTGTTGATTTTGTGGTTTTTGTTGGTTGAGTGAAAATATTTACAGTGATTGGCAATGGCAGTGATAGTGGTGAAGATAAAAGAGAAATGTTTTGATGGGTGCTGATGAGATGAAGAAGTGTAAATGCTTGCTGGTGGGATCTAGGTGAGAAAAGACTAAAATACCCTCGATTGGACCTCATCAAACGAGCGTTAGTTATGCCAGTTAGAGTGAGGGACAAACGACACATAACGTTTCGCAATTAAGGATGGACGGTGCAATTTTTTTGGTCAAAGGACGAAACTTGTCGGTCAACACATACCACAAGGACGAATGGAGTAGTTTACTCTTGAACTAATTTAAGTCAAAATCACAAAGAACATTGAACGATTAAAGTATATAGCATACTATTCAAGCTATGTCTTTTATAAAATGATGTTAAACAAAAATAGACACGTTTTCAAAACGAAGTAGCAGACTTACATTCTTGTGATAGAGCACTCTGTTGATATGAGAATTATTTTTCACATATTATTATTGAAGTGATATACATGAGCTGGCTAATCAAAGTTAAGTTGCTCGTTAAAAATAACAATGTTCTATACATACATAGTTACATGCTTGTTATATAACGAATGAAGTTTGTATTTTTCTAAACATTCCAGTGCGAAGGCATAAATTTCATTCAACATGTGAATTAATATAACTCTCGCAGTAAAGGACAAGTATTAACTAGTACGAATACATAAATATATAATCGTTAACTTAAAAAACTAAACGTTCCATAAAAATTCTATATATTTGAAAACTCGTGCGGTTCTATGGTTCCGGAACCGATACCCGTAGTTCCGGACCGAACCGAACCAAGAACCGCAATTTGCAATATCTAAGAACCGAGAACCGAACCGCGGTTCTAAAATGCGGTTCGGGTTGGGTAGGTTCCGGTTCGGTTCTCGATCCATTTGCTCACCCCTAGTCACGACTACCCTTACATTAACCAGATTCATAATTTCTATCTTATCGGTTACACGAGCAAGGATCTAGATAAATGAGTACTCGGGTTAAGTCATAAGCATTGATGTCTTCGTGCTTATATGGCATCAACTTATAAAAGCCGAGAAATTAAACGTATCATGGCATGAATATAGTGTGATGAGATGAGATCAATACAGAACTCATATTGGATATAGAACCAATGAACCAATCATAGCCACCCATTTTTAATTTTCACATTTTTTTTAAAACAACATATCTTGCAAACGGTAAATCTTCAAGCTACAAAAAAATACCATCGCGACGAGAATTAAATTATCTTTCTATATATATGCATTGTTATATACTTTCGATGAACTTTTTTTTTAAAAAAAATTCCGCTCAGAAAAATCATATATGATTCGTAAAAATCACATATGATTTGATTTTTACAAATCGTTTGTAAAAATCATATATGATTCGTAAAAGCCGAGAAATTAAACGTATCATGGCATGAATATAGTGTGATGAGATGAGATCAATATAGAACTCATATTGGATATAGAACCAATGAACCAATCATAGCCACCCATTTTTAATTTTCATATTTTTTTTAAAACAACATATCTTGCAAACGGTAAATTTTCAAGCTACAAACATTTTGAAAAGTCCTCTTATTTCTTTCATGCCATAAACTGTACATTGTACTTGCTACTAGGAGCTTGTTAACAATATTCCAAATATTACTTTTGTTTCCCCCATCTACAATGTATTCCACCACATCAATCAAATTTGGACAGTTTCTTAAGAATCTTCCTTTATTTTTTATTTCCTGCACACCTTAGCAGAAAACTCACACTCAAAGAACAAATGTTGATGGCCGTCAATACATCTATTACACAATGAACATTTCAAATCATCACCTTGATGCCAAGCAATCAACCTATCCTGTGTCAGGAACTTACGTTGAATTGCCAACCATAAAATGAAAGCATGTTTAGGAGTACACTGAGAGAATCAAACCACATGATTCCACATAACTTTAGGCCAATTCTCTCTTAGACTTTCCCAAGCTACTTTAACAGAATATTCGCTCACTTTTCCATTGCTATCCACCCACATTGCTCTATCCTTATTATCAGTAATCATTGGGACATTGATTAGCTGAATTTCAGGGAATAAATTGTTCCATTCACTAGGCCACACCCACTCCCCATTACACTACTTCGTCTAAAAAAAAAAAAAGATATATTTCACTAATGTAATTTTGCTGCATAATGCTAGCTTTCATAAAAAAATCTAGATTTTTCTAAAAGCATTCGACCAAAAAAATTTTGCAGTGTTTCTAGTCTCTGTTTAATTACGGTTAAAGAAAATACATGCATCTGTTCACTTTCTGTCCTTGTTTCACCGCAATTACTACTTAAAAGTTTACAGATGCCTAATGTCTTATATACGAAAGTTAAACTCATAAACTATTAAAAATATAATCCACT
This sequence comes from Artemisia argyi, assembly GCA_030686995.1. Taxonomy (NCBI): domain Eukaryota; kingdom Viridiplantae; phylum Streptophyta; class Magnoliopsida; order Asterales; family Asteraceae; genus Artemisia; species Artemisia argyi. The sequence goes on along the minus strand of CM060707.1, from coordinate 37,269,606 downwards.
CAAAATACCAAATTATTTGGCTATTGATCATGAACAAAGGATATGATCACAAGGTAGAGTGTAAGCCTGAACAAGGCTCTTACTCAACTTCTATCCAATACCATCCTTGCTTTTTCTAGTTTTGACTTTCCATGGTCAATTGCTTGTCGAATTTTTAGGCAATTACCTTAATGACACTTGCGATATCAAATATGACTATTCAATAGATCATACTGTTTATCAAGCTTTTTTGCTAACATTCTTGCTTTATGATTCTTGTAATATATAATTCCAACTCGAGTTATTTAGAACGTTTAACATGATTTTCAAGAAAATACCGAATCTTTTGCTTTTTGTTTGATCTACACGTGTAAGGTCATTTGGACTTGGGGTCATCAGTCATGTCAGCCTAACAATCAAAAGAATAGACCATTTGAGCCCAACAACGAATAACCAAGATTAACAATATGCACTAATGACTAATCTAAGAATGAGTGGTGTAATATATGTAAGTTTTGAGACCTTAAGTCTACTTTAAAAGCCATGGAGCTTCCTATGTAGGCTGCGAGGTTTTGGTGCGGCAAATCAAGTACTTGTGGCTCATTTGGAAGTTTCATAAAGGGTAATCTTTCATGTGCAGAAGTAACGTAACGAGATTAACATGGGTGATGTAAATGATTATCCTCCTAATGAAAATCGACTAGATGCAATAGCTTTCATATAAATCGGCAACTGGATCTCAGATCCTAGGTCTGGTTTTATATAACTCGTCAAGAAAACAGGATAATAGACAACATTAGGCCTAGGATTATTAAGATATGAAACCTTTGCAGTGACTCCTTTACAGTTTACACTAACAAGTAACAACCCAACAAACACAAAAGTTGCATCTTCAGCATAAACCAAACAAAATTACATATTCGTATCTGACAAATAAAGGGTACGGTCAAAACCCGCAAACAGTAGGTAGTATGATAATGATCAAGCCATATCAAATAGCCTTTGAGACTCTAAAAAATACTTGCCCATGAAAAAGGCCACCAGACCTTAAACCACATCCGTTCGAGCAACCCTTGAGGTTGAGTAGCTACAACTTATTAGCACAAGTTACAAGCGTTACGTCGATTCCTTGGTGTCAAACTTGATGTTAGAATAACTATTGGCCCAATTAACAACGACAAACTAAAACCAACATATGATTAAAATTCCGAAGCATAAGAAACAGTTGAGTGAAAATTCACATTTTACCAATTGGAAGTGCTCAGAAGTTAACAAAATACGGAGTAGAAATTACAAGTTTACTTATGATATAAGGAGTAGCTGTTAATATAAGTACTCATCAAGATCACCAAGAAACCAAGATATACAAACCCACAAACACAAAACTTGCCTCTTTCACATTAAACAACCCAGTTAACATCTTAGTTACATATGTTGCGAACAAAAGATCAAAACCTCCAAAAATAAGGTAGGAAGATTAACATACAGTAGTTCAAACATAGTATAAACTTTAGCTCTTGGCCTCTAAAAATCGATACCGCGTTTGTGGCCTTCGGTATGTAATTCTCGACCAAACCTAAACCGTATCCGTTACACGAACCCTCAAGGTCGAGTATCTACAACTTATTAGCACAATTACAAGTGTCACAACGATTCCTTTGGTGTCGAAATCGCTTCCCTTAACTTAGAGCAACTATTACCCTCCTCATTCAACAAAGAAGTACTAAACCCCATCATATTAGTCCCCATGTTAAATTCCAATACATGATCTTCCAATTGATAACCTCCTAAAACCATTAAACCATCCATACCCAAACCCCCATCAACAAACCCCAAACACATGACCGAATCACTCACATCCACCATAACATTCCTCCTTTGTATCTTCCACTTAACCAATTCACTTTGCAAGACTAATTCGATATCGGGCACCTTAGCTTGTGATCTAAAACAAGTCCCAAAAGGCGCAACAGGGTCAACAATAGTCATGTTCATTTTTTTAGCTGAAGTAACATATGCTCTAGTGAATATCTCATAAATTGTGCTTTCCATAGTAGTGTATGGAACAATAGTACTTATTTCCACACCACCTATAGAGTGTCCAATAGCCAACTTCCTACCATTAACTTTCATAGAATTTACTCCAACATAGTAGCCTTTACCATTCACACCATTAGTTACTAATGGTGTGTAAGATAAACTGTTGGAAACATGAGGCCCACTAACTATAAACCCTTCAGATTTAGATAAACATATACTAAATCTTCTCGGAAGGTCAAAACTGTTTATAGCCAGAGACTGAAAAGCAGTTTTTGACCTTCCGAATCCCAAGACACCTTTAGCACCGGTCACTAGTCCTTGGAGCAAATACTCCTCGGAACAAGTGACCTGTATCTTAAAAGTACTAACATCACTAGCAGAAGAAAAAACGTTTTCTTCTGCTAGATATCTAGTACCACTAAAACCCGTGACAGGGTTTTGGTGGTACCGACTATCTTGTACTTTTGTCACCAAGCTAGTTGTAGAACCATGTTCTATCAACTTTCTTGATGAAGGTGGACATGTAAGCCAAATGGACTCACCAGATAAATGGACCACAAGTTTAGCTTGAAGTTGTGGGCTACCAATAAGTAAGTTGGTGGTGTATTGATGAGTGTTAGCATCTTTAGTGACTTTAAGAACATACCCAAGTGAGTGGTTTATGGTGATGATCAAGAAGATGATGGGAAGAAAGTGGTGAAGTGAAGACATTGGAGAATATTCCGGTCAGATATGCGGCAAGTGGTACGTGTATTTGAGTGTGGGAAATATAAGTAAATAATGCGGTGTATGTTTTCTGCGTATATGATAAGATAAGTGGATTTATATAATTATTGGCCCACTCCTGAGATGTATAGGAGTCATCGATCTTATCTTGTTTTTTAAAAGTGGTAAAGTGGATATGCCATTGTTTTTTAGGGTTGGTCACTTTGGTAAATATTGGTAGTGGGGTGTAGATCAAGTCATCGAATGGTGATTGTGATTTCATAAGTTATCTTCAAGAGGCATTTTTATACACTACAATATCTCCATGGCACAAAACTAGAAAAAGACTATCTCCAATGATATTTCTATAAGGTTACCTAGGGCTTAGCACAAAACCGAGAAAACTGAACCGATGAGGAAAACCGAGCCGAACCGATTAAATTCGGTTCAGCTTCGGTTCCATATAATAATAGTTTTCGGTTCCGGTTTAGTTCTTGCCAAAAATGAGAAAAACACCTAAACCATATGAAACGAACCGAACCGACCGAACCAACACAAAACAAACCAAACCACCTAACTGAGTTACTTCGGTTCGGTTCTCGATTCATGTTTTTCACAAAATCGGTTTCGGTTTGATTCGATTTTCGTCAATTCATTTCAATTTTGGACCGATGCTCAGCCCTACTTTGGCTACCCACAGAAGTGACCCCCAGCGGCCCTTAATGTTTCTGCCACCTCAGCTTTCTCTCTTCTGCGATCTACAGAGACCTTTTAGGCACCGTAAGAATACCAGCATTTTTTTTACAACTTTTATAATAACAAAATTATAATTCATTAATTATATATAAAACACATTACATAATAATTCAAATAAAATTAAAACATTACAATAATAATTAAAAATTTAAACTAATAATCTAAGTTATAGTACTACTTGATTTCTTGCTTCATCTCCAGTACCTTCTCTTGTTACTTTGGGGACAAAGTCGTCGATTCGTGAACTATAGAAGAAGATACCTTTGTCCCGTTTATTTTTTATGGCTAATTCAAGTGTTTGACGTTGTACTGCAAGTTCCTCTCTTTTCAACTTCACTGCTTCCTGACTCGCCGCATCCTGGAGGTCCAACTCCCGATTCTTCAACTGTATATAGGAGTCATGTTGCTCCTTCTTCTTTCCCCAACTTGCTGACTTGATGCTTTTCCATTTATCATATACCAATTCAACAAGACCTCCTGTAATAGATGAAGATTCAGAACGAGAGGAGGAGAATGCTTTCTTCTTAGCTCGGTCACGACCAATTGGTCGCTCTTTTCGAATATCTTCCTCAGAACCATCCGCTTCACCGTTCAAATCAAAACCACCTTGTGCTGACCCTGAGGTTGTTTCAGAAGTCTTGGATTTTTTTCTACCCTTTTTTTCTTGTAAAAACTAGGCGTCTCAACTACTTTCCAAGCAGCATAATCCTTCAAAATGTTCCAACACGCCTCCAACGTAAAGGGATGGTCGTATTGCGCTTCGTATTCCGCTAACGCTTTTGGTACACAATGAAGTCACTCAACCCGCTCTTGTTCCTCCGTTCGACATTATCGATAATGGTACAAAATGCACCAATCCTAGGACGAACCCTATTTTTTTATTTGCTAGTGATGGCATCGTACCCTTTCCTTACACCCATTTCTTTCTCAATGTAATCAATAACCTCCCCTCAAAACCCCCTACTAGTCGTTGTCCATGGTTTTGACTTTTCCTTGTTATCATTATTCTTCGCCTTTAAAGCACGTTCTGAAACCTTCTTAGTTTTGACGGGTGCCACCTCTTCGATGGGGGTGAATTGTTTTCAACTGGAGCCGAACTGTGAGCTTAACCATGACCCGAACCGTGACCCATAGAATAATCTTGACTCGGATAATAATCTTAATTACCGTGACCAAAAGCTAGACCAAAATCTTAACTGGAACCTTGAACCGCATAAAAATCTTGACTATCAAATAAGTTCTCCAAATCCATATCAAGATTAATATGGTTAAGGGGATAATACACTTGATTTAGTTGGAGAGACGCCGACGATGAGTCCATAGTAGGGCGATACATTGCATTTGGTGAGAGATAATTGAAAATTGGGATCCGGTGTCAAATGCGGAATGCTTTTTTGAATTCGAAATCTTGCGGTTTTGGTTTTGGGAGCTTTCTTATTAGACATTGTAAATTAATATGAGAGTATAAGAGAAAAGTAGTTTGAATTTGTATATAAAATGATGAAATGAATGGGGTATTTATAGGGTAAAGGGTTCAAATTTTAAAAAGTTAAAAATGTTTTTTTTAATAAGATAGTGGTAGGATTTTTTTTGTTCTTTTGCGGAATGCTTAATCAGTCGAGAAGGCGACCGGTTTGTCAGTTTTGGCATTGTCTGGCCTTCGAACACTGAATAGCTGCAGTGGTGACGACCTTCGAAGACCCACAACGGCCCACATGGTCGACCGACCATTGTGGGCAGCCTAATAAACCATAAAAATTCTCACCCACTCCACTTTTTCAAAAATAAAAAATAAAAAAATAATTATTTGTATAACGAGCTCGCCTATAACTTGCTTATAATAGCATCAACAATGGTGTTATGGATCCAAAATGCACAATAATCAGACATATGAGTGCTGCATTAAACCCTTCTTATGTTGGAATTCAATTTTTATTAAAAATTAGTTATATGATACAATTTAACACTTTAAGCTTTTAAAGATGGAACATGAAACAATAGTGCAATACAGAAAAATTTACATTGTGGGTGATTGAAAGTTTAGTATTAGGGGTTTTCGATTGTTAAAATGGCAAGGGCATTGCTAGAACCACAAAGAATTCACGAAATAAAATCCATAAAAAGGAGGTATGAATGTGTGATTGGTTGTATCTCTCTCTCTCTCTCTCTATCTCTCTCAAGAGAGAGAGAGAGAGAGAGAGAGAGAGAGAGAGAGGGAGAATCAAAATTCACCAATCACACATTGACACCTCTTTTGTGTGGATTTATTTTGTATAGTATTTATTGTTATAGCAATGCTTAATAAAATATCACCTTACAGTCATTTTCTCTTTTTTAAGGCAACAAAGAATAAAGGTTGTTTTCTTGAATTTTTATATGGTTTTTCTAACTTGTGTCATGTGCACACAAGTTAAGCACACAAAATGTGTACCTTTTGTGGGTCTATGTGTCTTTTTCTGTGAGTACTCGTCACTTTATATATATATATATATATATATATATATATATATATATATATATATATATATATATATATATTACTTTTCTGAGTATATCAATACTTTTTGTGTGCTTAATTTATGCTTCTATGATACAAGTTAGAAAAATTCATTAATATATATATAATACACCGTTTGAAACGGTGTCGTGTCGATGCCTGTATTTAACGTGGGCCACATGCAAAAGATTTTGGGCTGCTAAGGCCCGATCCAATGGCGTCTTTGGGCTGCGTTTACTGTTAGACGTTAATTATTCATCTCTTCTCGATAGTTCCGGTGACACCGACTCAAAAGTTCACAACCTCCTCCTCTTCTTCTTCTATCATCAACAATCAATCATCTCCCCTGAATATCAATGGTGGCTGCTGCCGAACTTACCGAATTAAGTAACATCCTCTTAACTAATTTCCATTTTCTAGATCTCACTATTTATATAATTCCTTTATAATCAGAAGGTTAAAAAAAAATCAATCAAAAGGGCTCATCAAGAAGATGGGTTTGAAAACAATAATAATTATTCCAAAGGTACAATCTTTTCTTATTTTTATGCATACCCTTTTCTTTATTTTAATCCTTAATAAATGGGGGTGTTGATTGAATTGTGATTGAAGCAGGTGTAAACGTTCTGTTACTGAACAAAAAAGAAGGAGCAAAATTAATGAAAGGTACCTGCTTTTTTTATTACTTTTCCACTAGGTATTTAGCGTGAAAACACTCTCCCCGTTTGATGAAGGATGGGTTAATGCTTTGTTAAAACTGTAACCTCTTTTTTTTTTTTTTTTTTTTTTTTTTTGCTTCTTTTATGATCCATAATGATATTGTTACTACAGTAGTAGAATATGAAAGTTTATATATTGTTTGTTTCCTTAAAGGGTGTTTGGATGTGTGTTTTCCGCTTATATATCCATCAGTTATTGACTTTCAAAGATATAGTATTATTAATTTTAGTCTTTTTTACCTAAACATATATATACGTTTGATGCTTCTCTTTTATGGTGCAAAAAATACCCCTACTACATGCTATTTTTGTATGTGCAGGTGATAAGGACAAATTCAAAGTAGTCATGATATAATTGTAGCATCGTTAGCGGGACAACACCAGTTACAATCCACCTCCAATGGAGGGTTTATGCATCCGACCCATTTGACCCATTTAGAGGTGAGTATCATTGGATTTGCATACTCTGTTACAAAAATGTTTGGTGTATTGCTTGGCTATTGTAAATCATAGCAATAAATAAATTGGTTTTGTGAATTTAAACATGTATGCTTTAATATGAGTGATTAAATTTAATAAATATATGATGTGTCTATTATGTTTTAAAGATCATTGTTTGGAATTAGATAATGATGGCCGGTCTAGGATTATCGCTATCATATCTTATAATGTTATGTAGATTATTTTTTGTGTGCAATTTTGATTACAGTCAGTTCGGATTACAGCAGCCAACTAATAACGTGCAATGATCAACGACATAAAACATTGCATTGGGCCGTCGTGACCTGATTTCTTTTGCTTTTGTATTTGATTGATTTTTATTTTTGCAGGCCTGAAATAGGAAAGGGAAAAGTAAGACATCTTGGATTAAGCTCGGGCAGTGAGTGATATAACGGATGCAATTGCATGAAGAAGTTGCTCGACAAAGGGTTGGTTGTAAAATCAAGCTGCTCAGCAACAACAACTTTTCTCAAATAGCTTTAAAAGAAACATGTCAAAAGGTAAGTATAATAAGGGGAAATAATTATTTACCATTTGGAAAAAAATTAACAGCAACAACAACTTTTCTCGCCTTATAAATTCGGAAATAAATTACCGTTCAACGAAGCCAGATTCTATTTTTAAAGTGCAATTTCAACGCGCTAATTAGTTAATGCTCAAACATGGAAAAGTGTGTGTACCCGTTTGAACCTGGGAGCATATAACTGTCTTTACAAAGTGACTATTTTAACTGAAGCCTCATTTCACCGGTTACCCAAATCTGACCTATATCCTTCCAGATTATTATGAACACGATTGTGTTTAGTAAACTGAAGCTGCTTATTTATGCATTATTGTTGAAGAAGTTCGATGAGGAAAACTCATAAACAAATACTTTGTGTTCACCAGGTATCTGGCACTATTCGGAACTGCTGTTTTGAAGCTGGTAATCAGCTACAACATTTGCTGGAGTTTTTTTTTACCATGTTCTACTTCTAAGAGTTGCTGAAAACAAGGTTTTTAGTTTTAGTACTTTTATGTATTGTAGGGTTAGTTACTTATGTCATATTAATACAAACTTCACAAAAGTAAATACAATATTCAAACGTTAGTGATGCATACATTTGTCGATAACATTTTTAATGAATTCAGATTGATCTTTTTTTAGGAGGGTGTTTGTTTAACCTTTTTTTTTTTCAAGCTTATGAGCTGATTGTTGCAGTAACACAACAATTAACAGGTATTTTAACACAACAATTAACAGCATGGATGCACAGGTTATAAAGTAATATAAGTTGATACCCAAAAAAAATTAGCATGCCGAGGAACGTCAGCCCACACGGCAACTATCGATGCCAAAGAACCGACGCCCCGCCGCAACGCGGCGGCCGGAGCCTACCTAGTTTTTGTAATATAGGATGTTTTCTTGGTTATTTGGCTTTTTGTTATTTATTTTATTTCACAAAGCAGCTCTTTATTGTTTAACTGCTCAAGCAACCTCAAAAATCATGTTTTACAAATTTTGTAAGTTCCTTCACAAAATCTTGTTTATGGGTTTGTTTGGTTGCAAGTTTTTTGAAAGCTTTTTAGAAATACTAGCTTATTGTATTCTATTGATAATAATAATAATAATAATAATAATAATAATAATAATAATAATAATAATAATAATAATAATAACAATAATAATAATAATAATAATAATAATAATAAGCTTTGTTTAAGTATACGAGCTATGAGCTTTTATTTTGAAGAAAAATTTCAGGTAAAAAATAAAAAATAATAATAATAACAATAAAACAAAAAAGAAAAAGCTAAATAAAGGAATGTATCAAAAGGAAAAATGAAAACCACATGCGTTGATGCAGAATTTTGTTTTCTAACAAACGTGGTGTGAAAGAATATGCCATTGATCAAGAAGGAATACACGTTACCAACTACTGTTAAGAAAAGATATTTTTATCTCAACTTCAGCATATGTCGCAGTGGAATTAGATTCGTGTAAATATGCTATTGGAGTGGGTGTTTTAGTTATAAACAAGCGAAAATTACTGACATGCCCCTGCATGAAGGGGTGTGTCTCAATCTACCCCAATCTTGCGCCGTTTTCAAAAATACCCCAACATTCCCCATATATTTCTACGCGACATATGGGTAAGACAGGTGTCAAGTTTCTTGGCTCGGGACAAAAAAATATATATATAATACACATGTCGCGTATATATATACGCGACATATATATATATATATATATATATATATATATATATATATATATATATATATATATATATATATATACGCGAAATGCTTATATGGTACTCGAATAGTTGGTCTGCAGTTTGAACAGTTGGAAAATTCTTTTGAAAAGCTAATGAAATTTTAAAAACTTACAAAAAATACCCTTTAACTTTTTAATAATTACAACTTTTTTATATAACAAACTTTATTTGTCAAATATTTAGCAAATATCTAGCAAATTCGTTAATGAAAAAAATATCGTTACGAAGAGCTCTGAATTACGAACAAAACAAGCCCAATATTGATATGCTTTTGACGTATGTACGATTTTATAAACCTTCATTGAACATATTAGCTTTAAAAAAAATAACAGTGTTTTACTATATGAAAAAAGAAAGTCAATGTTTTTGATATTCAACTTTAAGAACATGAATGTAGATCTCTTTGTTTATCCACTCATATAACTTAAAAATGACCTCGATCAGTACCAAATTTAACCTAGCGATATTACTTTGAGCAAATTTGTAGTTTGTACGTAAGTTTGCACTTAATAAAAAACTAGGAGCACGTACATATTAGAACCACATTGAACATGTTAGCTTTCAATGATCAACTTGTTTTTTGTCAAAGCACGTATATTACTAGAATAACTTTTTTGAAAATAAACTAGTCACTTATATACCTTTTACCTTAAAAATTTTAATTTAGAAAATAACAAAATTATAAATACTTCCCCGATAACAAAAATAATATGTAGTAATTATACAAGCTTATACTCTTGTTAAGTTTTTAGTACATGTAAATTAGTTTAGGGCTATAAACTAGTCTGAGTCGTGCTCAAACTCTACGATTTTATAAACTTTCAAAACATACGCTTAAACCACAAGGGACAAAGACGTACAATTCTATAAAATATGAATATCGTTGGGAGATATAAACGTAAATATTCATAAATTAAAAACGGTAACATTTTATAAACCTATAAACGGTATTTTGAAAGTTTATAAAATCGTACATACGTTAAAAGCATATCAATATTGGGCTTGTTTTGTTTGTAATTCAGAGCTCTTCGTAACGATATTTTTTTCATTAACGAATTTGCTAGATATTTGCTAAATATTTGACAAATAAAGTTTGTTATATAAAAAAATTGTAATTATTAAAAAGTTAAAGGGTATTTTTTGTAAGTTTTTAAAATTTCATTAGCTTTTCAAAAGAATCTTCCAACTATTCAAACTGCAGACCAACTATTCGAGTACCACATAAGCATGTCGCGTATATATATTTATATGTCGCGTATATATATACGCGACATGTGTATTATATATTTTTTTTTGTCCCGAGCCAAGAAACTTGACACCTGTCTTACCCATATGTCGCGTATAAATATATGGGGAATGTTGAGGTATTTTTGAAAACGACGCAAGATTGGGGTAGATTGGGACACACCCCTTCATGCAGGGGCATGTCAGTAATTTTCGCTATAAACAATGGCTTTAATGAGCAGTAGTGTTTGACTAAAAGGCCGTGTACATGTCAACGGAAGTTAACCCAAAGTTGGCTTATCAAACCAGCTTAAATATTTTAGGGCAAACTGCAAAAATGGTCACTAACGTATCGCGAAAGTGCAAAAAAGCCACCGAGTCGTAAAGGCAAGCAAGAATGTCACTAACGTTCCGGATAAGTGCAAAAAAGTCACCGAAAGTTAACTCTCATTAGTTTTCTCGTTAAGTGCAGTGAAATAACTTATATACCCTCGTCTTCTTCCCCATTTGAATTTCTTTTGAATTTGCAATTATTTTTAATCTCAAATTAAAAACATCAAGAACATCAAACCCAAAAATGCACAAAAAAAAAAAAAAAAAAAAAAAAAAAAAAAAATTCTTTATCTTATCATATCGACATCAAAAAATACATCATCTAATCAATCTACATTAACATGTTAAATTAATTTCTTTGATTAGGGCGATTAAAGAAGCATCACAATCCAATAAACACAATTATACAATTAAGTATTGTGTTCCTATTTTGTTGAAAGGATACACACGTACATATGAGAGTTGTAGCAAGTTCCACCACTGCTATATGGATCTATTCATACTACACTCAGATAGCTTTATTAAGTGTTCTTTGATTTTTTTTTCTCCAGTCAATTTTGCTCGAATTGTACCAGATGGGCTGCTTGTCTTTTTTCCATCGTAGAACATGGTATGATATCTACTAAGTAATACTGAACATGGTATGAACCTATGCCTGAGGTTTTGTGGATTATGGACCACATAAAACATAGTGCCTGTCTAATTCATAAATTTCAATTACTTGAAAATTCTATACATCTCTATATACACAAGCAATTTATAAGCTAATTTAAATATAACATGAAATTCAAACTAACAAGAATGCTACTAGCCATAGCCATTTTGTCTTCAATCCATAAGCAATCTTCGTCATTCTATATCAGCAGTCGATCTTAACATCACACCCTTCAAGGCCTAATTAAAATGGGTCATATACTGTTATTTGCTCTTGCTGGTAACTGTATTCACATCGATTGTTCTGATATGCATATTGCACTATCTTCTTTTTATATGCAATAGAAATAAGTAAACAACTTGTGACTAAGAATCAACTTATCGCTTATATTTGGGATTAAACTGTGAACTTAAATCTGTGTGGGTGTATAAGCATCATTAGTTTCACTTATTGAATAACACCTGCTGAATTTTGATAGAATATACTTTTCTTGAAACACGTTTTTAGAAGGTCTAATATGCTACTGCATATAGCCATTATCTTTCAAGAACATCTTTAAACCCACCATCAAAGTACCACTAAAAACACAATATATTCAAGAACTAAAAAAACGTAGCCGGATCTTTTTGGTGCGGCGGTGGTTTGGCGCGGTGGTCATGGTGTTTTGGTGAACCGAAAATGGTTGGGGTTGTTTTCTAGTAACAATTGACTATACCTCTAGGCTTTATGGTCCATAAATGTAAACAAAGTAGCCTGCTAACAGACTTAGTGTCAGTTGGTATCAGGTTATAAATCACGGTTTTATGCTTTAAATTTATAATTGTATTTTACTTGATTGAACTTTTTAGTTCATCAGGCGGTAGAGGGCGATGGTGGTGGTGGTGGTTGTGTTAGAGGGTGGTGGTGTTGGTTGTGGGTGGTGGTGGTGGTGGTGGTGGCTGTCAATATAAATTTAATAGAACACTAAAGGGGGGAATATGATGAATAGTATTTCGGAAGTTAAGTCTTCCTTTGCAAATTTAGCCATTGAAACGAGTGAAATGGCGATAATACCCTCAGTGACGTGGCACTTAACGAAGAAACTAACGGAAGTTAGCTCTCGGTGGCTTTTTTGCACTTATCTGGAACGTTAGTGGCATTTTTGCATGCCTTTATGACTCGGTGCTTTTTTACACTTTCGCGATATGTTAGTGACCATTTTTGCAGTTTACCCAATATTTTACATAGCACTCGTTGGGTAATCGACGTTGCGACGCTAAGTACAGTACAACTAAATTTTCTCGCGATCAAATGTTTTCTGTTTTATATTCTTTGCGGCAATAAATTATCGATGATGCTTTTAGCAAATTTTATAAAAAGAAGACTAAGTATTTATAATTGCATTATATGTAAATAAACTTTACAACTGGTATTTAATTATTGATATGACATCTATTGTTTCGTTATGAGTTGTGAAAGTGTTATCGATGATTGGAAATGGCAGAAAGTGGTAGCAATGTTGATGGTAAATCTCGATGTGCGTCGAGTTTGTAGACATATAACAAGTCTTTTTGGTTTCGTTTCTGAAATGATTTTTTTGGTTTTAATACTTTTTTTTTTTTTTTTCCGGAAGTAACAAATATAGATAGCATATTAATTGAGGGCATATTAATGGAGAACATATTTGTCATTTTCCTATGTTCAAAATTCTCAACAATAGTTTAAACGAGTAATTAGGTCCTCGTGTGTTGTGATGATATAGCTAATTTAAATGTGTACGTTTTATAAAGAGTTTTAGAGAGAAATTAGAAAATAAGTTTCAAGGGTTTTCTTCGAAATAGAATGTTGCTGCTGCAGTTGATCAAATATATTGGTGCTATGGAATCAATAAAGTATCAACATAATTAAACACACCCAACCATCATATTTTGGTACAAAAATAAAATCATCATTCTTATGCAACATCTTCGGCCTGTCCATTTCCATAGTTTCCGGTGCATCAAACATTCTCATCATCACTAGTCTTTGGGTTTGGGCTTGTTGGATTTTTTTCAGGACGTTGTTGCTCACCTTTCTAGGCAGGTACAAGCAGTCCCTGTACACATCAATGCAAAAAAACACTTCAAATATTTTTAGAGAGAATTGCAAAAATCGTCCCTAAAGTTTGGCCAAATTGCACGTTTCGTCCCTAAAGTTTGGAAAGTGCAAGGATCGTCCTTGTGAAGAAAACTTTGGTGCAAATATCGTCCCCTCAGGGATGATACTTGCAACAAAGGTTTCCCCCAAAAGGACGATACTTGCACCAAAGGTTTCCCCACAGGGATGATCCTTGCACTTTCCAAACTTTAGGGACGAAAAGTGCATTTTTGTCAAACTTTAAGGACGATTTTTGCAATTCTCTCATATTTTTATGCTCTAAATTAAAATAAAATACTTGTCGGTCACCTCTTGCTTCTTTTTTAATTCTAACTTATAGGAGAACTTCTTCAACATGTTTTAGAAGTGTGACTTGAAGTTAATGCACCCCTTTCAACCAATTTTCAACTTCTAGCCATCTAGGCACTCGTTCAAGGCCTGAAAGGGTTTGGACCACTGACCCATTGCACTGGTGCGGAGGATGGTTTTTATGCGAAAATTATAATACGGATGAACTAACTTACTCTAAATTCCAAATATTGATGATTTTTCTGACGACCCGGTTTCTTTTGGGGTTTCCTGATTTTATTGGTTCTCCAACTCTTTAGACACATCCTATGTAGTCTGTTAACACAACATGTGTTAATTATATTTTTGTGCTTGATACAGAGGTCGGTTAAGATTTTGTAATACATGTGAGTACGGGATTTCATTTTGGTTTTGCATCTAGTTCATTGCATGGTGCAAATCGAAAATGGTGGTTTGGAAACCCGTCATTTGGTATGTTGTTGAACTGTGTGTATCTTTAAAAGTGAGCGATGTAGAATTGTCCAAAGTCTGTTGCCATCTTTTAGCCTATTCGCAGTTGAAATGTGAGATTTTTTATGTTGCGTCTTGTTTCGGCGGTTAGTCAAAATACTGCATGTCACGGCCCACCAATAAATACAAAAAAGTACAACATCCACCTCCATTTGACGCTCTGTACAACATAATTTTTTATTAATTTCTGTTCCTTACTTTTTGTCGGTTTAATACTTTTGACTTGTTAAACTTTATATTTTTTGTTCTGTATTTTTCGTATCACAATTTTATAATATAAATAAAATTATAAAAATACTTTTAAAAAAAATGGGAAAATCATGAAAGATATCACTTGTATTTTCTGGAAAGTCTTTATAACATATCGCTTTTTATAATATTGTCCTTTTGGGAAATGTTTTATCCACGCGTTGCTTTATATCTGAATAATTTTTAAATGATATTTTTAAGTGGTAGATATATAACCAATATACACATCAGATAACAATGTTTTTTTGTATTCACACTGGCTCGATTGTTTACCTTTTGGATTTTTATAATATTGGTTCTTTTGGGAAATGTTTTATTCACGTGTTGCTTTATATCTTAATGATTTTTAAATGGTATTTTTAAGTGGTATATATGTAACCAACAAGGAAGATGTGCCCGCCGCGTTGCGGCGGGTAATTTTGGCATACGTGTTTTAGTGGCTATTTTTCGATAAGTTATACGCGATATAGTTATAGCACGTTAGAATGGTAAAGAAAAGTGAGAAATTTTTTTTCGAGGTAAACTGTGTGTAACTACATGATGTTGTTTGTTGGTGTGTTTGATTGCTTATGTTTGTGAATGTTTGTTTTGCTGTTTGTTAAGTGTCTGCAGTTGTCACTTTCATTATTGTTGTCCTTAAATGTATTTTTTTCCTTGTCTGTATGGTACCTGTATAGGAGTCGGTCTATAAAGTTGCATCTGGTTTGATGATATGTTTGAATATTTTGACTATTGTTGTTTGGAATGGGCTACAGGGCCATTTACGGGCTACATCTAGCCCAACGTTGGGCTCCTTTTATATTAGTATTTTAATAGTTTCGGAAAACCCGTCCTCGCGCTATGTACTATATATATAATATAACGACGCGGATGGGCTAAATGGACGTGGTTTTCCTGTTCATATTATTCGGGGTGTTCATGTAAGGTTTGGGAACATTTTTTACTCAAATGTACAAGGTTTCATTGGATTAATCCCAAAACCGTTTCCATCCCTCCTTGAATACCTCAAATATACACATCTAGCGAGGTTTAAACCCTTGACATCTTGTTTGAATGCAAAGACATTACCATCAGGTCATTTGACGGTGGTAAATCAAATGTTATATACTTAATGTTTCACTTTTATCTCTTTGACAAAAAGATTATCACTATCACATATGTTTATTTTTTAAGGGCAAATTCCGAGATCAGTACAATTATTTTTTGAGTTTATTTATTGAGTACAAATCCAACCTCATTTCCCAATTTAGTCAAATGTGATCGTGCGATCCCATTAACTTTGTTACACGTGTCCCAGACAAAACAACATTGCCAATCATTTGCAGCCCACCCCACTTGCACTTGTCCCCCACGTGGCTCTTGACTTTAATTTTAGAACGTGCGATTTCTGGTCGTGCGATCGTGCGAATTTCGGCTACCTCATGTGCCATATTTCTTGGAAAAGACCAAAAATCTTTCCAAAAGATTTTTATCTTAGTGATTTGACTTGACATCTTTTTTTAAAGGGATAATTATCAAAATAGATCAGTCGCCCAAAGCACATTCCTTGAATAGATGTTTTTAAATCACTTTTCTTCGGCGGATCAGGGCAACTTGGCGACTGAGCAACCTTCATATATGTGCGCCACGTGTCGAATATTTTATTAATAAAGTACAGAATCTAGAATCTTTTGGAATATATAGTACAGAATCTAGAATCTTTTAAGAACATGTGTCGCGTTTATAATTGAGTTGCCCATTTTTAAGTTGCCCTGATCTGATTTTGGAAAGTGAAATTTGAAAGTCTACAAAGTGACTAGTCAAAAAGTCAATGATCTATTTTGGTAATTATCCCTTTTTTAAAATATTACTATTTTAATTTACTTATTTCACTTAAATAAAAACATTTTAATTATTTCTTCAAATCCACACACACAAAAATAGGAAATTCCGTTGCTTGTAGAATACAGGAAGTTTTGCAATCGTCATTGAAATTTCAGACATCCCGTTAAACATGAGCATAATTACACCAAAGAATGCAGCTCCAGTATAAAACCCTCCATCTGTAAGATTACGTTTATGCATCTCAGTTCGGAAGAACACCGTCATAGTAATGAACGCCATGACAGTTAGCTGAAATCATGATCAAAATTAGTACTTTAGGCTACAATTCAATAAAAAGATTATAAAGGATGAGAACTTGAACTTTAATACTTACTTGAAACAATTTGAAGAAATAAACAAAAGAGTTTCTTTTCATGAGCAATATTTCTCGATCAGTGCAAGCTTTCAACAGTTCTTTCTTATTCAAACCATATTTTTCGGTTGTGAGAGCTGGGTGGCTTTTGCAAATCGAATATTTAAAAAAAAAGATGTCAAGTGAAATAAGTAAATTAAAATAGTAATATTTAAAAAAAAGATGTCAAGTCAAATCACTAAGAATAAAATCTTTCTAAAAGATTTTTGGTCTTTTCCAAGATATATTGCATATGGGGCAGCCGAAATTCGCACGATCGCACGATCAGAATTCGCACGTTCTAAAATTAAAGAAAAAAGCCACGTGGGGGACAAGCGCAAGTGGGGTGGGCTGCAAATGATTGGCAATGTTGTTTTGTCTGGGACACGTGTAACAATTGTAATAGGATCGCACGATCGCACTTGACTAAATTGAGAAATAGTGTTGGATTTGTACTGAATAAATAAACACAAAAAATAAATGTACTGATCTCGGAATTTGCCCTTTTTTTAAAAGTACCAAGGACAAAAGATAAGAGCAATACTAATATACTATACCTCTTTTTTATATTTTTTAGAAGACTTCCTGCACTTAAATATTTATAGAATTCGTTCTTTTGCGGATGATGCATCTTAAATATTTAGAGTTTTCAATCATGTTCCATGACGACACATGCACCATTTTTACCTTTTACCAGAAACTGCAATAGAAATAATGCTGCAATTATTAGCTCATTTCTTCACATACAGCTTTACTAAACTTCAACAGTCTTGTTTTAATGATCCAGGTTATACCAGTTCAACTTAACCAACACAGTCACAGAGTTTATATTCTAGCAAAACAATTTATGGCCGAAAAACTTTTTAAGCTACCTTGGGTGAGCAAGCCTTATTCATGGGCTAGAAAGTGCATTGGTAATTTAGTCTTTTTTCTAATGGGCTTAATCTGTAATCCCCTAAATTGATTTTTTGGCCAATTTTAGGTATACCACGACAAATTGGACTTCGTTAAAGTCCTAATACATTAATCACATTTCTGATTAGCAGTATTTGGCTTAACCAAATTATTGTTTATAACTAAAAATCTTGTATTCGTCAATCGTCACTTTAAGCTCAACTCGATCAATATTTACTAGATCGCTTCCTAGTCCAATCCCCACTTGCTTAACCAAAGCTAAGTGTGTCTCGTCCATTGGCATAAACCATCGTAGACTACTTTGTTTGATTTCATACTAGAGATGGTCTGGCCCAGATTTCGCTATGGGCCACAAAACCCTAAACCCGAATTATTACGTCCATTGGGCATAAACCCTAAACCCAAATTACTGCATATACGACTAATTCAAATTAGGATTATTAAAAAAGAACGAAATAATAGACATGAGTATAGTTTTACATGTTTAAACATCACCATCAGTCCATTACATCCAGAGTCTAGACGATTTATGTATTTTTTTTAAGGGCAAATAAAAATAGATATATTAAAACTCAAACCATAAATACAACCTACTACATAGACGGCGCATGTCCCTTTCTATAAGAAATAGATACATGGGCTGGAGACAACCTACCAAAATCAGTGAGCAAAACTCACGACCAAGTAAACAAAATCAAAAAAACACCGCCATGGCTGACTAAAATTGTGAGCTAACCTGAAGAAAAAACAAACAACCAAAAGTACATAAACAAACCAAAACAGTTCCAGCAACCAATTAAACACGATCGATCGGACCACCGAACCACTCTTCTCGCTTCACATCCTCCTTCTTCGACCGGGCTTAAATCCATTCGAAAGGTCACAACTGAACTTCTTTAAACAAATCCGGAATCATGGAACCATTCCTTCTATATATCATTTGGTTCCTATTTCTCCATATAATGTATAGCGTGGACCAAATCAAAGCTTTCCATCTCTATCTATTAATACCGTTAAAAGAATTAATACCAGGTAAAGTGAGAACATCCTGGACCAAAAACACGCCAACATTTTCTAGGCCCCACCATTCGTAAACCTGCTTCCAAATCAACTGAACCTTTGGGCATAAAACAAAATAATGGTTCAAAGATTCAATGACGTCATTACTTCTAGAACACAAGAGGGTATGAAGATCAACACCAATGTCATCGATATTAGCGCGAACCGGAAACCTCCCATGATACAACCGCCATAAAAAACACAAACCTTTTTGGGGATGCTCTTAGACCATGGAGTAATGAATTGTATCCCGGTCGACCGAGAGTCCTTTCATCTATCAAGTCCCTAAAATCTTTGACTGAGAATTTGCCATCTTCACTCAACTCCCACCTGCATTTGTCCATCACATGTTTTTTTATTTAAACAGATTGTACCAAATTGCATAGCTCTGTAATATCCCTCATCACCCTTCCTCTTAGAGTATTCCTCCAACGCCACTCCCATGTCCAATCATCCCCCTCTAAGCCCCTTTGTTATCTACACTAACCTCTTTGCACACCTCTAAATGATATAACCTAGGAAACTCCTCATGCAACCTTCTATCCCCCACCCATATGTCGTCCCAAAACAAAATTGCCTTTCCATCCCCCACCTCTCATTTGGCTGTAGAAGCTAGGTTAATCCCGATCTTACCCAAATCCCTGCCTACTTTCACTATATTTCCCCACACACTATTCCTGATAAAACTTATATTTTCTTCTAGCAACCCTCCCCCCGCCCCGTACAAACTCTTAATCACCATGACCCACAACATGTCATTCTCAACCTGAAATCTCCACCACATATTTCTTAGGTTATATCACCTTGAGCAGTTTCCTAGGTTATATCATTTAGAGGTGTGCAAAGACGATTTCTGCATTGCGATTACAGAAATTAAGAGTTGAATTCGAAATAATTAAGGCATCAACTAAATCAAGTGAATTAAAAAATAGATTAACAAAAATGCACCCAGTTGAATGTAAAATTGGTACTCCGTACATATTTCTTATTTAAACAAAAATAAAAGTTAATGCTTCATATCGAACTTCAAACTCGGCTGATACATCAGCGAGTTCAGATGGTTCATAAGAAGAGCAAATGTTATGTGCTAAATTGGGAAGAGTTAATGTTTACTATCGACAAACATTCTTCTAAATACGTAAAGATCTGAGTCAATCACACCTCTAGTTCTTTTTTACATGTCAAATATTCAATGAAGAAGTATATTTTTCCTTTAATGTTTCTATTCTAACTACACACCAAAGCTTACTTTACTCAAAACTAAATTGTACTGTTTAATACTTCACACTTAAACTTTGTGTGTTTTTTAGAGTAGATATCTAAAAGTCAAAATACTTTGAGGAATGTCTCTTTACCCAACTTGGATAGAGAATACTAGATCACTGAAACTCTACCGGATATCACTAATGGTTTTTTTTTTCTTTTTCTTTTTCTTGTAGATATAGGTCATGTATAGACAAGTGGAGGTGGTTGCGAGAATCTTAGCAGCTATCACTTTTAGAACACCCAAGATTTCTTCTTCAGCTCCATCCATTGATATGTCTGCGCTTTATTTTGTTTTTAGCTGCACAAGGAACTTTTGAAAGAGCTTTGGAAGTAGCTTTTGAAGTACTGGTATTTGGGAACGCAGTATCATCATCGTGTTCGACCACATGTGGTTCAACAAATCGAATAGGCTCATTTGACCTTGTTCCACTGCTTTTAATGCCCATGGCCATAGTTGCGTCAAATAGTTGTGCAAAAAGTTTTGGAAAATCTAAGCTTATGCTTCGTAAAGGTTTTACATTCTAATTTTTCTACATAAAAATAACATGATAATCAATAACTAGATGAAGAAATTAAAGCTAGCAAAAACATTAAAAAGTAAATAACTAACCAGAATTTCTAAATCCCATTCCTCATAGGTTAAGTTAAACGTGTTGGTTTACTCGTCCTAAATGTTACCAATCCTGTTTTGAAGAGGCAACCATGCTCCGTACTTGGTCTTCATATAATCAAAATGGTTTCTTATTTGTTTCAGGTCAGCTTCAAAGTTATGGTTATCTTTAAGAGCTTTCACCACTTTTTTCCATGAGAGTACTTTTAAGCAAACACCTTCACGACCATCCAGAGCAATTGCATCAATGCAAGCCTTAATAAATGTTTTGACTACGCTCATGCTTTTCCAACAAACTATGCTTTTAGGTTTTATTGATACAAAAGTTGGGCTTTCCTTGTTTGGGTTCCTGTTCTCATACCAATCAGATCTTAATGCTTGAGACCTGCGTACTAAGAAAGCAAACAAACACCGTTAGGCTTATCGTGGGATTGTCTCCCACGATTATCCTCCTGCGTGAGAGTAAGTAATCGGTTTTAGGGTTGTATTGAAGAGTTAGGGTTTCTAGATCGTACCTTAATGAGAATTATGATTTTCTTTATATAGGCACGGAATCCTTGTAGATTTCGTGCTCCTTACTCTTCGGCGTATCACGCTTATCCGGTCATTGATCTTTATCCTACAAATAAGAGATCATTATCTAGACCATAAATAATATATTTGGATTTGGGCTTTCGTGAGCCCAAACCGTTAGCATGGTAGCCCAAATCATTATTATGATAGCCCACGCGTGATGGGCTTGGGCGTTAGTAATGTCCACTAATCGGGTTCGTGACCCGAATATGGACTATACGTCATCATGTCCCCCTAGTCTAGTATGCGCAGGGTGAAGCTGCGTATGCTAGACTAATAACTATAGCGGTAAGCGTGGCGGGGAAGCTTCTAGTATTTCCCGCCAAAAAGAATATACGGTGTATGTAAGCTTAAAAAGTCCCACGTATCCCTTGAAAGACGTGAAAAAGTGTTGTACCTATTGGTATTCTAGCCACACGATGAAGGTAGTGGGATCCACGTGGCATCCATCCAAGGCGAGGGGTAACCCTATATAAAGGGTTCCGCATTTTTACTGTGATTATCACAGTAAAAACGCCATTTCTCCTACTTTTAGAATCATCAAACATCAATCAAGAAACTAGTGTCTGTTAAGGTAATAGCGTGTGCACTCCTTAGTCAAAACACATTTAAAAGATGGTTCGCCAATTAATCGATTTTGTCTCTGAGATGGACGAGGATGAACTTCATCAGTTTACCTCCGATTATTTCATTCCCCTCGCGTTGCACCCAGAAGTACCGGAGGCAGATGCATGTATTGCAGACTTCCCTGAGGGGAAGATAGGGGTATACACGCGCTTTTTCGAGTTTGCGAATCAGCGCATGCCTATATCCCTACTCTTGAGTGACGTGCTCAACTTCTATCGTCTGCATATATCTCAGCTTCACTGTATAGGTGCGGCGAAGATAACAAATTTTGAAGTAAACTATCATTTACTTGCTATAAACCCAACCATCAATATCTTTCGCGCGTTTTACCACACAATGTGGTCAAACGGGTGGGTGTCTTTTTTGAAGCGTCCAGGGCGCTATCAATGTTATACTGAGAAAGTAGACACCCTTAGGAATTGGAGGGAGAGATTTTTGTGGTTGGATGATACGGTGTTCCCCTGGCACTTTGAGTTCTATACGCAGGGGACGCTGCTGAAGGATGAGCACCCAGACCCCGGGATGTACATGTGGGTGATGCTGAGACCATCAATACTAACCGCATCCCCATCAACTCCTACCCCGAGGATTTTTTGGTTCATATGGGGATTAGTCGGAACTATTTCCAAGGCGCAGACGAGGTGCCAACGTTTCTGGATGAGAGCGGTCGGGGTGGGTGCTTGTCCTTCTTTTCCTTCGCATCTGTAGTGTAAGCATTCTTTTATATTGCAATTTGAATGACTCAATTGTTCTTTGTTGTTTGTTTATGTGTTGCGCAGAGATGGATTTGTTCAGCGTGGTAAGGTTGGTAAAGCCCACACAAGTGACTGTGGGTGTGCGCCCATTGGGGGAAGGTGAGATTCCCATCCTGGAGGCCATAGCCAGGCGTACTTATGTGCAAGAGGAACCGGCTGATGTGGAACAACCCCTAGTGAACGCGACTCCTGTGCAAACTGTTCCTACGCAGAAAGTGCCAACTCCTGAGCCTGCGCGCACTGAATCTTCTGAAGGTGTTGGGATCCTCAAGGTTGATACTGATTCTGAAGAGGAGTACCAGGGTGTCAAGCGCAAGGCTTCTGGTGATGGTGGTGAGGGCACGTCCAAGCGCAGGCGCCACGTCATTACTGTGGATGAGTCCACAGATGAGGAGGCGTCGCTGTCTGTGGCTGCGCGGGATACTGCTGAGACGTCCTCTCCCATGTAAGTGACAATGTCATGGTTTTGATTTCTTTTTCCTCTCCCTCTCTCTCTCTCTCTATCTCTCTCTCTCTCTCTCTCTCTCTCTCTCTCTCTCTCTCTCTCTCTCTCTCACCCCTTTTTTTTAATGTCTTAACTTCTTGCTTTTTGCATGTAGTGTCAAAGCTGCAGAGGGTGATGCAGCGCATATGAAGCAAGTGCCACCTAAGGAGAGTCACTCTCAGGTGGAGGAGCCGTTGAAGGTGAGTGAGGAGATGTCTGCGCAGGAGCTGATAGAGGAGTTGAGTGTGGCTGCTGAGGGTCAGCCAAGTTGGTTGCTCATCTCAAGGCTCAATATGCTGGTGAAGGTAGCAGCAGTGCGCAGAAGGATGAGGAAATTGCGCTACTCAAGGCGCAGTTGGCTAATGCACGGGCG
This sequence comes from Artemisia argyi, assembly GCA_030686995.1. Classification (NCBI taxonomy): domain Eukaryota; kingdom Viridiplantae; phylum Streptophyta; class Magnoliopsida; order Asterales; family Asteraceae; genus Artemisia; species Artemisia argyi. The sequence goes on along the minus strand of CM060707.1, from coordinate 37,245,876 downwards.
GAGGTAGAGTTAAAAAATGTGTATGTTGCGCAGCTTGCTGATGAGAAAATGTCCTTGCTTGCCCAGGTCAGCCGAGAGTGTTCTGCTTTTGATCAGTACAAGTCCTCTTGTATGTGGGGGGGTGAAGTACCTGGAGCAGAACAGGAGTAAGCATTTTGCTCAGTTGGATGAGTTTCGTAAGGCTGTGGAGGGCGCTCTGGAGAAGCAGGAGGGTAAACTGCGCAAGCTGAGCATTGAGTATGATGAGGAGCTATACCCTCACTTGGTGTCTGCTGTTGCTGAGCGCAGGTACGTAATTTTTTCTCCAGCTTTTTACTTTTAACTTCCTTGAAATTATTGTCTTATAATGCGTGTGTTGTTATGTTCGTAGGTGGCTGATCAGTCATGGTCTCCGCTTGGCTGCTATGGGCACACTAGAGTCCCCAGAAGTTCTTGAGGCTTTTGGGAATGTCGTGCAGTATGCCTTGGCGCGTGTCAAGGCTGAAGCTGTGGAGGAGCTGCATAAGGGGAAGATGCTGTCGGTGCCCCTAGCAGAAGTGCCAGGATACCATGGAGATGGCTATGCAAAGCGCGTTGCGGCGATGGAGAATATGAAGATCTTTGAGTTCCCTCACATCGCGCAACTGGAGCGCGACCAGGATTACCCCATCAGCGTAATTATGCAGGGGTTAACCTTGGTGAGGCACGTAGCGGAAGACGCGGAGGCGCAGCCTGACTTCTTTTTGAAGTCGGATGAGTCACAGCTGCAGGTGCCCATTTTTGCTCGCCCCCCCCCCCCCCCGACATGCTGAATCCCTTTGCCCTCGAGAAGGAAGTGTCTTTGAAGAAGTCCTTGGAAGCCCATGCTACAAGGCTTGCACGGAAGAAGGGGTGAAAGGGAAGGCAATCTTGTGCGGTGTTGCTGTAGCCCATCTTCCCAGGTCTGATGGGATTCCTGTCAGCGTGCCGACAGTGTCGCAGGAGGATAGCAGCCTACTGAGAAGGCTTGATGAGGCTGGGCATGTAGCGTCTACAACTAGTAGCTCAGGTCATAAGCGCGCTCGCAGTATGTAGATTGCTATAGAATCATCTTTTTTGTTGTATATGTTGATTTTATAACTTGTATAAAACTCGTAGTTGAATAATAATATTGGTTTCTGTATGCACGTTTGTATCATCTTTTACTTAGATTATTTGTCTTTTCGTGAAAGACTTTCCAAGAGTTAAGTTGTAACTAAAACGTACTTAGGAAAAATTGTATTAAGTCCATAACTTAATAAATATATGTGAATAAAAATTCATAAGTATATGGATTAACTTGCAGCGTGCTGCAAATACTATATCAAGGAACCAAGAGTCTTGGCTCCTAAATTGCTAAACGTGCACAGTGTGCGTTATTGCGTATCCTTCGTGAGATGCACATTAAACTTACTTCAACATCTTGAGAGTAAGGTGTTTAGCAAGGATGCGTGATCCAATGTTGATGGGTTTGCAACCCTCTTACTCAACGAGTTATTTATTAGGTTTACTCATCCTTTCTGCCATCGTAGGTCTTAATGAATGCATGCACGCCATGTAGGCAAAAGTATAAATTAACAATATTGTGACATAAATAAAATGTAAGCAATAAAGTTAAATGTGTCGTGGAGTTAGCTAGAAACCACGATGTTTGAATAATTCTTGCAAGTTTTTGAAAAGAAAAGACAATTCCCTATACAAAACAAAATGGAAATACACAGACATTTATTGAGCACTTACTAAAGTGCGGAGGTGTCTGTGCGTGGGCCGTAGCCTTTCCTAAAGATAGCATCTCTTGAGATTGCAAATATTCCAAGTGCATGCTAGCTCATGGCCATCCATATCACGCAGCTTGTATGCGCCTCTGTCTAATGCTTCTATGACCTCGTAGGGTCCTTCCCATTTTGGTCCCAGCTTTCCCGTATCTTCTGCGTGGCTTGCATCATTGGCACGGTACACAAAGTCTCCTGGCCTGAAAGAAGTGTTTCTGACTTTTGCATCATAGTACCCCTTCATCTTTGACTTAGCTCTTGCCTCACATATAGCTGCGCGCTCGCGCCTTTCTTCCAATAGATCCAAATCTATACGTCGCTTGTCATCATTGGTTGTAACATTGACTTCTGTCGTACGAATAGTTGGCATCCCAATTTCGGCTGGTATGACAGCTTCTGTCTCATAGACAAGAGAGAATGGTGTATCTCAAGTGCTGACTTTGATTGTCGTGCGGTGCGCCCATAAAACATGCGACAATTCATCCACTCATCTTCCTTTGTGTTTGTCAAGACGCGCTTTTATTCCTTCCCCCAGGCTACGGTTCACGCGCTCAACCAAACCATTGGTTTGTGGGTGTTTAACTGACGCGAAGTGTTGTGTAATATTTAGCTGCGCGCACCAGTCTTTGAACGGGTTATCACAGAATTGTTTTCCGTTATCCGAAATAATTTCTCCAGGAAGGCCAAAGCGGCATACGATGTTTTCCCACACAAAGCGTTTTACCTGATTGCCTGTGATGGTTGCTACTGCCTTTGCCTCAATCCACTTGGTGAAGTAGTCTATAGCAACGATGAGAAACTTTAGTCCCCCTGCTGCAACTGGGAAGGGGCCTGCAATATCAATGCCCCATTTATAGAATGGCCATGGTGAAGTGATAGGCGTCAGCTCTTATTGCAGTCGGCGCGGGATGGGTCTGTGGACTTGGCAGTCGTTGCATCTCTTTATCATGTCCCGCGCATCGCGATGCATAGTAAGCCAATAGTATCCTGACCGCAAGGCTCATGCCACAACGGACCGTGGTCCTGAGTGCATGCTGCATGAACCAGCGTGGATCTCTCGGAGTACGTAATCTGCCTGGAGAGGCCCAACGCACCTAAGCCATGGCTGTAGAAATGAGCGTCGATAAAGGACACCATCTCGAAGTTCAAATCTTTGCGCTGTGCGCCGTATCCGTCGAGCGTCCTTTTGTTCCTGGGGTAATATACCCTTACTTATAAATTCGATGATAGGTATCATCCACGTAGGATCCTGTTCTTCTATCACCGTGGATATTTCCATCTCCGAGATTGATTTGTTCTTCAAGGTCTCCACCAATACCTGTTTTGACAGGTGCGCAAAGCTTGTTGATGCGATCTTGCTCAGCGCATCTGCTTTCCTATTTTCTCCTCTAGGAACTTGTTTGATGGTGAACCTGTCAAAATTCTGGATTAGAGATTTGGTCTTGTCGAGGTATTGGATCATGTTATCCTCCTTAGCCACGTATTCGCCCAACACGTGATTGGCTACTAATCGGGAATCGACATTTGCTTCTAGGTTGCGTACACCCATTCGAGTTGCAATTCGTAACCCAGCAATTAGGGCTTCATATTCTGCCTCGTTGTTTGTGGCTGTAAATTCAAAACGCAGTGCGTAAGTGAATTCCATTCCAACTGGGCTGGTGAGGATAAGGCCTGCGCCTGACCCGTCCACGCACGAAGATCCATCCGTGAATAGAACCCACGGTTCTTGTAGTTCTACCTCGCTTTGTGAAGGTGGAGTATCCGTATCCGGTTTCTAAATGATGAAGTCGGCTAATATCTGCCCCTTAATCGCAATGCGTGATCTATAAGAGATGTTATGCTCACTCAATAACACATTCCATTTTTGTAGCCGCCCCGATGCGTCGGGTTTAGAGATAACTTGCTTGATAGGTTGGTCCGTAATCACTGCTATTGGGTGTGCTTGAAAGTATCTGCGCAGTCTTTTAGCTACAAATACTAAAGCTAGGACCAGCTTTTCCATGGCGGTATAGTTAGTCTCTGTCTTGTTGAGTGCTTTGCTCACAAAGTATATTGGTGTTTGAACGGAGTTCCTATCTGTCAATAGCACCGCGCTGACTGCTCCATGAGTTGCAGACAAGTACATGATCAATTCTTCCCCTGGTCGGGGTGCGACAAGTTTGGGAAGTGCTGCTATATGTTGTTGAAAAGTTTCTTCCGCTTCCGCAGTCCAACGAAAATCTCCCTTTTTTGTACACTTTGTGAGTGTTTTAAAGAGAGGGAGTGACTTATCTGCTGATTTTGACAAGAATCGATTTAGCCCGGCTAATTTTCCATTTAATGACTGGACTTCTTTCAGTGTGCGTGGTGAAGGGAGTTGGATGACAGTTTTGTCTTTTCTGGGCAGGGCTTAATGCCATCAGGCTCTATCCGAGAAACATGCCTTTTTGTGGAAAACTAGAAGGGGGGTTGAATAGTTTTCCCCTCTTTTTAATTTTATAAAAACTTGGTTTCAAAATGTTGATTCAAATTTATTCAATTGTTTGTTTGAAAAACCTTCAATTAGAGTTTAGTGTGAAAACAACATATAATCAATATGATCGGTTATATATGTGCACTTATGAATTAGTTTTGGAAACTTAGTTTTATGAATGAAGCTTTGGTCGATCTTTATGTGAATACGTTTTCCTTTTGAAATCTTAAAACGTTTTGTATCAAATTATCGATTAAGTTAAACTTGATATGAGAAGTGTTAATAATATATATAAGTCCATTAGACATTATCATACAATTTTATATCCTATCACAATATTAACTTGTAACTACACCACAATCAATCATCATGACAATATAAGCAACAATCAACACATATTTGCAAGCATAGATACAACGCGATAAATGCAAGAATGAAAGTAAAAAAATAGGAGAAAGAGGATGCAAACCGGACACGATGATTTATAGTGGTTCGGCTACAAGGACACCTTCCTTGCCTTACTCCACTCCCCGAGTCACCTACTCGAGAGTTTTCTTCACTACTCAACAAGCTCCCTTTTGGCGGAGAAAACCTTAAACAACTTTTGCTTACACCATTTAACGACACTAAGCTAAATGTCGGGTTCTAATAGTAGCTAGAACCAATCTCACACCACAACACACCTTCTTCACAACACTACTACTACACTACTTATCACACCTTCACTACTTCTTCTTCACAACACACCTATTTCTTCACGGCTTCACGACTTCTTCATGGCTTCACAACTTCACGACTTCTTCACTACTTCTTACTCACTCATAAGCTCACTACTAAGTAAGATCATCTTGATCTACTTATTACATATACAAAGCTCACAACTTTACATAAGCACTAACTACATCTTTGGCTTTATGATGGGGAGGATTCTTCTCTTGCACTTTGAGTTATGAGAGATTGGATCACTTGAAACAAAGATTAATAATCTTATGATCAAAGGCTTTTAGAAGGATGTTTAGAGAGAATTGGATCTGAAAATCTTTGTGCAAAAGGTGAGAAAAATACCAGGTTTGAGGTGGTATTTATAGGAGAAGATTTCTGACAGAGGAGCGTGTCGGTCCCCTTAATTGTATGGCCGGTCCCCTTAATTATTAAGGGGGCCACCCTACTGAAACGGCCAGAAATCTTTGTCTTTTCTGGTGAAAGTTTATTTGGTGAAAAACTAACTGATTTTGGTTAAAAATTTGAATTCATATATTTGTTATGAATTAAACATTTTCCTTTAATTACCAAAATTGTTTTTCAAAAAATATGTAACATGTTTATATCATTTTATAAACTTTGTAATGTTTAAATAAAATCCCTTTGATCATAAAATGTATTAGACATTTGTTTATACATACCTTAAGTGAGTGTTGAGGCAAACTCGAGACGTCGAGATGTCGAGGCTTGTTGACATAAGAATGCATAGATGAATTATGATCACAAGTAACTTAAGCACTTTACGTTATATGTTGTAACTTACATCTTTGTCATCATCAAAACATGAAGAGAATGTTTAGATTAAATATCGTAATATTCATGCCAACAATCTCCCCCTTTTTGATGATGACAAACTATGTAAACTATAACTCATAGTAAAATGTATAAGTTACTTGTTTACACTTCTTCTCCCCCTTTTGTCGAAGCAAAAAGGTGGACACTTAGACGAGACTTCAACTACGCTTGAACCCTTGAGAAAGAATGTAAAAGGCGAGCTTGCATCATCGTAAGTGAAGCCTTGATCCTATCAACCTTAATGCTCCCCCTTGGTGTATGCTCCCCCTTGATGTATACTCCCCCTTGGTGTATGCTCAAAACTAGTTTTGGCTACCAAAGAATCGAGCGATGAAGTAATCCTTCAAAACAAAGTTAGTAGACAAGTGCAAATATATATAATGATGATGATAGGTATATGCATGATACTAATAGGGGAACAATATATGGACGTAATATGTATATGCACTAAAAATATGACACATGTAATTATTGTTTTAAAAACAACAACCTAACTTCCCCAAAAAAAATTACCATGACCAAATCTTAAGACATGATAATGATTGGAACCTAATGCAAAAATTCTACCGACATATTTTGGCGAAAGATACCAAAATATATATTCTAAAAGAGTAAAAAAAATGATAGTGATGCGTTCTTTTAAAGACGTAGAAAAATAAAGAAGGATGAGCGTGAATGAAAAGGGAAGGTAATGACAAAAGGTTGACAAGTTTAGATTAATATAACGTTTGACAAGGGTGGATGATTTGGAATCAAGGGATTTTTAGGTGTTTTGTTGGTTGACGACCGAAAATGGATATGTGAATGAGGTGGTGATGGCTTGACAACACTTGAAGCTTGGATATCTTCTTTGTGTTCTTCACTTGCTAGGAAGTGGAAAAGATGCATTTCATAAAGAAATTCGCTTGACTTTTAGGGGTGTAGATTTAGGAGCGGAAGAGGTTGATTGAGAGTTTGGATGTTGTTCAAGCGAGGGTTTTGGATGAGAACTAGCGAGAAGATATCAATCCAAGTGAAGTGTTCCTTCAATGAAATGGTTTGTTTTTGGGGAAAGATGCAACAAAGAGAATTGTTGACATATTTTGCAACTTGTTTCAAGTTGTGGGGTGATGAAGGAGTGCTAGAGGGAAGTTATTCCAAGTTGCATTGAGCAAGGTGTAAGGCAAGAAGAGCACTAAGCTCAAAGGCTTCCTTGAGTTCTTCAATGAACTTCAAGTGTTTGGAGAAATGTGATGATGATGGATTGTGGTTTTAATTAGGGAAGGATGGAAGATAGGCTTCATGAGTGGATGGTGTTTTTGTTGAATGAGCATCAAGTGAGAAGCATTGGTGATTAGGTTTGGATTGTTGTTTTGGGATTGTGCATGCTCATCATGAGAAGAAGCATTGGTGGAACCAAGCATGGGTGTTAGGCTTTGTTTGTGAGATGGGTTATTTGTATGAGCATAAGATTTAGGTATTGGTTGATTTGGAACAACATCACTTGAGCTTTGACACGAGTCAATTTTTCTCCTCCAAATAGGTTTTACGGAGATCTTAGCAACTCTTGAGAGTTTAGATCTTGGGTTGTTGGGGGATGACATGTTTGGTTGGATGATCATTAAGGATGAAGGAGTTGTATTTATAGTGTAGGAAAGATGTGGTTTAAGAAGGTAAATTTTGAGGGCATGGAAATGGTGGATGACTCGAGATTGGTAGTATAAAGGATGATTCGGTTTTTCATTTCACATGGGCGATTTGAGGATGTACTAAAGAAGGGTTATGAGGTTTGAGTGTAAGGTAGAAGAATATATGTGAGTGAGTGTGTTTTCCCTTCTCATTAAATTCGTGCTCATCCGGACATAGAGTTAAGCATGTAAAGGCATACAATCAAATCACATAGGAGCAAATAAACATCTAGAAACAACATATATGCGATATGCCATAAATCTAGGAATGAAAGAATCTAATGAGAAACAAAGTTCATAAAAGTAAACTAGCGTTAGGTATATATAGGAAGAGCAATTTAATCAAGTTGGAGAATGAGTATGAGACTATTACTAGTGGTGCTCAATTCAGGCTAAACACGACCATTTTTACGGGTTACACACACCCAACTTCTCACATAGAAGCAATTCAACTGTTAGGTTAAATTGAATTTCAGGTCAATAGATTCTCCATTAGTCATTCTCTTTTTAGAAGAAATTGAGTTTCTAAATTTACCTATCGAAGATTACCAAACATGAAGTTTGCTTGATTCACTAATACTTGGCTTAATGTGACTCAAACATCATGTTTTAATGAAGGTAAATCTAGATGATATATTTTATTCACGATCCTAATAGAGACGTGTTGAATGTTTAGATAAAAGTAAACCAAAAGTTTTAATATTTTCTTCATGATTTATCGGTTGTTTGGTTTTGATGACATATTACTTGATTTAATAATTGTGCTAAACTTAAGAGTGCACCTTAGCATCTCTTGTGAAATGAATCTCATTAAGATTATTTATCTTAAATGAGTTTGTGATTCTCAAATGATATCAAAACTAGACATTAATATATTTTTAAACAAATATTATTTTCTATGATTTTTGCCAATGTTATATATCATACTTTAACAAGTATTTGAAAAAAAATTATTTGTTTATGGATTGTGACAAGTTATTTTTCAATTCTAATAACTTATATTATTTCAAAAAGGAAAGTGTAGTGCATTATCTTGTAACACAACCATTCATGCTATAAAGAAAATGAAATACATAGAATATATAGTGTGTATTATTCTTAAATATGTATTTTATCTTAAAGTGATGATTTTAAGTAATGTGAGCAAAGTTTACATATGTTGTTAGTTTGCACATGTTTGGTTTTTCGGATATGACACATTTATCCATTGCATAGCAATATAAATTGCTTGAATATTTCGGACGAAATATCCAAGTCGTCAATCCTACTTCATTGTATATTTTATAAATGTGTTTGAAATGTTATTCTAATATTTGGAACACAATTATTGGACAAGTAGATTCAATATGACATTATCAACACAAGTGTGAGTTATGATTCAATGCATACTCTTTTCATCTACAAAGGATATAACTATTTTCATATCAATCTAGTGTGATTGAGTATGTAGATTTAAGACTATATCTTTTGTTGTAATTTGATATAATCTTGAAGCTAAACAAGTAGCAATCCAATTTCTTGTCCACACTCAAAAATGCGTCAATTAGATTTGATAAATATATCAACCATAATTTGAATAACGAATTGATATAATATCAAGATCTTTCATGACCCTCACAGACACTCATTTGAAATAAATAAACATTTTGATAGTGTGTTCCATTAATCCTAAGATTATTTATTAGTGAATGATTGAAAGTTGACTTATTATTTCATGATTATTATATATTTTGTTTTTGTGAAAGACTCTTCATTTTTACTTATTATGAACACACTTAGATTTTGAAAATACTTTTTCTTTTATATAACTATTAATGTTTTACAATGATTCAATTTCTCTTATTAAACATCTTAAGGTAAAACAAGCTAATTTGTAGAAAATATTTAAGTGTGTTGTGAAGAATAGATTAAATAGTTTGAAATATTTAAGTGACTAGATTGAACTCATTTACAAGATGTTTGAGTAACATTAAGCCATCTATACCTATATGCAATGCAAGCATATTATAACAATCCTAACGCAAGAAATCTAGCATAAGATCTAGTTAAGTATAAATCAGAAAACTAGCTATAAACTAACAGGGCACATATGCATAGATATACACATAGCTAAACTTCAAATAGCAACAATCATTTAATATATTCAATTAAGAAAATAAATCACAAAGAAGTTCACATAAAACATAAAACACTTGTCGTCGTTTTGTGTATTATATACACCAATATTTACTTAGCTCGAACTTATTTGAAAATAAAATAGTTTTCTCCCCATTCTATAATTTAATTAGGATCAATATTTTGAAAACATAAATACTTAATTTTTTAAAAGTATATCAACTAGGAATGCCCGACTTGAAGGAAAAGGTAAAACAAAAGTTTTACGTTAAAACGAAACACAAATTTTTGACCACCGTATAGTATTTTGGCTTTCTTACTTATTTAAGTTTGTAATGGTTACTTATAAGTATTTTTAAATGAAAGTAGACTCAATTACCTTTAAAACGCCGGGTGGCACGACTTCTACGGAGTTACGGTTAATTTTATATGATTTTTCAAAGTTTTCGAAAAACTGTCGAACAGACAGGCGGACCCCTTAAATAATTAAGGGGACCGCCCAGTATTTAAGGGGGCCACCCAGACAATTAAGGGGGCCGCCCATCTGGTACTCAAAATTTTATTTTTTGTAAAAAAAATTATTTTCTGACTTTTCAGAAAGGTGTGTAACTTTCTGATTTTGATACCGAACATATAACACTTATTTTAAGCATAATATTATTTCGAGCTAGTATAATTAGTGTATATATCATCAAAACTAATACAAGTTAATCAACAAAACACTTTTCATATTTAATCCTCCTTAATGGGTAATTTGATACATGGATCGTACTCAATTTTTAAAACCATTTGTTTTGAAAATTTGAGCGACGTAGCTCTGGTATCAATTGTGGAAAACTAGAAGGGGGGTTGAATAGTTTTCCCCTCTTTTTAATTTTATAAAAACTTGGTTTCAAAATGTTGATTTAAATTTATTCAATTGTTTGTTTGAAAAACCTTCAATTAGAGTTTAGTGTGAAAACAACATATAATCAATATGATCGGTTATATATGTGTGCTTATGAATTAGTTTTGGAAACTTAGTTTTATGAATGAATCTTTGGTCGATCTTTATGTGAATACGTTTTCCTTTTGAAATCTTAAAACGTTTTGTATCAAATTATCGATTAAGTTAAACTTGATATGAGAAGTGTTATAATATATATAAGTCCATTAGACAATATAATACAATTTTATATCCTATCACAATATTAACTTGTAACTACACCACAATCAATCATCATGACAATATAAGCAACAATCAACACATATTTGCAAGCATAGATATAACGCGATAAATGCAAGAATAAAAGTAAAAAAATTGGAGAAAGAGGATGCAAACCGGACACGAAGATTTATAGTGGTTCGGCTACAAGGACACCTTCCTTGCCCTACTCCACTCCCCGAGTCACCTACTCGAGAGTTTTCTTCACTACTCAACAAGCTCCCTTTTGGCGGAGAAAACCTTACACAACTTTTGCTTACACCATTTAACGACACTAAGCTAAATGTCGGGTTCTAATAGTAGCTAGAACCAATCTCACACCACAACACACCTTCTTCACAACACTACTACTACACTACTTATCACACCTTCACTACTTCTTCTTCACAACACACCTATTTCTTCACGGCTTTACGACTTCTTCATGGCTTCACAACTTCACGACTTCTTTACTACTTCTTACTCACTCATAAGCTCACTACTAAGTAAGATCATCTTGATCTACTTATTACATATACAAAGCTCACAACTTTACATAAGCACTAACTACATCTTTGGCTTTATGATGTGGAGGATTCTTCTCTTGCACTTTGAGTTATGAGAGATTGGATCACTTGAAACAAAGATTAATAATCTTATGATCAAAGGCTTTTAGAAGGATGTTTAGAGAGAATTGGATCTGAAAATCTTTGTGTAAAAGGTGAGAAAAATATCAGGTTTGAGGTGGTATTTATAGGAGAAGATTTCTGACAGAGGAGCGTGCCGGTCCCCTTAATTGTATGGCCGGTCCCCTTAATTATTAAGGGGGCCGCCCATAATTAAGGGGGCCGCCCTACTAAAACGGCCAGAAATCTTTGTCTTTTCTGGTGAAAGTTTATTTGGTGAAAAACTAACTGATTTTGGTTAAAAATTTGAATTCATATATTTGTTATGAATTAAACATTTTCCTTTAATTACCAAAATTGTTTTTCAAAAAATATATAACTTGTTTATATCATTTTATTAACTTTGTAATGTTTAAATAAAATCCCTTTGATCATAAAATGTATTAGACATTTGTTTGTACATACCTTAAGTGATTGTTGAGGCAAACTCGAGATGTTGAGATGTCGAGGCTAGTTGACGTAAGAATGCATAGATGAATTATGATCACAAGTAACTTAAGCACTTTACGTTATATGTTGTAACTTACATCTTTGTCATCATCAAAACATGAAGAAAATGTTTAGATTAAATATCGTAATATTCATGCCAATACTTTTGTAGCGCCAAAAATGCACTTCTTGGGATTTAACTTCATGTTGATCCTTCCCAGTGTTTTGAATGTTTCCTCAATGTCGCGCACCAATTCTTCTTCGGTATGACTCTTTATGACAAGGTCATCGATATAAACCTCCAGGTTGCGACCTACTTGCTTCTCAAACGCGTTGTCCACCAACTGCTGGTATGTTGCTCCCGCATTCTTTTGGCCAAAGGGCATTTTTGTGTAACAGTAGACTCCTTGACTTGTGTGAAAGGCTGTTTTCTCTTCCTCTTCCTCAGCCATCTGAATTTGGTGGTACCCTTTGTATGCGTCTAGGAAGCATTAAAATGGGTATCCACACAAAAATTCTACCTTCCAGTCTATCTCTGGTAGCGGGTAACAGTCTTGTGGACATGCTTTGTTAAGATCCGTGAAGTCCACGCACATTCTCCAGCTACCATCGCTCTTTTTTACCATCATTGGATTGGAAAGCCAGTCATGGTAATAGACCTCCCGCATGATGCATGCGTCTACAAGCTTGTGTACTTCCTATAGGATGGCTTTTGCGCGATCTGGAGCCTGGCCGCGCTTTTTCTGCCGTATTGGAGGATATCCTTGTCGGATTTTTAGCTTGTGCTCTGTGATAGATCGTGGTACTCCAGTCATGTGCTTTGGCTCTCACGCAAAGATATCTAGGTTCCTTTGCAAGAGTGCGCACACAGCCGCTCTGCCTTTGTCAGACATCGACCCTCCAATTGATACCTCTTGATCTTGGTAGTTAGGGTGAATTGCGACCTTTAGGTTTGACACTTTGGCTACGCGCTGTTCTGGAATACTTTCTATTTCACTCGTCACCGTGTTGCATTCTTTAGGTGACATCGCGGTATTGTTGAGGGTGACGATACCTCCATCTATTGGAAATTTGAGCATCCCATGTGCTGTAGACGGTACCGCGTACATGGCTGATATTCCTGGTCTTCCAATAATGCCATTGTATGGCGAAGGAGATCTGATTATCATAAAGTTCATCCAAGCTGCCGTAGAGTGTTGCTTATCACCAATGACCACAAGTGAGCGCAATTGCCTCATGGGCCATATCTCAGGTCGTAGCCTCTTGAAATAATGTTCATACATAATATCTGCGGATGCTCCTCCATCAACATACATGCGGTGGATATCGTGACCCCCCGTATGTATTTCAATGGTGAGTGGCTCCACTACTGTGTTGTCCGCAGCCAGAGTGGGGAAGAAGATTTCATTCCCAAAGGAAAACTTTTGGCTGACTTTTTGCCTCGTCTTTCGCTGCCATAATTGTATCATGTAGATGGTATTAGCCTTGTCTTTGGGTGTCTCTTTCTTGCCCCCATTCTTCTATTTATCCTTCCCCTCTTTGATGTTTTAAACAAGGTGATCCATTTTACCTTCTTTCACTAATTTGTCAATTAGTTGGCACAGTTGGATACACTTGTTGGTGGTGTGGCCCTTTTGTCCATGGTATTCGCAGTATCCATTCCCTATACGCCGATCCTCTGGGGTGCGCATTGGTGGAGGTTTCGGGAAGTTTGCACCTTCTGTGACAAATATCTCCCTTGAAGTCTTCGTGAGTGGAGTGTATTTGTCGTTATCTCGTTCACTTCCCTGACTGCGGTAGTTCTTGCTGCGGTTGCTACTCTGGTCATTGGATTGTTTCCTTTGCTGTTCTTGTGACCTATAATTTGAGTAACCTTTTTTGCTATCCGCAACAGCTGCTTCTCCTTGGATAAAAGACCTGGTGCGCTTCATCAGTTCATCAAAGGTTTGGGGGACCTTATCATTCAGTCTTCTGATGAGCTCTGGGTTATTGATCCCATTCATGAACCCTGAGATCTTTAGCACTTCGAGACACGCCTTGATGTGTATACATTCATCTTTAAAGCGCTCCACATAAGCGCTTGTGAATTCCCCTTGGCGCTGTTTTACTCTGGCCAGTTCAACAGGGTTCTTGGCGCACTTCTTTCTTTGAGTAAAGTTCGAACGGAATGCTTTTCGCAACTCTTCAAACCCGTTTATGCTTCTTCGTGGAAGCTTGCTAAACTAGGTTCGCGTATTCCCTACCAATGTTGAGTTAAACATGTGGCACCACATTGGTTGTGGCCAATTTTTGATAGTAGCAGCTGATTTGAAAATTTTTAGGTGGTCATCAGGATCACCCGTTCCATCATATGTTTTAACATTGGCGGGCATGCGCCTTCTCATTTTATCTGAATAATCGCTAAGCGCCGCGTGAATGCGTCGACCTTTTGGCGGCGCCAAGGAAGGGATATATCTTCGTCTTCCACATCGCGATGTCTTCTCCTGGACTTCCAGTGTCCTGTTTCATCGTCCTCGTTGTCCGAGGAGTCACTTGAGGAGGAGTCAGCCCTTTTGAGGCGTTTACGCCGTTTTTCCTCGGAGTCCGAGCTTGAGGGGCTTTCACTTGGGGAGGGCTGTCTCCCCAGCCTATCATGAACTCTTCTGCTACTAGACCTTGAAGGGCTCTGATGCATGGGAATTGCACCAGGCTTTACCTCTCGAGGGATCTCGAGAAGCTTACAACCCCCACCAGGCAGTGTACCTGATCGTTGTATTATAGTATAGTGACAAGTACCGGGGGATTGATCGTTCAACTCAGGAATAGTGTCGTTAGGATTGAAATTAATCTAACTAGGTCTAAAGGTGAAGGATGATTCTTTTTGTATTTTTATATTTTATGAAAAGCAAATAAAAATCTCGGGTATTGGAAGGAGGGGCGGAATTAGTTGCTAATCAACTAACCCAAAAGCTACTAATCAAACTAATGTGCAAGAAAAATAAACTAAGGTTCTACAAGATAAGTGAAGCATGTCTACTCATGATATGTTACTCCTTGCAAGCTATCCAATTCTACCTAATGAATTGTCACACCTTGTTTTAATTGACGGGTTGTATTCCTTAATACCATTCGTGGGGTGGCGTACGTACTTCCCCAACTCTATAAGCTCCTACTCCACTCCTATGTCGAGCCTGCAAGTAGCTCCTAACATGGGATCACTAGAATTCGCTCATGCATTAAATACAACCATAAAAACCTAGTACGCATTGGTTCATGTTTCTTAAGACATTCAAGCATGTTACCCTATGGAAGTCTGCCAGTTTTCTTAAGCCTAACATCGAATACAATCAACCAAACAAGAGACAATAGGAATCAAGAATTATAAGCTAAATCAACTAGATCTATCGAAGTGTCACACCCTAATTGATGAAGATAGACACAACATCAACAAGGAATCAATAAGATCTAATCGATTATATACAAGTTTCACACAATCATAAGTAGACATAAGGTGAATTAGCAAAACATCATCAAAGAAGAGCAAACAACAATGATAATGGAAAACATAATTAATATAGAATCAACAAACCAATACATGTTGTTTATGGAATGATTGAAACCCTCTAAGTTGCTGGAAAAACACCTACCTAAACCCAGGAATCGACCTTAGAGTTAAGGGCTTACAAAAAGTGAAGTTATGATGTTATATTTATAGGCAAGTTTTCTGTCGGCAAGGCATGACGGCGTCAGCTCGTTACACATGATGGCGTCACACCCATTTTTTCACCAAATTGTAGATTTCTTCGTACACTTCGTGTGGGCTTTTGAACCACCTAAATCTGAGTTCGTATGCAAAAGTTATGACCAAAACAATATCAGCTACTCCGCGCGCCAGTTTTGACAAGTTAACACATGACGGCCTTGGGTGACGCCGTCACGTTTCTTCTGGACCGTCAGCACTTTTACTCTTGACGTCGTCACATGAATGCTCTTGACGCCGTCAGATACTGTTCTCAGCAAGGAAAATTAAGACTTTACCGTTTTCGTCACTTTTATGCTCCAAAAACGTCAAAAATGCTTCCTTTTCCAGAATTCACTCCAAAACTACCTAAAATCACAAAAGGAATGATTTAGGGCAATATTTGATCAAATAAATTCGAATTCGGGCTTAAACGACCCCCTAAAAATGGATCATTTTTCGCCTCATCAGGCTCTCGCTCGGTGAGCATTGCCATCCAAGTTTGTCCTGGATCCTGCAGCTACCAAGTCTAGCATGGACATTGGTACGCCTTCCATTATCTTCATGCTCCTCCAAGTACTACGAATTGGATGCTTCATCATCCATAGCCTTCCTTTCGATTCTAGTGAACACCGGAAGTCGGTGGGTATCCTTTTCGCGCCTCTCCTTCTGAGTACTTTTAAGATTAACGCACATATGGGGGTACTATATGATGTTCTTCCCCATTACTCCATAACATAAGTACTTTACCCATGAGTCACAATCGTCCCAAAACAATATGTACAAGGATATGACTCGACTTAGCAACCATGTAATCAATTAGATAATTAACTAAGGGTTTAAACAAATAACAATAATGCACTAAAGATGAGTGCATACACGGAAGGCTAAGGCGATTTGGGTGTACATTTAAGTGGGGTGTAACAAATTCTTCCTTTAAGTAAGATGCTTAAAGTTAGAAACGAAAATATAGGCTCGGAGGGGTGTACTAGGGGTTTCGTGTACTAAAAATGAGTACAACGCTAAGGTGTGGGAAAAATTAATTGACTTTACTAGCCAAGTAATATGAATTAAATGGTCAAGTAATTATGATACAGGTTTAACACAAGGGTGATCCTAATGCCTCTTATCATGTAGTAAATCATACTACACGAATGTAGTCTCACTAGCGGTCTCGGGATGCATCACTAACGCAAGCTCTAGAATCTAAATGCTACCGGTACACTCATAAGCACTAATAGTAAATGCTTTTCCTATCAAATCTAAAGGCGAACCTCACATATTTGGGTGAAAATTTTTTCTGAATGGTACGGTTTTGTGCTAGTCATACAACTCCTATCCATGAGACGCCTGCTAAAGCTAAAGTTTCACTCCTAAATGTTGTAAAAAAATTTAAATTTGGCGTTAAAATTACACTAACAAGTATTTCTCTTAGTTTTATTACACACCTACCATCAAACAAACAAACAAACTCAAGTGCAATTGTATCCTATAAGGTATCATCATTTACCCTTCCCTTATACTTAGGATGGACATTGTCCCCAATGTTCAATTAAAGAATGTAAAAGTGAAAAAGGCAAAAGAATGAAATCAAATACTCCCCTGATTCGTTCGGTGTGGATAGTGTGGTAAAAAGGTTAGATCTTCATCCAAGAAAAATGAACATTCAAAGCTTCCCTTCCAGAAAAATAAATCATCTTCTTGTCCAATATAACCTGTTAAACCTGAGAAAACAAACACAAAAACCCAAAGCATCAAACCGAACAAAGGAAACTCACAACTAGATGTAATTCCAGACTTAGAAACAAAACAATTAAAGATATAATGCTTGTGGAATGAATGTTTGCAGATTTCCTGGAGTTTATAAAACTAAAGAATCAACAGAAACTTTAAGAGTCCGGTATAAACAAAACTGGCAAAATTTTTCAGAATTTTTGTACCTGACGCCGTCAGAATGTTCCTGTAAAAATCTCATGTTAAGTTTCCGGTAAATTTCTGAAAAACTTATGTCCTACTTCCTGGAAAATCCTGCAAAACATCATTATGACTCTATACAAGCATTTGACTCTAACAAGTACTAATACTCATGTCCATTTAATATTGTTGTGGATCATGCTCAATTTCGTTCTCATAAACAAATTTGGGTCTCCCCTTGCACTTAGCTTTTACAAAATACCTTTATATGTAATTAAGACGAAGTTAAAAACAAAATAAAGTATTTTCACAATTTACTTTGAAACATGAGCCACAAACAACAAAAATAAAACATGCATACAGAAACAAATAAAATCAAATAAACAAACAAACAAACAAATAAATAAATAAACTTGGGTTGCCTCCCAATAAGCGCTTGTTTTTGTTCGAGTCACGAGCCTGACTCTACCCTTATTTAATGGAAATAGGGGAGGTTTTCCCTACACTTTGAATTAAGTGCGGGTGGAAGTAGTGATACACACCCTTAGGGTAGAAATATGTCATGTGAGGTGAAGGGGGTAAGTGAATGGCTTCCTTCATCCTAAAACTACCCGGATAATATTGGTTGATGGGTGGGTCGGTTCCTCTTTTGTCTCCTAGAAATATATCTAAGGATGGAAAGGTGTATAAAGATTGAGGTTCCAGTTCATCAACACTAGGAAATTCCCTAAAACTAGGAGTAAGGTTATCACTACAAGTATTCAAACCTATATCCTCAAGTGGTGCCTGGTCCAAGGGTTCTACCTCCATCGGAATTCCTAAAGTTTCTTCTACTTCTTCCGGGTAAGTCACGGGCGGTGTGTGTGCCTCAAATGATGGTTGAGTATTTTGTGGGCTTATGTTATTTACCTCATCATTCCATGTTTCAAGATCACCTATATCCTCATCATGTGTTTTGGTAGGATCTATCCTAAACATTCTCCTAAGTATCTCACGTGCTTCTCTAGGCATCTCAACTTCTATGTCCGAATCATAAGGATCTCCCTCAATAATCTTATATTCAATTTGCCTAAAGGATTCATCATGTGTTCCTTGAGATTCAAAGTCATTGGTCATAAAACCTAGGTCTTTTTTATCAATGTGGTCTTGCTCGGCTAAATCCTCCTCAATTGTTTTCTTAGGTAGTGATAATAGCAAACCAAGTGCTTCATCCAACTTATGATTTGTTGCAACGGCTCTCTCCATAATTCCTTGGCAAACTAGGTCGCATTTCCTATTGGCCTCACTAAAACTAGATCTTAAACATGGAGGTTGTTCATAAGAATCTGTCCTAGGTGAAGGCTCATATGATTCATAGGTGTCTCTAAATGAGGTATTTTGAAATCTTTGGTGTTCTAGCCACTCAACCTTATCTTGCAATCTTAGAAGTCTAAGTGAAAAGTCCATTTGAAGCAAATTACAAACAAAATCACAAAGAAAAGATAGACTACGAGAAAGCTACAAAATAAAAGAAAAAATCTCACTTGATAGGAATCTAATTAGTAGACCTAATAAAAATCAAATTCAACCTAAACAATAACTATTCCCCGGGCTGCGGCGCCAAAAACTTGATGCGTGGGAATTGCACCAGGCTTTACCTCTCGAGGGATCTCGAGAAGCTTACAACCCCCACCAGGTAGTGTACCTGATCGTTGTAGTATAGTATAGTGACAAGTACCGGGGGATTGATCGTTCAACTCAGGAATAGTGTCGTTAGGATTGAAATTAATCTAACTAGGTCTAAAGGTAAAGGATGATTCTTTTTGTATTTTTATATTTTATGAAAAGCAAATAAAAATCTCGGGTATTGGAAGGAGGGGCGGAATTAGTTGCTAATCAACTAACCCAAAAGCTACTAATCAAACTAATGTGCAAGAAAAATAAACTAAGGTTCTACAAGATAAGTGAAGCATGTCTACTCATGATATGTTACTCCTTGCTAGCTATCCAATTCTACCTATTGAATTGTCACACCTTGTTTTAATTGACGGGTTGTATTCCTTAATACCATTCGTGGGGTGGCGTACGTACTTCTCCAACTCTATAAGCTCCTACTTCACTCCTATGTCGAGCCTGCAAGAAGCTCCTAACATGGGATCACTAGAATTCGCTCATGCATTAAATACAACCATAGAAACCTGGTACGCATTGGTTCATGTTTCTTAAGACGTTCAAGCATGTTACCCTATGGAAGTCTGCTAGTTTTCTTAAGCCTAACATCGAATACAATCAACCAAACAAGAGACAATAGGAATCGAGAATTATAAGCTAAATCAACTAGATCTATCGAAGTGTCATACCCTAATTGATGAAGATAGACACAGCATCAACAAGGAATCAATAAGATCTAATCGATTATATACAAGTTTCACACAATCATAAGATAAGTAGACACAAGGTGAATTAGCAAAACATCATCAAAGAAGAGCAAGCAACAATAATAATGGAAAACATAATTAAAATAGAATCAACAAACCAATACATGTTGTTTATGGAGTGATTGAAACCCTCTAAGTTGCTGGAAAAACACCTACCTAAACCCAGGAATCGACCTTAGGGTTTAGGGCTTACAAAAAGTGAAGTTATGATGTTATATTTATAGGCAAGTTTTCTGTCGGCAAGGCATGACGGTGTCAGCTCGTTACACATGACGGCGTCACACCCATTTTTTCACCAAATTGTAGATTTCTTCGTCCTCTTCGCGTGGGCTTTTGAATCACCTAAATCCGAGTTCGTATGCAAAAGTTATGACCAAAACAATATCAGCTACTCCGCGCGCCAGTTTTGACAAGTTAACACGTGACGGCCTTGGGTGACGCCGTCACGTTTCTTCTGGACCGTCACCACTTTTACTCTTGACGCTGTCAAATGAATTCTTTTGACGCCGTCAGGTACTGTTCCCAGCAAGAAAAATTAAGACGTTGCCGTTTTCTTCACTTTTATGCTCCAAAAACGTCCAAAATGCTTCCTTTTCTAGAATTCACTCCAAAACTACCTAAAATCACAAAATGAACGATTTAGGGCAATATTTGATCAAATAAATTCGAATTCGAGCTTAAATGACCCCCTAAAAATGGATCATTTTTCGCCTCATCAGGCTCTCGCTCGGTGAGCATTGCCATCCAAGTTTGTCCTGGATCCTGCGGCTACCAAGTCTAGCATGGACATTGGTACGCCTTCCATTATCTTCATGCTCCTCCAAGTACTACGAATTAGATGCTTTATCATCCACAGCCTTCCTTTCGATTCTAGTGAACACCGGAAGTCGGTGGGTATCCTTTCCGCGCCTCTCCTTCTGATAGCGTGATGGGGATGCTTTGTACTCAGGGCCGAAGTTGAGCAGGGGCTTGTAGGCTCATACTTGACCTTCTTCTTGCTTCCTCTTGCATGAGGATAGTCAAAGTTTCGTAATTTTGGGATACAAAATTACTTAGCGTGAACTCAGGCGCATCCCCGTCTGCCGCGAGGATATCTGTTTCCACATTAGGTCCCCTATCTCGATTAGGTGCGCATGGTGGCGCAGTAGCGTCCACGATGGGTTCTGTTTGGTGGGGAGCGGTGAAGAGAGTGCGCTGAAGATCTTCCGTGCTAGGGGCCATCGTAGTGGCCTGGGTAGTCCCTGTCGGCAATTCTACCATTGGGAGGATCAGACTTAGGCCTGATTCTTGGTGACTAGGCGCACTGGTTGTTCCATAGGCCTGTTTAGAGGTCGAATCTTGATGTTTCCTCCTCTGGGGGTCACCATGTGTTTTTTCCAACTGCGGAGTCCGCTGGCTTGAGTTTTTATGCTTCGTCATTCTAGTTCTTAGTGTAGGGTCCCACGGATGGCTCCACTTGTTGATACAAAAGTTGGGCTTTCCTTGTTTGGGTTCCTGTTCTCGTACCAATCAGATCTTAATGCTTGAGACCTGCGCACTAAGAAAGCAAATAAACACCGTTAGGCTTATCGTTGGATTGTCTCCCACGATTATCCTCAGGCGTGAGAGTAAGTAATCGGTTTTAGGGTTGTATTGAAGAGTTAGGGTTTCTAGATCGTACCTCAATGAGAATTATGATTTTCTTTATATATGCACGGAATCCTTGTAGATTTCGTGCTCCTTACTCTTCGGCGTATCACGCTTATCCGGTCATTGATCTTTATCCCATAAATAAGAGATCATTATCTAGACCATAAATAATATATTTGGGTTTGGGCTTTCGTGAGCCCAAACCGTTAGCATGGTAGCCCAAATCATTACTATGATAGCCCACGCGTGAAGGGCTTGGGCGTTAGTAATGTCCACTAATCGGGTTCGTGACCCGAATATGGACTATAGGTCATCAGGTTTCTTTTGTTAACAGTTATCTTCTGGACTATCTTCCATAACTACATGAATAACAAATTTCTTAATTTTAATACTTTATTACATACATATATTCACACCCTTGCAAAAGTGTAGTTTCACTAAACCACT
The DNA here is from genome assembly GCA_030686995.1 of Artemisia argyi. Classification (NCBI taxonomy): domain Eukaryota; kingdom Viridiplantae; phylum Streptophyta; class Magnoliopsida; order Asterales; family Asteraceae; genus Artemisia; species Artemisia argyi. Next base: position 37,223,893 of record CM060707.1, on the reverse strand, counting down.
TAAATGCTAATTTCATAATCTCAAATGAGCCATATTGATCATCAATCTTAACCTCACTTTCAAGTTCAAAAACACTTTCAAGTTCAATAACACCTATTGTATATAATAACCCACTAATCCAATAAAACCTAAAGTAACATTTGACTTAAAAGCATTAACGATGCAACTATAACCCACAAATTGCAATAGTCAGTTTCAATAATTATCTAAGGATAAAGACCTTGGTTTAAATCATCTTGCATTTCAAACACAATCACGATAGGTAGGATATAAATGCCATGTGATGAATGTTTAAACAAAACTAACAAATGTCATCTTACGTGGGTTTTGACACCAAAATCATGAATTTAAACAAACATGTTCCAATTTTAAAATAAAGGAAATAGTCTCAAAATACCTTATGGGCGAGCAGGATAGGATGGAGAAGCAAAAAGTGAAGGAGGTTGTGTAATTTGTTAAATGAAAGATGGAAAGGTTAAAGTAAGAAAGAGGTAAAGTAGGCAAATAAAATATGTTGAATTTCCTGAATAGAAAAGACGCTCATTTTTTCCCCATTTGCAATTAGGGTGTAATTTTGTAATAAGTTAATAAGAAACAAATCAAAAATCCTTGTCAATTTGGATCCATTCCTAAAAAGGATAATAAGTCAAAAGTAAACAACCTTAACTCAAACTTTTTCTTCATAGTTCAAGTATTCCACTCGATGATACCGCATCACGTACAAAGATATATTTATCTTCAGTTGGTTTGCGACTTCTTGGAAGTGTAGTGATATAACCAAGGATGATACTCGCTATAACATCTTAGCGAGAAAATTGACTTACACTATATATTTTGAAAAATGCTACATTCACAAAACTTTTACAAAAAGACTTCCACTAAATGATTTGTCATCAATAAAAATTATTATAATCAATTCTTTCACCTCCTTTTAAACTCACATATTTCTATCAATATGTGACACATTATTTTGTGAAAAAAATAAAAAATTGTAAAGTCTTTTCGGATGTAGTGCGTCTCTCATATCTTTACTACTTATAAAACAAATATGTCTATTATTTATAACTTAATAATTTTAGAAAATGAGTAAAGTTGATTCTTCAAAATATCACTTTCTTTTTCGCAATAACTACAAATTAAAAATTGTAACAACATATACCACTAATTTAATAGTTTAAATATCGTTTAATTCTTAAACTTTTATATTTTTCGTTTTTAAACCATAAACTTTCTTTCTCGTAATAACTACAAAATGAACCTACCGCAAGGTCACACCAAAATCACGAGTTTACAAGTATAATTATTTGCCGCTATACACTGTCGTTTTGCGCGATATTTGTATTTTTTTTTTTTTTTTTTTTTTGTATGTGCAAAGTTCGTCTAGCAAATAAATTAGCTCACGCAAATCTCAAAAAGGTGTAGTTTCTCCTCCAAAGATGACTTACATAAAACTAGAATATACATATAAGATTACCAACATAAACCTAAATTTTTTGAATGAACTAAATGCTTCTAATTACTTTTCCAATAATGTAATTGAAACTTTTATCCTAGATCGAGTTAAAAGAAACAGTTTATTATTCGTCACTGATATTTTAGACAGCTTTAGCTATATATAGATAGTTGCTTCATGTATCACTCATGTTTTACATGAATATATCGAGCTCTTCCTTTGTGAAGCTGTAGGTTAAGTTTTTCTGGTTCGCAATTGGCCACAACTTATTTCTTACGTACTACATATAATTCTTAATTATGAAGTGAGTATATGAACACAACACAATGTGCATGACAAAGATGATCAAGAATTAACCGCGCGCTGTAGCACGATATATTTCCAAGTATCATAAACATGAGACATCAAAACTACACACCCAAGAGAGAGAAAGATATAGATAGAGAGAATGAATGAATGAAGTAAAAAAATAACTTATTAACCTCACGAGAGTGCAACACATAGCATTTATAAGAACCTAGCTAGTTGTATGCAGTGGACTAGCTTATGCACACACACACAATCCACACACGTAAACACACCTAATATATATCTATAAATATGTCTTCACATAGGCATATATCAACATGGTGTTTTTCCTTGACTAGCCGATATTGAAGAATTTGTTTCTATAGAAAAGCTTAGAAATGTCTCATATAGCTGTGGAGAGAAATAGAAGAAGGCAGATGAATGAACACCTCAAGGTCTTGCGATCTATGACACCATGCTTCTATATCAAAAGGGTCGGTATATTTCTCTCTTATATGTAAAACCCTAATATAAAGAACTTCAAGCTTAATCATAAAATGATAGAATTAGGGTTTTCTTTGTGGGATTTTATTACGTATTATTCGTCCATCCTTGTGTCAACTTTTCGTAGCTTATGAGTCGGTCGTTTGTAAGAGGTGTCGAAGGGAGAATCACCAATTTTACGCTTATTGACAGATTATTCTACTTGTTAAAATAGGAAAGAGCTCTAGGGTTCATCAAGATCAAAATAATTCACGGATCTTAATTAGTGTCCTATGAAAGTAAAACAAACTACAATTGCTAGAGTTAGTCATTCAAGCGTAATCTTAATGTTTTTTGTTTGTTATATTAGTAACATTCGAGGAAAAACACTAAGGAGATCATAACTTTTTCGTACTCGTGATTTATTGTAGATGTAAAAGATCATCCCAATTAATTAGATCAATGATCCGATTCCATGTTGTATGAACCCTTTGTAACCTTTTTATCAAGCTTCTTGCTAGAAAACTGCGACAATCAATCTTTAAAGTTCGTTAGAAACTTGATTCGCTAAGAACCTAATAGAAGTCTCTAATCAACATATTATTGCAACCGAGTTCTTTAAATTAAAAGTGTTTTATGGTTTTGTTTTGTAATCGGTTTATGATAAAAAGATTTGGCAAATATCTCATAGCTTTGTTCCATAATCCATGGAAGTTCATGGCTACAATTATACGCAATCTGAAACGCTTCCATTATATAAAGCATCTCTTTGATACCACCGCTTTGCATGGGTACGCTTGTACCTCATGATAGTGTTATGACTTTCCACTCTAAATTAAAGTTGCTTAATTTGGAAACTATTACCATACAAAAAAGCTTTAATGAATCACATCAACTCTATGGCACGAGTCTTTTTTCCATGACGTGAGTTAGTCTCGCGCGATAAGTGAACAGTAATTACGCAAACTTCTGTTTCGGAAACCAAGTTCAGTTACTATATATGTTAATGTCTTAATAAACAATTCAGTCACTTGTATATCCTCTGACATGTGTCTTGTTTATGACATGGGATCTTAACAGTGATTACAATTTTTTTGGTATAATTTCTCTTTGGTACATGATATGGCAGGGAGATCAAGCATCAATCATAGGAGGTGTAATAGAATTCATCAAGGAAATGCAACTAGTTTTACAGTCGTTGGAATCCAAGAAAAGACGAAGGAGCATAAGTCCCAGTCCTGGTCTAAGCCCAAAGCCGATATTGCAACCTGAGACCCCACAGTCGGAACGCTCAATAATTTCACATGAAAATATCAAGGAACTGGGAGCATCCTGTAACTCACCAGTTGCGGACGTGGAAGCAAAGATATCTGGGTCAAACGTCATCTTGAGAACCGTATCACGAAGAATTCCAGGTCAAGTTGTGAAGATAGTGAATTTATTGGAAAAACTTTGTCTTGAGATCCTGCATCTAAATATCAGCAGCATGGAGGACACTGTCCTTTACTCCTTTGTCATTAAGGTATATTCATATGCTGGCAATATAGCTCGTATGCTCGATATTTTTATCTTTACAACTCACGAAGCTACATGCAAAGGATTGAACATAGAAAACCTTAGCATTCAGTTTTAAACCCACGATTATACGGTTCAAGAAATATACTAAAATATTAGTTGATAAATGAAAGAATAAACCTGAAACAAAATAAGCTGTCTTATGGCATTCACCCTCTTTTCTAGGTAATCTCAGGATCATAAGATAGTTTCGAAAATTCAAATCATCTGATTATTCTTGCATTAAGAAAATAGTTTCTAGAGTTAAAGGGGCATCACAAATGTAATCAAATGGCACGGCATTAGAATTAAGGGGCATCAAAAAAATACTAGAAGCATACTAAAGAGCAATGTTACAATGCATTTGTTTATAGAACACAAGTACAAAAAAGAAAAATGTGTGTGCACCCCCTCTAGAGTCAAGTTTGAATGCAAAAGCATCGATCAGTTGGATGAAAGGCCAACAATTTTATGATAAAAAAATTACAATCCGGTGACCATATCATCACAGACATACAAGTTTGTATAGTAGGTTTAGTTCATGAACTTTTTTGTCTATCTTGATCGAGTTTGATGCTATTGAATCCATATATCTCGTGTCTACTAATATGTTGTCAACTACAATTGTTACATGCAGATTGGACTGGAATGTCAGCTTAGTGTTGAAGAGCTTGCTGTTGAAGTGCAGAAGAGCTTCTCCCTAAATCTTACTTAGCTCCAGTCATATAAATCACTTGTGTACTTTTTAAGCTTTGTTGAGGATTCGTTCAAAAATCATACGTGCTAAATAACAAGATACATCATATGTGTTTTGCTTTATAAACCATCAATCGTTATCAGTTTCTGGAAGCTGATCATCATCCTCAACCGATGAAAAGATTTGTCCCGTACGTCATATATAGTTTTCTGAAAATTTGAATTTCGAACTGGCCTTCAATTAACTAATTATGTGCCATATACAACAGAAGGATGTTAATCCTCTCAAAAATTAAACCGGCCTGCCCAACTTGAACTTCCCTATCAAACAAAATTCACTTTTGTTACCATAATTAATAACTACTCCTACTAATTTACATTTGATGTTAGCCTTTCAAAAAAAAATAAAAAAATACATTTGATGTTGGTCTCTAAAATTAACTTTGTTTATCTTGTTATTTTCGTCAACTGAAAGATACGAGCTAGCTAGTTACAAAATTTATCATCACTATTAGCTAGTAATTAAGGTGACCTATTTAATAGGGAAAACAAAGTTTAGTGATCCGCATTGCATGCAAAGTAGTGTGTTCATCATGAAAGGACCTGAAATAGAAAACTAATACAGTCAATTAACACTTGCAAATATAAGATAATTACTCAATCATGCATGAAATTTGGATAGTGAACGTACAACAATTTCCAAATGAAGACACCTTCCTTTGATGCAAACAATCAATATATGCCCTAGCACATTAGCCAATATCGAGTTAAGCTCCTTGCGATAAAATACAATACCCTTCAAAACAAATTGGGCAACCTTTAACAATGAAGTTAGATTTGACAAAACATGAAATCGACACAAATAGCATTTCAAACGAAAAAATGATACCTTGAGAAAACATGCAAATATGCAATCTTGAATTTTTTTTTTTACCTTTTGAGCGGCATAAACTTAATAAATGGATTCTAGCAAGAAAATGGAATCAAGATAAAGAGTAATTACATAAAGGAATGTTACAAGCAAGTATAGGATCAATCCTGGATCCAATCTAATTAGCAAATTGGACGTAATTTACATTTCTTTTGTGTAATCCAATTAAATGAGAGAGTCTTGACTTCATCGCATATCGTGTATTTACTAGGGGGATTTTGAATCAAAACTAACGTTATTCCTATGTGCAAACTTGTTTAACACGTCCCTTTGTACTTCTAACCTAGACAAGAGATGTTCAATAAATAATCATCACTTAACATCTAAAAAATAGTTACAATGTATACGAGTATATATGTGGCCGGTGGTCATGGGTTGGCTAAATTCCTTATAGGAGTGATTTGAGAACTTTAGTCTATTACACTGGTAAGGAATTTCCCATCATTCTGAAAGTAGGCTAAAATCCCATGTCGCTATCATTCAATCTGGAAACAATTTATACACGATACAGTGGGTATGTGGAAGGCTACATATACACTTATGATAACAATAACGATGCTATATAGATACTAAACTTGTGATAAAACCAACTACCATGAAAGTTTCGTAAAGTGATGGGTGTCTTACGAAATGCAATACCACCCTCCCATGTTCTTGCCTTAGCTACCCATTGGCGCCAACATGAAAAAAGCATGTAATGAGAAACCTATCATTGACAAGTTCTACAAAAGACTCGCTGCTTGGAAAGCTAGGACATTATCGTATGGTGGTAGACTCACCCTCCTTAAATCAGTGTTTGGTGCTCTTGGTGCATACTTCTCTCTTTTTGTGGCTCCTAAATGTGTAATGTTGTACCTTGAAAAGCATAGGCCCAACTTCTTTTGGGGTGGCTCACTTGATCACAACAAGTTGTCTTGGTTTGCACATTTGCATGAAAGCATGTTTGTTCCTTGTCAAGTTGTGGAGGTCATGGAATTGGTAGTTACAATCATTCAATCTAGCCAGGGTGGAGATTTTAATTTGGAACCTAACTCACTTTGGAAGAACCTACTCGTCTCTATTCATGGCCCTCAAGGTGGTTGTTTTATTAACTCCTATTAGTCCACAGCAAGTACCCCCTTAAGTCCTTGGAAAAACAACATGGACTTAAACAAACATCTTGCATTTACAAATACTAATCTTCAATCGATTATGTGTAGAAAGGTGGGTGACCGATCAATATTTTCCTTATGGGATGATATTTTTGAATAGGCAACAGTAGCCTCAAAACAACTTTCCCTGGTCTATATGCTCTTGAAGTTAATAAGGTATTAAGGGGTGTTTAAAGTGTGGAACGTTGTAATTTATCAAATGGGCTAAAGATCTGATATTAGGCCTCAAGAGATAGGCCTGAAAAAAACACAACTTAATAGCCTACTATGCTTCTTAATGATATAGACCATATTGACAATTCACTACAACAAATTTATCATTTATATACGCTTGTTTCTGCGAACTTGAATTGTGATTTTTTTTTTTTTTTTAAATATTCCGCTTATGAGTGTGAATAATCATTTCAAAATTCTCGCACTTAAAAGTGTGAAAAATATTCATAAATCTTCACACATAAAAGTGAGGAAATATTTGCTACACTCAATTGGTTCACACGCATACAAGCGTCAACTTTTTGATTCTTCACACATTAAAATGAGTAAACATGCTTTAATAAGTGTGACTATGTTACTATTTTGTTGCAGGTGCAAACATGATGCGTGGGTTTGTTCTTTGGGCTCCACGAGGTGGTACATTGTTTCATCTAGGGGTGAGCATCGGCATGGACGGAGATAAAAGGGGGGCAAAGGGGGCACAAGGGGCAGGTGCCCCCTAGCGAAAAAAATTGTAGTGTAAATTTTTTTTTTAAATATTTGGTGTTTTTTTTTTTTTTTTTTTTTTTTTTTTTTGTAATTTGCCCTCCCCAAGTACCAATTTATAGTGTAGTTTTTAAAATTTATCAAAATGTGCCCCCTCGACCAAAAACTTCTGGCTCTGCCCCTGAGCATCGGGCCGGTCCCGACTCGAAACCGATTTTCTGCAAAACCCAAACCGACTACCGACCCGAATACATTTGGTTCGGTATCGGGATAGTCGATTCGGGCGTCGGTCGGTTTTGCTCAGCCCTAGTTTCATCTATGAGAAAGCTGATTAAACATTCGATTATGCCAGCCCAAAACAATAATGATGGAAAAGCTACTCCCAATCAAGGTAGAGATCCATTCTTGGCAGTTACGTCTAAACGATTGCCCGCTAGATGCCATTTAGACAATCAGACATATGTGGTATTGACCTTGATTCTACTAGATGCTCATTGTGTGATGATGACCTCTAAACTGCCCAACACATATCTGTTGATTGTTCATTTGCTATTAATATTTGGAATCGAGTTATGGTTTGGTGGGGCGTAGCTAACCGTCCCAATGACCTTATAGACCTGCTGTTTTGGAGTGATTCAATAACCTTCAACAATCATTTGAAACTTTGTTTCGATGTGTTATTCAAACCAGGGGCGAAGCTTCATAGGTGCCGGGGGGGCGCCCGACCCCCCGAAATTTTTTTTGCGATGTAGGGGTATATAGTTTTCGTGTAGAAAAATTTCGGTATATTCGGTTTCGACCCCCCAAAAATTTCGGTATACCTGAAATATAGCCTTAGGAAAAAAAAATTTAGATCCCGACCCCCCACTTACAAAATCCAAGCTTCGCCACTGATTCAAACAACCCTATGGATTAATCTTTGGAGATTTAGGAACCGTGTTTGTTTCGATTTGAAACTGCCCTAGAAAGGATACTATTTTAGAGGATATTATGGTTTACTCTGTTGGATTAGTCATAGAGATAGAAAATCGGTCCCCAATTGGATTGATTGGATTAGTGACCCGATAAACTCTTGTATGTATATTTTGTAATCCCTTTTCTTTGGCTCTTTGCTACCTTTCTTTAATGAATTATTAGGCCTTCCAAGAGAAGAGGGGGAAAAATCGCACTTTGTGATAATGGGTTTTTGGTCATCCTACTCGGACCAATGTGCACTGCATGCCCAAGTTGCACCATTCGTCACATGTACATCACTATTTAAATATTCAAACCTTGAGGTGCGATCACTATTTAGGGCCCGTTTTGTTGGCAAGTGAGTTTAGGATTAGGATTTGTATTTGAATTTGGATTAAGATTTGGGTTTGGATTTAATGTAAGAGGGAGAAAATGTAAAAAGTTGTTTGTTTTATGTGTTGGTTATAAATTATGATTTAAAATTTATAATTATTTATAAACTAAATATACAAAATTGGCCCACAACTTATAAATACATTTGTTAAAAATAAAATAAAATGACAAAAAGAATAAGAGAGAAAACTAAAAAAAAAAAAAAAAAAATCACTTAAAGTACATATAGTCAGAGAAAAACCACCGTCTTCGTATGGATTATAGTATACCATCTGACAAGGTTTTGAACCCAAAGATCAAGGAAAGAATTTTTAACCAAACATTGAAATTTTACTTTCAGCCTAAACCTTTTGAGCAAAACCTTCACACCAAACCATGTTAGATATATTTATAGGAGTTTTGGTGACATAATAGAAAGTGTCGTTATGGGTATGTTTGGCGTAATGGGCTGGGGCCAGGGCTGAGACTTATATTATAAGCCAAAACTAAAATTTGTATTTTTATAAATTTGTTTGGCAAATGGGCTGGATGAGGCTTATTATTGCAAAATTACTAAAAATAACATAATTAAATAAGTTTTTGTATATGTTAGATATTTTTGTGGGTAAATAAGTAATTTATTCTTCAAAAGCTCCTGGCTAAAATTTTTAGCCTCTTTTATGAGGCTAAAGTTTTTAGCCGACTTATTTTATAACTCCTTCCATATGTCTCATGACAAACAAGACTTATTTTATTAGCCGGCTTATTTTAAAAGCCCAAGCCTTTATAAGTCCTTTGCGAAACACAGCCTATATATTGATTTATGGTGATGCTTTAAAAAAATAGAAAAAAATCTATATATACAATAATAATAATAATAATAATAATAATAATAATAATAAATTAAAAAAAATTAAAAAAAAAAAAGATTAATATATATATATATATATATATATATATATATATATATATATATATATATATATATATATATATATATATATATATATATATATATATATATGGAGAAATATGAAATTTTGATGTTTCTTTTGCATATATATGAAATTGTCCTTAAAAATTATACGTAATATGTTAGTACGATTTAAAGTCTTATTTGTCATTTTTTGTGATAAAACGTTTTACCTCGTCAACTCGTCATAGACAGATCTTCACATTTTTATGTATCACCTGCATTGGCATTTTTTTACCATGTTTTCCTTAGCATACTTTTTCACTTCTAGTGATACTATTTTCTATGATCGCTAGATGACAACTTTCTTGTGTTTTATTGAATATCTCCTATTAAAATAAAATGTCAAGCTGGTTTTCTGAAAAAAAGATACTCCGTATATATAGCAGATTTAGAAAGCTCAATAGATACAAACTACTTCCTGTTGCAACGTTATATAGCCACTAAAAGGTCCAAAACACTAAATTGGTGATGGAGGTCATTTTCTTGGCACGTCTGTGATTGTCAACCTGGGACCATTAGCAAATACCCTAATGCATTTTTCACGGCCTTGATTGGATCTCCATCTACACTAGCTTTACAACTACTTAAGTTTCTTCTTTTCTCTTTTCTTTTTTAATGGCAGTTTATTAGCAACGGAATTAAAAAGAAAAAATGATTACAACAATGGAATAATATTATCATTTTTAGGATCATTGATCCAATCATTCCATGTTGGACGGATTTTCCTACTCCTATACGAGATCCATGAATGTGATAACGTTATAACTTCATCTCCAAGAGAGTCTTTCCGAGAAAGTTTAATGTGGAAGCATACTTTGTTTCTGTAAAGTCAAATAACCTAATTGATTGTTTGAATCACCGCATCAAATAACCTAAATGGTTGCCGGTTCAAGTCATATGTATCATTTAGAAGATGATAACTTGTACCCTTTATTATTAACTCTTATATGAGTATACTACCATCTTATTAACTCAAATGTATACAAGCGCAACACGAAACAATCATCTAACGAATAGTAGCGATCACTTTTTCTTTTACGAGGAAAATTTTACCCGAGCTATCATCGGTGATTGACAGGTACTAAACCTTAGACTCCACAGATCGATCACCCCGCAAGTTAGGCAAACACTTTTGGCATTACCTAAACCACTATGTAATTTGTTCCATTTAAGGGGAACATAATTGTGGACCTATTTAGCCACCAAGTGATGTTAAGTGCTAACTACTCCTATAGCAAATGTTCACGTTCATCACGGGCAAATGTATTATAGCTTCTTGTTTTTGTTGTTTCCCTTCTTTTGTCTGATATTTCATATGCAATACTTAATTATTGGTTAAATATCCGTGTCAAAAACTTAACCTATTCTTTCACATCTCTGTCTAATGATTTAAAACATTTATGTAGTTTTTCTTCGTTCATAAAAAATCTATATTTTGACATTACTTCAAATTCGATGAATGTGATCAATTGTTTTTTCTTGATTATGATTTGTGACCAAAGGCATTAGCGGTTAGGAGATTCAATCCTACCATAATTAAGGAATAATTATGATTATATTTTATCGCTTGTACTTATTCTCTTGAGATTTAATTATATTTTTAATCATTTTTTTATTATTATTTTTAACCATGTTTATTAGACATTTTATTCGACTACAGGGTTTGAGTTCATCACCACAAAAGCTCAAACCACATAATCATTTTTCTAACTGTTGATCAATATATGCATTTAACTTGAGTTGGTTGATTTATCATTTATCAACTTATATCTCACTGAACTATACCACCGTCCACCGCATTTCATAAACTACTCCAAATACATGTGTTACTTTATTCTTGAAGTATAAATATAATAAATAAACACATTTCTTGATGAGTTAAAAAATGCGGCGAAGCACGAGAATGAAAAAACATAATGATGATGCTTTGTTATGGGGGAGTGACTATTCCCACACACACTTCGATTCATCAATTTTTAGTTTGCTTTAGCTTAAGAAAATGACACTCCTCAAACTTGGTATATACGTCCTTATGCGCGAATACTCTTCTGATATATGATTAATTGACCAACCGTTGGTAAAAATGACAATTAGTTGAAAAACTTTCGTAGTTTAAAAAATATAAACTAACTTTATTTCAAGAAAAAGTACAAGATTGTCGACAAGTTTTTTTTACTGGTAATAAAAATAAGAAAAAATCTCTTTGAAACACTTATTCCAAAACTAAGGGTGCGTTTGGTTTCCTCCTAAGGGAATCAAACTATCACTATGAAAGTGATAAGTTTGTATTTGTTTAGAATGTTTGGGCCCACAACTATGACTATCAAAGTCTAATATATTCCATACTTCATATACAACTCTTGAGGGGGAATGGATCTTTCATAGTTGAGGGACCCACCACTACTATCAAACTTATACCCATTGTCATTACTCGCAGCATACCAAACGCACCGTAACTCTTTTACACTCCCTGTCCACTTCCTTCGGTTATTCTAACTCACTTCGGCTCGGCTTGGATCGGCTCAATCAAGCCAACTTGTCTCTATAAGAAAACCCAACTTTGCCCTTTTATTTTCTTTTCTTTTTCTGTTTGTCCTCTCTTCAGTTGTTTGTTGACTTAAAGATGAGCCCACAATATACCTTCTTACTACCTTTGACCATAGTGATGTTGCATAAAACGTGATAGTATATATTTTAAGAGAGATCTAATTTCAGGCCATTTTATATTTAATTAAATTCTGTTGTAACATCAACTATTCAACTTGATGTAACAAATGCAACCTATAAAAGCTATGAGTTATGAAATATCGACTAAACTGTAAACCATGATTAGTTGTAAGTTATATATACTTTTTAGGTGGTATCCTTAGACCTTAAAATCTTGTAAGTAATACATTAATGTATTACAGAACTTTAAAAGCACCCGTATGATCACACGAACTATAATAATAATAATAATAATAATAATAATAATTTCATACAACAAACCACATATACTTGCTATCATCACGTAAGAACCACACAGAAAACTAAGACCCATATTATTTTTCTTTAAAATAATTGAAAAATACAAATATTAAATTATTTAAATAAAATAAAGTAGTTTATTTAACTACAACAAATTATTTTGAAAGACCACTATATTTAAAAAATAAATTAATTAATTAATAAAAATAAAAAAGTATAATTGACCCATTACGAATTTCACAAACTAAATTATACGGAGTAAATTATTTAAGGCTAGTTGTAATGGGATCTAACCAAGGGTCGGTCTAGCCAAAGAGGACCCCTAAGACGACCTTGGCGAACGCGTCCCCCCCCCCCTTCCCTTTTCTTATTGCTTGATTCGATCAGTCAGGCGACCTTATGAGTTGCATATGGTTTGTGTGTGTGTGAGTGTTTTTTTTAATTAAATTTTTGCTGGGTATTTTTTGTTGTGACTGGAATCACCTTATTACGGGTATTTGGTTATGCATTTATTTTTAGAGAGAGAAGCTGAGTTGACTTTGACATGATAGAGACATTTCGTCACCATTACTAGTGTTAAAAAAAAAAAAAAAAAAAAAAAAAAAAAAAAAAAAAACTATGTGAAACAACAATTAGAAAATTTGTTTAAAATATATAATTTTCTCACTATGATTTTCAGCATAGTTTCCAAACTACGCGAGAAACCACAACGCTTTGCCGTCATGGTACGTCTTGTAGGTCAGCATCAAGGTATCGCACTTATGCTCTAAGAATAGGTGTTGAACTGTTAATAGCTACTCTACTACGAAGGTAAAACCAAAAAGTAAGTTGAACCGAAGTATTCTTGGAAGTTGGACCCAATACATATTAACCAGGCTAAATAATTTGGCCCAATAGATAACTTAAAGAAAAGCCCAATGGACCCTTAAATCATCGACCCGGTTCAAAATGAGGTTTAAAAGGTATTTCCAAAAACCCTAAATCCCCAAATTGACTACTGTCGCTCTTCACTTTCTGCAGCAACACATTCATCATCGTTGTCGCCACATTCCCTGAATCGGTCACTAAATCATCTTTTTCGTCGGTAATTATCTTTCCCTCATTTTGGTTATAGTTGATTAATTATGGGGCTGTTTGTATTAAACTAAAAGCTTATTTTGATAAGCTGAAAAACTGAGCTTTTTGGCTTATTGGGTTGTTTGAAATAGCTTATTTTATGGGCATATCGAGATATCAAAAAAGATAATAAGTTCATTCTAGTTGGCTTATGAGCTTATCACTTTGGGCTTATGTACTTTTATATATGAGTAAATGATAAGGTCAAGTTATTAATAAGCTTGTAAGCCGAAAAGATGGAGCTTGTTGGCTTTTTGATAATTGAATAAGCTCACAAGCCAATAAAATAAGCTAATTTGGTAAGTGGGTTGTTTGGAGTAGCTTATTTTGTGGGCTTATTGAGGTTTCAAGGGAGCTAATAAGCTAAGTCTTGGGGCTTATGAGCTTGCATTATTGAGCTTATGTACTTAAATAAGCCAAACAATCAAGCTGATAAGCTTCCAAGCAAAAAAAATAGAAAAGCGAGCTTGTTGGCTTTTTTATAACTTCAATAGAATTATAAGCCATAAAATAAGCTAAAGTTGATACAGTGTATGATATTATTTCATCCATCTCGCAGTATGTTGACATCACTATTGTTTTGTGTTCGAATTTAGTTTCAAAATTTGTAATAAACTATGGAAGACGATGGTGCACAAGTGATGGATAACAATAATAACGAGAATGATTTTGATACGAATGGTAAAGGAAAGAAACACAAGGGAAAACACGATAAACCAAAGCCATGGGATGACATAGAAGTCGATCGTTGGAAGATTGAAAAGTTTGAGCCTAAAGATAATCCGAGTGGTTTGCTTGAAGAAAGCTCCTTTTCTACTCTCTTCCCTGCATACAGAGGTAATTCACACTTTTACTACTTTACCCTGTTTAGAGATCACTGCGTTTTAGTTTTTAGTGCTATTGTTGCTTGAATGTTGAGTTTTACTTGGTGGCGGTATCTGGATTAGCTTAATCAGCCTTCTTATGGGCTTACTGTTTATAAAAGAAAGCTGATAAACTTATTTTTTAAGAGAGCTCATCAATAAACGTATGTTGATGAGCTCGTAAGCTCTAAAAGTGAGCTTATTGGCTTTTTCGTAATCAAATAAGCCTATAAGCATGCTAAGAAAGCTAATTCAAACACCCCCTTATTGTCATATTGTGTTTTTTGAGAAAGAGATTAGGCTCCTTTAAGGTGATTGGGTAAAGATTATATACGAAAGGTTATAGCTTTATGTGTGTGATATTGGCGTAAGCTTAAAATGTAGAAGCATTTGAATTGTATAAGTTATTTTTAACTTAAACTTGCGTAAACATTCAGCTGTCTATCCAGCATTTGAACTTCTGTTTTACGGCTAGAGCGCTTAACATCTTACTAAGACCTTCTAACAGACTTAATTATTACCAATGTAACTAATATTAAAGTTCCTGCAATTGTTTCTTGCAATTTTTCACAAAGTATAATAGTATATTAATCGCGTGTAGGATTTTCCATTTCACAGTATATATTTTAGGCTTTTAGTAAGTCCAATTCCAAAGCATGTAGTGCTTTTTTTGTAAAGATCGTATCACACTTAACATAAAAGTGGAATTGCCAGTGGCAACCTCAGTTGCAAACAAATGAACAGGTATTCATGTTTGCTTTGATTAATATACTGTCTGTTTGGGAAAGTTAGCTGAACTCATGAACTATTAGTAGGAGT
Organism: Artemisia argyi; assembly: GCA_030686995.1. Taxonomy (NCBI): domain Eukaryota; kingdom Viridiplantae; phylum Streptophyta; class Magnoliopsida; order Asterales; family Asteraceae; genus Artemisia; species Artemisia argyi. Next base: position 37,208,571 of record CM060707.1, on the reverse strand, counting down.
AGATGTAGCTGAAAAATGACATAAAAAAACACACAGACAAGGATCACCATAGTAAACGCATGTTATTAAGGGTAAAGAAATGCTTTTCTAAGTACCCCTTTATTTATTTATTTTATTTTATTTTTTTCCCCTTGAAATAGAAGCTAATGCAGCTTAAATTTATTAAAGGTTCATGCCAAACATACTCATATTTTTCATTTTGATATGATATTGAATCACACCTAGGTGTCCTCAATCATCAATTTGTTATTCACATGGTACTATATTTTAGTTGAGTACTTAAGTGCTCCCTTTACATTTCAAGTAATCGTGTATATGATAAGCTGAACATGTCCATGCCTCCATGGATGTAGCTATTTTTGTTTACAAGTATAAGAAATTAAGAAGTACTTATAGAGCCTAACTGAAGAATGTCTGGTATGCAGAGAAGTATTTACAGGAAGTTTGGCCTATCGTTAAAAATGCATTGAAACAACATGGAATTAAGGGTCACCTGGATTTGGTTCGTAATCAAAACATTCTTCTTTGTGAATCTGCTAATTAGTATTTATTTTTGCTTAGTTTTTTTAATGTGTACTTGTGAATGTTTAGGTTAAAGGATCTATGACCGTTTCCACTACTAAAAAGACGTACGATCCCTATATTATAATAAAATCTAGGGATCTGATCAAGCTTTTGTCAAGAAGTGTTCCTGCACCTCAGGTACGAAGGTTTATTAAATGAATGGTTATTCTTTAGTCTTTTGTAAACTAACTGCTTCATCTGATATGCTTTGACATGAAGTTCTTACCCAAGTGATTGTTGTTGCAGGCACTTAAGATTTTAAATGATGAAATGCAGTGTGACATCATCAAGATTGGTGGTTTAGTAAGAAAGAAGGTAATGACTACCAGTGCGTAACTTATGTTATTATCGTCTGAATGTTTCATTATTTTATAGGATTTGATATAAGGAAGCTGACTCTATATTTACAGGAAAAATTTGTCAAACGAAGGCAGCGGTTGCATGGACCTAATAGCTCCACTTTAAAGGTGTGCATTTCATTATTATTTTTATATGGCAATCTCATAATGGTGCTATATGATGATATTTTTGTAATATTACTCACCGAGATAAAAACGGACAAATAGCATACCCAAGTATGTGCAGCCTCATACACTATTTTGTTAGAATAGTGATGGGTGTCGAATCCAACAAAAATAAATCCTAGTTCTATGATTTGTAGTTAGCAACAAGTAGGGTCGAATCCACAGAGTGGTTTAGATAATTCTTAAATAACCAAGTTAACACGGGAGTTTTGATTATGACAAATAATAACGAGAAAATAAATTGACTGATTAAACTAAGCACTTGAAGGAGTATAAATTGACACGAAAGATACGATCTAGTCAAAGGTACTATCTACATATGAATCCATGGTTAATCATCGACATTAAAACGCTTCAGATACTTAAGAATAAATTGGTTATGGTTATTAACGAGCTCTATTAACCTGTCTCTCCTTACTACGTCGATAAACAAAACAAGCTCTTTGATTACTCCTCTTATCAAACAATCAGCCTAAACAAGCTCTTAAGACTTAATTTTTGATAGCATTATGCCTTAGAGAAACCACCAATTCTAATTGACAAACGCATAAGCTCAGTTCATCTAAACTAGATTACACATTCCCTTAACAATAATTGAAAACTTGACCATAATATTATTAACTGCTACAAATATTAGAACATTCAAGCATTTATGGACTTAAACTTCTAAATAGCAAAGACTAATTTCAATAATCAAATAACAAAGATTGATATTCAACTAATCAAAATAAGTTCAGACATTAATGAGAATATGCAAATATTCTTAAGTTCTGAATTCAGGAAATTAGCAAGTCTCAAAACCTAACTGGATTCATAAACATAGAAAATCCTTCAACTAGAAAGTAAATAAAATTAGCTACTCATGATAAGAGGAAGAAATCACAACTATTGAATGTCGAGCCCTTCGTCTTTGATCTTCCGTTCTCTTCTTTTTTTTGGTTTTGTGATGAGAGTATTTTTGAGTCACCCTCCTTCTTTAAACCACCTGGTCTTTTTTGTAGTTTTAAGTGTCTCCCCACTTTTGTCCACTGATGCCACGATCTCCCATATCCCCTGAATAATCGTTCCCTCTTTCTTGCCTCAATGAGACCCATGATCTGATCCTGTGTTTTACTTTTGGTGTACAACGAAATCCTTTAACTTTCAAACTCTTGTCAAATTAGGCCTCACATTTTATACCTACAAGGACACATTAGTTTGTGAGGTATTTTAGTCTTTTAAAAACCAACCTTAACATATAAAAATGCATCAGTATCTAATTTGCTTCACTTAGCATAAAATACAAGTATAGTCCATCATTTAAGGCCATGTCTATTATAAATCATTAAGGAATAGGTATAGATAATATGTATATTACGCACTTAACAAATACATTTTTTATAGCAGTAATGGTATGTGATCATATTTGATACTAGAGTAATTTTACGAGACGAAACAGAAAGCAAAAAAAAGTATTTAGCAGTCATACAAGTTTGACCGAGACTGATCTGACCTAACATAAGCTAACTGCTATCTCCTGAATCTGTTTGACCTGTTACCGATCACATACACCTTGCCCAGCACGTTTTCCTTGATATACAATTAGTCCACATATATTTATATTCCTGAATCTGTTTGACCTGTTACCCATCACGTACACCTTGCCCAACACGTTTTCCTTGATATCCTATTAGTCAACATATATTTATACTCGTAACCTATTGTTTGAGCTATATTCTAATTCAAGTCAAGCTTTTCTTTCCCCCTGTTTGTATTGATTTATATTTGTGTTTGTTTCTGAGAATCTTGTTTAAATGCAGGCATTGGAGATTTTGACAGGCTGCTATATTTTAGTTAAGGTGTAACTTGAAACTTTTTGTTCATAAAATTTCAAATTATAAATCCCTTTTTTCAAATCACAACATTTTGTTCCTTAATTTAACACTTTATTTGGTTTCTACTTGGTGATATAAAGGGGAACTCGGTAGCTGCCATGGGCTCATTTAAAGGCTTAAAACAAGTAAGGAGGATTGTAACAGAATGCATGTTGAATCAATTGCATCCCTTGTATAATATTAAAGTAAGTTCCTTTCTTTTGTTGGGTATACAGTCTTATATTTTAATGCTGGAATTTTAGCCCGTTTACTCATAGATGTGTTGATTTGCGTTATTTTTATCTCTAGGTGTGTAAAATGGGCAATGCATACAACCTATTGTTAAAGATTAGATTATTTTCATGATTATATTTTTCAATCATATCTAACTCACTTTCATAAACGTTACTTGGTAAAAAAGTGTTGCAGATCAAATCAGTTGTACCAAACAACTATTAATACTTTATGTGTTACACTTACACATCCTTATTATTAATCAGTATTTGATGCATTCTGTCTTTATGTAATGTCTGTTACTCAACAGATTCTAATGATGAGGAGAGATCTTGCGAATAATCCAGAACTAGCAAATGAGAACTGGGATAGGTTTCTTCCAAAGTTCAAAAAGTATGATGTTTCTGTTATTCTTATGCCTATTGATTTGCATTTGTAGAATTTAAATATAACAATTGGTTATCTTCTTTTTCAGGAAAAATGTTCAACAAAAGAAGCCTTTCAAGATCAAGGAGAAGAAAGAATATACACCTTTCCCTCCACCACAACCACCAAGCAAGGTGAGCGATTACCATTTTCCGAACACTCAAACTTACAAATTATTTAATTATAAGTGATCATTTTATACTGATGATCTAATGCTACATATCACTTACAAAAGGCATCTCAATACTTTCGTTATTAAAATGATAGTACTTATAACTAAACGTGGCTTTATATGTTTTCAGATTGACCTGCAACTAGAAAATGGTGAATACTTCTTGAACGAACAAAAGAAGTCTAAAAAGCAATGGCAAGAAAGGCAGGAAAAACAAGCAGAAAAAACTGCAGAGAACAAGCGCAAGAGGGAAGAAGCATTTAAGCCTCCAGAGGTATGGTCATTAAGATCATGCTCAGAATATGTTCTTTTTATAACTTACATAATCATTCATCTGTTTTTATAAACATCTTTTTGGGATCTTTAGGAACCAAAAATGCGAGATGATGGTAAAAACGAGAAGGATGATATTGCAGCAATAGCTACATCCTTGAAGGTAACTTTATAAGATCATCTGATGTGCAATACATGTCGCCAGGGGTTGGGCAGTGGTTCAAAATGGGTAATTTTGTGTGCTGATTGGATTGGGCTTGCCTAAATATTTCTCTAAATAATGTTTTAAATATAATAATTATATTATTTCAGCAAGAGGATTAACTTAATTGAATAAAAATGATTATTACTCTTTTGACATGTTTCCTTGTATCTTATTATTCATTTTTTCACAAGTTTGTTTTTTTATTGTGTTGGACCCCGTTAAAAGTAAACCTTATCCCAAGTCATCTCATTCGTAATTGTCACCTTTATTAATATGTTTGCTTTTTGTTTGGATTTTAATTGGAGCTGTTAAATATTGCAGAACAAAGCGAAGGAGTTTGGGAAAAGTAAATCTGCTGATAAAATAGACGCCGAAATGTTTATCGCAACAGCAGGTGAGCCGTCTAAGAAAAAGTCCAAGAACAAGAAGTAATTGTTGCATCTACTATGCTTGTTGTTAGGAGTGATAATAACATTGTCGGACCAACTTTTTGATGTATATCATAAACATTTTGGAATTATTGATGTGAGCAGATGCAATGTTCTATTGAGGACCATACTACTACTACTACTACCAAATTATTCAATATTATGTGGTACCTAAAGGGTAAAACCAATTTATGTTCTATAATTGCAAATGCCGTACCAAGAGTTATTTTCATCCTCTTATAAGACTCGAGTCATCTATAATCTTTTAACAGCCCTGACTTGTTAGGTCACTTTAGTTAAATCATTGTTTTAAACTTACTGTGAAGGTAATCATTATGTGCCCAAGGCGCCTGTCGCTGCATGAGGGGTCTCCTTATGCGTGAGCCACATTACGAGGGGTTTCTGTCACGCATGAGCCTTATGATCTTTTATTGGTTTGGTCATGGTGGTGGTTGAATGAAGGCTCGAGTGAATGGTGTGTGGGTCTATGTGTGTGTGTATGTGTTTGCGAGTGTTTTATATATTGAAATAGCCGCGGGTTATGTGTGATGTGAGCGATGTCGGAGGGAGGAGGATTGTGTGACGTCCAAGTGAGAGGGTTTTGGTAAGTGAAGGCTACACGTATGGTGAGATTACGCTAATATAATTTTTAAAAGATATTCAGTAGTGATAGTGTCTAATCCAAGGTTACAAAAATCGTGAATCGCTAATCGGTCGGTCGATCCTTTTGTAGCTAATCGGTGATTAATCGAATTGGCATTTCCGGGAAGTTTTTCGTATTTCTAGTGAGTTTTGAGTATTTCCGGTGATTTTAGATATTTACCGTAAGATTTGACTTATACCAACAAATTGTAATAAATATAAATAACAACTATAAGTGGTCAAAGCGAGTTTTTGGCAAGATTTGCAGGTTTTCAATAAGTTTGATCACCTTTGACCGATTTACACAAAGCGAAAAGGTTGACGGCTGATTATTGTCTAGACTCTAGACTTCTAATTTTTTTTTAGAATGACAATTAACTATCTCGCAATATACAATCATAAACTTATCTCACATGTCATAAGCAGAATTTGAACCCACAACCATTTGATTGTAGAGCTTCTCACACAATAACATGTACCATTAAAACAAAAACCCTTTGATGTCTAGACGGTGATTAATCGACCTTTTTGAAACTTTTTTCAAACATTAGTCTAATCTTTGAGAGAAATGTTTACCTAACTTGGATAATTGAAATACAGTAAGCGATTCAACTTAATCATTTGCTTTTAATGACTTTCGAATTCTAAACTAAGACGCGGTTGGATAGATTACAGTTTGCAAGTTTCTTTGCTCAAGACAGTTGGTGAAAATGATAGATGTGACGCCCATAATTCGACATATCCAGCTTTTAGGACCCCAACAAACTACTTGTAAATTAATAATATGTTGTTTTTGGCTATATAGAGAAAATGTAACTCAAATTTATATTTAATAAGTTGTTGAACCAAATGACTAATATCATAAACCACCAGTAACAAGAGTATATGTTAAATGTGCTATCCATCCAACATCAACTTATTTCTTGATCTTCTTCATCTTGGTTTCTAGAGTGATATTTCCAATTTTTATTTCTACATGAACTTAAGAAAAGTTAGTCTAGTGGTCAGTCTCCTGAAATTCTAACATACAGTTTCAGTTTAAAACTTTATGATGTAAGCATTGGGGTTGATCGTGGAGATACTTTGGTTAAATCTGAATTGGAAGACTTGTCTTCTCTAAACAAACCGAACAAGGAAATCCTTATCCATTTATGATGTGGTGGTTGTAAACACTAAGGTTTTACAACCCCTTGTGCAGTGTAACTAAACTTTGTAGTATAGTAAAGGTAAGACCGATGGATTGATCATTCTTAAAAGAAATAGAGAGGTGGGTTCGTAGAGTATGAGGAACTGATCTAAAGGACGGCAGAAGATTATTTTGGTATTTTATGTTTCATTAAAAGCGAGTAAAATATCAAAGGTTTTTGAGATTTGATTTTAAAACTAATATTAACGTAATTGCAAGTAAAGTAAATTTTTGTGTGAATATCTATATTGGAAAACATATTTATCTAAGGTGCACTACTCCTTATTAGCGATCTAAACCTATTGATTTGTCACGCCTTAAGTGATGTAATGGTAAATGTTCTTTCTTTTCTGTCGTGTATTTATCAAGTCTACATCTATGCAAATAGCCTATTGACGAGCCCTATAAATTGCAGCGTACACAAAATAGCTAAAAGCACGCAATATATATCTAACCCAATTAAACATCTAACTGTAAATGCTCGATTAGTTACTTTTAGTTAACTTTCAAGCTAGGCGGTTCCTAACTAGTTTTTAACCAAGTAATCGCATTCACCAATTAAGAAAATAATAGAAATAATTATTACACTAACAAGTTTTATGCGTCCAAGTAAAAACTAATTGAATTAGCCATAGCAAACAATGGACAATCAAACATAGAATGAAACCAAACAATGATAACCATGATTGAATGATTAAAAGTAAAACATATCTTGATGAGATATTTACAATGCAGAAAAAGAGTGAAAAACTCATCTGAATCATCTAGGGTTTGTTAAAAAAAAAAAAAAAAAAAAAAAAAAAAAAAAAAAAAAAAAAAAAAAGTTGTAATGGCGTCAGCCTTTGGTTGTGACGCCGTCACCTCGTCATCGACTTAAGGTTTTCTCCACCAACTTCACTTAACGACGTCAGCTTCTAGGTTGTTACGGCGTCATTAAGGGGTTGTGACGTCGCCACTATGCCCGTTTTCACACTCTGGCCGCTCATGAAAAATTGCAAAAATCTATTTTCCGAGCAATACTAGTGACGGTGTCAGGGTTGCCGTCACACTTTAAAACTTTTTTTTCTTTTCTTTTTCTTCAAATGAGCCTAAAACTTGTACGTTTCTAAAAAAATGCATAATTTAAGACCTAAAAGTTAAATAAGAAGGATTTTAAGCAATAAATGATACAAAGTGCATAAAATTATGAGCTAAATGACCTTTAAAAAAAAGTAAATTTTCACCTCATCAATTTACCTTTATGAATTCAAAATTTAGCCAATTCTATTGATTTTAAACTTTCAAATTTTCAATTAAACAATACAAACCCATCTTTTGAAGATATTTTGCAATATGTCCGTACATCATGCGTTTTGAAAAGCCACATATGTGATGATTTTGGAGGTACTTTTGGTCATTATTACCATCATGTGGTAAATTCAGATCTATAAAATAAAGCATCTTCAAGAGTATAGTCATCAACTCATCATGTATTAATACAAATATTTTGTGACTTGTTAACTAAGCAAAAATAATCCTAATGATGAAATGAGATCGATGTGTTGTGATTTTAGATTATCTCCATTTGTGAAACGCAGTAAGTAGATAAGCAGGCTCAAAACGTAATAGCAAACACCCCCTAATTTATATGTATGTGAATAGTTATTATTACAGAAAGAAAATGCTAAGCTAGCTTATATAAGTTGAGATTATGAGAGTAATCAATAAAAACAACATTATTTGAACCAATAAATAAAACCAAAATAAGCAAAAGCATTATTTCGATTCAACACGCATAATCCAGAATCGTACGATATAAGTGATGAACAAGAAAGTGATGAATGAACACGGTGATATGGTGCTGAAGTAACACAATTGTGAACAACAGTCACTTCAACCACGATTGATGTTCTAATTGTATGCAGAAACTAACTTCATAACTTGATAAAAAGAAAAAATTAAAAAAAAAAAAAAAAAAAAAATGAAGAAAAAAAAATGTATTTTTATTGGTACCCAACCTAGTGGTTAGGGGGAGGGAGTGGTTCTATCACTCACTCCCAACTAATCCCCTTACGCCACATCATTCTTCACTTTTTCTCTCACTCACTCATATTTTTATAGGCGTCACTTCACTCACCATTCACTCACAATAATAGAATATGTTTTTCTCTACTCATTATCTCTCTGCATCCAAACTGTCTATTATAACACTTGTTATTGTCATGTGAGTATGAGTAGCAACATATAGCAGGAGGATATATCATTTCTCTAATATTGTATATTGTTTTTCACTTATTATTACTCTACATTCAAATCTTCAGTTCTAACACTTGTTAGAATCTTGTAAGTATGAATATAACAAGTAGTTGGAGGATATATCATTTCTCTATAAAAATAGGGGGAGTTTATACGGGCCCTCCCATAAGGGGGTTTCATGAGAACTTGTGCATTGCGGGTTTGTACGGTATGCATCACGATTTATAAATTTTGACCAAAACCTCTTATTATCAAATCATATGGGTTCTTAATAACATAACCCGAAATAGATAAGGATCCTTTCATGTTCAAAAAACATGAAAGATAATATTGTGTTTGATATGATTATACATTGTTATTATAGCAAAGCATTTATTTAATTTTAATTCAAAAGTAAAATAATATCAAACACAAAATTACCTTCTCATGTTTTTTTAATATGAAAGGATCATTATCCACCCGAAATATATACGTTGGGTAACAAATGATGCTGGTTTTTACAGTGATTAGACAAGAGGACTACTTATAATTCGTGTCAAGTGTCAACGCCGTTGGATCTTTCTTATGCACAGAGAAGTTGTTAGCTAGTCATAGTCAAAATCCTTACACACACACTATGAATAGTACAGTACCATCTGTCCACTACTACATGCTCATGTTCATGTTTAGTCTTTTCTTTATCAAATTTTGTTACATGCTTCCTTTGACTAATGCTTAAATACCACCAAGGCACCAACTATTATTGCTTATTAAATCATTCAAAACTTGTATTAAATAAGTTATGATTATATCTACTTATCTAGATGTGTTTTATTTAAATGACACGAGTTATATTTTATTCATAGTCAAAACAAGTTTAGTTTTAGGAACTAAGTTGAGCAAACAAATGAATGATAGTTTGTTGTAGCACCAAGTTAGTACACAACTACACACATTAAGAGCATCTATTATGTGAGGTTTAAGAATAGGTTTATAAAACTTGAAAAGGTTCATGTTTTGTTTCAACCATAGTGGATTTTTATTTCATGATTACATGGCATGAAAAGGTCCTAAATCTTAGACCTCTTTATAATCTTAGAACATTTAATATATGTGTTATGTGAAACAAGTATAAAGCTTTAAAATATTTATACTATAGGGGAAATAGGTTTATCAACTCAAAAGGTTTATAAATTGTTGAGGTGGCAAGAAATATTAAATGTATAAAGCTTTATAAAATTTCACCATATCGTTTTCACTTTATTCGTCCTATTTTAAAACTCGAATTAATGAAGAATAAAAAAAATATGTATATGTAACTTTTGTATGTTGCAATTTATACATTAACATTTTGATATTTTTAGTATTCACTTTGTATATATATTTTTTTCTGAAGATGCGAAAAATTATATATATCATAAACTACTATCATGAAATTTACAAATCCAAACAGATGAAATCGGATGAGTAATTTACACTCCAAAAACCTCCGAAAGTGATAATAACTTACCCTTTAATATCAGTTCGGAAAGTGTACTTTTTATTGTTATTATTAACTCACACAAATTTGATATTGGACGTTCTGTTAACGGCAAATTGAGCTATTTTCTTTTAGAAAGATGAGAATACTTTGGCTACAATTATTGTAGTCAATTGTCTATAATTCTTTATTAAAATTACATAAGAAAAAATTCAGAGACCCACAAATATAAATTAGGGACCCACAAATAGACTCAAAGACACACAAAATATAACACAAAATTGTGAAAAATTAGCTACAATAAATTGTAGCTAATATATTCCCTAAAAAAATATATCTCGGTTATACTAAAATCGAAACTGATTATATTACTCATCAACTTTTGAAATGTGTCCATCAACCAAAAGAGTATATGTTTATGTTTAACATAACATGTCTCTGTAGAATTTGTCATTCTATAAAATATAACAGTTATACTTCTTAGTTTTCCTTTTAAAAAGATGAAAGATGCAAATACAGAGCTGTGGGTGTCATGACATACCAAAACTACTCATTTGGATCCCACGTCATCATGACATACATCCTTTTACAACCTCCGTTTATCATAACATACCCACAACTTACTAATTTGGGTCTCATCATTTCCTATTTTTATTTTTTTCACAAGTGCTTTAGTCTCAATCTGACATATAAGGACAAAAAATGACAGATCTTTGCTTCGCCGTGCAAACGACTAGACGAGTAAATGTTTGATGGCTAGCCACGAAAAGTTGGGGGTGGTGTCATGGCAAGCCATGGCGAGCTGCCATGTCACCCATGGCGAGCCATGGCAAAGCCCACACCTACTGCTCTAAGTAGTGAATGTCTACTTTTAGTTTTCCTAGACACATCAAATAAGGCTGGGTATAATAGGGCACTGGAATACTGGATGAAGCATTTCAGACACATTTTGCCTAATACGAGACCGCCTAATGACACGTCTTGACGAAAGAAAATGAGAAAATGGTCTTGTGAACGACCGACTTCTCATGTCGGTAGTGTGTGTATGGGTTTGTGAGTATTTTGTGAGATATAATTGAGTGTTGAAGTTGTTTGTCTTATTACACTAATTTGTTGATTGTGTTTATTGAGTAGCGAGAAGCTAATGTAACAATGATGTTCATGGTCACCATTACACTTGGTCTAATATCTCTACCACTTAAAATTTGAGTAATGTTGATCGCCTATAAATACACTTAAACCTTAGATGCTTAAATAACAAATTTTAATATTTTACTTTCTGTTTCATAACAAGTGTAAGTCACACGGTCCAATAGCAATCTCTGCTACTTTTAAAATGTTAGCTTTTTAAATGAAAAGTTTTTAACATTTGACAATCTCTACATGTTTATCAATTTAAAAAATAAAGTATACGATTTCTCTATCAATACTAATTTACACAGTTGCTCTCAAGGGTGTATAATGTTTCTTAAAAATTAAAAGCTTAAAATTAAGTAATATTAGTTGACTATTATACCTTTAATTAAAAATGGTAATATAATCAACAAAATTAATATTTTAAATATTGTTTAATATTTATAATTTTTATCATTTTTTGTTTTTAACCCTTGAAATTTTTTCTCGCAGTGATTACAAATTGAACCCAAGCTTTTGCATCAAGGGTCAAATCAGAAATCACTATTTCGCAAATATAATTATTTATCGATATACAATGTCATTTTATATGAGTGTGTATTTGTTTATAACATAGTTGTTAAGATCCCGTCCCGATCTTGATTTTAAGATCTTATGATTTTACGATTCTACAAAGCAAAAACGATCCGGATCCTACGTAGGATCTTAACAAGATTAAGATCTTATAGGATCTCTATCTTAACCATAGGATCTTAAGATCTACTCCGATCTGATCTTATTTTTCTCAAACCGCAAACTAAAAACTACAAATTTATGATTTATGTTTTTATATAATTTAAAGCAACATGCGATTCTTCTTAAACACATAGTATATAATAATTTGTAGATTTGAATAATATTACAAATATCACTAAAAAATAGTATTATAGTGGGATATTGGGATTTCGATTCGATCTTACGATTACGAACTTGCAAAGATAAAAACAATCTTATGTAGGATCCCGATCTTGAAAACCTTGGTTTATAATATCTCAATCATCATTTTAGTAACGCTTACATATGTTTATACATATTGATTTTTAGTACGAGTCAATTCATATCAAACCTCTACTATATCACTCAACATGCTCGGCTTGTTTTTCTCAAGTATAGATAGATAAAAGTACATTTCTAGAAGCTAGAAACAACAAAACCAATAATTGTTGGTTTTCCAACACCAAAAGGTAAATTTCCATAACCATATATACTATCCAATCAGTTAAAAGCATCGATCAATAACCAAAGAAAGAATTGAACCAATCCCTATTACAATTGACATTGCATTAACCATGTTAGAAAGTAAACAAAAAATTAAATAATGCGACCAAAATTAATTATTAGAGTCGAATATGACAAAGGGCTAAATTATAGAGGGTGTGGAGCCAATATATATATAGATCACTATCGATGTTGAAAGATTCATAAAGTAAAAGAAAATATAGGAAGATATTTGTTTTACATTTACTTGTCACATTTTGTATGTTTTTGCACTTACATTAGTTTTTGTAAATAATATTTATTAAACGTGTTTTGAGGACACATATTTAAGTTTATATAACAGTAAAATAAGATATTATTAAATCTAAAATTACATTTATTTATGATAATTTATGAATATATTTAATAAAAATTAATTCCGTTTTCTGATATTAAAAAGAATACATGTCTACTCCATAATAAACATAGCTTAATATGCACTTAAGTTCACATGTTAAAAAAACCATGAAGATGATTATTGTACCTTCATTGAATACATGTAAAATATAGGTAAAGACTTATTAAAAGAAAAGTTCTAACTAACAAGTACAATATAACATTAACATATAATAAAATTTAGGGAATTGATTAGCATTTATTTACACACTCAAATGTTTAAATTGGTAAAGAAATATGCAACTTTTAAATGCACAAATTAGAATTTGTAAGTAAGAAATGAGAGTATCCAAATCACTTCCCCAGGATGAAATGAATATAACTTTCACGAACAAATTACGATCTTTTTTAAATGGAAAATATATGTGTTTAATAATGGGTTTTGGTTTAGATCATATGCATATTAGATAGACTAGACGAGTACTCGTGCATAGCAACGGGATTTTATAGCGACAGATAGTTTATTGATAAAAAAAGTTTATAGGTTATAAATAAAAAATAATAAAAGTTTGAAGATTTGAGAATTAAACATAATGTTTTGAAACCCGGTTCGACCCGGTAAAAAATTGGTCGATTTAAACTGGGTCAAATTGCTAGGTTGGGTCGAAAACGGCTCAAATTAAACCGGTTCAACCTGTCGGGTTTGAAGCGTCTCGAGTCAACCCGGTTTGTGATTTGTATTAATTGTTTTAATTGGTTGTATTTTATTTGGTATATATATATTTTTAATTGGTTGTACAATGTGAATAAATCATTGTACTTTTAAGTAATGGGGTGTTTTAATAAGAGTATTAATTATATTTCATAATTTCCTTTAATAAGATTTTTCAACATTTCACATTACTTGACTTTTCACTTTTCCACTTTGACCATTTTTCCTTTATATGTACTATAGATTATGATAATGGCTTTATGACTCCTGACGTATTTATATTTAGAGTTTTTCTAACTTGTGATTTGGGGCACAAGTTAAGTACACCAAAAGGACGACGGGGCTTACGAAAAAAGATGTCCGGACCCACAGAAAATACACTTTTTAAATAAAAGATGTGGGTCCGGATGTCCTTTTTCATGGGTCTCGCCGCCTTTTTGGTGTGTGTAACTTGTGCACCTAGGGCACAAGTTAGAAAAACCCTTATATTAAATTTGTTCTAATAGTAGCGCTCGTACATCGCTCTGGCGGGATTGAGTATGTTGTTGTTGTGTTCTAATAGTGGCGGAACAAGAAATTTTTTTTGTAGAAGGGCCAAAACAATTTTTTTTTCGAAAAAACATTAGGTACGTGGGCCGAAATGAATTTTTTTAACATAAAATCACAAATAAATACATTGACGGGCTTAAGCCTAGAAGGGTCGGGACTCTTCCCGGTTATCATGTAGCTCCGCCCTTGTGTTCTAACATTCTTTAAGATTATGAGGGCATTCGCATATATCCTTAAAAAAATTTAATATTTACATATTTTTTCAAACATGCATTAATATTATTGTATATCATGTAAAACTTTTGGACCGTTTAAAGTTTTATTGCGAATGTATATAAACTCCCCCTAAGATTATGGCATTAATTGTGTTTTTTTCCTTTCATGCCACATATTATAAGCAGGCATTAATTGTGTTTTTAGTCACCGGATAGTTTACCCACTGGGTAGGTTAAGTTTTCTCTAAGTGTGTATTCCATTCGTTATGAAAATTAGCTTCTACTATCAAGACTTTGGTGCAATTACTATTGTTGAAACTTATGTTTTGCATTTATAAAATTTTGATTGATGAACAAGTTTCTAAACATGCTAGTGTATATTTCAAAATTGGATCACACCTACTTCAGACTTCTTGTTCTCGATTTTAACTATGTAATCAATTTATCACTTCAATCTCATTCAACTATGAATTCGTAATTACATATGGCGATTTTCAGCTCTTACTAAGTTTAATCGATAAAATATATACTCTCTTCGTCCCAAAATAAATGTCAGGTTTAACTTTTTAAAATCTTTTTTGTTCAACTTTGATGGTAAATACTTTTATTTCTATTATAAAATATTTGATGCAAAATATATGAATGAATTAGGTTTCAAATGTATTTTTATTGATATAGTTTTTATCAAGTATTATATAACACAAATAAATATAATTAAGGTCAAAGTTGAACAAAAAAAACTCAAAAAAGTCAAACCGGACATTTATTTTGGGACGGATGGAGTAGTTAAGAGCTAACCTATCTTTGTGTGTCGAGTGCAATCATCCTTCCAACGTTGCAGAACACTCGCACCATAGCGTGTGATCTCAAAACTAGAATGTTAGAACAATGTTAAGAGTTACTTATTTTGCATATCAAACTTTTCTCAAATATCAAAAAATCTTAGTTATTCATTTTCTGTTAAGAAAAAAAAAAAGGGATGTTAATAAATATTTAAATTAAAAATTCAATTACACATATTTTTTGTAATTTAAATATTTCATGAACTGTTTATAGTTAGATAAAACAAATTACATCGTTCGACGAATATTTAATTACCTTTTTTTAGATAGGCACTTTGATATGTGCTTTTGATAAACTTTTTTTGTCCATTTTTTCACATTTTATTTTTTGTATTGAAATTCACATGACATATCACATGTAAATTAACACTAATATCTAAGTTCGAACACTAAACATCTGTACTAAAAATTCCCGTTTTTTGCAATGAAAAACATACATTCATAGCTTTTCAACCATATATCACACATTATATTTGAATTATATATTCTAGCAGTTCATTCGTGAAATTTCTACAATCACATGTGATAACTATACATGTAGTAAAAATCACATGTGATTGAAATTACGTGTAGTTAAAATCACATGTGATTTTATGTGTTTAATCAAACTTTGATGAATTAACTGGATTTATCTATAATTCAAAATATAATGTGTTATATATGGTTGGAAAGTTATGAAAATCTAGTTAAAAAAATAAAAAATAAATAAATAAAAGGTGTAACTTTTAAAATATTGAAGAAAAAGTTATGTTCATTTTAGTATATGTTTAGATAATTTAAATATTCAAATTATTGTTTAATCACATTTAATTTGTCATGCAAGTTTTAATAACGAAAAAAGAAAAAGAAAAAACAAAAGACAAAAAAACGTTTAAAAAAAATCGAAAGTATACCAAAGTCTCCGTTTATAGAAAGATAATTAAATACTCGTCATGATAGTGTAATCTTTTCGTTTAACAATTAGCGGTTAAGATATATTAATTTTCTTTTATAAAAGGGATTAGCAAACTTTTCAAAACCTCTCCCTAAAATAATATATATCTAAAAAAACCAATCCAACCTAACCCTAACCCTAACTCTAAACCCGCCGCCGCCACCATCATCTCTTCGGCCGTCGGCTTAGTCCGGCTGTCCGGAGAGACCTTTTTCAATCCTTCTTCTTTGTAGTTACTTTACCATTTTGTTTTACTTTCTGATTAAATAAAGTTGTATAGATCGTTCTTTTTGGTGTTTTTCGTATCATTTTCTTTTGGATCCTTGTGTTTATGGGTTGTTTTAGGGTCGAAGTGATTGTGTGGTTCAGATCGGGAGGTTCAAGATGGCAAGGTTATGTGATGGTGAGGTAGTGGTGATGGTGAGATTGTGGTGGTTGGAGGTAGTGGTGGTGGGTGAGATCGTGGTGGATGGAGGTCGGGGTGGTTTGGAGGTCGTGGTAGGTGAGGTCGTGGTGGCTGTGACGATGTGATGTTGGTGAGCCTGTGATGGTTGTGAAGCTATGATATGATGATGGTGAGGTAGTGGTGGTTGGGAGGATGTGATGATGGTGAGGTAGTGGTGGGTGTGAGGTCGTGGTGGGTGTGAGGTGATGGTGATTGCGAGGGAGTAGTGGTTGTGAGGCTGTGATGAGGGTGCGGTAGTGGCGGGTGTGAGGTCATGGTGATTGCGAGGTCGTGGTGGTTGTGAGGCCGTGGTGGGCGTGAGGTCGTAGTGGTTGTGAGGCGGTGGTGTTTGTAAGGCTGTGATGATGGTGAGGTCGTGGTGTTTGTGAGGTCATGGTGTTTGTGAGGTCATGGTGTTTGTGAGGCCGTGAAGATGGTGAGGTCGTGGTGGTTATGAAGATGTGATGATGGTGAAGTCGTGGTAGTTGTGAGGCAGTGGTGATGTGAGGTCGTGGTGCTTGGTGTTTGTGAGGTCATGGTGGTTGTAAGCTCGTGGTGTTTGTGAGGTCATGATGTTTGTGAGGCCGTGGTGATGGTGAGTTCGTGATGATAGCAAGGTTGTGGTGGTTGTGAGTTAGCGGTGATGGTGAGGTCGTGGTGGTGGTGAGGTCGTGGGGTTGTGAGGTCGTGGTGGTTGTCGGGTCATGGTTTTTTTGAGGTCGTAATGATGGTGAGGTCGTGGTGGCTATTATTTAAACTTGTGGTTTTCGAACAGTTGAATGTATTGCTCCATCAACTCTTTCTACATCTCGTCATGCCACCACCCTGTCCGACAGTGTGGTTCAAATTGGTTTGTTTGAGATTTCAGTGAGTTTTGTATGAGGGTCAAAGTCGAAGTCGTGGTCGTGTTTTGCTTCCATTTGCTCCATACTTCTTACAGGGTGATTGCCCTTGAGTGGTTAGCGTTTTCGGGTTGTGATGGCGGAGATTATTCTTTTAATTGTTTGGTTACTCGCGATGTTTATTTTAGAGTCGTTGTATTGATAGGATCTTGGTTGTCAAGTGTTTCATCGATATACTTTCTAGTTTTTTGCTAGTTTGTTTTAATAAAATTGTTGCATTTCCATTAAAAAATAAAAAAAAAATAATAATAATAATAAAAAAAATCATTTTATAGAAATATGTGTGAGTGGTTTGTTATTTAATCTAAAAAATAAGGAAGTGAAAGTGGGTGAAAGTAGAATTGATCCAATGTTATTAAAGTAAATATTTTGTATGTAAATGAACTTAAATCTAATATTGAACTACTAAGATCTCCTAAGACGCATTTGTTCCTCATAAAACTCAACTTTTTTCATAAGACAAGTATCAAACGTGATTCATGATTTTTGAACCCTTCACACATGGAGCTTGTTACAAGGGGTGTTTGTTTAGCTTGAGAGAAACAGAGAATAATGTGACGCTAAGATTGAGTGTTCTCATTTCATGCCAACAAAAAACAAACTATAAATCATCACTCGTGCTATTGCAACTTGCTAGTTGGTTCAATCAATTTGGCATATCAATATCATGTTATATTTAGTAGAAAATGTCATTCGTCACTCAAAACAGTTTATTAATGTTGCAACTCCAATCAAGTTTAGATACGTTTTACACCCCACTAATAAAGTCTTTAGTGCACTCAACTTCTTGCTATTGCTATAATAGCAGATTGAAAATGAAAGTATGAACCAATAAGAATGTATTTCACATTTGTTGACTTATTGTCAAGTTTATGTTATATATAATAACTAAAAAATTTGTTGACATGCTACTCACGCCTTCGTTCTGCAATACATATGTATAGATATCTTCAACCGGTCCAAAACACAATACCTATATAGACACAAACATTTATAAAAAAGTGCTGTACCACGTACATAACTTATGAAATATGAATTATTAATTATACAAAATCGGATCAATAGAGATTACTTCAATGAAATCTTATACCATTAAAATAATATATAAACTCTCGTGCATGTGAATAAATATTTATTTATTTTTCTACAGGAAACATCACCGAAACCAATAATCCTACCTCTTCTTCTTTTAAAGTTTTTACTTACACAAAAACTATATAAAAATAGGTGGAGTCCAGAGCAATTAAAATGGTGGGTCCCACATCATCAGTGCAAGTGGGTCCCACTTCTCATCCATGTGGGCCCACCACCTTTGCCTATATGATATCAAACACATTATCACATCATATACAAATCTCATTTCTATGTGTGCTCATTTATTCAATGCACATCTTGTAAATATTTTATTAAAAATAAAAACATAATGATAGCCACATATGGATGTGTTATTTGCTTTTGAAACAAAAGTGGTAACAAAGTTATTAGGTTAAAGATAAAAAAAGGTAAAAATTTATTTAACTGAAATGGATAGAGACTTATAAAGTACTTGAGTAATGGTATTACTATTATTCGTGTGATAATTTTTACCAAGATACAATGACTAGTAATTTTTTACAGTGACTATTAGTTGATCCAAGTGTCATTGTAATAGAGTGACAATATGGGTGAAAAAACCTAAAACTTACCCAATGAATGTATATGTATGTGAAATAACACAAAGATGTAATAGGGCTTGGAAGTTGGAAGGAACAATTCTCTTTTCATCTTTATTTCAGGTTTCCAACTTATGAACAAAAGAAGTAAAGGCCAATTAACAATATTAACATCTCATGCTTTGAAATATATAATCTATATATGTTACTTTCATATAATCCATAACTTAAAAAACCCTTTCGGTTAAGAAAAAAAGGAACAAGAATATTGAACCAAAACAACTAATGTCTACACAAATGCCATTCTTATCCATGTGTATTGTGTTATCAAACTATTAACCACCATGGGTTGTCGATAACCACCATGGACCGATCGTCGCTTATCATCACATAATATTGCAACTTTGAGTATTCTCATCACTAAAGTAGTGTGTGAGGGGGTCACCATGTGGTGCTTGAGGATAAGGGTAGGGCGGGTACGGTGGTTGCATATAATTGACCTCGGGTGGAGGCCTAGCATACATCATGGGTTGGAACCTTTCGTTACCATTAGCCCGTTGTTGGTTCATCATTGCGGCCGCTAATTGTTGTTGGTAATGGTTTCCACCAATGGCCCCTCCCGGTCCTCCACCTTGGTAATAACCATGCCCACCACCACCAGCCAAACCACCACCCATCTGTCCACCGGCCGGTTGCCCTTGAACCGCGCCCACATAACCCATTGGCCCCATACCACCACCACCCCCGCCCCCACCCCCACCACCTCTCATGCTCATCATATTTTGCATTGCATTCATATTAACACCTCCACCACCGCCACCACCACCACCCTTATTTTGACCACCACCGTTACCTCCACCCTTAACTTGACCGCCGCCGCCACCACCACCACCGTTCTTATTTTGACCACCACCCGGAGCTCCACCGCCGCCGCCGCCTTTCTTACCACCACCATTTATTTGTACCGGAATATTCCCTCCACCACCGCCGCCCTTTTTCCCGCCATTTCCGCCACTATTTCCCATTTGCGGACCACCACCTTTCATCATCATTTGAGTTGGAATATCATCCAACTCATCATCATCATCAAATTCATCATCATCATAATCATCATCATCAAACTCATCATCATCAAAATCATCATCATCATAGTCATCACTCTCATCACTCTCAGGCATCTTAAACTTAACCGACTTAACATCCTTTCCACCACCCCCTCCCCCACCTCCACCTCCGCCGCCACCACCAAACCCTGGCGGCAGCTTCATATCCTTAAACTGAGGCAACCCTTTTAACTGCTGAAGCTGCTGAATCTGTTGCGGCGTCAGCCCACCTCCGCCGCCGCCTCCGCCGCCACCCTTAGGCGGCGGCTGACCACCTTTCTGACCATTTCCACCGCCGCCACCGCCTTTTTGAGCTGGATTTTTACCGTTTTTACCACTGTCAATCTGCATATTCTTAAAAAGATTATTAACTTGCTGGTTTTGTTTTGGAGCACCCCATATTTCTGCATGTTTTCCACTTTTCGCAAGTTTCTTAATTAGCGACGGTGGGGAAACTGTCCCTGAAACCGTCACTTTTCCTTGTTCCGCATCTATCTTGACTGTAAATACACCTATAGCGACCAAATTTACAAAATTGTTATTTTTTTTTCATTAAATCTAAAACAAATGTATTTTTTAAACATTATAACAAAAAATAAAAAATACCCTCAATTTTCTGGAGTATTTTCTTCACTTTCTTTTTACATCCATCACAATGAATGTGCACTTTCAGGACACAAGTCTGCAAATCAACACAAATTTAACAAAAAAATAAAAATAAAATAAAATACAAAATATATAAAAAAGATTTTAATTTTTTTAACGTTAGTAATTAATACAGCATGTTATTGGTCAATAAAGAGAGATAAAGATGTGACATTTAACAAAAAGTTAAAGATGGTACGATTTTCTTTAGATATTTAATTTATTGAGTTCAAAACAAGCAAGGCATGCATATGAAGCAAGCAATCTTTTTTTTTTTCTTTCATCATGACATTTCTTTAATAAAAATTCCATTTTTCCATTATGAATCTTGTACATCAGGATAATTAAAAGGTTAAGCATGCCTTAATTAACAATCTTTCCAAAATAAAACTCATCATTATCATAAATAAACCCATTTTTTTATGAAAGATTAAAACTAAGAAACTTTTTGATATCCTAGTTTTAAAAATGAAGCTTTTTTTTATGGGTCAAGTAGTAATTAACTTAAATTAAGTAAAGTTTTTACACAATGTTCTTTGTGAATCATGAGATAAAAGTGAATCAAATTTTCAAGAAAAAAACATTTATTTATTTATTTTATTTATTTGCAAGAAAGAAATGAAGAAAAGTGAAGAAGTAAATAATAATAATAATGTGTTACCTGAATCTTCAAGAACTCTTCTTTACTCATACTTATTGTTATTAATTAGCAGAAGTAAAAATGAGTTTTTGTTTTGTTAAGTGAGAGTGTAAGAGATCTGAAAAAGTGGTGAGTAAATATAGGAAATGAGTTGCAGAAAATAAAGAGAGAGTTGAATGAGGAAGAAAAGTGTTTGTGTGTGTGTTTCAGAAAAGAGAATGGGTAGACATTAAAGGCTTCTCACTGCTTCTTCTAGTATTTCAGAGCTGATGGGAGTGTAGGGGTGTGGGGGTTGGGGGTAGGGGGTGGGGGTGTTATTTATTTCCTTAAGCCGGCTTGGTTATATGGCTTGACTACGGCTGTATTGTTTATAGTTAACATTTGTGTTAAGGAAAAAAGAGTTGAACACTCAATTTATTTATTGAGAAACTTACAGTACAAGTAGATAAAGTACAGTATGATTTATGTACAAGTAATTTAAACACAAAAATGAGTGTCCCAATAATTATTTGGAGTGTGCAAATCACCTCCCTTGTGTCAATGGTGATACGGCTTCATTTTTCATCTCGATAGGTATGTTTGGCGAAATGGGTTGAAGCTGGAGCTGGGCTGTGACTTATATTATAAGCCGAAATTAAAATTTGTATTTTTATAAACTTGTTTGACAAATGGGAAAGGCTGGGGAATATTATTACAAAATTACTAAAATGGAAATAATAAAATAAGTTTTTGTATATGTCAGATATTTTTGTGGGTAAATAAGTAATTTATTCTTCAAAAGCCCCGGGCTTAAGTTTTTAGCTCCTTTTATGGGTCACTGAATTCCCCAATCTTCCTCTAACTAGGATTTGAACATAAAATAACCTAAGTGTTTAAGATCCGTAAACAAAAACAAGTCACTGAGTGAACAGTATCTCAGTGAGTCATGAAGAAAGATTCACCATTCAGTGAGGCGGAACTTAATGAGTGTCATCTAAGCCAAGAAGAAGGTGATGGGTTCAGTGAGGATGACAATAACTTACTGAACCTCAATACTCCTCAACAACTATTGAAGTAACTGAAGACTGAAGTATGGGCGGGACAAGGCGGGAAAGTTTAAAGTATCAACATGTGTCCTTATCAACCTGAAGTCAAACTTTCCCTGAATGGCATAACGTCAGGATGGTGTCATCACTGTGCATTAGAAAGGCACATTGTCATTTACCCAATATAGTCTATTGTAACAGAGACAAAATATGTAAGTATTTTATCTCTACTAGTTAGGTCATCTTTTTGTCCTTATCAGTAACGTTGTAATTTACTTGTATATAAATAGGTAGCATAAGTGAGGAGTAAAAGTTGACAAGTTTGTGCATTTAATGTTAAGCATTTACAAACCACTTTTACTCCTCCGTAGAACAATGCAGTCCCTGAGATAGCTCAGTGTGACCTTTTAGTTGTCACTCAACTTTGTTGAGTTTAGTGAGGAGTCCATACCATACTTGTCATTTCAATCCCAAGTGTTATTCCGCAAACACGTGGGTATAATTCTTTTGATTAACTTCTAATAAGAATTAAACGTTGAAAATATTGTGTCTCTTTTCTTTACGTTTATCTTTGTTGTTAATTTTTTATATATGTGTTAAAAAGCCATGGAACTTGGTTAGGTTAACTCCTTAGTTAACTATTAACTTAGTAAATGGGACCAACAGAAATTTATATATATTTTTATAAGGATTAAGATATTCTCAAGTTCGGTTACTTTTTTTATTTTTTATTTTTATTTTTATTTTTTAAATTTGAAACTCGAGAATGCTTGCAAAATCGGTAAACAAGTCCATAGTAGCCATAAGGCTAAAAACATGGTGTCTACATCTAGGTGTCTAGAACTTTTGCATATGGATTTATTTGGTCCATCCGCTATACAAAGTTATGGAGGTAACTTCTATACTTTGGTCATAGTAGATGATTACTCACGTTATACTTGGACAAAGTTTTTGAAAAATAAAAATGAAGCTTTTGATAAATTTGAGATTCTAAGTAAGAAAATTCAAAATCAAGTAAGGTCTAATATAGTGTCTATTAGAACGGATCACGGTCGTGAATTTGATAATGAATTTCAATTTGGAAACTTTTGTGATAAAAATGGAATTACTCATAACTTTTCGGCTCCACGTACTCCTCAATCTAATGGTGTAGTAGAACGTAAAAACCGGACATTACAAGAGATGAGTAGAACAATGCTTAATGAACAAACTATTCCACAAAAGTTTTGGTGTAATGCCGTTGACACATCAACGTACATTCTTAATCGAGTCCTAATTAGACGATTTTTGAATAAAACTCCTTATGAACTTTATAGAGGTAAAAAGCCTACATTAGGATACTTTAGAGTGTTTGGTAGTAAATGCTTCATTCTTAACACTAAGGATTATCTCACCAAATTTGACCCAAAGTCTTATGAAGGTGTATTTCTTGGATATTCACAAAATAGTAAAGCTTACATTGTTTTGAACAAAGAAACCTTAAGAGTCGAGGAATCGTTAAACGTAACATTTGACGAAAGTCCACCTCCCTCTAAGACATCACCTTTGGTAGATGATGACTTAGTTGAAAGCCAAGCAATTGAATGTCAAGAAATCTTAGGTAATGACAAGGAAGATGAACTATTAAACAAAGAACTTGTCAATGTCAAAGAATCTAAAAGTCATCAATTAGACGGTGTCATAGGCAACATTAACGAAAGAACACTTAGATCAAAAGTTCAAAATGAAAGCAACTACTTTTGTTTCGTGTCAACCATTGAACCGAAAAACATTAATGAAGCCATTAAAGATGAATCTTGGGTGATTGCAATGCAAGAAGAATTAAACCAATTTGTTAGGAATGATGTATGGACATTAGTTCCTCAACCAAAGAGTCAAACAATAATTGGAACGAAATGGGTCTTTCGTAATAAAATGGATGAAAATGAATTGTGTCTAGAAACAAAGCTAGGCTAGTAGCACAAGGATATAATCAACAAGAAGGCATTGATTACGATGAAACTTTTGCTCCGGTAGCTAGGCTCGAGTCAATTAGAATATTACTTGCTTATGCGTGTGCACATAATTTTAAACTCTTTCAAATGGACGTCAAAAGTGCATTTCTAAACGAAGTCATTAATGAAGAAGTGTATGTTGCTCAACCACCGGGCTTCATCGATTTTGAAAAACCAAATCATGTTTACAAACTTAAAAAGGCTCTTTACGGACTTAAGCAAGCTCCAAAAGCATGGTATGATCGACTTAAAACATTCCTAGTTGACCATAAGTATACCATGGGCTTAGTTGATAATACTATCTTCACTAAGAAGAAAGATTCACATATTATCATAGTCCAAATCTATGTTGATGACATTATATTCGGATCAACTTGTCAAGAACTATGTGTGGATTTCTCAAAAATCATGCATGACGAGTTTGAAATGAGTATGATGGGAGAACTCAACTTTTTCTTAGGACTCCAAATCAAACAGCTAGAAGATGGTATCTTCTTTAACCAATCTAAATATATTAAGGACATGCTTAAGAAATTTGGACTAGAAGATTCGAAACCTATCAAAACTCCCATGTCCACGGAAACTAAACTCACCAAGGATGAGGAAAGTGAATCCGTAGATAGCACTAAATATAGAGGTATGATTGGTAGTCTACTTTACCTAACGGCTAGTAGACCCGACATTATGTTTAGTGTTTGTCTATGTGCTCATTTTCAAGAAGATCCTAAAACTACCCATCTCGAAGCCGTTAAAAGAATTTTTAGGTATATTAAGGGCACTACACATTTAGGTTTATGGTATCCCAAAGGAACGGGAATAGACACCATAGTGTATGCCGACTCGGATCATGTCGGTGACTATGTCGATAGAAAAAGCACAAGTGGTATTTATACTTTTGTTGGACATTGTCTCACCTCATGGTTCTCTAAGAAGCAAACGGCTCTTGCTATCTCAACAACGGAAGCCGAGTACGTTTCGGCCGGAAAGGCATGTCAACAAGCTCTTTGGATGAAGCAAGCTCTTGTCGACTACGGAATTCAACTCAACGACATCACAATTCTTTGTGACAACAAAGATGCCATTGATCTTAGCAAAAACCCGGTTCAACATGCTCGTACCAAATATATTGAAATCCGTCATCATTTCCTTCGTGACAACGTTCAAAAAGGAAATATCTCAATTGAGAAAGTTTCTTCCGAAGACAACATAGCCGACATTCTCACAAAACCTCTTAAACGTGAACCTTTTAATCTTCTTAGGCTAGGCTTAGGACTCATGGAACCAACATTGTAGTTCTGGACATTAGACAAAAATCACAAAAATCAAAACAAATCCAAAACCATTTTTCTCAGCAGGGTCGGCGGAACCCTCAGCCATAACGGACGGAACCCAACTCAGGGTTCCGCCGTATCCGTCGACCTGCAGAAACATTTTCTTTGTTTATATTAAACCAAACACCCATTATCTCATACCACCATTTCAAGGCTGCTATTATTCACTTCACCACTCATCCACACCTACGAATTCTTGGTCATCCATTCATTTACATTGCAAATCAATCATCATTGTAAGTATTCTTAACATGATTACAATCCTGATCTGAGTCTAGGAATTCTATTTCTTGCACAAAAACAAAAACTTGGGGTTATGCATTAACTTAAGAAATTCATGCATGAGATTAGGTAATTAATAAAACTAATCATGTTTCCCATAGTTAGGAATTGCATCTTTAATTAGTATAAACATGTTTGCTAAAACACCCCATGTCAAATCCTTTCAAAAATTTCTCACAAGTAGGACAAATATTTTTTCGTCTCACATTGAGAATACAAAATCAAAACGTTATGCTTAAAACATCACTTGCATAATGTCTCTTGAATGCTAAAGGGAATACATAACCAATATGTATTTTCGGGTACATTCAAACGAAGCTACATTGAACTAGGAGCGTTTGGGTTATCTTTTGTTTTATAACAAAACTTGCATAAAACGATTTTGAAGCATCAAAATGAGTCAAGATAACCGCACCTCTACATTGTTTTCATATAGGCACACACTAGAACTTCCACATTATAATAGTGGTTTACGTAAACTAAAATGTGAAATTTTGTTGTTCTAGGAATCATCATGCCTCCTCTGACCACAAGGACACCATTAAGTACCTACCAAAACACCACAAAACCAAAGGCCTTACCGCAAATCAAGTAAACGTTTTCAAAACCCTAGAAAAACACTATGTCCATGAGGGTAGAACCATAGACCCATCTTTCCTAGAAGGCACAAACCTTTACGCCGATTTTGCCACAATCAACTTTGAGTGTCTTTTGAATATCGACGAGCCTATTTGTCCTAGGTTCATTCTAGAGTTCTATGTATCATGCGTCCTCTCAACGGATGATTATGGTCAAATGTCTATCAACTTTAGGGTTAGCGGCCACCAATACTCCTTCACTCTTGAGGAGTTTGCTCAAATCTTAGGTGTTCCAAACCGTGGTACTTGCCTCTATTCCGACTTGCACTCCCTCTCAACTCTTGACAACCTCCAAGACCGTATCCATCCTTATGACACACCTCTTGTCTCAAAAGACGTTCTCCGTGACCACCTCTTTGTTAGGACCACCACCACTAGGAGAACCCGTTCGGGGAATGAGGTCGATAAGGACCCAAATGGAATGGAAATGAATGAACTTAAACCTCAATTCAAGAAATGGGAGGAAGTCCTTAGAGCCAATGTCATTAGCACAATAGGGAACCGTGACCATATCAACCTTTGCCTTTGCTACATGCTCTACTCCTTTTTCGTTAGGCAACCCTTCAACCTTGCCTACTACATGGCAAAGAGAATGGCCGACATTCCCGTGCATGGCACAACGGCTATGCCATATGGAATGCTCTTGACCCGTCTCTTTAGGTTCATCTCACCCATTCCACCAACTTCAAATGGTCTTCGTCTTGACTACACTCTCATTTCACACACCTTTGTTCCACTTAGTGATAAGAGAGTTTACAAAGCCCAAGGAAAACGTCCACATCCTCCTACCTCATAATCTTCTTCCTCAATGAGTGAAGATGACAATTTGCCAAACTCTAGGCTCCCACCTCTAGAATACCTTTCCCAACTTCCGGATATTCCAAATGAGTCGGAGGAGTTCAAGCAAACAAAGGGGATGTTCAAAAATATCGGGAGATTCCTCGGGAAGATGAAGAAGAAGATGGACCGTCAATGAGTGCGGGTGTGTTAGGAGTGTTTGGCACAAGGTGCTATTGAAACTATTTGGTAGTTTAAACAATCTTTGTGATGTATTTGTGTGTTAGTACAATGTTTGATACACTTTGGAACATGTTTCAACTAACAATGTTGCAGGAAGACAACTTTTGGCAAGTTGTCAAATTTTCATGGTTATGGAATTTTTACTAAGTATGGTCAAATTCTCGACCTCAAGGTCAAACTCCTATGATATGTGTGTTTAGGTTTCTAATTTTTGCATTGCCTAACCAGAAATGAAGTATCTCTTTGATTTTAGGAGTTTTTGAAAATTTTGAAAATCGTTTCGCGGGTCAAAAACGCGGACTGTGAACTTTTTCAGCCCTGGCGGATCCGGCGGATCCCAAATTTGGGTTCCGCCAGTACAAATTCTGGGTAACCCAGAATTTGCCCAACGGACCAGACGGTACCCTAATTTGGGTTCCGCCTGTATCATCTGAGGGTGCCGCCAGTAGCCTGCAGATTTTTTTGTTTTCTTTTTCGCCAATTCAACATTGAAACACCAAAATCCAATCCTTTTAGGTAGAAACCCATTACTTGCAATGTGTCTAGCATAATAGGATATTCCTTCTTCCATGAACTTAACCAAAACCAATTCCCGCCAAAATTCAAATTTAACCATAACAACCTCAAGGACCCCTCAAACATAAAGGAAGAAACCCTTTTAAGGGATCCTTGAAATCCCTGAGATTTATACTACCAAAAATCCACCAAAACCACTATGCATTTAGTGCAAAACTTGTCTTCTCACTTCACCATTTTCATTGGATTGACTTCCATGACATGACAACCCATAATTAAGTTTTCCAAATCATTAGGAACCACCATTTTTGTATGGACTAACATCAAATCCAAACACTCCTTCCCACAAATCTTCATCACTATAAATTAAACCATCCTAAACACTATCAAACCACACATTCTTCATCAAAATTTCTGAAACTTTAAACCATTTTAACCATGACCAAGTCAACAAACACCTCTCAACCATCACGACCCATCCGGAGAACCGCCCGGATAAGTGTGAAACCACTATGGTGCAATCAACCTATCAACCTTAGCTCCTCATCATCGGAGGAATTCACATCACCCATCAAAAATGAACATTTTTTGAACCTTGCATCTCCATCTCCATCACCCAAACAACCAAATGAGCACACTCCACCACCTACTAAATCACCTATTGACCCAACTCCACCAAGTGCTCCAACCCAACCATCAAAGACTCCATCACCATCACCATTACCAAAAATTGAGCCAATGGAACTATTTGGGTCTCCTCCCACATCACCACATCCATTTGTCCAAGATTTAAATGATCTTCCACCAAGACATACCCAACCACCACCTTTTGCAAATCAATCACCAAGGTCAATTCTTGACCTTGATGAAGATCTTGAACTTACCCAACCACCACAACAAGTGGAACAAGCACCCAAACCGTTGTTATTTCACCCTATCTACCGTGAAATCCATGGTCCTCTTTATGGAGAACCAAATTTTGAACACCATGATCACCCAACTCCACCACCTTCTCAAGCCCAAACCTATGAGACTTTCTTTCCCTCATATGAGGAAATCCAAAGCATGGTTGAGAACCACCTTCATCAAGCAATGGAATTTCAAACCACCTTGCTTGACTCAATACCAAATCCATCCTCCACCCAAGAACCAAAAACCAACCAACCATCAAACCAAGAAACCAAAACCAACCCATTTCAACCCACTCATCCCCATGCTTACTCAAATTGTGAGCAAATGGGTGAAACCATCAAAACATTGCTTAACCAATTCCAAAACGAAACCCGTTTTGCATTCCAACACGTCATAGAACGTTTGGATGCACTTTCCCACCCCAACAAATCCTAGACAACCTTTGGAGGCCATTTGCCCCACTCTAGGAATGTAGGATTTTATCTTATTTTCTTGGTTATTTTTTAGTTTTTGTGTACAAGTAGAAGAATAGTTCTCATTTCTTGTCTTTTGACTTTTATAGTCAAAATTTTACTTGGAATGAAATTTCTTTCTACATTGTTGGTTGATCATGTTTGTGTTGTGGTTGCAATGTGTGTGGTAACTACAAGCTTGACTATATATATCACCAACTAACCATTTTTTTGTAGGTCTCAAAATCCATGTTTCCCATATTGGTACTCCATTTAGGGGGAGTATCGATCAAGGGGGAGTATGGCCATTATTCTGCTTCGCTACTCTACTTTTTGTTTCGATAAAAAGGGGGAGAAATATATTAAACCTTCAAATACTTGATATGCTTTTTCGTCTCTTAAGTAAAACAAGGTTTATATAATTTTTTTTAAGTCTTGAAAACCAAGATTTTGCGTGTTACTTAAAAACAAAGTTTATGTTTTGTCATCAACAAAAAGGGGGAGATTGTTAATACAAATATCGCCTAAAAACGTTATTTATATTTTACGATCTTCGCTAAGTTTTGTTAACAACAAAATGTAAACTTTATTTTCTAAGCAAAACATAATCTTAGTTTTTAAGACTTGCATAAACTAGACTTTTGCTACATTTTACATTTCATAAAACACAACACAAGTTTATTTCTTAAATTAGAAATTGTCACATCACATTTATGGCAAGTTTTGTCATTATGCATTTATGGAAAGAAATGTGTTTGACTAACTTTGTTGTTACTTGCAAGCTTTGTATTTGACTTGATTTAAGTGATGTGACATTGTTTGGTTGCTAGGAGTTATGAGACAAGACCTTGTTTGGTTTGAAGAGTTATTGCAAAAACCTACTGCAGACCCGGCGGTACCCTGGGGGTACACGGGCGGAACCCATCTGAGGGTTCCGCCTGATCCGCCAAAGCATGCAGTATGGTGTGTTATAAATACTAAGCCATAACTTGATTTTTGGCTAACCTCTTGAGATCATATTTTACACATACACTCATCTTTTCTTCTAACCTCTTAACATTGTAAATGTGAAGTTTCCTTTTGTAGCAAAGAAGCTCACAAGGTCATCAAAAGTTACAAGTTTACAACACAACGTTGCAAGACTTGTTAGCTTAGTATTATGTAAACTCTTATTGTTTACAAGTCATTTGTTTGTGTATATTCTGTAGTGAGTGGTTAGTATTTTAGTCCTCAAAATACAAAGAGCGTTAGGAGTTGTTGTACCCTAGTAAAAGAACTAAACGGGAGTGGTTGTGCCCTTGTAAAAGAACTCGACATTTAGCTTTGTGTCGGTAAAAGTATAAGCGACGTGTAAGGTTTTCTCCGCCGGTGAAAGGAGCTTGTTGACTAGTGAAAGAAACTCTCGAGTTGGATACTCGGGGCGTGGACGTAGGGCAAGGAAAAAGAGTCCTTGTAGCCGAACCACGATAAATACTCGTGTTGTGGTTTGATCGTTTCCTTCATTTACTTGCATGTTATATATTGTGTTTGTGAATATATCTTTGATCAAACGGAAAGTTTCAAAGCTAACTTAACAAGTTAAAAAGATTTTAATCGGCAAACTATTCAACCCCCCTTCTAGTTTTCCACACAAAGCTCTTGGCCTTCCATCCCTGGTGTATACTAAATACAAGCCATGTTCAGCTTGTGAAAAAGGTAAACACAACAGGGCATCATTCAAAACCAAACAATCATTCTCTATCAAAAGCTGCCTGCATCTTCTCCATATGGACTTGTTTGGACCTGTCAGTCCCATGTCCATTCATCATGAGAAGTATACTCTTGTCATTGTGGATGAATACTCAAGATACACTTGGGTTTACTTCCTGACCAAAAAGAGCAGGCAGCTAATACAATCATGTCATTTGTCAGGAACATTGAAAATCAAAATGATGTCAAAGTTAAACAAATTAGAACTGACAATGGCACTGAATTCAAAAACCATGACCTTGAGTGTTTCTGTGATGAGAAAGGAATTTCTCATAATTTTACTTCTCCCTATACTCCTGAACAAAATGGAGTAGCTGAAAGGAGAAATAGAACACTCATTGAGGCAGCAATGACAATGTTGAATGGCTCAGTCCTCTCAAAACATTTCTGGACTGAGGCAGTCAGAACAGCCTGCTACACTCAAAATAGGTCCACTATTGTGAAAAGACACAATTAGACTCCCTATGAGATATTCAAAGGAAGAATCCCTGACATCAGCTACTTTCATGTATTCGGTTGTCCTGTGTTTATTCATAATCACAAGGATCACTTGGGTAAACTTGATGCCAAAGCTGATGATGGATACTTCTTGGGTTATTCTCTGGTTTCCAAAGCCTACAGGGTGTTTAACACAAGGAGACAACAAACTGAGGAAACTTATCATATAACAGTTGATGAGAGCACTGAATCCATCAGGTTCTCTAGTTCCTCAGTTGAAGAGATTGGTATTGATGATTCATCAAGGTATCCTCCTGATGAGTATCTCCATGATAATCAAACTTCAACTAAATACCAAGCTGATGTTGATGTCTCATACTACATCGTCCCTCACAACCTACCCCAACCAACCATCAGTGAAGTCATTGAAACACAACAAGTCTCCAATGAGACCACTACCATTGAACCAATTGTTCAGGAACCCTCAAACCAAGCCATTCACACTGAGGTCACTGAAGACCAAAATCTTGAGTTACCTCAGGTTCCTGTGACTCAACCCACTCCAACAATTCAGGCTTCTACAAGCTCTACTCCTATCCTAGACCTCAGGATAGCTGGAAAAAATCCAAAACAATTGAGTTGTAAACATCATTGGTGAGCCCACTGAAGGCATGCTTACAAGAAGCATGGTTGCCAAACTCAAGGCAGCCTCAGCCAATGTTTGTCTCTATGTGGATTTTCTTTCTGACATAGAGCCCAAAAATGTTAAAGAAGCCTTAACTTATGAGAGTTGGGTTCAGGCCATGAGAGAAGAGTTGGAACAATTTGACAGAAATGATGTCATGACCCTTGTTGAATGCCCCAATGGTGTTCTAGTCATTGGAATGAAGTGGGTCTACAAGAACAAGACTGATGAAAATGGAACAGTCATCAAAAATAAGGCTAGACTTGTTGCAAAAGGATATAACCAATAGGAAGGTATTGATTATGAGGAAACCTTTGCACCTGTTGCTAGAATGGAAGCCATTAGGATCTTCCTAGCCTATGCAACTTACATGAACTTTGAAGTTTACCAAATGGATGTAAAAAGTGCATTCCTGAATGGTAAAATTAAGGAAGATGTCTATGTGCAACAACCTCCTGGCTTTGAAAGCAGTGAATTTCCTAACAATGTCTACAAGCTTAATAAAGCCCTTTATGGACTAAAGCAAGCACCCAAGGCATGGTATGAAACACTTTCAGCCTTCCTGATCCAAAACAAGTTTGTCAGAGGAAAGATTGACAACACCCTGTTCATCTATAGAACAAAAAGTAATGTCATCCTTGTCCAAGTGTATGTTGATGACATCATCTTTGGCTCAACAAGTTACAAACTTTGCAAACAGTTTGAAAAACTGATGACCACAAAGTTTGAAATGAGCATGATGGGTGAACTCACTTACTTTCTTGGACTTCAAATCAGACAGACTGACAAAGGCATATCCATTTGTCAAGGAAAATACATTAGGAACCTACTGAAGAAGTATGAGCTTTCTGATTGCTCTTAAGTGAAAACCCCTATGGTTCATCCAAACAACCTTGGTCCTGACCTCACTGGTAAATCAGTGAATCAAACCCTTTACAGAGGAATGATAGGGTCACTGATGTACTTACTTGCCTCAAGGCCTGACATCCAATTATCAGTTTGCCTTTGTACTAGATATCAGTCTGAACCAAAAGAGTCTCATCTTACTGCTGTAAAGATAATCATCAGATACCTGAAGGGTACGCCTAACCTTGGTTTGTCTTACCCCAAATGTTCAGAGTTTGATCTCATGGGATATACTGATTCAGACTATGCAGGCTGTAATATGGATAGAAAAAGTACTTCAGGATCCTGCCAATTCCTTGGTGGCAAACTTGTGTATTGGAGTACAAAGAAACAACAGTCAGTGGTCATGTCCTCAGCTGAAGCTGAATATGTGGCCGATGCAGGGTGTTGTGCAAATATACTTTGGATGAAGAGCCAACTGAGTGACTATGGCATTTAGTACAAGATGGTACCCATCTTTTGTGACAACACCAGTGCCATAGCCATCTCCAATAACCCAGTGCTTCATCAAAGAACCAAACACATTGACATAAGGTACCATTTCATTAGGGACCACATCATGAATGGAGAAATTGAATTACATTTCATCCCTACTGAGTATCAGTTAGCTGATATCTTTACCAAACCCTTTGATGAACCCAATTTCACCAGATTGAAAGCTGAGTTGGGCATGTTGGATATTGAATCAGGCAACTGATTAAAATTATTACAGCCTGATGTAAATTCTCTTAGGTCCCTGAATAAACCCATTTCTTAGTGATATACACCTAATCACTGATCATCAACAAACTGAATGATAATTCTTTCAGGGGGCCCAAGATATCAAATGGCATTGAATACTCTAACTAAATGCTCTAAGTACTTAGTTAGTAAATGTCCCAGGTAGGTAACTGATTCCTATTAAATATAGGAATATATGTTGCTTACACAACTGGCATCCGCATCTTGGGTCCCCACACCTACCTCACCAGAACCATTGAGCATTAAATGCTCTCTCACACACAAATACTTGTGTGATGACATCACTCTGCAAAAACGTCTTTTGCAGAGCCACGCAACTGTTCATCTAATCATGTTGCGAGAAAAATGGGGTAATGGGAATCGTGCATATTAATGTGGATATCAAACACACTTTATAACATCATTTTGAAATAATACCAAAACTGTTTGATATCCGCAAAATAATAACCCTAATTCATTCCCTATAAATACCCCCACAAAGATAAACACACACACGCTTTCAAAATTTAACAAAACTCTTGCAAAATTTATTCAAGAACAATTTTTTTTTCAAAACTGTGTGTGTTCCATCTTTGATTAAAACCCTTTTCTCAAAACCAGACCAATTCTCATCACAATGACTTCTTCCAAAGTCATCAAATATGCTCCCAATGTGGATTTCCAAATGGAGAGCGTAGACCTGACCAAAAATAATGTGGTGTGAAACTTCGCCTACCCTGAAGGGTTCCCTGAATACAGGGATGTGGTGAAGTTTCTTTAAAACTGTTTTCTTACCACCACATTCACTAAAAACCCCTCTGTCATCTATCATGACTATTTGAGGGAATTCTGGTGCACAACGGTGGTTGAAACCCCTGATGCACCAAAGGAGGCCACCATAAGGTTCTCAGTAAAGAATGGGACTAAGTTCCTAACTCTTAACTCTAAGACCTTTGTCAAAGCCACTGGCCTTGATTATGCTGAGACCTTTGCTGCCCAACCCACTAAGGAGGATGTGAAGGCAATCTTGCTGGAACTAGGGCTCTATGATAAAAATCACCCTGAGGTAACTCCAGGGACCCTCATATACAAAGCTACAATCATCAAAACCTGGTTCCCTGCCCCTTGGATGATCCTGATGACCTTTGTCATTCAGGTCCTTGGGGGAAACAAATCCTCCACTGAGCAACTAAACACTACTCAAGCAATGATAGTGTATTGTATCATAGAGGGTACAAAAATTGACCTTGGAGAAATTATCTTCAGGGACCTCATTGCAAAGTGGGGTGGGAAATCTAGGCAAAAACTTATGTCATACCCTAGATTCATTTCCTGCGCCCTACAAGACTTGCTGGGGTCCGAGTATGTTAAGCCTGATGCCGTAGGTTTTGAGCCTGATGTCCTACATAAGGAAAATTACTCTCGTGACCCTGCTGAGGTTACACCTGTCGCCCTGACTACGTATATACTTACTGCTATCCAGGGTGACAACAAGATCTCACCAATTCCCTCTCCCACCAAGAAGGTGAAGAGGAAGAAGGGACAGGGGTCCAGGAAGGTGGCTCAACCCAAGTCACTCGCCACTGAGAACTCTTTCCCCAAGCCTGAAAAAATGGGGAAACAACAACAGACCCTGACTGCTGACACCCTCAGGATCATAACCGAATCATTGACCCCAAAATAAAGGCCAATAGAGGGCACTGAGACATCACACTCAGTGTCCTCGGGCAAACCCATTCCTAAAGGCTTTTCTGACATACACAAGTCAGTGGAGTTGGAATCAACCCAACCTTCACATCCTGTTAAAGGCTCTGGCAAATCACAACCAGGGTCTCAGGGAGCTAGGGGTCCTAAATCCTCGGTGGGGCAACACTACTCCACTGAGAAGGGGACCCACACCACTTCACATCCTGCTAAAGGCTTGGGTAAAACACAACCCAAGCATCAGGGAGTTAACGCCCCTAAATCTTCGACAGGCCAGCGCAAGCCTGTTGGAAAGGGGGCAAACCCACTCAGGTGCCTGATGAGGACATTCGCAGATCAAAGCTTTTGTCTGAGGGTACAACAACTCTTCCCAAAGACTCAGAGGGACTCATACAACCTGCTGATAGGGACACAACAATCACGATTCCTAAGGATGACACTGGGAAACACCCATCAGTGTCTGAAGGGATCACGGGGGACAAAGATTCAGAGGGAAAAAGACCACCCGCTGATATGGAACCCAAACCCACTCATGGAGGTGCCCAAAACTTGGGAACTGGCTCTAAGGACCAGGCGGATAAAACCCAGTCTGTTGGATTAAAGGGGTCAGGACCTGGCCACAACGAAGGCAAGTTTTCTTATGAAGAGGAGCCGGATAACCTTATTTTGCAGATTCAGTCAATGGCTGATGTTCAGGCAGCCTTGTTCTCAGATGATGACTTGCACAGTGATGAGGGGGTTTTTGAAGCCGGAGACGACATGGTGGTTGAGGAGACAGTCCCTGAACAAATCTTTCAGTCTCCTCAATTCTCTGACCATGAAGCTGCTCAATCCCACTCTGAATCAGAATCCTCAGGAGATGATCAAGCTCCTCTCAATGGGAAGTTCTTTACAAAGTTCATCAAAAGGGCCACCAATGCCTTATTCAGGGGAGTCACTGATCAAGTTTTTGACATGCACATTGAGCAAGCCATTCATTACTTCAACCTTAAAGATGATGTTGAAGAATTTAATGACGATATCAGGGAACAAAATGCCTCAGTCTCCTTCTCCCTAACATAGATGGTCTCCCACATTAACAAGTTCCTTGAATCCCTCACCAAGCTGAATACAAGGGTTCAGTCCATTCAAGAATCAGTTAAGGATGATCCTGAACTCACCAGGAAGCTTCTTCAAGCATCAGAGACCTATCAGCTCAACTCAGTGCATCTCACTGAGCTACTCAACCTGCTGAAGTCCTTCAACCTTCAGGCTCTCAGTAGCTCAGTAGAGTATGTCAAAACCTCCCTTGCTGCCTTGGATCTCTCAGTGGCAACTCAGTCTCAGAAGTTAGCCTCTATTGCTTGGAGTTTTGGCTCTCGATTGACAGCAATGGAGAATGCTCAGGCATCCCTTGAAGCCAAAGTCTCAACAATTCAGAAGGACACCTCAGATATCAAGTCCATGATGACTGAGATCTATCACGCCTTCAAGGGTTCCTCTACCTCTATACCAGTCACTCCAACTCTTGCCATCACTGCAGCTCAGGCAACAGTTGAGGGGGAGAATGTCACTGATGCCCCTCATACTGATGCCCAAGATGAAGCTACTAATGTTGCTTCAAGAGGACAGCCCTCTCACACTGAGGGGGAGCATGTCACTGAGGCCACTCCCATCTCATCAGTTCAACCTCAAGAATAACCAGTCTCCTCATCTCATCAGCAGGATAAAGGCAAAAGCATTGCTACAACACCTTAACCAGAAATAGTGCTGAAGCCTGCCTCCACCATAGTCAGACAGGACCTTGATGAACCAATCAAAGTTCCATTTGAGATCAATGAGGTAATCCATCACCTCACTGATGCTGAAATCCATGCCTATTTGAAGAGAGATGAGATACTAAAAATGGTGGCTGTTGAAGAAATGGTGAGCAAACCTGAGCTCATAAAGGTTGTTCATGAAGAGGCTAAGAAGATTGGTTTGGAAACTGAGGAACTGGCCACTGGGCAAGCTGGAGCTGTCTTCAAAAAGGCTTAGGAGGAAAAAATGAGCGCCCTAAAAAAGGAAAGAACAAAAACTCAGAAAGGACGCTCAGATCAGAAAGACCAAGATTGAGAGGTACACATGGGTGATGAAAGAAAGGCTGAAACCTAAAACCATCACTGACATCCAAATCCATCGCAACACCAGTCCTGCAGTTGTCACTGTCTTCAGGGGACCAGACCAAAGAGTAATGGACATCCATGATCCATTCAGGTTCGCTGACTTTGGCATCTCTGAGCTGTATGAGCTCCGACTAATCATCTCCAAGAAGCAGAATGTGGTGGTTCCTAGTCTCTTGAAATCACTGAAGCTCAGGTATGAAAGACTGATGAACATGCCTGAAGCTCTTGGCATTCCTTCTCTACTTCCTGCTTCATCCTCTCAAGTTGGTCCACCAAATGCCTCCAAAAGGAAGAGGAAGCAAATTGAGTTGGAGCCTGAGATCAAGGTCCTAGGGCTGGAGTGTGACAGGTCTCTTCCTGAAGGAATCACCTTCATGAACAATGTGGTCTTTGAAGTTCCTGAAAGAGGGATGTGCTTTACTGATAAGTATGGAAACCCTGCTTTCCAAAGATGGGTTGACATTGATAAGGCTGGGATAAAGGCAATGCTAATGTACCTCATGCTGGCTCCCTTGTCAGGTGTACTGAAAATATGAGGTTCTGCCTGGACCTTAAAGCTAAGATTGAGGAGCACCCTGAGAAGCATCTACTGAGATCTAAGAAGGAAAAACTTGAAGCTCTTGGTTACCATCTGAATATCTGAATCTGCAACAACTAATATATATATATATATATATATATATATATATATATATATATATATATATATATATATATATATATATATATATATATATATATATATATATATATTTTGTTTTTTTTTTGTATTATCAGTAGGATCTGTAATAACTATTAATAAACATTGATGTTCTTTTAAGTTATCAGTATCCTACTCTAATTATATTAACACTCAGTGAGAGATGAAGGCCCATCCCAACTCACACTGAATCATGAGACACTTAGGCTATTTGTATATCCAAATAGGGGGAGACTGTTGGGTCACTAAATTCCCCAATCTTCCTCTAACTAGGATTTGAACATAAAATAACCTAAGTGTTTAAGATCCGTAAACACAAACAAGTTACTGAGTGAATAGTATCTCAGTGAGTCATCTTTAGGATGCTTAGAACGAGTCTATGAAGAAAGGTTTACCATTCAGTGAGGCGGAACTCAGGGAGTGTCATCTAAGCCAAGAAGAAGGTGATGGGTTCAGTGAGGATGACAATAACTCACTGAACCCCAAGACTCCTCAACAACTATTGAAGTAACTGAAGACTGATGATTGAAGACCTGAAGACTGAAGTATGGGCGGGACAAGGCGGGAAAGTTTGAACGTATCAACAGGTGTCCTTATCAACCTGAAGTCAAACTTTCCCTGAATGGCATAACGTCCGGATGGTGTCATCACTGTGCATCAGAAAGGCACATTGTCTTTTACCCAATATAGTCTATTGTAACAGAGACAAAATGTGTAAGTATTTTGTCTCTACTAGTTAGGTCATCTTTTTGTTTATCAGTAACGTTGTAATTTACTTGTGTATAAATAGGTAACATAAGTGAGGAGTAAAAGTTGACAAGTTTGTGCATTTAATGCTAAGTATTCACAAACCACTTTTACTCCTCTAAAGAACAATGCAGTCCCTGAGATAGCTCAGTGTGACCTTTTAGTTGTCACTCAACTTTGTTGAGTTTAGTGAGGAGTCCATACCATACTTGTCATTTCAATCCCAAGTGTTATTCCGCAAACACTTGGGTATAATTCTTTTGATTAACTTCTAATAAGAATTAAACGTTGAAAATATTGTGCCTCTTTTCTTTACGTTTATCTTTGTTGTTAATTTTTTATATATGTGTTAAAAAGCCATGGAACTTGGTTAGGTTAACTCCTTAGTTAATTATTAACTTAGTAAATGGGACCAACAGAAATTTATATATATTTTTATAAGGATTAAGATATTCTCAAGTTCGGTTACTTTTTTTATTTTTTATTTTTATTTTTATTTTTTAAATTTGAAACTCGAGAATGCAACATAAGTTATTTTAAGCAATTCGTACGCATGATATGATTTAAGAAATGAAAAAATTTAGA
The DNA here is from genome assembly GCA_030686995.1 of Artemisia argyi. Taxonomy (NCBI): domain Eukaryota; kingdom Viridiplantae; phylum Streptophyta; class Magnoliopsida; order Asterales; family Asteraceae; genus Artemisia; species Artemisia argyi. Next base: position 37,168,417 of record CM060707.1, on the reverse strand, counting down.
GACCTAAAACATATGATCAATTTTGTGCCTAACTTATATGTCATTGCTTCATTAGATTGTAAAGAAGTGGGTCCGATTGATACAATCAATGAATTGTTATCACACATGTTTAGACATAAAATTAAGCATAACTTTTAGGCATGCTAATCATTCCTCCTAAATAAATATCTTGTTGTACTCTTTCAAAGCATAAAAATATGCATCTCATGATGAGTTTTAAGTTTTAACTTATAAAACTCTCTTTTGCTTTTTAACTTGTGTGAAGTAAAATAAGTCTACATTACACCTGTAAAGAGGAGTACTCCAGCAGATACTTATAACCAGATGTGACAAACTTATGAGTCGATTGGCCTTTGTAGTTTTTAGCACTTGTCAAAAATTGGAAGTTAAAATAAGCAAATTACTACGAGTTAAAAGAGGTTAGATCGAGTGATGTTATCTAGATTTCTTATGTGTTCATATCATTTATTTTTTTTGTAGTATTTTTTTCTTAAAGAAATATTTTTTCACCACTAGCTGTGTGACTATGCTTTTTTTTTGAAAGGTGAATTTCAACTTACAATCGACCACCTTCGCGGACAGCGAAGGCCCCATCGCCACCCCGCCAGACTATGTTGTCTTAACCGGGTCCACGCTGATCTCAGGTGGTAACGGGTTTCCCCCGGAAACCGTACTGCCTCCACACAAGTTACCTTGCCGGAGAAACAGCCGGATGAAAACCGGGCCATGCTCAGGATTCTAACCCCAGCGGCTTGGTCTAAGGGCTTCGAATCCATCATTGCAATATATCTCCGGAACAAATGGTCTGCAAGTGGACCACAAGTGAGGACTTCCCGGGTGGTCACCCACCCGGTACTACTCCCATTTGTGGGTGCTTAACCAAATAAGCCCCACCCACTAGACCACAAATAAGCCGTGTGACTATGCTTAATAATTTTATTTAATTGTTTCTTTCCCATCAACTTATTTCCTTTTTATTTTATTATGCCTTTAGAATTCTAGTTTTTTGTTTTGTTAACATGTCTAGTTTTAAAATTCATAAGAAATTGTTATCAAGTAGTTAAGGTATTATACAATTAGCTTTTGAAATTTTATATTCTTAAATAATATTTAATTGTAAATGTATAATATGAGGGTGCGTATGAGACATAGATCATACTATCAAATAATATTTAATTGTTGATTTGGCATCAATTTGGTGATGATATATGTTTATTAAGGATTTTAAAGTGTTTATAAAAAGATTGATTGGATATTGTAAAAAAGGAACAGGAAACTACTCGTAGTTGATTTAGCATATTATTCCACATGAGTTATGATAAACTCGAATACATTTGTCAGAAGCTATATCTATATCTAGCACTAGAAGTCTAAAATAGCATAGTTACCAAAAGATATGCGTGCATCATTTTACTACATAGGCTTCTAAGATATATGTATGTTGTCACACACGTCATACAGCTAATAATGTACCATTTGGGCGTGTCACAAATAATAGGACGATACTGTAGTTTCTTTGATAATTGATATAAGTGAACGCTTGAGAATTGAGATAGCGTAGGGGAGATCTTGTGTAAAAACTTATATGCAAATTATATCAATTAGAAAAATGATTGGAAAGACTAATTGTGTTATTAAAGATATTTCTAAACATGTGTGGTATGATTCTGATGGTTTGTCAAAAAGTGGGTGCAATGGTTGCAGCTATTAGGATGATACCATACAGACTTAGACAAATCTTTATGCATATAGTTTAGGTCTCCTAGTTAATACTCTACCAATTATATATTGTAATGATCTAAAACTTTTCGTTTTATTAATTCCATTTTCGCACACTTGAAGTAGAGTTATTAAAATATAATTGTATATATTATTAACATTTGGATGTTGGAAGTGATTTTATATCTGAAATATAAATTTTGAGATTTTCATAGCTTTGATACTTTTTACGATTGCACACTTTACACATCCTCGCGTGTGACTTTTGATATATCCAACTAATCATTCGTATTTCTATATATTTATTTAGGGAACACTAACTACATTTTTCTTAGCTATACGAGTGAGGAGGATTATTAGATTTTACTGGATTCTTTAAACGTTGGGCTTGCATCGATTATAGATTTGAGATTAATTTGAAATATTGGAGTAGCCCACCGCTATTTAATTTGTGTTCAAATGGGTATATATCACCGGCCCATTAAACACTATGATAAAGCCACAACTCAAGTCCACCAACTTCAAAATTGAAGTTGAACTTGTATTCTTCAATTGATGCTTATGTTGCAAGGATTTAATGGTGAGTTATTTTGTAACAATTCTCGATTGCAGGTTACTATCTATTCTCAAATTATTATTTTTACTATTCACTATCACTATTTATAATTACTATTCATCCCGTAATTTTTTTCATTTATCATGATGAGTTAGTAATACTCGACCAGTTGTCCTGACGACGTACGTTGAATCCATTCAGAACTAATTTCACGAAACCATGTCTGATATTTACGTTTAGGTTTAAACGTCGTTCTAGCATCCTTATATGTCCACAAAACACTATAAACAATAGAAATATATATTTCTTTTATTTTGCGACAATTCCACAAGTTTTGGAATTTTACGTTTTCCAGTTCAGCGTTTTACGCAAATTGCGCGTTTTAGACCGCATTTCCAGTTTTAACAGTGTTTAAACAACCCGATGGAACTTACTACTCATTCTATATTTTATTATAGAGTATAATGATAAGTTAAATCATTCCTACAAGTTTCATATTTTTACGATACCCGGTTTTACGTTTCGTGATTTAACGGCTTACCAAAACTCACTCCGTAACCAAGATAATACCAATACTACTCATCTAGTCACCCTATATCACCCTTGGCCGACTTAGGAGTGATTCACAAGCCATTGTGGCTTGATCTTAAGCCTTGATCTCTTAGGATGGTAACAAGTATACTTTAGGTAGCAAAGTTGTACACTACTAGCTTAAATATCTAGGAAATGTAACCTCCTAATTGGACTATAAAAGCCCTCCTCTCCTCCTTGTTGGTGTCCCATATCACACACAAAACACACTTCGTTTGCTAGTTTACTCCAAGAGTTATTCAAGAAACAAAAGGTTCTTATCAATTCCAAAACTCTTGTTAAGTTTTGATTGATCCAAATTCTAGTTTCTTTCCTCCATTAGTGAACTCCAAGCTACAACAAGAAATATTTTAGTAGAAGACTTCAAGGGCTTTCCATCCATCTCAACTTGTTATCAAAGGTGTAGAAGTATTGCCAGAGTATAGAGAAAAGTGCTCAATCAAAGTCCTAATCCTTGTTTCTTAACTTCCTTTTTTAGAAAGCCAAAAGTTGTAAGAAAACCTAACATACACTCTTGCTCAACATCATTTACATGTTTTCTTATACTTTTTTTTATGCTATATATGCTCTTTATATTGTTCTCATGATGTACAAAAACCATTAAAACAAGTTAAGGAAACTATAAGTTAACCTAACGGATGTAAACAAGGAAACTAGTGACATATATTGTGAAAATCGACCAAAATAGTATAACCATGATATTGGAAAATTACCTACTGTTATAGAGGACTTTAAAAGGAAAACCTAGCAATTGGAATCACCTAAAACAAGTACACGAGTCAAAAGATACGACCAAAAGAAATTAGCGAAACCAAAATGCCGAAACTGCCAAATTGAAGTTGTTAAGGGTCTGACCATTTTTTTTCAAAGCCTTCTGGCCCGTTTCATCAAAAAGTTGAAACACGAAAGTTGTCCGGAACGACGTTTTCCTTTAATATCAAAGAAGCTAGGGCCCTGAAAACGCTTGAAACAAGCCATTATCCTTAAAAAACTGAAACTGCCCTATATATAGTCTTACGATTATACTTTATGTCACAACTAAAGTCAAACGAAGAGGCCAAATGGCCTTAAGCCGAGACCACAACCCCAGCTAAGGCCAAGGCTAAGTCTCAAGACCATGGTAGCCGAGACCAAAGCCATGGCAAGGCCATGGCTAAAGCCTCAAGGCTTATTTACCCAAGACCGTTAACTAAGGCATTAACCTTAGCAAGACAACATAAACCACAAAACAATTTGGATCTACTCCACCAATAAACTATGAGATTTTTACAAATATCATCACATACTTGCTAAACGTAATATACTTAGTTGAAATAACAATCTTCATTCAAAATAAACTTTCTTAAGCTTATTCGACCATTGGAATGGTAACTTTTGTAAAATGATAAAGACTTATGAAACATGTGAACTACTTACCATAAACCAAAGACTATATGACCCTCGCTAGACTTTGAAAACGACCAAAGACTCATTGACAAACCATGTAACCACTTAATTATACGTCGCATAGTCAAGAAAACTTATGATTTTCTATATCGAATACTACATAACTAAGGAGCTTCATGTGAGGAGTTCGTTAGAGTAAAACAGATCGACAAGTTGCTGGATTTACAAATTAAAGTGTCCTAGCTCCTCGAACGTTTACTGCATGACTTCTGGATTATGATGGCCTGAATGGTAGTGCGAGATAAACTATAAATGTTTCACAAACTATTTCTATAAAACGACATAAACAACATACCAAGTACTACATCATGATCAATACAAATGACATATATAGGTACATTTATGTTTCATTAGACATTATTCCAACCTAAGTCGCAACATTCTATTTTTGGTTGCATATAGAGGTTTCCATCTTATCCATCGAATTCGTTAAAGCACTGAAACATCATCCAACTAACGGTGAGTCATAGCCCCGTTTTTATACTTGTTTTATAAACTCTTTGGGGGAGATACATGTTCAACTACTTTTAATTTCAATTTCGATTATTTGCTAACTATGTGTTGTATCTGAACTAAATGTTTATTTATGCTAAGTAACATTATTGTCATACTTAGAGTTTCTATATCATGGACCATTAAGCACTATGCGTAGTGAGTACGAATACTATGGTTAGATCTATTGGGATTAAAGCAACTGTTAGTGTTGACCCAGTTAAGGCAGACAGACGCACTATATTTGCTAACCCTAAGTATAATGGCAAATCATGAATGATGAATCATTTGTTGAACTAACGGACTTTATACAATTGCGATCTAATGGACTTGGTATGATCACGATCTAATGAACTTGGTATGATCTCATCTAACGGACTAGGTACAATTGTGAACTAAGTAGAAACTAGAAACCATAAACTAGAAAACTTAAGATTTCGGTGCTAGTAACCTAGAGCAACGAAAGCACTATCCCTATGTGGTACTATTTGAACTAATAACTATTTTGTTTTCGAACTATGAGTGTGAGACTATAGAGCTCACACTACGAATATTGTATTCAACAATTTAACTAAACTCTATGAACTCACCAACCTTTGTGTTGACACTTTAGCACGTTTATCTCAGGTCTATAATGATCGAGGCTAGCAGGGAAGAGCACGGATATTCAAGAGGGCTATATATTTTATTATCATTCAAAAACTTATTTATGTAAACCATGAAACTACTGGGACCTCATTTTGTAAACTCTGATATTTATATAATTCGAATGATAAATCGTTTAAAACGACTCAATTAGAGTTCGTTTTCTATTGTTATAACTGTTGTGCCATGAAGTAACACTCGGTTTGAATTTCGCTGCGTATCACGAAATTGGGGGTGTTACATATTTGCTATTTACCATGATCGAGGTCTTAGTGGGTGTTTGTTTTGTGTTATATAGCCGGTTTATGGCTTATTTGATATTGGGCTTATGTTTCATAAGCTCATTTTTTGTAGCTTATTTTAAAACTTTCAGGTTATATAAATTTACTATCTCACAATAAAATTAAAAGAACACGTTAATGATATCTTAAAAAGTTTAGGAAAAACAATGCTAAATGCATTTATATGTAGCATAGATAATTAATGTATGCATTTTGAGGTATGCATGATACATAACAAGAAATAATCATCACATATTTTAGTTAAACTGCGTATATCTAAACAATAAGAATCTCATGTTCTCAAGTTCAAACATCGTTTGATATGCATGTATACATTTTATGGATAACGAGAGAAAAGTAAAAGACAACCACAATGATCTTAATATCTAAACAACAACAACAAACCCAATCCCGCCGGGGCAGGGTATATATAGGGGAGGTAGAATGTAGACAAATCCTACCCCTATCCCAGGATAAACTCGGTAGTAGAGAGACTGCTTCCAATGAGACTTTCGGTAAGTTCAGGTGTGCGGGTGAGAGAGCAAAGAAAAGGGAGTAAAAGAAACAGAGACCAACAAGTAAAAATCAGACACAACAGGCAAACACGCAAATAGAGTAGAAGCAAGATAAGGGAACCTAAGAAAGGCAGAGAGGCTAGGGGGCACGGACAAAAGCACAGGCAAAGAAGCATAAAAAGCAGAAAAGCAATCAAAAACGCAAATAAAACAAAGAACCAAAGCACCAAGAAAAGCAGGCAAACCTAAGGTAGCAACACATAACAAAGTAGGGCAATGCACAGGGCCTAAAGCTAAGGCAAAGCAAAAACGAGGCACAAAAAACCAAAACACAAGGGGCAAGGCAACAAAGAGACGCCTAAATAGTCTAACGCCAAAACTACCTAAACCCACGAAACACCTAGCCTGAGCTACCTGCAGATCCTAATTCTATCTCTTCACGCCTTCTTATCTGAGGTCATGTCCTCAGACAAGAGAAGCTCCTTTATGTCGAGCATGGTCTTACCAAAAGTCCACCTTAGCATTCTCAGTTCCACCACCTCGACCCTGTTAGCATGTGCCTTGGTGATAGGCCAACACTCAGACCCGTACAACATAGCTGGTCTAATCGCCACCTTATAAAATTTTCCCTTTAGCTTTAAGAGGACGTTATTTTCACAAAGGACTCCCGACGCTGCCCTCCATCTCACCCAACCAGCTCTAATCCGGTGGGTTACGTCCTCATCTCTCCTAACCATCTTAATATTTGAATCACCAAATTTAAAATGTTTTTATTGGTTTGTACTTGTGTTTTGTCAGGTTCCTTTCTTTTTAATTATTTTGTTTAGAAATAAGAGATGCAATTTGTTTGTATCGTTTTTTTTTAAATTAATTTTCAATATACTGATGCCTTTTTAATTGAAATTTTTTTTAAAATGTTATTTGAAATTCCAAAAATGGATAAGTCAAATAAGTAAATAACATAACACCCACTCCCACATGAACACCACCTCATTTCTATCAACAACATAACTGTCACTAATTTATACAAACAAACCAAACCCTATTTAATTACCTCATTACAATAAATGGATCATCATCAAAATTATAGACTAACAATCTAGTAAAACATGAATCCAAACACTAGTTCAACTTCATCCCCACGTGCAACTCCATCAACAACAACTTCTTGGTTTTCCGGCATTGTTCGTGTTGGTCGGAAACCAAATACCAACAACAACCTTAACATGGTTGGTAAATCAGATTTTTCAGGAAGAGGTGGGCCCACTGTGGGTCCGGTTAATCGAAAGGGTCAGTTTCATGGTGTTATGTTTAAGTATGGTCCTAAATCTGCTCAGGTATAATAAGTTTGGTTTGTTGTTTTTAAAGATTGTTGCTTTTTAAGGTTATTTGTTGTTTTGTAATGAAATTGTGATTAAAGATTGGATCTTTATTTGGTTAGGGGGTGTTTGGGATTTTTTTTTTTTTTTTGCCAAACCCCCACATTGGGGACAACCGATTGTGATATCGGCCGAATAACATGAACAACCGATTGTTTACGTTTCACTGCTCGTAGCCTTATAAAGCATTTAGCTCTTTTGAGGCATTTAATGCCTTAAAATTCAAGAATACAACTATACAAGCTAAATGTACAACTATTTTAAACACACTTTTCTAACATTAAATACTTTAAAAAACTTAATTTTTAACAATACAAGTATCCATGTAATGTTTACAATTCATTGATGCATAGTTAATGTACATTCTTAAAACACTCATTTAATGATAAATACAAGTATTAAAATACAAAGTACAAGTCATGCAGGCTGCTAATTAACGATACATTAAAAACCCCCTTTCAATGAAAAATACAATTAAGAAAACACATTATACAAATAAAGCAAGCTACTAAACATAAAAAACAAACAAATAAAATAATACAAATTAAGCAAAGTTTTACCAACTTTTGCCATTGTTTATAGTCCTTAAATAGACAAACTAATCAATAAAATTATTTCCAAGAATGCACAAATGAAATAAATTATTAGTCGAAAAAAATCAAAATTACAGGTTACCCGTAGCCCATCGCGCAAGGACCCTGCTAGTAAATACTAATGGATATATATACTAAATCAGAGGCCCCCTTATATAATATTTAAAAGGGCTATAAAAATTTAAGCTAGACATGTATAAATAATAATGGACATATACTAAATCGGAGATCCATATAGTGGCCTTGTGCGGCTGCCCCACTTGCACATGCTAAGCACCGCCAGTGCCAGTTAAATAGCGTACATCTATCTGTCAACTTTCGTGTAAGACTAAAATCCATAGTTGTTAAGATCCCAATCCATAGTTGTTATGATCTTACTATTTTACGATATTACAAAGCAAAATAATCCGGATCTTGACCATATGATCTTAAGATCTAATTTGATCCGATCCTTATTATTCTCGAACCACAAACTAAAAAACTACAAAGTGAAGGATTATGTTTCACAGAATTTAAAAAACAACATGTAAATCTTTTTAAGCATTTCATATTCATAATTTAAGACAACATTTTAATAAACATTTATGTGGAAAACTAGAAGGGGGGTTGAATAGTTTACCGCTTTTTTAAATTCTGTTTAGCTTGAATATCCTTTAAAACTTTATGTTTGCTTAAAGATATAAACACAACATTATATGTTTAATTCCTTGAAAGGCTTTACATGTGAATAACGATTCTAGCTTTACTTGTTTGATTCTTTGAAAAGCTTTATGTATGATTAACAATCCTAACTTTACTTGTTTAGTTCTTTGAAAAACTTTACGTTTGTTTAAAGATATAAACACAACTTTCCTAGTTTAATTCTTTGAAAAAATTTACGTGTGATTAGCAATACTAACTAAAGACAATATGCAATAAGCAAAGACAAAGAAAGAAACGATCAAACCATAACACGATAGTTTATCGTGGTTCGGCTACAAGGACTCTTTTTCCTTGCCCTACATTCACGCCCCGAGTTTCCAACTCGAGAGTTATAAGCACTAATCAACAAGCTCCTTTCACCGGCGGAGAAAACCTTTACAACGTCGCTTACACTTTTACCGACACTAAGCTAGATGTCGAGTTCTTTTACACGGGTACAACCACTCCCATCGTTGCTTACACTATTTCCGACACTAAGCTAGATGTCGAGTTCTTTACCAAGGGTACAACCACTCCCGTTAGTTCTTTTACAAGGGTACAACAACTCCCGACACACTATGTATTTTGAGGCCTAAAATACTAACCAACCACTTCTACATACATGATACAAATGAAGTATAAACTATCAAAGCTTATACATAACAAAACTAACAAGACTTGCAACTTTAGAGTTGAAGCTTGTAACTTCTTGAATGATCTTGTGAAGTCCCTTGCTACATAAGAGAATCACACAAGTCAAATGTTACTGAGTTAGTTGAGAGAGTATATGAAAAATATGTCCTAAAGGGGTGACTCAAAACTAACAAATGGTTTGGTATTTATAGCAAACCATTCTGCAGGTCTGGCGGATACGGTGGAACCCTCAGATGGGTTCCGCCCGTGTACCCCCAGGGTTCCGTCAGGGCTGCAGTTGGTTTTGCAATAAATCTTCCAAACCAAACAAGGTCACATCTCATTACACCTAGTCAAACACAAAACTTGCAAGCAAACATATAGTTAGTCAAACACACTTTCTTACCATAAATGTATATTGACAAAGCTTGCCCTAAATGTGATGTGACATTACTATTTTAAGAAATAAATGTGAAGTGACAAGACACTTTCTAATTTAAGAAATAAAAACAATGTTTAGTTTAAAAGGAAATGTAAACCTTAGTTAAACAAGACTTAAACACTTAAAGTGATGATTTACTCTTAGCTAAAGTTCATACTTTGTCATTAACAAAACTTAGCAAAGATCGTAAAATATAAATAACGTTTTTAGGCGATATTTGTATTAACAATTTATATAATTTTGTGTTTATAATATATAATAATTTATTTATTTGACAATATTAGCTAAGCTCTTTAAGTATAACACTCAAGCTCGCAAACTTCAAAAGTCATCTTTGAAGGCTAGATAGCGGCCTTAGGAAGCAACTTAGATTGTGGTACCAAGGAATGAAACAACTACTTAAGCCGAATGTGTCATTCACTTATAAAAACTATTAACAAAATGATATTATACTCTCGATTCGATCTTGTGATTTTAAATTTGAAAAAAAAAAAAAAAAAAACGATCACTAGTAAGATTCCAATCTCGAAAACCTTGCTAAACTCAAGATATTAACATAATCAAGATCTTAACATTTGAATCACCAAAGTTAAAATGTTTTATTTGAAATTCCAAAAATGGATAAAGTCACATATCACATAAATAACATAACACCCACTCCCACATGAACACCACCTCATTTCTATCAACAACATAACTGTCACTAATTTATACAAACAACACAAACCAAACCCTATTTAATTTAAAAACATTACAATAAATGGATCATCATCAAAACTCTAGACTAATAATCTAGTAAAACATGAATCCAAACACTAGTCCATCTTCATCCCCACGTGCAACTCCATCAACAACATCAACTTCTTGGTTTTCCGGCATTGTTCGTGTTGGTCGCAAACCAAACACCAACAACAACCTTAACATGGTTGGAAAATCAGATTTTTCAGGAAGCGGTGGGCCCACTGCGGGCCCGGTTAATCGGAAGGGTCAGTTTCGTGGTGTTATGTTTAAGTATGGTCCTAAATCTGCTCAGGTATGATAAGTTTGGTTTGTTGTTTTTTAAAAAGATTAATAAAGATTGTTGCTTTTTAAGGTTATTTGTTGTTTTGTAATGAAATTGTGATTAAAGATTGGATCTTTATTTGGTTAGGGGGGTGTTTGGTATCAGGGACGGATCTGGAACACTGTTGGTGGGGCCAAGTTGAAAATTATTTATTTTAGGAGGGCCGATATGGCGATATACATTACGCTGAAATTTTTGTATGAAAAATGATTCAAACCATATATAAAAAGGTATAAAATGTACATAGGGTCAAAAAATTTGAGGGGCCGCAGCCCCCCTCGGTCCCTGTCCATGTTTGGGATATTGGTTATTACCGAAAAGCGGCTTTGAGCGTTTAAATGGATGCAAAGTAGTTGTAATTGTATGCTTATTCAAACTGCTTATGTGATTCTGATTGTTTTACGTCTTGAATCTTTATGTAAGTAGTATTTGCAAACAGGGGCGGGCGGACCTAGGGGTGTTCCGGTGTTCACGGGAACCTAATGGATTTTCTTCACATAGTGTGAAATTTGTTAAAAATCACGACTTTTTTCCGAAATGGACCTGGCAACTTTGTAATTTATCCATATTTTTGTTTTTTGCACCTGGTCACAGTAAGTTTTGGTCTGCCCCTATTTGCAAATGCTCAATCAACTATTTATCTGATTGTTGAGTGTTTCATTACAACAGAAGCAAATCCAAACGCTGTATATCTGGTTGGTCATTTGAGCGTTTAAAGGTTATGTGTTAGCTATACTCGGTTCTTGATCATTTGGTATGTGTTTAGTGCTAAGATTTCGATATCAATCTGAATTTCCACTTTCTAGGCACATGATACTATTGCTAATGAATTCTAAATAGAGATAAACATATGTTGACTTGTATACCGGCTCTCTTTCTATGTTATTCTTTTCCTTAAGATGATAATGGCTTGATCAACGGGCTTGGTATTCTTTACATGGTGATTGTTGGTGGGATCTCGCTCATTTAGATGGTAAACTTTTGGGAAGTTACTAATAGGTTTTGAGATTTGCGATGGGAATGACTATGTGATGGTGATTTAGAACAGGACGTTATGTGAATGTGTTCTAGCATTTTATTTTGTTACTAGCTAGAATTTTAAGTCATGATCTTCAATTCGATTCTTTATGAACATCTTAAAAGTTGATCGAACACGACTCATAAACGTTAAATCAACTATCGTGTCAACCTTCTGTTCACTAGTGATAAGTTATCTTGGAAAGGCAGTCACTTTTAGTTGGGTTTGTGTAATGTTTATGCTAGCCTTTTGATTTAACCATTTAGTTCCCTAAAATGGATATTGATATGCTTTACTTTTTGATGCAGGTTGCATTTAAAACTGGAGACTATAAACAACAAGTCGTTTTTATTGGCGGATTGACAGATGGATTTTTGGCTACGGAGTACGTATAAACACTTGTCCTTTAATTGTTTTTTATATATTATTTGAACCTTACAAATACATTAACATTATGAAAACAAAATTTCTGTGCCTGAAGGTTCACACAGGCAGTAGTTATCTTGCCTTCCTTAACTTGAATGTTGTATTATTAATACCACAAGATAATGATATTGCTTAATTTATCAACAACAAATTCATAAGGTAACCAAATTAACAAAAGCAAAAAACGATATAACCCTTTGTGGAACAAGATTGATAGAATGCGGAGAGGAATACGCAAGTCTCTTAGTAATACACAGACTCTATAGATAAACAGAGCTAAACAAGATATGATATGTGGGACACATTGATGGTGAATAGATTGGAAGAAATGGTGTTATAAATGAGATGGTCTGATTCTGAATGATAACTTTCTTTTACAAATGGTTGGCGTCCTGTTTAGGACATGTGAGATAGATTTGTAGTGTGTATAGTGTGAGATAGTTACTTGCCGTTCAAATATAAGAAAAATAAAAATGATGTTGGTGATTACTGATTACACATAAATGCGTGAAGGGCACTATAGAAAAAGTGGTTGGGCCTATGACTTTTTGGAGGATGAACAAACGTAAGAAGTCTCAAGTACCTTCATCCAGGAAGCCCACATTTATGTCTGTTTCAGCTACAACTTAGTTTATGTGATAATTGTAATACTCTTTGGGCTTAAGTCTACGATCTAAGCCTGAGTAGACTTTGCTGAAATTAAGTGTTGAAGACACTTATAAGGACTTCTTGATGGATTTCTTTTTAATTTTCAAGCATGGTACGCTAGATCAAGGCACATTAATTTGGTAAGTTCCTATGACAAGATTATTAGAAGCTTGTTAGACTCTGATTTAGGATAAGACTTCTTTGATGTTCCTATACTATAGTTAGAAGGCTAACCACTGTCCTTATGAATTGGTAGCTATGTTTCATTTTAAATAAACTACTTAATTGAGGTACTTTGTGAGGATTATTACTTTATTGCTAGTTCTGGTGACACAAGCTTTATGGTTGCAGTCTTAATTGGCTTATTAACTAGTAAATGTTTTGTCTTTTAGTTGTGACTCCTATTTATAGGGGCTGGGGTGCGGCTTCAATTATGAGGAATAGTAACATCACATAAGTCTTTCACGAGATATTTTTATTGAAACGTGTTGCGTACTTTGGAAGTCACCTATCTGTAATAGGGGCTAGGGCCGGACGCTTTTATGAGCAATAATAAATTACACAAGTCTTTCATGAAATATTTTCTTTCAAGGTCATAAGTCTACCTAGCTATTTATAACCTCTCTGTCTACAGACTTGGTAATTAAGTGTAGCTTTTTTTTGAAATGCATAATTAAGTGTAGCTTGATCTAGGCTACGAAGATTGACTTCTTCCTAACTGCATAATACCTGAATTTCTTTGTAATTTAGATGAATCTATAGTATGTACCTTAGTCTACCAACGGGCTGTTAGCCCTATGGTACCCAAGGTGTATTTAAGTTGCCTCACCCAAGTGGCGAGGATTCAAGTCCAGTAATCGGACATAGGTGTTGATTAGGGTGTCAAAAAAGAAAAAGTACCGTAGTCTTTCCAAGTCTGTAACTTACAAGTGTTTTCTTATTAATTGCTACTGTTCTTCAGCACTCTTACCATCCACTTGTGTAACAAATACAACAACAACAACAACAACAACAACATACCCAATCCCGCAAGAGCGGGGTATGGGGGAGGTAGAAGTGTAGACAGATCCTACCCCTACCCCAGGCAAAGCCTAGGAATAGAGAGACTGCTTCCAGGGAGACCTCCGGCACGTGCACAAGTGTGAGTGATAAAGAAACCCAAAGTACAAGGAGCAAAAGAGCAACAAGACAAACAAAACACATAATACCAAACAAAGAACAACGAGCAAAGCAATAAAAGCAAGCAAACAAAGCAAAGAGGAACGCAAGAAAAACAAGGAACGAAAAGGCAAAACAAACACAAGCAAGAACGCAAAGGCAAGCAGGCACCAAGCACGAAGACAACACAAAAACCAAGCAAAGCAACGCAAGGGGGCAAAAGCAAAGGCAAAGCAAAAGGCAAAAGCTAAAGCAAGGGGGCAAAAGCAAAGGCCAGGGGAAAAAGCTAAGGCAAAGGGAAAAGAAACACCACTAGCCTACAGAAGCCTAAAAGGGGACAAGCCAAGAGACCAAAACGCCTAAAGTGCAAAAGGGCCTACCAAACCTAAAACGCAACGGGGCAAGGCAAAGACAACCTACCACACGACCTAAACTACCCGCATGTTCTAATCCTAGCTCTCCACTCGTTCCTATCTGAGATCATGTCCTCGGTCAAGAGAAGCTCCTTCATGTCTAGCCTAAGTCTATCCTCCCACCTGAGCTTAGGTCTTCCCCTCTTTCTCAAACCGTCTACCCTCAGCTCTTCGACTCTCCTTACTGGCGCCGTCTGTGGCCTTCTCCTGACATGACCGAACCACCTCAACCTTCCTTCTCGCATCTTCGAGATTATAGTTTCAACTTCAAGTTCTGCTCTGAAAACTCCGTTCGGTATCATGTCAAGCATGGTCTTACCACAAATCCACCTTAGCATTCTCAGTTCTGCCACTTCCACTCTGTTAGCTTGGGCTTTCGTGATAGGCCAACACTCTGACCCGTACAAGATAGCTGGTCTGATCGCCACCCTATAAAATTTTCCCTTAAGCTTCAAGGGGACTTTCTTATCACAGAGCACACCTGACGACGCCCTCCATTTAGCCCATCCTGCTCTAATACGATGGGTAACGTCATCGTCTATCCTTCCTGATTTGTGTATCACCGAACCAAGATATCTAAAAAACTCCTTAGGTTGAAGAATCTGGTTGTCGATACGAACTTCCTCCTCGTTGTGGCCGATCTCATTGCTACCAAAATCGCATCTCATGTATTCAGTCTTCTCTCTGCTTACCCGAAGGCCATTTTCTTCCAATGCCTCTCGCCAGTGCTCCAGTCTGTAGTTTAGCCCTTCGGCCGATTCTGCTACCAACACAATATCGTCAGCGAAAATCATACTCCAAGGAATGCCCTCTTGTATCCCTCTTGTTATCTCATCGATAATCAGGGCGAAGAGGTACGGGCTAATGGCTGATCCTTGGTGAAGTCCAACTTCCACCGGGAAAAACTCAGTGCACCCCACCGTGCAACGTACGCGGGTCTTCGCCCCCTCGTACATATCCCTAATGACTCTTAAGTATCTCTTTGGGGTTCCTTTTTCTATTAGAGTCCTCCAAATCAACTCTCGTGGGACACTATCGTATGCCTTTTCTAGGTCCAGGAAAGCCATATGCAAAACTCTCTGTCTTTCTCTATACTTCTCCATAAGACTTCTGAGGAGGTGGATAGCCTCGACCGAGGACCTCCCTGGCATAAATCCGAATTGGTTCTCTGACACCCTTGTCTCCCTTCTTAACCTCCTCTCAATAACTCTCTCCCACAGCTTCATGGTGTGACCAAATAGCTTAATACCCCTATAGTTGCTACACACCTGTGCGTCTCCTTTGTTCTTGAAGATGGGGATGACTTCGCTGAGTCTCCATTCTTCTGGCATCTTGGCGCTAGAGAATATCTTGTTGAAAAGGCAAGTCAACCAATTCACCCCTTCATCTCCTAGGCTCCTCCAAGCTTCTATAGGTATTTGGTCCGGGCCTACAGCTTTGTTTCTACCCATCTTCTGTAATGCAACCTTCACTTCTTCTTGGCTGATCCTCGAGTAGTAGCATTCTGGTAACAAATGCTGGCTAGGGTTCTCTCCTTCCCCCCTTCCTTCAGTGTTCCCCTCGTTGAAGAGAGAGGAAAAATACTCTCCCCATCTCTTTCTAATACCTTCTTCACTCACGATGGTACGTCCTCCTTCATCTTTGATGTATTTAATGTTTCCTAAATCCCTTCTCTCACGGGCTTTAGCAATTCTGAAGATATCGTTTGCTCCCTCTTTAGACTCCAATTTCTTATACAAATCTTCGTACGCCTTGTCCTTCGCCTCTGCTACCGCCTTTTTTGCTTCCCTTTTAGCCACTTTATACCTCTCTTCCGCAGCTGCCCTATCCGCTTGGTGGCTCTCTCTACTCAAAAGAAACTCTTTGAACCGAGCCTGTTTCTCTGCTACTTTGATCTGCACCTCCTCACTGAACCACCAAGATTCCCTTCGGGTTGACTGGGTTCTCGCTGACACACTAGTCACGCCTAGGGAAAACTTTGCTACGTCTCTGATGGTGCCAGCAAGGATGTTCCACATCTGATCCGCATCCCTAGTAGTTAAGTCCTCTACCCGAGCCGAAAGACCCTCTGAGACTTTCGCTCTAAACGCCTCCACCGCATCTCCGCTAAGCTTCTTCTACAAAATCCTTTGCATCCCTGTCGCCTCTCCTGTGCCGACTCCTCTGGAAAAGAGTATCCAAGGCAACCAATCTGTGTTGGGATGCGCATGTCTCGCCAGGGAAAACTCTACAGTCTTTACATGCCCTAAGGTCATCTCTGCGCACCAACAGATAATCAATCTGGGTGCTATGACCCCCGCTCTGGAAGGTAATTAAGTGGACGTCTCTCTTCTTGAAGAAAGAGTTTGCAACCACTAAGTTGTGAGCAGTAGCAAATTCTAGTATCGAGCATCCTTCATCATTCCTACCTCCATACCCGAAACCTCCATGAACCTCCGCGTATCCATCTGCAGTAGCTCCTATATGACCGTTCAAGTCACCACCTATAAACAATCGTTGGTCTGCCGGGCACTCCCTCACGAGCTCGTCGAGGGAATCCCAGAAACACCTCTTCTCTACGTCACTGCGACCCACCTGCGGTGCGTAGGCGCTAATCACGTTAACGGTTTCTCCATCAATAACCAAAGTAATCTTCATGGATCTATCGCCCTTCCTGATCACTTGCACTACATTATCCTTAAGATCCGCCGCTATAATGACTCCAACTCCGTTTCTTGCTGACCTAGAGCCCGAGTACCAAAGCTTGTAGCCGTTTCCCTCCCTCGAGCTAGACCCCTTCCATTTAGTCTCTTGGAAACACGCTATATCAACCTTATGTCTCCCCAAGGCGTCAGCAAGCTCAAAGAGCTTACTGGTCAAAGACCCTACGTTCCAGCTTCCCACTCTGATCCTACGCGAACCCGCTACACTACCACCATCCCTAAGCACCCTAGACCCGCCTATCCCTACGCCTAGCCCTACCCCACCCGCGCCGGCAAGACATGACCTCAGGTGACCATCACCAACTACAGCGTCTATCCTACCCTCCGGAAATCACACAAAAAATAAAAATAATAATAATAATAATAATAATAATAATAATAATAATAATAATAATAATAATAATAATAGGGAGCAACAGAAAAAGTGGCTACAGAAAAGCAGCAGAAATATAAGAGGAGGAGGATAAGTAGGAAATTAAAAAGGAACTCAGCTCAGCCGGAAAAATAAATTTCCGGTGGTCGGAGGGTGGTCGCCGGCGGCAGTGATGGCGGAAACCGGCGTCCGTTGGTGACAGTGGTGGCGGAGCACTTGGGTCCGCCTCGGAAAAGGGCGGGGAGCCTCTACTCGCTGGCGGTGGTGGTCGAGGAAGCCGGAAATCGCCGGAAAAACCTGAAAACCACCAACGAGATGGAGGCGCGTGGGTGGCGCGTGCGGGCGCGTGTGTACTCCGGTGGCTGTCTGGAAAGTGGGGTTGGTGTCGGTAAGTGAAGAGGGAAAGGTGGTATTGTTTAATTAGAATATTAAATGCAGATTGTGGAGATGGTGGATTTAAGAGAGAATATTTTAAGAGAATATTTCTCGACTTGTAATAAAATTGTTTTTCAGATTGTGTAACAAATAATAGACATTTATTACTTTTGGATTGTGGAATCCTGGCAAATCAACCTTAGGAGATAGCACAAGGCCATGTAAAGCTCATTAATGGCGACAAAACTGAGAAGTTCTCAAATGTTAAACCTATAATCCATGTATCTCTTATTGTATAGTGGGCTAGTGGTAAAGGGCAACTGGTGCAACAGAAATTACAATCTGGTCAAAGGCCATTTTGACACATAAGAGAAAAGTCCTTATAGTCAATCCTGTGAGCTTGAGAATTTTCATTTCGTATGACAGAGAATTGTAAACAGAGATAAAATGGGAAGGCTAGCACAAGTAAAATCATCCACAAATGTAAAAAGAATAAATGTCTACAAAATATTAGTAAAGAAAACAGATAAATAGATCATGCCAGGGTACACACATGCATTATATAGAGTACATCATGCGAGAAAAATATAAAGGTAATCAAACATAATCGAAAAATGGTAGCCACATTCCCTCTTGTCCCTTTTCAAAATGATATAATATGGAGTAACAGAACATGTTATACGTTTAAAGATGCATGTAAAGATATATTGAGCAGAACTTAGTTTTGAACATTCATTTGGAAAGTTGATTTCACTTGAATGTTCGATGAAGTTTGTAGTATAAATAGTGTCATTTCTATGCAGATATTTGGAGCCACTGGCAATTGCTTTGGATAAAGAAAAGTGGTCACTGGTTCAGTTTTTGCTTTCATCTTCTTACAGTGGATATGGTGTCTCGAGCTTGAAAGAGGTAACTCTTCACTTTCCTCATTCATCTTCCTTGATTATTCCAGGTTATCTTTGGCATTATATGAACAAAATCGAAGAAGAAAATTTGTATTAGTTTTGGTTTTATATGAAGTAGATATTTACAAAATGGGTAAACGGAGAAGGATCCTTATTGAGTTTACTTGGGGAATCCGTGCCTCTTTGGCTCTGACGTACGCGGCCTAACCGGTATTTCCATGGCCATCCCAAGTCTAGCGAGGGTTGAACCTTGGTCTATTCCGAAACTTTGAGGACACCTTACCACTGGGCCACATTGGAGATGGTTATATAAATAAGATAATTGTTATATGATATTTCTGTAGTGATCTTTCACTCTACCATTTATTCAAATATTTTGACATGACATCTATAAGATTTGGCAAGACCGAAATCAATCCATTCATCATGAGTATGTTGAAATTACCACTCAGATATTAAAGCTGCTACAGGTCATTTACTTGTTTATTTCTCTATCAAGTTCATTCATTCCTGTTTTTTCTTATGTATAAATGTAGGATGCATCGGAGCTTGACCAGTTGATCAATTACTTAATAAATAAAGAAGATTCAGAGGGCGTAGTGCTGCTTGGACACAGTACAGGCTGTCAAGTAAGTGCGTATTGTATTCTCTTAATTTGAAATTGCGTTAAACTGGAACTAAGATACAAGTGGTTAAATGAATAACTTTATTTCTTTTATAGGATATTGTTCATTACATGCGTACCAATGCAGCATGCTCAAGAGCTGTTCGTGCTGCTATTCTACAGGTATCAGCTCCTCCATGCACCTTTGTTTCTATGCAAATAGTGTCATCATTGATGGCACATGTGTGCTAACACTTGCTAGTAGTTTGGATTTTGGCTACAAATATCAAAACTTGACGTACTATTCGCAACGTGTTTCGTAATTTAGTTCAAACTGCATTAATTTGTAATAGAGGTGCCAGTTCTGACCAGTTTACATATAAATGGGTTGATGTGGGTTATTTCATCTCTAATAGGTCAAATGGGTTGAGGACTTGATCATTTCAATAAGAAAGAAAATGTGTTGAACATTGTAGAGATGTTGATAGTCTCCAAATTGTATAATAACATCTTAAATTGCATTATTAAAAAACAGTTTGCCATTGTCACTTTATGACTTTATTTGTATACTTTCATTAAAATCTCAAATGAAATCTTATTGAATATATTATCATACATATATTTGAACTGGTCAGGCTCCGGTTAGTGATCGAGAATTCAGAGCAACTCTCCCCGAAACTGCTGAGATGATTGATTTAGCTTCAAAACTAATAAGTGAAGGTCGAGGATCAGAGTTGATGCCGAGAGATGCAAATCCAGATTCCCCAATAACTGCTTATAGGTGAGAGTTCTGTACACATACATGCATATCATATAGCTTCTGATGTGCGTCTATATCCAATAACGTATCTGGTAACTTTGAGAACTAAATTGTAAACATTATACTAGACATAGCAAAAATGTCGGAACTTTCATTTTTATTAGAAATATTACTTGGCTGGAACACAGAACCTGATATGAAGTTGGTAGATTTAATGGTAAGTTGATTACTATAATGGAATACTTCTGTAGCTGATGAATCCGTTATTCTGCAGATTTCACTCTCTTTGTGCATACATGGGCGATGATGATATGTTCAGTTCAGACCTCAGTGATGACCAGCTTAAACAGAGACTTGGTCACATGTGTAACACACCTTGCCAGGTATGCATATGCCCATGTGAAGTATTTGATTCCCGATCAATTCATTATGTGATGTATCTGAATCACGTATAATTATCATTATGCAGGTACTATATTCTATGGGCGATGAATATGTACCAGATTATGTTGACAAGAAAGCTTTGGCAGAAAGGCAAGTTCACAGACCTATTGCTTTCACTTGCGCAAGTAGTTTACTTTAGAGGTGGTAAAACGAGTGAGTTGTGCCGGTTGGATAACATGTCAAAAGGGGGTTGGGTCAAAATGGGTCACTTTTTTTTTTTTGGTGACAAATATGATTAAAAAAGAATCTAAATTTTTGAGTAAAACAATGCAGTAGGTTTTTTTTGAGTAAAACAACTCGTTTGAGATAAAACATAACCTTAATCCCCGTTCATAAGTAAATACGCCGCGTAGCCAAATTTATGAATGTCTTGGATAAATGACTGATCTCGTCCAAATTCTTCTGAATACAGATTGTGTAGAGCATTAGGGGGTGCAGAGAAAGTTGAAATAGAGCATGGAAACCATTCTTTATCCAATAGAGCCGCCGAAGCTGTAGAGGCAATCATGGGTTTCGTTAAGAGTGGGGGTCCTAATGGGTGGGATGATCCTTGGAGCTAAGACAACAATGGTGTCATTTTTTTTTTTCTTATTAATATTCAACTTTTTTATGTTTATTTTTCAAATTATCTTGATTTTGTAGTTTCTTTACCAAAGTGTTTGTTACATTCTTAAAGCTGTAATTCTGATCTGTTCACCAACCTTGAAGGATAAAAGAGAACCTCAGCCCCATGAACCAAATCCCTTCTGTATTGCATACTCTAGATTTGCTGTGTTGAGGTGGTGACTTAGTCAAGATTGGTTATTGTCTAAAATGGATCAATTTTAGTACAGGTTGAAACGCGATGGGTCGAGTTGACAAGTATTTGTTTATTTATTTTCCTCAGCATAATTAGTGAAGTCATATGTCGTGTAAAAACAATATTGTTATAGTAACCTAGTTTTTAATCATGTGTATTCACAAGGTTGTTAAATAAAAATTTTCTATAATATTATGTAATTTGTTTTTTTACTTATATAGTTGCAATACCCGTGCATGCACAAGTACATATGTTTTTACATTGTGCATCCATAAGATTGTTAAATTAGTTTTTTCATAAAATTATGTGTTCTTTGCTTGGTAAATGCTATTATTGCACCTTAAGGTTTAGCTAAATTCTGAATCAGCCCCATGATTTTGTTAAAGTTTATATTATTACAACCTTTTCACGTTTTACTCTGCATTTGTTAAGGTATGTCATAAGATATGTGTAATTATACAAACTAACATTCATTGGGCTTCTTAGGAAGAGTAATGTTCCCCCAATAATATTTTATTCACACTCTTCCTGATTCTTCCTCACAAAACACAAGCCACAAACACACACGCTCATATTCGTGAAGCTTCTTCACTTCTCCACAAAACACAAACACAAAACACAGACACACAAATGATCTTCAAGATCTATCATCAGGCCCTCTCACATTCCTCTCTCTAAAAACCCCCACACACACTCACAGATTATTCACAAATCTGTTTACCACAGGCTTTGGTATGTGCTTTTATCCGATTTTTTTTTTTTTTTTTTTTAGGGTTTCATTAATTTCGTTTAAATTAGGGTTTCATTATTTTTTTTTTTATTTATTTTTTTTACAAGGTTGGGTTGCTGATGATGTTTGCAGCTAGGCCTTTTGAGGTCTTTGTTTCCGGCTTTTATTATTTTATTAGTTTGAACTTAATGTTTCGTCATAATTTATAGCTTGTGTTAATTTTTCCGCCTGTTAATCTTTTACAGGTTACTTTGCTTTGCTGATGGACAGAAGCGTATCAAAGGTTCTCCTCATCCAAGGTTCATATGAATAAAGTTTATGATTTCAAAAAAATCCCAGTTTGTGGATCATTTTGGATTTGTTATTGAATTCTCTTTTGTTTATAGTTCAGTTGGTTCTCAAGCTAAGTTGTATGGGTTAAAATATGGCTTGGAATTGTGTAATTGAATTATGAGTGTTCGTTATATGTTAGTGGTTACGTGGAAGTGAAGTTGAATTTTGTGCATTATGTAGTTTCAATGAAATGTGACATGTGGTGTAGGTTGAACGTTGTTCGGAATTGAGAATGTTGCCAAACGTTTTTAATTGAGGCTTTTGGATTAGTTGAGTTATAGATTTGTTTATGCATAGTAGTAATAGCCTAATAGCAGTGTTTATGTGATGCCGGGTAACGAGTGTGCGAACTAAGTACTTATATATTTGATTGTAGTTTAAGAAATCAAATGTGGCAATTAGCGAATCCTTAGTGGTAGTGTATGACTTATGTTTCTGAATTGGAATTGTAGTAAAGTGTGATTTAATGTAGATTTGTTTGCGTATGGGTATTTGATATTTTTTGCGTCTGTTTAATCTTTAAACTTCTCAGCTTATTATAATTTGGTATATTAGCCGAGTCAAATAACTTAGGGGTGTTTGGAATGACTTAGGTTTTGGGCTTGCCAACTGTCTATAGAACTGCAATCTGATTCGATATTCCACCTATGATGGGTTCCTATGAGCAATGCCGACTCCGAGTACCCTCACACGTTCACCAAATCTGCAATGTGAAATACCCTCTGTTGCATTATGTAATGGTATGCCTTTGTTGTTCCTTACTTTTGTTTAGAGTAAGAAAACATATTTTAGTGATTAGTTAGATATTTTAAGCAATAGATGTATGAACGCAAAGAACCCGTAAATTTGATGCCATGTCGAATAAACTTCGCAGTTTTTGTGTATAAATTTAAACCAAACATAAATGTGTGTGTGGGTTCAGGGAATTGGTTTAGCAGGTGTGTTCAATCGGTGGGTTTCGTTGGTTGAAATATTTGTGGCCATTAGCCGACTTGACCCATTTTTACCAATTACAAAAAGAACCCGTTTTGACCCGTTACCCAATCGGCCCTCCCACCCATTTTTTTTACAACAT
Organism: Artemisia argyi; assembly: GCA_030686995.1. NCBI lineage: Eukaryota > Viridiplantae > Streptophyta > Magnoliopsida > Asterales > Asteraceae > Artemisia > Artemisia argyi. Next base: position 37,144,618 of record CM060707.1, on the reverse strand, counting down.
GGTTATATATTTTTCTGATGGTAGGCAAATGGGTGGATTTGGGGTCTGAAGTGTGTCAGTTTAGGGGCTGAAATGTGGGTAGGATTGGGGGATGAAGTAGGTGCTAAAATGGGTGTGTTTGGGTACTCAAATGGGCGTTGAAGTGGGTGCACTTGGGGGGTAAAATGGATGCCTTTGGGTGATGACATGGGACTGAAATGGGTTTTGTTTATGAGTGGTTTTTATAGATTTTTATACAGTACCAAAACTTTTCTGTTTACAATTTTGTTTTGAATTAAATGGGGTTGGTTTGTTGAGCTTATAGCTTATTAATAAGATATGATTTGAAGATGGCTGGATTAGCTTATTTTCCCTGCTTATGAGCTTATTTATTTTGTAAAGCTGATAAGGTTTCTTTTTTGCTAAATATGAAATGAATATTGCAGAATGAGTGGATACTAGAGTTGGATAACAAGTTGCAGATTAAAAGGAGGGCTTCTTTTTGAAGGTATTATGTCACATTTTTTGCTAAATGGGTTATAATCTTTTTATGCTGCGTATTTTCATTTTGAGAAACGATAATGTATCGTCATTGTTTGGTCTTTTGTTTTTCAGGAAAGATGGTGGCTTCGTATTCTTGATTGACAGTCGAGGGATTTGCAAGGTCTCATTAGTGGAGGATCAACCATTGAAGGTATTATTTATTGTTATTATTTTTTTTCAATAGAGCGTTTTTTGGGAAATTCATATTTGTTGAGTTTATCGGATTATTGAGATTTCGAGAATTAGTAACCTTACTTTTTCCAGCTTATGAGCTAATTAGTTTAGCGTTATTAATTTTAGAGTAAATTGCAAGAATCGTCCCTGTGGTTTGCCCAAATTGCAGATTTCGTCCCTGAGTTTTCGAAAGTGCAGGTGGCCTCCCCGTGGGGAATTTTTGGTTCCGTTTTGGTCCCTAGCCATTGCAGAAATGGTCCCTGTGGTTTGCTAAAAATTACACATTTAGTCCCTGGCCAGGGACCAAAATGGAACCAAAAACTCCCCACAGGGAGGCCGCCTGCACTTTTGAAAACTCAGGGACGAAATCTGCAATTTGGGCAAACCACAAGGACGATTCTTGCAATTTACTCTTAATTTTATTAGGCTATAAAATGAAGTTGGCAAACTCATAAGCTAATTGAAGTGGCTTTTAAAAATTTCAATGCACCGATAAGCGAACAAATAAGCTGTTCTAACGGCCCCTTAGCGTGTGTGGAAAATAGTATTTGAATCACTATTGTTTTGCATTTTCTTCTTTGTTGGTTCCAAAAAATGTTTCTTCGTGAATTTGTGTTAGGATCAAGTTCATATGTTTACTACTTTTACGGAAGGTGACGCCAACTTTTGAGTGTCATACATATACCTAGACTTATTTGGCTTGGAAATAAAAATGTGAAATAATCAGATAATCGTTTTGAGAATGCGATGCCATATTAGAATGTAAGCAATTCCAAGCCAAACATGTCTAATGTCTATGAGAGATGGATATATTGTACAAGAAATTGCTTAAAAGATTGTCTTTTTTTTGCATTAGATGGGTATATTGTGCAGCTATACACTAAACATGTCTTAGCTTTTATTTGTGAGCGACTAATGTATGGTAAACTGTTATAACAACTAGGTGACAAAAATACTATCGAGAAGTGGTTAATAAGTTTATGCATTACACTCACCGAATGCATCTAATAATAATGGTCTTATGGATTCAAACATTGGACATGCTTGACATGCAAACCTTAAAGCATGATGATTGTTAAGCACACAAACTTTAAAATATGATGATTTTTTCTCGATGGGAGTATTACTTTTTTAATGGTTCCTGCTTGGTAAGTGTGAAAATTGTTTTATTTTAAATTCTGGAAATAGGCTATTATGGTATTGGTTTTGATATATGGGAGATTAGTTTCGGGTTGAGGGATAAAGATTATAGCGGTAATTTAAGGTATCGACCATTCTTTCTTTTCAAATTAGTTCACTTAATTTTTTTTCGTAAAAGCTTATAGATTATTTCTACTACACGCCTTTGTTCATATAACTTTAAATATATCCATTGTAGAACTCTTTGTTCATGTAGAATGTTGAATTAACTATTATTAAACCAAGTCATTTTTTTCTAAAATTCATCGAGTATTACTTAAATAGCAACATTCATTTGTACGGTTGCCTTCTGTATAATTGAATTTTATGATGTTACTTCGGGCAGGTGTTATTGAATAGTATGTAAATGAAGCTCTTGACTCTGCGCTCGATTCGGATGACATGGAAGATGAGGATGACGCAGAGGTTGATAGGGTTCTAACCACAATAGCTGGTGATGCTGCTGCACAGCTTCCAAAAGGTGTAAGGAAAGAGCGTTTAAAAGAACCTGCACAAACTGAGGTAACAGTTTGACCTGCTTGCTTAGGATTGAGCGCTAACATTGTATCTCTAATGGGTCAAATAGGTTAACAAAAAAGTTTCTAAGTGAGGTCAATGGGTCAAATAAATTTGGTCATTACTTGCAAAATATATCCATCTAATAAAAAAAAAAAGAGGATAAAAATAAAAATAAAAATAAAATAAAACCAATCTTTTTTTGAACGATGAGGTTACCATCGAATCATAACACTGTTTGTAATAATATTTTTTTTTGGGAAGTATCTGACCTCAACGAGTATGGGCAATATGCTTATTATCTCTTATTTAGTTATACACAGCATGCATAAAAATGTTAACCTATACAACAACTTTTGTTTTAAATTTAGTAATAGTAATATTGAAAATCAAATACCAAACCTAATAGCATTGTGCCACTGTGATTAGTTATGAATAGATTTCATGGTATGAACATCTTTGTAAAATTAAATGTATTCGTAGAGGCAACCTTGCCCACAAAGACTTCTATGCATAATGATATGGGATTCTTAGATGTGAATGCTCCAATGCAAGTAGGAATTGAATCTGATGGCACTAGAAATCTAGGTGAAAAAAAGTTTATTCGCTATTTCTTTTTGCATCTCATATTTGTTGAGTTTATCGTATTATAATCTTTTTTGTGGTTATTACAGTTCCTATATGTGTTGGAAACAACGGCTGGGTTTAGCAATTGGGTTCATCATGTTGGTATTTAACTGTTCTGGCAATCCAGCTCTGTTGATTGAATGGCATGTCAGGCCTGGAATAATCCAATCAACTATTAGCCATCTGACATGCCATTCAACCACAGAGCTTGCTTGCATTTGAATATATGATCTTCGCTGAGCATATCATCTTTGCTGATGATTCAATGTTGCCTATGCACCCACTTTAAGCACATGCTCTACTATTTTTATTCGATCTTTGGTTATTTACATTTGGAGATCGCGCACGAGGCTGAAATGGTCAGGTACGACTTCTTAGAAACCAAATTGCTAATCTCTTTAGTGATAATTATTGTGGAATTCATAAATTGATTTCTTGCTGTTAGGGTTGTGTTGAACACGTGGGAACCTCCGACACATGTGGAATACATGGCAATGAAACTGCCGATTTGCCAGCGGCCATACAGCAAGCGCCACCAGAAATTTCGTTCTCTTTAAATACTTTTTTTAAAAGTATTATATGCCTCAGATGATTTCATGATGTCTTTTCCATTCATTGTATGCTGCAGGTGGTGACAAGTTTACAAATAGTACGACAAGCTGCAGTAAACAAGTCAATGTCCTTCGATGTTGTGTCTGGTGAATTTTATGCCAGGTACTCTAAAATAGGTGTACTTTCAGACAACTTTTTGCTACATTTTATAGCCATCTGCCCTTTTGTATTAACTGATGTAGATTAGAAGATTTGAAAGAGAATTAACAGACTAAGTTGCTCACTTACTAGATGGTCATGAGGTATGATACTTTATTTGGTTACTCACTTTATTAGGCCAGGAGATGTCTCTGATATGATTACGGAAACAAAGATTGCTGCTTCAATTGTTTAAATGCATTTATGTCTTTTGCGGTTAGGATACTCACAGTAGGTTAGTTAGTTTGACCATTTACATGGAACGATACTCATTACTTAGTTGATTAACTAGAAGAAACCTATGAAAGTATAAATACTCGAGAAGATATCAAGTCATTATGCTGTATTGCTCTTACATAAGTACTGATAAAACCAAGTTTGTTTATAAGAAGAAGAAGCCATTAATATATTCTGGATGTCTTGCAGCTAGATGATGATTTACAGGATCGACTTGTTCCTATTCCATCTGATGCTGTTACGAAATGACAAGTTAATGCTACTTTGGTTGCTAATGTTGGCGCATTGATAAATTGGAAAATTTATTTGTTAAACAACTACAGGTATGTAAAAAAAATATTTAGGACAACTATGTTTATGTTACAGCCCGTCACTAACATTTTCCGATTCAGGGGCATGGGTAGCTGAGATGGCCATTGCAGCTGTGGATTAGTGGCTTCCACCTACGCCTTTGCAGTATGCCAGGGGAGCATGATTTTACGTGGTTAAATTGGTAAAAACATTTGGTGCATATTGGATTTTCGCACTAAACATTATGACGTTATTTTAATTATGGATTCGGTAACATATGTTACTAATTTAACTGTTGTTTAGGTTCTCAGCTTTACCATTAGGTGGCAGAGGCTCTCGATGCGTGGGCAAATACCGCATCAGCATGAGCAGATATGATCACAAGGTTTATTCCAGGCTTTTGATTGCAACTACGCTTACCAAAGCAGGTAAATGCATAGACAGGTTTCATTCTTTGTTTGTGCATATTTAGATAGAAATATAACTCTTATGCGTGTTATTTACTGATTCACTACTACCAATTGGGATGACATTATAATAGTTTTCTGATGTTTATAATAGATCAAAGTTTTTTTTATCTTATATAATCAAAGTTGTTGTCTAAAATTACAATTCATACCCTATTAGGATTAGGCAGACTCATTTTGTCTTTACTTATTAGACTGCTTATTTGCTGAGAAAATGAATAGGTGCTTATTGTTTTTTTAAACAGATTGACAAATATACAGAGCGAATTAAGAACCCAAAGCCACACTGCTGTCGCAAAAAAAAAAAAAAAGTTATGTTTCAACAAAAAACTTTACCATTCTAAATCTTGCATTACTTAAACACTATCACCACAAATAAAACCAACATATAACAAGGGTCTTTTTTTCATATTAATCATCCACTGATTTAAACCATTAAACATTTCAACAAAATATCCCCAAAAACCCTAGACACTCCCAACTAACCCTAAACCCAAGATACGTATTCTGAAAACACAAAACAGCCAACATCAGTACAGCAAGCACTTCAGCTTCTCAATCAACGACAAAAGGTCTGATGCTCGCTTATGTTTCTTGACCACATTCACCAAGATCAGCGACACTTCTGTCAGATCTTGGGTTTGCAAGTTGTTGAGTTCTGAAATGCTATGCACAGTAGAGTCAAAAGAAAACAAAAGCTCCAGCTCTCCAAGCACCAGATCCCTCTCAGCCACACGAGACATTATTTCTTTGGCTTTCTTTCTTAGCTCAACTTCATCCAACAATATCACTGTAACCTCCCTCTGAAACTTTACCACCATCATATCTCTAACTAAACTCGAACCCGCATCAGCAGCAAGCTCCTTGCAGAATGGCATATGTGTTGTCATTTTCTTTCTTTTATTATGAAAGGTTCTTTTTGAGGATGTGTGTGTGTGTGTGTGTTTTAGTTGTAGTTTTACTTTCTTAATGACTATTCATTTGTATTTCTATATGCCTTATAAAGGCACTTGCTTTAATTGCCTCTCTTGGAATGCCCAATACAACCAGTTTTTCATTATTAGTTTGTGTTTCTATGTACCTTATAAAGGCACTTGCTTTAATTGCCCCTCTAAAACTGCTCAATACAAACAATTTTTCATCATTGATTCATTAACACATGCATGAACATGCATTAATTGTCCAACCTTTAACATCTTAGGCACCTTAACCAAACCAGCTCAAACAAAACTAATGAAAACTAAATGGTGTGTCCCAACAAAAAAAAGGTGATAAAAAAAGGAATATATATATATATATATATATATATATATATATATATATATATATATATATATATATATATATATATATATATATATATATATATATATATATATATTAGCTACAATTTTAAGCTATAAAATGTGGGTCTTTGGTTTTTTTTGTGGGTCCTGATTCTTTTCTGTGGGTCCCTGATTAATTGCTAGTGTAATTTTTGTGAAGGATTGTAGCCAATTGGCTACAAAAATTGTAGCCAAGATATTCCCTATATATATATATATATATATATATATATATATATATATATATATATTCCTTTCCTTTTTTTTTTCCTAACAAGTCAGATATGACCATCAGACACATAAACCTAAGGATAAATTAATGATGTCAATTGTTATGCTAACAAATACGTCTGTGACGTTTTAGAGATATGGTCATAATTCATTCCTATGGTGGCTCGGCTAATCCTATTGGTCAGCTATCAATTTATTCCATACAGTTTATTTAATATTGATTATATGTTATGTTCTAATTCAATATGTGTTATGTACCTTACGTTTTCTATAATATGCAGCTCTGTAGGAGAATAGATGACACATCTGTGACTTCTCACTTTGAAGGTCTTACTTCGATCGGAAAAGTCTCATCAGACTATCACAACAGTTACGAAACGCTAAAGTTCCAAAAGCCCAAGAAAAAGAAATCGCTGAGAAAAAAAGAAAAGTTGGGCCTTCAGGCACCTGAAGCAAAAGGCCGGTACACAAGATTGGGTTCAGCGGACTGTGGTTCATACGCTGATGGAAAAAGACAGCCCTAAAGAGAGGAAAGCAAAAGTTTCGAGGCATGATCTATTAACCCTGAATCTCGACATTTTATAGATCTGATATTTTCGGAGTAAGAAGGTGAGTTCAGCGAGTGTCGTTCATTAATTCAGTGACCGAGTCACGAGATATTGAGGTTCGATTCTGTGTGGTTCAATGAGTGTGTTCAGGCTCTGTGTTCATGGGGTGTGTTCAGGAGGTAAGTTTGGTGATTGGGTTAGTCTCTGGGTTCAGTGACTGAGTTGCTAAGTGTGTTTGATGGGTGCATCGACCAGGTGGACTCAGTGGACGTCTACATCAATTACATGTACTTCATTCCCTTGCTATTATTTGCCTCTTTTTTTTTGGGTTAAAGGAGCAACAATCACTGGTAAAATGATGTTATTTGCCTCTTTGTTAAAGGGTATTTCAATTTCTTATCTGTATGCATGTTTATGGTATTCTCAGTTCCAAAGGGTGATAGCTTCAGAAGGAAATGGTTAAGGTCAGACGAAGGGTAGTCGACCAATGGTTCAAAAGGAATAAGCTATGGTAATCTATTTTGCTATTACTGTAATAGTCTAAATACAGTTTCAACCTTTAGTGTTTAATTGTCGGTGTGATTTTTTCAGGAACAAAACAGGGAGATCATAAGATAGTTGCTTTGCCTTTTGGTTATGATCAAGGTGGATAGTCCCTGAGCAAATTCATCATTAGAAGCTAAACCACATAAAACATATGTACTAAAATATTATTTGTTATACTTTGCTGAAATTACTTACATTATGTGTTGAAAACTATATCAGAAACTTTAAGTATTAGAAATTTATTTCCACCATTTATGTTAACTTATCAGCTTTGGAGACAAGCTACTAAATGGCAAGACTTTTACTCATAAACCTTATGTATAGATATTTAGTATATATAGATTTGAAGTTAATATCTATCATTTTGTTGCTTTTGTCAAGTATAATTTTGGTTTACGATTTACATCACATGTTCTGCAATTTATTTGTTTCAAAACTTTATCTGCATGTGGTGTACAACAACAGATATAGTACCCATTCTTTTTTGTGCTATCTTACAAAATGCTTTTGTACACAAACAACCTAAACTGCTTCTTTATCAAAACGCCCCGCCGCAATGCGCGGGTTATCTAACTAGTGAATAAACATTACTTGCTAGAAACTTTAATTGCTCACCAAATACGTGTAGTGAATAAACATTACTTGCCGGAAACTTTGGGTACCCTGCCAGTATAAAATTATGATGTTATGTGGTTTTATAGACAAAGTAAAATAAAATAAAAGGAGATACAAAATCCGGGCATTCTTGAAGGGCCAATGTTAAATATTTAAAAAAAAAAAATTATAAATCACCTAGGGTGTGTTTCTTAAAAGTAGCGGTAAGCAGTAGCTGTGAGCAGTAACCGTGGGTAGTAATTTTTTTATTTTTTATTTATTTATTTTTTAAATAAAAATGTATGGTAACATATGTAACTGTATGGAGTAGTGTGGAGCTTTTTGGGGCGGTGACCAATGGGCATTTTGAATTTTATTAGTCGTTTGACAAAAGCGCGGTGAGCTTTGGCTAACTTTTAAGAAGACTAATTTTTCAATGCTTCTTTAAGAAGCGGTAACCGAGATATTCTACTTTTAGGGCAAGTTTCGTACTTATTCATATTCAAGGCTTTGGGTTTTGTGTTTTAATAGGTATACATTTTTGAAAAATGGTAGATTGGTCGATTGTACATTAAATGAGATGGTTACTCAAGAGGTATTGTGATAATGTACTTCCATTACTATTGAATGTTGTTATGTTATTATATACTGTATGTCTCATAATCTTTTTATCGACCCATTTTTTCTTTTGCTCAAATTCATTGATAATTAGGTGAATACTTTTATATACTTCTAAATCGATGAGTTGAAATTCATACAATTATCAAGAATTCTCGTGAAGACATCGATGAGTTAAAGAAGGTACAAATTTCTTTCGTTTCAATGTTGTTGCAACTTTATTATTTCGGACCCAAATTTGTTGCTATCTTGTTCTTGGATATCAAGTTAATGGATATATATGTTCGCAATAAGCATCAGAGTTGATCATATTGGAGAATGATGAAGAATGTGGGAAAGTCGAAGAACGTACATTGGAACTCCATTTACTCGAGTTTAGCGGGGTAAGACAATTATATTAAAGAACTTTTACTACTTCTTTGAACATACAAAAGCCCTAGGCGCTAGTCGAGTGGTCGCCTACCGTCTAGCTAGTAATCAGTCTAGGCGGGGACTAGGCAAGAGGCAAAGGCGGATTGGACTCTTCTGTATTTAAAATTTGAAATAATATGTATATGATAAATTTAACATAAATGAAAAAGTTGGCCTAGTGAAACAATGTGTTTTAGAAATCAATCAAGATATGAAAAACACTATTCAATGGCAACAAACAATTAGGAATCTACAAGAAGAAACAAGATTTGAAAAGGGTTTGTTATTTGGATTGATGAATTATACACAATGATTGAGTTTAGAGAGATGAGTTACGAATCAATGAATGAATGAATTACAAGTGAAAGGGTAGTATTTAAAGGGTCTCATAATTATAAATAATGGTCAATAATAAAAATGTACCTATGGGGTTTTAATGTTCTAACACTGAACGGGTCAGATCCTCAAACCTAGGTGGCTAAGTTGAGCTGCCTCTTTTTGTCACCCCATCAAACCCTAACCGTCACCGTCAAATCATAAAGATTTATGTTTTTTTTAAGTATCGCATGCAAAGAGTTTTTGATGTGCCGCATGTCACTTATTACTTCTTGTTAAAGAAAGATGATTTTGTTGCTACAATGTGAAGACTCAAAGAATGGTATGTGACACTTCTGTTGCTACAATATGAAGACTCAATATTTTATTTTGAACGGCGAATTTTATTAAACAACTAGCAAGGAGCTAGAAATTACATAGAAACAAGATGAGGATTTTTGATCCAATCAGTCCAACTAAAAGACGCTTTACATCTATATCGACACCAATAAAACGACCTTGACACCACTTCTTCAAAGATATTCTCCTTGTGAGAATTCTTCACTCCAAAAATATTCTTATTATGATAAGACCAAATGTGCCACCACAAAACATAAAAAACTCATTCAAAACACTTTTAAGCTTACTTGAAAGCCGGATAGTAGAAAACCAAGATATCCATTCGTCATATGAGGAGATATCAACATAGCTAATGTCCCACCAACAGACAATCTTACGAACAATATTTCTAATAAATTGGCAAGAAAAGAAGAGATGACTAGTCGACTCCACTTCATTATCGCACAGAGAACACATTAAAGAATTAATGTCCATCCCTCGACGCGAAATATTAAGTCTAGATGGAAGATAATCATGCCTCACTTTCCACGCAAAAACATTAACCTTAATAGGAATTGCTTTAACCCATCGAATCTTGGAAGATACCTCCGGCAATGTTTCTTCGTCTATAAGTCTTCTAACCGAAGCAACCGAGAACTCGCCTAAAATTTCCAACGACCAAACCCACCTATCGTTACAAGGGGTAAGAGACACTCCTTGGACCTGATTAACCAACGCAAGAAATTATGCTTGTTCCACTCCACTTCTTGGCGTACGACGAAAAGTATGATCTAAACCTGCATGTGAAAGCTTAGCAGCCACCACAATGTCTTTACTGCATTCCAAAGCAAATAACCGCGGGTACAAATCTTTAAACTTAATATCTTCACACCAAATTTCGTTCTAGAAAGAAATACGAGTCCCATCACCAAGTTTTCGTTTCATGTAGCTCATAATATTAATATCATTATTTTTTAAAGCCTCCATTTCGTTTACTATATCCAGCCAGATAGAAGGGTATGTTGATTTTAATACGAAAACTCAATATTGGTTTGTGCTTGCTGCAAAATCAGTTTGTTAGCTTTAATATCTCGTATTTATTGGTTGAAATAAAAGAAATTATACTTGTTTTATTGTTTGTTAATCGATTGTTCGTACAACTTTGTTACTAGTCGACTAAAGTTGACCGTTTTATTACCAGTTGACTTAGCCGACCGTTGGTACCAGTCGACAAAGTTGACCGTTGGTACGGTTTTATTACGAGTCGATTAAAGTTATGTTTTTATTATGTTAATGTTTTTTTTCTTGTCTAGTTTACTACTCGAGTTTGAGCTTTCACGATTTCGCCACTCGGACTGCGGGAGAGTATTATAGGATAAATAAGCCCAAGCCCAGTTTGTAGGTTTAGGGATAATGGTCAATAATAAAGATATACCTACGGAGTTTTAATGTTCTAACAACTATTCTAACCAAGGAATCTCACAGGACATACTCATTTTCAAGAATCGACACCCAATGTTTTTCCGGTCGTATATATGTTTAATACTTAAAATATCATAATGTCCTTTAGGCTCGTGAGCCCAAATGAGCTTTGTATGTAAAGCTCGGGCTTGGCTTGTTCGAGCTTTTTACCGATTCGATCTCGAGCTTTTCACGAGTGGCTCAGCTCATTTCCACCCCTAGAAGCCGCCACACAAAGACACTCTATTGGAAGAGATTCAAATATTATCTCATTCATGAATTTGTCATCGGAATAAGAGTTTAAATCCTACTTGGCTAGCCTGGTTAACTGTTCTTGTTTCAGCTTGTATTAAAACATTATAGTCCTTTATTTTTTTCTAGCTTCTTGCTAGATATTTTTCAATAAAGTTCCAAAAAAAAAAAAAAAAAAAAAAATCCTCGATTTCTACTGAGCACAAATCCAGAAGAAATAATAAAGTGATAAGTTTGATTTATTTATAGATACTCCTATTTTTATTGATATGATTATGTAAATCATATTATTGTATAATAATCTAACTTTCTTTTTTAGGCTCTTGAAGAGTCATGTTTATGTGTCTTGCCACATATCGTGTGTGAATACCTTTATCAATTATCCAAGAATTTTACCATTTACTATTTGTCTGTGTACAAGGTATGTTTACTTACATATGCTTTTTCTCATACACTATTGAATTTAATTTCCGGTTTTCTTAAACCAAGTTAATATTCTAGAAGTTTATTTGAATTTTAATAAGGCATGTGATTATTTATGTTGAGATTGGGCATAATGATTGATGCTAAACCGTCAACCAAAGTTCAACCACGGATGTGGTCAAGATGGTCAAACAGCCTAGAGTCAATGCTCCGCGGAATATAGTGTTTCCCCGGGTCGTTATGTCCTGACGAGGTGTGGATTGTAATCAAAACGGTTATGTGATCGGGTGAATTTGGATGAAAAGGGGTTTGTGTGTGATTGGAACTAAGGAATCTATGAAGAAATAGCTTAAACAAGCTATGTGAATAAGACTTTGAAATTAGGAAAACCAGAAACGATTAAAACCTAAAACGTGAACGTTTACATTTGAATAAAACGTAAACGTACGAAATAAAAAGTGAAAACTGAAATCTGAAAACACCCAGGGGGTGAAAATGACTTTTTTACAAACTAAAAGGTAAAAGAAAATTTTTAGAAAATTAAAATAATTTTTTACACTATTTAATTATCTAATATTAATTAATTACTATTTATTACTTATTATTAATATTTAAAATACTTAAATATAATACAATATTAATTAAATACTAAAAAGGTGAAAATAAAATTTCTAAAATTATAAAATAACTAAAAAATAATTTTAAAATTAAAAATATGTATTTTTGTCTTTTTGTGATTTTTCTATAAATTAATTATTAATTACCTAATTAAACTATTTCACTTTAGGCTCGTGAGCCCAAATGAGCTTTGTATGTAAAGCTCGGGCTTGGCTTGTTCGAGCTTTTTACCGATTCGATCTCGAGCTTTTCACGAGTGGCTCAGCTCATTTCCACCCCTAGAAGCCGCCACACAAAGACACTCTATTGGAAGAGATACAAAGCTCATTTGGGCTCACGAGCCTAAAGGACATTATGATATGAACAAGTTTTTGTGATTTTTCTATAAATCCAATTTCAGCAACACTCCTTGCTTCTTTCCTCTTTTTCACTGATTTTCTCAATTATACCTATTTTTCTATATTTTTGAGTTTTTTATGCCAAAAGTAATTTTAATACTTGAAAAGCTTATAAAAGCTTATTAATCACTCATATAAGCTGATACAACCAAGTAGTTAAGAATCCTAGCAACTGTAAAGTGAAATAGAAATTTCAAATGAAAATGGCAAAACTAAGAATTTCAAAAGCAAACTTGAATTAAAACTTTAAAATGGTTATCAATACACTGGAATTCTTGTTTACAACATTACTTAACTAAAAATTACAACATAAGAGCAAATTTAAACCTAATTTTACATAAATTCTATACTACTACTATCCTGCTACTTCACTACTGCCTTCCTCTTTATTTTTTCTTTACTTTTATAGAACTTGGAAGCCTTCTCTTTCTTTCCCACCATCTCTCTGAGCCGTTGGATATCTACTTTTCATCTGAGCTGTTAATTTTGCTTTTGGCGGGAAAAGGGGAGTGGGCAATTTTGAGTGGATTAGGTGTAGTAGCTGGGTGCATTAATTGAAGAGGGGGGATTGGAGTGGTGTGGTTGAGTGTTTGGTTGAAAATGAGAGGAGGGAGGGGGGGGGGAACAGGTTTACTGGAAATTAGGGAGGGAATTAGAGGTTAAGGATGATGAATAGTGGTACGGGGTTGGGGGTTTGACCTGGGTCAACGCGAGGGAGAAGTATTATTGTGGGAGTGGGCCGGATGGTATGGGCTTGGGGAATGTGTTACTGGATCAGGGGGTGGTATTGGATTATTGGGTGGGCTTGGTTTTGTTGTTGGGTTTATATAACTTAAAGGGTCCGTTTGGTTAACTAACAAAACACCACAAGGACCAACTTTGTAATTAATGAAACTTGGGGGGCTGAAATTGTTATTTTCACAAAGTTATATTAAAAATCATACTTGTCAAGTTCCAAAAATCAAAGGACCATAATTTGTAATTTCCCAAAAATTGAAATTCCGGGGTCCTTTTATGTCAAATTTGAAAGTTCAGGGACCAAAACCGTAATTTCTCCAAACATTTTACCCAAAGACTAAAAATGGCTTTTGTGACTTTCCCAAGGACCAAAAGTGATTTTTCTTTCAAAATTATCCCACCAGGGACTGAATCTGCCAATTATTGAAACTCCAGGGACCAAACTGTAAATTTCCAAAACTTTTGAGATTTTTCACCAAAAGACCAAATATGACAACTTATGATTGTAAAAGGACCTTTGGTGATAATTTTCTATATTTTGAATATCCAGGGACTAGTTTTGTAATTTTTTAAAAGTTGGGGGACTGAAACTGCTAATTTTGCAAACTTTGTACGTTTTTCATCTGTTTTTGCTCATTTTGCATCTAAAACATATAAAACACAATTTTGAAATATTTTTAGTATTTTGATGCATTTTTGAGTGTTTTTGTATGTTTTGCAGTTCAGATTAGACAAAAAATGATGAGTGTTTGAGCACTCATCAATCCCCCACACTAAACTATTGCTAGTCCCTAGCAATACTGTTTTGAACACTTGATGGATTAGCCTGAGTTTGGATTTCAAGGGGTAAGCTCAAAAACATCCCGGGAGGGTGGGTGGGAATTTGCAAATTCTCATAATTGAGCGTATCTCCCCCCGGGCTATCATACTCCGGAGGAGTCATGATAAGGTGATCAATGATGGGCTCAGAAGGTATTTCATCAACATCACTGATGTCTCCATAATTCGTCCGATTCCTTATTAGGAACAGTGCTAAGATGCTCATCCCCCATGTTTAGAGAGTGAGTGTGAACTTCGGGTGTGATAACAGACTGAGGGAGATGAGAGGAGCTAGCATTCATGGAATTTTCAAGTTCCATTTGTTCAATGGCTAGTAATTTCCTCGTCTCATTATTTTCTCCCTGATTTTCCGTGGGAGGAATCACAAATGATGAATCAGACGAACCCTTATAAAATTGAAGGATATCAAGGGTGTCTTCATTATCACTATCATTATCACAGTCTAGAAGAGCAGCTTGACGAAATTTGGCATGTGTTATAGCTGCTTGTTCTAAGACAAGTAATTCTTCCCTACTCAATTCGTTTCTAGCCTCTCGTTCTTCAGCAAGTAATTCTGCCATTGATTTCTCACGAGAGTCTCGAAACGGTGTAGTAACCAACTCCTCCTTAAGTTCTTTTAAAATATCAAGAGCCTTTAGTAAAAGGTCTTGCTCAGTTTCTTGAGGAGTTGTGTGAATCATATCGTAATGTGGAGGTGGGTCTGAAAACGAATAGTCGTAATTGTTACAAGGAAATGGATTCCTTGTTTGACAATCCGAGCTAGAGTGTGGACCTCCACAGTAATCACAACAGTGAAACTGATGTGGCTGTGGGTGATAAGTGCTAGAGTTATAATCGTTACCAGGAAACTGCTCATAGACAAGCATGTTACCCGATTGACAATCAGAACTATAATGTGAACCACCACAGTACTCACAACAGTAAAACTGTTGAGTCTCATGGTGTGGTAACTGATGGAATGAATCAGTTGTGTCATGGTAGGAATAGGGATTCTGGTTATAGACAGACCCGTTTCCCGACTCTACCATGCCACAGCTGGGGCAATTGCCACCATTATAAGGATTACCACACCACTGGCAAACCAGAAAGTGTGGATGAGACATAGAAAGAATCAAATGTGTGTAGAGGGTGAGGAATGGAGAATCAAAAGGGTAGGAGGGTAAAGATGGATATTTTTGGGTTTTTGGAAATACATTTTGTACAAATGATAAAGAAAATGTTTTTGTGTTTTTGTGTTCGTTGAAAACTGAGTTTAAAAAGTTTTTGGGAACGGTTTTGTTTTGATAAATAGAAAATATGAACAAAGGATGGATAAATGTACAATGGAACGAATTCCAAAGACACTAATCAGAAAAACCGTTTAGATACGCACACAACCTCCCCGGCAGCGGCGCCAAAAATTGATTGATGCTAAACCGTCAACCAAAGTTCAACCACGGATGAGGTCAAGATGGTCAAACAGCCTAGAGTCAATGCTCCGCGGAATATAGTGTTTCCCCGGGTCGTTATGTCCCGACGAGGTGTGGATTGTAATCAAAACGGTTATGTGATCGGGTGAATTTGGATGAAAAGGGGTTTGTGTGAGATTGGAACTAAGGAATCTATGAAGAAATAGCTTAAACAAGCTATGTGAATAAGACTTTGAAATTAGGAAAACCAGAAACGATTAAAACCTAAAACGTGAACGTTTACATTTGAATAAAACGTAAACGTACGAAATAAAAAGTGAAAACTAAAATCTGAAAACACCCAGGGGGTGAAAATGACTTTTTTACAAACTAAAAGGTAAAAGAAAATTTTTAGAAAATTAAAATAAATTTTTACACTACTTAATTATCTAATATTAATTAATTACTATTTATTACTTATTATTAATATTTAAAATACTTAAATATAATACAATATTAATTAAATACTAAAAAGGTGAAAATAAAATTTCTAAAATTATAAAATAACTAAAAACTAATTTTAAAATTAAAAATATGTATTTTTGTCTTTTTGTGATTTTTCTATAAATTAATTACTAATTAATTATTAATTACCTAATTAAAATATTTTAAATTAAGAAAAATAGGAAATGAACAGTAAAAATTCTAATAAAATTTCTAAAATTATTTTACATTATATAAAAGCTATAAAAAATATAAAAACTAGGTTTCACTTAATAAAAACTAATTTTGCTATTTAAAACTAATTATTACTTAATTATTAATAAAACTAAGATTAATTCTAATAAATACTAAATGATAAAATAAAAATCTGAGAAAATTATTATAAATACTTTAATATATGAGTAATTTAAGAAAAATATAAAATAGCTAAGTACTTAATAAAAATTTAAAAATGAAAATTAAAATTAAATTACATTAAATAGAAACTATCACTTAATATTAAATTGTTTTTTCTTGATTTTTCTTTTACAAACTTACTTTACATCTAAAAACAGCAAACTTTTGTAAAAACAAACTTTTTATAAACTAAAAATAAGCAAAATATAAGCTAAATGATGAGACAGTTGACCAAAGTTGACCAAGAAGGAAAATGGGCTTGAACCAGCTTGTGTGGGGCCCACTATGGGTAATTCAGATACAAATAAGCTATGTGAACATGTATGAGCCAACTTAAGCACAATGGGACCACTGAATAAGCATATAAGCTCAAAATAAGCTCTTTGAAACTTGTATGCACTCAGAAACTGGGACAGATTTTAGGTGTGGTTTCAAGTGGGTCCCAGTGGGTTCAAGGTCAAACCAGTGGTCAATTCTTAAAGCCTACCATGGGGGGGGGGGGGGGGTTGAGATGAACAAGGTTTGGGTAGTGGGGGCCACTGATGTGGTCAGAAACCTACCACCAAAGGGTGGTGTTGGGATGGTGGGTCTGCTGCAGCAGGGGGTGGCTGCCCTGCAGCTGAGTCTCAAGCAGTGTGGGACCCAGAAGAAAATTCACAAAAATGAATAGACCATGCAAAAGCAAAGATGAGGTGGTAGACAATAAGTTACAACAAGTTTCAATCCATGAAATCAACCACAAAATTCAATAAAAATCTGTGAACTTTTGTAAAAATCTGAAAATGGGCAAATTGACTTTTTGCAAAAACTTTGTATTTTGACTTTGATGAACTTTCAATGATCATTACTGATTAGATACATGTTTAAAAACTACAATGGGACTAAATTAAGTTGCTAGGGACTATTTCAAGCAAAACGGGTGAGTTTTGGACCCAAATGACCCAACAGTGAACTGCTATGATCCAATGGAATGGATTTTTGACTTTGAACTAAGTAAGACTTGATTTTATTCTTCCTTTGGACCTAACATTACCTAGTAAACATGTGTGACTGAAAACATCAACCAAAAGCACACTGAGTGCTTGGAAACAGATTTTGCCAAACACCCCCTTATACTTTGACTGTGTGGATTTTTCAAAGGATATGAGAGATCCAGGCCTTAGGTGCTAACTGTAAACACTAAACAAGCTGAGAGATGGTGAAAGTAGCATGTAGCATTCACAAACATCCAGTATTAAATAAACAACAAGCTAAGACCAATCAAAGCTCAGGTTGACAGTAAATAAACAAATGATGAGTGAACTTCTAAACAACTACAAGACTCAGGCTAAACTATATCTAATGAGCAAATAACAACTATCATAAGCAAAGATCAACAGAAAATAAGCCACACTAAGTAGTTAAATAGTACAATGCAAAAAAAAATTGAAAAGTGAACTCACAAGTGATCCTTCCAAGAAACAATTACACCATTATCCTAATACCTCCCCAGAGGTTCTAATACCATGGAAATCCAATTTCAGCAACACTCCTTGCTTCTTTCCTCTTTTTCACTGATTTTCTCAATTATACCTATTTTTCTATATTTTTGAGTTTTTTATGCCAAAAGTAATTTTAATACTTGAAAAGCTTATAAAAGCTTATTAATCACTCATATAAGCTGATACAACCAAGTAGTTAAGAATCCTAGCAACTGTAAAGTGAAATAGAAATTTCAAATGAAAATGGCAAAACTAAGAACTTCAAAAGCAAACTTGAATTAAAACTTTAAAATGGTTATCAATACACTGGAATTCTTGTTTACAACATTACTTAACTAAAAATTACAACATAAGAGCAAATTTAAACCTAATTTTACATAAATTCTATACTACTACTATCCTGCTACTTCACTACTGCCTTCCTCTTTATTTTTTCTTTACTTTTATAGAACTTGGAAGCCTTCTCTTTCTTTCCCACCATCTCTCTGAGCCGTTGGATATCTACTTTTCATCTGAGCTGTTAATTTTGCTTTTGGCGGGAAAAGGGGAGTGGGCAATTTTGAGTGGATTAGGTGTAGTAGCTGGGTGCATTAATTGAATAGGGGGGATTGGAGTGGTGTGGTTGAGTGTTTGGTGGAAAATGAGAGGAGGGAGGGGGGGGGGGGAACAGGTTTACTGGAAATTAGGGAGGGAATTAGATGTTAAGGATGATGAATAGTGGTACGGGGTTGGGGGTTTGACCTGGGTCAACGCGAGGGAGAAGTATTATTGTGGGAGTGGGCCGGATGGTATGGGCTTGGGGAATGTGTTACTGGATCAGGGGGTGGTATTGGATTATTGGGTGGGCTTGGTTTTGTTGTTGGGTTTATATAACTTAAAGGGTCCGTTTGGTTAACTAACAAAACACCACAAGGACCAACTTTGTAATTAATGAAACTTGGGGGGATGAAAATGTTATTTTCACAAAGTTATATAAAAAATCATACTTGTCAAGTTCCAAAAACCAAAGGACCATAATTTGTAATTTCCCAAAAATTGAAATTCCGGGGTCCTTTTATGTCAAATTTGAAAGTTCAGGGACCAAAACCGTAATTTCTCCAAACATTTTACCCAAAGACTAAAAATGGCTTTTGTGACTTTCCCAAGGACCAAAAGTGATTTTTCTTTCAAAATTATCCCACCAGGGACTGAATCTGCCAATTATTGAAACTCCAGGGACCAAACTGTAAATTTCCAAAACTTTTGAGATTTTTCACCAAAAGACCAAATATGACAACTTATGATTGTAAAAGGACCTTTGGTGATAATTTTCTATATTTTGAATATCCAGGGACTAGTTTTGTAATTTTATGAAAGTTGGGGGACTGAAACTGCCAATTTTGCTAACTTTGTTCGTTTTTCATCTGTTTTTGCTCATTTTGCATCTAAAACATATAAAACACAATTTTGAAATATTTTTAGTATTTTGATGCATTTCTGAGTGTTTTTTTATGTTTTGTAGTTTAGATTAGACCAAAAATGATGAGTGTTTGAGCACTCATCACATAACTTTGAAAGTTTTGGCAGGTTGGATCTGTTGCGAAGACAAGCACATTATTGCTATTGTGAGGCAACTGCAGTCATAATGGAGAAGTGCTTTCATCTTTTGGGAATCACTCTGGTATGCAATATCTAGTAGACTTTTTGTATGCTCACTTTCTCGAGTTTCTTCGGATTGTTTTATGTGGAACTATCTTTTGTTTATAAACCATGGATTGTTTTACTCTTTTTTTTGAAAGGCAGTGGTGTAATCAATGGTTTTAGGAAGGAATCATTGAAAAATAAAACTGGAAATTAAATTGGAAATACTTTTAGCGACGACAGATGTCGTTGCTAAAAGTGTGAGTCCCACAGTCAACTGTATACCAACATGGTTCGTTGAAAGTCAAAGTCAAAGTCAAAGAACTGGTTTTTGTCATTTTGTGACTTTTAGCGACAACAATTGTCGTCGCTAAAAGTCGACTCTCACCATTCTCTTTCTTGTTGTAGTATCGCAACTATTTAATTCCAAACATGCCCTTCGCGCCCAATTGATTTGCTTTTTTGCCCTTCACTCAAAAAGTTCTGAAACTACCCATTGGGCAACCTGGCAACTTTTTTTAGCCAACGAGGGGACGCCAAGTGTCCGAAATTTTGGGCAACTTTTATATTTTGTGGACAACTTGTGTATTTTTTGGGCAACTTGGGACACTTGGCGTTCTAAGGTTGCTACACTAAAGTTGCCCGGTTGCCTAGTGAGTAGTTTCGGAACTTTCTAATTTAAGGGAAAAAAAACAAATCAATTGGGTGCGAAGGACATTTTTGGAATTATTCCTTGTTTAAAACACATTAGGTTGTTTGCCAACCAAATAATTTCGTCAAAACACCGTGGGCAATTCAAAGCAACAAGTTTATTCCTCCAAAACACCATGGGCAATATAAAAGGAAACTTAGGCTTTATTAAATTAAAAATCACATATATTTAAGGTAATTTGTATGTTTATTTATTTTTTTGGGTTAAGGAATTATGTGAGACGGTATCAAAGATATAACTAAAACCACAAATAAGATCTTTATTCAATACTAATTCACAATAGTCGGCACATATTACCAACTATCAATAAATAAACGTTTACAAGATCAGATTATTATCACAGAAAAAATAACCAAACGATTACGCAGAGAAAGATTAGATCAAGATGATCTGTATACACAAACGTGAGAGAGTATAGAGAAATGAAAATCTAGTGAGAGAAAGGTGAGAATAATGATGTATAGAAACCCTGGATGGAAGGTTGCTTATATAGCCAAAAAGTTAAATCTCCAGTCCTTACATTTACATATGCAGCTACTCTTCAAATTCTTCTATATTGAAATATTCTTTGTCCGGGATTGGTCCTTTAAGTATTAAACTACAAAAACACAAAACACTAGACAAAGAAATAAGCAAGACTTTGCTTAAGAAACATAATACTATAGCTTATTTGAACATTTCCCCTTAATCTGTTTCCCAAACATGTCAAATAATCTAAACTTTTCACATAAGAACTTATGTTGATACACGAGATGTTTAGTGAATATATTTGCAATTTGGTTTGAAGATCCAATCTTTTTGGCACCCAAGATACCTTTTGCAATTTTTTTCTCGGATAAAGTGAACATCTATCTCAAAATGTTTTGACCTCTCATGGAAAACAGGATTAACAACAAGCTGTAAAGCAGATTTATTATCATGAACAGACTAACATGAGAACTAATATCAACTTTTAAGCATTTTAAGATTTTCTGGATCTAAATTATTTCACAAGCAGCAACAGATAAAGATCTATATTCAGCTTCAGTAGATGATTTTGAAAGAGTGTTTTGTTTTTTACTTTTCCATGAGATCAAACATTTGTTAAAAAATACACAATAACTAGTGACAGATTTACTGGTTTTTATACATTTGGCCCAATCTACATCACTATATACTTCAAGAAGGTTATCACAACTGTTATATCATACCTCAAAACCCTTACCTGGAGCACCTTTTAAGTACCTTAACACATTAAGTGCAGAAGTCAAATGAGACTTTAAAGATGAATGCATATGCTGAGCAAGACAATGAACATAATAGGAGATATCTGATCTAGTAAGGGTAAGGTAGATAAGTTTCCCAAGCATTTTTTAATATCCAGTAATGTTATCAAGCAAAGGATATCTTTAGTGGGAATAAAAGGAAGTACGGAATTTGGTTCCATAGGTGTAGACATAGGTTTACACCTAAGTAGACCAAATTCTTTTAAAAGTTCAAGACATTATTTTTTTTGTGAAAGACAAATATCATTCCCAGTTTTTATCACATCAATTCTCTTAAAATATTTAAGGGATCGCAAATCTTTTGTGTTAAACTTAGTCTTAAGGAAAACTTTAAATTGTTCTATTTCATTTATACAGTTTCGTGTTAGAACTATGCCATCAACGTAAACCAGTAATGCAATAAACTTGTCATTTTTAGTTTTTGTAAACAAAGAATGATCATTAACAGATTGAACAAAACCATGTTCTTTAAGAACAATGACAAGTTTTTTATTCCATTTTCTTGGTGCCTGCTTAAGGCCATAAAGAGATTTTGTAAGTTTGTAGACCATGTTCTTATTACTTTTTTTAGCAGAAAACCCTTTAGGAATATAGCTATCATCATCCAAGTCACCATAGAGAAAATAATTATTAACATCAAGTTCAAAAAGAGGCCATTTATTCTTAACAGCTAAGGCAAATTTTCACAAAAGAAGAAAAAGTTTCATTATAATCTAAGCATTCTCTTTGGTTAAAGCCTTTAGCGACTAATCTAGCTTTTTATCTTTCAATTTAACCATTAGATTTGTATTTAATTCAGTTATAGTCCCAGAGTTGTTTTTTATTTAAAGCCTCGATTTCACAGTTCATGACATCAACCTAGTTAGGATCAAGAATAACCTCTTCATAACATGTAGGCTCAACACTCTTATTAAGACTAGAAGCAAAAAAAAAAAAAAAAAAAAAAAAAAAAAAAAAAAAAGAAAAAAAAAAAAAAAAAAACTAGCTATCAGAATCATGATTAGAGTAATTAACAACTCTTTCAATGTCATATTTAACTTTTCCTTCAACAACAAAATCATTAAGGTTTTTAGGTAACCTAGTGGGTTTGGTTGACCTTTTTGTTGTAATGGCTGGCAAGCCTTCTTGTTCAGAATTAGACTCAACAGAATCAGAGTCATGATCAGAATTTGTGCCAATGGAATCTGTTTTAAGTGAAACATTGCCCTTAGTGTGTATATTTTCATCTATAGAAGTTGCTACAGAGTTACCATCCTCATCAAGAGAATTCAGCTCTGTGCCATCATCATATGAGGACATTCTCCCTTCTTCATTGGGTCTTTTAGGGTTATTATTATCAAAAAGGTTTACATTCTTTAAATCTTTTGACACACCAATTTCAAAGACTTGTTTTTGTAAATTACTTTCCATTTTAAAAGGAAAAAGAATTTCATAAAACTTGACATCTCTTTAATAAAAAATATTTTTAGTTTCCAGACTTAAAGTTTATAACCTTTTTTCTCATTAGAATAACCAATAAAAACACATTTTTCAGACCTCCTACTAAACTTATCAGAATTGTTAAGAGTAGTAGCATAACATAAGCAACCAAAACCGCTAATATGAAAAAGTGAATGGTCATGCCCAATTGCCCACACACAAAGAAGAAATGAAACTTGCCAGATAACACAGAAAAAAGGCAACCTGTTAATGATATAAACAGCGGAGAGAACACATTCATGCCACAAATAGAGAGGTAATTCCCCATGAAACATAAGGGGTCTAGCCACATTAAGAAGATGCCTATGTTTCATTTATGCAATTCCATTTTGTTGAGGTGTGTAAACACAAGAAGTTTGATGTAATATTCCTTTATTATGAAAATAATGTTGAAGTCTATTAACAAATTCTGTTCCATTGTCACTTCTAAACACTTTTACATTAGTTTCAAAGTGATTAGACAACATTTGAAAAAAAATTAACAACAGAATCATAGACATCATCTTTTCCTTTAAGCATATAAACCCAAACTGCCCTTGAATAGTCATCAACAATAGTTAAGGAATATTTTTAACCATCTCTGCTAGTAACTTTATAAGGACCCCATACATCTAAGTGCACAAGTTGACCAATTTTAGTTGATTTATGTTCACTTAAAGGAAATGGTTCTCTAGTTTGTTTAGCTTTATTACAAGTATCGTAGAGATGATCAAAATCAGTAGGTCTATCAAGTTTAAGAGTGGGTTTAAGAACATGTAAGACTTGGTCAGATGGCTTTGATGCCATAGAGTTCTAGACACATAACAAGTAGAAATGCAATTATTAGAAACAATCTTACATGCAGAATCAACATCAAACATGTATAAACCATTGCATTGATTACCTATCTCCACAGTCCTTTTTGTTGTTAAATCCTGAATATAGCATTTAGATTCATCAAAACCAACAACCAACTTACTGTCTCTACCAATCTTATGAACAAACAAAAGATTAACTGTGTACTCAGGTACAACTAAAACATCATACAAAGTAATGTCATTATTGATTTTCAAATCACCAATTTTAGTAATTAAGGCCTAAGTACCATTTGGATGACCAACTGTGAGACCAAGTTTTGAAATATCAACCACATTGATTAAGAATTTTGCAGATACAGTCATATGTTGTGTTGATATAAATAAATGACTAAAAATGTTATTCATATCTTTCGATATCTCTATGTTTTGATAATCACAAAACGAAAACCCATCAAACCAAAGATCATGACGTAAACAAGTATTTAGTAGTAAATAATCACTCAAGGTATGAATAAACAAAGTGTCTAATGCATTATAAGATCAAAGGGGTATTTAATTAATTATTACAAAGTTTATTTAATTATGTAAACATATTATATACTTTTGAAAAACACTTTTGGTAATAAAGAAAAATGTTTTAATCATACTAAATATATGACTTCAAATTTTTAACAAAAATCAGTTAGTTTTTCACCAAATAAACTTTCTCCACTAAAGGACAGAATCTCTGGCCGTTACAGCTGGGCGGCCCCCTTAATTATAAGGGGCGGTCCCCTTAAAATTAAGGGGACCGGCCATGAATTAAGGGGACCGGCACGCTCCTAAACAGTGTTTTCTGTCCCTTTAAATACTAGATCATTCCACATATTTTTCTCACCTTTTTGCACTAAAAACTTTCTGATTCAAACCTCCATTTCTATCTTAAAAATCCTTTGATCATATAATTCATAAGTCTTTGTTTCCAAGTGATCCAAAGCTTCAACCACTCAAGTGCAAAGAGAAGAATACTTCTATCTATCAAGACTAGAAGTATTACAACTTAGTATCATCTTGTTATCTAAGTTGTTTGATCATTTCATCTTGTATATCATTCATTCTTTGGTGTATAAATTGTATACATTGGTTAGCTAGATTTAGACATAGGATCTAGATTTGTTGAAGGTGTGAAGTAGTACTAGAAGTGAAGAAGTAGAGGTGCATAGGATTAGTGATAGAAGAAATTAGAAGGGGTAGTATATTGAAGTAGAGATTATTTGTGAAGAAAAAGAACTTGAAGCCTAGAAGTTGTGAAGAAGTATAAATCTTAAAGTAGTGGATAGAACTAAGTTGTGGAGGTGTGAAGAAACAAGTGGCGTGAAGAAGAAGAGTTAGGAAGTAGAAAGGTGTGAAGAAGATTGGCGTGAAGTAGATAGGTGTGAAGTAGAAAGGTGTGAAGAAGAATTGGTGTGAAGTAGATTGGTGTGAAGAAGTTGTGTAGAAGTCGTGATTAAGTTGTGACGAAGTTGTGGTGTGTATATTGGTGTGTAAGGTTTTCTCCGCCATAAGGGAGGTTATTGATCTAGTGAAGAAAACTCTCGAGTTCGGTGCTCGGGAAGTGGAGTAGGGCAAGGAAGGTGTCCTTGTAGCCGAACCACTATAAATCCTTTGTCTCTCGGTTTGATCTTTCCATCTCTCTCTCTTTGTTTATTTACTTGTTAGCATTTCATACATAGTTATAATTACTCGTGTTGTGCATATAATGATTTCACATAAAGATCAAACTAAGCCTCATTCACAACATTAATTTTATACAAACAAACCAAGTACATAAACTCATATTAAATCACATATACATATATATGTTTATATGTGATATATGAAATTATAAATTTTCACTCAACATTATATATAAGTAGTGTTTATACAAAAAATTTGAATAAACTAGTATCTATATTTTTGTATCAAAGAGTTTTGAAATTTACGTCTATTCTCTAGAAGCAAACTTTTATAAAACTAATAAAACGAAAAAGACGTAAAACTACTCAACCCCCCCTTCTAGTTTTCCACATGTTGGTTTGCACCATAATTAACAATCCAACCAATACTGATATTCCCAATTAATAAATTTGTATTTCCATTAAAATATTTTTTGAAATTCAAATTAAATTTTACACTTCCATTAAAAAAAGTTCTTGAAAGACACTTACCTGCCATATTAGCATTAGCAGAAGACACAGAATTGTCATTAAGAAGACTCATAAGTCTTTATTCAATACTAAATCACAGTAGTCAGCACAAATTACCAACTATCAATAAACAACCATTTACAAGACCAGATTATTATCAAAGAGATAATAACCAAACGATTACACAGAGAAAAATTAGATCAAGATGATCTGTATACACAAAGGTGAGAGAGTATAGAGAGATGAAAATCTAGTGAGAGAAAGCTGAGAATAATGATGTATAGAAACCCTGGATGGAAGGTTGCTTATATAGCCAAAAAGTTACAGCTTCAACCCTTTAACTGCACTCACATTTACATATGTAGCTACTCTTCAAATTCTTCTATAATGAAATATGCTTTGTCCAGGTTTGGTCCTTTAAGTATTAAACTGCAAAAACACAAAACACTAGACAAAGAAATAAGCAAGACTTTGATTAAGAAACATAATACTATAGCTTATTTGAACATTTCCCCTTAATCTGTTTCCCAAACATGTCAAATAATCTCAACTTTTCACATAAGAACTTATGTTGATAAACTAGAAGATGTTTAGTAAATATATTTGCAATTTGGTTTGAAGAGCTAATCTTTTTGGCACTCAAGATACCTTTTGCAATTTTTTCTCGAATAAAGTGAACATCTATCTCAAAATGTTTTGACCTCTCATGGAAAACAGGATTAACAGCAAGCTGTAAAGCAGATTTATTATCACAAAACAGACTAATAGAAGGACTAATATCCACTTTTAAGTCTTTTAATATTTTCTGAATCCAAATAATTTCCATGAGATCAAATATTTGTTAAAAAATACACAATAACCAGTAACAGATTTACTGGTTTTTATACATTTGGCCCAATCTACATCACTATATCCTTCGAGAAGGTTATCACAACTGCTATATCATACCTCAAAACCCTTACCTGGAGCACCTTTTAAGTACCTTAACACATTAAGTGCAGAAGTCAAATGAGACTTTAAAGATGAATGCATATGCTGAGCAAGACAGTGAACATAATAGGAGATATATGTCTAGTAAGGGTAAGGTAGATAAGTTTCCCAAGCATTTTTTGATATCCAGTAATGTTATCAAGCAAAGGATATCTTTAGTGGGAATGAAAGGAAGCACGGAATTTGGTTCCATAGGTGTAGACATAGGTTTACACCTAAGTAGACCAAATTTTATTAAAAGTTCAAGGCATTATTTTTTTTGTGAAAGACAAATATCATTCCCAATTTTTATCACTTCAATTCCCATAAAATATTTAAGTGATCACAAATCTTTTATGTTAAACTTAGTCTTAAGGAAAACTTTAAATTGTTCAATTTCTTTTATACAGTTTCGTGTAAGAACTATGCCATCAACATAAACTAGTAATGCAATAAACTTGTCATTTTTCGTTTTGTAAACAAAGAATGATCATTAACAGATTGAATAAAACCATGTTCTTTAAGAACACTAACAAGTTTTTTATTCCATTTTCTTGGTGCCTGCTTAAGGCCATAAAGAGATTTTGTAAGTTTGCAGACCATGTTCTTATTATTTATTTTTTATCAGAAAACCGTTTAGGAATATAGATATTATCATCCAAGTCACCATAGAGAAAATATTTATTAACATCAAGTTCGAAAAGAGGCCATTTATTCTTAACAGCTAAGGCAATAAGCAATCTAATCTAACATTGGACATTTTCACAACAGGAGAAAAAGTTTCATTATAATCTAAGTATTCTGTTTGGTTAAAGCCTTTAGCTACTAATCTAGATTTTTATCTTTCAATTTAACCGTTAGATTTGTATTTAGTTCAGTTATAGTCCAAGAGTTGTTTTTATTTAAAACCTCGATTTCACAGTTCATGACATCAACCTAGTTAGGATCAAGAATAACCTCTTCATAACATGTAGGCTCAACACTCTTATTAAGACTAGAAGCAAAAAAATAAAATAAAAAATAAAATAAATAAATAAAAAAAAAATAAAAAAAATAAAAATAAAAATAAAAAACTATGAGAATCAAGATTAGAGTAATTAACAAATCTTTCAATGTCATATTTATCTTTTCCTTCAACAACAAAATCATTAAGGTTTTTAGGTAACCTAGTGGGTCTGGTTGACCTTTTTGTTGTAATGGCTGGCAAACCTTCTTGTTCCAAATTAGACTCAACAGAATCAGAGTCATGATCAGAATTTGTGCCAATGGAATCTGTTTCAAGTGAAACATTGCTCTTAGGGTGTATATTTTCATCTATAGAAGTTGCTACAGAGTTACCATCCTCATCAAGAGAATTCAGCTCTGTGCCATAATCATATGAGGACACTCTGCCTTCATCATTGGGTCTTTTAGGGTTATTATTATCAAAAAGGTTTATATGCTTTAAATCGTTTGACACACCAATTTCAAAGACTTGTTTTTGTAAATTACTTTCCATTTTAAAAGGAAAAAGAATTTCATAAAACTTGACATCTCTTTAATAAAAAATATTTTTAGTTTCCAGACTTAAAAGTTTATAACCTTTTTTCTCATTAGAATAACCAATAAAAAGACATTTTTCAGACCTTCTACAAAACTTATCAGAATTGTTAAGAATAGTAGAATAACATAAGCAACGAAAAACGCTAATATGAGAGAGTGAAGGGTCATGCCCAATTGCCCATACACAAAGAAGAAATGAGACTTGCCAGAAAACACAAAAAAAAGGCAACCTGTTAATGATATAAAAAGCGGTGAGAACACATTCATGCCACAAATAGAGAGGTAATTCACCATGAAACATAAGGGGTCTAGCCACATTAAGAAGATGCCTATGTTTCATTTATGAAATTCCATTTTGTTGAGGTGTGTAAACACAAGAAGTTTGATGTAATATTCCTTTATTATGAAAATACTGTTGAAGTCTATTAACAAATTCTGTTCCATTATCACTTCTAAACACTTTTACATTAGTTTCAAAGTGATTAGACAACATTTGAAAAAAAAATTAACAACAGAATCATAGACATCATCTTTTCCTTTAAGCATATAAACCCAAACTGCCCTTGAATAGTCATCAACAATAGTTAAGGAATATTTTTAACCATCTATGCTAGTAACTTTATAAGGACCCCATACATCTACGTGCACAAGTTGACCAATTTTAGTTGATTTATGTTCACTTAAAGGAAATGGTTCTCTAGTTTGTTTAGCTTTATTACAAGTATCATAGAGATGATCAAAATCAGTAGGACTATCAAGTTTAAGAGTGGGTTTAAGAACATGTAAGACTTGGTCAGAAGGATGATAAGGTCTTTGATGCCATAGAGTTCTTGACACATAACAAGTAGAAATGCAATAATGGTCAATAATAAATATATACCTACGGGGTTTTAATGTTCTAACAACTATTCTAACCAAGGAGTCTCACTGGACATACTCATTTTCAAGAATCGACACCCAATGTTTTTCCGGTCGTTTCTACTTTATGCTTTATCGTTAAGTAAAAAAATACGCCATTCAGACTTTTTTGTTTATCAGCTTGTTATTAGGTAAAATAAGCAGTAGGATGTTGCTTCCTTTAAAGTGTTTATGTAATTGAAATTACGGGTGAGCCGTGGCCAGTTTGGGCATTTTTGGCTAAGCTAAACTCGGACCGAAATTTCAGTTTTATGTTTTATAAAACGAAAACTCGAACCAAAAGTTAGGGTATTAGAATATAACAATATTCAACCTTCATTATTACTATGTTTTGTTTTTGGAATGAAAACTTGGTTCTATTCCCCCCAAGTTACATTAAATCATTATAGTTTCTTTTAAAATTGCTCAAATGTATGGTTGATCTAAGTTATCCACTCCCATGCTCAAGGGTAAGCAATAATACTAAACGATATGTAGCTTACTAGACTATAAGGAAAATTTGAGAATAGTGAAACAAATAATCTTTTTTTGGGTAAAAGGGAACTTCTACCCTGATAAAATATATTAACAAAAAAAACCATTTAAAGTACAATGGAATGTGGCTGAAACGCCACATTAACATCAAGCAACCGCTTGAACAACCACTAGATCATTTATGACATGCCATAAATGAACAACTAGCTACCAACAACTAGAACAACCACTGAAAGCAAAAAGACATGCAAAACAAATAAACAAATCCAAATAAAAGATTACTTACTCGAACGGCCTTGAAGCTTGAAATCAAATGATTATTAAATTCCTCAAATTGCCTAGGTAAGTCATTGACCTGGGCCGCATAATCTTCAGAAAGATAGCCTTCAAGCTCGTTATGTCCTCTTGCTGATGAAAAGTAACTGTCCATAGGATCATTTGGCTCAAACACCTCATCATCACTATCGTACTCAACCACTTCACCCACCTTAGAGAATGGGTTGCCCTTCCTTATACCATCAGTCACCGGAATAGGTTTACCATTATCATCCACAAGGGTGCCTTTCCCATCAATAATTAGCTTTTCAAGCTTCCCAATTTTCTCAACAATAGGAGTGTTCTTCATTAGGGATGGAGAAGTAGTTTTAGAAGAGCTAGAAATAACTTCAGGGGTACACGTAGTGCCAATCACAGGTTCCAAAACCGAATCTTGTTCTTTAAGAACATCAAAACTGTTCTTCAATTCAACAAAGTTGATATCCTCCACCCAATTCTTATTCTTACCTAGGTCATCCTTGAGGGGAGCCATAATACTAGTAGTATCAGTAGTAGGTTCATTACAGGTAAAACTGTATACTAATTTAAAACTCTGATCTTCTGTCATGGAGCCATTCGGTTCCCCTTGAAACATTCACAAAGGTCTGTTTTGATGTTGTCATTTGCACAACTACTTGGACTATTTAGAGAAATAGTAATAGAGTTTGTTTTGATCCAAAGCCGCTAGGGGTGGAAACGAGCCAAGCCAAGCCGAGCCGAGCCGAGCCCGAGCCTGCCAGAGCTCGAGCTAGGCTCGTTTAAGTTTTAAAAGGCTTGAGCTTGACTTGTTTTGAGCCTTAAAATTTAAGCTCGAGCTCGGATCATGGTATGTTATATAGGCTCGGGCTCGGCTCGAGCTTGGCTCGTTTATACGATTTGGCCATGAAAAGTTAAAGCTTGGCTCGAGCTCGGCTAGTAATATATCTTTATTGAGCTCGTTAATAAGCTCGAGCTCGGCTCGTATATATGTGATGAGGCGAAAAATGATCCGTTTTTAGGGGGTCATTTAAGCCCGAATCCAAATTTATTTGATCAAATATTGCCCTAAATCGTTCCTTTTGTGATTTTAGGTACTTGGAGAGTGAATT
Organism: Artemisia argyi; assembly: GCA_030686995.1. NCBI lineage: Eukaryota > Viridiplantae > Streptophyta > Magnoliopsida > Asterales > Asteraceae > Artemisia > Artemisia argyi. The sequence goes on along the minus strand of CM060707.1, from coordinate 37,113,085 downwards.
CTGGAAAAGAAGCCATTTTGGACATTTTTGGAGCATAAAAGTGAAGAAAACGGCAAAGTCTCAAGTTTCTATGCTGGGAACAGTACTTGAAGGCGTCAAGAGTTGTTCTTGACGGCGTCAGAACCCCAAGAATAAAATACCGTGGTTGATGACGGCGTCACATAGGCCGTCATAAGTAGATCAAGGCCGTCCGAGGAAGTATTTGGCGGCGAGATGACGGCGTCACACCCTTGCTCTTGACGCCGTCACCCTTGTTTTCCTATATATAGTTTTCTAGTTTTTCACATTAAAAGAGAGAAGTTTTGGAGAAACCCTTAAGACGAATTTGGTGCAACTTTTACAGGTTTTTCAAGGGTTCCAAACCCTTGATACCTTGCATTGTAATTGAGATAAGTGTTCTTCTAATTCAATCAATATGTCTATGTGTTGGTTGTCTATATCTTGTTCTTGTCTCAATTCTATCATGCTAGGCTAGATCTCCTTTGTGTTTGCTTAGATCTAATGAAACCTAGATATTGATTATGTGTTGATTACTTGTTTATTCTTGTCTTGGATGAATGATTTTATATGTTAGGCTTAAGAAAACTGGCAGATCTCCAAATGGTAACATGCTTGAACGTCTTAAGAAACATGAACCGAGGCGTAGTAGGTCTTTATTGGTTGTATTTAATGCATGAGCCACTGTTTACAATCCCTATAGTTGTGCTGGGTCATGGTGTAGGAGGAGATAAGAGCTCATAGAATTGGGGAGTTATGTATGCCACCCCATGAATGGTATTAAGGAATACAATCCGTCATCCATACAATTATAACAAGTAATTAACGTGTAAAAGATATCTAGGGAGTAGTGAAATCTAAGTAAACACATTTTCTCCAATTACTGCTCACAACCTTAGTATAAATTAGTTTAATTTCATTTTTTGTATTTTATTTTGATTGCATCTTAGTTTTGGGTTAGTTGAATAGCAACTAATTCCGCCCACTCTTTCAAAACCCCGAGATTTTAATTGCTTTCATAAAAATATAAAAACACAAAAATAATCATCCCTCACCTTTAGAACTAGTAATTTAGGCTTTCTAATCCTAGCGACACTATTCCCAAGCTGAACGATCAATCCCCCGGTACTTGTCACTATACTATACTACAACGATCAGGTACACTGCCTGGTGGGGGTTGTAAGCTTCTCGAGATCCCTCGAGAGGTAAAGCCTGTTGCAATTCCCACGCATCAAGTTTTTGGCACCGCTGCCGGGGAATAGTTATTGTCTAGGTTAGAATCTCTTTTTATTAGGTCTACTTGCTAGATTCCTTTCTAGTAAGATTTTTTTTTCTTTAGTCTATCTTATTTCTTTGTGTCTTTGTTCGTAAACCATTTCGATGGATAACAATAACATTGATCGTTCGATTCCTGTTATTCGTGTTTTTCGTCGTAGGATTTTCCAAATGCCCACCCCACCTCCTTTAGCAGAAAATGAGAACCCACCTAACCTCTCACCCAACCACCACTTTGACAATAATTCTGAGTTAGAAGAGTCTGATCATGATGATGACCATAGGGCTAGTCCTTTTTACTATTCAGACTCCGATGAGGATCTTGATAATGGCGATGTGATTAATGAGGATAGAATGGAAGAAGAAATAAACCCTCTTAGGTATGTCGACCCTAGAACTAGGATTGAGTGCGATAGTTCGTTTGACATGCAATTTCCTTGCAAGATCGGATTTAAAAGTTTTGACGCTTATCTTAACTCATCTCTCCCAATGAACATAATCTCGCGCAATGAATATAATAAAATCATGATAGATGAGTTAGAATACAAAGGAGAAAATATTGTGGCTAGGGCAATACCATTGCATGTGTTTGTAGGAAGTTTGATTTATCTTGTTGAGTTCATGGTTATGGAGAATCTAGGAGAATTTATTGATGATAAATTGACCTAAGTTGTGTTTGGAAGACCTTTCAAACGATTGACTAACCTCGATGAAAAACTCATAGAAGGGTTAATTACATTCTCGGATGGGGACGAAGAATTTGTCTATCAAATGCCCCGCACACACCCTAGGTTCAATGATTTCTCCATGGAAAAGTGTAGTAGGTATCCGCCTATAGAAATGCTAAGTGAGAATGATAAGAAAAGAGGACTTAAGTATACTCATGAAAAAAATAAAAGATACTATCGCGGATGCTTAGAGTTAGGAGATGAATATAAGAAAGATGAGGTGACTATTAGATGGCTCACACTTGGTTATGTGAGCATAAGCGATACACGGTAACCCATAGCCTTGAGTCTAGCTACAAGACTCGTAAATAAAGAAAAGCGCTTCTTGGGAGGCAACTGATGAGGCGAAAAATGATCCATTTTTAGGGGGTCATTTAAGTCCGAATCCGACTTTATTTGATCAAATATTGCCCTAAATCGTTCCTTTTGTCATTTTAGGTGTTTGGAGAGTGAATTCTGGAAAAGAAGCCATTTTGGACGTTTTTGGAGCATAAAAGTGAAGAAAACGGCAAAGTATCAATTTTCCATGCTGAAGACACTAGGTGACGGCGTCAAGAGTTATACCCTGACGGCGTCAGACATCAAGAATAAAACACCGTAGTTGATGACGGCGTCAAAAGCCATCCTGACGGCGTCAAAGTACCAAGAATAAAATACCGTGGTTGGTGACGGCGTCACATAGGCCGTCATAAGTAGATCAAGACCGTCCGAGGAAGTATTTGGCGGCGAGGTGACGGCGTCACATGGTTGTCTTGACGCCGTCAGCCCAGTTTTCCTATATATTGTTTTCTAGTTTTTTCATTAGAAAAAGGAGAGAAGTTTTGGTGAAACCCTAAAGACGAATTTGGTGTAACTTTTACAGGTTTTTCAAGGGTTCCAAACCCTTGATACCTCGCATTGTAATTGAGATAAGTGTTCTTCTAATTCAATCAATATGTCTATGCGTTGGTTGTTTATATCTTGTTCTTGTCTCAATTCCATTATGCTAGGCTAGATCTCTTTTGTGTTTGCTTAGATCTAATGAAACCTAGATGTTGATTATGTGTTGATTACTTGTCTATTCTTGTCTTGGATGAATGATTTTATATGTTAGGCTTAAGAAAACTGGCAGATCTCCAAATGGTAACATGCTTGAACGTCTTAAGAAACATGAACCGAGGCGTACTAGGTCTTTATTGGTTGTATTTAATGCATGAGCCACTGTTTACAATCCCTATAGTTGTGCTGGGTCATGGTGTAGGAGGAGATAAGAGCTCATAGAGTTGGGGAGTTATGTATGCCACCCCACGAATGGTATTAAGGAATACAATCCGTCATCCATACAAGTATAACAAGTAATTAACGTGTAAAAGATATCTAGGGAGTAGTGAAGTCTAAGTAAACACAATTTCTCCAATTACTGCTCACAACCTTAGTATAATTTAGTTTAATTTCATTTTCAGTATTTTATTTTGATTATATATTAGTTTTGGGTTAGTTGAATAGCAACTAATTCCGCCCACTCTTCCAAAACCCGAGATTTTACTTGCTTTCATAAAAATACGAAAACACAAAAATAATCATCCCTCACCTCTAGAACTAGTAATTAGGTTTTCTAATCCTAGCGACACTATTCCTAAGCTGAACGATCAATCCCCCGGTACTTGTCACTATACTATACTACAACGATCAGGTACACTGCCTGGTGGGGGTTGTAAGCTTCTCGAGATCCCTCGAGAGGTAAAGCCTGTTGCGATTCCCACGCATCAGCAACCCATGTTTTGTGTGATTTTAATTGTTTGTTTGTTATTTGCTTCCGTATGCATGTTTTATTTTTATTGTTGGTTGATCATGTTTCTCAATTAAAATGTGGAAATACTTTACTATGTTGTTTTGGCCTAGTCTTAACTCCAACCTAAAAGTATTTTTGCAAAAGATAAGTGTAATGGGAAACCCCAAATATGTTTTTAAGAAACAAACCGATCATGATTCTCTACAATATTCAATGAACATGTATATTCGTATTTGTTAGAGTCAAATGCTTGTATTGAGTCATAATGAAGTTTTGCAGGATTTTCCAGGAAGTAGGACCAAGTTTTTCCAGAAATTTTCCGAAAACTTAACATAAGAATTTCTGCAGGTCCATTCTGACGGCGTCAGGGGTTTACTCTTGACGGCGTCAGGAGTTAAAATCTGGAAATTTTACCGGTTTTGTTTTTCTAACGGAGTCTTATGGTTTTTGTGAATTATTAAGTTTTATAATCTCCAGGAAATCTGCAAACTTCATTCCACAAGCATTATATCTTACTTTGTTTTCTAGGATTTAGTAACTTATATTGGATGCCGCCGATTTTACGCGAGGTTGTCTTGTCTATTTTTGTCAGGATTTACAGGTTATGTTCGACAAGGAGATGATTTATATTCTGAAAGGGAAGCTTTGATTGTTCGTTTTCTTGGAGGAAGATCTAACCTGGCCAACCTATAATCAATACCGAGCGAATCAGGGGAGTATTTGATTTCATTCTCTTTACTTTTTCACTTTTACATTCTTTACTTGAACATTGGGGACAATGTTCATCTTAAGTGTAAGGGGAGGGTAAAAAGATGATACCTTACATATGCACTTTCTCTTGAGTTTGTTTTGTTTAATAGTAGATGTGTAATAAAACTATGAGAAATACTTGTTAGTGCAATTTTAGCGCCAAATTTAAAATTTTTTACAACATTTAGGAGTGAAACTTTAGCCATAGCAAGCGTCTCATGGATAGGAGATTGTATGACTAGCACATAACCGTATATTTAGAAAAATTTTCCACCCCAAAATGTGAGGTTCGCCTTTAGATTTGATAGGAAAAGCATTCATTATTAGTGCTTATGAGTGTACCGGTAGCATTTTGATTCTAGAACTTGCGTTAGTGATGCATCCCGAGACCGCTAGTGAGACTACATTCGTGTGGTAGGATTTACTACATGATAAGAGGCATTAGGATCACCCTTGTGTTAAACCCGTATTATGATTACTTGACCATTTAAGTCATATTACTTGACTACTTAAGTCAACTAATTTTTCCCACACCCTTAGCTTTGTACTCATTTTTAGTACACGAAACCCCTAGTACACCCCTCCGAGCCTATCTTTTCGTTTCTAAATTTAAGCATCTTACTTAAAGGAAGAATTTGTTACACCCCACTTAAATGTACAACCAAATCGCCTTAGCCTTCCGTGTATGCGCTCATTTTTAGTGCATTATTGTTATTTGTTAAACCCTAAGTTAACTATCTAATTGATTACATGGTTGCTAAGTCGAGTCATATCATTGTACATATTGTTTTGGGGCGATTGGGACTCATGGGTAAGTACTTATTTTATGGAGTAATGGGGAAGAACATCATTTATTACCCCCATATGTACGTTAATCTTAAAAGTGCTCCAAGTGTTTTGATTTTCTTAATTCGAGTCATTAGATTAGTTAATTGTAAAGTATGTAAAGATTCAAGTGTAAGGGGAATGCTCAATCCCCTATGATGTATTATTTTGGATGGTAGGGTAAGAGTGTATGCAAAAAAAAAAAAAAAAAAAAAAAAAAAAAAAAAAAAAAAATCGGAAAAATCAAGAAAAAGAAAAAAAAAAATAGAAAAAAAAGAGAAAAAACATACGGACTACCATCTCGTTTCATTCTATGTTTATTTTATGTTTTTGTTATTTTTCATTTATTAGCTTAAAGTCGAGTCTAGTCTTGGCTTAGCAATGCCATATTGTACATGTAATTAACTAAGATTGTTAACTCGCCACCAGTAAAACTTCCTTTATCCAACAAAACCGTGTAATTCATATCCCTATACCTAACGTTACAACCCTTTAAAAGACCTCTTTGATAGTTTATCCTAGGTGCTTACACCATGTGGTGGAGGTTTGATCCTTTCCCAAGCCTATGGTAATCTATTTTGCTATGACAGGTAGTGAGAGATATCTTCCATTTCCATAATGTTATATTACTTTATTACACCCGAGAGATGTGAGTATCTAAACACTACTTGTGAGGTGCTTGTGTATGACCTCCGTGCTTGTCTATTGGTCTTTAGTGGAATGATTATTTGTTGTAATTACTTTTATATTAGTGTTAAATGACCCCTAACTTGTCTTTTGAGTAGAATAAAAGCGCATTTGCTTGAGGACAAGCAAATCTCAAGTGTAAGGGTATATGATGAGGCGAAAAATGATCCGTTTTTAGGGGGTCATTTAAGCCCGAATCCGAATTTATTTGATCAAATATTGCCCTAAATCGTTCCTTTTGTGATTTTAGGTACTTGGAGAGTGAATTCTGGAAAAGGAGCCATTTTGGACGTTTTTGGAGCATAAAAGTGAAGAAAACGGCAAAGTCTCAAGTTTCTATTCTGGGAACAGTACTTGAAGGCGTCAAGAGTTGTTCTTGACGGCGTCAGAACCCCAAGAATAAAATACCGTGGTTGATGACGGCGTCACATAGGCCGTCATAAGTAGATCAAGGCCGTCCGAGGAAGTATTTGGCGGCGAGATGACGTCGTCACACCCTTGCTCTTGACGCCGTCACCCTTGTTTTCCTATATATAGTTTTCTAGTTTTTCACATTAAAAGAGAAAAGTTTTGGAGAAACCCTAAAGACGAATTTGGTGCAACTTTTACAGGTTTTTCAAGGGTTCCAAACCCTTGATACCTTGCATTGTAATTGAGATAAGTGTTCTTCTAATTCAATCAATATGTCTATGTGTTGGTTGTCTATATCTTGTTCTTGTCTCAATTCTATCATGCTAGGCTAGATCTCCTTTGTGTTTGCTTAGATCTAATTAAACCTAGATATTGATTATGTGTTGATTACTTGTTTATTCTTGTCTTGGATGAATGATTTTATATGTTAGGCTTAAGAAAACTGGCAGATCTCCAAATGTTAACATGCTTGAACGTCTTAAGAAACATGAACCGAGGCGTACTAGGTCTTTATTGGTTGTATTTAATGCATGAGCCACTGTTTACAATCCCTATAGTTGTGCTGGGTCATGGTGTAGGAGGAGATAAGAGCTCATAGAATTGGGGAGTTATGTATGCCACCCCATGAATAGTATTAAGGAATACAATCCGTCATCTATACAATTATAACAAGTAATTAACGTGTAAAAGATATCTAGGGAGTAGTGAAATCTAAGTAAACACATTTTCTCCAATTACTGCTCACAACCTTAGTATAAATTAGTTTAATTTCATTTTTTGTATTTTATTTTGATTGCATCTTAGTTTTGGGTTAGTTGAATAGCAACTAATTCCGCCCACTCTTTCAAAACCCCGAGATTTTAATTGCTTTCATAAAAATATAAAAACACAAAAATAATCATCCCTCACCTTTAGAACTAGTAATTTAGGCTTTCTAATCCTAGCGACACTATTCCCAAGCTGAACGATCAATCCCCCGGTACTTGTCACTATACTATACTACAACGATCAGGTACACTGCCTGGTGGGGGTTATAAGCTTCTCGAGATCCCTCGAGAGGTAAAGCCTGTTGCGATTCCCACGCATCAATATGTTTAATACTTAAAATATCATAATGTCCTTTAGGCTCGTGAGCCCAAATGAGCTTTGTATGTAAAGCTTGGGCTCGGCTCGTTCGAGCTTTTTACCGATTTGATCCCGAGCTTTTCACGAGCGGCTCAGCTCATTTCCACCCCTAGAAGCCGCCACACAAAGACACTCTATTGGAAGAGATTCAGATCTTATCTCATTCATGAATTTGTCATTGGCTAGGTTGCACGGACATGGACACGGTGTCCGACATGAACACGGACACGGACACGGACACGGCGATACGAAAAAATCTAAAAATAGAGGACACGGACACGGCGTGGACACGGGAAATTTTTTTATATATATTAAATATATACATGTATAAAAACATGTATAAAGCCTTAAAATCAAATGAAATATCATAATAATAAAAAACTATATATATATATATATTGACACAAAACATATTAGCATTTGGTATTTTACTTAATATTTTGTTTTGTTAATGTACAATTTTGAAGGTTTAGATTAATAAGCAAGCCCAGTCCAATCAAACAAACCCAATACATACTCACTTATTATAACCCTACATTGTTTCTTTACACATTGACCTAAACACACAGATCCGTCTACCACTTATCTCCTCTAACCTAACTCTTCACATTTCCCATCAAGATAGATCTCATCAAAAACTCATCTCTTCATCTATTAATCTGAACAAATAACAAACCCTTATATTTGTATTAAACAACGATTATAAACACAACCCTTAAATACTTTTGTTTGATTCATTAACCCACGATGGATGCAAGATTTTCAGCTTCAAGATCGTGTAAGATGGACTCGTTCTTCAAGATCCGTGTCCAAATCCGTGTCCAATCCGTGTCTAAATCCGTGTCCGTCCCAAACCGCATGTGGGACACGGCACGTGCGTGTCGGACACGTGTCCGAGCCGTGTCTGTGTCGGACATGTGTCCGACACTGCCACTCTATACTTATAGGAGTGTCCGTGCTTCCTAGGTCATTGGAATACGAGTTACTTGCTAGAAACTTTAATTGCTCACCAAATATGTGTAGTGAATAAACATTACTTGCTGGAAACTTTGGGTACCCTGCTAGAAACTTTATTTATTTTTTTGGGTAAATGAATTACGTGAGACGATATCAAAGATATAACTAAAACCACAAATAAGATCTTTATTCAAAACTAAATCACAATAGTCGGCACATATTACTAACTATCAATAAATAAACGTTTACAAGATCAGATTATTATCACAGAGATAACAACCAAACGATTATGCAGAGAAAGATTAGATCAAGATGATCTGTATACACAAACGTGAGAGAGTATAGAGAGATGAAAATCTAGTGAGAGAAAGCTGAGAATAATGATGTATAGAAACTGTTAGGAATACAAATATTCCTATAAAAGACTCGATCACCTAAATATTGTAATAGCATTAAGATAGTCTTAGTTAGTTTATTATTTAGTTAGAATTAGTTTAAGTAACATCGTGGAAGAAGGATGGGTCTTTACCCACTGTATGCCTGATCCACAGCCCGGGTGTGGGCGTTTTCTTTTCTTTGTATAAATACCCCTCTCCCACCAAGGGAGAGGGTTGGAACTTTCATTCCAATCTAACCTTTCACATGTTTTTCTCTCAAAGGCTCCAATCTCCTTTCTCTCTCTAACATCTCTCTAGTTCTATCTTACATATTTCGATCCATACATATTAAATCATACGTGTTTATGATTATGTTTATCCTACAAATGGTATCAAGAGCCAAGGTTTCATCTTAGGGCCTTGTAAAATCGGATTTGGTGTAGTTTGTGTGGTTTTCGTAAGATAGAAGAGTTTTTCTTTGAAAACATCATGGTTTGATCTTTCTAGTGTTATTTGATATGTTATGGGTGTACTTTTGTGATCATTGGTGTTAGTACTACATTGTTTTAATTTCAGTTGGTTATGCTATATCAAATGTTTATTTGAAGTTGGGATTGATTTTGGGATGTTTGCTTGGTTGCGGTTTGCCATTCTGTTTCATTTCTTGTTAGCGGTTTGCTACTGAATCTTGTGGTTTGCTTGGTAGTGAGTACTATATTGGGTATAAGGACAAAACGCAAGATAGTGATTGTTTTGGACTGTTGTGACTAGCGACTAGTGTTAGCGGTTTGGGGTTAGGGATTAGTTATTTGCGGTTTGCTCTTGCGGTTTACGTTTTTCAACGTTTACTTCTTTTAGCGTTTAACTCACCTTGCGGTTTTTCGAGAATAACGTTTATCTCACTAGCGTTTACTTCATCCTGTGGTTTGCTCCTTTTTGCGGTTACCTTGCCTGGTCTAGCGTTTAACTCATCAATGCGTTTATCTCAGAATTGCGGTTACCTTTACTTAGTGGTTTACTCCTTTTTAGGGAGTTTCTCTACTTTGTTGGCAATTAACTAAGTGGTGAAGTTCTTGTGATAGGTCAATTATTTGTATTTGGTGAATTGTTGTAACTTAACTCGTTTCGATTAATCTAATTGTGATCTGACGTTGTGAGTTAATTCTCACGACTTGACTAATTTCAATTGGATATATTGTAACTTGACTTGTCGCAACTTGACACTTAGTGCAAACTGTGACTCATCCGGTATCTCTCTCTAAGTTTAACTTGCTAAGTATATCTTCCGGTTTCTGTTGTTGACTTTAGTAAAATCCCGGGAAAGAACCGATTTCTCGGTTTAAGTCACAAGAGTTGTAAAATCCCGTTTGAAGATTTTCTTATGGCAACTGTTTCGGATGACATTCAAGCTGTAGGGTCCGATACTTGACCTCCTATGCAGGACTGACTATGAATCGTGGGCACAAAGAATCAGACTTTATTGCCTGGGTAAAGAAAATGGTGAGAACGTTCTGCGATCAATTGATGAAGGTCATATGCAGATGGGTACAACTAGAGATGTTATCTCCACTGCTGAGGATGGATCTGTCACCTATGGAATTGACAGGCCATGTATATACAATGACCTCAGTGATGCTGAAAAGAAGCGCTATGATGCAGATATTTGAGCCTCCAACATCGTGATACAAGGGTTACCCAAAGATGTGTACAAGCTAATCAACTTCAACACTGATGCTAAAGCTGTTTGGGACAACGTCAAAATGCTTATGTCTAGATCAGAGTTGACCAAAGAAGACCGTGAGTCTCTGTTGTATGATGAGTTTGAGGCGAAAAATGATCCGTTTTTAGGGGGTCATTTAAGCCCGAATCCGAATTTATTTGATCAAATATTGCCCTAAATCGTTCCTTTTGTGATTTTAGGTACTTGGAGAGTGAATTCTAGAAAAGAAGCCATTTTGGACGTTTTTGGAGCATAAAAGTGAAGAAAACGGCAAAGTCTCAAATTTCTATGCTGGGAACAGTACCTGAAGGCGTCAAGAGTTGTTCTTGACGGCGTCAAAGTCCCAAGAATAAAATACCGTGGTTGATGACGGCGTCACATAGGCCGTCATAAGTAGATCAAGGCCATCCGAGGAAGTATTTGGCGGCGAGATGACAGCGTCACACCCTTGTTCTTGACGCCGTCACCCATATTTTCCTATATATAGTTTTCTAGTTTTTCACATTAAAAGAGAGAAGTTTTGGAGAAACCCTAAAGACGAATTTGGTGCAACTTTTACAGGTTTTTCAAGGGTTCCAAACCCTTGATACCTTGCATTGTAATTGAGATAAGTGTTCTTCTAATTCAATCAATATGTCTATGTGTTGGTTGTCTATATCTTGTTCTTGTCTCAATTCCATTATGCTAGGCTAGATCTCCTTTGTGTTTGCTTAGATCTAATGAAACCTAGATATTGATTATGTGTTGATTACTTGTTTATTCTTGTCTTGGATGAATGATTTTATATGTTAGGCTTAAGAAAACTGGCATATCTCCAAATGGTAACATGCTTGAACGTCTTAAGAAACATGAACCGAGGCGTACTAGGTCTTTATTGGTTGTATTTAATGCATGAGCCACTGTTTACAATCCCTATAGTTGTGCTGGGTCATGGTGTAGGAGGAGATAAGAGCTCATAGAATTGGGGAGTTATGTATGCCACCCCATGAATGGTATTAAGGAATACAATCCGTCATCCATACAATTATAACAAGTAATTAACGTGTAAAAGATATCTAGGGAGTAGTGAAGTCTAAGTAAACACATTTTCTCCAATTACTGCTCACAACCTTAGTATAAATTAGTTTATTTACATTTTTAGTATTTTATTTTAATTGCATCTTAGTTTTGGGTTAGTTGAATAGCAACTAATTCCGCCCACTCCTCCAAAAACCGAGATTTTACTCGCTTTCATAAAAGTATAAAAACACAAAAATAATCATCCCTCACCCTTAGAACTAGTAATTTAGGCTTTCTAATCCTAGCGATACTATTCCTAAGCTGAACGATCAATCCCCCGGTACTTGTCACTATACTATACTACAACGATCAGGTACACTGCCTGGTGGGGGTTGTAAGCTTCTCGAGATCCCTCGAGAGGTAAAGCCTATTGCGATTCCCACGCATCAAGTTTTTGGCGCCGTTGCCGGGGAATAGTTATTGTCTAGGTTAGAATCTCTTTTTATTAGGTCTACTTGCTAGATTCCTTTCTAGTAAGATTTTATTTTTATTTTTTAGGTTTTCTTTAGTCTATCTTTTTCTTTGTGTGTTTATTCGTAATTTCCATTGACTCTTCCGTTCACCATTATGGAGTACGCGAATCCACCATACCACCAACCACAAAGGCCATTCTACCCTATTGACATCTCGAATTTCAAACAATATCGAGATGAACCCATATATGATGCATGGACTCGTTTTAAAATTTTACTTCGAAAATTCCCTCATCATAGTTTCTCTTTAGCATCCCTAACCCAAACCTTTTACTATCGTGTCAGCCGATGTGACCAAATGTGCATTGATGATTTTGCCAATGGGGGCCCTAGAGAATTAAGTGCTGAAGAAGCATGGGATACCATAGAAGATTGTGCCCAATATTATTATAGAGTAGACAACCCGACAAACAACATCACAAATCAATCAATAACAAGTTTGAAGGAGCAAACAGGAAGTTTGTTTGGGGATGATTACTTAGGGATACCTGCGTGGATGTCACCTAAAATCATAGTACAAAACAAACACATAGGTAATCTAGGTACAATGGAGGATGAGGTGGATAATCCAAGCCCACAAAGTACCCCACAAGTCCTACCATTATTTGAGGCACATACACCGCCCGTGACTTACCCGGAAGAAGTAGAAGAGACTATAGGAACTCCAATAGAGGTAAAACCTTTGAACCAAACACAACTAGAGGATATAGGTTTGAATACTTATAATGATAACCTTACTCTTATTTCTAGGGAAGTTCCTAGTTTTGATGAACCGGAGCCTCAACCAAAACCGTTACCTAATCTTCCATCCTTGGATAATGATTTAGGAATTGAAATAGGTCCCGATCCACCCATCAAACCATATAGTCCGGGTAGTCTTAGGATGAAGGTAGTGGACTCTAAGCCTTGTAGAGAGGAAGCTACTATAGGAGTGGAGAATGACCTTACGTACTTACATCACCCATTCGTGACTGATCACAAGCAACATTATGGGTTTAAACCGGGTTTATTAGGTCAAGATGGGTTCCCAACTAGGAATCTCTCGAAGTTGATAGAAAATGATCCCTTTCTAGGAGGAAATCTCAATCCACCCATTAACCCAATTGAATTAGGTAAGGTTATGATGATAGGAGCACACCCCTTGGAGCATATAATTCATCCACCACTCTTTCCTCACGAGGCATATTCCCATCCTAAGGGTGTGTATCGCTACTTCCACCCGCACTTAATCCTAAGTGTAGGGATAACCTCACCTATTTCCGTTAAATAAGGGTAGAGTCAGGCTCGTGACTCGAACAAAAACAAGCGCTTCTTGGGAGGCAACCCATGTTTTGTGTGTTTTTATTTGTTTGTTTGTTTGTTTGTTATTTGCTTCCGTATGCATGCTTTATTTTTATTGTTGGTTGATCATGTTTCTCAATTAAAATGTGGAAATACTTTACTATGTTGTTTGGCCTAGTCTTAACTCCAACCTAAAAGTATTTTTGCAAAAGATAAGTGTAAGGGGAAACCCCAAATATGTTTTTAAAAAACAAATCGATCATGATTCTCCACAATATTAAATGAACATGTATATTCGTATTTGTTAGAGTCAAATGCTTGTATTGAGTCATAATGAAGTTTTGCAGGATTTTCCAGGAAGTAGGACCAAGTTTTTCCAGAAATTTTCCGGAAACTTAACATAAGAATTTCTGCAGGTCCATTCTGACGGCGTCGGGGGTTTACTCTTGACGGCGTCAGGAGTTAAAATCTGGAAATTTTACCGGTTTTGTTTTTCTAATGGAGTCTTATGGTTTTTGTGAATTATTAAGTTTTATAATCTCCAGGAAATCTGCAAACTTCATTCCACAAGCATTATATCTTACTTTGTTTTCTAGGATTTAGTAACTTATATAGGATGCCGCCGATTTTACGCGAGGTTGTCTTGTCTATTTTTGTCAGGATTTACAGGTTATGTATGACAAGGAGATGATTTATATTCTGGAAGGGAAGCTTTGATTGTTCATTTTCTTGGAGGAAAATTTATCCTGGCCAACCTATAATCCATACCAAGCGAATCAGGGGAGTATTTGATTTCATTCTCTTTACTTTTTCACTTTTACATTCTTTACTTGAACATTGGGGACAATGTTCATCTTAAGTGTAAAGGGAGGGTAAAAAGATGATACCTTACATATGCACTTTCGCTTGAGTTTGTTTTGTTTGATAGTAGATGTGTAATAAAACTATGAGAAATACTTGTTAGTGCAATTTTAGCGCCAAATTTAAATTTTTTTACAACATTTAGAAGTGAAACTTTAGCCATAGCAAGCGTCTCATGGATAGGAGATTGTATGACTAGCACATAACCGTATATTCAGAAAAATTGTCCACCCAAATATGTGAGGTTCGCCTTTAGATTTGATAGGAAAAGCATTTACTATTAGTGCTTATGAGTGTACCGGTAGCATTTAGATTCTAGAACTTGCGTTAGTGATGCATCCCGAGACCGCTAGTGAGACTACATTCGTGTGGTAGGATTTACTACATGATAAGAGGCATTAGGATCACCCTTGTGTTAAACCCGTATTATAATTACTTGACCATTTAAGTCATATTACTTGACTACTTAAGTCAACTAATTTTTCCCATACCCTTAGCGTTGTACTCATTTTTAGTACACGAAACCCCTAGTACACCCTCCGAGCCTATCTTTTCGTTTCTAACTTTAAGCATTTTACTTAAAGGAAGAATTTGTTACACCCCACTTAAATGTACACCCAAATCGCCTTAGCCTTCCGTGTATGCGCTCATTTTTAGTGCATTATTGTTATTTGTTAAACCCTAAGTTAACTATCTAATTGATTACATGGTTGCTAAGTCGAGTCATATCCTTGTACATATTGTTTTGGGAAGATTGGGACTCATGGGTAAGTACTTATTTTATGGAGTAATGGGGAAGAACATCATTTATTACCCCCATATGTACGTTAATCTTAAAAGTGCTCCAAGTGTTTTGATTTTCTTAATTCGAGTCATTAGATTAGTTTAATGTAAAGTATGTAAAGATTCAAGTGTAAGGGGAACTCTCATCCCCTATGATGTATTATTTTGGATGGTAGGGTAAGAGTGTATGCAAAAAAAAAATAAATAAAAAATAAAAAATAAAAAAATCGAAAAAAGAAAAAAAAAATTGAAAAGAAAAAGAGAAAAAACATACGGACTACCATCCCTTTTCATTCTATGTTCATTTTATGTTTTTGTTATTTTTCATTTGTTAGCTTAAGTCGAGTCTAGTCTTGGCTTAGCAACGCCATCTTGTACATGTAATTAACCAAGATTGTTAACTTGCCACCAGTAAAACTTCCTTTATCCAACAAAACCGTGTAATTCATATCCCTATACCTAACGTTACAACCCTTTAAAAGACCTCTTTGATAGTTTATCCTAGGTGCTTACGCCATGTGGTGGAGGTTTGATCCTTTCCCAAGCCTATGGTAATCTATTTTGCTATGACAGGTAGTGAGAGATATCTTCCATTTCCATAATGTTATATTACTTTATTACACCCGAGAGATGTGAGTATCTAAACACTATTTGTGAGGTGCTAGTGTATGACCTCCGAGCTTGTCTATTGGTCTTTAGTGGAACGATTATTTGTTGTAATTACTTTTATATTAGTGTTAAATGACCCCTAACTTGTCTTTTGAGTAGAATAAAAGCGCATTTGCTTGAAGACAAGCAAATCTCAAGTGTAAGGGTATATGATGAGGCGAAAAATGATCCGTTTTTAGGAGGTCATTTAAGCCCAAATCCGAATTTATTTGATCAAATATTGCCCTAAATCGTTCCTTTTGTGATTTTAGGTACTTGGAGAGTGAATTCTGGAAAAGAAGCCAGTTTGGACATTTTTGGAGCATAAAAGTGAAGAAAACGGCAAAGTCTCAAATTTCTATGCTGGGAACAGTACCTGAAGGCGTCAAGAGTTGTTCTTGACGGCGTCAAAGTCCCAAGAATAAAATACCGTGGTTGATGACGGCGTCACATAGGCCGTCATAAGTAGATCAAGGCCGTCCGAGGAAGTATTTGGCGGCGAGATGACGGCGTCACACCCTTGTTCTTGACGCCGTCACCCATATTTTCCTATATATAGTTTTCTAGTTTTTCACATTAAAAGAGAGAAGTTTTGGAGAAACCCTAAAGACGAATTTGGTGCAACTTTTACAGGTTTTTCAAGGGTTCCAAACCCTTGATACCTTGCATTGTAATTGAGATAAGTGTTCTTCTAATTCAATCAATATGTCTATGTGTTGGTTGTCTATATCTTGTTCTTGTCTCAATTCCATTATGCTAGGCTAGATCTCCTTTGTGTTTGCTTAGATCTAATGAAACCTAGATATTGATTATGTGTTGATTACTTGTTTATTCTTGTCTTGGATGAATGATTTTATATGTTAGGCTTAAGAAAACTGGCAGATCTCCAAATGGTAACATGCTTGAACGTCTTAAGAAACATGAACCGAGGCGTACTAGGTCTTTATTGGTTGTATTTAATGCATGAGCCACTGTTTACAATCCCTATAGTTGTGCTGGGTCATGGTGTAGGAGGAGATAAGAGCTCATAGAATTGGGGAGTTATGTATGCCACCCCATGAATGGTATTAAGGAATACAATCCGTCATCCATACAATTATAACAAGTAATTAACGTGTAAAAGATATCTAGGGAGTAGTGAAGTCTAAGTAAACACATTTTCTCCAATTACTGCTCACAACCTTAGTATAAATTAGTTTATTTACATTTTTAGTATTTTATTTTAATTGCATCTTAGTTTTGGGTTAGTTGAATAGCAACTAATTCCGCCCACTCCTCCAAAAACCGAGATTTTACTTGCTTTCATAAAAATATAAAAACACAAAAATAATCATCCCTCACCCTTAGAACTTGTAATTTAGGCTTTGTAATCCTAGCGACACTATTCCTAAGCTGAACGATCAATCCCCCGGTACTTGTCACTATACTATACTACAACGATCAGGTACACTGCCTGGTGGGGGTTGTAAGCTTCTCGAGATCCCTCGAGAGGTAAAGCCTGTTGCGATTCCCACGCATCAGCAAGCTCAAGAGAATGGAGTTATGCTAAATGAGGAAGAATTGGCTTTTATAGCTGGGGATGATTGAAAGACATTTGATGATGATGTGGATGAACAACCTGTTCAGAACTTAGCTCTTAATGATCCAAACATCTTCCAAGCTGAGGATTGTGATGCTTTTGACTCAGACGTTGATGACGAACCCACTGCTCAAACAATCTTCATGGCCAATCTATCATCTGTTGTCTCTCCATCACAGCAATCTAGTCCCTCCAAATCATCCATCATATCTGAGGTACTGAAGTTATATGATGAATGTGTAGTTAGTAATGAACAAAATACCTTCAACAATAGACGACAAAATAATGTTGATGAACCAAATGTGACTAAATTGGAAAACATTAATGTTTTTCCAAATGAACAACATTCGGATCACAACAGTGATTCTGACGTATCTTGTGGAATGTCTTCTGTTGTATGTGACAATGATGTGATTTATGAACAAAAGATATATAACGAAGTACAACAAACAAACGTTGCAGAATTAGATATTGCTAATATGGGAAATAGCAATTTCGTCCCATATGAACAATATGTAAAGCACAACGTCGACCCTGTTGTATCTAGTGATATATCCACTGTTGATGACAATGTGTGTGAACTTGATGAATACACTGCTGTTGCACCCGATGACACTCTAACCACTAGGATTAATATTCTTAAGGATCAAGTTAGGTGTTATGAACAACGTGCAAAATTTGAGCTAATCGAACGTGAACAAAAAATGGATTGGCAAATGCAAGCATACATAACTGAACAAAACTTAAAGGTAAAGGCCTTTAAACAAGAGATAAAATCTGTTCAAAATCAACTTGATCATGCTGTTAAGGAAAAACAGGAAATTCAGGATAGTTTAAATGTTCTAAAAGGTGAATTTCAGGAAAAGGAAACTAAACTGTTAAATGAATTTTCCAACCTTAAGCAGTTGAAAAACAAACTTGAAAACAAGTTGTACATCCATGGCCAAACCAGTCAAACAGCTCAAATGATTGAAAAGCACATTAAACTGCGGGATAAGCATAGTGATAAGGATTTAGGGATGCCTAAAACAAACTTCCTTAAGAGCATTAGAGCCTCTCAACCTGCCCTCTATGATGCTAAGGTTATGCTTACACCCAATCATGACCCTCCAAATAGTTGGTCTGATAAAGAATTAGATGATCTTGAGTCTGCCAATAGAGAGAGATTTGATAATAAAATGAAGGATCCCAAGTGCATTAAACACCGAGTCATTGTTAAGCCCCATGATTATTATGAACAAAACCGAGTGATTGTGTTTGCACCTCAAACAAAGTTAACACCAGAACAGGTATTTTGGCCATTAGATGTTGAGAAAATGAAAGCTGAGGAACTTAAGGTCAAGACTCCTCAAAATTTAGCTGCCCCAACGGTGTATCCCCCCAATACACCTATGCATTTAGTTCAGTTGTCACTTCCCACACAATGTAAAACTCTTATTAGCATATATGTCCTTTGTCAAATGCTCACTAATTTTGATAAAACTTGCAAAAAGAGAATCACGCCAACGGGAATTACTGAGGGTGAACGGGGATTTGAGCTTTCTAAAGAGTGTTACTTAACTGAAGTCATCCCATTTTTTAAACTAATCAAACAACACTTTGAGGGTTTAAGACAATCCCTTGATGTTGAGCTAAAAGAAATGAAAGCGGTGTTTAAAAATGTGGAAAATAAGGGTAAACAAATTGCAATAGACCTTCAGCATAGTGAAATTGCCAGAAAAAATATTCTCATCATGAATGACAATTTGATTGCTAAATGTATTGCTCAAGATGTGTTCTATACTGCTACAGATTCTTCATTAAATGCTTGTCAGTTTCATGAAATGTCTATTGCTTTGAATGATCTTCAAAATCGTGTTGTTGAGCTTGAGGGGGAGAATTTGAAATTGCATGAAAAAAATTCAAAATGATGATCATGACAATATGGTCAAACTAGAAGTTGATAATCTTAACTTACAATTAAAATATCAACATTTAGAAGAAAGAATAAAAATATCAAAGGCCAAGACATCTTCTGATGTTTTCGGAATCTGATGCATATTTTGAATTAGCAAAAAGGGATGAAAAAATTCAAGCTCACACGAACACGATTCGGTTAATGAGGGCTCAAATTTCCCAATTGAAATCTCCCATGAATGCTGTGATCGACACCCATAAACCAATGTCTGCAGATTCTCAGAATTTTCAACTTCAAAACATAATCAGCAAACTCAAACATGAAAATGATTGTTTTCAAGCTGAAAATTCTAAAGTAAAACAACATTACAAAGAGTTATATGATTCTATTAAGATCACTCGTGATAAAACCAATGAAAAGATAACCTCTTAGCTTAATGAAATTGAGAATCTAAAGACAAAGGTGAAAGGGAAGATGCCGGTCCTTGCAAGTGACAATATCAATTCAAAGGTCTGTGAATGTAAAAAATATGCATGTGAGGCTGTTCTTATTCCTCTTCCCCTTAAGAACAATGAGCTAGTCCATAGGGATTACCTTAGACATCTTAAGAATTGCCTTGACATGACCCGTGAGACCATTGAAGAAGATAGAATGGTGAGACCATCTGATAACGAACTATCTGACATTTGTTTTCTCACCAAACGGTCACAAGAATTGTTTGAATATGCCATAGGTACGTGTCCCAAGATTCCCAACATGCGAGATAGAATGGACACATCCTCATCTAAGAATTTGAAAAAGCATGTTACCTTTGATCTACCTTTTCCAAGTTCTGATCGTAGCACATCACCATCTAGAAACCAAACAACTATACAACAATCTAATGTTCCCATCATCCATTCTACAGGAGTAAGCAATGAAACTAAAGC
This sequence comes from Artemisia argyi, assembly GCA_030686995.1. NCBI lineage: Eukaryota > Viridiplantae > Streptophyta > Magnoliopsida > Asterales > Asteraceae > Artemisia > Artemisia argyi. The sequence continues at coordinate 37,092,952 of CM060707.1, read as the reverse complement.
TAGAGGGTCAAAGCCTAAAGGCAATACAAGGAATGATAGGACTTCGCCAGCTAAGAGTGCTTAAGGGAAGAAAATAGAAGACCACCTTAGGAACAATAATATTGATTTGAGTGAAAAGAATCGTGTTGATTCTAGTATTTGCTTTAAGCGTACTGTAATTAATTCGAATTCTAATGCTACTTGTAAGACTTGTAATGGTTGTTTAATTTCTAGTAATCATGATAATTGTGTTGTGTCATTTTTAAAATCTTCTTACAAACCCTCATTTAAGTTTTTAATACGCATAAACTGGAAAACCATACTTGGAAAGCAACATGAAAGGTTTTACCAATGTAGGATATCAGTGGAAACCTACTGGAAGAAAGTTCACTTTAGGAAGATAGTGTCCATTGACAAATATGCCCGATCCCAAGTCATTAGTGGTTAAGAAATGGAAGGAAACTAGTAGAAAACTTCCTTTAGTGACTCAATGCCTTGAAATTAAGTCAGTAGCACCCACTAGTATCGTTTCCTCTGAGAAAGGCATTGTAGATACTAATCCTGCCTCTCTTAAGTATGCTTGTGCTAACCAATTGGATCCCAGTTACACTTGGGGATCCATGTTTTTTAGTTATCCATATCTGTCTGGTTTCAAATGTAGGTCGTACAAATCGTCCTGTGGTATTTGGACTCAGGCTGCTCAAAACATATGACTGGGGATCGCTCTCGGCTCAGAAATTTTGTGAAAAAGTTTATCGGGACAGTTAGATTCGGAAACGACCACTTTGGAGCCATTATGGGGTATGGTGATTATGTGTTTGGTGACAGCGTGATCTCTAGAGTTTACTATGTGGAAGGACTTGGGCACAATCTATTCTCTGTTGGACAATTTTGTGATTCCGATCTCGAAGTGGCCTTCAGAAAGCACAAATGTTTTGTTAGAGAATTGGATGGAGTTGATATTCTTAAGGGAAGTCGAGGTACTAATTTGTATACTATCTCTATCGAAGACATGATGCAGTCCTCTCCTATTTGCTTGCTCTCTAAGGCCTCAAAGAGCAAATCATGGTTATGGCACCGTCGTTTGAACCATTTGAACTTTAGCACGATTAATGAACTTTCTCGCAAAGATCTTGTTCGAGGCATGCCCAGATTGAAGTATGAAAAAGACCATCTTTGCTCAGCATGTCAATTGGGTAAAAGCAAGAAGCCAACTCACAAACCAAAACCTACCAACTCCAACACTGAAGTGCTCCATACCCTTCACATGGATTTGTGCGGACCCATGAGAGTGCAAAGCTTCAATGGGAAAAGATATATTCTTGTTATTGTGGATGATTACTCAAGATTTACATGGGTGAAGTTTTTAAGATCCAAGGATGAAACTCCCGAAATCATAATCAAAATCATCAAGCAGTTGCAAGTTAGGCTTAACAAGACCGTAAGAATCATTTGCACTGACAATGGAACTGAGTTTGTTAACCAACAACTCACTCAATTTTATGAAAGTATCGGCATCAGTCATCAAAAGAGTATCCCTCGAACTCCTTAGCAAAATGGAGTTGTTGAAAGACGGAATCGCACATTAGTTGAAGCTGCTCGTACTATGCTGATATTTTCTAAGACACCAATGTTTCTATGGGCTGAAGCTATTGCTACTGCATCTAATACTCAAAATCGGTCATTAATTCATCCTCTCCACAACAAAACACCTTATGAGCTGGTGCATCTCAAAAAGCCCGATCTCTCCTTTCTTCGGGTGTTTGGAGCCCTATGTTATCCAACTAACGATAGTGAAGACTTAGGTAAGCTCAAAGCTAAGGCGGATATTGGGGTATTCGTGGGTTATGCGCCAGATCGAAAGGGGTACCGAATCTACAACAAAAGAACCCGAAAAATCATGGAAACAATCCATGTCACGTTTGATGAGCTGACAGAGCATACGGCTTCAGGACACACCAATTCTGGACCCTCACAAAATCTTTTATCTCTTGGACCAATTAGTTTGGGACTTGTACAGAATACCAACCATGTCACTCCTTATGTTCCTCCCACTTGTGAAGAATTGAAGACGTTATTTGACCCTATGTTTGATGAGTACTTCGAGTCACAGCCACCTCATGAACCGGTACAGCCGGCTGCTGAACCTAATGTTATGGCTGTAAATACCCCTCATGACACAAATGGTCCATCTACCTCCATCTCTTTAGATCTGGATGCACCAGAATGTAGCAACTCTCAAAATGAATCAAATATACAATCGTCTTCTGAACATCAAGGAATGACATCTGAAAACTCATGGGAAGTTAATCCTTTTGCTCCACCTGAAGATAAACCATTTGAAAATGTTTTTGCACCTGAATCCTCCAACAAAGCATCATCCTCAGGAGAATCAAACAATGCTATATCGGTCCACTATCCTCAACCCCACAAACATCTCAGAAAATGGATAAATGATCACCCTATTGACAACATCATAGGAAATCCCTCACAACCTGTGTCCACCAAAAAACAACTTGCCACTGATGCCTTGTGGTGCTTCTTCAACTCCGTCTTATCCAAAATCGAACCCAAAGACTTCAAGGATGCTCTAACTAAAGTATCCTGGTTCACTGCAATGCAAGAAGAAATCCATGAGTTTGATCGTCTTGATGTATGGGAATTAGTACCGCCACTAGAATGCGCAATGATCATTGCTCTCAAGTGGATTTTCAAAGTAAAACTTGATGAGCATGGTGATGTATTGAAAAACAAGGCTCGGCTAGTTGCTAAAGGTTACAGTCAACAAGAGGGTATTGACTTTGAAGAATCGTTTGCACCTGTTGCTCGTATCGAGGCCATTAGAATCTTTCTTGCCAATGCTGCCAGCAGTAACATGATTGTCTATCAAATGGATGTTAAGACTGCCTTCCTGAATGGAGAATTGAAAGAGGTGGTCTATGTTACTCAGCCTGAAGGCTTCATGGATCCTGAATGACCAAATCATGTATATCGTTTGAAGAAGGCACTATATGGTCTTAAACAAGCTCCTAGAGCTTGGTACGACACTTTGTCCAAGTTTCTCCTGGAAAATCGATTCACCAAGGGTGTTGTTGATCCTACCTTGTTCACTAGGAAGACTGGAAACAGCCTACTCCACGTTCAAATTTATGTAGATGATATTATCTTTGCGTCATCTGATTATAATGAATGTAATCATTTTGCAAAGGAAATGAGTTCCAAGTTTCAAATGTCTATGATGGGACAAATGTCTTTCTTCTTGGGGTTACAAATCTCACATTACACCCATGGTTGAAAGATCCAAACTTGATGACAACTCAGCAGGCTTATCTGTTGATCAGACCAAATACAGGAGCATGATTGGATCTCTCATGTACCTCACAGCAAGTAGGCCAGACCTTCTATTCGTAGTATGCATGTGTGCCCGATATCAATCCAAGCCCACCAAAAAGCACTTGGAAGCAGTCAAGAGAATATTTAGGTATCTCCAAGGGACAATTCACATGGGTCTCTGGTACCCTAAGGACAATGCAATGGCTCTTACGGCTTACTCAAATGCTGACCATGCGGGGTGTCAAGATACTCGCAGAAGTACATCTGGAGGTGCTCAATTCTTGGGTGAGAAACTTGTAAGCTGGTCATCCAAAAAGCAAATGTGCACTTCGATATCATCCACAGAGGCTGAATACATTGCCATGTCCTCGTGCTGTGCTCAAATTTTGTGGATGAGATCACAACTATCAGATTACGGATATGACTTCAACAAAATTCCAATGTATTGTGATAACAAAAGTGCCATTTCCTTGTGTTGCAACAATGTCCAGCACTTCAGAGCCAAGCATATTGACATTCGTCATCACTTCATCAGAGAACAAGTGGAGAAAGGGATAGTGGAACTCTACTTTGTGAGGACAGAGTTTCAGCTAGCTGATATCTTTACTAAGGCTCTCTCTCGAGAAAGATTCCAGTTCATTCTTCCGCGACTTGGGATGAAGAGCCTCACTCCAGAAACTTTTAAGTCACTCCAGGAAGAGAATGAAGAGTGAAGGATTGATTTCACATATCCTTTGTACATAACTTAAAACAAAAAGAAAATAGAAAATTATAAAACCTATAAAATCCATAAAAATCTGAAAAATCATTAAAATCCAAAAATATTCTTCTCACGACATGTCTCTTGTGTAATCAATATTATGTACATTCAACAATGACACGAAATCATACATATGCTTGAGCAAGAGTTTTTCGGTTTCAAATAAAGTTTTTTTCTCAAAAACATGTCGTATCTCAAAATATTCTTCAAAATAATGGCTTGCAGTCATTTCAGGCCGTAACCCGATCTTAAACTTATGGTTTGCTATTACTTTAGATAGCAACCCGTTTTTCAAAATGGGGAAAACACGTCGCCAAAAAGACAGTTGTTCCTTTTACCGGGTGAAGTTCACCTAAGCATGGGTTACTTTATATCCATGTTTTATCGATCTAATGTACGCTTCAGTGCATTATTTCTTGATAAAGAAGAGAAATCTTCTTTTTATCGCCAATACTTTCCCTTCTATGATTTTTCCGGAAAGTATTTGTGCAAAACTTGGTGGTACCATGAGATTTTGTTTGGAAATCAATTTGAACTCAAATTTTGATAAAATTTTTCACTCAATCAATGACATCACTTATTTAAGTTTTAACATCCGTCATTGATTGAGGGGGAGTGATTTCTCAAAATTTTATGTATCATCAAAACTCTCCACACTTTGTACAAAAACCTTGCAATAATACACTTTGTGATGGTTATGTGTCAGAATGAGAAATTTTCAAAGAGTTTTTGTTAAAACTTCAAATCTTTTGTAAACTCATCAAATCTGACACATAACAACCTCCCTCACAGATTGAGGGGGAGCAAGAAAAAGGTTCCATTATCAGAAAACATTAAAACTGACGGCATTTCTCTCCCAAACGTTTTCTAAATTATTTAAATCAATTGAGATCAAAATTCTCGAATGGTTTGAAACTTTTGATCAGGGGAGAGAATGTGATTTAAATATGAAATCTCATAATAAAATGTGATCTTTTGGACTCAGTTTTAGGCTCCCACATATGTGCTAAACTCTTTCAAATATCGATGCACATATTGAGGGGGAGCAAAAGGCGTTTGTGGAAGTAATACCAAAGACTGACCATTTATCTTTATGCACGGAGTTATAAGGATGGTTATGGTTAGGTATGAGTTCCCATGATCCACCAGAACCAGAAGGATCTTCCCAGGGACAATCCATAGATAGATTAGAAGTCCTTAGTAATGATTGAAAAAAAGGAGAAAAGTAAGAAAGGGAAGAGTGCGGACTGAGATAGAGCTAGGACTGGAACAAACCCAACAAGGTTATAGTGATGAAGTCTCGGTAAGCACAGAAGGGGTTGAAGAATGAAAAAGAAATGAAATGAGAAAGGGCGAAAAGAAATAGCCCTCCATATATTCAACCTTAGGGCAGAACCCGGGTTCAATTCATAATCTACTGGCGGTTACTAAGGTAACACCGGTATTGAAGACAAGACGTCATGGACCCAGTGACGCACTGCTCCAAACTTCCCAACCACTCAAGTTCTCTTAAAAGAGCTTGTTTCATTCTCACAGGGAACCCTGTGCAATGTATCGACTGCTCATTGCAAGCCATGTTGGTATCTAAACAGGAGACGCCTCCCCAGTCTCCAGGAGCGGATCAAAACGCACTATTGAGTCTAGAGCCAAAGAGATCATCCATAAATTTCAATAGGACACACTCCCAAATATGCTTATTGTTTCACACAATGTGGAAAATAAGATAAAGTATTTAGAGTCCTATGCATTATCCTTGTGGTATTGCCAGAATATCTGAGTGATATGAAAATATTCACAATGATGATGGAAATCCTTCTAGAGCGAACATCTTTCAAGCTCTTTGTAGGTGACATGTGAGATCCATCTTGGATCAATGATCAAGTGACAACTGGAAAGCAACGATGGTGCAATTCAACATTGAATCAAACTTGTTCCAGGAAATGGATTGACGAATACTTTTGCAAAAACCTTTCAATGTGCTCACAAACTAAGTTTCTAGCACGTTGATTGTGTATAATCTTTCAAACAAAAGTATTTTTGATGGAAATGTGATTCAAAGCTTAAAACTCTCGTCGTGTCTCAAAAATGTTTTATTTGACACGCGAGTGATTTCTATAAATTAATTTCTCATCAATCCGTGAATACCAATTCACCGATTCACTCTAACATGTTGTCTGCTTTGAGACGTTCCGGTATGAGAACATGCTTAGTATGAAGATTCCTAAGTGGATTCTTAGGAAGATTCATTACTACAATCTGGAAATTCCTGTCAAGGAGAGTCTTCTTTAACAGAGACTCTACCTGATCACAGGTCGGTTTTCACAAAACCGGAGGGTAGTCTGTCCTCGCAAAATGAATGACAAAGCCATATTCGTTCTTTATCTTTATTGCTAACTGTCTTATTTCAGGGACACATAAAGATGGCGTTGATGGTTCCTAATTCCAGCTGAATCGTGTCAATCCATACCTCATGCTCACACATCCTCCTCCAATGATGATCATGAAGGATGAAAGACTCCTTACACTGAATGTTGAGAGACTACCAACAACGTTTCCGCAACTCTGATGAAAAGTCTCCTAATACAGAAGGGTGTGAGCATGACGGTTCTAATGTCACTACATCACATGAAGGCACTGCGATTAAGGATGAGCTTGGAGATTTAATGTGGCTGATGATCTCAAAGAAGCTCAAAGATCACACATTCCAAAGGAACTTAAATCACAAATTCATTGCTTGTTGTACAAAGTGAGTCAAAGTGAAGAATCAGAACCTACGAGCTACTATGTCTAAAGAATGCTTGAAGATCAAAGAGCTTAATTTCCAAAGGTGACCTAGCTTAGGGGGAGATTGTTAGGAATACAAGTATTCCTATAAAAGACTCGGTCACCTAAATATTGTAATAGCATTAAGATAGCTCGCAGTTAGTTTATTATTTAGTTAGAATTAGTTTAAGTAACATCGTAGAAGAAGGACGGGTCTTTACCCACTGTATGCCTGATCCATAGCCCGGGTGTGGGCGTTTTCTTTGTATAAATACCCCTCTCCCACCAAGGGAGAGGGTTGGACCTTTCATTGCAATCTAACCTTTCACATGTTTTTCTCTCAAAGGCTCCCATCTCCTTTCTCTCTCTAGCATCTCTCTAGTTCTATCTTACATATTTTGATCCATACATATTAAATCATACGTGTTTATGATTATGTTTATCCTACAGAAACCCTGGATGGAAGGTTGCTTATATAGCCAAAAAGTTATAGTTTCAACCCTTTAACTGTACTCACATTTACATATGCATCTACTCTTCAAATTATTCTATAATGAAATATGCTTTGTCCAGGTTTGGTCCTTTAAGTATTAAATTGCAAAAACACAAAACACTAGACAAAGAAATAAGCTAGACTTGCTTAAGAAACATATTACTATAGCTTAGTTGAACATTTCCCCTTAATCTGTTTCCCAAACATGTCAAATAATCTCAACTTTTTACATAAGAACTTATGTTGATAAACTGGAAGATGTTTAGTAAATATATTTGCAATTTGGTTTGAAGAGCTAATCTTTTTGGCACTCAAGATACCTTTTGCAATTTTTTCTCGAATAAAGTGAACATCTATCTCAAAATGTTTTGACCTCTCATGGAAAACAGGATTAACAGCAATCTGGAAAGCAGATTTATTATCACAAAACAGACTAATAGTAGGACTAATATCAACTTTTAAGTCTTTTAAGATTTTCTGAATCCAAATAATTTCACAACTAGCAACAGGTAAAGATCTATATTCAGCTTCAGTAGATGATTTTGAAAGAGTGTTTTGTTTTTTACTTTTCCATGAGATCAAACATTTGTTAAAAAAATACGCAATAGCGAGTGACAGATTTTCTTGTTTTTATACATTTGGCCCAATTTATTTCACTATATCCTTCAAGAAGGTTATCACAATTGCTATATCATACCTTAAACCCTTACATGGAGCACCCTTTAAGTACCTTAACACATTAAATGCAGAAGTCAAATGAAACTTCAAAGGTGAATGCATATGTTGAGCAAGACAATGAATAGAATAGGCGATATCTGGTCTAGTAAGGGTAAGGTACATAAGTTTCCCAAGCATTTTTTGATATCCTACAGTGTTATCAAGCAAAGGATCATCTTTAGTGAGAATAAAAGGAAGCAGAAATTTGGTTCCATAGGTGTAGACATAGACTTACACCCAAGTAGACCAAATTCTTTTTAAAGTTCAAGATAGTATTTTCTTTGTGAAAGAAAAATATCATTCTCAATTCCCATAAAATATTTAAGTGATCAAAAATCTTTTATGTTAAACTTAGTCTTAAGGAAAACTTTAAATTGTTCAATTTCATTTATACAGTTTCTGTAAGAACTATGTCAATCAGTGCCTTGCTTCTTTGCTCGAATAAGCGGGAAGAACGGCTGGTTGATTTAGCTCTCCTGATTTCTCAACAACGTAAACCAGTAATGCAATAAACTTGTCATTTTTAGTTTTTGTAAACAAAGAATGACCATTAAAGAATTGAACAAAACCATGTTCTTTAATAACACTGACAAGTTTTTCATTCCATTTTCTTGGTGCTTGCTTAAGGCCATAAAGAGACTTTGTAAGTCTGCAAACCATGTTCTTATTATTTTCACCAGAAAACCCTTTAGGAATTGTCATATAGGTATCCTCATCCAAGTCATCATAGAGAAAAGAATTATTAACATCAAGTTGGAAAAGAGGCCACTTATTCTTAACAGCTAAGACAATAAGCAATCTAACAGTGGACATTTTCACAACAGGAGAAAAAGTTTCATTATAATCTAAGCCTTCTCTTTGGTTAAAGCCTTTAGCTACTAATCTAGCTTTGTATCTTTCGATTTCACCATTAGATTTGTATTTAATTTTCTAGATCCATTTATAACTAATGGGTTTTCTATTAGCAGGCAATTCAGTTATAGTCCAAGAGTTGTTTTTATTTAAATCCTTAATTTCATAGTTCATGGCATCAACCACGATCTAGAAATAACCTCTCTATAACATGTAGGCTCAACACTCTTATTAAGACTAGAAGCAAAACAATAACTATCAGAATCAAGATTAGAGTAATTAACAACTCTTTCAATGCCATATTTAACTTTTCCTTCAACAACAAAATCATTAAGGTTTTTAGGCAACCTAGTGGGTCTGGTTGACCTTCTTGTTGTAACGGCTGGCAAGCTTTCTTGTTCAGAATTGGAATCAACAAAATCAGAGTCAAGATCAAAATTTGTACCAATAGAATTTGTTTCAAGTGAAACATTGTCAGTCTTTTAGGTCTCAGGTTTGTCACTTCTTTGCCTTTTGTTAGTTGACTTCGTTATCAGGTTACAAAGTTGTTTATTCAGTTTTGTACTTTATCTATTTGCAAAGCAAGACTGATTTGGCTAAGAAGATAGACAACATATCTGAGGTGTTATCCTCTAATATGTGAAGACTTAGTGAGTCCCTTAATACCGATGTTCTTCCATTCAGTGGCTTTTGACTCCGACTTCTTTGAGGTTCACTCAAAGGGTGTTTTCCTTGAGTCTTTTAGATAGCTCAGAATGATTAGCTATGCTGATTATTCAGTCAAAGGTAAACTTTGCTTTATGGTTTATGTGTTGACTATATGTGAGAGAGAGAGAGAGAGAGAGAGAGAGAGAGAGAGAGAGAGAGAGAGAGAGAGAGAGAGAGAGAGAGAGAGAGAGAGAGAGCGAGAGAGAGAGAGAGAGAGAGTTGGATCTTTGATGTGGTCATCTATCCTTAACTTAAACTGATTTAATGTTTCAAATAGTTATGAGGGATACTTTGGTCAGCATTTGACTCAACAGGTTTCATTCATAGAACTTGGTAACCGAGAAATCTGGCCTAGTTAACTTAGATGGAAATGTACGTGTTGTCTATGCATTTTTGATGTCACCAACATTTAATATTAAATCATTTCACTCATAAATAAATAACTAGTACCTTAGTAGGAGTCATATGGCTAGAAATTCTTTTTCATCTTGATCTCACCATTAGCATAATACGTAGTTTAATTTTTTAATTAGTTTTACTTCTTGTTTAATTAGTTTAATAAATCAAAATACAAACCCCCATTCAAAGTTATACAAATTCACTAGGTTAGCATGAAAGTCACCTACTCCTTGCGAATGACCCGTACTTACCATTCACTATCTACATTGATCGGGTACACTGCCCGTTAGTGTTAATCTATATGTTAGTTCGGTAAAATATAAATTTAAAACTTGATAAAAATAAATAGACTATAAACAACACATTAGTTGTGAAGCACATGGATGACACTTGTAGTAGAGACATAATTTGTTCCTTCGATTAATTTTGAATAAAGATGCCACTCGTGGGGTTGATCAGATGTTTGTGTTGCCACAACCAAAGGAGATCTATATGTCCTAATGAATTTGGTAATCTTGATCAATCGATGAAACGAGAAATAGAATCATTAAATTATGAAATGACTTAGATCCATATCTATATTTAACACGCTGTCGGAAACAAATGGATAGAAAATGCTTTAATCATTCAACCGAGACTTTACGAAACAACACTCAAGTATTTCTAAGAGCATTCGCGTGTTTCTATACGCTTACCAATGTTATTACATTTATTCGAAACATGTCCAATTAGGAGCTGTTGAGATATGTTCATATCACGACTAAATGTATGTCTAGAAATTACATGAGTCTATGGGTTCACACGTGTTAACACGTAGAAACAATTATTAAAATTAAAATGTTAAAGCAATATGTTAATTATTATTTCATGAAAAATGAAAAATAAGCCTAACGATCGTTAACTAACTTGTTACTTAACGGTTTTTATTTAATGGTCGTTAAGTGTTAAATTAAAGGACCCAATTGTAAAATAGAGGAGAGAAAGGTTCTAGAACCCTCCTCTCCTATGTGGGCAGACCCAAGGTGTTTGTGTAGGATTTGGAAACTTGGTTCTTACTTGGAGCTTAAGTTTGATTAGAATATAATGAACCATTATGCTTCATTATTCAAAAATCTTTAAAAACCTAAGCAAACCAATTTCTCCTCCTTCGTTGTCTTCTTCTTGGATGATCGAACCCCCCTCCTTGGCAAGGGTTTTTGGTTTCGTTCTTGAACACAAGTAATTGGTTTGTTTTCTTGATCAAAGAACTAGCATTCTACTCCCTCCATCCCAAAATAAGTATCCAGTTTAAATTTTCTGTAACAATTCGCAATTCCAGGTTAATTACTATTCCCGAAAAATTTACTATTCACTTTTCCTATTCATTTTACTATTCACTTTTACTATTCATTTTTCCCGAAATTTTCCCGAAAGTTGATTTTTATTTCATATTCTCGAGTGATAAATCATTTCCATGGCAAATTAAATGTTTGACATTTGTCAGATCATTTTCGTGAAAGTTATTAAGGAATTACACGTTTTAGGGTAAAACGTCATTCTGAAATTCTACGCACAACGAAATTCGACCCCGTTAAGTGACCCCGCATCAGAAAAATGTTTGACACACTCATGATTTATTTGAGAATAAATCATGACTGAGAAAAATATGACCAAAATAAACCTCGGCCGTGAAAAACTGGAATTTTCAGTTTTAAGCGTTTTTACTCAGCCATAACCTTAGCCTATACCTGCACCGCGTTTCTAAGATGATTTGAGTTTTCAACTTATTAGAATAAGTCATTCCTTGATTTTATAAATCATTCATTGATTTTTAGGCTTACGGTTTGATGTCTAAAAGACATTTAATACCAACCGACACTAGACTGAGCCCAGTCTAGACATTATAAGTAATTTTAAATCATTTATAACCTATTAGAAAAGTAACATTTTACTTTTCCCAATTTTACGCAATATTCGTACATTTTACGTATTACGCGTTTTAGACCCGTGTTTCCAGTTTTAGCAGGGTTTTACCACCCAAATGGAACCTACCACTCATTTTATATTTTATTATGGAACATATGGACATGTTTAACAATACTTTCAAGTTCCATAATTTTACGACACCCGGTTTTACGTTTTAAGGCCTAATCATTTACTGTTGGCATTTCCCGGAGTCAAGTTTCATCCTAATACTTAGGATATTATCAAGACCAAGCACACCTCACCCCCTAGGCTTGTGAACCGCCAATAGGGGGGGCGGGAGTCACCCCATGGTGTGGCTTGATCTTGTGCTAAGTTACCTTGGATGAGATACATGTGTTAAGCTTGTCATGAAAGGCTTTGACAAAGTCCATTTTGTAACCTCTTCAAAGACCTATAAAAGCCCCCCCCCCCCCCCCCCCCCCCCCGCTCCCCTTGTTGCCGTGCATATCCAACACCAAAACCACACCATACTTAGTTTATTTCCTTCTAATTTCTAGCAAGATTCAAGAGGAAGTTCAAGGTAGAAACCCTAGTTTGATCTTAGGTTATCAAAACACTTCCATAACCTCATACTTTGGTGATTTCTCTTGAGTTTGAATCCACTCAAGTCACCTCAACCTTCATCATCCATCTTTCAAGATTACAAGAGTAGAAAGATTGCATGAAGTGAAGTGGGTTGAAGCAAGTCTATCAAAGTCCTATCCTTACTAGTTACTTCCTTTCTTTATTTGAAAGCCAAAAGTTGTAAGCCAAACCCTAACATGCTTCTTGTTAAATAATCATGTTCATGTTATTTTCATATTATTCTTGCTATATTATGTCTTGTAGTTATGTCCATGATGTATAAAAGTGAGTAAAACAAGTTATTGTTATTGATTGTTAAGACAAGTTATTAAAACAAGTAAACTAGTGACTTTCTTGGAAAGACCTGATCAAAATGGTAAAAATATGATATTGGATCATTACATATTGTAGTAGAGGACCTAACAAGGAAACCGTAGCAATTTGAACCACCTAAAACGAGTATACGAGTCAAAAGTTATGACGATTTGAAGTTACCAAAACTTTGCGGCAAAGCTGCCAAAACTTTCTGTTACAGAAACTTAAAACACGCAAAAAGAGGCATTTCTGGTCCGTTTCATGAAAAAGTTAAAACACAAAAGTTGTCCGGAATCATGTTTTCTTCAAAAACTCAGGAGCACGTCTCTAGAAAATCAATAACGAATGAGATATTTCTCAGTTTCTTAACAGCTATTTACATATATATAAGTCACTATATTATGGTTATACTTTAAAAGGAACAAGAGGTCTTATGACCTATAATCAAGACCACAACCATGGCTAGAGCCAAGGTTGAGTCTCATGACCATGGAACAAGGACCAAAGGTCATGGCAAGGCCATGACGAAATGACCATGTAAGCTTACTTAGGCGTAAACATGAAACAAGGAATTGGCGATAACTTGAACAAACAATTTGGATCTACTTCACTTAAAAGGAACCATGAGATATTACAAAGAAAAACGGTCATACAAGACTTATGAAACTTCCCCTAATAACAATCTTCATGTAAAAATAAACTTTCCTAAGTTTATTCAAATATCGGACATGTAACTTTTCGGATCAAAACTTATATCTATATATTTTATCAACTACTACAATAGTAGGGAGCCTCATGTGAGGAGTTCATTATGTAAGCCGTCGAGTTAAGTTGTGGATTTACGAATTAAAGTGTCCTGGCTCCTCGAACGCTTACTAACATGACTTCTGAATTATGTCGGCCCGAACGGTAGTAAACGATATATAAAACATACATGTTTCATGAATCTTTTCTTTCAAAGACTTACACTATACATCATACCACATCATGGACTAGATGCAAGATGTGACAACTGGCAAATTAGGGAGCCGTTTTTAAAACCTGCATTACATTTAAAAATTATAATTTTGGTATATTTGAAAAGTTTATCGTGACGAGATATTTTATGAACGTTGGAATGTGATTTTAATCGTACGTTATTTATGGGATTCGATTATTTATTTATGGTTTGGTTTGGTTCATTCGTGATGATTTATTTTTGAGATCACTATTTTGGCACTACGTTGACTCCGGCACTAGGATAACCTAACAAGTTGAAAATTTCGAATAACAGTCGTGTCTATATATAAGACGGGCGTATTTATAACCCAATTTCGTGGAAAAACTATTTTAAAGAGGATGACGTATATATAAACGCGTGTTGAGGAATTTTGAAAATGAGTTTGAGCTCGGGATGAGCGTGTCGTGCTACTTTGAAAAGTTTATGAAAATGGTCCTTGTGTTTTATGACTAGCCGCCCCCTCCCATTAACAATAATTATTATTTTTAGTTAAATACTAAATGGTCCTTGTGTGAGAACCTGGAAAACAAACAAACACAACCACACCATTCTCATCATCTATCTCCCTCATCTTCATCACTAATATACCAAACCCTAGCCGCCACGCAGCCACCACACCGCCACCACTACAACCACACCGCCACCACCATAGTTACCACCTCACTCTCCTCTTTAACTTGATACAATACACGTGCCTTCAAACCCACAAAAACATCACGAATCCATTTAATTCGAGACATATCTTGGTTGTTTATTTTAGATCTGTGAGTTCTGAGGAATTTTAAGGTGAGTAGCATCGGTTTGGCACCATGTGTGCCCCGGTGTGAGCTTAAATCCGTGAAAACATGGATTTCTTTAAAGGGGTTTTGATATAATCTTGTTGATACTAATGGGAAAGATTATTTTGTTAATAAAAACGTGGCTACAAATAAGTTGGTATCCATTTGTGTGGTGTTTGTGTATGGGTCGAATAAACTGAGAGCATAGGCTCTCGGCTATGTTTTTTTGGTTTCGAGCCTATGAGGTCACTTGTTGAATATTGTTAAGTCCTCATGGTTGTTGTGATTCCTGGTCTCGTTAGGTTTGGGTAACGAGAGGTAAGGACCAGGGGGTTTGAGTAGATTGACCTTTCTGATAAAATGTTTGTTATGTTGGTGATGTTATTGAGATTACGGAACCAGATAAACGATTTGGTTTTGTTTCGAGCTCGGATGAGCTAGCCGAGACCATGAGGGTCTTGGGTATGACCTTTGTGGTTCATATTTGAGCCGTGACTCCAAGTGAGTCCCTCGACTCGGGGCTTGACGTGGTAGTCGACCCGGATGACTTGATTTAATTGGTGACTTTATTTGGTGACTTGTTATTTTTCCTTGTTAATTATTATTGTTATTATTGTTGAGGTATGTTATCTTTGGCGTTGTTGATATTGTTGTTGTCACTTGGGAGCCGAGAATGGAATAGTAATGGTTATTGTTGTGGAGTTGTGTTGACGAAGTGGTAATGGGGACCGATTGTGAGACGGCCAATTAGATGATGGAGATAGGTTAGTCGGGTGCCGTAGTCGGACCCTAATGTTGTAGCACGTGGATTTGGGTTTGATTTGGACGGAGTTGGTTTATTTATTTATGACTTGGTTATTCTTATTTTGGACTTGGACAATGAGCCGAGAGTGATGACTCGGACATGTGACCAACTCATATGACTCGATAAATATTATAATCAAACATTAATAATAAAATTCGTAATAATATTATTAGTAATATAATCGTTTATATAAGTATATAGACGTGATAAACGTATATATATCATTATAAATGCGTATATTAATAATAAAACGATCACGAGTAGACGTTATAATAATATGACGATAATTATTGTACTATGTGAATAGTGTAATAAATGTCGGGAGTGTTATTATAAATAAATAACTAAGAACGGTGACGAAATATTATATGTTGGACAATCATTAAATAAAACATTTCTTTTAAATTTGGAAAACTTATCGAGTTATACGGGGTTGTGGCCACTTAAGTCCAAGTGGATTTTATTATGTGACTTTTGTGTTGTTACGGATATATGACGATTAGTATATCCATTTTCTATAACTACATAACTTATTTAATCGACGGGTTAAATAGAGTTTATTTAGCTATATAAAATGAGTATATTAATGGGCATCGTATCCTACGACGCCCATAGGTTGTGGTATGTGTATTAGGATAATAAATTACTAAATATCTCGTGGAATTGGCTAAATTGACGAATTTGGCAAATTTGACGATATATCTAGGGAATTTATTGGACTACGATATATACCATATAGTATTCTTTGTGCTATGTGATTTAGGTTGGGTATAATCTTGGAGCGATATATTACGTAAATAAATATTGGGGATTACCAAATCGACGGATTTGATAAACTTCGATGATTTATTTAAATGATATATTGAACTAATATTAGACCTATAGATGGTTTATTATTTCGTTCGTTGTGGCTTCTTGGTTTGAGTTGAGTTGACCCTCTACCCGCATGGATACCAAACGTCAAATTTCAAATTTATATATGAAGATAATTTGAGAAATGAATATTTTCGGAAAGTTAAATGGAATACGTTCGGGAATGGGAATATTTGATTTTGAGGAAATGATTTCTGAACGAGTTTGATATTGTTAGGAAGTGCCGAGTCTGTAGTTTCCGTTACGTGAGTTGCTTGAGTTTGCTTATGTCTTTTATTTATCGGTTTCTTTTGAGGATTTGCTGGACTTGAGGTGAGTCATAGCCCCACTTTTTACTCTTGAACTATGTTTTCAATACTTGGGGTGAGAAACGTGCAAATGTTTTATGTGGACTATTATCGCTTTATTTATTTTAAAACTTGCTATGCTTATAGAACTAGGTAGGATTTAGCGAGGCCTAGTCCCGAACTAGGTAAGCTATTGATTTGGTTATTGAGCGAGGCCTAGACATGAGCTAGGTAAGCTATTGATTTTGTTATTGAGCGAGGCCTAGTCCCGAACTAGGTAAGCTATTGATTGGTTGTTGAGCGAGGCCTAGTCCCGAACTAGGTAAGCTATTGGATTGATTTAGGAGCGAGGCCTAGACTTGAGATAGGTAAGCTATTGATTGGATTGATTTGAGCTATAGTGTGCACCTATAGGGTTGATTTGATTTGGTTGGATTATTTTGGTTGGATTATTTGGTTGGATGATTAAGGCCTAGTCTAGCTAGCAAGCGTTTTGCGAATATGTCCACTATATTGAATTATGAATTTAAACCTATGATCTCACCAGCGAAAGCTGACTTTTAGCACGTTTTCTCAGGTAATTAAGTGATGCCCTTTGGATGCTTGGATTGGAGGCTTGGCTATGACACCTGGTTATGGATCTATTTTCTAAAACTCTGATAAACTATTGTGGACCTATGTTTATTTCTATTGGGCCTTACTTTGGATAATTCTTGGGATAAATGTAAACTTTAAAACCCGTTTTGGTTGTGTTTTTCTTATGTTTACTTTATCTCGTTCTTTCATGACTTTGAATGGATACCAATCCCTGTAGCACCCCGAAAGCTTGTTGAGTCTTCCGCTGTATCAAATTTTGGGGGTGTTACAGATTGGTATCAGAGCCAAGGTTATAGAGAACTAGGTAAATAAACACCTAAACTATAACCAATTTTTATAGAAAATGATCCTCGACCATTGCTCGCCAGCCCGCCAAGCCGAAACATCATCATTATTATTGAGGTATATTGAGATGATTATTAGATTTGGGATTCTTGAGATGATTTGAGGATTTGAGGTTTATTGATTTAGTGATATGATGACGTTTTGAGGAATTATATGCGTTTTGAGGAATTATATGGCTTAATTGTTTTACGAATGATTTTAGTAATGCGGTATTTTAAATCTTTCTTGATATATATGATTGGGAATTATATGATGATTTTTGATATGGTGTTTTGAGTTCGCGGTTTAGTTGTTTTGAAACACTTACACCTACCCTACGCCGTTGTCACAAATCATAGCCTCCTTTGCACGTGTTGTTATTAAGAATTGTTATTGCTAGTACGCGTCGCCCCTCGTAGATCACTATGGCCCCTGATGACCCATACGTGTTGGTCATGGGTTCGGCCACTACTTTATCGTCTCATTGACGCCCTAAGTCACCGATTTTATCGCCTCATGGTTCACCTGCTCAGAGATGACGATTAATGGAGCACCCCTCCGACGAGGAGTATGAGGAGGAGTACGAGGGTGAGCAGAATGATAACCCTCAAGATGAGGAAGAGAATGATGAACCTGAGGATGAGGAAGAGGATGATCCTCAGGAGGAGGAGATACCTGATGATGATGGGTCGCTAGCACATTCAGTTCATTCTGCGAAGCCTGATTCCCCGATACATCCATTAGAGCCGGTTTCACCTGATCATCCGTTTTTGTTTGATTCACCACCTGGTTGTCCTGTGGCGTCGGATGCACCTTCTGAGGTTTCTGCTAAGCATGCAGAGTTAGGTGAGACTGGTAGGATGTGGGCACAGATTACTGCACAGGGCGAGAGGATCTCGCGGATGTCTGACCGACTTGAGATGATTATTGCTGAGTTTATTGCTGAGTTTGTTGCTGAGTTGAGAGTTGATTTGACGACTGTCATGGGCAGGACGACAGCGATTAGGAGAGGTATGATGGAGATACATGAGCAGATAGAGAGTCTGCAGAGAGGTTTCCTCACGGATCGTGAGGCAGATCGCAAGCTGTGGCAGAGGGACACAGAGTTAGAAAAGGAGGTTACGGACCTCCAGAGGGACAGAGATACACATAGTGTTGAGCTGGGATCATTATTGAGGAGTCTACGCCAGCATCATGGCTAGATCGATTTGGATTTGTGTTGTTGTCATGTTGCTTCCTAAGCGAGGGAGTACTTGGTTAGGAGATCTGGTTATTCTATCTCTGAAGTCATGTTATTCGGAATGTATGTTCGCCTCGTATGGAACGATTAGTATTTATTATGTCTTTTGGCATTTTGGAGCGAAGTATCGATTGCTACTTGTATGGGCGATGGTGATCTCGTATGATATTCTACGGTTTTTGGCGTACATGGAGAATTGTGTTCCTATCTGCATGGTTGATATTGTGTTGGTATTATGTTTGTATTTCGACTTTCACCAATCGGATTCTTGTTGAACGTTATGGTATGTGTTATTGGAGACTTATGAATCTTGTACTGTGACTTCGATCCATGGCTGTACGACGAAACCCTGTTAAAGCTACCAGAACTGGTCCTGCAATGACTACCCCTGGTCGTCGAGGACGCCGTCCTACTCGAAATGTTGAGGCCCCTACTCCTGATAACCTGGACACTACTAACCGCAACAACAGGAATCAAAATGTTGATGTTCAGGGAGACAATGATCATGTTCCACTTAACGCACCTACTGTGGATCAAGCAATGATCAATCAACTTGTGGAGCAAAGGGTTGCTGAGCTACTAGCTGAGTCAAATCATTCCAACAATTCTGCTGGAACATTTCCACCTGTTCGTGCTAATGGATGTAACTACAAGGAGTTTAAAATTTGTGGACCCATTGAGTTTGGTGGAACTGAAGGAGTGGTCTACTTGGTCAGGTGGATAGAGAAGACTGAGTCAGTATTTAATGTCAGTGGTTGTGTGGAGAATGCGAAGGTAAAGTTTACTTCTTTTACTTTCAAGGATGAAGCTTTAACTTGGTGGAACAATTACCGTAATTCGGTTCGGAGTGATGTGGCTTATGCTATGACTTGGGGACAATTTAAGTCTTTGCTGATTCAGACTTACTGCCCAAGGAATGAGGTTAAGAAGCTGGAGATTGAGTTCTGGAATCATAAGGTGAAAGGTACCGATATGGCAACTTACAATCGCCGTTATCGAGAGTTAGCCTTACTTTGTCCCGATATGGTTAGGACTGAGACTCAAAGGATTGAGAGGTATACTGATGGATTGCCGGTGGCTACAAGGAACGATGTGATTTCTGCTAAGCCTGCAAACATTCATGAGGCTATCACCATTGCTCAACAATTGATGGACTCGTTGGTATTGGAAGAAGCTGAGAAAGACAAGAATGGAAAGAGGAAGAGGGATAATCACTCTAAGGGTAATAATCATCGAAACAAGCGACAAACAACTACTAGAGGTTATGCTATGGGAGATGGAGATAAGAAGAACTACAATGGAGATGCACCCAAGTGTAGCCGATGTTATGGGAATCATTCTGGACGATGTACTGTGGTGTGCAAGAATTGCTCTAAGATGGGACACATAGCTAAGGACTGTAGAGCTCGACCACTTGTTATGGTTCAAGCTACTCCTGAAACTATGAGTAAGGCAAATGTTACTTGTTATGGATGTGGAAAGAAGGGACATTATAAGAATGAGTGTAGGGAATTGTGGAACCGAGGACGTCAAGGCTCGGGTGGTAATAGGTACAATCATGGAAACCGTGGAGCTGGAGGAAACCTTGGATGACAAGATAATGGGGACCAACGTGTGGAAGCTGGAACCGCTCATGGAAGAGTGTATGCACTTGGGAACGAGAAAGGAGAAGATCCGAACGTTGTTACCGGTACGTTCCTTCTCAATAATCGTTATGCTTCCATACTATTTGATACTGGTGCCGATAAGAGTTTTGTGTCCACTACGTTTGCACCCTTACTAGAGAAACCCCCGATGGCCTTAGGAATTGGTTATGATGTGGAGTTAGCTAATGGGAACATAGAGAGGATTAGGACTATCATTCGCGGTTGCACGTTAAAATTTCTGAACCGTCCTTTCAACATAGATCTTCTACCCGTCACGTTAGGAAGTTTTGATGTCATTATTGGTATGGATTGGTTGTCGAAGTATAGTGCTCATATACTTTGCGATGAGAAGATCGTGCGTGTGCCTTACGGCAAGGAGATTCTGAACATACCAGGAGATCGAAAGGAAGTGAGAGGCCCATCTAGATTAGCGGTCATACCTTGCACTAAATCGCCGAAGCTAATGGAAAAAGGATGTTGCCTTTTCTTAGCTCAAATTTCTGAGAAAGGAGGGAAGGAGAAGAAGGAAAGGTGCATTGGAGATGTGCCTATAGTTCGTGATTTTTTGGATGTGTTTCCCGATGATTTGCCGGGAATCCCGCCTACTAGACAAGTAGAATTTCAGATTGAGTTGATACCTGGTGCCGCACCCGTGGCACGAGCGTCTTATCGTCTTGCACCTACTGAATTGGAAGAGTTGTCGAAGCAATTAGCGGAGTTAGCCGAAAAGGGATTTATAAGACCAAGTTCTTCACCTTGGGGAGCCCCGGTCTTATTTGTGGAGAAGAAGGATGGATCGTCTCACATGTGTATTGATTATCGAGAGTTGAACAAGTTAACGGTGAAGAATAAATACCCGTTACCAAGGATTGACGATTTTTTCGATCAGCTTCAAGGATCGAGTGTGTATTCGAAGATCGATTTGAGATCGGGATATCATCAGCTTCGAGTTCGCGAGGAAGATGTTTCGAAGACGGCTTTCAGAACCCGTTACGGGCATTACGAGTTTCAGGTGATGCCGTTTGGGTTGACCAACGCACTGGCGGTATTCATGGACCTCATGAATCGGGTGTGTAAGCCTTACTTAGATAAGTTTGTGATTGTGTTCATCGATGACATTCTAATTTATTCGAAGAGTGAGAAGGAGCATGAGGAGCATCTAAGACTTATCTTAGAATTGCTCAGGAAGGAGAAACTGTATGCCAAGTTTTCTAAATGTGAATTTTGGATTCCGACAGTACAATTTCTGGGTCATGTGATTGATAGACAAGGAGTTCATGTAGATCCTGCTAAGATTGAAGCAATTAAAGATTGAGCTGCACCTACGACCCCAACAGAAGTTCGTCAATTTTTGGGATTAGCCGGTTATTACCGAAGATTCATTGAGGGATTTTCGAAGATAGCAAAACCGTTGACCAAATTGACTCAAAAGAGTGTTAAGTACGAATAGGGAGATAAGGAAGAGGAAGCATTTCAATTACTTAAGGAAATGTTGTGTAGTGCTCCTATCTTAGCGTTGCCTGAAGGTAACGAGGACTTCGTCGTCTATTGTGACGCTTCTCATAAAGGTTTGGGAGCTGTGTTAATGCAACGAGAGAAGGTGATAGCTTATGCTTCCCAACAGCTCAAGAAGCACGATAAAAACTACACCACTCATGATTTGGAGTTAGGTGCTGTGGTTTTTGCCTTAAGGATATGGAGACATTACTTGTATGGAACCAAGTGTGTAGTGTTTACTGACCACAAAAGTCTGCAACACATTTTGAACCAAAAAGAGCTTAACATGAGACAACGACGTTGGATTGAGTTGCTAAGCGATTATGATTGTGAAATTCGTTACCATCCTGGTAAAGCAAACGTTGTTGCTGATGCTCTTAGTCGAAAGGAGAGAATTCCACCGTTACGAGTTAGGTCATTAGGAATGACTATCGTATCGCCATTACCGTCTCAAATATTAGAAGCTCAAACGAAAGCGTTGAAAGCAGAAAATCGACCAGCTAAGAACATATTTGGGATGGCAGAAAATGAGAAGGGATTTGTTAAGCGTTCTGATGGAGTATTATGTTTTGGAGAGCGAAGTTGGGTACCATTGTATGGAGGAATTCGAGAGTTGATTATGCATGAGTCACATAAGTCAAGATACTCTATCCATCCTGGGTCTGATAAGATGTACCAGGATTTGAAAAAGTTATATTGGTGGCCAAATATGAAGGCAGATATAGCATTGTACGTTAGTAAGTGTTTGACTTGCTCTAAGGTTAAAGCCGAACATCAAAGACCGTCAGGATTATTGACGCAGCCAGAACTCCCGGTTTCAAAATAGGAGCGGATTACGATGGACTTTATTACCAAATTACCAAAGACAACTAGCGGTTGTGACACTATCTGGGTAATTGTGGATCGATTGACTAAGTCTGCTCATTTTCTGGCGATTAGTGAAGATGATAGTGTTGACAAACTTGCGAGGTTGTATGTGAAGGAGATTGTTTCCCGTCATGGAGTTCCGATATCGATTATTTCTGACCGCGACAGCCGCTTTACGTCAGCGTTGTGGCGATCACTTCAAACGGCTTTGGGGACGAGACTTGATATGAGTACTACATATCACCCCCAAACCGATGGTCAAAGTGAGAGAATTATTCAGACTTTGGAGGATATGCTTCGTGCATGCATAATAGACTTCGGTAAAGGCTGGGAGAAATATCTACCCCTTGCGGAGTTCTCCTACAACAATAGCTACCACACAAGTCTTACAGCTGCACCATTTGAAGTTTTATATGGTCGTAAATGTCGTTCACCTATTGGTTAGGCTGAAGTTGGAGATAGCCAACTCACAGGCCCTGAGCTTATTTTGGAGACTACTGAGAAAGTAACACAAATTCGAGATCGATTGCAAGCAGCTAGAGATAGGCAGAAAAGTTACGCCGATCAGAGACGTAAACCCCTAGAATTCCAGGTTGGACACAAAGTGATGCTGAAAGTCTCGTCGTGGAAGGGCGTGATACGTTTTGGGAAACGTGGGAAACTTAAGCCCCGCTACATTGGACCATTTCTTATTTTGGAAAGAATTGGACCCGTGACTTGTCGGTTGGAATTACCACCGGAATTGAGTAAAGTTCATGATGTGTTTCATGTTAGTAATTTGAAGAAGTGTCTTTCGGATGAAACGCCGGTTATACCAATTAAGGATATTCGTGTGGATGAAAGTTTGAATTTTTGTGGAAGAGCCGATTGAGATACCGGATAGGGAGATTAAACGACTTAAGAGAAGTCGTATTCCGCTCATCAAAGTTCGTTGGAATTCGCGGCATGGACCGGAATTCACGTGGGAACGTGAGGATGAGTTTCGAAAGAGATATCCGAAGCTTTTTACTTTGTAGATGGTTTGTTCCGAGAGAAACCCGGGACGGGTTTCTTCTGAGGCTGGGAGGATGTGACAACTGGCAAATTAGGGAGCCGTTTTTAAAACCCGCATTACATTTAAAAATTATAATTTTGGTATATTTGAAAAGTTTATCGTGACGAGATATTTTATGAACGTTGGAATGTGATTTTAATCGTACGTTATTTATGGGATTCGATTATTTATTTATGGTTTGGTTTGGTTCATTCATGATGATTTATTTTTGAGATCACTATTTTGGCACTACGTTGACTCCGGCACTAGGATAACCTAACAAGTTGAAAATTTCGAATAACAGTCGCGTCTATATATAAGACGGGCGTATTTATAACCCAATTTCGTGGAAAAACTATTTTAAAGAGGATGACGTATATATAAACGCGTGTTGAGGAATTTTGAAAATGAGTTTGAGCTCGGGATGAGCGTGTCGAGCTATTTTGAAAAGTTTACGAAAATGGTCCTTGTGTTGTATGACTAGCCGCCCCCTCCCATTAATAATAATTATTATTTTTAGTTAAATACTAAATGGTCCTTGTGTGAGAACCTGGAAAACAAACAAACACAACCACACCATTCTCATCATCTCTCTCCCTCATCTTCATCACTAATATACCAAACCCTAGCCGCCACTATTCCGGCCACGCAGCCACCACACCGCCACCACCATAGTTACCACCTCACTCTCCTCTTTAACTTGATACAATACACGCGCCTTCAAACCCACAAAAACATCACGAATCCATTTCATTCGAGACATATCTTGGTTGCTTATTTTAGATCTGTGAGTTCTGAGGAATTTTAAGGTGAGTAGCATCGGTTTGGCACCATGTGTGCCCCGGTGTGAGCTTAAATCCGTGAAAACATGGATTTCTTTAAAGGGGTTTTGATATAATCTTGTTGATACTAATGGGAAAGATTATTTTGTTAATAAAAACGTGGCTACAAATAAGTTGGTATCCATTTGTGTGGTGTTTGTGTATCGGTCGAGTAAACCGATAGCATAGGCTCTCGGCTAAGTTTTTTTGGTTTCGAGCCTATGAGGTCACTTGTTGAATATTGTTGAGTCCTCATGGTTGTTGTGATTCCTGGTCTCGTTAGGTTTGGGTAACGAGAGGTAAGGACCAGGGGGTTTGAGTAGATTGACCTTTCTGATAAAATGTTTGTTATGTTGGTGATGTTATTGAGATTACGGAACCAGATAATCGATTTGGTTTTGCTTCGAGCTCGGATGAGCTATCCGAGACCATGAGGGTCTCGGGTATGACCTTTGTGGTTCATATTTGAGCCGTGACTCTAAGTGAGTCCCTCGACTCGGGGCTTGACTTGGTAGTCGACCCGGATGACTTGATTTAATTGGTGACTTTATTTGGTGACTTGTTATTTTTCCTTGTTAATTATTATTGTTATTATTGTAGAGGTATGTTATCTTTGGCGTTGTTGATATTGTTGTCGTCACTTGGGAGCCGAGAATGGAATAGTAATGGTTATTGTTGTGGAGTTGTGTTGACGAAGTGGTAATGGGGACCGATTGTGAGACGGTCAATTAGATGATGGAGATAGGTTAGTCGGGTGCCGTAGTCGGACCCTAATGTTGTAGCACGTGGATTTGGGTTTGATTTGGACGGAGTTGGTTTATTTATTTATGACTTGGTTATTCTTATTTTGGACTTGGACAATGAGCCGAGAGTGATGACTCAGACATGTGACCAACTCATATGACTCGATAAATATTATAATCAAACATTAATAATAAAACTCGTAATAATATTATTAGTAATATAATCGTTTATATAAGTATATAGACGTGATAAACGTGTATATATTATTATAAATGCGTATATTAATAATAAAACGATCACGAGTAGACGTTATAATAATATGACGATAATTATTGTACTATGTGAATAGTGTAATAAATGTCGGGAGTGTTATTATAAATAAATAACTAAGAACGGTGACGAAATATAATATGTTGGACAATCATTAAATAAAACATTTCTTTTAAATTTGGAAAACTTATCGAGTTATACGGGGTTGTGGCCACTTAAGTCCAAGTGGATTTTATTATGTGACTTTTGTGTTGTTACGGATATATGACGATTAGTATATCCATTTTCTATAACTACATAACTTATTTAATCGACGGGTTAAATAGAGTTTATTTAGCTATATAAAATGGGGTTATTAGACAAAAAAGTCACTAAAGTTTGCGAAAAAATGCACCTAAGTTACTAAAGTTTGTTTCGTTACATATAGGTTACTAAAGTTTTGTAACCGGTTACTTAAGTCACTCCTAAAGTTTTAACCCTTTGATACCGGTATGTTGCCGACGTGGATTTTTTTTTTTTTTTATTAATATGTTTGAATATATAAACACGTTTTTCCCTAAAACCTAATTTATTTTCTCCC
Organism: Artemisia argyi; assembly: GCA_030686995.1. Classification (NCBI taxonomy): domain Eukaryota; kingdom Viridiplantae; phylum Streptophyta; class Magnoliopsida; order Asterales; family Asteraceae; genus Artemisia; species Artemisia argyi. The sequence goes on along the minus strand of CM060707.1, from coordinate 37,066,741 downwards.
GACCAAACACATCACCCCCACCCACCCATTTCGATTAAACAAATTCTCAAAAACAACAAATCGAGATTAATATAATCAATTCAGATTAGGGTTTGCATCTCCCCAAAAAAGGTTAGTGTTGGTGATGAATTATTCTTTTATTTAATTGCCCAGTCATTGTTTAATGTTAACAAATAATTAGGGTTTTGTAAATTTAGGGTTTTTACAAAATTAATAATATTTCTTGTTTGATATTGTTTCAGATGGAATCGGCATCTACAGCTTCATCGTTTTTGATAAAGTATCATCGGGGTGGGGTGTTTGTAAGAGATCCTCTTTCATATGACTATGAAATACTTTCCGAAATACCTAATGTTGATCTTGTTTCTTTAGATTTACCTGGTTTTATAAAACTTTTGCAAACTGAATTTATTGGTTCTGTCAAGTCTCTGTTTTATTTGGTGCCTGGATTAGATTTTCACTTAGGATTGAAAGCTATAAAATCTGATAGTGACTTTGATGCTTGTGTCCAATGTGGTGTTAACAATGACAATGTTTTGCACATATATGCCTCACATTCTGAGTTTGAACTGAATGCCACAACTACTGAGCACAATGACCCTTTGTCTGATAGTGGAAGTGATTTAGAGGATGAGGATTATAATGTGTATGATTATTGTAGTGAGACTGAAAGTGATACTGCATCTGTTGACCATTTGTCTGAAGATGAGGAAGAAGTCTTAGCTTCTAGGACTAAGAAAATAGCCCCTGAACCTAAGAAAAAAGCCTCTAAGATGTTTGATGAGAATTTTTTGACTAGTGTTTTCAATGGGTTGCCTAAAGATGATTTTGTTGAAAAAGAGATTGTGCATGCTGACCCTAAAGATGATGAGGATAAGCTAGGTGATCATTGGCCTATCCATGATCCTAGTATCAAATGGAAGTCCATGAGACCACAATTAGGTGAAAGATATGAGGATCCTGACCAACTAAAAAGAGCACTTGCTTTCTATGCATTGGCACATGGTTATAAGTTATACTATGTAGTTAACAACCCTAAGAGACTCCTAGCTAAGTTATACTATGCATACTAACTCATGTAGTCCAATTTTGCAAATCATATGTAAAGTAATTCATTTCATTACATAGTTAAAAAACTTACATTCTTGCCATATCATTTGATTACAACTGATACAAAAGATAACATCCCTTGGCAATACTACATTACTACCACTACATTACTAACAGACAACCTTACCAAAAGAAACCATAACCTAAGTTAGAACCTAACAAACTAACACTACATCATCACCTAAACAAACCTAACAATAAACATCACACAAATGACAACAATCAAAATCCTATTGTAGAATGCGGTTCTTGAGTTTTGAGCAATTTGAGCTTGTGCATTGACCAAATTAGCATGTTGCTGAAACATAGTAGCTTGATACCAACGATTTGGTAAGGGGCCATCAACCCACCTAAAGTAGTTGCAATTTCTTGATGCATCCATGAAGTTAGGACAGCCAAGGAACCTTCTTCCAGGGTTGTTTTGTGTCCAAGATGTACGACACCTTGCTAGTTCACCACAGCCACAAAGAATCGACATTTTGTTAGTGGATTTTGGAGAATTAAATTTGTGTGGATATGGGTTTTTGAAACCCTAATTATTTGGGAGAAGAAGAAAAAAAGGGGAAAGTGTTATGTGGGGGTGGGTGGGCCTTTAGGCTTAAATAAACCCGAAAATAAATCACAAACGGTAATAAAAATCCTACGTGGACATGATAACCGGCTATCAGCCGGTTGCCCACCCTCGCGGTGACATTAGTGTAACGCTTTTAATCTTTTAGTAACCCAACTAACAAACCCGTTTAGTTTAGTAACCTGTATGTAACGAAAAAAACTTTAGTAACTTAGGTGAACTTTTTCGCAAACTTTAGTTACTTCTTTGTCTAATAACCCTATAAAATGAGTATATTAATGGGCATCGTATCCTACGACGCCCATAGGTTGTGGTATGTGTATTAGGATAATAAATTACTAAATATCTCGTGGAATTGGCTAAATTGACGAATTTGGCATATTTGACGATATATCTAGGGAATTTATTGGACTACGATATATACCATATAGTATTCTTTGTGCTATGTGATTTAGGTTGGGTAGCACTACAAAAAATTAGCCATTTAGTGACACACAAAAAGTGTCACTAATGGCCAAATAAGTGCCACTATAGGCCTGTTAGACATTCAGTGGCAGAAAAAAAAGTGTCACTAATGACGCTGCCACTAAAGGGTTTTAGTGACACTTTTTGTTGTGTTGCTGCAAACTTTAAGGGTATAGTGTCACTTAATATTTGTCACAACAAACTAAATATGATTTTGCTGCAAACTTTAAGGCCTAGTCCCGAACTAGGTAAGCTATTGGATTGATTTAGGAGCGAGGCCTAGACTTGAGCTAGGTAAGCTATTGATTGGATTGATTTGAGCTATAGTGTGCACCTATAGGGTTGATTTGATTTGGTTGGATTATTTTGGTTGGATTATTTGGTTGGATGATTGAGGCCTAGTCTAGCAAGCAAGCGTTTTGCGAATATGTCCACTATATTGAATTATGAATTTAAACCTATGATCTCACCAGCGAAAGCTGACTTTTAGCACGTTTTCTCAGGTAATTAAGTGATGCCCTTTGGATGCTTGGATTGGAGGCTTGGCTATGACACCCGGTTATGGATCTATTTTCTAAAACTCTGATAAACTATTGTGGACCTATGTTTATTTCTATTGGGCCTTACTTTGGATAATTCTTGGGATAAATGTAAACTTTAAAACCCGTTTTGGTTGTGTTTTTCTTATGTTTACTTTATCTCGTTCTTTCATGACTTTGAATGGATACCAATCCCCGTAGCACCCCGAAAGCTTGTTGAGTCTTCCGCTGTATCAAATTTTGGGGGTGTTACACAAGATATATATATAGGCACTTATTCATATTCTTTACTCCGATCCTAAGTCGCAACATTCTATTATAGGTTGCTCGTAGAAACCTACACGATCCAACCATTACCTTCATTACTTGCTATCTTACTTAAGGTGAGTTCATAGCCCCACTTTACATTACTTCAATGTTTTACAAACCCTTGGGGGGAATACATGCTACTTTTAAACCGAACACAATGCTTTGAAACTGTATGCTGCTTGAATGTTTTATTATTACTAAGTACCTACCTTGCCAATCCTAGGCCCCTATCATGAACCATTTAATCACTAGAATTAGTGAGCGCGAGTATTGTGAATAGGCCTATTGGGATTGACGAATCTCATTTGTTTGAGCAGATTAGTTCAAACGAATGCACTATATTTGAACATTAAGTATGACGGCAAAGTACTTACCTGGGCAACAAAAACCGCCGATTGATATTGGTACCCGTTAACGTATTGGTTGCATGAGCTTAGTATATAATAATAACTGTTTTGTTTTCTAACATAAGTATGAGTCTAATTAACTTATACTACCAACATATTGTGTTCAACCGTTAAAAAAACTCTATGAATATCACTCAACCTTTGTGTTGATCCTTTTGAGCATGTATTTCAGGTCCATGATAATCAAGAATGGAGCGGAAGGGCACGTACTAAAGGAAGAAGGCTATAAACTACTATGTCATTCGATAAAAACATCAAAGACTTTATATTGATGTATTTTGAAACATGGAACCTTTTTGGGACCTTACTATGTAAACTATGATATATTTGAATAAATATGAATGACAACTCTTTTTAATACGACTCGGTTAGAGATCGTTTTCTATTATTATGACTGTTGTGCCGTCGAGTAACACCCAAGTTGAATTCCGCTGCATCATGAATTGGGGGTGTTACATTTTTTTGTTATAGAATACTTGATGTAAAATTATACCATTGAAAAGTACACTTAAAACCTAATCCATTTATAATATTATATAATATCCAAAAAAATATTTAAGGTCAAAGTTGAATAAGAAAGACCAAAAAGTCAATAGTGGACAGTAAATTTGAGACAGAGAGAGTAATTGTTTTGCTACAAACGTGTTGTGTGTGAAAACATAGGGGAATCAACCCTTTTGATTCTTTGTATTTGTTTTGGTCGGTTAACACATTGGGAAATTTGTACCAGGTTCTTGATCCGATCCGTCACAATAAAAGGTAAACAAGGTATAATAATTAGGTTAATTAATTTGCACTATTTGATCCTGTCTTCCGTTGCGTTCTTGTGATTATTGTATGTTTATATTACATGTTAATATGCTTAAACTCCAACATTATATACACTTGGAATAATTGTCCTTGATGTTAACCGTGTATTTCTTGCCACATTTTTCTTACTTTTTCACCTTCACTGAATGTGGTTTATGAGATAAGTAATTGGAGAAATGACTATTTACGATAAATTTATATTGACTAGATGAATACCTAGGCAAAACGACGGTGTATATCAGCAAATAATTATACTTGCGAACTTTTAGTTCTGGTTTAACCTTGATGTAACCGTGTTTTTTTTTAAAAAAAATGATGGAACCGGTTGCAACCGTGTGACTGGTTGCCATTTATAAAGAGATTCTTCTTTGTTTGTGTGTTTATATTTTTAGTTTAAGGGTTGAGGATACATGCTTTATAAGTAGTAGTTTTGGGCTTAAAAATCTAGGCTTAAATTTCTTAAACGACATCATTAGATATAACAAATGTGTATAAGGAAAGTAGTGAATTGACAATATAAGATTAAATTGTTAAAATTAGACACAACCCAAACAATCATAATGATATAATTATGTAGAATTTCCATCAACCATATAATCTTCCTTCACATTGAAACGTTCACGAGCAATGCAAAAGAAACGATGAAGATGTCATTGCAGTAAACCAATAATACCTTGATTTTCATTGTTGACGATACCGTATCTGTCCTGCAACAAGTTTCCGACAAGACGAAATATTTTAATTTTTCACAGCTCGCAGCATTCACATACATCAACCATTAAATGTCATTGAATTCTTTCTCTCGTTGAGTACAACAACAACAACAATACTCAATCCTGTCTGAGTGAGGTCTTTCTTTTGCCGAGTGATATATACCGTCAAATTCTAAAGTTATACTGCAAATTTTTTGAAAATGCTTTAGAACATAATTCACATTCGGGATTTACTTCAACACAACTCAGCTTTAATTTTAACAAATCCAACTCAAACGAAATCAATTCGGTATAAACTCTACACAATACAAGTTTCAACTTTAATGACATTCAATATTAACTTCACAAAAATTTCTTAATTATAAAATTTAACATTTTATATGAATTTATTAAACTATTTAGAAAGTACTAGTATATCCTCCTGTCTGAATTGGGATTTGGGCCCAACAAACAAAAATATCTTGTATAAACCCAACGAATGACTGGTTGACCTTTGTACCATCCTAGGTTTCGTTGTCAGAACAACATAGTCACTTTCACTATCAGTTTTGTCGGCACAAGTACACATTTCACTTCTTTCAGGTATAAAATCGCTGCTTCTTTTTATTTTTTTTTTCAATTTTAAAATTACGGGTTATAAATTGATCAGTTTGTTTTTGCTTGTTAGGGTTTACTAATTTCAATTGCCAAAGGGGGAATCACTACAAAGCTATCCGTTTCAGGTATATCATTTTTCAGTTTTTTGTTTATTATCGATTTTGTAAAAGAAAAAAAAAATTATTTGTTGTTGATAAATCTGTTTCAGTTTTTTTCTTTTACTTTGCTGATGAATGTTATTGTTAATTTGTTGTTTTGTTGATTTTAATGTTTCCTTAATTAAATTCAAATTTTAAAAATAATTCCTTTATAAATGAATTAGACTGTAGACGTTTTAATGCCTTTTTTTTTACAAAATAAGCAAATTCAAACACTATTTCATGTACATGCAATAAGCAGCTTATAAGTACTTATATTTCATATAAGTAAGTGCTTTTAAGCATTATACAAAATAATAAGTAATCTCAAACACCCCGGAAGTATATAGATACATAACTGGTAGACTTCATCATTGTTGATTGGTTATCTGCAATTACAATCTAATGAACAACATGCTTTGTTAAATATCTAGCTTTCATAATGACAAAATTTAGAATTAGTAGTTGTAAGATTATGTTATTTTTGTCGGATAATTGAAGTTTTAGGTTTTGTATAGATTTAGAATGTTTTTTTTTGAACAGCAATTTATCAAAAAAAAAAAAAAAAAAAAAAAAAAAAACTAGCAAGATACTAGATAAGAGTATTGTAATGTATCTTGTAATACCAGGGATTGGATTAGAGTGTCTATTATTTTGTATAGGATTAAGTTGGTATTGAGTAATCATCGGTGAGACATTTGACTATAAAAACCGTAACATTAGAAGCGCGTCTAATCATTTAAAAGTGTATTGGAGCGAAATCAAGGAGTAAATAATTCGAGAGTTGGCTTTCGCGTGAAACATTTGAGTAAGATTTAGGTTGAAAGGCGGTTTAATATATGGAAATAAAGTGTGCAGCTGTAATTTTGAATACTTTTGTAAACTTATGAATCTATGATGGTTAACCTCTAACCGGAGGCTGGGAGGATTAAAATTTTGTACTTACTGATAAATGGAATGATGTATTATGCTCATTTACGTTTCATTAGTTGCAGGTCTGCAGGGGACACGAGTGACTTTGAAGAGGTGCAGACATCGAGAATGCCAGTCATATCTTCAGTTTTTCGTGAAGCAAAGTATGTTATTGCTCATTTTGACACTAAACATTCTATACTTAACATCAAATAAAGTTGTTTTCTTTGGTAAATAATTGCTATTACTCATTATTAATGAATATTCCCATACCCCGCTCCATCTGAATTGGGTACTCTTTTTGCTATTATTGTTATTCTTATTCTTATTTTTATTATTGAATATATGGATGGTCTCATGTAACAGGAAATCTGGGGGCCCGGCACTCCCTGTTGGTCAGTTGATTGCAGAAGAAGAAGCAGCAGCTGACGAAAGAATGGAGGTTTATTTGAAACCTGTTATTACTTATTACAACATTATGCAAGACCGAGCTAAAGTTAAAGTAAATTACTTATTTTATGTGCTTCTCCATTTATATCACATATTTATTTTTTAAGGAATGATTGATTTATTAACTGAATTTATGGTTCCTGATTGATGGTGATAATTATGCAGCCATTATTTTTGGCAAGAGGTCTGCGTTACAAGCTGCAAGAGAAGCACACAAAAAAGTAAGTGATAATATTAATACCAAAGCTGCTCCAAAAAAATAAATTGATAATTACTTTTCTTGTGGTCAAATCATATACTTGTTTCATTTCTATAAACTTTTTGACTTCCCACTGCATTTGATACACTTTTGTCTGTTGATTTCAGGGTGCAACTATCGGTATTCATAAGTGAAGCTATTGATGATAAAATCCACACTCAAACTCTTTTCCCTTTATATATATTGTTGGCCAGACAAGATCTTACTCCAAATGGGGAGGTACTTATATGAAAAAATTTAGTCGATTTTTTAATGTGTGTGTGTGTATATTGCAGGCGACCTTCCCAAATGTGGTTACTTTTCAGTTTCCATACAATTCTGAATCTGTGGTATGTGTCATCTCAACTTGGCATGATTTTTTCAAGATTAATTTTTTACTGATTGGATTCCGCTGGTTATGATGTCATTTAATGGTTACCAAAGAGTATATTGCAGCAAGTACCTGTTCTCGTGACAGCAGAAGAGGCTGGGGCAGAAGCTATAGACAACAATAACATTCTACTGCCTCCTGGTTTAGGGTACTGAAACCTCAATTCCGTGTTTATTGTTTTGTGACGTTTTTTGTGACGTTTTTATAAAATTCTATAAACCATAATGTGTAATATTTCATTCTATCTGGTGCTGCTTCTTTTGTTATTAGGCTAATACCCGGAGAGGTGATTTTTACTTTTAAAGGCTACAACGACATAGTTTACGCGACCGAGGGTACTGATTATAATTTCGTTAGCTTTTATGTACTTAAACCTCATGGTTCGACTCTTCCTGAATTGTTTTTTGTTCCTAAAAGTTGAACATTTTTTCTATATTTTGCAGTTTTGCCAGATTACTCTTGTGCATTTTGCTTACTGACATGTGCAAGTTATAAGGTTTATAGTTATACAGTTGTGTTCAAACTATTTCAAAAGATTTATAAATATCTTCCATATGATGTGGTTTATCTTTATGTATTTCAGGGTCTGAAATGCCACCTGCAAGCGTCCCATGGTCTATATGACTTTGAGTTCCTGGTTAGTTACTTTCATGATATTATAACTAATTATGGTTTCTGCGTTCAGATGGAGTGAATGAAAACCCTTAAATTTTTACTGATGTTCTGTAGGAAGATGAGGAATATCAGTTTGTGAATGTATCATATAATAAGAGCTATGATTTCATTTCTCAGGTTAGTGTATCGTTTTTACATCTGAAGTAGCTTATAGATAATCTTAAGATATATATGTATCTTTTATATGACCTTTTTTTTTAATGCTTGCTTTTCAGAATTTTGGCATACTGGCTGATGAAGATACGGAATTTTTCTTTTGGTAAGTTGTGAATTTGTGAATGTTTATTTTATTAATGTTTTGCTTGCAATACTAGTGAATGTTAACTTAATTGGATTTACAACAGCCATAAGGCCTTAAAGAGAACGAAAATAGAGGAGGATCAGACTCAACTTGCAGATCATGTTGGTCACGTTACATTGGGTTCAGTTACGCCTCTTGCAACTATCAATAGTGACTTTAGAGGTAAAATATGTTCGGATTTCAGAGGTTCCATATTTCCAGGATCGATATTAATCAAACAAGCATCATGTAATCATCATTCAAGAATACATAACAGGAAACAAAGAAGATGGGTTGAACCCTTACATAAATCTGATATGTATAAACTGAAGGGTTAAACAAAACTGTTTACAGACACATACTTATATACTAAAAGAATAGACACTTATGAGGGGTTGTGTTGGTTCAATCAAACAGGTTTCTATGAACCATTGTACCCCTTGACTCCTAACTGCCATATATATATATATATATATATATATATATATATATATATATATATATATATATATATCATTTGTCGCTCTAGCTTCTGCTGAAAATGTGAGGTACTGATTTTCTATTTTTTTATAATTTTAGGTCCCAATGCTGCAGGTGTCCCAGTTGAACAATCTGACCCTGCCAAGTATGTCCTTTGTGTTATATGTTTTTTTGGTTCTAAATACACACACACACACACTCCTAATCTTCATTTTCGTTTTTCCCTTTAATTTTGCAGCCAAATTTTGCAAAATCAGCAGCTTTTTCACTATCGTGGATCTCTGGTTACCATTTTCTCATTTATAGATTGTGCATTGGCATAAAAAACTGTGAAAATCATCAATCAATATCTGAATCTGTTGCTTTAAATTGTATGTCTTTAGGCAATGGCGTTGCAGGAAGTGGTGGCATGGGACAAGAGTGAAGATGAAGCTGATGATGCTGTCACTGATCTTGAAGACCAAAGGGTATTTTTGGTTTTAATTTTTACCCTAATTACTGATAAAAAGTAACAACATCTAATCTAATTTATATTTATATATATATAATATATATTTCAGAGAATTGATGACTTTGTGCAGGATGTTACTCAAGATGAGAAATATGTGATGGAGCTATGGAACTCATTTAAAAGAAAGCATTGGTAATTGATCAACCCTACATATCGTGATGCAATATACGTTTAACTCTGTTTTTAACTATTATGATTCAATTAAAAACTAGTTGTGTATGATGTGTGTCAGGATGGTAGTGCCAGTTGCAGGTATTTCTTGGGCATGTCAGGCATTTGCAGTACAGCATGGGAAAGACCTCCAGACCCCAGAATTAGCCTGGTATATATCCTATCTCTTTTATATATCTCTTAAGCAAATCAATTCTTAATTCAACTTGATATTTTGTGAATTGTGTATATGTTTATTCGACAATGCATGTTTATAACAATGGAATCTCTTTTCAATTTGCAGTTATTGGAGGTTAATTATGGTTAAGCTATGGAAGAAAGGTCGTATTGATGTTGAGACGTTCACAAACTGCAACAGGATATTAGAGAATATAAGCCAGGGGCTTATAGTTTAATTGGTTGAAACGAACTATTTGCAATTTATGTATAAGTGTTGAACACAAGAAGTCTTAGCATTTTGTTGTACGTTATGTGTTTTCATAGTTCTATTAAAATTTTCTTATAAAGAAATTTATAAGCCTTTTTTGGTGTACTCTTGAGTAGTATATGTATTTAATGGAGTAGATGTGGTTGTAGTTACTTATTTGAAGCTATCAGAAATGTATTGGATACTTGGTAAAAAAAGAAAAAGAAAATAGACATTGTATATATACTCGTATCATGTACCAAAAAGTGATCCTGATCTTTATCTTCACACTTTTTCAGTGGTAAATATATCAGAAACTAGCAAAACGCTAAAACGCACCCGAAACTGGACCCATAAGAAAAAGCCAAGATCGCCACATTACCATGAGCAAATCATAAATGAGAACATAATGAACCTATATATCTAACAAATCTCTATAAATTAAAATAGCTGTTTTTGGTACATGATACGAGTATATATATAATGTTTAACTTTATACTGTAAATAACGTTTTAGGGGTGGTTTGTTTATGTTATTATTATTATTATTTTTTTTGGTTTATGAGGTTAATTATTTATATTTAATAAGCTCAAGTTTTCAATTTTTTTGTAATTTGTGTGCTTATTATGACTTAAAGATGATAAATAAACATATAAGCATGAAAATAAATTCATATATGAGAAAAATAACCAAGGTAGAAAATAAACCGAAAACATAAGCTTATGAAGTGTAAACCGAATCACATACACAAATAAACTCAAAGATAAGCCTTACTGGCTCTAATTCCATATATCTATTGTGAGGTTTGGGGGATGCTACTATATGATGTTTGCATGGTTTGTAAACTTAGATAAGGAAGAGTCATTGGTTACCAGATGATATATCTTGTAGTTAAATGGTATTGAATGCAGTTAATTATGAGGGTGTGTGGATGGCTTTTTGGTTAGCCTGTTATAACATGTGCTGTTGCCTTTCTGAGTTAGTAGCCTTATGTCCTTAATGTGAGGTTAGGAGTGGTCTGCTTTAAGGTATTTGGCTGAAATCTTGGTTTGTTCTAGCTACTTACTACTTTGCTAGGGCGGCATCTACTCTATTAAATATCATTGCTGTTAAAACAAAAAGTAAATGCAGTCATATGGACATAAAGGTTGGTGTGCATTAGTCTATGGAGAATGGGATTTTGAAGTATGAAGGCCACATCCGCATGATTGTCAATCTCAACTAGTTTTTTGTTTTTTGTTTTTTGTTTTTTTTTTTTTTGGAATGGCATTTGGATATAGAAAACTAGCAAGGAGCTAGGTTGTGTTACAAGAGGGGGAAAGAGCGTTACATGGGTAAATAAACCACTCAATCCAATTTAAGCATGAATTCTTATATTTACTAGAAACCCAAGTAAAACTCAAAAGTTTAATGTCGCAAAAGAGAAGGACTTTTCACGGAGGAGGACACATTATTCCTATACTTCCACAGGGACCAAATTGTAGTTTAAATAACGGCGTCAAAGATTCTTGAATGCTTGGCTGCAATCTGAGCATGATCTGCCAAGTAGATCACGTCTTGGAGGTTTTGGATTTGTAGATGTGTAATTTGCTACCAACTTAGAATGTCCTTCCATATGCCGTTCTAAAAAAAGAACGTCCTTCCATATATTAACCAGCTAACCGCAATCCTGCAATGGTCGAACACGTGCTCCTCCGTTTCTACATCTTCATTACAAATGAGTCACCTTACCTAATCTAAATCAAGTCCTCTTCGATCAAGGTTCTTCCTAGTCGGCAGCCTAGAAGGCATGACTCTCCATATATTGATGTTGATCTTAAATGGAATAACATTGTTCCATCTAGTAGGCAGTGATGTCGAGGGGTATGACAAAGAGATGATGTGTGATCTCATACCTTTGACTGTGAATTTCCGAGAAACATCAGTCGTAAATTCCCATAGTTAGTATAGACTTTTACTCTTTTTATTTCCCAGTTAATGGAAATTATTCCTGATTAAGCTATGGAAACAAGGTCATATTAATGTGAAGACGTTCACCAACCGTAACTAGATATTAGAGAATATAAGCAAGAATTGATGTATTTTCAGTTTGATTTTTGGCTTGTCAAACTCACAAGCAAAAGCCGAAACCATCACATTAAAGCAAATCATCACTAAAGGACTATAACATAACAAATTACATTACTAACTAATCAGAAATCAACATTTCTGATTTTTGGCTTGTCAAACTCACTACAACGTTAGTAGCCGGTGACAACACATGCCGTTGCCAAAAGCCCAATATGCTATGCTAAACTTTTAGCGATGACATGCCGTTGCTAAACAGTCGTCGTCGTCATATGTTCGCCGCGAAAAGTTATCGCGAAGACAATAAATGGGTTTTAGCAACAACGGGTGGGTCCAATTTTACTTTAATTTTAAAATTTTTTGGGCTTTTAGAGGCGACGTGTGTCGTCGTTAAGCTTTTTCACATTATAAAACTTTTATTTAATCATCTTTTAATTCATTTTTAATAAAAATAAGTTATTTACTCTGAAAATAATAATTATTAAATAGGTATATACTTTAAGCGGGATCAATTGGTTTTAGGAAGGAATTATCGAAAAAGAAAATTGAAAATTAAAATGAAAATTCCATAGAGATTCGTATGGAACTCTATGTTACTACTAAAATGAAGGAGGCGTTTTTCAACTTTGCGGTCAGAAGTCTTTTTTTTTTTTTTTTTTTCCAATGGTGAATGTATTATATTAATTTCCAACAAATATTACATCACAAGAATAGAAAACAAGATTGGACATCTCCCAATCTTGAAATACAAAGCTGCAACTATACTAGACAATACAAGAGACTATATGTGACCATACTACCTAATATCAGACGATACTAGCAACACTATCTGACCATACTAAACTCTGTCAAAACAGAGTATCTCACAGACATGCTATATCACAGAATTCACCAAACCTCAATACATCAATTCACCATTAAGTGCACCTACCATCTAGCTACACTTACCCCATCTCCCATCTACTAGACCACTCATCCTGCCACCACAGTAGTAAAGTAGATATAGAGTGAGGCTTCACTAGGCACCCATAACCCATCCATGGAGGGGTTCTTCCAAACAGCCTACATTTCCCTCTCAATGGAAGGCTTCAACTGTTTGGAAACACTTCGCCCTCAATGATGACCTACCATTACCTTCTTTGGTGGTGTATTGGGTGGACCAAGAAGGATCATCTTTCGCTCCTCATACACCACCCACCCAAGCTACTTACCTTTTATAGTGACCATTCCTTTATTATGGTACATCTACTATGAATTAGACCTCCTTCCCTCACCATAAGCTCACCTATTCCCTCCCAAGGCCAAATAAGTGTAGCATTATGTGTATTGGAAAAGGTACAGTCACACTATTGAGACTCCAAGTACAAGAAATGGTCCACTGTAGTAGCATGCATAATTGTCTTATTGTTAGGAAAATCCATATCCCAAACACTCCTTTATGAAAGTTTTACACTATACCAGCAATACTCAAGCTTGAGAGATCAGTAAACCACCATCATTAAACCCCATCTTTTGAGATAATATTGAGTTGGATGTCCCAAACTCTCTGAATCTTGGCTGTAGCTTTTGAAAATTTCACTTTTAAACTCACGAGTCTCAACCTCACAGTGTCACATATAAGACTGTACACTTCTTCCTCATTTCTTTTTTCCATACTGAATAATCTCTTGTTTCTCTCTTGCCACACATGATAAACACTTTCAGCCAAACACAATCTTCTCACAATACTATCAATATTCTTACCATTGTAACATTCAACAAATTTCCTTATAATATCATTCCATTCAAGCTTGTGACAATCCATTTGTAACTTCTGTAGGATCTTACCCCAAATCTTCTTGAGAATAATTGCATGTAAACAATAGATGTTGATGAGAATCCATGTCCTTATAACATAATGGGCATACCATTAAGTCACACGAACCCCAACTTTTAATTTTGTCCTGTGTAGTTAACCTGTTTTGTATTGCTAACCATAATATGAATGAGTGTTTAGGAATATTTTGAGAATACCACACCACCTTGTTCCAGTTCACATCCATGTTCTCAATCTGCATATCTTGATATGTTTGGCTCACTGAGAATTTACTTAGCTTACCACTCCTGCTTTTCCACATCATAGTATCTTCAGTCAGTGGATCTAAACTAGGAGGCATGAGTTGAGTAATTGCAGGATATTCAACATACCATTCCTCTGGCCATTTCCATGTACCATTCACCATCAACTCAGCAATCCTCATATCTGTTCTAAATCTTGCATCATACAAGTCTTTGTAGGTTAGATGGTTTATCAGTGATCCTAATGGACTCCAATTATCAAACCATATATTAGCTTTCTTCCCATCTCCAACCTTCATGACCATAAATTGCTTCACTTCATCTCTAACTTTAAGAATGTTTCTCCATCCCGAGCTATCATTACCTTCTTCACTAGAAGCCCATATACTCTTCCCTTTGAGTTTAATAGTATTAATCCATTTTACCATAAAGAGTTTTTGTCAATAGCTACATGCCACAGGTGTTTTGGAATCATAGCCTTATTCCACATACATAAATCTTTGAGCCCCAGTCCACCTTTGCATTTAGGTTTACATACATTCTTCCAACTTACTTTAGCTTTACCTTTAGATTCTTCACCATGGTTCCAAAGGAAATTTTTAAGGAGCTTGTTGATCTCTTTTATAGTAATCTGAGGCAACAAGAAGAAAGATGCCCAATATACATATATAGACTCCAACACTGATGCAATATACATATATTGCAGTCAGAAGTCTACAATATAATTATCAGGTTTTTGGAAAAAGAAATCAGATAGCATGTGCGCTTATCTTGATGTTAAAGGTGAGGGCGGGAGTACACGGTTGCATTACATTTTATTAAAGGACGTAGTTGATACTGCTCTGAAGGTGAGTATTAAAACGAATAAGATTCATGGTCATAAAGTTCGTGGGTATATTTATGCTTATTATGGATCTGAATTTCAATATGGATGTACTTGTATAGAGAAAGCTAATTACACGTCATCCCTCTTTCAACCGATTTCCCAATCCTCTTAAAGGATGACTACGAAATTTGTTTGAAGAAATCTATAATCGCTGTACCAAAGAATGGCTCCCTCATAATTGAAGCGTACCTACTGGAAGGTGAATCTAGGCAAGTGCTTTTCGATGGCTTTTGGGAATTCATTCTGCCAACCAAAGGCAGTGAAACAGAAGGTAGCTGCAAAGGTTATATTAATGGGATAGAGGGGACAGATTGCTCTTTGGTTATGGAACACGGCTGGAAATACCAAGCTTAATATCTTTGATATCTATCTGGTGGATATGTTCTGTTATTATATTATGTTATGATGGCTAGATAATCTTACGATCTTACATTTGACCATGCACTAGTATTTGACAACTCAGGTTGGTTTATGGTTGTTTCAAGGAAATCAACAACCTGGTGAATCAGCAACAAGTTTCATTTTACATCACTGGTTGTTTACATTTTGTGATAATCTTTTGGCCGTTTGTTGTTTACATTACTAGTTTCACAATCTGGTGAATCAGCAACAAGTATTCGACTACAAAGGTTGGTTTGTTGCTGACTGGCTGTTCGTTGTTTACATCACTTGTTTCACAATCTGGTGAATCAGCAACAAGTTCAGAATCAGAATATGGAAAACATGTCAACCTTTTCAGTTGCACGTGCCCAGCCATATTATCCACAATTGTATATTTGACAAAATTTTGTCCATCTTCCGAGCTTTGTTTCACCTTTGGCAAACCTCGTTTTCTAGAAGCTGTAGTTCAACAAGTCAAAATATTAACTTTCTTTCTCGATGCCCCTTCTTGAAAACTTAGGAACACCAGGTGGATGAAACACCAAAGGATTCTTTGACTTTTGCAATGTATAGTTTGCGGGCTGCTCACAGTGCCATCCTTAGGCTGAAAGCCGAGGCCACGCTCCATCCAAGAAGACCTCAACTTCAGTTTGCTTGATCAAACATAAAATGAAATGATGTTGTCAGCTTCAATTACAACCTCAAAGGTCAGAATTCTCAAATCCCATAAATAAGCACATCGTGTGATTTTTAAAGATCGTCTTTCTTCTTAGTATTTGAACATTATCGAAGGGTGCAAAATGGTTGATGAACGATCGTTTTCTTTTATCTTTTTTGACATGATTTATAGTTGAATTTTAAGATCGTCTTTCTTCTTAGTATAAACTTTATATATATAATGAAACTAAATGCATAAAGTAATGCTAAATGCTAATACTTCAAGTCTCACCAACAAGAACAAAAACGCAGCTGTACGAAAATTTCCAGACTAATCGACATCCATCAATTTATCCCCAAACAATAGACACTTTGTCAACATATGAAGGTTCAAGTTCACAATTCCAAACACACCTACAACAAACCATGTCCAATAACATCTACAACAACCCGGTTAAATTATTACATAAAACATGAACAGGATTGTTAGCATTCGCGATGAAATAAATTATTAGATTAAACATATATCTTACACATAAGTGATATCTCAATTCTTATACCCAAAACCATGTATGAAGTGTTGGGAGAAATCCATCAAACCGGTTTCTAGAGCGGAACCACGAATCAAGAACTACTCTAACAAGACCTCGACAAAGGGTTATGCTTAATGCCGAGTGGCACCAACACACACACAAGATATTTACACTTAAACGCTTATTAAACGTTAGCAAGAAAAGAATGTACAAATAAAACCTCACCCCCTCATCCTTATTTATAGATAATGAGGGGGAAAAACCTAATCCTTGGTAAACAAGGAATCTACAATTGAGGAGGTTATGAACTTTCATAATACATGACTAAGTTCCTTAAGTTTGAGCTGAACTACAATTAGACCCCCTAAGCTTTTATCCTAACTATTACACACTAATATTCTAACAATTTCCACTTTAGTGGTAATAGTTAGCCTTCTCTGATACGCAGCTGCTTCAATCAGTGTTGGAACCTCGGACCGGGGACTGCCTTCGTCAAGGCACCAGTAGCAATATCCGCTACTAACCTTAGCTAAAATCCTGACTATCTAGAGAGTCCCTTTAACCATGTATCCTCCTTCAATTCTCCACCAAGTGTCATATAGTCCGCTTCAGTTGTTAACAAAGCCATCATGTGCCGCAACTTAGCTTCCCAGCTCACCGCACATTCCTGTATCATAAACCCGTAAATTGTGATTGTTCTACCCATGACAGTGATCGATCTACCCACGACGTAGTCAGAATCCACAAAAGCATGTACGTTCGTCTGTAATCCACGATCAAACCTATCCAACATTCCCACATCCGCAGATGCTATGTCAAGTCTCGTGCAGACCACTTGATAGTTATGACTTCCAACTGCATATACACACACACACACACACACACACACACATATATATATATATATATATATATATATATATATATATATATATGTGTGTGTGTGTGTGTGTGTGTGTGTGTGTGTGTGTGTGACCCTGATGTGTCCCAAAAGCTTTAAATTTATAATAACTAATTTTACCGATTCTCTTAATTCAAAACACACGGGTAAAAGTGTAACACCCCCAAAATTTGGTACAGAGGAAGACTAAACAAGCTTTTGGGGTGCTATGGGAATTGGTATCCGTCACAAGTCATAAAGAAACGAGATAAAGTAAACATAAGTGAAAATATAACCATTCAAGGTTTTTAAGTTTACATTTATCCCAATTAATCCAAAGTAAGGCCCAAAATAAATTTAAACATAGGTCCACAACATAATATCAGAGTTTAGAATAGATCCTTTAACCAAAATGCCAAGCCAAGCCTTCCAAACGAGCATCCCACGCAATCACCTAATTACCTAAGAAAACGCGCTAAAAGTCAGCTTACGCTGGTGAGTTCATAGGTTTAAATAAAATCATACATGTGGACTTACACACAAAAATCCTTGCTAGCTAGACTAGGTCTCAATCCACACTACCAACCCTATAGGTGCACACTATAGTCCAAAACCAATCAATTCAATATGCATTCGCAAGGATGCGACATGCCCAACATTCGCAAAGATGCGACATGTTCTGCATTCATAAGGATATGACATGCGCTGCATTCGTAAGGATACAACATGCTCTGCATTCGCAAGGATGAGACATGCTCTACATAGCACAACCTAGTCTATAGGCATAGCTAGTATCATTTCAAACATCATTAATAGTCCACATAAAACAATTTGCACGTGTTCTCACCTCAAGTTTAGAAAACAATATTCAAGAGTAAAAGTGGGGCTATGACTCACCTCAGTCCAGATATTAGCTCAAAATTGGTAGAAACAAGAAGTATCGCTACTCAAATGACGGCAACTACGGACTCGGCACTTCCTAACAATATAAACTCGTCTCAGCATCATTTTCTCAAAAATCAAATATTCCCAATCCCGAATGTATTCCTTTTTACTTTCCAAAATCCGTTCTCATATTTGTTTTAGCGTTTGGTATCCGTGTGGGTGGAAAGTCGACTCAACACAAACCATATAACATACCAAAGGAAACAATAACAATCTATAGGTCTAGTTTTAGCCTAATAAGTCTTTTAAATAAATCGTCGACGTTTATCGAGTTCGTCAACTCGTTAATCCTCCACAACCTATTTACTTAACTTATTATTCCAAAACCGTACCGTCCTAAATCACATAGCACATAGTTTACTATATGGTAAGTTTTAGAGTTTAGTAAGCCTTCTAAATAGATCGTCAAATTTATCGAATTCGTCAATTCGATAAACTTCACAAAATATTTATTGACTTATCATCCCGAACTCCTACCACGACCTAAGGCGTCGTAGGATACGTTATTCGATAATAGGCCCTTTTTATATAACTAAATAGGTCTTATTTAATCCGTCGACTAAATAAGTTAAATAGTTATTTAGAACGGGTATATTAACGTCAAATATCCGTGACTAGCACAAATAGTCAACAAATAATAAAATGGTCAACTTGGATTTAAGTGCCCTCGAATCTTTTATAACTCGCAAAGTCTCATTTTATTCCCAAAAAGTCGCTTCATTTCGTAAAAACAATTCGCGTTGAATTTAAATTTCCAATCATAACAATTTAATCATAATAAAGTTTCTGACAATATTATACTATTTTCATAGTCTAATATATCGTTAATATTATTATTTTTATTACTCGTGATCTCCTATTTATTATATACGCATTTATATAAATATATATACGTTTTCACATTTATATATTTATATAAAAGTTTATATCGATATAAAAGTTATTACGAGTTTTATTAATTTTGTAGTTATTAATTATTTCGAGTTATAAAATACGAGTCACATGTCCGGGTCATCACTTCTAGGCTCATTGTCCAAATCCAAATGTTAAGGCGTTTGTCGAAATCAACCATTGACTAGAAAGTCAAGGTGACCCTGACTCGCTCAACTCACAAGTCCAAATGTAATATTATCAAGCATCAACCAACTCCGTCAACAAGTCCCATTTCACAACTACAACAATAAGGTCCGACTACGGCACCTTTCTAACCTATCTCCGTCATTCTAGTTTGACCGTCTCACAATCGGTCCCCATTTTATTCCCTCGTCAACAACTCCACAAAATAATAAGTCCATTGCCGAGACTACGGGGTCTCGGTCTCTTCTTTTTCCTTCGGCCAACAACACAAAAATAACAACAACAAGTAACAATAGCTACAACAACAATAATCAACAATAACAACAACCAAGAAAAACATCAAGTTTACTCATTTCAAGAGGGTGTTGCCGAACTCCTACGGGTCTCGACTCACCTCTATCCAGTCACAACCGAATCACGAAACCCCTGGTGGGTCTCGGTTAGCTCTCACCGAGCCCAAGAACAACCACAACAATGAACCATTTCTCAATAACCAAGATCAAAAATCAATCAAGTTACCAAAATAAATATCCAAACACTCTCAAAATATTACCACGAGTACAAAAAAAATAATAATCAAGAAAGTCACATAAGCTCGCAAAACTTATAAGCCGAGTATCGACCCCCACAAGAACATGAAAACCCGGATACCAAACTAGTTTTTAACCACGTTTTATATGTAACCCACTTATATTTCATGTTCTTAATCGAAAACCCAATCCCAAAATACAACATCGTGACCACCTGGTCACATTTTTCATACAACACGAGTCACAATCCTCTTGTGACTCGTCTTACCTTCGGCTTCACAAGAAAAGAAAAAGAACACGTGCAAAGGACGAAAAATACGGCGCGTTTGGTTGTTTCACGAAGTCAAAATACAAGTTTAGGGCGCGTGTAGTAGTGGATCGAGAAGAGGTGATGCTGGGGATTCTAATGGTGGTGGTTGTGTGGTGTGGTGGCCGGATAAAGTGGCGGCTAGGGTTTGGAGATGAAGATGCGGGAAAGAGATGATGAGAGTGTTGTTTGTTTGTGTTTTCCAGGAAAAGACCACAAGGACCAACTTATATCTACTCTTTTTATTTTATTTTCAAAACAAAAGTAATAGCAATAATTAAAAGAGGAGGGGGGGGGGGGCGAATGGTATAAAACATAAGGACCATTCACGTAAAATTTTCAAAGTATCCCGACCCTTGATTCCTGTTAGTCTTGCTTTTTTATAAAGATAACGTCACACAAGTGAATTGGACTAGATTAGAAACTACAAGGACTACTATTGTCAAGAAGGCAAACATGTAGTGTTAGGAGCCTATAAATACCCCTCATGACTCTCCATGAGGGGTGGGGAAAGTGTGTGTAAGCTCCACTTCATTTCATATTTAATAAACACATAGTTCTTCATCTTTCTCTCTCTAGAACCATGATGTATTTCCATCAACCTCGACCTCCGGAACGTGTTTCTTGGTCACAACAAGTGGCATCAGAGCTAACCGGGGGTGAATCGTGGTGTTTTTGGGTGAAAAATCGTGTTTTTGGTGTTTTTTCTCGGAAAACTTACGATCTTATCGAGTTAGGATCGTTTTTTATCGAGTTAGAAAATTTTTTATCGAGTTAGAAAATTTTTTAGCGTGTTAGAAAATTTTTTCAGCGAGTTAGAAATTTTTTAACGAGTTAGAAAATTTTTTTAGCGAGTTAGAAATTTTTTTTAGCGAGTTAGAAAATTTTTTTTAGCGAGTTAGAAATTTTTTTTAGCGTGTTAGAAACTTTTTTTTACGAGTTAGAAATTTTTTTAGCGAGTTAGAAATTTTTAGCGAGTTAGAAAATTTTTTATCAAGTTAGAAATTTTTTTTATCAAGTTAGAATTTTTTTTTATCAAGTTAGAAATTTTTTTCGCGAGTTAGGGAAAGTTTGTGAGTTAGGAATTATTGGTAATCAAGATCACATTTGGCGAGTTAGCCATTATACCTTATCGTATATCGAGTAAGGACTTCACTTGGGACTTACCTAAACGAAACTCTGCCGAAATTGACTTAGGATATCGAGTAAGGATCTGGGATTTTGAGTAAGGAAATAACCAAAGTATATCACATAAACAAAACCCTAAACCTCATCGTGTAACTTAAGCATTGATCTATTACCCTAAACCCTAATTACCACTTCACCTAAAACACTTGATATAATTGGTAAACATTTTACAGAACACGATTCAATTTCTTGTTTCATTATCTTAATACCAATATATCACACAACAAAAACACACCACGGATTGCTTAAAAGATCCTGATCAAGAATCACATTCAAATGACAACGGCTAGTATCGGATTTTGTGATTATGGGGATAATTCTTTATCACTTTTCTGGGTTTAAAGTTCATTTCAAGGGCATGTGTACTTATTTATCTCAAAGTCTAGGGGTGGATGGATGCATGACTTTTGAAGATACTTGTTTGGGCAAACACTGGTAGAGATAGTGATTAAGACTTGGATTATCTAGTTATACCCGATGTAAGGAGTTACATTGTAGTGCTCACGGGTTATAGGTATCACTTTAAGGAGGTACATTGTAGTACTCAGTGTCGCACGAAGTTGTGGATAGTTCAAGAGGCAGAGATTTCATATACTGTTTGTGGGTTTGAGTATATGGATCTACCTATGCTTAAAGGAGTTACGTTGTAGTGCTCAATATAGGTTCTTAGTCACACCTTAGTACAAGATTAAGTCACATATCTATGAGATGTTTACTTCATTCTCAGATTGGTTATATTGGGTTCCCTCCATACAGTGGTCATTTACTAGCTGGTTGGAATTTGAAGAGGTCGCTTATAGGTTGAAGAGAAGAGATGAGATTGTAGAATAAGAGAGTCATATCTTAGCAACATCTACTCACAGAATGTGCTTCAAAAAGCTGTTATGGCTTCTAAATTGTATTAGAAGTGTAAAGTACAGGTAATTGTATGGCATGTACACAAGAATATGATGATTTCGATGACTCGCAACCATCAGGAGGGAGAAGAACATGCCAAAAGAAGTAGCGTTTCGTCTTCAGTACATTGGTTGATCGAGGGAACTGTGCTTAATACCATAGAAGTACCATGAGGTACCAAGTATGTGTTCATCAGAGCTTATTACCAACCTTCTATGCAATGTTATGTGAGTTATGTTGTTATGCTGCTACCCGTACGACAACCATGTTCCTACACTTTTGAATCTACTTTATCCGCTGCGAGATGAAAGAAGAGTTGTCGGTTTATGAGGGAGCAGGAAAAAGAATAAAGGCTCACTAGTTAGGAGGGAGTAATAACCTAACTAGACCATTACAGTTGAAGTTCAGAGCTACAAAGACCTTTGCCGTCAGTGTCAAAGATCATACGCCGAGATCGTCGGAAGAGAGAACTTCAAGTCTGCCTCAGTATCTAGACTACAGAGACTCTGCGCTTCAACAACGTCAACATAGTTTACTATTGTTGTAATGTAATGTACATTGTTTATGTATTTATAGGTCTCATGTAACCGTTCACGTGTGACGATATCTTGGAGGGAGATTGTTAGCCTCGCTTTTTTATAAAGATAACGTCACACAAGTGAATTGGACTAGATTAGAAACTACAAGGACTACTATTGTCAAGAAGGCAAACATGTAGTGTTAGGAGCCTATAAATACCCCTCATGACTCTCCATGAGGGGTGTGGGAAAGTGTGTGTGTAAACTTCATATTGTCATTTTAATATAAACCCTTTTCTCCACCTTTCTCTCTCTACTTTCTCTCTCTAGAACCATGATGTATTTCCATCAACCGCGACCTCCGGAACATGTTTCTTGGTCACAACAATTCCCGAGTCCACACTCAATATTTTTAATATTCACATACGTTCGTTTGATATATAAATGCGACCGTTAATCACAGTTTTTAAATTTGTTAAGTTATCATAGTGCCGGAGTCAACGTAGTACCTAATAACCGCAACAACGATAACACACGGCATATATTCCATATAAAATCAATAATTCAAATAAAACTCCACATATATTCATAATTTAAAATCACACGTTTAAATTTAACATAATCCACTGAAAATAAATTCCAAACATTTTATATCATTAAATTTTAAAGTAATGCGGGTTTTAAAATAGCTCCCTAATTTTCCAGTTGTCACAAAAAGTATAACCCTCATTTATAGTAAAGAGTTTTGGTAAGACCAGGTCGTTCCACAGGGACTGAGATTACTCTTATATATCAATTAACTAATCAAGATGATTTAGAAAACTTATGCAAGTGTTTTACGGTGAAATTCAAGTATGAGACAATATGATTACTTGGATAGTTGCTATAATTCAGTGATGGTATATGATAATGATCTCAATGGTTTAGTAAGTTCAACAAATGAGTAGTTGTTTTCGTCAAAATAACGTTTCATCAGTTAATGAATGTGATTCAAGACTTATGTCTGTTAGTCCTTAAACAAGTGGTTAACTAGTTTAAGAAATAGTTCCAACGTTTAAAACTCTATTGTTTATTTCAATACAAAAGCGATTTCTCATTCAATTGATCAACACACATAGACATATGTTGAAAATGATAAAATACTAATTGAATCTTTTGATCCTTTTCCAATTAGCAATTATAATCAAAGAGATAAACAATGGCAATATGTTTAGAACACATCAAGATTGTAACATAAACAGAAATCAACAAGAGATCATAACCACAACCATACACTTTATTATATTAACATATCCAAGCAACCATAAGAAGTTTAGCCTAACATGGCTTTAACAAACAAGCTTACAGTGATAATAACGTTTGAAATGATCAACATGCTTCTGAATTAATGTAATGAAGAAGCTACCGTCACTAGCGATCATCATAATAATATCTAAGAAGTATTTCAACGCTTTAAAGGATCTTTGACTTCACTTTAGCACTCCAATTATTGGATTACGAGAGAGAGTGAATATCAGAACTTTATTGGTTGTTGGGATGAGATGTGTTGTGAAAATGAGGCGAAATGAGGCTCTATTTATAGGCATGGAGAAGTGGCCAGGTACTGAAGTACGTCGTATTTGAGGAAAAAGACCAGCGGGCATCACACTGAATACCGTCGATCTAGGAGATAAACAGCGGCGGCCTTCAAGAGATTTATTGGATCCAAAGGGTCATTAATAGAGCTGAAGGTCGGCGTACTTGAGATATAAGATCGGCGCACTTGACTTGATTTGACTTAGATTGTGTAGGATTATATTCGCCCGCGTAACCGGCGCACTTGAGACAAAAACTCGGCGCTCTTTTCTCTTGAAATAGGCTTTATCATAAGATTATCTTGGATTTGTACATTTTGCCTTGGATCTTGAAGTTCTTTTTCTATTGGACCTGAAATGTATTTTCATGCATTTTAGTATCGAAAGTCCTTATAAATCATATAGAAACTAACAAATAACGCTATATAAAATATGTATAATTCGAGCGTCATCAAATCCCTCCACACTTAGCTATTACTTGCGCTCAAGTAATGTAAGCGACAAAACAGATTAAAGATTTTTAAAGATAGATTCTTGAAGGAATTATATTTGTTAGAGACAAAGATATTTCATATAAATGTCATCAATACATACCAGATCACCTCACATAGGATTTATTTAAATTCACATAATTTCACTCAATAGGGTGATTATGTGGGAACACTCAATTTGCACAGACATAAATCAAGAGAACTACCATAGGCTTGTACAAGATACGTAAACAAAACCGTTGCGGTGTGAGCACCAGACAAATATATCAAAAGAATGCAAAATAATTGTTTTGGAGATAGGGGATAACTTGGGTGTTTTGTTTTTGGGAGATATAACAGTCATAATAATTCATTAAACCACACTATCGCTGGGCAACATCATATTTTTCACTTTACTTCATTTTTTCTAGGCATATATTTTTCTTACCTTTATTCATCATTTTTTTCTTATTTTTTTTATCATACTAGCGGCTAGCAAATAGAAGGATTGTAGCAAAAGTGCTTCGAAAACTTTTTTATTTATTTCTGGCTGATTTTTGGTGTATAAGGATAATTGAGATATGAGATAAGGATAAGGTTTGTTTTTTGTGGATATTTTGCCTTTTCGTCATCTATATTCGTCTATAGATTAACCTCACTGCGATTTAGTAAACGATATACATGCACAAGTTCTAGAGTTAAAATGACTTACCGGCACACTCATATATAATGAAACAGGAATTGCAAAAATGCTATACACTTCATATAAAGGCTAAGAATATTCACAATTTAGTGGGGATTGTACTTGTGTTAAATATGTATTGAAATACCATGCGTTTTTTATCAAAAAGTTTTTAATTTAGGACAAGCAATAAGGTGGAATACGCTCGATTATCCTATTTGCATTCCCTCCACACTTAAGTTGAACATTGTCCCGAATGTGAATAACTGAAAAATAACAAAAATAGGATAATCTAAAAAAAAAGAGAGGATCAAAACTTCCCG
The DNA here is from genome assembly GCA_030686995.1 of Artemisia argyi. Taxonomy (NCBI): domain Eukaryota; kingdom Viridiplantae; phylum Streptophyta; class Magnoliopsida; order Asterales; family Asteraceae; genus Artemisia; species Artemisia argyi. The sequence goes on along the minus strand of CM060707.1, from coordinate 37,040,596 downwards.
GGGCAATCGATGGAAGTTGATATAAGAGATTCTTCAGCAAGCATCCATATATTCTCATTAAACCTGCAAAAATAAACAAACACACAAAAATATTTTTGGATTTTTTTAACCACAAGGCGAAAATACCTCCACACTTAAATTAAACTGTGTTGAAAAAAAATTGAAAACACAGGTTGCCTCCTGAGAAGCGCTTGTTTTTCAAGGAGTCTTAAGCTAGACTCACAAGGACGTGCAATTTTAAGTTTTAGGGAAGAAGGGAGTGAGTTCTGCCCTTCGATCATTGTAACTTTCTTCTTCATGATATAACTTAAGTCTGTGACCATTGACAATAAAAGTTTTATCATCTTTCCCGTATAATTCCACATATCCGGATGGATATTGGTGTTTTACCATATATGGTCCAAGCCAACGGGATTTTAATTTCGGTTATTTGAATTTATATTTTGAGTGAAATAATCGTACTCTGTCTCCTTTGTTGAATTATTTACGTATTTTTAGTTTTCGATCGTGCCAGATTTTTGTTCTTTCTTTGTATAGTATACAATTTTCATAAGCGTGTAAACGAAATTCATCCAACTCATGAAGTTGAAACATACGTTTTTCTCCGGCTGCTATCAAGTCGGTATTACAATTTTTAAGTGCCCAATATGCACGATGTTCTAATTCGAGCGGTAAATGACAAGCTTTGCCACAGATTAATTAATAAGGTGTTGTTCCAGTGGGTGTTTTGTATGTTGTGCGGAAAACGCACAGAGCGTCATCCAGTTTTTTAGACCAAATAGCAGGATTGTCTTTTACAGTCTTTTCTAGGATTCTTTTTAATGCTCTGTTTGTATTTTCCACTTGACCATTAGTTTGAGGATGATATGTGACCGTTTGGAGTCAATCAAAATTTTGCAAAATTTTGATTGACTCCAAACGGTCAACCTAAATTGACCAGGTGATGGTCAACAAGGTCAAACTGCCTAGAGTCAATGCTCCATGGAATATAGTGGCTTCCCCGGGTCGTTATGTCCCGACGAGGTGTGGATGGTATCAAAACGGGTTTGTGATCGGGTGAATTTGGACAAAAAGGGGTTGTGAATGATTAAACTAAGGAAAAACGAATGAGAACGATTTAAACACACTATATTAACAATGACGTGAAACCTAATTAACTTAAAACGCAATCTAAAAAACTTAAAATCAGAATTTGCTTATACATAAGCAGAAAAATAAGCCAAATGGCTTAAATAGAAGCTATCACTTTATTTATATTTTTGGTTTTTCTTATTTTACAAACTACTTTTACTTACGTAACCTAAATTTAAGAACGTAAAAGTTATTTAAATAAAACGCGAGTTAAAATTACAAAAAACGCGAGTGCGCGAAATGAAACGTGAAATTTGAGCTACACTTACCCTACGGATGTAAAAATTATATTTTTACGAACCTAACAATCAAAGAAAATTTTAGAAAAAAGAAAATTATTTTTTTGACTTTTTAATTATTTATTATTAATTAAAAACTAATTAAATACTAATAAAACTAATCTAAATAATTAAAAATACCTAATGAACAGTGAAAATTGCAAAACTTTTTATAAAAATACTTATTAGACTAATAAAGCTGGGAAAATATAAAAAAAAGGTGAGAGCTTATTTATAAGCTGAAAAGGCAGCTTATTATTATCAATAAGCCAAAGGAAAACTTGTAAACTATAAATAAAAGAGTGGAAATTAATTACACTAACAATAAGGTAGCACAGATGGTGCACCCCTTTGGTCTGATGTTGACCAGTCAAACCACCAGGCCCAGGGTTCAATCCCTGCTACTGGGACTTTTTCTTTTTATTTTTCTTTTTGAATTCTGACTTTACACAAACCTTTTAACAACTATACTAAGCAACTTTAATAAACATGACAATTTTTAAAACTTAAAATTAAGCAGTGGAAAAGCTTTATGAGACAACAGATTAGCTTTTCAAGCTTAAAATGAAATTAAGAGCTTGAGAGAGCTAGAATAAGCTACCAACTGACTCCTAAAGCTAAAATAAGCTGAAATGTAATAAAAGTGAGCAACATAAACCACAACAATAGAGGATTCACACACTGAATAAGTGAAATGAAGAAATAAGCAAATCTGAAATTCACTCAAATCCACACAGACCCAAGGGCTGATTGCAGGCCTAAATTTTTGCTTATCCAATAAGCTGAGAAGCCAAGAGAGCTTGGATCCAACAAGTTTGGCACATGAGCTTTCCAAAAAGCTCAAATACTAGCCCTGGGACCCACCAATAAGCAATATATGTAACCACCGGTAAATTTCCACTTAAAATAAACTAATACTTAACCATCTTTCACGTCTAATTTTTTTTTAAACATTATTAGTTAAACTAATCACAACAATCAACTAATTGATATGACGTAACTTATAAATAAACGAGTTTATATTTATGTCAAGTATCAAAGTTTTCAATTTCTTATTTACCACTTTACGTCATTTCGTATTCAACATTTGAATATAACATTTTATATTTATTAACATGTTCATAAAAACCCTAATTTTCCAAAACTATGATTTTATGTGATAAAATCACAAACCCTAATTAGTGTGTACAAGATTTCTATAAAATATAAAAGTACAGGTCATTCAAGCTCATGTACAAGTTAATAATGCATGAACACATTATATATATATAAACTCATTATAAACCTCAGTGTATTTATTTTCAAAGCATATTGTACAAGTATTTTATGAACAAGCTTTCAAAATATATTTTCTTATATTTAATGAGCCAAAGTACAAGTCTTTAAACTTAGTGTACAAGCATTTGATGCATGAAACTTAAAAAACTATATTTATATTCACATAAACTTATTTATAATTATTCTAACTAGACAAAATACTAAAGATATATTTTTCACAATCCTTAGACCTTAGTACAACCCTAGTAAGCCTAGAGTACAACTTCCTTAAGCACAATTTAACTTAACCTTTATTTTAAATTCGACATTTATATTTACTTAATAAACCCTAAAATATAATTATATCTAGATGTAATTTAATCTAAGTCCTAGACTAAGTTATTTACACTAGATAAGCCCTAAGTACTATCCACTAAGCTCTATGTACAAATAGATTAAGCATGATTGATTCACCATCTATTTTTAGTTCGAATTGAACTAGGGACTAACCAAAACCCTTACTTGTGTCATTTCTAGCCATGAGACACTCCTCTGGTGTCTTAAACTTCCACCTCACTTGATCCATAGAAGATTTACACCATGTCAAAGTAATTAGTTAGGTTACAAGGCTAGGGATAAGCCACATGACCAAGAGCTCCCTCATGCCACAAATGGCGATTTCTGGACTTGAACACACTTCACTATGTCCCCTAGGTGTAGACAAGATGACCTAGACATCTCTAGAAGACCCATGATGCTAGGCCTATAAATAGCGAGCCATAGAGTGGTTTTTCACTCACAATCTGCTCGAAACACACAAGGCAACCCACACCTAGCTTCTAACTGATCCTATATGCCAAGAAGAAGTCTAAGAGAAGCCAAGAAGGTGTAGTAGCAGCCCAAGATAGAAAGGAGTAGTAGTGTACAAGTTTCCAAGTACTCATGTCCATAAACCTCCATATAATCGAACCTAAATCAAGTAAGTTCCCTCACTCTTTTTCAACTCTTTTATACTCTTCCACTAGATATAAACTTACTGGTAATAAAACCTTAGTACATGTCATAGGTCAAAAACCTTTCTTTCTTTTCCTGTCGAGAAGCTAAAAACAAACACCCTTGTGCAATAACTTTGAATACAAGCTTTAATCTACAAAAGGTCACTTAAATGAGCATATATAAACTTAACAATCCGTTAGGAGAAATAAAAACGAGAATCTAGGATTTTGAATCACCTAAAACAGACAAACGAGTCAAAAGTTATGACGATTTGAAGTTATATAAAAACTAAAACATGCCTACTGTTACAGCAGGCTAAATAACGCAAAACGAGGCCTTTCTGGTCCGTTTCGTCAAAAACTTAAAACATGAAAGTTGTCCGGATCGTCGTTTTCTTCAAAAACTCTTTAGACCTCGAGTCATAAAAACGTATAACGAACGATGTTTTTATTTAAATTCAGAACTGATTTTTAGAAAAGACAACAACAGACCTCAGTTTTGTGTGCTTAATTTCGAATAGTAAACGAGCTTGATAAATTATGAAACTTGGTGGAAATAGAGACCTCATGGCATAGATTAACCTGGAACAAACACTTTTCATTTTCATTGAAAGGTCTCGTTTTTATTCAGCCATACTTATGGGTGTCAAACCTGAAAATCAGCTTTTAATATACTTAGTTTCTATTTCATAAAAACAGTTTTATACGCTCCACTTTAGTGACTCGTTGTGAGCAAACCGTAATACGTTAGAACCTCTAGTTTGAACCTATAAGAAGACCTCCTAGTAGACTACTAAAAGGAACAATAACGTAGTAGAAACCTCTTCATGTCTCGTGTATAATTAAGCTCACTTTTGGTCGAAAAATCTGTTTTATAAACTTTTCTTTTGATTATTTAGAACAAATAAGCTAACATTATAAGTAGATAAGCTGATGAAAAGTATTTATAAACCTGTTTTAAACTTATATAAATGAGTCGTAGAAAGTTGGATTTATTTTCGTGGCTAAAAACGCGTTTTTATTGAAAAAGGACATCGGGTGTAAGTTATATTTGCACGAGGGGTATATATTGACAAAACTATAAATAATTTTATATTTTGGACTAGAAATAAAATAAACTTAAGGTTAAGGGTAGAAAGTGTCAATTGACCAAAGTTCAAGGGTAAAAGTTGCCATTTTTATATAGTTCGAGGGTAAAATTTGTCAACTTTAGAAACTTGAGGATCTAAAATGAAAATATATATAAACCCTAATTATTATTTAATATTATTATTATTATTTTTTTTATTATTATTAAGTTTTATTTAAACTTAATATACGTTTTGTACTATAACTAACAAACGAAGTATCCATTTAACGAACGGACGGAACCAAATCTTACAGATAAGAAAATATAATAAAATAATACTTTTGAAACTACATATTGGTTCAATAAAATATTTAACCATTAAACTAAAACGAAACGAACATTTAAAAACTAATATAATCAGCAACAATTACTGAGAACTTAATCTAATAACTCAGGTTTCAAGCCGGAGACGTTTATCAACTTCATTTAACTTTGTTTTCCATCCAGACTGCCCAGGTGAGTTTACAGTCCCACTTTTATACTGTTTTTTTTTTCAAACTTGTGGGGAGATACATGCTACAAACCGAACACAAGTATTTTTCTGTATGCTATCCTGATCTGGTATTGCCTAAGTTAGCTGTGTTGCCACTAAAAGACCCTCATATCATGAGCCATTAATCACTTGCGAGTGAACGCGAATATAGTGAATAGATCTATTGGAATTGACGTCCCCATTTGTGTTAGCCGGATAGGTAACCAAATGTACTATATTTGAAGTAAAACCGGGAAGTTGGCAAGCTCCTGCTCGAGGGCATTATTACCTACATTATTATTATAATGTCGGTAACTTTACATTATATCTCATTACTATAATGTCCACACGTTGTTAAGGTTTTTGTGTCATGAGACTTAGTGCAATATGCTACACTGCAATACGTTGTTTTATAACTATTTGACTTGTGTTCAAACTATTACTTATTTACAAACGCTGTGAATTCACTCAACCGTTGTGTTGACTTTTTAGCATGTTTATCTCAGGTCCATAACAAACAAGGATGGCATGGAGGGGCATGGATACGGAAGAAAGGCTAAGATTTTATTATTCTTTGATAAAGTATTTAACAAATTGTAAAACTACTGGGACCTCATTTTGTAAACTCTGATATTTGAATAATAAAATTTCTAAAACAACTCAATTAGAGATTGTTTTCTATTATTATAACTGTTGTACCGTCGAGTAACACCCAGCTTTAATTCCGCTGCGTATCCCAAATTTGGGGGTGTTACAGATTGGTATCAGAGCTATAGTTATAGAGAAACGGGTCTAATTGAGGTCCGAACTATAACCACTTTTTCATAAAAATGTTTTATAGCCTTTCGTTGTCCGTGCCTTCCAGCCTCCAGATGATTATGTGACTTTCAGGTAATTATGTTACTCAAAAACTTTAGTAAACTGGTATATGCATTTATGATATACTTCTGATCACTTTATACAAACAAACATATCTGCAGATGCCCAATCTAAGGCATTACGTTTTAATCCTATCTCCCTGAGCATGTATCTACTTCAATATTTCCATAAATTTACAAAACTTTTCTAAGACATTGTGGTTTCCACAATTCTTATCCTATTTACGTTAAAAATATACTCTCCACTATTTAAAAAAAAAAAAAAAAAAAAAAAAAAAAAAATTATGTCAACTCACCTTGATTATCTTACTCCCATATCCAAAAATGGGTATAAATACTCTCTCCGTACTCCCAGAATACCTAATTCATTAACTAATTACTAATATTAAATTAGAAATTCTCAAGTAGGATAATTAACTCATAAATCTTGAATAACGTCTTCCCATCACTACACAATTCATACCAAGAAGATCATTAGGATCCCAACAATCGTCAGAAGACAACAACAACGTTTAAATAAGAATAAGAAGTTTCTGTTATAACAATAAACCATAGTTCAACTCTTTAGGGTTGTAATTTTCCCTTTGTACTTTACCTTGGGTACGATGATGTAACCAAATTGTAACAAGTACTTTCCTATCTAATGTAATATCTATCTTTTAATAATCTCACTACTACTATAAGTATTGTCCGTATCACTTTCCTCTCAAATTATTCATAACCATTTCGTAATAATACCGTTATTAACTATATCTATTCTATTAGGTTCTTCCGCTAATATATATTCCTAAGAATTTTCTTCAAGCTATCCCTATCACCCCAAAGGTTGATATTCGGCTATCCTACCAATTATATACTATCATTATCCGAATCAAATTCTTATTACTTTAAGAGGTATCCAGGATGCTATTTTATAAAAATAAAACGTTGAACACCATCTAAAACTTGTGAAATCTAATATCAAATTTGACTGAATCACGCATTACATCATCTGTCCTAAATTATACATAGCCTGATAACCTATGTCTAATTCAGGAAGGATCATGTCATGGGAGAAACGGTTATCTTTGTAGGTTTCCAAAACAAGCTTCATTTAAAAGCAAAACCTTGTATCAAGATAAACTCTTAATAAACGCTCCTAACGTACCTACATCATTTTATTAAAAATTGCCAAACCATAAATTTATATTTCTCTATTCATATTGTTTAGGACGCCTCTTTATAAATCATAAAAATATAAAATCCGAGAACCACTAGGACCACAGCCAAGAATTCATAGTCTTCTTTCGGCACGTAGGCTAAGTGAATAGAAGCGGCAACGGTATACATAAGCGCAACAATAGTAATAGGATGCAGCATTTTGTAAGGAATATAGGTGAAGATATTAGTATGAAAGAATGATGATTGAAATGGGGTATTTATATGATAAAAACTAGCCGTTGGAACACTATTCACGACCGTTGGGTCATTGTTCATGACCGTTGGAAGTTACTGTTCATGACATTTGAAAATTTTAAATATTTTTTAAGGAACAAACGGATTCATCATCTACAAAAGTTTAAAATTTTCTTTACATCCATCAAGTTTTCATTCGAAATTTTCTTATTTAAAAGACAGTTTTTCGATGTCTAAAATTTGATCTTTACCAAACGAGAAAATTGAAATCAGGAAATTTTCAAGGATAATTACTGAAACAGGATACATTTTACAAACAACAATCTTCATTTAAAATAAAATTTTCTTAAGTTTATAGGACCTTCGAAATAATATTTACGCATGTAAATCTAAATTATAAGTTTTCATAAATTAAACATTTCGTCCTTATCATTTCGAAACACCTAACATAGGCTGAATCTCGGGACGAGATTCCGTTAAGGGGGTGAGACTGTAACCACCGGTAAATTTCCACTTAAAATAAACTAATACTTAACCATCTTTCACGTCTAATTTTTTTTTAAACATTATTAGTTAAACTAATCACAACAATCAACTAATTGATATGACGTAACTTATAAATAAACGAGTTTATATTTATGTCAAGTATCAAAGTTTTCAATTTCTTATTTACCACTTTACGTCATTTCGTATTCAACATTTGAATATAACATTTTATATTTATTAACATGTTCATAAAAACCCTAATTTTCCAAAACTATGATTTTATGTGATAAAATCACAAACCCTAATTAGTGTGTACAAGATTTCTATAAAATATAAAAGTACAGGTCATTCAAGCTCATGTACAAGTTAATAATGCATGAACACATTATATATATATAAACTCATTATAAACCTCAGTGTATTTATTTTCAAAGCATATTGTACAAGTATTTTATGAACAAGCTTTCATAATATATTTTCTTATATTTAATGAGCCAAAGTACAAGTCTTTAAACTTAGTGTACAAGCATTTGATGCATGAAACTTAAAAAACTATATTTATATTCACATAAACTTATTTATAATTATTCTAACTAGACAAAATACTAAAGATATATTTTTCACAATCCTTAGACCTTAGTACAACCCTAGTAAGCCTAGAGTACAACTTCCTTAAGCACAATTTAACTTAACCTTTATTTTAAATTCGACATTTATATTTACTTAATAAACCCTAAAATATAATTATATCTAGATGTAATTTAATCTAAGTCCTAGACTAAGTTATTTACACTAGATAAGCCCTAAGTACTATCCACTAAGCTCTATGTACAAATAGATTAAGCATGATTGATTCACCATCTATTTTTAGTTCGAATTGAACTAGGGACTAACCAAAACCCTTACTTGTGTCATTTCTAGCCATGAGACACTCCTCTGGTGTCTTAAACTTCCACCTCACTTGATCCATAGAAGATTTACACCATGTCAAAGTAATTAGTTAGGTTACAAGGCTAGGGATAAGCCACATGACCAAGAGCTCCCTCATGCCACAAATGGCGATTTCTGGACTTGAACACACTTCACTATGTCCCCTAGGTGTAGACAAGATGACCTAGACATCTCTAGAAGACCCATGATGCTAGGCCTATAAATAGCGAGCCATAGAGTGGTTTTTCACTCACAATCTGCTCGAAACACACAAGGCAACCCACACCTAGCTTCTAACTGATCCTATATGCCAAGAAGAAGTCTAAGAGAAGCCAAGAAGGTGTAGTAGCAGCCCAAGATAGAAAGGAGTAGTAGTGTACAAGTTTCCAAGTACTCATGTCCATAAACCTCCATATAATCGAACCTAAATCAAGTAAGTTCCCTCACTCTTTTTCAACTCTTTTATACTCTTCCACTAGATATAAACTTACTGGTAATAAAACCTTAGTACATGTCATAGGTCAAAAACCTTTCTTTCTTTTCCTGTCGAGAAGCTAAAAACAAACACCCTTGTGCAATAACTTTGAATACAAGCTTTAATCTACAAAAGGTCACTTAAATGAGCATATATAAACTTAACAATCCGTTAGGAGAAATAAAAACGAGAATCTAGGATTTTGAATCACCTAAAACAGACAAACGAGTCAAAAGTTATGACGATTTGAAGTTATATAAAAACTAAAACATGCCTACTGTTACAGCAGGCTAAATAACGCAAAACGAGGCCTTTCTGGTCCGTTTCGTCAAAAACTTAAAACATGAAAGTTGTCCGGATCGTCGTTTTCTTCAAAAACTCTTTAGACCTCGAGTCATAAAAACGTATAACGAACGATGTTTTTATTTAAATTCAGAACTGATTTTTAGAAAAGACAACAACAGACCTCAGTTTTGTGTGCTTAATTTCGAATAGTAAACGAGCTTGATAAATTATGAAACTTGGTGGAAATAGAGACCTCATGGCATAGATTAACCTGGAACAAACACTTTTCATTTTCATTGAAAGGTCTCGTTTTTATTCAGCCATACTTATGGGTGTCAAACCTGAAAATCAGCTTTTAATATACTTAGTTTCTATTTCATAAAAACAGTTTTATACGCTCCACTTTAGTGACTCGTTGTGAGCAAACCGTAATACGTTAGAACCTCTAGTTTGAACCTATAAGAAGACCTCCTAGTAGACTACTAAAAGGAACAATAACGTAGTAGAAACCTCTTCATGTCTCGTGTATAATTAAGCTCACTTTTGGTCGAAAAATCTGTTTTATAAACTTTTCTTTTGATTATTTAGAACAAATAAGCTAACATTATAAGTAGATAAGCTGATGAAAAGTATTTATAAACCTGTTTTAAACTTATATAAATGAGTCGTAGAAAGTTGGATTTATTTTCGTGGCTAAAAACGCGTTTTTATTGAAAAAGGACATCGGGTGTAAGTTATATTTGCATGAGGGGTATATATTGACAAAACTATAAATAATTTTATATTTTGGACTAGAAATAAAATAAACTTAAGGTTAAGGGTAGAAAGTGTCAATTGACCAAAGTTCAAGGGTAAAAGTTGCCATTTTTATATAGTTCGAGGGTAAAATTTGTCAACTTTAGAAACTTGAGGGTCTAAAATGAAAATATATATAAACCCTAATTATTATTTAATATTATTATTATTATTTTTTTTATTATTATTAAGTTTTATTTAAACTTAATATACGTTTTGTACTATAACTAACAAACGAAGTATCCATTTAACGAACGGACGGAACCAAATCTTACAAATAAGAAATTATAATAAAATAATACTTTTGAAACTACATATTGGTTCAATAAAATATTTAACCATTAAACTAAAACGAAACGAACATTTAAAAACTAATATAATCAGCAACAATTACTGAGAACTTAATCTAATAACTCAGGTTTCAAGCCGGAGACGTTTATCAACTTCATTTAACTTTGTTTTCCATCCAGACTGCCCAGGTGAGTTTACAGTCCCACTTTTATACTGTTTTTTTTTTTCAAACTTGTGGGGAGATACATGCTACAAACCGAACACAAGTATTTTTCTGTATGCTATCCTGATCTGGTATTGCCTAAGTTAGCTGTGTTGCCACTAAAAGACCCTCATATCATGAGCCATTAATCACTTGCGAGTGAACGCGAATATAGTGAATAGATCTATTGGAATTGACGTCCCCATTTGTGTTAGCCGGATAGGTAACCAAATGTACTATATTTGAAGTAAAACCGGGAAGTTGGCAAGCTCCTGCTCGAGGGCATTATTACCTACATTATTATTATAATGTCGGTAACTTTACATTATAGCTCATTACTATAATGTCCACACGTTGTTAAGGTTTGCGTGTCATGAGACTTAGTGCAATATGCTACGCTGCAATACGTTGTTTTATAACTATTTGACTTGTGTTCAAACTATTACTTATTTACAAACGCTGTGAATTCACTCAACCGTTGTGTTGACTTTTTAGCATGTTTATCTCAGGTCCATAACAAACAAGGATGGCATGGAGGGGCATGGATACGGAAGGAAGGCTAAGATTTTATTATTCTTTGATAAAGTATTTAACAAATTGTAAAACTACTGGGACCTCATTTTGTAAACTCTGATATTTGAATAATAAAATTTCTAAAACAACTCAATTAGAGATTGTTTTTTATTATTATAACTGTTGTACCGTCGAGTAACACCCAGCTTTAATTCCGCTGCGTATCCCAAATTTGGGGGTGTTACAGTATAGGAAGCTTGGAAGTTGAGCCATTGAAATGGTTAACTGGTGCAGGGGAGGCAGTCCCCCTGCAACTCACTTTGAGCACATGTGGGTCCCACATACAAAATCACAAAAATGCAATCAATGGGGGAATCCAAAGTTGAGCTGGGAGGCTTCAAGCCCTGAGAATTTCAAGGGCTTAATCTAACTACAAAAATCTAAATAATTCTTACCATTTTTATAAAAAACTGACAACCACCAATTTGACTTTTCCCATTTTCATGCTCAGTTGACTATTTTGGATTTTAATCACTAACTACTGGCTGAAAGGATGATAATAAGCTAAAATGAAATTACAATAAGCTAAATGAGCATCTTGTACACAAAAAGTGATGATTACAGAACATAAAATCCCACAGTGACTGAGATCCAAGAAGTTGAAGGTCAAATTGACTTTTTTACAAACCAATGCTGAGTATAATGAGTTAAATGTTCTAGTCACACCTAGTGAGATATGATACATCAAAACTTAACCACAGAAACACACTAGTACATAGCTAAACTAACAAATCCAAACACCCCTTAACTTGACTGTTATGAAGGATTTTAAAGCAAATGATTATGTTAACTCCTAAACTTCACTACTTATGTTATACTAAGTTAATTAGAACCTGAATAAACAAGCTAGAACAATTAATGGCAACAGTTAACACTAACAACTTGTATGTTGAAGCATGGAATAAAAATTCTTACTAGGCGTTTAACTTGGTAAGTCTGAGGACTGAGAGCACAAGAACCAACCTACTGTCTCCCATGAGACTCTAAACCAACTCCTCCATTTTGCAACTGCTTTTTCCATTTTCTTTCTTCTTCCACATTTTTTTTATTATTTTGAACTTCCTATTTCTCTTTTGTTTTCTTTTCTAATTTTTTTTGTTTTGCTTTCTTTTCTTTCAAACTAACTTCAGCAACCATTAACCAGCATATTGAACAAGATAGACAATTTTTAGATGAAATAACTAAAAACTTGGAACCTTAACTGAAAAACATAAGTTTGAAATAACTTGAGATAGCTTTCATTAAACTTGGAAAATTAGAATTACAATGAAGTTTGAAACAGAAAAAGATACAAGTAAAGAATGGGATTACATGATTAAAAATACACTAATGATTAAAATTACAACTACTAACTACTAAAAAAAACTAACTCTATCCACAGCTTCTCTCTTTTTCTTTTATAGCTCCTCATTAGGGTTTATGTGGCCCACTTGAGCTTTCCCAATTTGATTTGGAGCTGTTGGATCACTAGAATTCATCTTGGCCGTTTGTTCATTTTCGCGCCCAAATGGTTTTGGCGTTTTTCTATTGATAATTGATGCCAGTGGGATTCCTTGGATGTTAGTGTTTGGTTTGGAGTGTAGGAGGGGGGTGGGAGTTTGAGTGTTGGCAGGGAAGGTGATGATGGGGGTGAGGTGGTTTTGCAGGCACATGGAGGTGGTTTTGAGGGGGGGGGGATGGTTTTGACCGGGTGTTGACTGAGGGAATAATAATACGGGGTGGAGTTTATTATTTGTTTTGGATTTGGTTTGGAGTGGGCTTTTTGGAGAGTTGGGCTTGTGAATTGGATTGGTGAGGTTGTGGGCTGGAAAGGAGGGAGTTATAAGGTGGGCTTTGGTGTGTTTTATTTGTTTGGTCTTGGATTAAATCAAGGGTCCGTTTAGTTTGTAACTTAGAAGCACCACAAGGACCAAAAATGTAATACAACAAAGTGGAGGGGCCTGATTTGCAAATTTCTTACAATAGTTTAAGGACCAATCTTGCTATGTTAAAATATCCCAAGGACCATAAATCATATTTTCCACTTTCAAAATTCCCGGGGATCAATTATGCAAATTTCCAAATTACGGGGACCAAACTGTAAATTTTCCAAAACTTTCCAGATTTTTCACCAAAGGACTAAATATGATAACTTATGATTTCAAAAAGACCTTTGGTGACTTTTCTTTCCAAATAAGTGCTCAGGGACTATTTTTGCCAATTTTTGAAAGTTGGGGGACTGAAACTGCCAATTTTGCAAACTTTGTACGTTTTACATCTGTTTTTGCTCATTTTGCATTTAAAACATATAAAACACAATTTTGAAATATTTTTAGTATTTTGATGCATTTCTGAGTGTTTTTGTATGTTTTGCAGTTCAGATTTGACTAAAAATGATGAGTATTTACACACTCATCAATCCCCCACACTAAACTATTGCTAGTCCCTAGCAATCTTTTGAGAAAAACTTAATGGATTTGAAACTCTTTACCAAAAACCATCACTTCTGGAGTAGCCAGGTGTAAGAACTGTGGCACACCTGATAGCCGTGTGATTTTGAGCAAATCACCAGCTGTCAACGGATTTGATTAGTCTTTACCAAAAGCCGTTTGCTTCTGGACTAGCCAGCTCTTGATGGAATAGTCAACATCTTGGTGAGCTGATTTCCAATTATGGATTTTCCACTGCCTTTACCACAAGCCATAATCTTGCGGGCTAGCCAACTCATTTGTTTTTGGGGAGTTGATGAACCATACAATTTTGGGCAAATTGCAAGCCATAAACGGATTTGAGATGTCTTTACCAAGAGCCGTTTGCTCCTGGACTAGCCAATCCCTTTTGTCAGTTAGACAAGGCGGACTGATTACCACAAAAAATTTTGAGCTCCAGTGAAAAATTTTTAAAATTTTTGAAATTTTGGCTAAAACGGGGGTATTATATAGTAAAATGTGATAAAATTCGCTAGAATAGCGAATACCCCCCCACACTAAGCATGAATATTGTCCTCAATATTCAAAGTCCCGGCTATTATGCCGACATTTTGAACGTAAAAGGGCAACATTACAAGCTAAGCGTGGAAAACACCATTTTGTATTTTCACTTCATAAGGAACCATAGCATGGGGGACTCCCCCACACTTAGGGTGAAAACCCTATAAGCTGGTGTGGAAGAAACAATCTCAATCGGACTTTCATTCAAGATGTTTGGACAAACATTTGAAGCACGTGAAAGTTCCACACCGATGAGATATAATACCGGCTCAAGATAATGATACATGAAAATGCCGGGATCAAATATAGTGTCTTCATTCCCGAAGGAATGAAGAACAGGAGAAGTCACCCTGTAGGTGAAGAAGGGAAGAAAGATCTTGATGACAATCAAGATTGATTCATCATCATCAGAAAGAGAATTCATGATTGGTGTATCATGAATCTCATCAGTAAAGCTCGTATGATCTAGACATATTATGGGTGGGAGGGATGGGATTTTGATATCAATCAAATTCTCATGGTTGAGAATATTTCCCTCCGGAAAACAAAGATCAACTTTGTCTAGATCAAAGTAGAAGTTATCATTCTCCGGTGGAGATATGATATGAGCGAGTTCACAGGAGAACTCCTCAAAGGTGAATGAATCATATTCGGGGAGAGAAATTTGAGAATGAGAAGTGGTACTGCCACTAATCTTCTCTCCCATATGATCAAAGGTAAAGGCTTCAAACTCCAGAATAGGATCATCGGAGAAAATGTCACTATCCTTTATGGGGATAGGAGATGAAATAGGTTTCATTTTGAAAGCCTCGATTTTAGAAATGAGGAGATCGACATTCAATAATGTTGCACGAAGTGCTTCATCCTTGATTTCGGTGTCAATCTCGTCATTCTCTTCTTCTAAGCTAACTAGCTTAGAAGGTAATTCTTCCATATAAACGATGTCCTCACAAGATAACGAATTGTCATCAGTAGAATCGGAGAACATCTCATCATGATTAGATGGGAAGAATAGAGGAGGAGGAATATCACACATATGGTCAAAAGTCCCCTGTGACTCTCTCGGGATTGGGACAAGGATCTCAACACTAGACTTTATTAATTCGTCCGATTCCTTATTAGGAACAGTGCAAAGATGCTCATCCCCCATGATCAGAGAGTGAGTGTGAACTTCGGGTGTGATAACTGCAGGTTGAGAAGGAATCTCAACTGACGGGACTTCATCTGATGAACTGGATGAATCATCATCAAGGATATCTTCATCATCACTGTCATCAGGAATGAAACGAAACTGAGAGCTAGATCTGGCTGCTTTTTCTTTTGCATATGATTCCCTAACAGCTTTTTCAAAAGCATCTTTGGAATCAATTTTAGCAACCTGCTCTTCAGTCAATAACTCAGCCATGTATTTCTCATGTGAATTAAGAGTGAATGAAAATTGCGGGGGTGGGGATTTGTCAAAACCGAAAGGTTGACATTGATAATCATCATGAGGACCCCCACAATTTACACAAGAAACACTGGGTGCATTATGAAGTGTTGTGGTAACCAACTCCTTAGCTTCTTTTAATAAATCTAGGATCTCTAGATAATTGTCTTGTTGGGTTTGCTGAGGAGTTGCTTGAATCATTTGGTACTGTGGAGGTGGTTCTTGAAACGAATAGTCGTAATTGTTATAAGGAAATGGATTCCCTGTTTGACAATCCGAGCTAAAGTGAGGACCTCCACAGTACTCACAACAGTAAAACTGTTGAGTTTGGCTTGGTGTATTTTGATACGAAGCGTCATTGAAATTTGGATAATATGACTCTTGATCGTATGAATGTGATGGGTAATTGGAAAAATTTGAAGAGTCGTTGAATGAGTTCTGATTAGGATCATAAGCAAATGAATTACTCGACCCACAAAACAAACAACTCCCGATTTGAATATCATTACCACATTGCACGCATGTACACCAACGACATGGAAAACTGAAAAGTGGCTCACCACAACCGACACAAAGAACAAAATCTGGAGGTGGGACAAGTGGTGTGCTCTGAGAGCTAAGAATTTCCACGACTTCCGTTATGGTCTCGGGTTTTTGTTTTTGATAAATGTGAAGATTGGGTAAGTCGTTCTTTTCAGTTACTGCCCTAAGCTCAGCACGTTTGCTTGACAAACTTTTAACCGTAAACTGTGAAAGGTAAGGATCAATTCTTGACGGTTTAGGAGCAATTGTGAGCTTAGATTCTTGGACAACCGTAGGTTGGACGTATTTAGCACTTCCATCGTCAGAGGGAAGTACAGGGTCCTTTGTCACCTCGGTTTCTTGATTCATTTCCCTCACCGGAGAGGGAATATGAATCGAAGGTCCATCATAATCACTACGACATCTCGAAATTTTTGACAAGGCCATAAGTTTTTCAATTTTGCTCTGAAAGGCCCATTGTTCAAAGAAATCGTCATCGAGAGATGCCATTTAGAATTATACATGAGAGGGGTATAAGAAGGTAGAATCAAACGGATAGAGGGTAAGGAAAAATATTTTTTGGTTTTTATGAAAAGATATGAACAAGGATGGATAAATATACAGTGAAGTGAATTCCAAAATCACTAATCTGCAAAACCGTTTAGAATAGCGCGCACACCTCCCCGGCAGCGGCGCCAAAATTTTGATTGACTCCAAACGGTCAACCTAAATTGACCAGGTGATGGTCAACAAGGTCAAACTGCCTAGAGTCAATGCTCCACGGAATATAGTGGCTTCCCCGGGTCGTTATGTCCCGACGAGGTGTGGATGGTATCAAAACGGGTTTGTGATCGGGTGAATTTGGACAAAAAGGGGTTGTGAATGATTAAACTAAGGAAAAACGAATGAGAACGATTTAAACACACTATATTAACAATGACGTGAAACCTAATTAACTTAAAACGCAATCTAAAAAACTTAAAATCAGAATTTGCTTATACATAAGCAGAAAAATAAGCCAAATGGCTTAAATAGAAGCTATCACTTTATTTATGTTTTTGGTTTTTCTTATTTTACAAACTACTTTTACTTACGTAACCTAAATTTAAGAACGTAAAAGTTATTTAAATAAAACGAGAGTTAAAATTACAAAAAACGCGAGTGCGCGAAATGAAACGTGAAATTTGAGCTACACTTACCCTACGGATGTAAAAATTATATTTTTACGAACCTAACAATCAAAGAAAATTTTAGAAAAAAGAAAATTATTTTTTTGACTTTTTAATTATTTATTATTAATTAAAAACTAATTAAATACTAATAAAACTAATCTAAATAATTAAAAATACCTAATGAACAGTGAAAATTGCAAAACTTTTTATAAAAATACTTATTAGACTAATAAAGCTGGGAAAATATAAAAAAAAAAGGTGAGAGCTTATTTATAAGCTGAAAAGGCAGCTTATTATTATCAATAAGCCAAAGGAAAACTTGTAAACTATAAATAAAAGAGTGGAAATTAATTACACTAACAATAAGGTAGCACAGATGGTGCACCCCTTTGGTCTGATGTTGACCAGTCAAACCACCATGCCCAGGGTTCAATCCCTGCTACTGGGACTTTTTCTTTTTATTTTTCTTTTTGAATTCTGACTTTACACAAACCTTTTAACAACTATACTCAGCAACTTTAATAAACATGACAATTTTTAAAACTTAAAATTAAGCAGTGGAAAAGCTTTATGAGACAGAAGATTAGCTTTTCAAGCTTAAAATGAAATTAAGAGCTTGAGAGAGCTAGAATAAGCTACCAACTGACTCCTAAAGCTAAAATAAGCTGAAATGTAATAAAAGTGAGCAACATAAACCACAACAACAGAGGATTCACACACTGAATAAGTGAAATGAAGAAATAAGCAAATCTGAAATTCACTCAAATCCACACAGACCCAAGGGCTGATTGCAGGCCTAAATTTTTGCTTATCCAATAAGCTGAGAAGCCAAGAGAGCTTGGATCCAACAAGTTTGGCACATGAGCTTTCCAAAAAGCTCAAATACTAGCCCTGGGACCCACCAATAAGCAGTATAGGAAGCTTGGAAGTTGAGCCATTGAAATGGTTAACTGGTGCAGGGGAGGCAGTCCCCCTGCAACTCACTTTGAGCACATGTGGGTCCCACATACAAAATCACAAAAATGCAATCAATGGGGGAATCCAAAGTTGAGCTGGGAGGCTTCAAGCCCTGAGAATTTCAAGGGCTTAATCTAACAACAAAAATCTAAATAATTCTTACCATTTTTATAAAAAACTGACAACCACCAATTTGACTTTTCCCATTTTCATGCTCAGTTGACTATTTTGGATTTTAATCACTAACTACTGGCTGAAAGGATGATAATAAGCTAAAATGAAATTACAATAAGCTAAATGAGCATCTTGTACACAAAAAGTGATGATTACAGAACATAAAATCCCACAGTGACTGAGATCCAAGAAGTTGAAGGTCAAATTGACTTTTTTACAAACCAATGCTGAGTATAATGAGTTAAATGTTCTAGTCACACCTAGTGAGATATGATACATCAAAACTTAACCACAGAAACACACTAGTACATAGCTAAACTAACAAATCCAAACACCCCTTAACTTGACTGTTATGAAGGATTTTAAAGCAAATGATTATGTTAACTCCTAAACTTCACTACTTATGTTATACTAAGTTAATTAGAACCTGAATAAACAAGCTAGAACAATTAATGGCAACAGTTAACACTAACAACTTGTATGTTGAAGCATGGAATAAAAATTCTTACTAGGCGTTTAACTTGGTAAGTCTGAGGACTGAGAGCACAAGAACCAACCTACTGTCTCCCATGAGACTCTAAACCAACTCCTCCATTTTGCAACTGCTTTTTCCATTTTCTTTCTTCTTCCACATTTTTTTTATTATTTTGAACTTCCTATTTCTCTTTTGTTTTCTTTTCTAATTTTTTTTGTTTTGCTTTCTTTTCTTTCAAACTAACTTCAGCAACCATTAACCAGCATATTGAACAAGATAGACAATTTTTAGATGAAATAACTAAAAACTTGGAACCTTAACTGAAAAACATAAGTTTGAAATAACTTGAGATAGCTTTCATTAAACTTGGAAAATTAGAATTACAATGAAGTTTGAAACAGAAAAAGATACAAGTAAAGAATGGGATTACATGATTAAAAATACACTAATGATTAAAATTACAACTACTAACTACTAAAAAAAACTAACTCTATCCACAGCTTCTCTCTTTTTCTTTTATAGCTCCTCATTAGGGTTTATGTGGCCCACTTGAGCTTTCCCAATTTGATTTGGAGCTGTTGGATCACTAGAATTCATCTTGGCCGTTTGTTCATTTTCGCGCCCAAATGGTTTTGGCGTTTTTCTATTGATAATTGATGCCAGTGGGATTCCTTGGATGTTAGTGTTTGGTTTGGAGTGTAGGAGGGGGGTGGGAGTTTGAGTGTTGGCAGGGAAGGTGATGATGGGGGTGAGGTGGTTTTGCAGGCACATGGAGGTGGTTTTGAGGGGGGGGGGATGGTTTTGACCGGGTGTTGACTGAGGGAATAATAATACGGGGTGGAGTTTATTATTTGTTTTGGATTTGGTTTGGAGTGGGCTTTTTGGAGAGTTGGGCTTGTGAATTGGATTGGTGAGGTTGTGGGCTGGAAAGGAGGGAGTTATAAGGTGGGCTTTGGTGTGTTTTATTTGTTTGGTCTTGGATTAAATCAAGGGTCCGTTTAGTTTGTAACTTAGAAGCACCACAAGGACCAAAAATGTAATACAACAAAGTGGAGGGGCCTGATTTGCAAATTTCTTACAATAGTTTAAGGACCAATATTGCTATGTTAAAATATCCCAAGGACCATAAATCATATTTTCCACTTTCAAAATTCCCGGGGATCAATTATGCAAATTTCCAAATTACGGGGACCAAACTGTAAATTTTCCAAAACTTTCCAGATTTTTCACCAAATGACTAAATATGATAACTTATGATTTCAAAAAGACCTTTGGTGACTTTTCTTTCCAAATAAGTGCTCAGGGACTATTTTTGCCAATTTTTGAAAGTTGGGGGACTGAAACTGCCAATTTTGCAAACTTTGTACGTTTTACATCTGTTTTTGCTCATTTTGCATTTAAAACATATAAAACACAATTTTGAAATATTTTTAGTATTTTGATGCATTTCTGAGTGTTTTTGTATGTTTTGCAGTTCAGATTTTGCATTTAAAACATATAAAACACAATTTTGAAATATTTTTAGTATTTTGATGCATTTCTGAGTGTTTTTGTATGTTTTGCAGTTCAGATTTGACTAAAAATGATGAGTATTTACACACTCATCAATATGAAGTAGAAAAACGTGGTTTACACCATACTTCTTCATTGCTTTTTCAATCATATGATTACAGAAATGTGTTCCTCTGTCACTAATTATGGCTTTTGGAACTCCGAAGCGACAAAAGAGTTTTTTAAGGAATGTTATAACGAATTTTGCATCATTAGTTTGAAGAGCTTGGGCTTCTGCCCATTTTGAGACATAATCAATAGCTACCAGTATGTATTCAAACTTATGGGATTTTGGAAAAGGACCCATGAAATCTATACCCCATATGTCAATATCTCACATACTTGTATATATTTTAAAGGCATTTCATCTCGTTTCGATATATTTCCAGTTTTTTGACATGCTTCACAATGGTGAACTAAGGTATGGGCTTCTTTGAATATTTTTGGCCAATAGAAACCAGATTCTAGGACTTTTCTGGCTGTGATGGATGGTCCATAATGTCCTCCAGTTGGTCCATGATGACATGCATCTAGAATGGATCAGGTTTCATGTAACACCTCAACCCGACACGGGTCAAAAGGCCACATTATGGTGTCCATCAGAACATTCAAACGCAAGCAGAAGACTTATACATAAAGGTTACAAAGGTATACTAAAATAACAAGAAAATACTAATCTAAACAAAATGAAAACAAAAACTGAAATACAAAACCAAACTGATCTAACTGATGCTAAATCCAAGTCTAATCCCGAACCCAAAGGTATCTAATCATCAGGGTAGTCTACTAAGCACTCCTATGCACTCTTCACTCAAACCCAGCTTCCAACCTAAAACCTGCCGCAGGAAAAGAAATGCGGCTGAGCTTAACAAGCCCAGTGAACAAATATATAACAAAACAAATAATCAAAACGTAGATAAGTATCGGAAAAGGAAATCAAAAGCTCCTGCTGAAATGAATATCATCTGTCAAATGCATAAGAGATCAACGATAACTGAACAAGTATCATAAGTCAACTGAATAAAGAACATGAAGAATCAAATGGTAATACGAATCATATAGTAACCAGAATCACATGAGTAGCTAGAACAAAGGCTTGTCTAACGAGATACTTGAATAGACACACAAACATAGGAAAGCCACGAGCCGACCTAACAAGATACTCGAATAGGTCTCAAATCACATAATCAGATATTTGTCAAATCATAAGTGTACGGAGAGGGGAGACCTCTAAGTACCAGAAGTGAAATGGGTACAAGGCACATACAGCCAGTCACTGTCTTCTCAAAACAAAACAGAACCTAGGATGCATCCATACGCCCCTACAAAACAAATCATATATATTCACCTGCTCGCATGACAGGTATATACACATATCATAATGGCCAAGTGATCACATATCAAATTAGAATAGAAGGGGACACTGTGGATCAATCACACCTCCACAGAAAATGTCATGCCATTGGTACCATCAATGACATGCCCATGGTACCTCCATGAGTAGACTAAAAACTCGGGCATCAGAACATAACATATTAGAGCAAACAAAGCAAAGCTATCCATAATCATAACAAAGCTCCCAGAGCATAACAGAACCGAATCTCATATCAAAGAGATAGTAATCAGATCATCATAACAGAATGGATAGCAAACAGAATCATATCAAAGAATCATATCAAAGGGATCATAACAAAGGCTCATATCAAATGAATCATGTCATAGCAAACGAATCAAAGTCAAGGATCGAAAAGTCATGAGAAATCCCTACTGAGAAAGGATAGAATATCTGTACCTTAAACCGCAAGTGCAAACACATCAGAAGACATAAAAATCGGAAGTTACTCCTTCTTCAACGAATCTACATGAATTAATGATCGTCTTATTATTTATAAGATTACCGTAATCAGATTATTATTTGAGGTTTCTTTCTATTTTTAGAAACTTTCCATTTATAGTAACTTGCCAAATATAGTAATTTTTCCTATTAAGTAACTTTCCTTTTTAAGTAAGTTTCCATTTTAAGTAACTTTCCATTTTTACTAGGTTTTCCGAATTACTAAGTTTCCAATTTTAGTAAGTTTAACACGACTTTCCAATTTAGTTAAATTAGGTCTAGGGTTTCACATGTTAATCTGGTTCACTTTCTTATGAATATTAAGATACATCAAATAATTTGACCATGTGACACTTACATATGTTAAGTAATCAACAAGCATGACCATAACCTATATAATTTCCAAGTTTTGTATATTCATTATACGTATTACCCTAGTCTTCGATCCATATATCATAGGTTCTTCTAAAACTTGTATGATTATGTGCTATATATATATATATATATATATATATATATATATATATATATATATATATATATATATATATATATATATATATATATATATATATAGTGTATCTTTATTTTCAGAACCCTGTTAAGTGCGGGAACTGCGAGAACTCCAATTTTACATTAGAAAACATGCATGTTCATATAAAACATGTATGTTTTCTTACATAAACCTTAATACACATACCTGCGTAACATAAATGTTTATATAAAACCATGTTAAGTGCAACATATCAATCCAAAATGGTTTTATATGAACATGTATGTTACGCAGATATTTGTATTAAGGTATATGTAAGAAAACATACATGTTTTATATGAACATGTATGTTTTCTAATGCAAAATTGGAGTTCTCGCAGTTTCCGCACTTAACAGGGTTCTGAAAATAAAGCCCCCTATATATATATGACTTGATCCCGACAACAAGGATAGCCTGAGGCTTTCCACAGAACACAAATTGTAATAAATCAGATACAACGAATGCAAAACAAATGCGTAGCAGATGACAGATTGTTGATATAAATAAATGCCTAAAAACGTTCTTCATATCTTTCGATATCTCTATGTTTTCATAATCACAAAACGAAAACTCATCAAACCAAAAATCATGACGTAAATAAGTATTTAGTAGTAAATACTCACTTTTACCATCTAATCACTTTAGGTATGAATAAACAAAGTGTCTAATGCATTATAAGTTCAAAGGGACATTTTTATTAATCACTGGATTTTTATAAAATGTCACAAAACATTTTATATCTTTTATAAAACATTTTTGGAATTAAAAGAATATGTTTAATTCATTATAAATATATGAATTCAAATTTCAACCAAAATGGCAAATCTAATCCAGAAAAATTTTCCTCACAAAAGGACAAAGCTGGGCAACGTTCAAAGTTGAGAAGACATTGAAGACTAGAAGGTGTGGAGACATAGAAGATTTGAAGTATAGAAGAAATAGAAGTTTTTCAAGTAGAAGAATCCTTGTAGTGGTACATAGATAAAGGCCCTCAAGTAGAGAGATAGAAGTATTGAAGTTGTGAAGACTTAGAAGTCTAGAAGTTGTGAAGTAGCAAAATCCTTGAAGTAGTGAATAGATAGAAGTTGTGAAGGTGTGAAGAAACAAAAGTTGTGAAGAAGTGTAGAAGGCGTGAAAGGGTGTGAAGAAGTTGTGGTGTGATTGTAGTTGTGAGATTGGTTCTAGCTACGATTAGAACTCGACATTTAGCTTTGTGTCGTTAAATTGGTGTAAGCTAAGGTGTGTACGGTTTTCTCTACCATAAGGGAGGTTATTGATTTAGTGAAGAAAACTCTCGAGTTCGGTGCTCGGGGAGTGGAGTAGGGCAAGGAAGGTGTCCTTGTAGCCGAACCACTATAAATCCTTTGTCTCTCGGTTTGATCTTTCCATCTCTCACTCTTTGCTTACTTACTTATTTACGTTTCGTATATAGTTATAATAGCTTGTGTTGTGCATAAATTGATTTCACATAAAGATCCAATTAGTTTCCATTCACAACATTAATTTCATATAAACAAACCATAAAGATATATATATATATATATATATATATATATATATATATATATATATATATATATATATATATATATATATATATATATATATATATATATATATATATATATATATATATATATATGTGTATATATATATGTGTGTGTACATATACATATATATATATATATATATATATATATATATATATATATATATATATGATTGAGAATTGTTTAGTTTAAATGTTTAAAAAGTTACAAAACAGCCCTCAAGAAATAAAGAAACTAACAAAGAAGCCCACCCTGTAAAACACAAGAAGTTACAATAAGGCCCCTTGAGTTGGGAAAAAAAGGAAGGGGAATGGGAGAGGGTGATTTGTACACTTTTCTAGCAAAGTGGGTTTTTTTTCAAGAACCCACCTATATATATATATATATATATATATATATATATATATATATATATATATATATATATATATATATATATATATATATATATAAGTGTGATAAATAAAATTATAATTTCTACATAACAATTTAAATAAGTAGTGTTCATACAACAATTGTGAACAAACTTATATCTATATTTTTGCATCACAGTTTTTGTAATTTGAATCTCTTCTTTAGAAACAAACTTTGATAAAACGAAAAGGACGTAAAACTATTCAACCCCTCTTCTAGTTTTCCAAAATTGGTATCAAGAGCCACGTCTAGCAAGATTTTTAAAATATACTGTATTTTAAAACTTGTAACGATCTATGGAATTTAAAAAATATTTAGAAGGGGAATTTACGCAACAACCACCATTATTTGAAAATGATCAATTTCTTGAATGGAAAAATAAATTTAAAAATTATGTGAAATCAATAGATCTTGATCTTTGGCATATCATTTCAATTGGTGATCTTCAACCAACTAAAATGGATTTTGAAAATCAATATAATCATCTTCAAACAAAGATCGATAAAAATACTAAAGCTAAATTAGTGATTTACAAAACTTACCAAGAGTTGAATATGAAAGAGTATTCTTTTGTAAAACGGCAAATGATATTTGGAAATGTCTTTTAAATTTTTCACCAAGAGAAATGTAAAACCAAAGATGATAAACTTGATGTTGCACAAGAATTAGTCACTCTAGAAAATTTGATAGATAAATATTTAGTTGAAATAAACGCAAGTACTACTAGTTCAAATGTGATCATTGAAGGTATTAATAACGAAGAATACATGAGCCAAATCCGAAGAAAGAGTGTAAGTAAATCATGGAGTGACAAGGACGAAGAAGATTATGAAAATATGGCTTGTGAAGATATTCAAACAAATGTAAATACAAGTATTAATGGCAACGACTACATGCGCTGATGGATCTAAACACCTTGAATTGTGTTAGATTGATACTTTGATTTATATCACTAAGTATGCGGAATTTACTTAGTAACACTTAGAAGTTTGATTGTGAGTGAATGAAACAGTTGTTAATGAATAAGAACAATGTATGTAACAAACGGTTAGCTCCAATATTATTAATGATAATAATACGAGTGATCTTGATATCACTAGGGTTACACCTTGAAGCTCTAGAAACGTATATTTAACCTTTAACCTAGGATCTCCTTTTATAGCACAAGGAGTCCTCTTCTACAAGATAAGTATAATGCTAATAGAATAAGATATACACAAGATCTATTCTATATTTATCTAAACACGTTTCCTAACAGTTATCTAAACAGCAGTGGTAATATATGTTCTTGCAGTGGTAATGAGTTTCCACTGCAAGTACATTCTTCAGCAGTTGTAATGTCTTCACTAGCCGTGGTAACTGTTAGTATAATTCCCAACAATCCTCCTCTAAACTTATGATTAATAAACAAATCAATAAGTTTCTTTAAGTAATCAGCAAACATGAGGATATGGGAATTCTTCCAAACACTTATCTTCTTCTTCTTAACTCTTTATCAGCTCTCACACTTTGATCATAAATCCTTTGCAGCAAATCTTCTATGACTTCACTTCTTTCCCAGCACCTAAGCTTCACTGACATCATCACAGTCAATACTCCAGCTCTCAATGGATATTCTTTCTCTGCAAGCATAAACACATCAACTCCATCTTGAGTAGAAAGATGATGTACAGCACTTGAGTCATAAAACTTCCACAAGGTATTCATGTTGTGAGCTTCAAATCTCCAATGTCTGTCACTTGGATCAGGTTCATATAATCTTCTAAAGTGAACCCATAACTCTTTAGCCTTGACATCAACAAGTTCATCCTTCTTGAACTGATCTTGAACAATCCTCCACAAAGTATCCAAGTCTTCTCTATCACAAGATCTAACAATGTCTTCAAAATCTCTGCAAATACTTGTGACACTTCCAGTTCTGATAATCTTCCAAGCAACTCCAAAATCATCAGAATAGATTTCCCAACCAACAACTGGATATTTTGTTTGTAGAGGTTCAATATTAAGTACATCAGTCTCTATGAACATCATATTTGTAACTTGTTCTTCTGTCAACTTGCTAGGAAACCCTCTTCTGCTTGAGATGACTCCTGAGTCTTCAATTTCTTTGCATCTTTTGATCCAAGACTCACTCCAGATCTTTTTGTCTTCATTACTACAGGTTCTTGATCCATTGGAATGAAATTACTATCTTGTCTTTTAATCCTGTAGTAAATACCTTCAATTTGATCATGTGACATTCCTTTGAATTGAGCCATCTTCATATTGCCAACATGACAACAAAAAGTCTTCATCTCAGCAATGATCTGTGCCTTTGTAAGTTTCCTTGGCTTCTTTTGACCTTTTCTAACATCCCCAATAATTTCATCAAGAGCCTGCTGATTCTTCATTTGAATGAAATCTTTTAGTTGGGCAGACCTTTGTTCTTCATTCAAGGTTGTATTTGCAATAAGTTCAATAGCCTTCTTTCTGATTATTTGATCATTATTAATCAAGTAGTCAATCTCTTCTTCTGTAGGCACATAAGTGAACATAGGAGGTTTCTCATGTATGACAGTTGGTGAAACAACTGAAAGTGGTTCTGCCATTACTGCTTCAAGTTTATCCAACCTCTTTGCCTCCATAAAGCTAGCAACTTCATCTTCCTCTAGCTTTCTCTTCATTTCATTCTCTGCTGCTTGCTCTTGCTCTGCCAATCTTGCATCAAAGTCAATTTGAGCTTGATCTTTCTTAGAAATCTTTCTTGTTTGCTCTTGTTCTGAACCAGTCACAATTGCTTTACCTTTGACTGATCTTATTCTGGCAGCTTCTTCCTCTGTAGTGGTAACATTTTGACTATCGGTGGGAATGTTTTCACTTGCAGTGGGAATATTTTCACTTGCAGTGGGAACATTTTCTGCAGTAGTGGAAATTGGTTGAGCAGTTCCAACTGCATCATCAAAGTGAAAATTAGCATCAGCATCCATATCTTCAAAATCTAACTTCCTCCCCTTAGTCTCAGCTGCATCATCCTTTGCTTGAGCATTATCAGAATCAGTTAACTCAGCAAATTCCTTATCAAAATTAATTCTCCTCCCCTTAAACTCTGCATCTGATTTCCTCCCCTGTTTGGAAGAATCTCCCAAATCTTTACTAGAACTTGCAGAAAATTCATCCTGAGGTGAAGATGAAGAGGAAAACACAACCTGAGCAGGTCTTTACTTCTTGAGACTCTCAACTTCATTCTGTAACCTTTGAATCTCTGCCTTCAGGTGATTCAGCTCTGTGGCATGTTGTACTTTGGTCTGTGCCAAATCTTTCTCCAGAGCTCGAACCTGCTTGACTAATTTTGTGCAAATGTCCATCAATTCAGGTAGTTGCACACTGCCCTCAACACTTCCAACTGTGTTACCTGTTGGGAGAGGTGAATCATAGGGCATTGATTCAGGCTCTTCCCTAGTTGGACTAGGATTAAGCCTTGAACCACCACTGCTTGTCCCTAAACCAAAAGGTTCAGCAACATGCAATGTTGAGATGAGAGAAGTTGGTTGTTTATGCCTTCTCTCATAAGTGTGAGTTACAGCAGGGGTATGTTGAATTGGTGGAACAACAATATTGGGTGTGTTTTGGGATACAACTGGGATGGTTGCATCTTCACCCTGTACTTGAGAAATTTTAGCCAGCATTTGAGGAAAAAGTGGATGAGCCTCCCCATTCCAAAGATCTGAAGCCTTACTCATGTTTTGAAAAACTTTTGGCTTAAGACAGGAGGTTTCATAAATTCTATTGTGAGGTTGCAGTTGAAACTCATTTAACACTGCTTGCACAAACCTTGGATACATTAAAAATTTATATTGACTCTTTACATTACCTTTCATATTATTGAAAATAAACTTTGAAAAATTGAAAGTCCTATCAGTTGCCAAACAAACCAAAGGATAAGCCATGGTTGATGCAAATTGTTCATAAGATGTTTTCTTAGGACTTAGGCAATGTAAAAGAGTGTGAATTAAAAATCTCCAATGGGGACAAAAACATCCTTTTCTGAAAGTTACTTTTTGTTCAGATGTATCATACCCCATTAAAGCAATATTAGTGAAAATTTCTGAATTGGGTAATGTGATGATACCATTGAGATCATCCAATTGGAGAATTCTCCTCAAGGATGACTCAGTAACATCAATAGTTACCCCATCCACTGTGGCTCTTAGAGCTTCCACAGATTCATGTGTGTCTCCCTGTTCAAGAGTTATGGACTGCACAGTGTTCCAGAACTGTTTGATATGAGAGACATAGATTGTGGGATTAACAGTTAAGGCATACCTTATATGAGTTGTGTTTAGAAAATCCACAATCTGATGAAAAACAGGGCCACTCTTCTCGTTTGACTTTTGTAGGTAGGCCACTTGGTTGTGCTCCTCGACAAATTTTAGAATCGCCATGATATTTGTGAAAAGAGAATAAAAGTGTTAGTGATGAGGCGAAAAATGATCCGTTTTTAGGGGGTCATTTAAGCCCGAATCCGACTTTATTTGATCAAATATTGCCCTAAATCGTTCCTAAATCGTTCCACTTGGTTGTGCTCCTCGACAAATTTTAGAATCGCCATGATATTTGTGAAAAGAGAATAAAAGTGTTAGTGATGAGGCGAAAAATGATCCGTTTTTAGGGGGTCATTTAAGCCCGAATCCGACTTTATTTGATCAAATATTGCCCTAAATCGTTCCTTTTGTGATTTTAGGTGTTTGGAGAGTGAATTCTGGAAAAGAAGCCATTTTGGACGTTTTTGGAGCATAAAAGTGAAGAAAACGGCTAAGTACCAAATTTCCATGCTGAAGATACAAGGTGACGGCGTCAAGACCATCATCTTGACGGCGTCAGACATGAGGAATTAAACACCGTAGGTGGTGACGGCGTCAGAAGGCTTCATGACGGCGTCAAAGTGGCAAGAATAAAATACCGTGGGTGGTGACGGCGTCACATAGGCCGTCATAAGTGGATCAAGGCCGTCCGAGGAAGTATATGGCGGCGAGGTGACGGCATCACAAGTAACTCTTGACGCCGTCAGCCTGTTTTTCCTATATATAGTTTTCTAGTTTTTTCATTAAAAAAGGAAAGAGAGAAGTTTTGGTGAAACCCTAAAGACGATTTTGGTGCCTCTTTTACAGGTTTTTCAAGAGTTCCAAACCCTTGAGACCTTGCATTGTAATTGAGATAAGTGTACTTTCAATTCAATCAATATGTCTATGTGTTGGTTGTTTATATCTTGTTCTTGTCTCAATTCTACTATGCTAGGCTAGATCTCTTTTGTGTTTGCTTAGATCTAATGAAACCTAGATGTTGATTATGTGTTGATTACTTGTCTATTCTTGTCTTGGATGAATGATTTTATATGTTAGGCTTAAGAAAACTGGCAGATCTCCAAATGGTAACATGCTTGAACGTCTTAAGAAACATGAACCGAGGCGTACTAGGTCTTTATTGGTTGTATTTAATGCATGAGCCACTGTTTACAATCCCTATAGTTGTGCTGGGTCATGGTGTAGGAGGAGATAAGAGCTCATAGAGTTGGGGAGTTATGTATGCCACCCCACGAATGGTATTAAGGAATACAATCCGTCATCCATACAAGTGTAACAAGTAATTAACATGTAAAAGATATCTAGGGAGTAGTGAAGTCTAAGTAAACACAATTTCTCCAACCACTGCTCACAACCTTAGTATAATTTAGTTTATTTTCATTTTTATTATTTTATTTTGATTGCATCTTAGCTTTGGGTTAGTTGAATAGCAACTAATTCCGCCCACTCTTCCAAAACCCGAGATTTTACTTGCTTTTATAAAAATATAAAAATACAAAAATAATCATCTCTCACCTTTAGAACTATTAATTAGGTTTTCTAATCCTAGCGACACTATTCCTAAGCTGAACGATCAATCCCCCGGTACTTGTCACTATACTATACTACAACGATCAGGTACACTGCCTGGTGGGGGTTGTAAGCTTCTCGAGATCCCTCGAGAGGTAAAGCAAGGTGCGATTCCCACGCATCAGTTAGTAATCAAGATAAAAATCAAGCCGTATGATGATCAATTTATACTAATAGGGTTTGAGGAGGTTGCGCAATGTGAATTATCTTTAGAAAGAATTATCTTTGGAAAAGAATAAATTATAATAAGTAAGAAGATAATTCACAAAAGATTTACCCTATTAATAAGGAAAGACGGTTATATTTACAACGGCTAGTAAAAAATAGATTACTGACACAACAGTTGTAACGACTAGTTCATCAGTGGAAAAATTACTCTTGCAGTGGTAACTAATGAACTAGCAGTGGTAAAATTTTCACAACATATCAAAGAGCAGTGGTAAGTATGATGCGTAGGGATTGCACCAGGCTTTACCTCTCAAGGGATCTCGAGAAGCTTACAACCCCCACCAGGCAGTGTACCTGATCGATGTAGTATAGTATAATGACAAGTACCGGGGGATTGATCGTTCAGCTAGGAATAGTGTCGCTAGGATTAGAAAACCTAAAGACTAGATCTAGAGATGAGGGATGATTCTTTTTGTATTTTTTATATTTTATGAAAGCAATTAAAATTCTCGGGTTTGAAGGAGTTTGGCGGAATTAGTTGCTAGTCAACTAACCCAATACTAAGATGCAATCAAAATAAAATACTAAAATGAAAATAAAACTAAATTATACTAGAGTTGTGAGCAATATGTAGGAGAATTGTGTTTACTTAGATTTCACTACTCCCTAGATATCCTTTACAGGTTAATTACTTGTTATAGTTGCGTGGATGACGGATTGTATTCCTTAATACCATTCATGGGGTGGCGTACTTACTTCCCCAATCCTATGAACGCCTACTTCACTCCTATGTCGAGCCGGCTAAGAAGCTCCTAACATGGGATCACTAGAATTTGCTCATGCATTAAATACAACCAATAAAACCTAGTACACATCGGTTCATGTTTCCTAAGACGTTCAAGCATGTTACACAATGGAGATTTGCCAGTTTTCTTAAGCCTAACATTGAAATCATTCATCCATTACAACCATAAACAAGTAATCAATACATAATTAACATCTAGGTTTCATTAGATCTAAGCAAACACAAGATAGATCTAGCCTAGCATGTTAAAATCAAGACAAGTAAAAGATATAATCAACCAACACATAGACATATTGATTGAATTAAGAGAAGACTTATCTCAATTGAACATGATAGGATTCAAGGGGTGAAAACCCTTGAAAACACTGTAAAATATGACCTAGGGTTTACAAAGTTCGGCCCTAGTTTTCTCCACACACGTTCCTCTTTAATGAATGAAAAATAGAAAACTATGTATAGAGTTTGATAGGTGACGGCGTCAAGAACAAATGTCTGACGCCGTCATCTCGCCGCCAAAAAGTTTCTCAGACTGCCTAGATCTGGGTCTGACGCCGTCATGTATACCCCTTGTGCAGGCCGTCACCAAATTAACTCTTGACGCCCTTGTTGTGACGCCTTCAGGTTTGCACTGGGTCGTCATGGTTTTTACTCTTGACGCCGTCAGGTACTGTTCTCAGCTTGGAAAATTAAGTCTTTGCCGTTTTCTTCACTTTATGCTCCAAAAACGTCCGAATTGCTTCCTTTTTCCAGAATTCACTCCCAAAGTACCTAGAATCACAAAAGGAACGATTTAGGGCAATATTTGATCAAATAAATTCAATTCCGGGCTTAAATGACCCCCTAAAAGTGGTTCATTTTTCGCCTCATCATATACCCTTACACTTGAGATTTGCTTGTCCTCAAGCAAATGCGCTTTTATTCTAGTCAAAATACAAGTTAGGGGTCATTTAACACTAATATAAAAGTAATTACAACAAATAATCGTTCCACTAAAGACCAAAGACAAGCACGGATGTCATACACCAACACCTCACAAATAGTGTTTAGATACTCTCATCTCTCGGGTGTAATAAAGTAATATCACCATATGGAAATGGAAAACATCTCTCACTACCTGTCATAGCAAAATAGATTACCATAGGCTTGGGAAAGGATCAAACCTCCACCACATGGCGTAAACACCTAGGATAAACTATCAAAGAGGTCTTTCAAAGGGTTGTAACGTTAGGTGTAGGGATATGGAATACACGGTTTTGTTGGATACAGGCAGTCTTTACTGGTGGCGAGTTAACAATCTTAGTTAATTACATGTACAATATGGCGTTGCTAAGCCAAGACTAGACTCGACTTAAGCTAATAAATCAAAAATAACAAACATAAAATGAACATAGAATGAAAAGGGATGGTAGTCCGTATGTTTTTTCTCTTTATCTTTTTCTTTTTCTATTTTTTTTTTTTTTTTTTTTTTTTTTTTTTTTTTGCATACACTCTTACCCTACCATCCAAAATAATACATCATAGGGAATGAAAATTCCCCTTACACTTGAATTTTTACATACTTTACAATAAACTAATCTAATGACTCGAATTAAGAAAATCAAAACACTTGGAGTACTTTTAAGATTAACGTATATATGGGGGTAATAATATGATGTTCTTCCCCATTACTCCATAAAATAAGTACTTTACCCATGAGTCCCAATCGTCCCAAAACAATATGTACAAGGATATGACTCGACTTAGCAACCATGTAATCAATTAGATAATTAACTTAGGGTTTAACAAATAACAATAATGCACTAAAGATGAGTGCATACACGGAAGGCTAAGGCGATTTGAGTGTACATTTAAGTGGGGTGTAACAAATTCTTCCTTTAAGTAAAATGCTTAAAGTTAGAAATGAAAAGATAGGCTCGGAGGGGTGTACTAGGGGTTTCGTGTACTAAAAATGAGTACAACGCTAAGGGTGTGGGAAAAATTAGTTGACTTAACTAGCCAAGTAATATGACTTAAATGGTCAAGTAATTATAATACGGGTTTAACACAAGGGTGATCCTAATGCCTCTTATCATGTAGTAAATCCTACTACACGAATGTAGTCTCACTAGCGGTCTCGGGATGCATCACTAACGCAAGTTCTAGAATCTAAATGCTACCGGTACACTCATAAGCACTAATAGTAAATGCTTTTCCTATCAAATCTAAAGGCGAACCTCACATATTTGGGTGGAAAATTTTTCTGAATGGTACGGTTTTGTGCTAGTCATACAATCTCCTATCCATGAGACGCTTGCTATGGCTAAAGTTTCACTCCTAAATGTTGTAAAAAATTTTAAATTTGGCGCTAAAATTACACTAACAAGTATTTCTCATAGTTTTATTACACATCTACTATTAAACAAACAAACTCAAGCGAAAGTGTATCTGTAAGGTATCATCATTTTACCCCCCCCCCCTTACACTTAGGATGAACATTGTCCCCAATGTTCAAGTAAAGAATGTAAAGTGAAATAAGTAAAACGAATGAAATCAAATACTCCCCTGATTCGCTCGGTATGGATAATAAGGTGGCCAGGTTAGATCTTCCTCCAAGAAAATGAACAATCAAAGCTTCCCTTCTAGACTGATAATCATCTTCTTGTCATACATAACCTGTAAAACCTGAGAAAACAGACAAGGCAACCTCACATAAAATCGGCGGCAATCTACATATGCTAATAAATCCTAGAAAACAAAATAAGATATAATGCTTGTGGAATGATGTTTGCAGATTTCCTGGAGATTATAAAACTGATAATTCAACAAAAACTTTAAGACTCCGTTAGAAAAACAAAACTGGTAAAATTTCCAGATTTTTACACGTGACGCCATCAAGAGTAAACTCGTGACGCCGTCAGAAGTGACCTGCAGAAATTCTTATGTTAAGTTTCCGGAAAATTTCTGGAAAAACTTCGTCCTAATTCCTGGAAAATCCTACAAAACTTCATTATGACTCGATACAAGCATTTGACTCTAACAAATACGAATATACATGTTCATTTAATATTGTGGAGAATCATGATCGGTTTTGTTTCTTAAAAACATATTTGGCGTTTCCCCTTACACTTATCTTTTGCAAAAATACCTTTGGATGAAGTTAAGACTAGGCCAAACAACAAGGTAAAGTATTTTCACTATTTAGTTTTGAAACATGATCTACCAACAATAAAAATAAAGCATGCATACTGAAGCAAATAACGAACAAACAAAATAAAAATCACACAAAATCATGGGTTGCCTCCCAAGAAGCGCTTTTCTTTATTTACGAGTCTTGTAGCTAGACTCAAGGTCATGGGTTACTACGTTACCTCATCCCTTGAATTGATGTACCCCATGTAGTTGCGGTCATTATTATCGTGGTGGTGGTGTCTCAACCTGTCGATACTTGCAATCACCTTTCCTCCTACCTTACTTCTCAAGTTAGCCATCCCATCTTGGCTTATGTTTTCAATTGTGAAAGGCCCATACCACCAGGGACTTGGTTTATCGGGAGGTATCAGCATCTCCAAGTGTCTTAAGAGTACTGAGTTCCCTTCTTCGAATGGTACATGGCTCCTTGTTGTTTGACTGTGTTTGAACTCGACATGAACTTCATTGTTTCCGCTTCTTTCATGTTTAGCCTCTTTGTAGCTTTTGATTCTTGCCTCCCATGCAAGTATTTACCCTATAATGCTCTAATTGAGTTTCTAAAACACCTAGGCCTCTTTTATGATTTGCTAAGTTATAATTAGTATGATTTAACTCTAGCAATTGTTCATCATATTGTGCTTTAATTTTCTCATACTCTTTTAAGGCCTTACAAGTTTTAGAACAAGCATTATTAATTTGTACCTCAGAGTCAGAAAAAGCCATTAGTGCAAGCTTAGTAGCAACCATTGCAGACTCTGAATCATCTTCTTCATCCTTAGTCATAAAGCTCCAATCAAAGCTCACTCCATCAATAGCCAATAGCCCCTTTGGCTCATCAGTTGTAGGTTCTTTCTTCTTGTCCTGCTTATACCAAGTTGACCTATTGTCAGATTTCCTTGGTTTCCTGCACTCCCTTGCAAAGTGCCCCTTCTTATGACAATTATAGCACTCCACCTTCTTTTTGTCAAAACCTACTGTTTCATTGCCACTGATGTTAATCTTTCTTCCAATCTTCTTCCAAAAGTTCTTTGTTCTTAAGCTTAGTAATGCCACCTGCCATTTAATGTCCATCTCCTCCATACCATCCTCATCAATTTGATCCAAATCCTCATGATTGAGAATTGAACCACCTACTTGACTTGATATAAAGGCATAAAAGGTAGTATCACTAAGTCCTGCAATCTGTCTCTTTGAGCTACCAGTGGAAACAACTATGTTAGCACTGTCATCATCACTATCACTTTCTTCATCTGAACTATCATCAAGAGATGATGATATGAGTGCTACACTCCCTGAACCTGTGCTTAATTTGCCAGCTTTCTTCAATCTTTGTTCAATAACCTTGAAGTTATTGTACAAATCATTAAGTTTCATGGTCTCCAAATCTGGCTTATCTTCCCATACAGCAACATTGGTTCCAAACTCAGAGGGTAAGCTTCTTAAGAACTTTAGATTGAGGTCTTCCCTTTCCACCTCAATTCCAAAAACAGTGAGTTGAGTAACAATCTTTTGTAGCCTTGTGAAAATGCTATCAATAGATTCATTACTTGTAGAACCAAAGTTTTCATAAGTCTGCTTAAGCAGGGTCTTCTGAGTCTTCTTGGTGGAATCATTACCACCAAAAACATTACAGATCTCCTCAAACAGAGTCTTTGCAGTCTTGTATTTGCTGAATGCTAGAACTTGATCTCTGGGAAGTGTCATCAGCAACAAACGTCTGGCCTTCAGATCATTCTTCATCTGAAGTCTTTCATCATTAGTTACAGGTCCAGTGTTAACCTTGATTACTTCCTTGCCACCAACCATCTCTGAAGTAGAACTTGGTTTGAAAGAATTTCCAACCATAATGATCTCCCAGAGTGTATAGTCTTGGACCATAAAGAATTGTTCGATCATTAGCCTCCACATCTCAAAGTCATTCAACTTAAGCTTTGGAAGCTTAGCAGCAATGTTTGATTGACTGGTTTCTGTCTCCATTGATTCTTCTGAGTGAACTAGAGTCTTCTAAATCAAAGTATCAAAGCCTGGCTCTGATACCACTTGATGGATCTAAACACCTTGAATTGTGTTAGATTGATACTTTGAGTTATATCACTAAGTATGCGGAATTTACTTAGTAACACTTAGAAGTTTGATTGTGAGTGAATGAAACAGTTGTTAATGAATAAGAACAATGTATGTAACAAACAGTTAGCTCTAATATTATTAATGATAATAATACGAGTGATCTTGATATCACTAGGGTTACACCTTGAAGCTCTAGAAACGTATATTTAACCTTTAACCTAGGATCTCCTTTTATAGCACAAGGAGTCCTCTTCTACAAGATAAGTATAATGCTAATAGAATAAGATATACACAAGATCTATTCTATATTTATCTAAACACGTTTCCTAACAGTTATCTAAACAGCAGTGATAATATATGTTCTTGCAGTGGTAATGAGTTTCCACTGCAAGTACATTCTTCAGCAGTTGTAATGTCTTCACTAGCCGTGGTAACTGTTAGTATAATTCCCAACATGCGCCAAGATCCAAGCGAACCTACAAATAAAACATGGAGCGACATGGACGGTGAAATTGATCATCGTATAGCATGTGAAGATTGTATAACTACAAATAAGGTACAATCCGAAACCGAACATTTCTGCTATGATCAATTTATATTAGAATTTTCAAAATTAGAAAACAACTTCAAACATTTTTGCAACATAGACTCAAAAATTATTTTTAAAAATGAATCTTCAATATCCGTTGGAAATAACTTTGAAAAAGAAATAATTTTAGAAGATAAAATGTCTAGACTTGAAAGTAATATTGAAATTGATCTTGAATGTAAAAAATGTCAAGACTACAAACATGAAATTAAAATGGAAAATGAAAAAGCAAAAGTATTAGCTAAATTTGAAAATAGTTATAAATCTTTAAAATATCTACTTAATATTCAAAAGTCATTTAATGATAAAACCGGTTTAGGATTTACTGCAAATGATCCTTCAACAAATATATCAAGACAAATTAAATTTGTAAAACCTAGTAGAGAAATTTAGAATCAATATTATTTGCATCCATTATTAATTACTCAAGTCAAGAAATTCATTGTTTGTTAGTTAAAACAAACTATTGATGAATTCTTGTACTCCTCGGCGACATCCTCATCATGTGCATTTAAATGCAATGTATGTCCTCAACTAACCATCTCGGACCCATGAGAATCTGGGTACCAAGCTGTTTTTCATGTTTAGGTAGTAAACGAACGAACAAACGTCTTTTTGGATCGCTCACTTTCTTATCATACATATGAAGACTAGTGATTCATATTACTCTGATTCACATTCTACACACGATTTGCATATGACGTTGTTGCGGCCATTTAAAGATTTGATGATATGATCTTCACTATTGGAGTGTTGATTTTATGATGTATTCTTCACTATCTCAAGATGAAGGATTCAAACGCAATTATTTTTTACTAACACGACTCATGATGATTGATGTGATCGATTACGTGTTTCGGATCAAGCTACCTTGATCTTTAATAGAGTTGGGATTATACCTTGCTACTTTGTCATGCTTTGGGCAAACATTGAAGATGTTTACCAACATTCTCATGCCTACTCATAAAGAAAAGTTGGATCTGAGGTAAGTTTTCTTTTCAAAAACTTATTAATGTCACATTATATCAAATTATGCCATAATTAGTTTATTAATATGATTAAATTTGTAGGTTGCCTTGTTCATATATCATTAATATTACTAATATATGTATACATGAAATTAGTCTAGTTGACCCTCTTGATTTTGGGTCTATTGCCCATTTTCTTATTCATCATTGAATTTGGAAAATCATCTATGACCACTAGTAGAATACTTATAATTTAGGATAAATGACCATTCTAGTTGCTATAATAGATGTTCTATAATATAACTTATGATTAAGATAAGTTAGTATTTAATATTATGAAGAAATTAGTATATATATCTGTGTTAATTTTGCATCCATAGATGATTGGCTTTATCCCTCTTAATTATAGTGCATTAAGTTCATTAGATTATGTCATCACTTATCCATGTCTTTAGTTACCATAAAAGGTGATTATATGTGACAACGGGCTCAACCGATTCTCTTGAACATGATAATTTTTTTTACTTTACAAATCCATTACTAGTGATTCTTGCTATCAAAAATATAATATCAAGTATAAAACCTCACATTTTGAAAAATAATCTTTCAAATAACTATTTCATCTTTCTTCAAACAACATATTTAACTATAAGCTATCACAACTTTGTTTTAATCAAAATCAAGATTGGGAAAATTTTCTTATCTAATTTGTCAACATCTCATGAAGCAAAACCCAATCTATTTTACTCAAATACACACTTGAATCTATTTCAAATCATTGTTGAATAAAGCGAAAAACGTTTTCTTAAAACTATCTTTGATTATCTCCCATTTGTCATATACTTCTATGAATATGACATTCACAATAAAACCAAATCATTTCATGAGAATCATGGTTTGCCTATATGGATCTTGTTTGTAACAAGTCTTGAAGTCCATACAATCATAACCTCCCATTTGTTGCTCATCAATATGTTTGAACTAGCCCACTTATCATCATTTTCATATATAGTTGAATATATCGTTAGCATGTTTTATTGCTTCCTTGGTTATATGACTTAATTGGCCAATAAGTAGATTGCATGCAAATTAGAAATTACTTGTCTACTTGATTTATTTTAATAACATGCCCTATATATGTGATTAGTATATCCTATATTTCCTCAAAGAGTTGAACTTACTTGAATCCAAACCCACAAATACAACCTTTCTGCAAATTTTCTGAAAAAAAATCCAATTCTGGCAATCTGGAATTCACCAGATGGGCGGCCCCCTTAATTATATAAGGCGCCCCCCTTAATGATTAAGGGGACCGGCCCCTAATTAAGGGGACCGACCATCTGATGGTCGGGGTTACTGTTTTCTTTATCACTTTTTGACCCACTTCACCCTATATTTCCCAAAGTTCACAAACATATTTTGTCCCATACTATCCCTCAAAATTTACCTTCCTAAACCACATTTTTCCTACACTATAAATACCTTCTTTCCATCATAAATGTTCAGACATCCAAACGTGTCATCTCCCAACAACCAAAAACCCAAGGTTTCAAGAACCGCAAGGATCTCCGTCAAACCCGTTTGGAGGAGAAAATTTGACTCTTGTCATAACTCAAGTGATGTTGTTCCAAGTCAACCAACAACTAAACCTCATACCCACATAAATGATCCATCTCACAACCTATCATCCACTCTTGCCTTCATTAATGCTCCTTCATATGATGAGCATGCACAATCCCAAAACAACAATCCTAACCTGACTACCAATACTTCACATGTTGCTCATTCAACTAAAACACCATCCACTCATGAAGCATCTCTTCCACCCATATCATGTTTTCATGATTACCCAAGCTCAAACATGTCTCCACCACCAAGAGTACCACCACCACATCCTACAACTTCACATGCCATTCCTATGTTGCATGTTCAAACCCTCACCCAAGACAATTATCATGCTCCACCACCATCACCTTCCTCCGAACACTTGAAGTTCGTTGAGGAGCTAAAAGAAGCCCATGAGCTTAGCGCTCTTTTAGCATTACATCTTGCTCAACGGAATTTGGATCCACCTCCATCTAGCTCACCCTCATCACTACACAACATAAACCAAATTGAGAAGCATGTCAACAATTGCCCTTGTTGCATCTTCCTCCAAAAACAAAAAATTGCATTGAATGAGCACTTTACTTGGATTGAGTATCTTCTCACTAGATCTCAACAAACATCATCACTTGAACAACATCAAAACTCTCAACCAACAAACCCAACTCCAAATTCACCACCTCCAAGCTCTACATCACCAAACTCACCAACATCCATGAAACCAAAAATTTACCTCCATTAAGCCACCAACATGATCCCTACTTACCATTCTCACCCAAGCATTCTATATGATTATGCTTTTTATTTTTCAAATAAAACACTTCAACCTTTTTGGGATACAAGCAAGTTTGATGACACTCTCTATTGACACAATAGGATAGTCTACTTGGTTTAGAATTATAGTATTATGGATTATGTAACAATGATTATGTGGTTGACATAATCATTTTGAATTAACGAATGTTTTAATATGTGTTTCTAATTCTCCTTTGCCATGCTTATTATTAGTTGTTATTATGCTATATATATTTGCTTGTGCTTCTAATATCTTTCTTGCAAGTATTCCATAGCTCGAACCCTTTGTGCCCTCAAACGAGGGGGAGCATACATCAAGGGGAACTTTCAGCTTATCGGCTTAAACCTTTTTTATTCTACAAAAAGGGGGGAGAAGTGAATATAAACTCACTAAATACTTGTCTAAAAATTAATTTTTGGATTTAATGAGTTTAGGTTTTGATATCATCAAAAAGGGGGAGATTGTTGATATAAATAAATGCCTAAAAACGTTATTCATATATTTCGATATCTCTATGTTTTGATAATCACAAAACGAAAACTCATCAAACCAAAAATCATGACGTAAATAAGTATTTAGTAGTAAATACTCACTTTTACCATCTAATCACATAAGGTATGAATAAACAAAGTGTCTAATGTATTATAAGATCAAAGGAACATTTTTATTAATCACTGGATTTTTATAAAATGTCACAAAACATTTTATATCTTTTATAAAACATTTTTTGAATTAAAAGAATATGTTTAATTCATTATAAATATATGAATTCAAATTTCAACCAAAATGGCAAATCTAATCCAGAAAAATTTTCCTCACAAAAGGACAAAGCTGGGCAACGTTCAGGAAGGGCGGCCCCCTTAATTAACCAGGCGGCCCCCTTAATAATTAAGGGGACCGGACCCTAATTAAGGGGACCGGCACGCTCCTGATCCCCCCCAGCTATGCCTTTAAATACTAGTTCATTCCACTAATTTTTCTCAACTTTTTGCACTCTAAACTTTCTGATTCAAACCTCCATTTCTATCCTCTAAAATCATTTGATCATATATACATTAATCTTTGTTTCAAAGTGATTCAAGCCTCAACACTCAAGTGCAAAGAGAAGAATACGTCTATCTATCAAGATTAGAAGTATTACAACTTAGTATCATCTTGCTATCTAAGTTATTTGTTCATTTCATCTTGTAAATCATTCATACTTTGGTGTATAAGGTGTATACATTGATTAGCTAGATTTAGATATAGGATATAGAATTGTTGAAAGTGTGAAGTGATACTAGAAGTGAAGAAGTAGAAGTGAATAGAATTAGTGATAGGAGATATAAGAAGTGGTAGCATATTGAAATTGTGGTTATTATCGAAAATAAAGAAGCCTTATTGTAGTATAGAAGCCTTGAAGTAGCAAAGAAGTTGAATCCTCAAAGTTGAGAAGACATTGAAGACTAGAAGGTGTGGAGACATAGAAGCTTTGAAGTATAGAAGACATAGAAGTTTTTCAAGTAGAAGAATCCTTGTAGTGGTACATAGATAAAGGCCCTCAAGTAGAGAGATAGAAGTATTGAAGTTGTGAAGACTTAGAAGTCTAGAAGTTGTGAAGTAGCAAAATCCTTGAAGTAGTGAATAGATAGAAGTTGTGAAGGCGTGAAGAAACAAAAGTTGTGAAGAAGTGTAGAAGGCGTGAAAGGGTGTGAAGAAGTTGTGGTGTGATTGTAGTTGTGAGATTGGTTCTAGCTACAATTAGAACTCGACATTTAGCTTTGTGTCATTAAATTGGTGCAAGCTAAGGTGTGCACGGTTTTCTCCACAATATGGGAGGTTATTGACTTAGTGAAGAAAACTCTCGAGTTCGGTGATCGGGGAGTGGAGTAGGGCAAGGAAGGTGTCCTTGTAGCCGAACCACTATAAATCCTTTGTCTCTCGGTTTGATCTTTCCATCTCTCACTCTTTGCTTACTTACTTATTTACGTTTCGTATTTAGTTATAATAGCTTGTGTTGTGCATAAATTGATTTCACATAAAGATCAAATTAGTTTTCATTCACAACATTAATTTCATATAAACAAACCATATATATATATATATATATATATATATATATATATATAAGGGCAATAAACACAGCCTAAAACCGAACCTCACTCCAAACCTGAATTTTAAGATTCAACACCCGACCCTCAAATGTTTACTAACATGCTTATCCCTTTCCTAAAATCAAACCAAATCCCGACCCTAACTTTTAAGATTCAGACAACCGAAGCTACACCAAATATATAAACTCACTCACACGTACCAACTCATAACATACTCATCCTTTTTCTCTCTCTAAAATAAACACACAAATGCTATCAAACACACTCTCTCTCTAACCTTCCTTCTTCTACAACTACAACCACCACTGGACCACCATCGAACCCCGACCACCACAAAACAGCTACAACCATCGAGACCTACACCACCACAGAACCTTCATTTTTTGAGGTTTATTTGAGTTTTTTTAAATATTTACATCGATATTAAGTAAGTTTTTGTTGTACATCTGAGTGTTTAGAACATATTTTATTTCAGCCACTACTTGCCGCCATCTACCGCCGCCGCTACCGCCTAGGTCGCTGTTGGTAATGTTGTCGCCTCGCCGCCGTGCGAACTGCTGTTGTGACCAAGATTCGCCACCAGTGAAACTCCCACATCTGTGAAGGTTTATTCAAGTATTGAAGGTTCTT
This sequence comes from Artemisia argyi, assembly GCA_030686995.1. Taxonomy (NCBI): domain Eukaryota; kingdom Viridiplantae; phylum Streptophyta; class Magnoliopsida; order Asterales; family Asteraceae; genus Artemisia; species Artemisia argyi. Next base: position 36,996,646 of record CM060707.1, on the reverse strand, counting down.
TTAGTTCTTTTTATAGATGTATATTTCATGTTTTGTTTAAATTCTATCATTCTTTTCTTTTACATATATGACTTTTTAAAACATTTTTGATTAAAAAAAAAAAGAAACTGTCCACCCGAGCCATCGCCACTGAAGGAATCTGAAGTACCATCGCCGGAAATTGTTGTTAAAGTTGTCAATATTTATCATAATGGTTACTGTGTAAGTTTTGCTATATAATTTATCACGTAAATTTTTATGATTTGAATTTAGTGGTGTTGTCAGTTTGATTTATGTTATTCTATGTGTTTGGTGGGTAAGAGATCTTTTTTTTTTTTTTTTTTTTGGTTAGAGATCTATTACCGAAGTGTTTGGAGTGTTTCTTTTTTGGTTTTTCTTGGATCTATGTAATTTGAAGCTTTTTTTTTAATCTGATTTTGTGAAGAATTTTTCTACAGATCTATTGTATTTTTTCTTTTTAAGTCGAGTTTTTTTGAATTTTTTTAGAAATTTGATTTTGTTAGGAGTTTTTAGATCTACTTTAATTTTATTTTTTTAAATTCGATTTTTTTGAGATTTTTTTAAGTCTAAGTATTTGCTGATAAATTTGAGTTGTTTTTTTATAAGATTTTAAAAGTTTACAGTGAAAATTTTTGAGTTTGAGAGTTTCGAAAATTGAAATTTTGAAATTTGAAAAGTTTTGAAATTTTTAAAATTTTGACTATATAGACTACAATTGACATAACACTAGACAAAAGGAGGCGCAACTCTCATTGTACTACTTTTTTTTCAAAAGATATCTGACCAAGCACGTGATGCTTCTGAATAATTACAAGAAAGATCAAAGACCCCTACTTTACAATTGTAGATTCACACCATGTAATGCCAAAATGATTAACCAACTAAAATAATGTTTTTCTCTTAAACTGATAATTTCATTATCTTTTGTTAATAGTTCAACAACAACAGCAATGCCAAAAGCATGGTTATTTGTTTGGATAGACTTTGATTTATGAATGACTATGTACATGTTAGACCAAAGGTGAAACGTCAATTTCAACAAATACGTCAATTCAACAAATATGTTCAGACTTCCTATCAAGAACATTCTACAAAATGAATGCATAACAACATTGATTCTTAAAACTAATTGTATTTTAAGAATTTTGTTGCAGAAGATTTCTTAAATACAACGTTCACATAGTTATAAAACTTTAACTTGTAAAATATATTGTATTTTTAAGAAAATTGGGATTCGTGAAATCTTGCTAAAAAAGTATGGGCAACTCTTTAAGACGAATTACTACACCAGAGACGAAACCAGGGGTTTCTGCGGGTGCTCAGGACCAGTTCCAAAATATTTGTGTATCCGATTATATTTGATTATGATTCCGTCCCTGAACTACACTAGGCTATTAAGTATTGCAACCTCCATAAACACATAATTCAAATTTGAAATATTTTGAAATTTGAAAAGTTTTCACGTTTGTATGAACATGCATACATATTTTAGTCTACATGAGCATAATTTTGTAGTCAAGCGGTTATTGCTTATGAATTTTATTGTCATTTATATTCTCTACATAATATGATGCCTTTTATTCTCAAACAATATTGACAAAGGTAAACAAGAAGAATACTTTTTGGCTGCATGCAACGGTCATTATTTCAAGTTTTGTTTTTCATCTTACCACTTCATTGTGGGCACTAGGACTATAAGTTCTATTATGTTGATTATCATTGCCATAACTGGTGTTTGAATGTGGATTTTGTACTCGGAAAATACAATCTTGCATACGGACTAACGCTAACGAAAAAACAATGCGGCCAAGCCACTTGGATTTTTTTTCCATAAAGGACTCCTTTACTGCTACAAATAGAATTTGTCAAAAAAAATCATACGTCATCAAAACTTGGTCGAAACTGGATACCGCTGCCGCTAGGTGCGGGTACTCGGCTAGTATATATATATATATATATAGGGTAGGGTTCTAGAGAAAAGTATAATTATATAGAAAAGTGAGAAAAATACTTATAGGGTAGATTGTGAAAACATCTCAAACTTTAGGGTTAAATATAAAAAACACAAACAAATAGCTGGTAGCCATTTGGATCGTCATTTTCATCACAACAAAAGAAATCAACTATCAAAAACACAAATAAAAGAAACACGATCCACCATTAATTTCGATCAAACACTCCAATCAAAAATCGATAAATATACAGATCCATCACTAAAACCGATCAAAAAATCCCAATTATTATAAATTTCGATCAAAATCCCATCAAAAAACTCGTGAATGCACTGGTTTTGTAGTCTGATTATCAGAAAAATGAAGGAAAAGCCATATATGACTCGTAGCTAACCTAATCAAGAAAAGTAATGGAATCGAAACTAAGAACTCGAAAAATAGTAAGTCGTTAATTAGTAATTGTTCAATTTCTATGTTAGTTTGTGCATTATTGTGTAAATTATATCATAATTAGTAGTGTTTACGTTTGGTACGAGTGTGAATGTTTAAAATTGTTCATCAGGTGTTTGATAGAATGTTTGAATAAGATTTTATGAAATGCGATGCACTAATTTATAGGATTTGTTTTTAATATTGATTGATATGACATCTTAGGGCATCTGTGTGTATTTGCAACATGAGATTACACCTTATGACATCATATTCTATTATTGCATCTTTGTTTGTGGTTGCTGCATCAGGTTAAATGTTTGTATGTTTGGCGCGTCGTTGAACATCTTAGAGCATCAGTAAGTAACGATTATGGAATCAATGAATATGATTAGTGCATCATCATACATATTGAGGAATCAGTGTGTATGTTTAGTGCATCTTTTTGTATGTTTAATGCATCGTTAGTCATAGTATAGCATCCATTTGTATATTTAGTGCATCGCTAGTCATAGTAGGGCATCCATTTGTATGTTTAGTGCATCAATGAACATTAGGACATCATTGATTATGACTAGTGTAGTGCATTGTCAGACATATTTAGGCATCAGTGTGTTTGTTTTGTGCATCATTGGTCATAGTAGGGCATCCATTTTTATGTTTAGTGCATTGTTGGAACTACTTGGGCATATGTTTGTATGTTCAGTGCATCGATAAACATATTAAGGCATCAATGAGTAATATTAGTGCATTGTTGGATATATTAAGGCATCTATATGTATGTTTAGTGTATCCATTTGTATTAGTTGATCTTCTTAGTATACAAGTACATAGACATAACATCGAGACAACTTAGGTGATTGAAAGTGCAGTTTTGATTCATCGATTGTATCCAACTATACCTAAGTTTCGACCATTGTGACAACCGGCAATTTAGGGAGTTATTTTGAAAACCCGCATTACGTTAGAGTTCGTTAATAATTTTTTTTTATTTAAAATTTTTATTCGCAACGAACTTGTAAGACCAATATTTATGGATAATCATATTTTATGACGTTATGGAATTCGTGAATTATTTTAATAATTCATTATGAAATTTTGCTCGGTGATGTATTCTTAAATTCTCACTTGGTACTACGTTGACTCCGGCACTAGGAAACTTAAAAGTTTAAAAACTTACGAGTTTTAATACGTTGGACTTTTAGTCACGTATTTATTATAAATTTCGGTGGAATATATATATAGTCCGTCAAATGGTGAATATAACGAGCTTCGGGGACGTTTAATATTTTAATCGTAAGTTTTCACTTACGTGAGGGGACGTTTTTATTAATTAAACTTGGAGGTAAAAAGGTTTGGTGTGCAAATAATAAGAAAATTTAGTTGAGGGACCTAAAGTGAAAAATACCTTATTTAAACCCTAACCCTAACCTCATATTATCACTTTCACTCTAACAACTCACCCTCTCCTTCTCCTCTCTTTCTCAAACGCCGGCCACCCAAAAACCGGCCACCACCGCCGCTCTCCACCGTACACCGCCACTCCCAAAACACTCCCCACATCATCCTTGTTATTTTGTGGTGATTCACGCGCCCAAAAACCATCATCCCACCTCGTTCTAACACCACCGACGCCACCCACCTCACCACCATCATTTTTCTTGGTTGATTTTGTAGATCCACGGGTAAGTGTGCACGAGGTGCATCGATTTTGTTGAAAAACGAACCCAAACCCACGAATTTATATTAACTTGGGTCGGATTTGGATGAAATGGATAAAAATAATAATGGGTTTTGTTAAAAACTTGTTAAATCTTGGTTTGGTATCCGGGTTTTGATGTTTGGTTGGGTTTTTGTTGCGTGGTCGACCCCTAGCCGAGGTCTCACCCTCGACTTTATTTGATTCCGGGTCGTGGTGGTCATCTTTGACCCGTTTTCTTGATTGTTGACCACTTTTGGTTATTGTGATTAATTGTTTGATTTGGTTTGATTGATTAGTTGGATTTGGATTGGTTATGGGGGTTGGTCGATTCATGTTGGAGCCGAAGACCCCATATGGGTCGGTTTGTTTCATTTGGGTCGAGCTCTTGTGAGCTAGCCGCGACCATGGTGGTCTCGGGTGGGACCCACGTGGCTCTTAGTATATGAATTTGACTTGGGTTGACTTGGTATTTGACCCGAATACGGTTATTTTTGAGAACCGTTTGTGATGTCGAAATATATATATCTCGGCTAAGTTTACTTTATGGTTATTTGATTATTGTTGGTTACCATTATTGTGGCTTATTTGATTTTGGAGTTGTGTTGACGAGAAGTGGTTTTGGGGACCGATTGTGAGACGGTCACTTAGATTGACGGAGATAGGTTAGTCGGGTGCCGTAGTCGGACCCTATTGTTGTAGCACGTGGATTGGGATTGTGTTGGACGGAGATGCATTTGTTTTATGACTATTGATTACTACCTCCGTCCCAAATTTATTGTCCCGTATTGACTTTTTCGGTCTTTACTTTTTAACTTTGACCTTAAATATTTTTGTTTATATTACATAATAATTTATAAAAAAAATATATGAACGGATTGAGTTTAAAATGTATTTTCATTTGGTATAATTTTTTATCAAAAATTGTATAACACAAACAAAAATATTTATAGTCAAAGTTGAGAAAAAAAGACCGAAAAAGTCAATAGGGGACAATAAATTTGGGACGGAGGGAGTATTACATTGGACTTGGACAATGAGCCGAGAGTCATGACTCGGACATGTGACCATTTCGTATGACTCGATAACTATTCACAAATAAAACATAAATAATAAAACTCGTAATAATAGTTATTAGTAATATAAACGTTTATATGAATATATAGACGTGAATAACGGATATATAATTATATAAGCGCGTATATTAATAATAATAATAATCACGAGTCATATTATAAATAATACGACTAGATATATATTAGGCTACGAGAGTAGCGTAATATTATTGAACGTATTATTATTATAAAAAATGTGTTATAAAACGAGAAACTCTCGACAATTACTAAACACTAAATAAAAGGGTCATTATATATATATATATATATATATATATATATATATATATATATATATATATATATATATATATATATATATATATATATATATATATATATATATATATATATATAACGAGTAAACTTATCGAGTTATGCGGAGTCGTAGTCACTCGAGTTCAGGTAAGTTTTATTTGTGACTTTCGTGTTGTCACGGATATATGACGATTAATATAAACGTTTTCTATAACTAAATAACCACTTAACCGAAGGGTTGAACCGGGTTATTTGGCTATACGAAATGAATATATTAATGGGCATCGTATCCTACGACGCCCATAGGTTGTGGTATATGTAAAGGGTAATAAATTGCGAATATATATATCGGGGAATCTGGCCAATTTGACGATGTATATAAGGAATTTATTAAACTACGATATATACCATATAGTGTTTATGTGCTATGTGCTTTAGGAATGGGTGTAATCTTGGAACGGTATATTACGTAAGTAAATATGGGGCTTATCAAATCGACGGATTTGATAAACTTCGGCGATTTATTTAAATGATATATTGGGCTAATATTAGATCTATAGTTTATTTTATTATTCTTTGTGTGACTTTTTGGTTTGTTTTGTGTCGACCCACCACCCGTATGGATACCAAACGTAGATACACCAAACTAATACGAAATGGATTTTCGGAAAATAAAACGGATTATGTCCGGGTTTGGGAATATTTTGAATTTGAGGAAATGATTCTGAACGAGTTGATATTGTTAGGTTGTGCCGAGTCCGTAGTTGCTGTCTTGTGAGTTACTATACATCTTATTTCTACCGACTTCTTCTTGCTATTTTCTAGACTTGAGGTGAGTCATAGCCCCACTTTTTAATCTTGAACTACGTTTTCAATACTTGGGGTGAGAAACGTGCAAATTATTTTATGTGGACTATTATAGCTTTTATATTCTTTCTAAACTTGCTATGCGTATAGACTAGGATGTTTTGTCAGCTTTAGTCACATAATTTATGTGTACTATTCAAGGTTGACTTATTTGGTTATTGACAACTTTAGTCACACGGATCGTGTGTACTATTCAAGGTTGGCTTATTTAGATACTGTAGTGTGCACCTATAGGTTAATGATACTTTGGAGGTTATCCGAGTATTTATCGGTATTGCGGGGGTTACCCGAATATCTATGTTGGAACGGAGGGTATCCGTGTGTTAGGATTGGAGCGGAGGGTATCCACAGGCTTTTAGTGAATCCTTAGTCTAGCTAGAAAGCGTTTTGCGTTTATGTCCACTATATTGATAGATGAATTTAAACCTATGATCTCACCAGCGAAAGCTGACTTTTAGCACGTTTTCTCAGGTAATTAAGTGATGATAAGTATGCTTGGAATGGAAGGCTCGGCTAAGGCTCTCGGTTTATGGATCTATTTTTTCTAAACTCTGATATTGAATTATGGACCTACTGTTATTTTATTTTGGGCCTGACTCTAAATGATGTTGGGATAAATGTAAACTTAAAACCCCGTTTTCGTTGCGTTTTTATTATGTTTACTTTATCTCGTTCTATTATGTCTTGTGTTGGATACCAATCCCTGTAGCACCCCGAAAGCTTGTTGAGTCTTCCGCTGTATCAAATTTTGGGGGTGTTACAGATTGGTATCAGAGCCAAGGTTATAGAGAACTAGGTAAATAAACTCCTAAACTATAACCGAATTTTTATAGAAAATGATCCTTGACCACTGCCCGCCAGCCCGCCAAGCCGAAGCATCTTCTATTATTTTGAGGTATTATGAGATATTTGAGATAATTTGAGGTTTATGGATTTAGTAATAAGATGGCGTTTCGAGGAATTATATGGTCTAAATGTTTTATAAATATTTTAGTAATGCGGTATTTGAAACTCTTTATTGAGATTATATGATTGAATTATTTGATGAGGATTTGTGGTATGGTATCTTGAGTTGTGATTTAGTTGTTTTGAAACACTTACACCTACCCTACGCCGTTGTCACAGACCATGGCCTCCCATATGCCCGATGTTGTCGAGGATATTCTTACTGCACCGGTATTACCTGCACAGTTCACTATGGCATCTGATGATCCTTACCAGATGGCCATGCTTTCAGCTACTGTGTCGCAGGCAGCTTCTACTTCAGCACCACCTGCTGCATCTATGCAGGGACCCTTATCTTCTCTAGGGCTCCCTGGTACATCGAGGCAGCTTACTCTTCATCAGGCTTTGGTTCGTGTGGCCCCACGCTTTGCCCACCGAGCTACGGCACGCATGTCGGTACGCCCTATTCCATCACCTTTACAGATTGATGCTCACTCTCTTCTGTCAGAGGCGCCACCCACATCATTGCGTCGTCGTCCTAGATCACCTACCACATCTCCACATGGTTCACCTGTTAGGAGACGACGATTGATGAGGTACTCTTCCGATGAGGAGGAGGAGGAGTACGAGGGTGAGGATGAGGCTGATGACCCTGAGGAGGAGGATGACCCTCAGGAGGCTGAGCAGGGTGATGATGATGCCACTGAGGAGGAGGATGACCCTCAGGAGGATGAGATGCCTGATGATGATGATGTGTTAGTACCACCAGCTCAGGCTGAGGAGCCTGATTCACCTGTACATCCGATTGAGCCTGATTCGCCTGATCATCCGTTTTTGGTTGAGTTGCCACCTGGTAGTCCCGATGGGTCGGATACATCTTCTGAGGTTTCTGTTGAGCATGCAGAGTTAGGTGAGATTGGCAGGTTATGGGCTCAGATTACTGAGCTTGGTGAGAGAGTTGCACGTGTATCTGATCGACTTGAGAGGGTTATTGGAGAGTTCATAGCGGATCTGAGAGTTGATATGACTGTTGTTGAGGGCAGGTCGATTGAGATGAGGAGAGTTTTGATGGAGGTTCACGAGCATATCGATAGTTTGCAGCGAGGTTTTGTTACTGCTCGAGAGGCCGACCGCAAGCTATGGCAAAGGAATGCCGAGCTAGAGAAGGAGATGGCTGACCTCAAGAGAGACCGAGACACCCATAGCGTGGAGCTAGGATCCTTATGGAGAGATCTTGATGGCTTGAGGCAGGAGTTGAGGAGCCTCCGCCAGCAGCGTGGCTAGTTGCTTGGGTTATGTTGTCTTGTTGCTTTCTACCCGAGGAGTGTTCGGCTAGTAAAGCTAGTTATCATATTTTGATGTATTTGTTCAGTATTCGTCTCGTTTGGAATGATTAGTATGTTTTGTGTTTTCCAGTAGTTGGAACGATGTTAGATCTCTATTGTATGGTTGATGGTTATTAATATATGGTATTATGTGATTTTGGGTATTATGGAAATTGAGTCCCTATTTGCTTTATTGATGTTACGTGGTGTATTGTTGCTATTCTTTCCATGACTTGGCTTCGTTGAATTACTTTCGTTGAGCATAGTGATAAGTTCTATTGGAGACTCATGAACTTGTATGATGTTTCAGATCAATGGCCCCACGATGAAACCCTGTTAGAGCTACCAGAACCGGTCCTGCAGTGACTACCCCTGGTCGCCGAGGACGCCATCCTACTCGAAATGTTGAAACCCCTACTCCTGACAACCTGGACACTACTAACCACAACAACAGGAATCAAAATGTTGATGTTCAGGGAGACAATGATCATGTTCCACTTAATGCACCTACTGTGGATCAAGCAATGATCAATCAACTTGTTGAGCAAAGAGTTGCTGAACTACTAGCTGAGTCAAATCATTCCAACAATTCTGCTGGAACTTTTCCACCTGTTCGTGCTAATGGATGTCAATACAAGGAGTTCAAGATTTGTGGACCCATTGAGTTTGGTGGAACTGAAGGAGTGGTTTACTTGGTCAGATGGATTGAGAAGACTGAGTCAGTGTTCAATGTCAGTGGTTGTGTGGAGAGTGCGAAGGTAAAGTTTGCTTCTTTTACTTTCAAGGATGAAGCTTTAACTTGGTGGAACAATTACCGAAATTCAGTTGGGAGTGATGTAGCTTATGCCATGACTTGGGAGCAATTTAAGTCTCTGCTGATTCAGACTTATTGCCCAAGGAATGAGGTCAAGAAGCTAGAGATTGAGTTTTGGAACCACAAAGTGAAAGGTAATGATATGACGACTTACAATCGTCGTTACCAGGAGTTGGCCTTGCTTTGCCCAGATATGGTAAAAACCGAGACTCAAAAGATCGAGAGGTATACTGATGGGTTGCCTGTAGCTACAAGGAATGATGTGATTTCTGCTAGGCCTGCAAACATCCATGAGGCAATCACTATTGCTCAACAACTTATGGATTCGTTGGAATTAGAAGGAGCTGATAAGGAGAAGAATGGAAAGAGAAAGAGAGACCAACACTCTAAGGGTAATGATCACCGAAGCAAGAGACAAGCTAAGGCTTATGCTATTGGGAATGGAGATAAGAAGAACCAGAACAGTGATGCACCCAAGTGTGGTCGTTGCCACCAGCATCATACTGGATGGTGTAGTGTGAAATGCCAGAAGTGCTCAAAGAAAGGACACACAGCTAAAGACTGTAGAGCTCGACCTCTTGCTATGGTTCAAGCTGCCCCTGAAATGAGGAAATCAAGGCTCGGGTGGTAATGGGTACAATCATGGAAACCGTGGAGCTGGAGGAAATCGTGGACGACAAGATAACGGAGACCAACGTGTGGAAGCTGGAGCTGCTCAGGGAAGAGTGTATGCACTCGGGAACGAGAGAGGAGAAGATCCGAACGTCGTTACCGGTACGTTCCTTCTCAATAACCGTTATGCTTCCATACTATTTGATACTGGTGCCGATAGGAGTTTTGTGTCCACTACGTTTGCACCCTTACTAGAGAAACCCCCGATGGCCTTAGGAATTGGATATGATATAGAGTTAGCAAATGGGAATATAGAAAGGATTAATACCATCATTCGCGGTTGCACGTTAAACTTCTTGAACCACCCTTTCAACATAGATCTTCTACCCGTCACGTTAGGAAGTTTTGATGTTATCATTGGTATGGATTGGTTGTCGAAGTATCGTGCTCACATACTTTGCGACGAGAAGATCGTGCGTGTACCTTACGGAAAGGAAGTCCTAAATATATTAGGAGATCGGAAGGATTCAAGGAGCCCATCCCGATTAGCAGTTATTTCTTGCACTAAGTTACCAAAGCTAATGGAGAAGGGATGTTACCTTTTCTTAGCTCAAATTTCTGAGAAAGGAGGGACGAAGAAAAAGGAAAGGTGCATTGGAGATGTGCCTATAGTTCGTGATTTTCCTGATGTGTTTCCCGATGATTTGCCGGGAATCCCGCCGACTAGACAAGTGGAGTTTCAGATTGAGTTGATACCTGGTGCTGCACCTGTAGCACGAGCGCCTTATCGTCTTGCACCTACCGAGCTAGAAGAGTTGTCAAAACAATTGGCGGAGTTAGCTAAAAAAGGATTCATAAGACCAAGTTCTTCACCTTGGGGAGCCCCCGTCTTATTTGTGAAGAAGAAGGATGGATCGTTCCGTATGTGCATTGATTATCGAGAGCTGAACAAGTTAACGGTGAAGAATAGATACCCGTTACCGAGGATCGACGACTTATTCGATCAACTTCAAGGATCGAGTGTGTATTCGAAGATCGATTTGAGATCGGGATATCATCAACTTCGAGTTCGCGAGGAAGATATTCCGAAAACGGCTTTCAGAACCCGTTACGGGCATTACGAGTCTCAGGTGATGCCGTTTGGGTTGACTAACGCACCGGCGATATTCATGGATCTCATGAATCTGGTGTGTAAGCCTTACTTAGATAAGTTCGTGATTGTGTTCATCGATGACATTCTGATTTATTCGAAGAGTGAGAAGGAGCATGAGGAGCATATAAGACTTATATTAGAATTGCTCAGGAAGGAGAAACTCTATGCCAAGTTTTCTAAATGCGAATTTTGGATTCCGACGGTACAATTTTTGGGTCATGTGATTGATAGACAAGGAGTCCATGTGGATCCTGCTAAGATTGAGGCAATAAAAGATTGGGCTGCACCTACGACCCCAACAGAGGTTCGTCAATTTTTAGGGTTAGCCGGTTATTACCGAAGATTCATTGAGGGATTTTCGAAGATAGCTAAACCACTAACCAAATTGACTCAAAAGAGTGTTACGTATGAATGGGGAGATAAAGAAGAGGAAGCATTTCAATTGCTTAAGAAGATGTTGTGTAGTGCTCCTATCTTAGCGTTACCTGAAGGTAACGAGGATTTCGTCGTCTATTGTGACGCTTCACATAAAGGATTGGGAGCCGTGTTAATGCAACGAGAGAAGGTGATAGCTTATGCTTCCCGACAGCTCAAAAAACATGAGAAAAACTACACCACCCATGATCTGGAGTTAGGCGCTGTGGTTTTTGCCTTAAGGATATGGAGACATTACTTGTATGGAACAAAGTGTGTTGTGTTCACTGACCATAAAAGTCTACAACACATCTTGAATCAAAAAGAGCTCAATATGAGACAACGACGTTGGATTGAGTTGCTAAGCGATTATGATTGTGAAATTCGCTACCATCCTGGTAAAGCAAACGTTGTTGCTGATGCTCTTAGTCGAAAGGAAAGAATACCACCACTACGAGTTAGGTCATTGGGAATGACTATCGTATCGCCATTACCGTCTCAAATACTTGAAGCTCAAACGGAAGCGTTGAAAGCAGAAAACAGATCTGCTGAGAATATATTTGGGATGGTTGAGAATGAGAAAGGATTTGTTAAACGTTCTGATGGATTACAATGTTTTGGAGATCGGATTTGGGTACCTTTATATGGAGGAATTCGGGAGTTAATTATGCATGAGTCGCATAAGTCGAGGTACTCTATTCATCCGGGATCTGACAAGATGTACCAAGATCTTAAGAAGTTATATTGGTGGCCAAACATGAAGGCGGATATAGCATCGTATGTTAGTAAGTGCTTGACATGTTCTAAGGTTAAAGCCGAACATCAGAGACCGTCAGGATTACTAACGCAACCAGAACTTCCAGTCTGGAAATGGGAGCGGATTACAATGGACTTCATTACCAAATTACCGAGGACAGCTAGCGGTTGTGACGCTATCTGGGTAATTGTGGATCGTCTGACCAAGTCTGCTCATTTCCTAGCAATTAGTGAAGATGATAGTGTGGATAAACTTTCGAGGTTGTATGTGAAGGAAATTATTTCACGTCATGGAGTCCCGATATCGATTATTTCTGATCGCGATAGCCGTTTTACGTCAGCTTTATGGCGATCACTTCAAACGGCTTTGGGGACGAGACTTGATATGAGTACTGCATATCATCCCCAAACCGATGGTCAAAGTGAGAGGACCATTCAGACGTTAGAGGATATGCTTCGTGCATGTATCATAGACTTTGGTAAAGGCTGGGAGAAATACTTACCCCTTGCGGAATTCTCCTATAATAATAGCTACCACACAAGTCTTAAAGCTGCACCATTTGAAGCTTTGTATGGCAGAAAGTGTCGTTCGCCTATCGGTTGGGCAGAAGTTGGAGATAGCCAACTCACAGGCCCTGAACTTATCTTGGAAACTACAGAGAAAGTAGCTCAGATTCGTGATCGGTTGCAAGCAGCCAGAGATAGGCAGAAAAGTTACGCCGATCAGAGACGTAAACCCTTAGAGTTCCAGGTTGGAGACAAAGTGATGCTGAAAGTCTCGCCTTGGAAGGGTGTGATACGTTTCGGGAAACGTGGAAAACTCAACCCACGCTACATTGGACCATTTCTTATCTTAGAAAGAATTGGGCCCGTGGCTTATAGGTTGGAATTACCACAGGAACTGAGTAAAGTTCACGACGTGTTTCACGTTAGTAATTTGAAGAAATGTCTTTCTGATGAGATGCCTATTATTCCGATGAAGGATATTCGTATTGATGAGAAATTGAATTTTGTGGAAGAGCCAATTGAGATTTTAGATCATGAAGTTAAACGACTCAAGCGAAGTCGCATTCCGCTCGTCAAGGTTCGTTGGAATTCCCGACACGGACCAGAATTTACGTGGGAACGTGAGGACGAGTTCCGGAAGAAATATCCGAAGCTTTTCACTTCGTAGACAAATTGTTCCGAGAGAAACCCGGGACGGGTTTCTTCTGAGACTGGGAGGATGTGACAACCGGCAATTTAGGGAGTTATTTTGAAAACCCGCATTACGTTAGAGTTCGTTAATAATTTTTTTTTATTTAAAATTTTTATTCGCAACGAACTTGTAAGACCAATATTTATGGATGATCATATTTTATGACGTTATGGAATTCGTGAATTACTTTAATAATTCATTATGAAATTTTGCTCGGTGATGTATTCTTAAATTCTCACTTGGTACTACGTTGACTCCGGCACTAGGAAACTTAAAAGTTTAAAAACTTACGAGTTTTAATACGTTGGACTTTTAGTCACGTATTTATTATAAATTTTGGTGGAATATATATATAGTCCGTCACATGGTGAATATAACGAGCTTCGGGGACGTTTAATATTTTAATCGTAAGTTTTCACTTACGTGAGGGGACGTTTTTATTAATTAAACTTGGAGGTAAAAAGGTTTGGTGTGCAAATAATAAGAAAATTTAGTTGAGGGACCTAAAGTGAAAAATACCTTATTTAAACCCTAACCCTAACCTCATATTATCACTTTCACTCTAACAACTCACCCTCTCCTTCTCCTCTCTTTCTCCACCGCCGGCCACCCAAAAACCGGCCACCACCGCCGCTCTCCACCGTACACCGCCACTCCCAAAACACTCCCCACATCATCCTTGTTATTTTGTGGTGATTCACGCGCCCAAAAACCATCATCCCACCTCGTTCTAACACCACCGACGCCACCCACCTCACCACCATCATTTTTCTTGGTTGATTTTGTAGATCCACGGGTAAGTGTGCACGAGGTGCATTGATTTTGTTGAAAAACGAACCCAAACCCACGAATTTATATTAACTTGGGTCGGATTTGGATGAAATGGATAAAAATAATAATGGGTTTTGTTAAAAACTTGTTAAATCTTGGTTTGGTATCCGGGTTTTGATGTTTGGTTGGGTTTTTGTTGCGTGGTCGACCCCTAGCCGAGGTCTCACCCTAGACTTAATTTGATTCCGGGTCGTGGTGGTCATCTTTGACCCGTTTTCTTGATTGTTGACCACTTTTGGTCATTGTGATTAATTGTTTGATTGATTAGTTGGATTTGGATTGGTTATGGGGGTTGGTCGATTCATGTTGGAGCCGAAGACCCCATATGGGTCGGTTTGTTTCATTTGGGTCGAGCTCTTGTGAGCTAGCCGCGACCATGGTGGTCTCGGGTGGGACCCACGTGGCTCTTAGTATATGAATTTGACTTGGGTTGACTTGGTATTTGACCCGAATACGGTTATTTTTGAGAACCGTTTGTGATGTCGAAATATATATATTTCGGCTAAGTTTACTTTATGGTTATTTGATTATTGTTGGTTATCATTATTGTGGCTTATTTGATTTTGGAGTTGTGTTGACGAGAAGTGGTTTTGGGGACCGATTGTGAGACGGTCACTTAGATTGACGGAGATAGGTTAGTCGGGTGCCGTAGTCGGACCCTATTGTTGTAGCACGTGGATTGGGATTGTGTTGGACGGAGATGCATTTGTTTTATGACTATTGCTTATTACATTGGACTTGGACAATGAGCCGAGAGTCATGACTCGGACATGTGACCATTTCGTATGACTCGATAACTATTTACAAATAAAACATAAATAATAAAACTCGTAATAATAGTTATTAGTAATATAAACGTTTATATGAATATATAGACGTGAATAACGGATATATAATTATATAAGCACGTATAATAATAATAATAATAACAATCACGAGTCATATTATAAATAATACGACTAGATATATATTAGGCTACGAGAGTAGCGTAATATTATTGAACGTATTATTATTATTATAAAAAATGTGTTATAAAACGAGAAACTCTCGACAATTACTAAACACTAAATAAAAGGGTCATTTATATATATATATATATATATATATATATATATATATATATATATATATATATATATATATATATATATATATATATATATATATAACGAGTAAACTTATTGAGTTATGCGGAGTCGTAGTCACTCGAGTTCAGGTAAGTTTTATTTGTGACTTTTGTGTTGTCACGGATATATGACGATTAATATAAACGTTTTCTGTAACTAAATAACCACTTAACCGAAGGGTTGAACCGGGTTATTTGGCTATACGAAATGAATATATTAACGGGCATCGTATCCTACGACGCCCATAGGTTGTGGTATATGTAAAGGGTAATAAATTGCGAATATATATATCGGGGAATCTGGCCAATTTGATGATGTATATAAGGAATTTATTAAACTACGATATATACCATATAGTGTTTATGTGCTATGTGCTTTAGGAATGGGTGTAATCTTGGAACGGTATATTACGTAAGTAAATATGGGGCTTATCAAATCGACGGATTTGATAAACTTCGGCGATTTATTTAAATGATATATTGGGCTAATATTAGATCTATAGTTTATTTTATTATTCTTTGTGTGACTTTTTGGTTTGTTTTGTGTCGACCCACCACCCGTATGGATACCAAACGTAGATACACCAAACTAATACGAAATGGATTTTCGGAAAATAAAACGGATTATGTCCGGGTTTGGGAATATTTTGAATTTGAGGAAATGATTTTGAACGAGTTGATTGATATTGTTAGGTTGTGCCGAGTCCGTAGTTGCTGTCTTGTGAGTTACTATACATCTTATTTCTACCGACTTCTTCTTGCTATTTTCTGGACTTGAGGTGAGTCATAGCCCCACTTTTTAATCTTGAACTATGTTTTCAATACATGGGGTGAGAAACGTGCAAATTATTTTATGTGGACTATTATCGCTTTTATATTCTTTCTAAACTTGCTATGCATATAGACTAGGATGTTTTGTCAGCTTTAGTCACATAATTTATGTGTACTATTCAAGGTTGACTTATTTGGTTATTGACAGCTTTAGTCACACGGATTGTGTGTACTATTCAAGGTTGGCTTATTTAGATACTGTAGTGTGCACCTATAGGTTAATGATACTTTGGAGGTTATCCGAGTATTTATCGGTATTGCGGGGGTTACCCGAATATCTATGTTGGAACAGAGGGTATCCGTGTGTTAGGATTGGAGCGGAGGTATCCACAGGCTTTTAGTGAATCCTTAGTCTAGCTAGCAAGCGTTTTGCGTTTATGTCCACTATATTGTTAAATGAATTTAAACCTCTGATCTCACCAGCTAAAGCTGACTTTTAGCACGTTTTCTCAAGTAATTAAGTGATGATAAGTATGCTTGGAATGGAAGGCTCGGCTAAGGCTCTCGGTTTATGGATCTATTTTTTCTAAACTCTGATATTGAATTATGGACCTACTGTTATTTTATTTTGGGCCTGACTCTAAATGATGTTGGGATAAATGTAAACTTAAAACCCCGTTTTGGTTGCGTTTTTATTATGTTTACTTTATCTCGTTCTATTATGTCTTGTGTTGGATACCAATCCCCGTAGTACCCCGAAAGCTTGTTGAGTCTTCCGCTGTATCAAATTTTGGGGGTGTTACAACCATGAACAAGAAATGATAAAATGCATTGTATTCTTGTTCATTGACTTGTACTGCTTTCATTGTTTTAACATAGGCTGAAGACTCGATTCATTGTTACTTTCAGGTTGCCGATGTCAAGAAAAACATTGGGACGGTTCAGGGACCAAATGTTTACCCAGCTGCACATTTAGTGAATATGCAACAGGAATTTAATTTTAGTATTTCAAACGTAGCAAGAGGAAGAATGTTAAAAGAAAGGTATTTACTAACTCCTGCCTACTATTACTGAGCCATAAACTAAAAGACAAAGGGACGAGTAATTAGAAAGTAGAATCAAATCCTTGGGCTTGCTTCCACCAATCAAAACTCAAAAGTTCAATAGGAGTTACAGAAATCTTAAGAGATGTAAAACTTCTGTTGCGACTTCCTATGATATATTATCCACATTAGATATGTTCTCAGTATGATTTGATCTTCTTATACACCTTAGATGACCTTTCATCCTCCTATCAGTTGTCGTTTTCAACCTAAATGTCAAACCTGTGTTTGTCAAGTTTCTTGTTATCTAAACTACTTCTTCTTTCACACTCTAACAAGTTACCACATGTTAATTATTATAGTATTTGTACTTTTAGTTTGTTTGAAACTCTAAAGTAACGAGATGTTAGCTGATATATGACATAAAAGGTGTTACTTAAGACTAGCCAAACTACCTAAGATGATTAAAAAGGTCTACTGCATTTCATTTGCATTCTATGATTTAGTAACTATTTAGAAAATTTTATAACGGTGGAATAATTGATACTTGTTTATTCTGTTTCTTATTTTTTAGGTCATAAGTGAGTATCATTAGTGTACCATTGTACAAATTAAGGCATCGATACGCATGTTTAGTGCATCCACATGCATGTTGGACTTATCAAGGCATCTATTTGCATGTTTAGTGCATCTATTTGCCTGTTAGTGCATCTGTTTGGACATATTAGTGCATCTATTTGCATGTTTACTATTTAAATCGAAAGTAAATGGAAATTGATCTTTTCTCAGGTATCTCTAAACAATTAAGAAAAATTGGCATGTGGTTTGCTAAGGCAATTGCTAATTAAAAGCATTCTATGATTTAGTAACTATTTAGAAAATTTTATAACGGTGGAATAATTGATACTTGTTTATTCTGTTTCTTATTTATTAGGTCATAAGTGAGTATCATTAGTGCACCATTGTACAAATTAAGGCATCGATACGCATGTTTAGCGCATCCATATGCATGTTGGACTTATTAAGGCATCTATTTGCATGTTTAGTGCATCTGTTTACCTGTTAGTGCAGTGCATCTGTTTGGACATATTAGTGCATCTATTTGCATGTTTACTATTTAAATCGAAAGTAAATGGAAATTGATCTTTTCTGAGGTATCTCTGAACAATTAGGAAAAATTGGCATGTGGTTTGCTAAGGCAATTGCTAATTAAAAGCATTCTATGATTTAGTAACTATTTAGAAAATTTTATAACGGTGGAATAATTGATACTTGTTTATTCTGTTTCTTATTTATTAGGTCATAAGTGAGTATCATTGTACAAATTAAGGCATCGATACGCATGTTTAGTGCATCCATATGCATGTTGGACTTATTAAGGCATCTATTTGCATGTTTAGTGCATCTATTTGCCTATTAGTGCATCTGTTTGGACATATTAATGCATCTATTTGCATGTTTACTATTTAAATCAAAAGTAAATGGAAATTCATCTTTTCTTAGGTATCTTTGAACAATTAGGAAAAATTGGCATGTGGTTTGCTAAGGCAATTGCTAATTAAAAGCATTTTATGATTTAGTAACTATTTAGAAAATTTTTTAACAGTGAAATAATTGATACTTTTTTATTCTGTTTCTTATTTATTAGGTCATAAGTGAGTATCATTAGTGCACCATTGTACAAATTAAGGCATCGATACGCATGTTTAGTGCATCCATATGCATGTTGGACTTATTAAGGCATCTATTTGCATGTTTAGTGCATCTATTTGCCTGTTAGTGCATCTGTTTGGACATATTAGTGCATCTATTTGCATGTTTACTATTTAAATCGAAACTAAATGGAAATTGATCTTTTCTCAGGAATCTCTAAACAATTAGGAAAAATTGGCATGTGGTTTGCTAAGCCAATTGCTAATTAAAAGCATTCTATGATTTAGTAACTATTTAGAAAATTTTATAACGGTGGAATAATTGATACTGGTTTATTCTGTTTCTTAGTTATTAGGTCATAAGTGAGTATCATTAGTGCACCATTGTACAAATTAAGGCATCGATACGCATGTTTAGTGCATCCATATGCATGTTGGACTTATTAAGGCATCTATTTGCATGTTTAGTGCATCTATTTGCCTGTTAGTGCATCTGTTTGGACATATTAGTGCATCTATTTGCATGTTTACTATTTAAATCGAAAGTAAATGGAAATTGATCTTTTCTCATGTATCTCTGAACAATTAGGAAAAATTGGCATGTGGTTTGCTAAGGCAATTGCTAATTAAAAGCATTTGTTCATTAAGATTATGTACATTATCAGCTCATCATTTAATTTGTTGCACAGAAGACAGTTGCTCGTTATGAAGGAAGAGTTTGATATCGTGAAGAAGAGAATGGACGATGATACAAAAAAGGTTGTACGCCTCGAGCAAAAGATAACGCTTCTTACGAATGGATATCAGGTAAAACAAAATTTTCCAATTTTTGGAATTGGCAACTCTAAATTTATCTTCTTAGTTACTTGTTTTCTTTATAGAAGTGAATACTGGTCAGGTTATAAGTTAAAATAAGTCAATTTTTATCACGGGTTGAAATGGGACTGGTTAGGTTGTTTGACCAGTGATTTCTCCAATTTTGATATTTCTAAATATTATCTGTGAGTGGATTATTATATTACGATTATTATAACCTAAATATTTAAATATAGCGTTCAAGGAGCATGCTTTAAATAGACTTTGGGCAACTATCAGTTGGTTCATCTCACTTGGCGTTTTCACTTATAGGCAAATTTTTCTTTGATTTGTCGCATTTAGGAATATTAGTAATATGTCCAATGATGCGTACAACCTAATGCCTTATCATACTTAAAAAGACTTTGGGCAACTATCAGCTGGTTCATCTAGGTTGAATTTTTCACTCACTTACAGGCAACTTTTTATTTGATGTGTAAATTATTAATATGTCCCATTTAAATAGACTTTGGGCAACTATCAGTTGGTTCATCTCAGTTGATGTTTTCACTCATAGGAAACTTCTTCTTTGATTTGTTCCATTAGGATAAAAAATGGACCAAGTTTCTTAACAAGCACATGTTATGAAATCCCGCCTAATCTAGTCACCTAATTTACCTTTATGTCAGATGATTTAATCAATTACAGTAGGTTTTTTACCTTTGATAACGAGTGGAAAACAAGAGGTTCAATGTTTATTTTACACATTCATCTCTTTAATATAAGAAACAATTTGCTCGAAATGTAATATTTGATTCTGATTTCTATTAGGCCTCTCATGATTTATCTGAATGTCTATCAATGGCCTCTCCTCCACCTGGTAGAAGAAGAATACATTCACTTCCGTACAATGGAGAGATCAATCAATCACGTTTGTTTTGCATTACGACCATTGGCCAATTAGCCTCTTTTTATATAATTTTTTCCCTATAATGTTGTGTTTGCAGCTACTATTATATTAGGGTCGTGGACCTTGTGAGGAAGTTTGGAAGTGCAGGGTTGTCCACTCATCCACAAACATAAAGATGGAAGTTCTTATTACTGGAGCGTTGCAACCCGTAATCTAATTGCTCAGGTATTAAAATACGCGCCTTTACATATCTCATCAAGGTTAAATTCTAATGTACTATGTTGCGTTGCAACCCGTAATTGAATTGGCTAATTTTGGAGTCTAAGAAACCTCTGTAGATCATTTAGGACCAGTCGTACATATGAATAATTGGCATGTGTTCTAGTTATATGTTTGTATGACATTAGGTAGTCTGTTTCCAAATCTTGAATTGGCACTAGTTTAATGTTTCTGTAACACCGAGTTACTGCATCGATTACAATAAAAAATTAACATGTGCATGTCTATATTAATTAATGTATAACTAGTTTAGAAGTGTCAGTGTTAGAACATTATAATGTACAGATCTGTGCACATATATAGTGTAAACACTTTTATGTATTTTTGTCCGCTTTATTTGTCGTTTGTTGCATAATAACAATAGAAGAAGCTAAATAAAGTGGCACGCAGAAGTCGCCACGTTGCAACGGATTGGACATTAGATCAGCAATGGATTGGACAAAAAAGGGTGACCTGATTCGAAGGAAGAAACTATCTTTTGAAGCCGATTCGAATGAAGAAACTAAGAAACATATGGCAACATGTTTACAGGAAGAAGAAACACGAGGTGGAGATACTGAAAGTCTCAAAGATCTTGATGAGATTTTGATAATGAGAAACGTATCTGAACACTCTGATGATGTTAATTATTTGCTTTGTGGAAGTGACATCACACCAGGTAAGAAAAGAAAAGAAGTTGAACATAAGTACGATCGAGAAAGACTTTTCTAACCATTCGTCGGTCAAGAAAGCAAGAGTAGTTTGGACTCGATCTGCATCAGAAAACTGTTCAAAAGGATGTTTAAACACTTAATCTCGACTTCGGAGTATGTGTTTTTTTGTTAATTGTACTTGTTTTGTATTTCAACTATGAATGATTACGTATGTCGTTTGATGAATAAATATATTTTCAATTATAAACGTAGCATTTGATTGAGAATTGTTTAGTTTAAATGTTTAAAAAGTTACAAAACATCCCTCAAGAAATAAAGAAACTAACAAAGAAGCCCACCCTGTAAAACACAAGAAGTTACAATAAGGCCCCTTGAGTTGGGAAAAAAAAAGGAAGGGGAATGGGAGAGGGTGATTTGTACACTTTTCTCACTTTTCTAGCAAAGTGGATTTTTTTCAAGAACCCACACACACACACACACACACACACACACACACACACACACACACACACACACATATATATATATATATATATATATATATATATATATATATATATATATATATATATAAAAGTGTGATAAATAAAATTATAATTTCTACATAACAATTTAAATAAGTAGTGTTCATACAACAATTGTGAACAAACTTATATCTATATTTTTGCATCAAAGTTTTTGTAATTTGAATCTATTCTTTTGAAGCAAACTTTTATAAAACAAAAAGGACGTAAAACTATTCAACCCCCCCTTCTAGTTTTCCACACAGATGACAGATGATAGTTGAAATCTCACAAAGAGATACACGAAATACATATACCTACGAGGCAAAAACGAATATATTGCTAACTGATAAAACTTCATAAACTCCTACAAAATTCTGAACGAACAAAAGAACTTGCTAAAATCAGCGAATTACAAATCAAATCACCAAACGTATAAGGAGTCTCATAAAGAGATGGGTAACATATTTGTACTGACGATCAACAACGCACAAACCAGAGTATCAGAAGGCATAACAAAGTAGGCAGGGAAATCATACGGAACGAATCCAAGAACTAACGTGTCGTGAACCAAAACTTCCTCGAATGCTAAAACATCTAATTCTTTTGTACCTCTCCTAGAAGTATAAACCAAAATGCGATTCTCTGTCGCGATCACTACAGATGTGCCACGTAGCTTAAATAATCTTCTGTCGAAAGAAATCTCTGCCGATCTTCCAAGCAAGCCGTCCTAGTCAAAGCTCTACTATAACTTCACTCGTGTTGTCCTTCCTTTCTGTGCGCAGGAATCACCAATGTAGTCACCACCGTCTTCATACCATCCCGTCCAGCTCCTACTTCAAGACTCTATACATATTAGCACAACTAAGATGAATAGAGTCAAAAGAACTGTGTGGTTCAATTAAAACTGCTTCCTTCCATCTTCTAACATAGACAATCTTCTTCCTTTCTTCTCCTGAGCTTCTTCATGTCTGCCACAATTCACTCTCAAGTCATGCATCAGATAGTTCACCTCTTAAGGTTCTAGCTATGTTGATGCATAACCGAAATCTCCTCGTGTTGCATCATGGCATAACAATTCCGCCTCCTTGAGTAGAAACAATTCTCTTTCCAGCCCTTCCAATTATCCTCTCATTCTTCCTCCCACAAAAATTACTCTTCGAAAACATAACATAGAGCTTCTTTTGATGTAGAAATTCCAACACAATTTACGAAGATGATTCTCGTGTTTCTCTTTCGTCTCTGAACATACCAATATGCCATACTATGACAAGTTGTCCAAGTATTCAAGAAGGACACGATCTATCAAGTCCATAGAAATAGTCAAAGCAATAGCCAATACAATTGGCATCACAACGCTCATAGAGATCATAACGAATGATTTAACTTCCAGAAATTAATCTACAACTTCATGCTATCATCATTCTTCTTCCCGAATAAAACAGAAGTACATCAAAGATACACACTTGCACAGACGAGAAGCTCGTTTTTCAATTCTTTCCTTTCCACCTAATAGTTCATCAAGGAATAAACAGCGAACATTTCAAGTAATTCGAATAACTCTCGAGGCAAGTTTCATCAAATGAAGTTTCTTCACAACCGCGAGGGACTAACGCATGATTTTTTTCAAAAAAAGGTGATCATAATAGTTTACCAGGTTGGGAACCATAATGCAGAATTTTGAGTTTCTCCAAATCGTCAAAGATGACAAATATAATATGATAGTTGGTAAGATTACCATGCTTGTGGAAAACTAGAAGGGGGGGGGGGGTTGAATAGTTTTCCCCTCTTTTTCATTTTATAAAAACTTTGTTTCAAAATGTTGATTCGAATTTATACAATTGTTTGTTTGGAAAACCTTTAATTAGAGTTTAGTATGAAAACACCATATAATCAATATGATCAATTATATACGTAAGCTTTTGGAAAAACTTAGTTTTATGAATGGAGCTTTGGTCGGTCTTTGTATGAATACGTTTTCCTTTTAAAATCTTAAAACGTTTTGTATCAAATTATCTATCAAGTTAAACTTAATATGAGAAGTGTGAATAATAATCTATTTGACCATATCATATAATTATACACACAATCACAATATTAACTTCTATGTACAACACAATCAATCATCATAACTATATAAGCAACAACTAAGACATATAGGCAAGCATAGATGTAAAGCGATAAATGCAAGAATAAATGTAAGAGATAAGAGAAAGGAAATGCAAACCGGACACGATGATTTATAGTGGTTCGGCTACAAGGACACCTTCCTTTCCCTACTCCACTCCCCGAGTCACGTACTCGAGAGTTTTCTTCACAACTAAACAAGCTCCCTTTTGGCGGAGAAAACCGTACACAACTTTTGCTTACACCATTTAACGACACTAAGCTAAATGTCGAGTTCTAATAGTAGCTAGAACCAATCTCACAACACTACTTCGATCACTACACAACTTCTACATGACTTCACGACTTCTTCATGGCTTCACGACTTCACGACTTCTTCATGGCTTCACGACTTCACGACTTCTTCACTACTTCACAACTTCTTCTATACTCCACTACATATTCACACATCTACTTCTTCACAACTTCATGACTTCTCCACACTACTACTTCTTCCACTACTTCTTACTCACTCATAAACTCACTACTAAGTAAGATCATCTTGATCTACTTATTACATATACATAACTCACAACATTACATAAACACTAACTAGATCCTAATACATCTTTGGCTTTATGATAGGGAGAATTCTTCTCTTGCACTTTGAGTGGTAAAGGATAGGATCACTTGAAACAAAGACTTATAATCTTATGATCAAAGGATTTAGAAGGATGTTTTGAAGGGATTGGGACTGAAAATTTTCATGCAAAAGGTGAGAAAATTCTGTGGGATGAACCAGTATTTATAGGGAGAAAAATACTGTTTGGGAGCGTGGTCGGTCCCCTTAATTGGGTGCCGGTCCCCTTAATAATTAAGGGGACCGCCTAGTATAATTAAGGGGGCCGCCTAAGAAAAAAATATTTTTTCTTCAGATTTTTTGTCTTTTTGTGGGGGAGGTTTTTCCTGAAGAATGTAGCCGTTTTTTGGGTTTAAATTTGAATTCAAAATATTTATTTTGAATAAAACATTTCTTATAAATACAAAAATGTTTTGTATAAGTTTAAAAATGTTTGTCCCACTTTAATAAAATGTAAGGTTTGTAAAAATAAAAATTCATTTGATCATAAAATGCATTAGACACTTTGTTTATTCATACCTTAAGTGATATGGATGCTAAAGCAAATATTTATGACTAAATACTTGTTTACGTCATAATTTGTAGTTCAATGAGTTTACGTTTTGTGATTATCAAAACATAGAGATATCGATATATGTTAATAATGTTTTTAGGCATTATTTATATCAACAATGCTCAATCAACAGATCCATATCTAGAATAATATCTAATCGAACATTTCCAAT
The DNA here is from genome assembly GCA_030686995.1 of Artemisia argyi. Classification (NCBI taxonomy): domain Eukaryota; kingdom Viridiplantae; phylum Streptophyta; class Magnoliopsida; order Asterales; family Asteraceae; genus Artemisia; species Artemisia argyi. The sequence continues at coordinate 36,971,075 of CM060707.1, read as the reverse complement.
GGAAACAGAATAGCAAAACAAAACTTATCTTCAAATATTTTCAATACGCATTGAATGATTCGGATACTCGTGATGGATAATCACAAGATTTCTCATAGAGATAAAATAGGTAGGGCAAAAATCAGTAATGAAGAAGGAACCTTAAGATGCTTATAAAAGCAAAAGAAACCACAGAATGTGTCAAACACATCGGATTCATACCTGCGCAAATTCTCTGAACAGACGAATGACATCTAAATGAATCAAAGAACGAAGTTCGAAAGAAGGTGATAATTCTCAGAAAGTGAACTTATAAGGCATTTCTACAAGGTCTCAAAACATTCTAAACTTATGTTGTATATCCTGATAAATCTTCTAAATCTCCAGAACGAATGATCTTATAATGGCTCAGCTAAAAGCAGAGGCAGAAATCAGAGTGATGCGGAAGCAAGATAACTAACTAACGTCTTATCTTATAATCTACCCAATCCTCACTTGTCATAACTAAAGTTCCTAAGGGGAGAAACCTAAAGAAATTCCTTCCAAGGATATTCTACAAGCTCCTAAAGTGCAAACCTAAGAGTCTAAATCTTCACAGGCCATAACTTATATACTACAAGGTGCAGCCTGGGCTCTGATACCATAATTGTAACTCCCCAACCTGACACGGGTCAAAATGCCACATTATGGTGTCCATCAGAACATACAAACGCAAGCGGAAGACTTATAAATAAAGGTTACAAAGGTATACTAAAATAACAAGAAAATACTAATCTAAACAAAATGAAATCCAAAACTAAAATACAAAACCAAATTGATCTAACTGATGCTAAATCCAAGTCTAATCCTGAAGCTAAAGGTATCTAATCATCAGGGTAGTCCACTAAGCACTCCTATGAACTCTTCACTCAAACCCAGCTTCCAACCTAAAACCTACCGCAGGAAAAGAAATGCGGCTGAGCTTAAAAAGCCTAGTGAACAGATATATAACAAAACAAATAATCGAAACGTAGATAAGTATGGGAAAAGGAAATCATAAGCTCCTGCTAAAATGAATATCATCTGTCAAATGCATAAGAGATCAACGATAACTGAACAAGTATCATAAGTCAACTGAATAAAGAACATGAAGAATCAAATGGTAATACGAATCATGTAGTAACCAGAATCACATGAGCAGCTAGAACAAAGGCTTGTCTAATGAGATACTCGAAGAGACACACAAACATAGGAAAGCCATGAGCCGGCCTAACGAGATACTCGAATAGGTCTCAAATCACATAATCACATATCCGTCAAATCATAAGTGTATGGAGAGGGGAGACCTCTAAGTACCAGAAGTGGAAGGGGTACAAAGCACGTACAGCCAGTCACTGTCTTCTCAAAACAAAGCTGAACCTAGGATTCATCCATACGCCCCCTGCAAAACAAATCATATATATACACCTGCTCGCATGACAGGTATATACACATATCATAATGGCCAAGTGATCACATATCATATCAGAATAGAAGGGGACGCCATGGATCAATCAAACCTCCACAAAAAGTGTCATGCCATTGGTGCCATCAATGACATGCCCATGGTACCTCCATGAGTAGACTAAAAACTCGAGCATCAGAACAGAACATATCAGAGCAAATAAAGCAAAGCTATCCATAATCATAACAAAGCTCAGCTCCTAGAGCATAACAGAACCGAATCTCATATCAAAGAGATAATAATCAGATCATCATAACAGAATGGATAGCAAACAGAATCATATCAAATGAATCATATCAAAGAATCATATCAAAAAGTCATGAGAAATCCCTACTGAAAAGGGATAGAATATTTGTACCTTAAACCGCAAGTGCAAACACATCAGAAAATATAAAAATCGGAAGTTACTCCTTCTTCAACGAATCTACACGAATTAATGATCGTCTTATTATTTATAAGCTTACCGTAATCAGATTATTATTGGATGTTTCTTTATATTTTTAGAAACTTTCCATTTATAGTAACTTGCCAAATATAGTAATTTTTCATATTACGTAACTTTCCTTTTTAAGTAAGTTTCCATTTTTACTAGGTTTTCCGAATTACTAAGTTTCCAATTTTAGTAAGTTTAACACGACTTTCGAATTTAGTTAAATTAGGTCTAGGGTTTCACATGTTAATCTGGTTCATTTTCTTATGAATATTAAGACACATCAAATAATTTTACCATGTGACACTTACATATGTTAAGTAATCAACAACCATAACCTATATAATTTCCAAGTTTTGTATATTAATTATACGTATTACCCTAGTCTTCTATCCATATATCATAGGTTCTTCTATAACTTGTATGATTATGTGCTATATATATATATATATATATATATATATATATATATATATATATATATATATATATATATATATATATATATATATATATATATATATATATATATATATATATATATGACAACCACTTGATTGATTGACAACTGAAGCACAAATATAACACCATGCTCGACTTCCATTATTAATGTTTCACGCTTTGGTTTTTTTCTAAAAATCTACGTATTATGTTAAATCATGCATATTAATGATTAGTAACTTAGACCTCAAGAGGGTTGAAAAGTAAAGAATAAAACTTATGCTCGACATTATTGGTTAACAAAAGATATGCATGATAAACTTTTATATTCATATTCAATGACTGCATGAATTAGATTATTAACAAAATGTGGAAACATGCATGACTTATTTTAGAGTTTCTCATATGTATTAATCATGTATATGATGCATGATAAAGAAGATTTATGATTTATACCTAAACAAAGATGTACGGAAAGAACCTAAACACAACTCGAAAGGAATCAATCACGGACCCGAACACAAGCACGAGTAAGACCGCCAACTCGAATACAAATTTCAGCCCGCCATGATCGATCCACAACTCGTACATTTAGCCGAACCAACTCCGCCAAACACCCTTGAGTACTAGCGAACATGAGCCCAAACAAGCACCTCAATTCAATCCCACAACTTTAAATCCGAATTATAAGCGAAACACAACACCTGGACATAAACGTACTCGAGCAACACCATCGCGAACCGAAACTTAGCATGAAAACACGACTCAACACCACGCCTTGTTACCCCTTCGTTCCTTTTTAATTTGGTGAGAAGTGAGGCAGCCGATTAGTAGATAGTTTATTAGGGTTTTTGAGTGTGAGAGTAATGTGTGAAATATAGGTTTTAAATGGCAACAATGAGGGCAAAATAAAAGGGGAAGTGGCCGAGAGCTTTATGGGGATTAGGGACTAGTTCTTCTTCAAGGATAACAAAAATAATTTGGTATTATCCCTACTTATTTTGAATTGTGTACAAGTTATAAAAGCTATGAATTGGTCAATATTCAACCTATTAGCATGTGATATAACTTAGGAACATGAATTTGTGAGCAAACATAATATATTCAGCCTCTTAATGGCATGTATAGACGTGCGATATTTTGGAAGGAGATAAATGGTTGTTGAATTATTTATATACTTACATTATAGATTTCTTATTTGTACTTTAAAATTTAGTTCATAATCGTATCGAAAGTTCAAAAGTTATATCGGATTTTTGGTTACAGTCGTGTCCAAACATTCAAATGATATCTCGAATTTCAGGTCGTTATATTTCAGGTCCTGCCATACATCTTCTTATGATCCCATCAGGACATATCTTAAAAAGATGTGGCTCTTCCCAAAAGAAATTTTTAAGATCGAAAAAGAATCTTTTCTTTTGTTGGTATGTCATGTTTTTATGTAGAATTTGTCCAACCAAATAATTTGCAAAATCAGCAAACCAAGGTTCTTTATCTGAATTTATTTCCATCAGAATTTCTTCTGAAAAGTAATCGTTTATTTCAAATTCTTCATCATCACCATCTTGTTTCTCAATTCTAGATAGGTGATCTGATGCAACATTATCAGAACCTTTTTTGTCTTTTATCCAATATCGAATTCTAGTAAGAGCAAAACCCATCTTATGAGACGAGGTTTGGCATCTAACTTCTTAAAGAGATATTTTAATGTTGAATGATCTGTGTAAACAATTGTTTTGGATAAAACGAGATATGATCGAAATTTATCAAATTTAAATACAGCAACCATTAGCTCTTTTTCTGTTATTGTATAATTTTGTTGGGCTGCATTCAATGTTCTACTAGCGAAGTAGATTGGATGAAAATGTTTTTCTTTTTGTTGGCCAAGTACGGCTCCAACAGCACTTTCACTTGCATCACACATTAGCTCAAATGGAAGATTCCAATCTAGGCTTGTTATGATAGGTGTGCATATATGTAAGTTTTCTTTAAATAGCTCAAATGCTTTTACACATTCTTCATTGAATTTGAATGGAACGTCTTTTTCAAGTAGGATAGTTAAAGGTTTAGTTATCTTGGAGAAATCTTTTATGAATCTACGGTAAAAACCGGCATGTCCAAGAAAACTTCTAATACCTTTGATATTAGTAGGAGGTCGTAGTTTTGTTATGACTTCGATTTTTTCTTTGTCAACTTCTAATCCTACTCCAGACACTTTATGTCCGAGCACAATTCGTTCTTTAACCATGAAGTGGCATTTTTCTCAATTGAGAACTAAGTTAGCTTCTTCACATCTTTTAAGCATTTTACTTAAATTGACCAAACAAATTTTGAATGAATTTCCGACCACGGTGATACCACCTTTCTTTGCCACACAATGAATAGGGCTTACCCATGGGCTATCAGCGATGGGATAAATAATTCCAACATCGAGGAGTTTAGTTACTTCCTTTTTCACTACTTCTTGCATATTAGGATTTAACCTTCTTTGTTTCTAAACAACTGGTTTCTTATCCTCCAACATTTGTATTTTTTGTTTGCAAAATGAAGGACAGATTCCAGGAATATTTGAAGTTTTCCAAGCAAAAGCTCGTTTGTGATTTTTAAGAACAGTGAGCAAATCCGCTTTATTCTTTTCTGAAAGTTCAGAGGATATTATAACTGGGAGTAAGGATGTTCCTTCTAGAAAAGCATACTCGAGATGTTTAGGAAGTGGTTTGAGTTTGAGATTAGTTGGTGGTTCTTCGAGAGATTTCTTTATTTTGTATTCTGTATTGAAAGTGATTTGTTAGAAAGTACTTTCTTCCTCATCATCGGTTTCAATTTCCTCATTCGTGGCAATAAATTCTTCAAAGTCAGGGTAGAGTTTTTCTTCGAGAATCGTACCTTGAATAGAGTGAAGAATTTCTATTCCTTCGTTTAGCAAGTTGTCAAAATCCTCTTTGAGAATTTCATCAATGACGTCTATGCTAAAGCATGTGTCATAATTAGAATAGGAATGTTTCATGGCTGAATCGATTGAAAAAGATATTATTTGTTCTCCAATTCCTAGATTTAGTTTTATTTGTTTAACTCTGATTATTGCATCAGCTGTATGTAAAAATGGTCTTCCAAGAATTAGAGGAACTTTGTTGTCTTCCTGCACTTCTAAGATAATGAAATCAACGGGAAATGTGAATTTACCAACTTCGACTAGCATATTTTCTGCTATCCCAATAGGATATTGAAAAGAGCGATTAGCTAATCGAACACTCATTCTAGTAGGCTTGAGGGTTTCTAGAGAAAATTTGGCATAGAGAGAATATGGCATGAGATTGATACTTACACCAAGATCGGACAAAGCATTACAAGAGAATGTTTTACCAAAATTACACGGAATTATAAAACTTCCAGGATCTCCTAATTTTAGTGGAACTTTATTTTGGATTATTGCTGAAGATTCATCGCTTAGAAAAGCTGTGGATATTTGTTCAAGTTTGCTTTTATTACTTACAAGTTCTTTAAGAAATTTACCATAATTTGGCATTCCGGCAATAACATCTATTAATGGAACATTTATTCGAACAGCACGAATCATGTCTAGGAACTTCCCATATTGAGCTTCCATTTTTTCTATTCTAAGACGTTGAGGGTATGGAATTTTGGTTTATATGGCCTTAGAACATGTGTTTCTTTTGTTTTGGATTTTTTCTGAGGTGATGGTTCATCCTCTTCCTCACTGTCAAGTTCAACAACAGGTTGTGTTTGACTAGGATTAGGAGGTGGTTCATAAGAAGTACCATGTCTAGTTGTTATGGCATTCACATGCTCATGACGAGCTGGTGGTGGTTGATAAGGTTTAGAAGTACTACTTCTTGGGTTAGGTGTAGTGTTGCTTGGAAGGGATCCAGGTGGTCTATTAGCTTGTTTTTCGGCAAGTCTATCGAATTTTACTTCTAGATTTTGGATAGAGGCTTGGTGGTTTCTTGTGGTGGATTCAAGTCTGTCTTTGAGATCATTGAAAGTGTTTCTAACAAACATGTTCGTGGATTGTTGTGACTTAATGAATTCACTTAATTGCTTTTAAATGTCGGGTTTTTCTTCCGAATATGATCGAGGTTAATCACGATTATAATTAGGTCTATCGTTAGAATGCTATTTTTCATTATCTCTATTACGATAGTCATTGTAAAAACGAGATCGTCTGAATGCTTGCATGAATTTGGCTTCCTCTTCTCGAGACATAGGTGTGTCATCATCTTTTCAATATGTGGTTGAGTGATTTCCACCACAATTGTTGCAAGATTCACGTATCTCTTTCATTTCTTTATACTGAGCATCCATTTTGATTGCCATGGCATCCATTCGAGCCATAATTTTGTTAGTGTCAGAAATACTGCTGCTTTATCGGCGAAAGCAACAGTTTTGCAAAGAGCGGTTTCGTGTTTTTGGTTTTTAGCCCAATCATGTTTGAGTAAGACTTTGTCTTCGAGTTTAAAGCTTGATTTGGAGTTTTGTACAGGAAAATTCCTCCTGCAGCAGAGTTTAAAGCTTCTTGAGTACTCTCATCAAGTCCATGGTAAAAGATTTTGATTATATTTCCTTTACTTAGACCATGTCCATGACAATTCCTGAGCATTTCTTTCATTCATAACCATGCATCAGTTAAATTTTCTCGATCTGGTTGAGAAAAAGCACGTATTTCACCAAGAAGTCGGTCGAATAAGGCTGGTGGAAACAATCGACTTATAAAGGCGGTGCAAAGTTTATCCCATGTTGCTATGGTTCCTTCGTCAAGTTCATCTAACCAGGTTTTTGCTTCTCCGGTTAGGGATAATGGAAACATCATGAGCCGGACAGCTGCATTTTCGGTTTCTCCGTATCTAAACATTTCACAAATTCCAAGGAACTCGTGAATGTGTGTGTGTGGATCAGTTTTGTTTCTACCATCAAATTGATTTCCTTTGACAAGGGTAAGATGGTTTCCTTTGATGGCAAACTCATTGGCAGTGTTGGGTAAAGTTATTGCGGGACCAGGAGTAGGAGCAACGGTTTGCTCATTGGCCCACAATGGTTCATTGTCAGTTTCGTCCATTGGATCGTGAAGATGGATAAAATTGATAAAGAATCGATAAAGAGAAAGTGTCACAACTCGTAATTTCAGGTCCTTATTCAAACGTCAAAATTTCATTATTCATCTCGAAAAGTTACTATTCATCTGTTACTATTCATCATTTACTATTCACCGATCACTATTCATCATTTTCGGAGTTAGTTTGAGATTCCGAGAAGTGTTCGAAAATTTTACTATTCATATGACACTATTCATTCCCGAAAGGAAATCACTATTCACGATTGTCGTTCATCATTTCATAAATCTAGTTTATGGGTATCGAAATTCGCGTAACCAGTTTGGTTTAGCTGCGAATTCATGCATCTTCAGTAGGGACACGTCATATAGACTGGAGTAGTCTATATATCATCAGTAACGTCATCAGCACTTTAGATCATGCACGAATATGCATTATTTCCATTTACGTATGATTAATTTGTAATTAACGTTACCGCTCAGTTTTTGCTACTAACATATACCCGATACTTCCGTCTACGATCCTAATATATTTTCATACTCATTATAATAACATAAATTTTATATTATTAGTTTACCCGGTGTTTTGAAACCATTTGCTATACTTTCCGGTAAACGACTATAATTACGTCGAATCACGATATTTCAACTCGACAATTATTTTAATACCCGATTCTTATCAGGAATGTAATTTCATAATTTTTACAACTTCGTCATATTTTATTTCAACACGACACGATTTATTTTTGGTTAACTCGGTAACCAGTAACACCTAAACTACACAATAACTAACTAAATCTACACAAAAGTCTTCATTTTACTTACACACTCATCCTTTTCTTACTAAAAACCACCCTCCCCACCTTGATTTAGGGATCTTGTCCCATAAATATCTACATACACTTACATATTATTTTTTTCTCTCATTCTTACAATATACACTTCAAGTAAACAAGCTAAAAAGCTCTCTTCCTTTCTCTCTTCTTCATTTGGATCAGCCATGAGAAAATCATCAAGAAGAATCCATCAAACTTTCAAGATCAAGACATAATCAAGCTTTACTTTCATTCCTTATTAAGGTTTTGTGATAAAAACCTAGGTTTCTTAATCAATTTCTCATCAAATCACCTCAAATCTTCAAGTAAGCTTCAAGTAAACTTTTTAATATTTTCATACATCCATTTGATGTATTTTCAAGTCATAATAGTAGATCATGCAAATATATATATGTTATATATACCACTTTATACAATAATACTCTTTAATCTTAGATCTATAATTTTTATTAGTAACTTCAAGAGATGCACCAATATTGGTGATGTTTAGGAACCCATGACACCCTAAGAAGGTGTATGGTAGGATTGGGTACTTGTGGAGTTGATTTGAAGTAGTTTGGTTAGGTTTTGGACAAGTTACAAACTAGGAAAACCCATTTTTGAAACAATACATAACCTACTGTCCCATTTTGTAAAACGTGGGAAACTCAGGGGCTAGGGTGTAATTTTGGACAAAATATTTAGAAAATACTTTCAAAAACGAAGCTATGGGCGAAAGAACGGATTAAAACGAGTTTATAACGAAGAAGTTATGCTAAAAACAAGTTAACGACGAAAACTATATTTTCAGAAAATTTCATTGCTGTCTCAGTTTTTCATGGACTGTTTTGAGGCGTAAAACTTAATCTAGCCATCCCGGCTTATCAAAAATATGTTAGTATGTTGTCCCATGATTCCGGGGATATAAATAACGTAGAAAACAAGCTTATAACGACCAAGATATACACGTTTGAAACCCGACGAAACTCTATTTATTTTGACAGCTTTTACTATAATAGAATTTTTCTAAGTATTGAACATTATATTTTTAAGTAACGACATTGGAAGCGATATTTCTTAACCGTCGAGGCGCGTACGATCAAAAGTTAAATGAGACAACACCTAGATAATGTTACAAGGTTTTCAAAAACGCCGAGCTTGACCATTAACACTTAACGTACAATATTTTGCGACTAGTTTTGCGAGACCAATTTGGGCATATTTTCAAGTAAGGAAAAGTGTTATTTTACGACGAAAATACTATATTTACCGATAAAACACCAAATGAGGATCGTGGAGTACCGTTTCAACGTATTTACATGGAAAGTGGTTATTAACTTAACGAGACGTCAAAAATGTATTTTTCGACGATAAACATTATTTTCAAATTTCACGAGTGGTATCGATAACATACGTAATTGCATGTGTAGCATCATTTCATTTCTTACATTAGAGGCTATTATTCATATTAGGTTGCGGTTAGAGATCGTGCCTCATTTTCAGTGTATCCACTTTTGTCATCGTAGCTATCGCACCAGGTGAGTCATAGCCCCTACTTTTTCAATTGTTTTGGTAAACTCTTTGGGGGAGAATACATGCTCGTTTTACTTAAACGCATTACCCGCTTTACATGGTTGATTACTTGTATTTCTTTGGTATGGTTGATTATCTGTATTTCTTTGGTATGTTTGATTACCTGTATTTCTTTGGTATGTTTGATTACCTGCATTTCATAGGATTTGTCATCCTTGTTTATATGACCTCATGGTCACCAATTGTTCATATATGTCAAATGTGGTATTGTGGTTTCCCCACTTGGCTGTGATGTCAAACGTATTGTGGTTTCCCCACTTGGCTGTGATGTCAAACGTAATACTGTTGTTTTCCTACTTGACTGATTTATCATATGACCTCATTGTCATAATTGTTTATCTGGCGACATTGTCAGGTTTGTCAAAACTGTTTATCTGGCGACATTGTCAGGAGTGTCAAAGTTGTTTACCTGGCGACATTGTCAGACTTATTTTATATGACCTCATTGTCATTATTGTTTACCTGGCGACATTGTCAGCTTTGTCAAAAATTGCTTATATGGCCTCATTGTTAAAATTATTTATATAGCAGTTTTGCTTTATTTATCTTTGAATCTAGATACAAGTATTACTTTTGTTCACGTAAACCAAATCATATTTGGCAGTGGGTCATAAACACACAGGTTATAAGTCTCTTATGGCGGGACTTAGAACTGAGTGGATTTATGATGCCTTTGCTGGGAAATCTTCATTTAAATGCAATGTACTTCATTTTACACTAGACTCTAGGAACTCACCAACCCCGTGTTGACACTTTAGCATGTATTTTCAGGTATTAAGCAATGGCACGCTACTGGAGGTTTTGGCAGGGCATGGCATGGTCATAGAAGACTCTGATATTCATTTGGGGACCGTTTTTAACTATTCAAATGCCTACTTCTGCACTACTTTTAATAATGTAAATTCAACACTTTTGGTTGAACGATTTTATTCTAAATGATTGAAATGAAAACCATTTTTGTACTTGTGTTGTGGTACCAATTGAGTTACACCCCAGCTACATGTATACTTCCGCTGGACCCGATTCTGGGGGTGTGACAGATTGGCATCAGAGCTTTGGCTATAGCGAACTAATTGTTTTTAAAAACTAGACTATAGCTACTTTCACGAAAAGTTAACTCTATGACCGTCACATGCCTGCCTGCCAAGCTGAAGCCTCATTTGTGGTTAGTTGCTGACATAGGTGATGAGATTTGTATCTCATTATCTGGTATATTATATTCACTTATTCTAATTGATTACTATAATTGTCATTCATATAAGCATGTTCATGTATCGTATATGTCACCGCATTATGTTTTCCTTGCATAGTTTCATCATTTGACCTCAAGTTTTGGTCACTTGCCTTAGTCTTTCAGAACTTCGTTGTATTCGTGAAGGACATAGTATTAGTATGACTGAGTTGAGTATTTCAAAATTCATGGAACCTCGGTGGAATATAGACTGGTCATCTATATTCGACCCGGGATAGTGAGATATAGGCTGACCACCTATGTCTGACTCAGAGATGAATTTTGCAACACTGAGAATAGTTATAATAAAATTTTGTCTGGATTGAATCCTCTACTAAATTTCCAAATGTTTCATTCATGTGTGCGTACTTACTTTCATCACAATATCATTATGTCACAGTTGTCACAGTCTTTTCCCTTCTCACCATCATTATCATTTCTTTTCCCCATGAAATATATATAAGGAATTAGCTAACACTCTATAGATTCCTATGTCACTCAACACCCACTACTCCCAATATTGATAAGTGGACATTATTAATGACCTCCCTAGGAAAGACTTTCCATACCATCTATAAGGAGGATCCCTCGGTACATTAAGACCATTCAAAACTCAACAGAAATCTCAGGATATCACAAAACTATTCGAACCACTATCACTAGCCTGATCACCAAAATTCTATCATCTAGAAAGTATTGGCTTGACTGAATTACAGGATTAGTTCCGATACGAGTGCTCACTAAGCAACACCATAGAGATGAATCCAACCTCTTAACCAAGACTATAGATTGAACATGTCCTCACCAATAGACTTTATTCAAACATGTTAGACACCTATGCATTTGTGCAGACATACATACCTGGCTATTTTATCCTCTTAATACTTTCACTTTTAAATGGATTTTTCTCTAAACTACAGTTATGCGAAACATATATCTTGTAAGAAATACTTTTCTGAGGCATTTATTTTGACAAGCAAATTCCTTTTGGTTAATCTTTTGCAAATCTATTGGATGTTAAGAAATTTTAAACATCAATCTTTGGTAAACCATACTATCCATCTAATGTTGAAAACAGTCCTATCTTGCATAACTGGAAACATCAAGAAAAATGTTACTTAGAAAGCCGTTTACTTAAAGTTGTAAACTCATTTATTCAAGGAAGGTTTATGAACAAAACACGCAATCTCAAAACAAACTTTGAAAATCAATCACTATATTACATCACTTATACATTTAGGATATTGTGATTTGACGATATGGAGCTTAGGGAAAATCTTATTAATGGAGACTAAGCACCGTAGGTGGAGAAAGACTCAATTCATGACATTCCTGCGGAGGATCACAACCTTATCCTAACCCAATCTTTCTAATAACACCCTTTGACTGACTTAACTTTGTAAGATTTTTCCACAAGATTCATGATACCTATTTCAACTATTCCTAATAGAGGAATTTGATTCACCTCAAACTCCTAGCGATTTCATTAAGATACCTTTGGAACCACACCACCTATCATCTGCAGACCAATGGTCAGAATTTGAGATCGATTCAAACATAGGGAGATATGCTCAGAGCATGAGTGATTGACTTTAGAAATGGTTGGACTAACCATTTACCATAAATCAAATTCAGATGCAACCATAGTTATTGCGTGAGCGTAGAGACTACACCATTTGAGGCACTCTATGCTCGAAGTGCCAACATCCATTGACGGATAGAAATTTGGAAAAGCCTAACTCACTAGTCTAGTAAGAATTCATGAAATAACCAGGAATTTCCTACAAATCAAGAATCAGTTACAAGTTTGATAAGATGCAAACCTTTGGAATTCCAAGTTGGTGGCAGGGTCATGTTGAAAGTTCTGCCTAGGAAAGGCATGATACCATTCAGAAAATTTCAGAAAGTTAAACCCGATATAAACTGGACTATTTAATATTTCAGACAGAATGAGCCTAGTGGCCTACAGACTTGAGCTCCCATTAGAGCTAAGTAGTTTACACGATAAATATCATCATCTTTTCACCAATACCACTTCAGAGACCAACACAAACTGAACTTCGGGACGAAGTTCCTTTTAGAGGGGAAGACTGTCACAACTCGTAATTTCAGGTCCTTTTTCAAACGTCGAAATTTCATTATTCATCTCGAAAAGATACTATTCATCATTTACTATTCACCGATCACTATTCATCATTTTACTATTCATCGTTTTCGGAGTTAGTTTGAGATTCCGAGAAGTGTTCGAAAATTTTACTATTCATATGACACTATTCATTCCCGGAAGGAAATCACTATTCACGATTGTCGTTCATCATTTCATAAATCTAGTTTACGGGTATCCAAATTCGCGTAACCAGTTTGGTTTAGCTGCGAATTCATGCATCTTCAGTAGGGACACGTCATATAAACTGGAGTAGTCTACATATCATCAGTAACGTCATCAGCACTTTAGATCATGCACGGATATGCATTATTTCCATTTACGTATGATTAATTTGTAATTAACGTTACCACTCAGTTTTTGCTACTAACATATACCCGATACTTCCGTCTACGATCCTAATATATTTTCATACTCATTGTAATAATATAAATTTTATATTATTAGTTTACCCGGTGTTTTGAAACCATTTGCTATACTTTCCGGTAAACGACTATAATTACGTCGAATCACGATATTTCAACTCGACAATTATTTTAATACCCGATTCTTATCAGGAATGTAATTTCATAATTTTTACAACTTCGTCATATTTTATTTCAACACGACACGATTTATTTTTGGTTAACTCGGTAGCCGGTAACACCTAAACTACACAATAACTAACTAAATCTACACAAAAGTCTTCATTTTACTTACACACTCATCCTTTTCTTACTAAAAACCACCCTCCCCACCTTGATTTAGGGATCTTGTCCCATAAATATCTACATACACTTACATATTATTTTTTCTCTCATTCTTACAATATACACTTCAAGTAAACAAGCTAAAAAGCTCTCTTCCTTTCTCTCTTCTTCATTTGGATCAGCCAAGAGAAAATCATCAAGTAGAATCCATCAAACTTTCAAGATCAAGACATAATCAAGCTTTACTTTCATTCCTTGTTAAGGTTTTGTGATAAAAACCTAGGTTTCTTAATCAATTTCTCATCAAATCACCTCAAATCTTCAAGTAAGCTTCAAGTAAACTTTTTAATATTTTCATACTTCCATTTGATGTATTTTCAAGTCATAATAGTAGATCATGCAAATATATATATGTTATATATACCACTTTATACAATAATACTCTTTAATCTTAGATCTATAATTTTTATTAGTAACTTCAAAAGATCCACCAAGATTGGTGATGTTTAGGAACCCATGACACCCTAAGAAGGTGTATGGTAGGATTGGGTACTTGTGGAGTTGATTTGAAGTAGTTTGGTTAGGTTTTGGACAAGTTACAAACTAGGAAAACCCATTTTTGAAACAATACATAACCTACTGTCCCATTTTGTAAAACGTGGGAAACTCAGGGGCTAGGGTGTAATTTTGGACCAAAGATTTAGAAAATACTTTCAAAAACGAATCTATGGGCGAAAGAACGAATTAAAACGAGTTTATAACGAAGAAGTTATGCTAAAAACAAGTTAACGACGAAAACTATATTTTCAGAAAATTTCATTGCTGTCTCAGTTTTTTATGGACTGTTTTGAGGCGTAAAACTTAATCTAGCCATCCCGGCTTATCAAAAATATGTTAGTATGTTGTCCCACGATTCCGGGGATATAAATAACGTAGAAAACAAGCTTATAACGACCAAGATATACACGTTTGAAACCCGACGAAACTCTATTTATTTTGACAGCTTTTACTATAATAGAATTTTTCTAAGTATTGAACATTATATTTTCAAGTAACGACATTGGAAGCGATATTTCTTAACCGTCGAGGCGCGTACGATCAAAAGTTAAATGAGACAACACCTAGATAATGTTACAAGGTTTTCAAAAACGCCGAGCTTGACCATTAATACTTAACGTACAATATTTTGCGACTAGTTTTGCGAGACCAATTTGGGCATATTTTCAAGTAAGGAAAAGTGTTATTTTATGACGAAAATACTATATTTACCGATAAAACACCAAATGAGGATCGTGGAGTACCGTTTCCACGTATTTACATGGAAAGTGGTTATTAACTTAACGAGACGTCAAAAATGTATTTTTCGACGATAAACATTATTTTCAAATTTCACGAGTGGTATCGATAACATACGTAATTGCATGTGTAGCATCATTTTATTTCTTACATTAGAGACTATTATTCATATTAGGTTGCGGTTAGAGATCGTGCCTCATTTTCAGTGTATCCACTTTTGTCATCGTAGCTATCGTACCAGGTGAGTCATAGCCCCTACTTTTTCAATTGTTTTGGTAAACTCTTTGGGGGAGAATACATGCTCGTTTTACTTAAACGCATTACTCGCTTTACATGGTTGATTACTTGTATTTCTTTGGTATGTTTGATTACCTGTATTTCTTTGGTATGTTTGATTACCTGCATTTCATGGGATTTATCATCCTTGTTTATATGACCTCATGGTCACCAATTGTTCATATATGTCAAATGTGGTATTGTGGTTTCCCCACTTGGTTGTGATGTCAAACGTATTGTGGTTTCCCCACTTGGCTGTGATGTCAAACGTAATACTACTGTTTTCCTACTTGACTGATTTATCATACGACCTCATTGTCATAATTGTTTATCTGGCGACATTGTCAGGTTTGTCAAAACTGTTTATCTGGCGACATTGTCAGGAGTGTCAAAGTTGTTTACCTGGCGACATTGTCAGACTTATTTTATATGACCTCATTTTCATTATTGTTTACCTGGCGACATTGTCAGCTTTGTCAAAAATTGCTTATATGGCCTCATTGTTAAAATTATTATATAGCAGTTTTGCTATATTTATCTTTGAATCTAGATACAAGTATTACTTTTGTTCACGTAAACCAAATCATATTTGGCAGTGGGTCGTAAACACACAGGTTATAAGTCTCTTATGGCAGGACTTGGAGCTGAGTGGATTTATGATGCCTTTGCTGGGAAATCTTCATTTAAATGCAATGTACTTCATTTTACACTAGACTCTATGAACTCACCAACCTCGTGTTGACACTTTAGCATGTATTTTCAGGTATTAAGCAATGGCACGCTACTGGAGGTTTTGGCAGGGCATGGCATGGTCATAGAAGACTCTGATATTCATTTGGGGACCGTTTTTAACTATTCAAAGGCCTACTTCCGCACTACTTTTAATAATGTAAATTCAACACTTTTGGTTGAACGATTTTATTCTAAATGATTGAAATGAAAACCATTTTTGTACTTGTGTTGTGGTACCAATTGAGTTACACCCCAGCTACATGTATGCTTCCGCTGGACCCGATTCTGGGGGTGTGACAGAAAGATTGGCAACAGATGGAACAATCTCTTTAGGAGTTTCGGGTCTTAAATCTTTTTGTGATATTGGGACTCGTTTGTTTCGTCTACGTCTTTGATTTATTGTTCTTTCAGGTTCAGGTAAAGGATTGACAAGTTCTGCGTTGGATGATCGTGTGACCATCCAATATTGAATTTAGGATGTTTAGGACAACTGAAATTCAATTCGGATAAATTAATTTTCAGTCTCTGAGGTAATAAGTGCGGCGTACTAAAGTGATAAGTATGGCGTGCTTCTGGGTTGTACGAGGTAAAAGTTTGAATTTTTGATTTTTAAATTTTTACAGAAAAGCGGCGCTTCTTTGAAAAAGATCGCCGTGAGCGTAGTGACAGAGCTGCGGTTTCAGTTGAAAACCGGCGGTTATTTGGAACAGAACAGATGATATTCGAAATATAACACAGAAATGAAATCTAAATGCAACTAATATGATCAAACAATTAATAAAATAAGCAATTACTAGTCCCTGGCAGCGGTGCCAAAAACTTTGATGTGTTCTGAAAGCTTTAAATTTATAATAACTAATTTTACCGGTTCTCTTAACTCAAAAGACACGGGTAAAAGTATAACCCTCGTTTATAGTAAAGAGTTTTGGTAAGACCAGGTCGTTCTACAGGGACTGAGATTACTCTTATATATCAATTAACTAGTCAAGATGATTTAGAAAACTTATGCAAGTGTTTTACAGTGAAATTCAAGTATGAGAGACAAATATGATTACTTGGATAGTTGCTATAATTCAATGATGGTATATGATAATGATCTCAGTGGTTTAGTAAGTTCAACAAATGAGTAGTTGTTTTCGTCAAAATAACGTTTCATCGGTTAACGAATGTGATTCAAGACTTATGTCTGTTAGTCCTTAAACAAGTGGTTAACTAGTTTAAGAAATAGTTGCAACGTTTAAAACTCTATTGTTTATTTCAATACAAAAGCGATTTCTCCTTCAATTGATCAACACACATAGACATATGTTGAAAACCATAAAATACTAATTGAATCTTTCGATCCTTTTCAAGTTAGCAATTATAATCAAAGAGATAAACAATGGCAATAAGTTAAGAACATAGCAATATTGTAACATAAACAGAAATCAACAAGAGATCATAACCACAACCATACAATTTATTATATTAACTTATCCAAGTAACCATAAGAAGTTTAGCCTAACATGGCTTTAACAAACAAGCTTACAGTGATAATAACGTTTGAAATGATCAACATGCTTCTGAATTAATGTAATGAAGAAGCTACCGTCACTAGCGATCACCACAATAATATCTAAGAAGTATTTCAACACTTTAAAGGATCTTTTACTTCACTTTAGCACTGATTGGATTATGAGAGAGAGTGAATATCAGAACTTTATTGGTTGTTGGGATGAGATGTGTTGTGAAAATGAGGCAAAATGAGGCTCTATTTATAGGCATGGAGAAGTGGCCAGGTACTGAAGTACGTCGTATTTGAGGAAAAAGACCGGCGGGCATCACACTGGATACCGACGATCTAGGAGATAAACATTGGCGGCCTTCAAGAGATTTCTTGGAGCCAAAGGGTCATTAATAGAGCTGAAGGCCGGCGTACTTGAGATATAAGATCGACGCACTTGACTTGATTTGATTTAGATTGTGTTGGGTTATATTTGCCCCCGTAACCAGCGCACTTGAGACAAAAACTCGGCACTCTTTTCTCTTGGAATAGGCTTTATCATAAGATTATCTTGGATTTGTACATTTTTCCTTGGATCTTGAAGTTCTTTGTCTATTGGACCTGAAATGTATTTTCATGCATTTAAGTATCGAAAGTCCTTATAAATCATATAGAAACTAACAAATAACGCTATATAAAATATATATAATTCGAGCGTCATTAGACCCCTTACTCTTTATTTCTTCATCACGATCCCTGGCAGAATACCATCTAACGATAGCGTAGAGTGTCCCTCTAACAATATCCGAACTGATATCCCGTTGGAAAACTTGAATCGTGACACCCTCAGAGTATTACCACTCTGAGTCCCGAAGATCTCCATTAAGTATATTTTCCTTTGCTTCTTCTAGCAAACCCTTAGTAACCAAGATCTCAGCCTTACTTTGGTAAGTTGTAACACCCCCAAAATTTGGTACAGCGGAAGACTTATCAAGCTTTCAGGGTGCTACGGGGATTGGTATACAACACAAGTATATAGAAACAAATCACACAATTCATAGCATAAAACCAATCCAAACATCAAGTCATAATGTTTACATCATTCCAAAGTACGATAAGTAAGCCCATAAGAAAATAAAAGTAGGTCCCCAAAATATTATCAGAGTTTTATTAATCCAACGACCAAACAACACTGCCAAACCTCCCAGCACGAGTGATATAATTTCTTAGTGGTAAGTTTGTTTTTCTGAAGAAAATGCAACAAATGCAAATTCCCGAGTCGTTCTCCCAACGAAGGTTTGAAGTCGAATTGTCGGTTCGGAAACGTGTGATCGTGAAGTGAATAGTGTCTAAAGTGAGTTTGTGGGTCTTATACTAAAATAACAATTAGAATCAAGAAATAATGCAGAAAGTACAAGCACATAAAGCTCAAGTAACTAAAAAAATGTAAAGACAAAGTAATAAACGCGAAAATAAACGTAACGTAACTAATTAAAAAGTGAAATTTAACGAAAAATGCTCCTAAAAATTTGAAATAAATTTCTAAAATTCCTAAATAATCAAAAATAATTTTGAGAAAAGAAATTATATTTTTTTGACTTTTTATTTATTTATTATGAATTTATTTCTAATTTTGGATTATTAAAAATAACTAAAAATACAACTAATTATGAAAAGCTACTAGAAAAATACAAATTTACTTCTGAAAAATCTGAAAAGTATAAAAATAATTTTCTAAACTAATTTTATATTTTTTATGGCTTTTTATGAATTTTTCTTTATTTAAAAAGTATTAAAATCTAATAAAAAAAAAGAAGAATAGCAAATGATTGAGAAAAATTATGGAAATTTCTAAAAAATTCTAAAATATTATTTGAAACTTAAGAAAAATAAAATCAGTGGAATACTAAGCTTAAAAAGTGCTTTTGGCAATAAGCAGTTTGTGATAAGTGCTTATTTATAAGCACTTATCACCAGTCAACTCAAAAATCACACAGAAGGTATAAGGTACTTAGATAAGCTCAAGAAAACTCAATTGAAACCAATAAGCACTCTAGATAGCTCAGAAAAAGCAAGAAATAGTTGAAAATAAGCATAGAAATAAACAATAGTGAACCAGAATAAGCAGAAAGCTCAGATAACATGAATTATACTGAAACTAGCTCAAAACTACTCAGAATACTCAAATAAGCTAAGGTTATAAGCCAAAAAGCACAAATGCATGTCCAATTATCAAACAACAATCAGTGGTTAAATCCCCAACTTACTGACCTCAATAAGCTATTCAAATAAGCTCAAATGTGGAAACTAAAAGTAGATCTAAGAAACTAGTACCAGTGGCTTCCTAAAAATCACAAAAGCCCTATGTCTATCTATCAATTGATTCTCTAATTCTAACATAGATTAGGTGCTCACTTAAACCTAAACTGCTACAATATCACTATGCTGACTTTATTCATTGCAAACTCAGTTGACTAATATGAATTTCTACCGATCCTAGAAGATAATTATTATTGTAATAAGCTAAATTAAGGCTAAAATAAGAAAGATTAACTACTTTTAAACCTATGTGATGATTATACTAATCCTCAAATATCAAACAGTTAATGATTGTGAAGATTCTAAAATGATTTTGACTATTAACTAATAGAGTTGCGATCCCCTAAAAAGGGGATCAAAATTAAAAAGCCTAAAAAGGTTTCTAACCACTAAGCTAATGCCATGTGTCCCCACCCACTCCCTCTCTTTTTTCTTTAATATTTTTAGTTAGAGGGTATTTTGGTCATTTGACTCATTTTTTTAATTCCACCTTAAATTTCAAATGCAAATAACTTTCAAATGACAAACTTTTACAAAAAACCGATTTCACCATAATTTTTAAAATTTAATCCTCTTTAATTTGGTATAATTTTTTTTAATTTTTTCGAAACTTTTTTTTGACATATTCATTGGGTCATGATTTTCTTGAAAATTTTAGCATTTTCGGCTCTAATTTTGTCTAGTTTAAAGGCCGAATTTTGCAAAACTTAAAACACGAAAGTTGTAGCTTCTTGGCCATTCTTTACCCAGAAATTTGAATCACTCAAATCCAATATGATATGAGTGACATATCGTATGTTAAAGGTGACGTTTTACTCATATTTGTTGCACACAACGTGTTTGATGAAATGTTTAGCTTAAATTTTTAGTCTTAAAATCGAGTTAAATGCACTAATTTTTGTACAACAATGCACCTTTAGTCATTTTATTAATGTAAGATTCAAAAAGTTTTGTTTTGTTTTTTTTTTTTTTTTTTTTGTGTGTTGTTTTTTTTTTTAACTGATGAACCATATTAACTGATGAACCTTATTAAATGATTTTTAAAAAAGATATTTTGTTCATCAGTTACTTTGGTTGAACCATATTAACTGATGAACCTTATTAACCTTATTAACTGATGAACCATATTAACTGATGAACCTTATTAACTGATTTTTAAAAAAGACATTTTGTTCATCAGTTACTTTGGTTGAACCATATTAACTGATGAACCTTATTAACTGATGAACCATATTAACTGATGAACCTTATTAACCTTATTAACTGATGAACCATATTAACTGATGGACCATATTAACTGATTTTTAAAAAAGACATTTTGTTCATCAGTTACTTTGGTTGAACCTTATTAACTGATGAACCTTATTAACTGATGAACCTTATTAACCTTATTAACCTTATTAACTGATGAACCATATTAACTGATGAACCTTATTAACTGGTTTTTAAAAAAGACATTTTGTTCATCAGTTACTTTGGTTGAACCATATTAACTGATGAACCTTATTAACTGATGAACCTTATTAACTTTATTAACTGATGAACCTTATTAACTGATTAACCTTATTAACTGATGAACCTTATTAACTGATGAACAAAATGTCTTTTTTAAAAATCAGTTAATAAGGTTCATCAGTTAAAAAAAAACAACAAAAAAAAAAAAAAAAAAAAAAAAAACAACAAAACAAAACTTTTTGAATCTTACATTAATAAAATGACTAAAGGTGCATTGTTGTACAAAAATTAGTACATTTAACTCGATTTTAAGACTAAAAATCTAAGCTAAACATTTCATCAAACACATTGTGTGCAACAAATATGAGTAAAACGTCATCTTTATCATGCGATATCTCACTCATATCATATTGGATTTGAATGATTCAAATTTTTGGGTAAAGAATGGCCAAGAAGCTACAACTTTCGTGTTTTAAGTTTTGCAAAATTCAGCATTTATGATGGTACAAAATAAGGTCGAAAATGCCCAAAAAATCAAGAAAATTAACACCCATTTCTTATGTCAAAAAAAAAGTTTCGAAAAAATTTAAAAAATTTATACCAAATTAAAGAGGATTAAATTTTAAAAATTATGGTGAAATCGGTTTTTTCTAAAAGTTTGTCGTTTAAGAGTTATATGCGTTTGAATTTTAAGGGTGAAATATAAAAAACGTGGATAAGGACCAATATACCCTTAGGTGGATTATTTGAATAAAATAGATGGAGGGACACATGTCACATGATGAGTGGCTTTTTACACTTTTTATTTTTTATCACCTTTGCAATTGATCGCAACTCTTAACTAATATACTACCACTTTTATGACTACTTTAACTAAACCTAACCTAATGCAGTCTGTTGATGCATAAATTACTACAAATGAGCAACAATTACACCAAAAACAACGCCGTACCAAACACCCTTTTACTAACTATTTACACTAGCTCTTCTAATATTCACCGGGTATAATCCCTTTACCAAAAAAACACTAGCTCTTCTATATTTAATCCATAAACACCTAATCCAATGATCAAACCACTATAATTAACTGATATAAAGGCTAATTAAGTAACTAAATTCAACTATGAACAACTAAAACACAAGAATGCAGATATGAAAATATAATGCAGTGATGAACTCTAATCTACACTAAATCATTCAAACACATAAAATGAACCAACAATTAAGCTATATTAAACTGAATTTAACAATAATGAGCAGAAATCAATCAAAACTAAGGGAATCTAAACTACTTTGCTATAAAATGTAAATTAGAGCTTGAAAATGGAAAGTTGATCTTACAATTCCACCCTCAGCTGAA
Source organism: Artemisia argyi (assembly GCA_030686995.1). Lineage (NCBI taxonomy): Eukaryota > Viridiplantae > Streptophyta > Magnoliopsida > Asterales > Asteraceae > Artemisia > Artemisia argyi. The sequence goes on along the minus strand of CM060707.1, from coordinate 36,948,261 downwards.
CAGAGGGGACATTTGATCATGGCCTATCTTTAGATAGGCCCAACTATATCACAACAACCATCATTCACTCCTGATTCACCCTATTTCTTCATTATCACTTGCATTTGACTTTCATTGACCATGAGTAACTTTGGATGATTGATCTATTTAAGCTTACTAAAAGCTTCACAAGAGCTATTAAAGCTAATATGATCTTGAATCAATCTACAAAAAGCTGGGTTGCAAGCTGTTTAAGTTGAATTCAAACATCATTTTTGTTTTTTTCTTTTTTTTCTTATTTTTTTTTTTTATGTTTTGATGTAATGAAAACAGAAATGAGAAAAACAGATATAAGAGCTTAATTATGCTTTAGATAAGCTTAAATGAAACAGTAGAAACTTAAGAAAACATTATTTGAGCTAATTGAGCATTAAAATAGTAAAGATAATTTAAAGCAAAATGAAAACTAAATTGATTTATTAATACTTGAAACTTAGAATACAATGAGAGTAAGCAAAATTACAGTATTCCTAATGCTGAGTAACTAATTTGGAAGCACTACGTTATACTAAAAACTACTTACAAATGAGTGAGGAGATAGCTTCTATTAATAGCAGAGGGTGAGGCTTTGGGGTGAGGTCAACAGAAGCTCCCAGAAGCTCAATTCTTGGCCCTTAGATCATCTGTTTTCTTCAATCCAATAAGAACCCTTAGATTAAATTCAGCTGATGTGTTAGCACCAATCAGAGGCTTCTAAATTCACAAGCTGGCGATCCGTGGGTATAACCTCTCTCTGACATGTGCTCAAAGGAATCCAATGATTGATGAGGTGTATGGTCCAATCACAAGCCTCCTTGTGTCCATGTTGGCCTGATCATAGCTGAATATTCTCTCTAACATGCTCCAATCACGTGGGGTTTGCTTCTAGAAAGCTTAATTGACGGTAACTATTATGGATAAGGGTAATTAATGGTGAAAAGTGAATTTAGGGTTCATGGTGAATTGGGGAAGGAGGGTACGGTTAAGGATTTGGGGGGGGGGGGTATAATTTTTTTTTATTATTGTTTGATTCATGTTTGACTGGGTAAATGGGTTTGACCGTATGGTAAAAAGGCTAAGGAAACTTTGGGCTTTGTTGGTTTTATGGGCTTGGTAAAAAGGATTTAATTTTAACTTTGGACTTGGACTAAGGATTTAGCTAAAGTAAGGTTTAGAATCCGGTTGTAAAATCACAAGGACCATTTTTTGTAATTAGCTGAATTTCCAAGGACTTAAGCTGCCAAATTTCCAAAGTACTCTTCAAGGGCTCCTTTTGTCAAATTTGAATTCTTGGAGGACCTTTGTTGTTAAATTCCAAAATCAATCTTCACAAGGGACCAAAGTTGACATTTTATGAAACTTGGAGGACAAAATTTGACAATTCTTCAAAACTTTCACCAAGGGCCTTTCTTGCCATTTTCTCAAACTTTAAGGACTTCATTTGACTTTTCAAGCTTATCTTTGACCAATATCCTTCCCCGGCTCCGGCTTTTGACTTTCTTTCATTCTCGTGCTCGGTTTTGTCTTTTTCTCATTGTTTTTCGTCCTTTTCTTAAATATCCGTTCCTGCACATTCACAAATACAAAAACATACAATCTTTGGAAATTTTGGTTAGTTTTTGGTCTTTTTAGTTTTATTTTGGACAAGAAAAGGTGAGTGGATAAGCACTCACCAACGAGCATACCAAAGCATCACTTAATTACCTGAGAAAACATGCTAAAAGTCAGCTTACGCTGGTGAGTTCATAGGTTTAATCAAATTCATACTTGTGGACCGACATACCAAAAACCTTTGCTATGCTAGACTAGGTCACAAATCAATACTATATCAGATGCATACACGAGCATCAAAATTCAATCCCTATAGGTACTCCCTATGGTCCAACATATATTCTCATGCACTAGCGCCATGCAAAATCCCTATAGTGCAACGTACAATCTCATAAACATCACAACTCAAATCCTTATAGGTACTCCCTATAATTCAAAATATAATCTCAAAAGCATCACAACATGACGTAGTCAAACAGCATATCAATTCATAAAAATATAACGTAAATCATGGTCCACATAAAACCGTTTTGCATGTTTCTCACCCCAATTTAAAAAACATAATAGTATTCGAGAATAAAAGTGGGGCTATGACTCACCTCAATCCAAAAAGCTCAGAAAATAAGACAGTAGTATGCAAAACTCAGCTAACGTAACCCGGCAAACACGATCTCAGCACAACCTAATAATTATATGAACTCATCTTAACACACATTCGAAAATATATCCATATTTAACTATTCCCCAAATACTTTACGTTTTACTTTCCAAAACATCTTGTTGTATCTATTATCGTATGGTTGGTATCGTTGTGTATGTGATGAAGAGTCACTCTAGACACGAGTGAACACACGCAAAATAGAACTAGACCTGACAACCCTAAGGGCACGGTCAAATGATCTTGTCAAAGCTTAATAAGTCAACCAGACGAATTAGCGAGTACTTATTGAATTCGTCAACTCGATAAGCCAAGTAATTTTTTCGCCTTACTTATTATTCTCACAGAAAATTATTTTACCCAAATGAGTCATGAGGATGTGATGCGTATATTGTGTCATATGCAGTATAGGGGTGATGAGTGCTCAAACACTCATCATTTTTTGTCAAATCTGAACTGCAAAACATACAAAAACACTCAGAAATGCATCATAATACCAAAAATATTTCAAAATTGTGTTTTATATGTTTTAGATGCAAAATGAGCAAAAACAGATGAAAAACGTACAAAGTTTGCAAAATTGGCAGTTTCAGTCCCCCAACTTTCAAAAATTGGCAAAACTAGTCCCTGGTCATTCAAAATATGGAAAAATCACCAAAGGTCCTTTTTAAAATCATAAGTTGTCATATTTTGTCCTTTGGTGAAAAATTGGAAAAGTTTTGGAAAATTACAAAATTAGTCCCTGGAGTTTCAGATTTTGGCAGATTTAGTCCCTGGTGGGAATTTTTGGATAAAAAATCATTTTTGGTTCTTGGAAAATCATAAGTTATCACAAATAGCCCTTGGATCATAAGTTTGGGAAATTGACAGAAAAAGTCCCTCAACTTTTGAAATTTACAAAAATGATCCTCGGGTATTTTTAAATGAAAAATATTATTTGTGGTCTTTGTACAATTGATAAATGGCAGGTTTGGTCCTTATGGTTACTTGGGAAAAACACCACAGCACCCCCCCAACTTTCACTAAATTACAAAAATGGTCCTTGTGTTTATTGTAATACCAAACGGACACCTTTTGTTAAATACCCAAAACAAACAAACCCAAAAACCACCCCTGATCCATGAACACCCTCAGCCCATTCACACACCTAGCCCACCACCACTTTACCCAAGCCCACTCCACCTAAATAATAATAAAAATCCAAACTGTTTTATTTAATCCCCCGGTCAAACCTTCTTTGACCATCCCTAACCTCCCCACTTGAACCTGCTAAACCACCCCAACACTCCAACCCCCTCCTCCACATCAGCAGCCCCATCCCTTGTTCCCCCTAGCCTCCACAACCTTCCAAATCCATTTATTATCCACAAATTCCTCACAAGCAACCCAACCTGCCAAAACCCAATTTTCCCGCCAAATCCATTTGAAGGGTCAGGAACATCTCAAGCAATCCAACGGCCAAGAAAAGAGTGGGACTGAGAGAGAGTGTCTCCAGGATGTATAAAAATCAAGAAAAGAAGCAAAAGGAGGAGTTTTGTAGCAGTAGTAATAGTGTAATTTTTAGTCTATGTAAAAGTAGTGTAATTTATCCTTTTAGATTGTAATTCCAGATTTATTAGTATTTCTAAATTCTATTGTTGTATTTCAACTTTCAGTAATGAGATTTTAAAGCTTTTCAATTTGAATTCAGTTCTTATTTAAGTTTGGTGAAGCTGCCATTTTAATATAAAAGTTATGGGTTAACTGTTTCATAGGTTCTAATCAGGTTAGTTATAGGTTTAGGTGAGCTTAGTTGGATTAAAAACTTGTTTCAGTCAAAATTCCATAAATACTTAAAAAAAAAGGTGTGAAAGAAAAATATTTGGCACCTTGTTGACTTTCTTGCTGGCGAGAGTAGGAATAAATATTTTGACTTGACCGGGCGTGTTGAGCCCTAGCTTGTTCCCTTAACCAATGATAATCATAAAAGTTTGTGCTAGCCTTGTACACTAGGAGCTACTCTTTTGTCGGCTCCCGTACTCGACTTTATACATGCACGACTTGAAAAGCTTTCGCTAGTCACTTACACTAGGAGCTACAAAACGCGAATTCTTTCCAAGAGTTTGCAAGCTCCCGTATTTGACTTTATATATGCGTGGCTGATTATTGGCTAAGCATCTGCTAATCTCATTATTTGAGGTCTTAAATTTGCAGAGAACGAGAAATGATAGAGTTTATTTACAAGTTTAATGCTAAACGTGGAGTAGTGGTTCTCTTTAGAGCTCATAAGAGGTACTCGTGGCTTTTTACTCCCATCAGATACGTCACCAATATATAATAGATGTTCTAGGTTAATTAGTGATATTTCGGTTTGAATAATATTTAGTTCTTTGTTTTCTTAAGAGAATTTTTGCTTTAGAAGTTGGGTACATATCAAGGAACATCAAAAATAAGAGCGAAAAGTGAAAAAATCAAAAGTCAAAAGTTGATTATCTATGTGGTTTTGGAGCTACCCGATAAGCTTCCATTGATGTATTGAGAAAAGTCAAAGAAAGAAAAAAAGTGAAAAGTATGAAAAATATGAGAAAAGTGAAAAAAGTGAAAAATGAAGAAAAGTGAAAGTTGAAAGTTGTATCGAATAAGAGCTTATGTATGTAAATAAGTTGTTGGCACGTGAGGTGCATGTGATTAGTGATTAGTAATCAGTCACATGAGGTGCACGTGATTGTACTCCGCAACTTATATCTTTGATATTGTATGTACCCCAAATTTCTTGATGTGGACCGAATTTCTATTGCAGTAGTTCTTAAGAGAAAACGAATAACTACTTATCGTTTTAACTTAGGTATCACTATCGGACTAAAAAAGGTATCGAAACGAGAAAATATGAAGCGATTCATTTCTCAACAAAGTAAAATATTGAGATACAAAAACTTAGGACATGGGAGTAAGAAGTTTCCACGAGTAACTTTTATGAGTAGTGTTAGCATTAAATTTGTAGATAAGCTGTGATCTCGTTTTACGCTTAGTTTGGGAGCTCGTGAAAAATCAAGGATGACGATTTTTATCCGTATGGTCACTTCTTAAATAGAAGTGTTTCTACTCGTAGACCCTAAAAATTATTACAAAAATAATGAAAGTTCAACAAACCGTCACAAGTATGAAGTGTGAAAAGTCCAAAAATAGAATAAAGTGGAATTAAGAAAATAAATTTTGGAAAACGGAGCGTTTACGAGAATAAATGATTTTGTAATCTCTTTTGAACCTCCTTGCTACTTTACAAAGTTAGTAGAAAGAGTTATGAAATTATTTATCTCGTGAGCGTGAATTGATCACATTGCGTGAGGACACGTCAACACTTTAGTCCGGGGGATTTTGGTGAGTGCTTATTCACTCACCTTTTCTAAGCCAAAATTGGACCAAATAAACCAAAAACTAACCAATAATGCCAAAGAATGTGTGTTTTTGTGTTTGTGAATGTGCAGGAACGGATACTTAAGAAAAGGATGAAAAATCACGAGAAAATGACAAAACGGGCACGAGATTTGGAAAAGTGTTAAAAGCCGGAGCCGGGGAAGCTTAGTGGTCAAAGTTAAAGCTCATATGGTCAAATAGAGTCCTCAAAGTTTCAGAAATCACCAAAGTGGCCCTTTGAAGAAGTTTGATCAAGTTTACACATATGGTCCTTCCACTTTCAAAGTTGTCACTTTTGATCCTTTTGAAGTATATTTTGGAAATATGGCAACTGAAGCCCCTCATCATTCAAGAAATGTCACAAAGAGCCCTTGGAATAATATTTGAGAAATTGGCAGCTTTGGTCCTTGTATTTTCAGATTATACATAATTGGTCCCTTGGATGATACCATTTCTACAAACCGGATCCAAAATCCAAACTATATAAACACAACCCAACACTTACCCAAGCCCAAATACCAAAATACCAAGCCCACCACAATCCGGTCCAATCCCATCACCACCCCACCTTTTTAACCCGACCCAGTTTCTAATATCCACCCGGAGGTCAAACCCCCAATTCCAAAGTCAAAATAGCAATAAAAAATTAAGAACGCGCCTTTTTACTGTGGATCATCTCCCACAACAAAATTACCCACCAATTTTACCTCGTACCTATCCACATCACAACCTCGTACTAGAATCTATCCTAGGATCCTTCTGGAAGCTGACAACGTGTCAGATGTGTCATAATTCCTTCCAAGTGTCAGAACAATGATCCCTGATTGGCTATTGATGCGTGGCAAGAAGATAAGGATAGAATCAAACGGATAGATGAGGTGGGATGTCGACATTCTGAGGAGGATTGAAGATATGTGGCCTCCATTTGAGCTCTAGATCCTTCCATCAAACCCTAGGCTCCTCATCCCCTGCTCCTATATAAACCCCCTAGATACGTTTACAGTGTGTAGTTTTATTGTAATGTTACTCTGTTATTTTTGTTTTGTAACTCAGTTTTAATTAATGAAAGTTTAAATTTTATTGTCTTATTTCATTTTCAGTCTAGCTTATTAGCTTATTTACTTTTTAGCTTATAGCTTGTTATTGTATTTTTTTATCTTATTTCTTTTAAATCAAGTACTTTCCTTTTGTTATCAATATAGTTTTAATCTACTGTTTCACTAGTTCTTATTTTATTGTTGTTTATTATCCAAAGAAAAACCAAAAAAAATCTAAAAATTTTACCAAAAAAAAAGTATGTTCTGTTTTCTTTTCTAAATCCATTTCAGTGTTTGTTTGTTGTTTGTTCAAGCTTATTTAAGCTCCTATAGCTTTTAGTAAGCCTTGACTGTTTTCCTTTCTCAAAAATCCAAAAACACAAAAAGTCAAAGAAAGTCAACACTCAGCTTATTTGAATAAGCTGAGCTTATTGGTGGTAAAAGGCAGCCAAAAAGGTGTCCCTTGACCTGTCTAAAGACAGGCTAGCTTAGTGATCCCCCTCTGTTCAAGCTGAGGGGGTTTGAGCTTGTAAGTTCCATCCTATTTTACTATTTCATCTCAAATAGCTTAATATAGTGTAGGTCTGAATTGGTGGCTTGCATACTGCTTATTAGTGACTATTATTGCTTATTATTGGTTGATACTTGTTGTTTCATAACTTGGGATAGTTTTTGTTGAGTTTCACTTGTTTCACTGTTTCATACATCATAATCTGTCATATCTTTGTTTACTGAGTATTAGTGCTTTTGGATCTGTGTTTCTGAGTTCATTCATGTTATTTGATCATAGTAAGTTCATTGGGTTTGATTTGGATTGAGATTGATAGGTTCTGTGGTGTTTCTTAGTTATGACAGAACTTAAGGTGGTGTTTGGTTTATTGTAGTTTGTTGATATAAAGCCTGAATCAGAGGATACAAATGGTTTAGATAGAACACTTAGGATATATTAAAGATATTTGAGACATAAAATCAGTAGTTATATAATAAAAAGTCAAAATTACTTTCTTATCATCCATACAGTTAGTATAAAGTGATTTTAGGTTGCATATCTTAATAAGTAGTTGTAATAGTGTTAGTTATAGCTTATATCAATCACAAAATAACTTATAATCATTTCAGTAGTCAGATTAGTATAATAAAAATCCATTTTTGTCAAACTTTCTGTTTCAATAAAAAGTCAATCAAGTTTGAACTCACCTTTTTGGTCTAAAGTTTATGAGCTTCTGTAGCATTCAAAATTGATTGGAAATCCTTTTGGTTGGTAGTTTTGGAAAGCTCAGTACTAAAATTTTACACATCAAAAAGAAATTTCACCTTTGGAACCTGTTTGCTTATCTGAAAAAGCTGTTGAAGTTGGCTTATTGAACCAAAAGGTGCCCTGCACCATCAGTCCTGACCCCACTTCTTGGGCAATTTTGGGTTAGTATATGGCATCTAGGATCTGTTTTTTGGCTTGTTTTGTGTTCTCACCATAGTAGTAATCAATTTACTCCCATAAGCTTGTACTGCTGAGTTTATTCTCACTGCTTATTTGGTCCATCTTTTTGAGTATTTCTTTCTAAATCTGTTTTCAAAAGAGGCCTGCAATTGCTTATTTTAGATCTTAAGTTGAGTTTTATTGTTCCTCTGAGCTTATTTGTGCCTGTAGTTGCTATTTCAGTTGGTGTTTAGCTTATTGCTTCACTGCTTATGCTATTTGCTATTTACATAGTGCTTATTTGACTGTTTGTGATCATACCTGTGCTTCTGAGTTCATTTTGATTTCAATACTGTTCCATTAAGCTTAAGTTAGTCTAAAAATCATTTGGAAGAAGTTTGGTCAACTTTTGGTCAAGTTTGCTTATCAATAAGCACTTAAATAAGCTGTTTTTAAGCCATTAAGCACTTCCAGTGCTTATTTTTCACTTTTTATATTTTTTCAAGTTTATAATGATATTTTAGATTTTCCCTGAAATTTTCATAATTTTCTGAGTTTATTTGCTATTTTTCTTAATTAATTTTCATTTTTAATCACTTTTTATTACTTTTTAATTATTAGAAAATCCAAAAAAATCAGAAAAACCCCAGAAAAAACCAAAAATATTTTAGAAAATAGTTTTCAGTTATTTTAGAATTTTAGAAATTAAATTTGCATTTTTCTCACTTTATTTACATTTTCTTTTAATTATTAAATAGTTTAATTAGTTTTTAATTCATAAAAAATTATTAAAAAGTCAAAAAAATATTTTTCTTTTTCCCAAAATTTTCTTTTATCATTTTTTACCTTTTAAAATTATTTCCAAGTTCGTAGGATTAGTATAGCTTAAAACTCGCGTTTTATTTCGTACGTTACGTTTTAATAATCGCGTTTGAATTCCCGTTTTTACGTTTTAGACTTTGGTGCATTACTAGCTTGTACTTTTTGCATATTTCATAATTGTTAGTTGATAATTGAACTATTTGATCACTATTTGCTTTTTGACCACTTCTCACTACACGATTTACACGAATCGATATTCTTGATTCCATTCACACCTTCACTTGGAAACGACTCGGGTGATCCGTATTTCTTGCGAATCATTTCGATACTATACTACTATTATATATAATTGGTTTTCACGACGAATCAATTTTTGGCGCCGCTGCCGGGGAAGGCTTGAAGTGAATTTTTGAATATTGTTTTGAAAAATCGTGTTTTGTTAAGCCTTCCTCTATTTTGTATATATATCTCTATAAAAATTGAAAAATTCAAAACACTTTTACTAAAGTGTTTACAAAATACCAAAAAAATAATAAAAGTTACAGCCTCGACTCGATCGAAAGAAAGGGCGTTGTAAACCAAATAAGTCTCCCAATATAACGAAAACGTAATTTAGTTGTTTATCGGACTATTTCAATTACTACAACCGAATAAGCGGGAAATACGGATAGCTAAGACATTATATTGCTAGCTGAAGAGAGATCCATTCTTCTCTCCCGTCCCGTCGCGCGTGGTTTTGAAAGAAACGGTTTTTGATTAACGTTACGTTTTAAGAAAAGAAAAACAAAAAAATAAAAAGTTTTTGAGAAAAAAATATAAAAAAATTGAAAAATAAATAAAAACAAAAAGATTTTCTTTTCTATTTTTTTTTTTTTTTTTTTTTTTTTTTTTTTTTTTTTAATTTTGGTTTTGGTGTATGCACACCCGTTCTACTTCTGAGAATCTTACTTCTCCGCTCTCAAACCCCGAGCGGGTTTTACAACATACGAGTCGGGTTCATTTCCTTGACGACGAGGAGATGAACCATAACGAACAAAACAACGGGCCCCCGCCGATGGGTGGTCCGCAGCACAATGTTATCCCGCCGATGGGACAACAACCGGTATTTGATCCGCGTCCGATGGAAGAACAACTCCAATCACCATTTAACGGTGTGAGGAGAGCTATTGTGATTCCGGACATCAATGCCAACTTTGAAATCAATCACGGATTACTCAATTTAATCACGGGTATATCCTTTCACGGGTTTGATAACGAAGACCCCTATGCTCACATCAGAAATTTCACCGACATCGCTGAGACTATTAGAATGAATCAAGTTCCTCACGATGTGGTGAAATTGAAGTTATTTCCTTTCTCCTTAAAAGGAGCAGCCCGGACTTGGCTGGAAAAGGAACCGCCCAATTCGATTCACACTTGGAATGATCTTGCTTCCAAGTTTGTGAATTATTTCTACCCTCCTTCTAAAACTTCTAATCTATGTTCCCAAATCTTTCGGTTCCAACAAGCTTTTGATGAGTCGTTTAGTGAAGCTTGGGACCGATTCAAAGATTTGATGGAAAAATGTCCGAACCATGGGTTCACACCCCTTCAGCAGATTGACACTTTCTATAATGGGTTGAGTCATGTTGACCAAGACTCACTCAACTCTGCTGCGGGTGGGAACTTGTTGGCTAGAAATACGAATGATGCTTTCATGATAATTGAGAATAAAGCTCGTGTTAGAATGTCAAGAAATAAACCACAAGCGTCTAATAATGGTAAAAATAATGATGAATTGGTTAATATGATTGTGGCTTTAACTAAGAAAGTTGATGCAATGTGTTGGGAATAGACTTTATTACTTCAAGTGTCGGTCATTGAGTTTTGGTATAGGTTGCATTATTTAGTTATAACGTTTGTTATTTTATAAGTGTTGTAAGTTTTATGCTTGGTTTATAGGTTTGGATAAAATATAAGGGCTAAGTATGTAATATTGGCTAAGTTTAGAGAAGCCCTAATCCTTACCTATAAATAGCTATGTATAACCTCATTTTGAGGTTGGTTGGTTCACTAGTAATATTACTTGTCTCTTATTTTCATTAGGTGTTCCTTCCACTCTCTCTCTCTTTACTTACTTTCTCTCTCTAGTTTTCTAAGTGATTATGTTGTAAAAATGGTGACCTAACAAGTGGTATCATTCGCCAAGGGATAATATAGGTTGATTTAGGTTTGATTTGGTAGTAAAAACTTGGTTTTGTTGTGTATATGTGGTATAATAGTACTGTTCATCGCCTGAGTTTTTCGAGTTAGGATTGGTCAGTTCTTCGAGTTAGGGGTGAATTTTACTTATCGAGTTTGGTTTCATATTCCTATCGAGTTAGGTATTAATTTTAACTTATCGAGTTTGATATCTTGGCGAGTTTGCCTTCATTTCCTAATCGTTTATCGAGTTAGGCGTATTGTAACTTTAACTAAGGGGAAACTCTGCCCAACTCAAGTCTATCTACCGAGTTAGGAATCTTGATAAAACTTGTCGAGTTTGAAACCAAATTGAACATACCGAGTTTGAAGATAAATCTTTACATACTGAGTTTGAAGACTAAGTGCACATACCGAGTTTGAAGATTAATTGACCATACCGAGTTTGGAACAACATCTTGACATACCGAGTTTGATATCAAATTTTTCAAATCTAATTACAACCTTTATTTATCTTTAACGATCTAAGTTTATCATAATCACGAAAGATGTCTCAACCACCTAATTACTACTTCCCTCATCCTCAGCAACAGCAACATCAGCAGTATCAACAACAACAATACCATCCGCAACAACCGTATCAACAACCTTCACAATCACACGTTCAACAACAACCGTTTAATCCACTACATCATTACCTAATGATGCAACAACATCAAATCATTCCTCAACAACAACCATATCAAATGCCACAACAAAACACTCAGTTTTCCTCCAAACAACCTCACTGGTTTGACAGAATGTGTGAAGTTATTACAACTCAACAATCCCGACATGAGGCAGGATCACTTGAAACACCTCCAATGCTAACACCTGGGAACTATGTTCAATGGTCAAGTCGATTCTTACGATTTCTTGAACTAAAGAAACCTCATGGGAAATTCTTGAAGCAAGTGATACTTGAAGGACCATTTGAGTGGCCAACAAGATTTGACGTTGGTGATCCAAATGCTGATCCTCCACGTCCCCCTGGTGATAGACCTCTTCCAGAATCTACACTCACAGAAGAACAGAAATTACATCGTGAAGCTGATGAGTACGCAATGGCTTATATACTTCAAGGAATACCTAATCCAATTTATCGAAGTGTCGATGCTCAGAAAACAGCCAAAGCTATGTGGGAACATGTTCATCTCTTCATGTAAGGCACTCAATTGAACAAAGATGATATGGAATCCAAACTCTACATGGAATACACTGACATCACAATTGAACCAGGAGAGTCACTTGAATCCTACTATCACCGTTTCACTAATGTGGTCAATGATCTGGAACGTCACAAAATCACAGTACCAAGGATTGCAGTCAACTCCAAATTCGTTGGTAGTCTTGGCCCGGATTGGCATAAATATGTGATATTTGTTCGTCAAACAAAAAATCTTCATGATGCTCCATATGGTTTGTTGTATGATTTTCTGAAACACCATGAACCTGAAGTGGAAAAAGATAGAGCTCTACGAGGAGGATACACACCAACATCAACACCAAATTCTTTGGCACTCGTAGCTCAATCTCCCTATGCTCCACCACCAATGTCAAATCATGCATATGTTCAAGAGCAGAACTACTTCAGTTATCCACAATCTTCGACCTCGAACCAAATGGTCCCTTATGATTCATCTCCACAGAATGATTCCACTCAACTTGTTCCATTAAACAACAATGATGCTATGTATTACTCAAACTCCAATGACGATGACGATGATGACTTTAACACATTGAATCAGGGACTTGCTCTTATTGCTCGTGCTTTTAGCAAATTCTCCAACAAAACAAACAACCGTCAACGTTCATCTTCTAACACAAGGAATCAAGCTATTGTCAATGATGGAAGGGTGGAAATTCAGAATCGTAAATTTGGTCGATCTGGTTCAGGAAGTTCTTCAGGAAATTTTGGGAATGGTCAGAGGTTTAATAACAATGGAGGATTCAGAAACAACTCAGGCTCTTCTCAGCAAAGGTCTGAACCAGTTGCAACTAGGAACTCCAACTCAGGGAATGCAGTGTGGTGTTATAACTGTAATGAACAAGGTCATATAGCGACTGCATGTCCTAAACCGAGAACTTGGGGTAGTAAGTTTCACAAGCAGGCATTACTCATGGCTCTTCAAGATGAAAAAAGATGGACATTTCCCTGAACAGGACAACAACTTCATGGCAAATGTGAACAATGACGATGACATGGAAGATCTAGAAGCCAATGCAGCTATGATGCTTATGGCCAACATGCAGGAACTTAAGCTTAATGATTCAGGTCCAGTGTATGACACTGACGGCTTGTCTCAGGTACATGACCTCAATGCATGCTTTATCAATGATATAGTCTCACCTTCTGCTTATGAATCAGATATGTCGCAAGTTGTTCCATTTGAATCATCTTCATCTTCTCAAACAGATGAACAAATAAGCACAGTTGTCATATTTGATGATGACACAGTTGTTTCATTTGATAATCCTATTGAGAATGATAAACATGATCATTTAGAACAACATGAACCATCATTTGATCTAGACCCTGACCTCATATTGGTAGCTAAACAACTGAGTGCACAACTGAATGCTCAACAATTGCAAATCAAAAAATGCAACGAGATAAACAAAGTTTTAAAAGACAAAAATGCGTCACTTGCACGAGATATTGAGTGCCATAAAATTCAGCTTTCAAATCAGGAAGACAAAATTAAACATACAAAAAGTTTTGAAAAGGCTTTTCAAGATTCTCTTAACAAAGAGCAAGATCTTCAACACAAAATGCAAGATTTAATTGAGTCAAACGGAAAATTGATTTCTAAACTTGAAAGTGAAAAGTGTGAACTAAAAATGCAAGTTGAACGTCTTCAAACAGTACTTTCAAAAACAAAAACAGAATTGTCAAGTTGTAAAAAGGATTTTTGTGAACATAAAATACGAAAAAGGAAGTACATAGATAACTTACTCGGTGAGATTGTTGATCTTGAAAAACAACTCAAAGAATTTCGTCACATTGTTTACAAACACGGGAACTCTGTCACAACAATTCAGAAATTTTCTTTAAAACCGAGACCCGATAAAGGATTTGCACTTTGCGATTTTAAATCAATGTTTCTTCACAAAGCATTCAAAGAAAATCCTAAAATTTACAGTATGGACCACATGCTTGATAATACGATTGTGCGTGCTGTTGTTTTTGATACTGAGGAAGAGGAAGAACTTGAAGAAGAGAGTCGATCAAAAATGAGTTATGTTCAATATTGGACACCATATGACTATTCCAAAGCTCCACATATTTCTAAATCTTTTGTTCCTCAAAAGGAATTACCTGAGAAATCATGGTATGTCACTGAGTCATATGTTTCATCCTCTAATGCGGCCCCGGTCCAAACTGTAGCACAAATAAATGGTCCTTTACCATCATCCGGTGAAATTACACCGTTACCGAAAAGTTGTCGTGTCTTAAATTATTTCAAAACTTTTATGGAAGACATCGAAATTTTGGAGGAAACAATTGAACGCAATTCTGAAATAAAAATTGAAACTTTTCAATCCGCTTACGAGCGAGAAAAGAGAGATATTTTTCAAAAATAAATGTTACCAATTGTCAAACACCTCCGTCTCTGTGCTACATGTTGGGATCAGGAACTTCAAAACGAGGTCAAAAATATGATAAACGTTTTCAACTCAATTGAAAATGAGATTTTGGTTCAAAAGCAAAGAAATGGAGTTTTAAAAAATGATGCTGATCGACTCTTGGAACAAGTTCTCAATGCTGATATTTTGTCTGTTATCATGAATGATCTCTATAAATCTGGTACTTCTATGCTTGTGGATGATCTTTGTGTTGATAATAACTTGTTGAATGTGGAAATTGAGACACTGAAACATGAGAATAATAAGCTGAGAATTAAAAATGATGATGTGACAAAACAATTTTCAAAAGAAATTTGCCAACTCAAACAAAGGCTTGAATGGTGTCAAGCTCAAAGTATTGAAATGGAATTGAAACTTCAAAGTCATAATATTTCAAACTCTTGTCAGCTTTGCAAAAACAATGAGTCTTTAAAAAGTCTTTGTCTCAAATATGAGAAAGAAATTACTGATTTAAAAATTGAAAACGTCGAATGGCAACAAAACCGCGATGACATTAATTATTGCAATGTAAAACTTGAGTCTCAAATTCAGGATAAAAATCACATCATCATTGATTTGAAAGAGAAAATTAAGCTACTTCAAAAAGGAAAGATGGTTGACACCACGGTGATAGCACCAGGACTGTATCAATTAGACAAAACTACTAAAGGAAATGTTGTTCAAAATACTAATGTTGATACCTCCACTTCTACAGGACTAGTCTCCACTAATAGCGTTAGCAGACCCAAGCGAAAAAGTAAAAAGAAGAATAGGCTCTGGCAACGTAAGAGAGGACCACTAGAAGCTCAAAGAGTAGAAGATCAACTTAGGAATTTGAATAAAACTCATGTTGCATTAGATTTAGATTCTAATCTGGCAAATTCTAATAAAAATCTAAATGTAACGAATGATGAACCTTTGAATGTTTTGAATATTAATGCATCTTGTGTGTTTTGTCGTAAAAACGTATCATCTGGTGAACATACTAAGTGTATAGCTAATTCTCTTCTTAATCGTCATAAGAAACGTAGGACACGCATTCCTTCTAGGCCCACTACTGCCTCTAAGTCTATTTTAGGAAAGCCGCCCTCTACGGTTTCTAATGAAGTAGAAGTTACCCCCATAAGTGTAGAGAACAAGTCTAGGAATAAGCCAACTACTAGTGAATTCACCAGTAAGAAAGCAAAAACTAGTTGGAATTGGCAACATTGGTTACAACATAAACCAGAATTCAAATGGATTCCTAAATTGTTGAATACATGTGCTTCTAACCAACAGGAACCCGCACTTTCTTTGGGTTCCACCCTTACTTCTGTTCCATCCGTGTCTTCTTCTTGTGATGCAGGTGGTACAGATTGTTCTCTGGATTGTTGATAGCGGATGCACCCGACATATGACAGGCAATCTCAAACTGTTACACAACTTTGTCTCAAAGTTCATTGGTACTGTCAGATTCGGGAATGATCATTACGCTTTAATCATGGGATATGGTGACTATGTCAGTGGGAACATTGAAATAAGTCGTGTTTATTATGTGGAAGGCCTTGGACACAACCTTTTCTCTGTTGGTCAATTTTGTGATGGGGATCTAGAAGTTGCATTTCGTGAGAAAACTTGCTTTGTTCGTGACTTACAAGGAAACGATCTAATGTCTGGCTCACGTGGTTCTAATCTTTATACAATATCAATGTCAGATATGATTGCTACATCTCCGATATGTCTTCTCTCCAAAGCAGAATCAACTAAATCTTGGTTATGGCACAAACGTCTTTCGCACTTGAATTTCAAAACTATGACTGACCTTGCTCGTTACAAACTTGTTGATGGATTTCCAAGATTCCGTTTTACCAAAGATCACTTATGTTCAGCCTGTGAACAAGGTAAAAGTACTCGGGCTCATTTTCCTTCGAAACCTGAGCACAGTACGAATCATGTTTTACAATTGTTACATATGGATTTGTGTGGACCGATGCGTGTTCAAAGTATCAACGGTAAACGCTACATTCTTGTAATTGTGGATGACTTCTCCAGATGGACTTGGGTTTATTTTTTAAGAAGTAAAGATCAGGCTCCTTCAATGATCATCACCTTTCTCACTAAAATTCAAGTTCAGTTACGCAACACGGTACGAATAGTCAGAACTGACAATGGAACTGAATTTAAGAATCAGACACTTCGGTCATATTTTGAGAAAGTGGGAATTGAACATCAAACATCTATTCCTAGAAGCCCAGAACAGAATGGAGTTGTTGAAAGACGCAACAGGACGTTAGTGGAAGCTGCTAGAACTATGTTGATTAATGCTCAATTACCAGATTACTTATGGGCGGAAGCTGTTTCAACCGCATGTTATACCCAAAACCGTTGCATGATCACTAAACGCCATCGCAAGACACCTTATCAAATTGTTCACAAAAGAAAACCGAACATAGATTACTTTCATGTATTTGGAGCACTTTGTTATCCGAAAAATGATCGTGATGATTTAGGTAAACTTAAAGCAAAGGCTGACATCGGAGTGTTCGTTGGATATTGTGAAAATTCTAAAGGTTTTCGGATATGGAATCGTCGAACAAGGGAAATTCAAGAAACAATTCACGCTAATTTTGATGAACTCACACAAATGGCTTCTGAGCAACACAGCTTAGGACCCGAATTCAATCGTCTTCACTCTCCGGAATCTTCGGCTGAACCATTGCCACTCAACCGCAAAGAATTGGAAACCTTGTTTGCTCCACTCTTTGATGATACAATTGAATACCGTTCTACTGAGGTCTCACCTAATTCCGCTGCTCAACCTGATATTCCAGTACCTGAATCACCTCAACAAACTACTACAACTGTTGAGAAAGACGGTCTTCCAATTGCATCACCATCTACAGGAGAATAAACTGTTTCTAACTCCCGACATTCAGCTGAAGATCCTATACCACAATCAGTTCCACAACACGCAGAGCATGATCCTGATGCGTTCTTCAACCCGTTTGCACCGGCTCCTCCATTTTCTGATATAGCTGAGTCATCTACACGCAATTTGGATCCTGCTAACATGCGTGATACTTATCAACTACACCCTTCAACACACAAATGGACTCGAGACCATCCACTAGTTCATATTATTGGTCATCCAGATGCACCTGTAATGACAAGACAACGACTTCACACTGATGGAGAAACTTGTATCTATGCACTCACAGTTTGTCAAGAGGAACCAAAGAACATTAAAGAAGCAATGACTTATGACAACTGGATTGAATCTATGCAAGAGGAATTTCAGCAGTTCATCCGATTAGAAGTCTGGGAATTAGTTGAAAGACCTGACGGAGTCTTTGTCATTGGGCTAAAATGGATTTGGAAAAATAAGCTAGATGCAGAAGGAACTGTCATACGTAACAAATCACGCCTGGTAGCGAAAGGATACTCCCAACTAGAAGGACTTGATTTTGCTGAATCCTTTGCTCCAGTGGCTAGACATGAAGCTGTTCGGATTTTTTTGGCCTATGCTGCACACAGGAACATGGTTGTTTACCAAATGGATGTAAAAACGGCATTTCTCAATGGAGACCTCCGTGAAGAAGTGTATGTAAGCCAACCAGAAGGCTTCGTTGATCCTGAGCGTCCTAATCACGTTTACTGACTCAAAAAGGCACTCTACGGACTCAAACAAGCCCACGGGCGTGGTATGACAAACTTTCTACTTTCTTGCTGACTAATAAATTTTCTAAAGGATCGGTGGATCCAACATTTTTTACAAAAACCTGCGGGGAGGACTTACTCGTTGTTCAAATATATGTCGATGACATTATTTTTGCTTCAACGAAAAGAAGTTACTCTAATGATTTTGCAAAACTAATGAAAGATAATTTTGAAATGTCCATGATGGGTGAACTTTCGTTCTTTCTAGGACTACAAGTTTATCAATCACCCCGTGGAATTTTTATAAATCAGTCCAAATATGCTCTTGAAATTTTAAAGAAACATGGGATGATGAGTTGTGATACTTATAATACACCGATGGGCTATACCACAAAACTAGACGCTGACGTACATGGGACACCTGTTGACCCTACCAAATACCGAAGTATGATTGGGTCCCTCATGTATCTCACGGCTAGTAGACCTGATATAGTATTTGCTGTCTATATGTGCTCTCGCTATCAGTCCAAACCAACTGAAAAACACCTCAGCGAGGTCAAAAGAATCCTTCGATACATAAAGGGAACCATTAACTTGGGAATCTGGTATCCGAAGGATTCTGGTTTTGAACTAATTGCTTTTTCAGATGCTGACCATGCAGGATGCTTAGACACACGCAAAAGTACATCTGGTGGATTACAATTTCTCGGAGATAAACTTGTGTCATGGCAATCAAAGAAGCAGGACTGCACATCACTGTCGTCAACAGAATCTGAATATGTAGCTATGTCTGCTTGTTGTGCTCAAGTCATATGGATGAGATCACAACTTAAGGATTATGGCTACCTATTCAACAAGATTCCAATCTACTGTGATTCCAAGAGTGCCATTGCTATCTCCTGCAACACAGTCCATCATTGCAAATCGAAACACATCGATCTCCGATATCACTTCATCAAAGAACACGTTGAAAAGGGTAACGTTGAACTTTATTTTGTTGGGACTGAGTACCAATTGGCGGACTTACTTACCAAATCTTTAGCACCATCAAGGTTTGTGAGTCTAGTTCACCAAATTGGTATGCGATGTTTGACTCCAGATGATCTGGAAAAGTTTTTAAAACACAATTGATCGTCAAACATCTACTAAAAAATCTTTGTAAATATTCATATTTTTCAAAAAAAAAAAAAAAAAAAAAAATTCCTTGTTCAAGATATGCAAGTTCACAACGTTTTTTCTGAAAAATCATTATAAAATGCATATCTTGAGGGGGAGACAGAATTTTTTTTTTAACTTCTTTATTTTTCTTTATTTTAAATTTTCCTCATCACTATTTTATCTCAATCTCGACTCCTCTTGAACCATTGCTTGTTAAACTTTTCCGAATTACTTCTAATGATTGGTTCAAGAGGGTACTACATCCATAATTCGAGTAACATTTTCCAGTCTCATAATTCGTAAAGTCATTTTGAAACTCAAGGGACTCAATGTGTATTATTTGTTAAGTCTTGTGTAATAAAACAAGTAGAGGGGCCAAAAGTGTCAATTTCTAAAATAATTAGTATATTCACTTGATTTCACTCCCTCTCTTGTTTTCCAAAATCTGCAAAACATCAAACGCCCCTTATCAAACTTTCACAAGATCAAGTTTTTCAAGATTTAAGATTTTTCTGTGATTGTGAGTGTTCTTTTTGTGTTCTTTCGATCATTACATTGCACTCCTAACACTCGCCATAATTCACTTTGATCAATATGATGCATCATTCGTTCCTAATCAAACTTTAGGGTTCATCACTATTGAATTTGGGGGTTTCAGTGATGAGTTTATTTAGTGTAATTAATCATTATGGCCAATTGCGGCATGACCTTTAGGGCCTATTACCAACATTACATTGATTATGGTTGCTACCTCTATGCGATTATTTGGTGTTTTTTTTTGGTTTCATAAGCTCGAATGTTACACTTCTATAGATCTTATGCTTAGGTGATTAATTGGTTTGATTAAGAAGTTGATTTGGTTGTTGCTCTTGTACTTGTCGAATTTTTTTTAGTGTTCGAGTTAGCAAACACTTAGTGATATTGTGCTGTAAGGGTGCTGTTTGTCGAGTTTGTTAAATTACATGGTTATCAAGTTTGATGCATTACATGGTACTTATCGAGTTTGATAAATGGATTTTTTAAGTTTGAAAAACTTATAGGATTATCAAGTTTGGATATTGTGCTATTTTATCGAGTTTTAAGAAATGTTTGTGACTTATCGAGTTTGAAATGATACATGCTTATCGAGTTTGAGATTGTTTGTTTTAAGCTTATCGAGTTTGAGTACCATTGACTGTTATCAAGTTTGAGTACCATTGATTGTTATCGAGTTTAAGGATTTTTTACTTATCGAGTTTGGAAAAGTTAAAAGACTTATCGAGTTTGGAAAAGTTAAAAGGCTTATCGAGTTTGCAGTTTCTTGTTGTTATCGAGTTTGAACCACTTTATTTATCGAGTTTGGTAAAGTTAAAACTTTTCGAGTTTGAAGTTATTTTGTTATCAAGTTTGAGCCATCTTTCTTATCGAGTTTGGTTAATATAAAGGCTTATCGAGTTTGAAACAACCTTTTCGAGTTTGGAACAAAAATGGTTTTCGAGTTTGGAACAAAAATGGTTTCCGAGTTTGGGATGATTATCAAGTTTAGTCCAAAATTTTTTCCGTGTTAAGTCTAAACTGTTTGTTTTAGTTGAGTTATTAATCTCTTACCTATTTCACTCCGAGACAGGAGTTTCAAAATGGAACCATCACGTATGGGTTCTAGTTTTTCCATTTTTATGAAAAGAAATGCTGCCGAAATTTTTCAAAATTTGTCAAGTTATGAGTTTTTTTTTTTTTTTTTTTTTCTTTTTTTTTTTCTTTTTTCTTTTTTTTTTTTTTTTTTTTTTAATGGAAAGATGATCACGTTTCATGTTTATCTAAGAGTTGTGATTGATTCTTATGAGGATTGTATGTGTCTCTTGGTTTGATTTATCATATGTTGTATATGTGATGTTGACTTTATCTTAGGCGATTGTTTTCGGACATTATTCTTTTGTCTAACACTAACGAGCTAATCACCACATGGCTTTTGTTGGTTTATGAATCATTTCAGGTCTCGATATGGCAAAGAAATCAACACCTAGACACGAATTGATTCAAGGAGATGAAAGAGTAATCGCTAAGACAAACCATAGGATAGATCTCGATTCAATCACATGTCATGATACGTGTGCAATCATCCTGGAAATATTTAAGAGACACTTCATTTACAACCTTCTCACCATCACCACTGAAGTACCTGAAGTCTACTTAACACAGTTTCGGGAGACTATTGAAATTAGCAAAGATGAAAAGTCATTGGGGGTTCATCTTGATCACAAACTTGTTGTGTTTGATGTAAAAACTCTCCGCACTGTTCTCAGTTTGCCTAATCTCAAGAAATTCTCTCATATGCCGTCATTGTCAGATGTTATCAAACTTCTTCGGGAACTGCAGTATGATGAATCAGTAATCCAACTCAGAAACATATCCCACGTGGACAGGAAATACATTCCACAACCTTGGCTCACACTTTACTCAATTCTCTCCAACAGTTTAATGGGCAAAGAAACTGGGCATGAACATCCTAGTCTAGAATTGATGCAGATTTTCTGGGGGGTTGTCAAACAAGCTCAAATTGACTACGCTCAACTAATTTGGGTGGACATGGTTAATCACGCAAGACAGTTTCTCAAATCGTCTACTTCAAAAATTCCATTCTACAGATTCACAAAGTGTCTCATTGCTCATTTCATGGAGAAATACCCTGATATTGATCGTAGATCGGAAGATAAGAAACACCCCTCCTCTGTGGATCATAAATACTCTAAAACCAGGATTCAGAAGACTAATACTCAAAAACAAGGAATGAGAATTCCCGATAGCCTTATGACTGATGATGTTCGTGACACGGAGGCATATATTTTGTATGACGAAGCTCAGAAAATTGACAAAGTTGGTTTGACTGAGACAAAGAAAAGGAAAACTTCTAAAAGGAAAACTTCAAAAGTTGCTTCTACAATCACAACCATTCCCAAATCCATAACCAAAAGGGTCACAAAAGAGCATAAAAAGAAAGTGACTACTATTCGTGATGAACCAACAGATGATGAAGGAGATGCTCAACAGGAAACAGAAACTGAAAAACTCGCAAAGACTTCAAGCAAGAAGGCAGATAAGGGAAAAGCTATTGAAACTCAAGAAGAATCAATCACCTCACCAATGTCTGAATCCGAAGAAGATGAACAACTGCAACTAACCTTAAGAAAAAGCAAAGAATCGGAAGCGGAAAGAATTGCAAAAGTTACAAAGAAAGGTGAAGGTTCTGGAACTCAAAAGCCGGTAAGCCCAACTCCAGAATCAGAAAGAGATGATCAAACATCAGAAGAAACACATTCACAAACCGAATCATCCTCTGAACAAGGTGATAATAATTCTGAAGATGAAGCTGAGTCATCAAGTTCTGATCCAAATGAATCTCTCGATAAACCGGCTGAAACTGAAGTTGAAGTTGAAGCTTCAAAAGACAAAGATGATGAGGAATCCGAGAATGAAGAGAGTAGCAATGAGGAAGATAAATCGGAAAGTGAAGAAGTTAATGATGAAGAAGATGTGAATGATGAAGATGATGAGGAATCGGATGGTGAGAAAAAGGATGAGCTTCTCGAAACTAGTCAAGATACCTCTATTGACATTGTAGGAATTGATGAAGGAACACCAAAAGTTCAACCACAACAACAACCTTTATCACAACCTCAAAGTCATCCTCTACAAAGCCCTAACACGACTGTTGTTCACTCAAGCTTGTTGAAATCACTACGTGACCAATACGACGCACTTCAAAAGCAAGTTCATGAACAACAACGTGATATTGAAGCGTTCAAAACTTATAAAGTTGATGAAGCAGTTGAGGACCAGGTGAAATAGAGATTACCTGGGGAAGTTCAGAAGTATGTTAAGAAGGAACTTCCTTCTGCTGTGAGACACTATGTCAACAGGAATCTGGCAGAGATCGTTTCTCACAGGTTTCAAACTACGCCAATCACTGTTCAGACTCTACCTCCTAAACCTTCCATAAGTGATCTCAAAGGCAAGTTATTGGAAGCAATTGTGAATGATCCGGATGAAAATGATCTACGCAAGGCACTTATCAAGTCTATCAAGAAAGCTGACAAGAAAAGCGAATCCTGCAAAAAGACTATTGCTACTAAGCGTCGACATGATGATTCCGACCCTGATGATCAGCCACAACCTGATAAGAGGAAGAAAGTGTCCGGTTCCACCTCCAGATCTCCAACCAAAACCGCAACCGTTAACGTTTCTACTGAACCAAACCCTCCACAATCAACCACGGATCCTCACCCCTCACAATCAACCGAAGATGCTGATGTAGATATGGATGACATCCCTCCATTTATCACCGACACCATTACATAACCACCCAAGGATGCTCAATTAATTCCAGTTCCTGAATGGATTAACCCAGATGCTCCTTCTTTTAATTGGTTTGATGAAATGGTTGATGCTCACCCAGATGACACTGATGAAATAACTGAAGGATCTATTATAAGCTTCACAAAACGAATAAAAAAGGTGATGCAGACTCAAAGACTTCAGCTTTCTGACTTGGTAAAGATTCGCAAAGCAGGGTTCACGGAGTTCAAAACATGCACAACTACTGAACTTGAGTTCGAATACAACGTGGAAGAGGTTGCAAGAGCTCTGTCTGAAAACATTACTTGGGAAAAGAGACCATCTTGGGACAAACTCTATCATGGCACGGAACCCCTCGTTGATGAATTCAAATATCAAGATTTTTCTCAACCGTTACCCCTTGTTGGTCCTACAAGTGATCCTAAGCTCCCCAAGCAATACTTCTTCAACAAAGACCTTCTCTATCTTATTCATGGGAGCACGAATCCTAATCACCGTTATGCAACATCTCTCACCAAATTCAGAGCCGCCTCATATCCTCTGGAAACACTGGAAGATCAAATGAGAGGCTTGCACTCCACATCCATCTCCAAATACAATCATGAAGCTGCCTTGTGTACGCTTCCCTGGCCAGAGATGCGTAGATGGTTCTACAAATACAAGCTGACATTCTGATCCAATCACAGAGTCTTCTCTAATCATCGCATTCTTGCCATCACAGCAGTCCCAAGTACTGAGAAAAGATATGGATATAACTTTCTTGATAAAATTGAGGTCCGCCGAAGTGATGATCAACTTTATACTTTCAGTGAAGCTGACTATCATCGCTTGAACCTCAATGACATTGCTGACATATACTTACTCAAGGTTCAAGGCAAACTTCAAAACTTGTCCGGCAGCCTTCAGTATGACGTCATCACCACTATTTTGCTCTTTATGCGCCAAACCATTATCAAAGCAAGAGTCGAAGATGCACAACTCGGGGTCAAAAGTTATCAAAAGTCACTCAACTTTACTGCTCCACAATTATATCCTCCTAACATCCCGCATTTAAGACCTTTCATCTTCAACAACAAACCTTTTGGAGTGGTTTACCCGCACAATGATGGTTACCATTTCATGAAATACGAAGAGGTTCATAAATTCGGGGATCAGACTCTCAGATTTGTCAGAATTAAGCTGAATGAAAAGCTCAAGGAACATAATAGTGGGATTAAAGTGGGATGGAATAAAAGAGATGTGAAAGAAGCACTTAAGTTCTTGGCTAGGATTGATCAAAAGCTTAGGTTCTGGGAGCAGATACGCAGGTTGGAGAGCTTGATTGGAGCAAGGGAACCAATTCCTGACATACTCACTTACCGGCGTCCAGATACTCCTAGAATGTGATCAATTTGGTATAACATTAACTTTGTTTCATCATAATTTTTTCTTCATCTATAACTATGGTTTGTGCACACATAACAGTGTACAACCCGTGCTTGTAATTAAAGGACCCTGAGGTACGCTTCAGTGCCTCAATCCTTATATAAGGTGTGAGAACCGTCACCTAATCTGGTTGGTCATCGTAAACCTTGACCTATATTTGATTTACACTCTTAATCTTGTATGCATTTCCTAGTGGACCTAGCTAGTTATAACCTAAAGTAATTAAAGGAAATAAATAAAATTGCTACATTCCTATATGTTGACGTGAATTAATATTACACCTAAGCTACAAAATAAAAACGACACATTCCTAAATCATGGTACATATCACACATTATATAGATAGGGTCCAATTTCTATTTAATATTTGTACACCATACACGTACATATCACACAACTACAAGTATCCTTAGGGCCCAATTACATTTCAGCTTGTACACAAATTCTCACATTTGAAGATATGTATTATATTCGAAGTTTTGGAAGAAATAGTCTCCTAACTCCCCCATAAGACTCGGTATTTCACAGCCCTTATCTCCCATTCGTTTCCCATTTATTTTGAACCGAATATCACACTTCATTTCACACACAAACCCTATAACATATCATAATTCGGTAGCCTCATTTCCTACTAAGAAATCAAGATACGAAGGTCCTAGCAGGTGGGTGATCGACTTCTGGTGTTCAAGCTTTGGTGGTGATCTTGGGTGCGTATCATTCGAAGAAGGGTTTTTGGTTCGAAAGGTTGTGGGGTTGGTTCTTGTGATCTGTGTTTCGTCCCTATATCCGACCTTGAGGTACTCTATTGTCGTCCTTGTGTTTCTTGTTTGAAATATGAAAAATATATATAAAACCTAATCAAATGTGTTCGTTATAATACGTAAGAAATATTGGTCAATGAAATCATGGAAACGGGATACTATACATGTCGATCTTTGTTCCAGTTTTTCTGTTCGAATCCGTTATCGTGCATGCGTATGTCTGGTCATTAAAACACAACTGAAAACTCTAATAAACCTGAATTAATAAAGAGGTGCATGGATATTAATTTTATCTCATGATGTAGGATTGATTTTGGATGTGACGTCGATCTTGTTCTATCTTCCTGTCGACCTAACCTAATACGAACCCTATAAGTTCTTCAGTAAACCTTACCATAAGTATTTATTGAACGTTAGTATGACATGTAATCAAAGAAATCCTAAATCAGATTTAACGTGAGACATTGGAGTAGCGACTTGAGTGTGATTTCTGTGATTCATGTGTCTCGTATAACTTGTGTGGTGTGAGCGAATTTTGTGTGAGTTTAATACTCTAAAATATGTGGGTCTGCATGTGTGGCTTAATGTGTGTCTAAAATACATTCAAATCAGATCTTTAAAAGGATTAAGGTGTATGGTGTGGCGTTTTGATATTCTGTTCGAGGTAGCATGTTTGGACTTGAGGGAAGTAATCGAGTCGATTTTCGGGTTGAAACATTTTAAATATATACATGAAACTATAAGAGTTAAAAACATAGATGCGTGCATGTGGATTTTTGTATAGGATTATAGGACTTAAATATGAAATACGAGATATAATGAAATTATCAGTTAACTACCTCTTTGTTATTAAAACTAAATGCTTTAAGTGTGCAAGTTAAATACTAAACTAGATGGAAATTAGCAAAGGATAATAGTTTCTTAATAATATGCATTTTTAACATGATAATGCTTCTTAGCCAAATAAATTACAAACCATAAATGAAACGTATGAAAACTAGTAAGTCGGTAAATATTATATTAAACGATTCTTAATTTATGTAGCCATTGAGAAGGAGTAGCTTATGATTTCTTCGAATACTCGCTTACTCTTGTTCCATTGTCTTATCCACTCCGAGGTGAGTTTTCATGGCCCCTTTTTACTTATGTTTTACTTGGGGGAGAATGATACTCAAAAGTTGTTTTCCTGCTATGCTCAAACTTTTACGTTACTTGGACAAGTTATTATGCTTATGATTATGCTAGGTGCATTAGTGTTATCTGTGTGATCTTATCTGTATGATCTCATGTCATGGATTCATTTCCACTTGACATATATCTGTGTGATCTTATGCTGGGTGGTCTCATGTCATGATTGACATGGGAGTACTCATGTTTTAGCTCCAGCTGGTAGGCATGCATGTTGTACACTATATACTTTCGGAGATGAAGAATGTGAATTTGGATCGTGGGCACGTTCCGTCCCATTTATTGGTTGGTTATGTTGTACTAATTGCCCTATGCTTTATTTATATGCACACTTGTCCTAAACATTATGCATGGCAAATTGGTTTCATGTTTACTTTAAACCCACGAACTCACCAACTTTATGTTGACATTTTAGAGTATCATTTTCAGGTGATCGATAGTTGTATTTTGAAGGCTTGCATTTTGAAGTTATACATTGATCTCTTTTCAAAGACCGAGTTGACCTGGCCAAGACATTTTCTAAAGACTTTAAATTTGATAAGATTAAGACTTATGTTTTCATTATTCAGTATTGTATAAAAATCTGTATGTAACATTGTAAACTTATTTCTTAAATCAAATGTGGTGTTGTTCTACTATCTTATGTGATGTTACATTTCGTTGCACCTCGTGTTTCCGCTCTTAGCGGGGTGTGACAGAATGGTATCAGAGCCTAAGGTTATAGAGAATGCCGGTTTTTCTAAAATAAAAACCTAAACTATAACCAAACTAAAGCTTTCGTAAAACCCCAAACATGGTACGAGTCGGTTAGCCCGAGCATTTCATCATTGTTCCTAAATTATGCATAGCCTGATCAACTATGCCTAATTCAGGAGGAATCATGAAATGATGGGGGTAGTTACCTTGAATCATGTTTGGTTGGACACAAACCCTAGGTCACCTGAAATTGCATCAGTCGTGTGCATATGTCTTTGCATTATGTGCTTGTTTGCATTCAATCGGTGTTGTTATGCATGTTATATGTCATCATTCACATGATAGAACATGACCCACTACTAGAGTTTAAGGATGCCTTGTTACTGTCATGTTATGTCTGGTTTGTTACACTGTGCTTTTAGTATGCCTTTATTTCAGTCGTGCTATTGGAACACTATTTTAGATGCATCCCAACAATGCGTTGTTGGAAGGTCATATTGATTTAACTTTTAAAATGCTATATAGAATAAGCTATTTTGAACCTAATTTAAAGCCAGGTAACTATTTTCCTATACCTTTGGATCATATGCCTCGTCTCCCCATATATACCTTTCACTTTGTGAACAAGCCTTAATACACTTTGATATGAGATTATCAATAATAAGATATCACAATATAACACTTCCTTCAATGAGCAACTTTTCTTAACTCATTCCACTTGATAAGAATCTCTCATTGGTGGAGATAGTGTCGAATTAAATAATCAATGTACAATTACTCTATGGTATTGTACTATGTTCCTGAGTTCTAGAACAACTTAGTCACTATTCAATATGATATCACTCTTATATCAGAATACCAACAGATTGTAAGATGTCATAAGAACTACGATGTCTAAAACTATTACTCGTAATCAAGTCAAATATGTCTCGACATAGTATCTGATTGAATTATACATTTTTAGACCACTAATACAACAGTTTAAAGTCATTATACATCTTACTGCTGCCTAGGTGAGTTGAATAGTTAAACTCATTAGCTTCAACTAATAATAAGTTATGAGCATATCCGAACATTTATACCCAGATTATATTCTTGAATCTTTTAATTCATTGACCATTACTTTTAACTAGTCATACATACCTAACTACACGATCTTCTTTGATGATTTCACTTGAACAAATTTCCTATAAATTTCTCTTATATCAACTATGAGACTCATAGTAATGTCTATTCTTATTGTTCGGACTCCAATTGATACTCCTCATTCCTTTCGGCTCATGAAGACAACAACTGCAGCTACTTTTCCTGAATGATTGAAGATATCACCTTCAAATCTTTATTAATTTCATTCACTTTATTCGTTTTTGTATGATATCTTTCCCATGAAACATGTACGTAAGACCTTCTTGGTCAGTATAACACCAAGTACTACACGAGGTGAATCTATAATTTCAAAGCGAGTCTAAGACTGCCAAATCCATGGCGCGAGTGGGATATCTCTCCTTTTGTTACCTTAATGCATAACTACTAACTTTCTTTCATTACGACGATGCACAACCATGATTCTTGTGATGCGTTACAGGTTACGACAAAACTCTTCTTGCATTCAGGATCTAGTTCATCTTTTCACACTACGTGACTCAAGAAACATATTAAAAACATATGAACCACCTTTTCTAGCAACTCTTGCAATGTGTTGTCTCCAAAAACTCATCATTGACTTCAGCAGATCGTCTTTTCATAATAAGCACATCCAAAATCTTTTTCAGTTATCACATACGCCAAATAAGTTGAACAACATTTCTTCACCCAGTAGGTAATCTTCATAACATATATCATTTTTTAGCCTCCACTTCTACGGTTTTCATAGTCAGTAATTGTCCTTTTTATTCATAGATACAACTGTAAAGAATCCTACTAGCACATACTATTTCTGCCTCGATTCTTGGAAAATAAATTTGCCTAACATATGTAAACCTATTGGAGTTAACTTATAATTTGTTAATGGGCTAAATTTAAAACTCACTAAAAGGATTATTATTGGACCCAATAAGCAAACTTGGACTGAATTCTTTGGTAAAATATGACTAATTGGGCTAGTTGGCCCAATATGAAAACCAATAATTGTAAACTTGAAAGACCAGAACACTTGATAAATTGGTTATGACGGATGATTAATGGTTGGGATTTTTTTTTAGAACAAGACTTTCAAATGTGACTAGTTAAAACCGGAAATGTGAAACGATAACCATTTATATTGACAAACTTAATACACCTTTAGAAAACATTGTTTAAAAATAAACATTTCATAACTTAAACATTTTATAAAACTAATTGAAATTATAATTAAACCTTACTTAAAATAAAACTATATACAACTAATGTATTCAAACATTTTCTTTTACAACCCAACTAAATAAAGGAAAACTAATATTATTATCATTTTAAGCCTGATAGAAGACAAAGAACAACATTTTTATAAATTAAAAACAAAGACATTATCTCACAACTTTTTATGAGTAATTGTTCCTATCCACAAATTCTACAATTAGCATTTTATCCAGTTTCTTAAACTACTATTCATGTCTATTATAAAGCAGAAGACACAAAATATCATTTAGCACCAAAACATCGAACGCAAGTAAGTATGCTATTGAGGAGAAATGTACCTAACACAACACATGCGCTTCCTTGATTCCTCAACAGTCATTTCACGAGATCATCTTTGTTGCCTTAGATGCTTCATTCTTCTTGTCATCTTGGCTCTTCCAATATCAACACATATCATCGTCCGCTTCCTTTTGACAAATACAAAGACCTTAGTGTGCCCACAAGTTCCACAATATTCACAAGTTCCACAATATTCACAAGTTAATTGTATGGTGCAACCTCAAGCAAAGACAACTATTCATGCTGAATCTACATCACCTTGCTCTATTCATATTACATTTTGTGTAGGTATGGTTAAAAGTTATATCATCCTTCTTTGTCTAATGCGGGACAAATCTTTTATTTCTTAGATCGGCTACTTACACCTTTCCATTATTGTGTTCATTTAGTCTAATTTCAAGTGACTCATTTTTTTTAACCAAACCGACAACACTACCTATCCCTACTGATTGTACAAAACTTTTGGTGTTGCAATTCTTACAAACCATTTTAAGTTTTGATAATGATCGGATAGAGGGCGAATGATTCTTCTACCCTATATGGCTACTTGATTATCTGAATAATGAGACGGTTCAATGTATTTCCTTTCATGCCCTTGAAGCTCAAATTTCTCCTTAATCCAAGTTAGTAAATCATTTTTAGGGCCTGTCTATGTAACCTCGTGAACCAAAACTTCTTCCTCGTCGCCTTGCCAATTTTTCTCAAATATGACTCACGTACTTTGAATACCCCTGATGTTCTTCACTAATCTCACCAATTTAAGCTGTTGATACCTAGCTGTTATTTTTGTTTTGGAGCAACTCCCAAACTTGAGCCAAATTATCAAAAAGGTTAAACTACATAACAACTCTTAGCTCTTAACTTAATTCCATGATAGTTCTTGTTTGATGAGTTATGGGGTTGAGTTGGAGTCAAGTTGTTATCTAGCTCAAGGTTTTTGATAAATTTGCTCAAGGATGGGCAATACTTACACCATCAAACCTACTCATTCAATAGTCGCAATTGGATCTCATATTCCATTAATAGTATTTACTTTGGTATATAAGCTTTGTCGCAACATTGGTGTACTAATTCGATTTCTAGTCCTTTCATTTTAACCTTGGTCTTCATTTGGTTCTTCAAGCATCAACTCAAGAGCAAATGGTGTAGTCCACTCAATTATAATTAATTAGGTCGTTGGACCTAGGCTAGCAGCTTCATTAGCGAACTCTTCATCCTGGCTCACTTTCAAGAACATCCTTTCCTTGTTATAACATCCTCAAAATTTTGGTGGCTAACATGTGTTGATCTGCAAGGCCTAATCGATGATTAAATGATTATCAGTCCATAAAAATTTATGTTTGATGTCTCACTTCAATCTCGGAAATCAACCAAAATGCTCATTCGGGCATTTAAATAATCTATACACTAGGATCTCAATTATAGAAGTTGTTGAAGTTCGAATAGTGGATATGAGTATACTTGAGAATGCACTGATTGTACAAAAACCAAATACCTAACACATTTTCGGTAACAAAATTCTTAGTAGTAGGAATCGATTGAATTTCGGGGCGAAATTCTTCTAACGGGGTGATACTGTGAGAACCGTCACCTAATCTGGTTGGTCATCGTAAACCTTGACCTATATTTGATTTACACTCTTAATCTTGTATGCATTTCCTAGTGGACCTAGCTAGTTATAACCTAAAGTAATTAAAGGAAATAAATAAAATTGCTACATTCCTATATGTTGACGTGAATTAATATTACACCTAAGCTACAAAATAAAAACGACACATTCCTAAATCATGGTACATATCACACATTATATAGATAGGGTCCAATTTCTATTTAATATTTGTACACCATACACGTACATATCACACAACTACAAGTATCCTTAGGGCCCAATTACATTTCAGCTTGTACACAAATTCTCACATTTGAAGATATGTATTATATTCGAAGTTTTGGAAGAAATAGTCTCCTAACTCCCCCATAAAACTCGGTATTTCACAGCCCTTATCTCCCATTCGTTTCCCATTTATTTTGAACCGAATATCACACTTCATTTCACACACAAACCCTATAACATATCATAATTCGGTAGCCTCATTTCCTACTAAGAAATCAAGATACGAAGGTCCTAGCAGGTGGGTGATCGACTTCTGGTGTTCAAGCTTTGGTGGTGATCTTGGGTGCGTATCATTCGAAGAAGGGTTTTTGGTTCGAAAGGTTGTGGGGTTGGTTCTTGTGATCTGTGTTTCGTCCCTATATCCGACCTTGAGGTACTCTATTGTCGTCCTTGTGTTTCTTGTTTGAAATATGAAAAATATATATAAAACCTAATCAAATGTGTTCGTTATAATACGTAAGAAATATTGGTCAATGAAATCATGGAAACGGGATACTATACATGTCGATCTTTGTTCCAGTTTTTCTGTTCGAATCCGTTATCGTGCATGCGTATATCTGGTCATTAAAACACAACTGAAAACTGTAATAAACCTGAATTAATAAAGAGGTGCATGGATATTAATTTTATCTCATGATGTAGGATTGATTTTGGATGTGACGTCGATCTTGTTCTATCTTCCTGTCGACCTAACCTAATACGAACCCTATAAGTTCTTCAGTAAACCTTACCATAAGTATTTATTGAACGTTAGTATGACATGTAATCAAAGAAATCCTAAATCAGATTTAACGTGAGACATTGGAGTAGCGACTTGAGTGTGATTTCTGTGACTCATGTGTCTCGTATAACTTGTGTGGTGTGAGCGAATTTTGTGTGAGTTTAATACTCTAAAATATGTGGGTCTGCATGTGTGGCTTAATGTGTGTCTAAAATACATTCAAATCAGATCTTTAAAAGGATTAAGGTGTATGGTGTGGCGTTTTGATATTCTGTTCGAGGTAGCATGTTTGGACTTGAGGGAAGTAATCGAGTCGATTTTCGGGTTGAAACATTTTAAATATATACATGAAACTATAAGAGTTAAAAACATAGATGCGTGCATGTGGATTTTTGTATAGGATTATAGGACTTAAATATGAAATACGAGATATAATGAAATTATCAGTTAACTACCTCTTTGTTATTAAAACTAAATGCTTTAAGTGTGCAAGTTAAATACTAAACTAGATGGAAATTAGCAAAGGATAATAGTTTCTTAATAATATGCATTTTTAACATGATAATGCTTCTGAGCCAAATAAATTACAAACCATAAATGAAACGTATGAAAACTAGTAAGTCGGTAAATATTATATTAAACGATTCTTAATTTATGTAGCCATTGAGAAGGAGTAGCTTATGATTTCTTCGAATACTCGCTTACTCTTGTTCCATTGTCTTATCCACTTCGAGGTGAGTTTTCATGGCCCCTTTTTACTTATGTTTTACTTGGGGGAGAATGATACTCAAAAGTTGTTTTCCTGCTATGCTCAAACTTTTACGTTACTTGGACAAGTTATTGTGCTTATGATTGTGCTAGGTGCATTAGTGTTATCTGTGTGATCTTATCTGTATGATCTCATGTCATGGATTCATTTCCACTTGACATATATCTGTGTGATCTTATGCTGGGTGGTCTCATGTCATGATTGACATGGGAGTACTCATGTTTTAGCTCCAGCTGGTAGGCATGCATGTTGTACACTATATACTTTCGGAGATGAAGAATGTGAATTTGGATCGTGGGCACGTTCCGTCCCATTTATTGGTTGGTTATGTTGTACTAATTGCCCTATGCTTTATTTATATGCACACTTGTCCTAAACATTATGCATGGCAAATTGGTTTCATGTTTACTTTAAACCCACGAACTCACAAACTTTATGTTGACATTTTAGAGTATCATTTTCAGGTGATCGATAGTTGTATTTTGAAGGCTTGCATTTTGAAGTTATACATTGATCTCTTTTCAAAGACCGAGTTGACCTGGCCAAGACATTTTCTAAAGACTTTAAATTTGATAAGATTAAGACTTATGTTTTCATTATTCAGTATTGTATAAAAATCTGTATGTAACATTGTAAACTTATTTCTTAAATCAAATGTGGTGTTGTTCTACTATCTTATGTGATGTTACATTTCGTTGCACCTCGTGTTTCCGCTCTTAGCGGGGTGTGACATAAGGAGCGAAGGCTTCTTACTTTTGAGTAGAATTAATCAAACATTTTCTGATTTTCATAATTCTGCTCAAAAGACAAGTATTTCACCTCAATGAGTATTCACTTGTTGAGGGGGAGCACTTGAAAACTCATCGTTTTGGAAAACAAAAGTTCTTGTTGATATCTCCCCATAAGACTCAAAAAGCATATTTTAATCAAATGTTTCTCAAAAACAACATCTTATATGCTATTTTTGAGGGGGAGAAAAGAAAAGTGATTAAAATATGAAAGTTAAAAGTTGCTGAAAAGTCAAATCTCATGCGAACTAGACTCAGATTCACCCAGGAATTGACGAAACCTAAAAGTTAGTAAATTCGAAAAGACTTTTCCTCGACGGGTAATAACATCAAGTTAGTTACTAGAGCTAGTTGTCACCTAAAAAGCTGACAATGGAACTCTTTAACTAGCCACGTAAGCGTGTCTCGAAAAGGATTAGTCTTAGTAGAAATGTACCGTTTCGAGAAACTTTCTGTGGACTTGACCAGGCCGGGTAATAACTTCAAGCTAGTCTAACTAGTGATGTAAGCGTGTCTCGAATCGGTCTTGTTCACTGAAAGTGGATCAATTCAAAAAAATTTCTCGCTCCTCCCGCATGTGAAAATTTATTAAATACATATGAGCACATGTGAAGGGGGAGCCCTTCATAAGTAAAACATAAAAACTCTCAAAGTGTTAAACAAAATGTTTGATAAACACAAACACTTTGAGAGATTTTCAAAGGTTTCAATGGCAATTATAGGATAGTCATGGAGTTATAAGGTGACTAAGGTTAGGAAATAACCGTCCTATGATCCGCCTAAGCCGGAGGGATCTACCCAAGGACACCACCAATAGTTAGAACTAGAAGTCCTTAGGTATGATACGAAAAAAGGAGTAAAGAATGAAAGGAGAAAGAAGGGGTTGAAGAATTGATGCGTGGGAATCGCAACAGGCTTTACCTCTCGAGGGATCTCGAGAAGCTTACAACCCCCACCAGGCAGTGTACCTGATCGTTGTAGTATAGTATAGTGACAAGTACCGGGGGATTGATCGTACAACTTAGGAATAGTGTCACTAGGATTAGAAAGCCTAAATACTAGTTCTAAAGGTGAGGGATGATTATTTTTGTATTTTTATATTTTTTAGAAAGCAATTAAAATCTCGGGGTTTGAAGGATTTGGGCGGAATTAGTTGCTAGTCAACTAACCCAATACTAATATGCAATCAAAATAAAATACTAAAAATGAAAATAAACTAATTATACTAAGGTTGTGAGCAGTAATTGGAGAAAATGTGTTTACTTAGATTTCACTACTCCCTAGATATCTTTTACACGTTAATTACTTGTTATAATTGCATGGATGACGGATCGTATTCCTTAATACCATTCATGGGGTGGCATACATAACTCCCCAATTCTATGAGCTCTTATCTCCTCCTACACCATGCTCAGCACAACTATAGGGATTGTAAACAGTGGCTCATGCATTAAATACAACCAATAAAGACCTAGTACGCCTCGGTTCATGTTTCTTAAGACGTTCAAGCATGTTACCATTTGGAGATCTGCCAGTTTTCTTAAGCCTAACATATAAATC
Source organism: Artemisia argyi (assembly GCA_030686995.1). Classification (NCBI taxonomy): domain Eukaryota; kingdom Viridiplantae; phylum Streptophyta; class Magnoliopsida; order Asterales; family Asteraceae; genus Artemisia; species Artemisia argyi. Next base: position 36,911,917 of record CM060707.1, on the reverse strand, counting down.
ATTCATCCAAGACAAGAATAAACAAGTAATCAACACATAATCAATATCTAGGTTTCATTAGATCTAAGCAAACACAAAAGAGATCTAGCCTAGCATAATGGAATTGAGACAAGAACAAGATATAGACAACCAACACATAGACATATTGATTGAATTAGAAGAACACTTATCTCAATTACAATGCAAGGTATCAAGGGTTTGGAACCCTTGATAAACCTGTAAAAGTTGCACCAAAATCGTACTTAGGGTTTCTCTAAAACTTCTCTCCTTATGTGTGAAAATTAGAAAACTATATATAGAAAAATAGGTCTGACGGCGTCAAGACAAACAATGTGACGCCGTCACCTCACCGCCAAAACTCTTCTCGGACTGTCTAGATCTACTTTTGACGCCGTCAAGACTTATACATTTCCAGGCCGTCATGACTCTTTTACTCTTGACGCCCTTCCTACGTGACGCCGTCAAATCTGCTCTGGACCGTCATGGGAATTCTTGAAATTTGCTCTTGACACCGTCAAGGTTTTGTTCTTGACGCCGTCACCTACTGTTCCCAGCTTGGAAAATTAAGACTTTGGCGTTTTCTTCACTTTAATGCTCCAAAAACGTCCGAATTGCTTCCTTTTCCAGATTTCACTCCCAAAGTACCTAAAATCACAAAAGGAACGATTTAGGGCAATATTTGATCAAATAAATTCGGATTCGGGCTTAAATGACCCCCTAAAAACGGACCATTTTTCGCCTCATCAAGAATTAAAAAGAAAAGTAATGAAAAGGGTGAAAAGAAATAGCCCTCCATGTGATTCAACCTTAGGGCAGACACCGGGTTCAACTCATATGCTACTGGTTGTTGCTAAGGCAACACCGGTATTGAAGATAAAGTCGTCATGGACCCAGTGACGCAATGCACTAAACCTTCTTAACCACTCAAGTTCTCTTAAAAGAGCTTGTTTCATTCTCACGGGGAACCAGTGTAATCTATCGACTTATCTCTTAGAGATAGTTGATATTGAAGCAGGAGACCCCTCCCTAGTCTCTGTATAGGAAACCTAAGTGAGCACTTATCGAGTCTAGAGCCATGAGATACATCAAAGATCTCTTAGGAACACTTAGTATTTCTACAACTGGTGTTCTACATCAATAGGCACCAGCTGTAAATTATCGAGTCCTTCGCAGATCATAGCAATCTGCCGAGAACGTTTATGAGAGAATTACTTATGTATTTCTCAATGATTGAACGGAAATTCCTGCCAGGGTCAACATCAAACAGCCCTGACAACAGGTCACTTCGGTAACCCCATAAGGGTTACGCTTAGTGTTCGTGGTGGTTCTTTAGCGATCTACAGTCGTGGAGTGATCCCCAGCGACTCACCCAGTCATTGAGCTACCTAGTAGGTCTTGTAAGCTCCTTCGGGAGTATCTGATATGGGAACGGCCTGGATAAGGATTAGAAGGAGTCTTGACAATATGCTGTTGACAAGCTCTAATTCCTTATCTGTAAGTACCGGTTGATTATTGCTAACTGTTTACTTACAGGTACATCTCCTCCATGATGGTAGATTCCAGCATGCTTATACATACATCTTGAAGCAAATGAACGCTCCCCCAAAGATCTTAGCACCACAAAGTTCAAAGAAAGATTCTACGCCAAAAAGAAGAATCTGTAAAGTATAAAGACTAAAGATCTAAGTGTATGCAAAGGAACTTCGTGCTTTCATAAGTCAAAGTCCAAAGATGTATGAGCATGTTGGAATGGCGGACAACCACCACAGACACCGAAGGGACGATCGGCAGACAACTTCATAACATGATCACCATCACATCAACAAAGAACGAAGTACTAAGAACGATGAAAGATTTTTCTTACTATTTTTGAGGACGTCGACTACTAAGTCAAAGTATAGAAGATAACGACGTCAAGCAACCTTTGATGACCGACCCTTAGGGGGAGATTGTTGGGAATAGACTTTATTACTTCAAGTGTCGGTCATTGAGTTTTGGTATAGGTTGCATTATTTAGTTATAACGTTTGTTATTTTATAAGTGTTGTAAGTTTTATGCTTGGTTTATAGGTTTGGATAAAATATAAGGGCTAAGTATGTAATATTGGCTAAGTTTAGAGAAGTCCTAATCCTTACCTATAAATAGCTATGTATAACCTCATTTTGAGGTTGGTTGGTTCACTAGTAATATTACTTGTCTCTTATTTTCATTAGGTGTTCCTTCCACTCTCTCTCTCTACTTACTTTCTCTCTCTAGTTTTCTAAGTGATTATGTTGTAAAAATGGTGACCTAACACAATGTCCATTGAAAAACCAAGTCATCAAGTCAATGTTGTGAATCAAGGTTGTGTTACTTGTGGTGGTCCACATCCGTATAACGAGTGTCCGTCAACCGGAGCTTATGCTCATGAGAACGTGTATGCTGCAAACATGGGTGGCAACGGCTACCCACCTCTTCAAGGAGATCGAAATCTCCTCAGCTACCGTTCAAGCCATTATCTTGGACCACCCGGTTTTCAAAATCAGAGTCATAATAACAACGTGCAAAACCGTACACATCAAGTTAATCAAAATCAAAACCGGCAAAATCAAGGTTTTCAAAACCAAGGTGTAAACCAAAATCGGAATTTTCAGGGAAATCAAAACCAAGCCCCGCCTCAAGGGAACAATTTTCAAAATAATGGGAATTTTCAGAATAATCAAGGGAATTTTAACAATACAAATCTGAATCATGGCAACTTTCAAAACCGTGGGCAAAATTTTAATAATCAAAATCAAGCTGTTATTCCAAATCCGTCGCCCACGGAAGAGTTGATTAAGCAATTGCTTCAAAACCAACAAGCCTTTATGACAAAACAAGAGGAAACAACAAGGTTGTTAGCTAATCAAATCAATGATCTTAACAAGCGTTTAAATGATCGACCCTCGGGCTCTGGAACTTTGCCTAGCAACACGATCGCTAACCCGAGGGGCGATGCTAAAGCGATCACGACAAGGAGTGGTGTTTCTTATGATGGACCAACGGCTCCGACTACCTCTTCTTCTCTATCTCCCAAGGTAGTCGCCCGTGAACCCGAGGCGACAGCGGATACGGAAATTCCTATTAATAATGGAAGGACCGAAGACATCCAACCTCCGGTGGTCCCGACGTCCAAGGGAAAGGAAAAAGTTGTTTATGAAAAAGATATTCCCGTTAAAACAAAGTTGCCTTATCCGTCACGTTTAAACGAACAAAAGCACCGCGAGAAAGATAAGAACCAAATGGAGAAATTTTATCAGATTTTTCAAGAGTTACACTTTGATATAAGTCTCGCGGATGCTATACTTTTGATGCCCAAATTTGTTTCAATGCTTAAAGGACTTTTAAATAACAAAGAAAAGCTTTTTGAAATGTCTAAAACCCAAATGAACGAGAATTGCTCAGCGGTTCTTCTTAAAAAGCTACCCGAAAAGCTTGAAGACCCTGGCAAGTTTCTTATACCGTGCAATTTTCCGGGTATGGTTCAATGCTTTGCCTTGGCCGATCTTGGTGCTAGCATTAACCTAATGCCATTGTCAATTTGGAAAAAGTTGTCTCTCCCTAACTTGACACCGACGCTTATGACCCTCGAGCTTGCCGATCGATCTACGTCTCGTCCAATTGGAATAGCCGAGGATATTTTTGTCAATGTTGGGAAATTCCATTTCCCTGCCGATTTTGTGGTTGTTGATTTCGATGCCGATCCATGGGTTCCTCTCATTCTCGGGAGAGGTTTCCTAAGGACCGGTCGTGCTTTAATTGATGTTTACGACGAGGAGATTACTTTACGTGTTGGAAATGAAGCCGTCACTTTTAACCTTGATCAAACCGCGAGATATTCCTCCGACTACGATGTTGCTTCCGTCAACAGAATCGATGTTATTGACGAAGCTACGGAGGAGTATTCTCAATAACTTCTTGGTTTTACCGAAAATGCTTCGAGTGGCAATCCCACTCCTTCTTTTGAACCTATCGTCTCCGATTCTTCCCCTTCCCTCACTCCGTTTGAGGGAAGTGATCTCGCTTGGGAAGAAATTAATGCTTGTCTTTCAAACGAATCATTTTCACCGTAAATTGATAATAATAACTTTGATCCGGAGGGGGATATTTTATTAATTGAAAAGTTGTTAAATGAAAAACCAATTGTTTCTTCCCCGCCGGTAGACTTAAAAATGGCAGACGTAAAAGAAGTAAAGCCGTCTATTGAGAATCCTCCGGAGCTCGAGCTCAAGGATTTGCCTCCTCATCTCGAATACGCATACTTGGAAAAAAATGATAAATTACCGGTTATAATATAAAAAGGCCTTAAAGATGAGGAGAAGACACGACTCTTAGATGTGCTTCGGAAGCATAAAAGTGCTATTGCTTGGCAAATATCCGACATTAAGGGAATCGACCCTCGATTTTGTACTCATAAGATTCTGCTTGACGATAATCACAAAGCTTCCGTCCAACAACAACGACGGGTTAACCCACTTATCCACGAAGTGATCAAAAAGGAAGTTATTAAACTCCTTGACGCTGGAATGATTTATCCGATCTCGGATAGTTCATGGGTTAGCCCGATTCATTGTGTTCCAAAGAAGGGCGGAATCACTGTTGTGAAAAATGACGATAATGAGCTTATACCGACTAGACTTGTGACTGGATGGAGAGTTTGTATCGACTACCGCAAGTTGAATGATGCGACACGAAAAGACCATTTCCCGCTTCCTTTTATGGACCAAATGCTTGAACGGTTAGCGGGAAATGAGTTCTATTGTTTCTTGGATGGCTTTTCTGGGTACTTTCAAATCCCCATTGATCCCCAGGATCAAGAAAAGACCACTTTTACTTGCCCGTATGGAACGTTTGCCAATCGGAGAATGCCCTTTGGCTTATGTAACGCTCCAGGAACGTTTCAACGGTGCATGATGGCTATTTTCTCGGATATGATCGAAAAAACCATGGAAGTGTTCATGGACGACTTCTCCGTCTATGGAAATTCTTTCGACTCTTGCCTCTCCCATTTAGAGAAAATGCTGATACGGTGTGAAAACACCAATTTGGTTTTAAATTGGGAGAAGAGCCACTTCATGGTTAAAGAGGGCATAGTCCTCGGCCATAAGATATCCAAATCTGGGATTGAGGTAGATCGTGCAAAATTCGATGTCATTGCTAAGCTACCTCATCCTACGACCGTCAAAGGAATCCGAAGTTTCCTTGGTCATGCTGGTTTTTACCGACGTTTTATACAAGACTTCTCCAAAATAGCCCGGCCTCTGACCCACCTTTTAGAAAAGGATGCTCCGTTTAACTTCACAAATGAATGCGCCGATGCATTTAATGTTTTAAAGAAGAAGTTAACGGAGGCACAAATCTTAGTTGCCCCCGAGTGGAGCTTACCATTTGAGCTAATGTGTGATGCAAGTGATTATGCCATTGGTGCAGTTCTGGGGCAACGTATGAATAAATACTTTCAACCGATACACTATGCAAGTAAGACTATGACCGAGGCCCAACATCATTATACAACTACCGAAAAGGAAATGTTAGCGGTTGTCTATGCTTTCGAAAAATTTAGGTCTTATTTGCTCCTTAAAAAGTGCATAGTGTATAAGGACCAATCAGCCCTAAAATACTTAATGGCAAAGCAAGATGCTAAGCCACGCTTGATGCGGTGGGTTCTTTTGCTCCAAGAATTTAATGTCGAAATACGAGACAAAAAAGGAGCTGAGAACCTTGCTGCTGATCACCTTTCACGACTTGAGAACCCCCATCAAAGTGTTCTCGAGAACAGGGAAATCAACGATGCATTTCCTCTCGAGACACTTGGAAGTGTGTCTAATATTGACCAAAGTACCCCATGGTTCGCCGATTTTGCGAATTACCATGCGGGGAATTTCATTAGGAAAGGGATGTCGTCCCAACAAAAGAAGAAATTCTTTAAAGATGTCCAACATTATTTTTGGGACGACCCCTACTTGTTCAAAGTCTGTGCGGATCAAGTGATCCGGCGGTGTGTTCACGGTACGGATGCCGTTGAAATACTTATGGCATGCCATAGTGGACCCACGGGGGGACATCATGGTGCCAACTTCACCGCAAAGAAATTGTTCGATTCCGGCTTCTATTGGCCGACGATATATCGGGATGCCCATGAATTGGTGAAAACATGTGATTCTTGCCAACGTCAAGGGAAAATCTCTCAAAAAGATGAAATGCCGCAAAATGCGATTCAAGTTTGTGAGATTTTTTACGTTTGGGGCATCGATTTCATGGGGCCATTCCCGTCGTCTAGGGGTAACAAATATATTCTCGTGGCCGTCGATTACTTATCAAAATGGGTTGAAGCGAAGGCGCTCCCCACCAATGATGCCCGAGTAGTTGTGAAATTCTTAAAAAGTCTCTTTGCCCGATTTGGTGCACCTCGAGCCATCATAAGCGATCGTGGGACCCATTTTTGCAATGACCAATTGGCTAAAGTTATGCTTAAATATGGTGTCACACATCGTCTTTCCACGGCTTATCATCCACAAACGAGTGGTCAAGTGGAGGTGTCCAATCGTGGCTTAAAAAGGATATTAGAAAGGACCGTAGGTGAGCACCGTGCATCATGGGCCGATAAGCTAGACGATGCTCTATGGGCTTTCCGGACCGCTTACAAAACACCCATCGGGTGCACTCCATATAAGCTGGTTTACGGGAAAGCTTGTCATTTGCCCATCGAACTTGAGCACAAGGCCTACTGGGCCTTAAAACATGCAAATTTTGACTTAAAAACCGCGGGTAATCACCGAAAAGTTCAATTGAACGAATTAGTCGAACTTCGTGATCAAGCTTACGAGAATTCTTTAATTTATAAAGAGAAAACAAAAAGACTTCATGATGCCAAGATAAAAGACTGCGTGTTCAACGTTGGTGATCAAGTGCTTCTTTTTAACTCTCGTTTAAAGATTTTCTCGGGTAAGCTTAAAACCCGTTAGTCTGGACCATTCACCATAACACAAGTATTCCCTTATGGTACTATTGAGTTGGCTCAACTCGATGGTCCCAACTTTAAGGTGAATGGTCACCGTTTGAAACACTATTTCGGAGGGGACGTACCAACCATGGTAGTCCCGGATCTCCAAACTTTCCCCAAGGACGAATGAATTCGGGGATCGAGTCAAGCTACGTGACTTGGTAATCAAAAACAAAGCGCTTCATGGGAGGCAACCCATGCTTATCCCATTTCATCTTCTTAATTTTCTTATTTCTAATAAATAACGTGAGGAGGGGGTACCTCTTCCAATCTTGTGTTTCGTGGTTGTTTGTCATGATTGTCCAGGATTGTCCCCGATTTATGATGACTCTCGTGCTCGTGGTTTTGTCTTTCTCTCCACTCGAGTCTCATTCATCAATGCTTTTGGAAATCCAATATCCGTAAATCTTATCGACTAACGTTTTCTTTGGCATAATTAATAAACGGCCTAGATTTATGTTAGGATTACCTTTACCCATTAAAACATTGAGGACAATGTTTCATTCTAGTCCCGGGGGGGGGGGGTGAATCTTCGATTCGATTTGACCTTGCATTTTTCACCATGTCGTGTACTCTTGCAACTCCGTTTTCCACCAAAAATAAAAAAAAAATTGAAAAAATTGAAAAAATTTCAAAAATTTTGAAGAAAAGTGAATGAAAAAGTCATGAAAAAGCACAAAAAATGAGAAAAAGTTGAAAAAGTTGTGCAAAAATATAATAAAAGTTTGAATAAGTGATTTGACACCTTGTTGACTTTCTTGCTGGCGAGAGTAGGAATAAATATTTTGACTTGACCGGGCGTGTTGAGCCCTAGCTTGTTCCCTTAACCAATGATAATCATAAAAGTTTGTGCTAGCCTTGTACACTAGGAGCTACTCTTTTGTCAGCTCCCGTACTCGACTTTATACATGCACGACTTGAAAAGCTTTCGCTAGTTACTTACACTAGGAGCTACAAAACGCGAATTCTTTCCAAGAGTTTGCAAGCTCCCGTATTTGACTTTATATATGCGTGGCTGATTATTGGCTAAGCATCTGCTAATCTCATTATTTGAGGTCTTAAATTTGCAGAGAACGAGAAATGATAGAGTTTATTTACAAGTTTAATGTTAAACGTGGAGTAGTGGTTCTCTTTAGAGCTCATAAGAGGTACTCGTGGCTTTTTACTCCCATCAGATACGTCACCAATATATAATAGATGTTCTAGGTTAATTAGTGATATTTCGGTTTGAATAATATTTAGTTCTTTGTTTTCTTAAGAGAATTTTTGCTTTAGAAGTTGGGTACATATCAAGGAATATCAAAAATAAGAGCGAAAAGTGAAAAAATCAAAAGTCAAAAGTTGATTATCTATGTGGTTTTGGAGCTACCCGATAAGCTTCCATTGATGTATTGAGAAAAGTCAAAGAAAGAAAAAAAGTGAAAAGTATGAAAAATATGAGAAAAGTGAAAAAAGTGAAAAATGAAGAAAAGTGAAAGTTGAAAGTTGTATCGAATAAGAGCTTATGTATGTAAATAAGTTGTTGGCACGTGAGGTGCATGTGATTAGTGATTAGTAATCAGTCACATGAGGTGCACGTGATTGTACTCCGCAACTTATATCTTTGATATTGTATGTACCCCAAATTCCTTTATCTCGTGAGCGTGAATTGATCACATTGCGTGAGGACACGGCAATACTTTAGTCCGGGGGATTTTGGTGAGTGCTTATTCACTCACCTTTTCTAAGCCAAAATTAGACCAAATAAACCAAAAACTAACCAATAATGCCAAAGAATGTGTGTTTTTGTGTTTGTGAATGTGCAGGAACGGATACTTAAGAAAAGGACGAAAAATCACGAGAAAATGACAAAACGGGCACGAGATTTGGAAAAGTGTTAAAAGCCGGAGCCGGGGAAGCTTAGTGGTCAAAGTTAAAGCTCATATGGTCAAATCGAGTCCTCAAAGTTTCAGAAATCACCAAAGTGGCCCTTTGAAGAAGTTTGATCAAGTTTACACATATGGTCCTTCCACTTTCAAAGTTGTCACTTTTGATCCTTTTGAAGTATATTTTGGAAATATGGCAACTGAAGCCCCTCATCATTCAAGAAATGTCACAAAGAGCCTTTGGAATAATATTTGAGAAATTGGCAGCTTTGGTCCTTGTATTTTCAGATTATACATAATTGGTCCCTTGGATGATACCATTTCTACAAACCGGATCCAAAATCCAAACTATATAAACACAACCCAACACTTACCCAAGCCCAAATACCAAAATACCAAGCCCACCACAATCCGGTCCAATCCCATCACCACCCCACCTTTTTAACCCGACCCAGTTTCTAATATCCACCCGGAGGTCAAACCCCCAATTCCAAAGTCAAAATAGCAATAAAAAATTAAGAACGCGCCTTTTTACTGTGGATCATCTCCCACAACAAAATTACCCACCAATTTTACCTCGTACCTATCCACATCACAACCTTGTACTAGAATCTATCCTAGGATCCTTCTGGAAGCTGACAACGTGTCAGATGTGTCATAATTCCTTCCAAGTGTCAGAACAATGATCCCTGATTGGCTATTGATGCGTGGCAAGAAGATAAGGATAGAATCAAATGGATAGATGAGGTGGGATGTCGACATTCTGAGTAAGATTGAAGATATGTGGCCTCCATTTGAGCTCTAGATCCTTCCATCAAACCCTAGGCTCCTCATCCCCTGCTCCTATATAAACCCCCCTAGATACGTTTACAGTGTGTAGTTTTATTGTAATGTTACTCTGTTATTTTTGTTTTGTAACTCAGTTTTAATTAATGAAAGTTTAAATTTTATTGTCTTATTTCATTTTCAGTCTAGCTTATTAGCTTATTTACTTTTTAGCTTATAGCTTATTATTGTCTTTTTCTATCTTATTTCTTTTAAATCAAGTACTTTCCTTTTGTTATCAATATAGTTTTAATCTACTGTTTCACTAGTTCTTATTTTATTGTTGTTTATTATCCAAAGAAAAACCAAAAAAAAATCTAAAAATCTTACAAAAGAAAAAGTATGTTCTGTTTTCTTTTCTAAATCCATTTCAGTGTTTGTTTGTTGTTTGTTCAAGCTTATTTAAGCTCCTATAGCTTTTAGTAAGCCTTGACTATTTTCCTTTCTCAAAAATCCAAAAACACAAAAAGTCAAAGAAAGTCAACACTCAGCTTATTTGAATAAGCTAAGCTTATTGGTGGTAAAAGGCAACCAAAAAGGTGTCCCTTGGCCTGTCTAAAGACAGGCTAGCTTAGTGATCCCCCTCTGTTCAAGCTGAGGGGGTTTGAGCTTGTAAGTTCCATCCTATTTTACTATTTCATCTCAAATAGCTTAATATAGTGTAGGTCTGAATTGGTGGCTTGCATACTGCTTATTAGTGACTATTATTGCTTATTATTGGTTGATACTTGTTGTTTCATAACTTGGGATAGTTTTTGTTGAGTTTCACTTGTTTCACTGTTTCATACATCATAATCTGTCATATCTTTGTTTACTGAGTATTAGTGCTTTTGGATCTGTGTTTCTGAGTTCATTCATGTTATTTGATCATAGTAAGTTCATTGGGTTTGATTTGGATTGAGATTGATAGGTTCTGTGGTGTTTCTTAGTTATGACAGAACTTAAGGTGGTGTTTGGTTTATTGTAGTTTGTTGATATAAAGCCTGAACCAGAGGATACAAATGGTTTAGATAGAACACTTAGGCTATATTAAAGATATTTGAGACATAAAATCAGTAGTTATATAATAAAAAGTCAAAATTACTTTCTTATCATCCATACAGTTAGTATAAAGTGATTTTAGGTTGCATATCTTAATAAGTAGTTGTAATAGTGTTAGTTATAGCTTATATCAATCACAAAATAACTTATAATCATTTCAGTAGTCAGATTAGTATAATAAAAATCCATTTTTGTCAAACTTTCTGTTTCAATAAAAAGTCAATCAAGTTTGAACTCAGCTTTTTGGTCTAAAGTTTATGAGCTTCTGTAGCATTCAAAATTGATTGGAAATCCTTTTGGTTGGTTGTTTTGGAAAGCTCAGTACTAAAATTTTACACATCAAAAAGAAATTTCACCTTTGGAACCTGTTTGCTTATCTGAAAAAGCTGTTGAAGTTGGCTTATTGAACCAAAAGGTGCCCTGCACCATCAGTCCTGACCCCACTTCTTGGGCAATTTTGGGTTAGTATATGGCATCTAGGATCTGTTTTTTGGCTTGTTTTGTGTTCTCACCATAGTAGTAATCAATTTGCTCCCATAAGCTTGTACTGCTGAGTTTATTCTCACTGCTTATTTGGTCCATCTTTTTGAGTATTTCTTTCTAAATTTGTTTTCAAAAGAGGCCTGCAATTGCTTATTTTAGATCTTAAGTTGAGTTTTATTGTTCCTCTGAGCTTATTTGTGCCTGTAGTTGCTATTTCAGTTGGTGTTTAGCTTATTGCTTCACTGCTTATGCTATTTGCTATTTACATAGTGCTTATTTGACTGTTTGTGATCATACCTGTGCTTTTGAGTTCATTTTGATTTCAATACTGTTCCATTAAGCTTAAGTTAGTCTAAAAATCATTTGGAAGAAGTTTGGTCAACTTTTGGTCAAGTTTGCTTATCAATAAGCACTTAAATAAGCTGTTTTTAAGCCATTAAGCACTTCCAGTGCTTATTTTTCACTTTTTATATTTTTTTCAAGTTTATAATGATATTTTAGATTTTCCCTGAAATTTTCATAATTTTCTGAGTTTATTTGCTATTTTTCTTAATTAATTTTCATTTTTAATCACTTTTTATTACTTTTTAATTATTAGAAAATCCAAAAAAATCAAAAAAACCCCAGAAAAATCCAAAAATATTTTAGAAAATAGTTTTCAGTTATTTTAGAATTTTAGAAATTAAATTTGCATTTTTCTCACTTTATTTACATTTTCTTTTAATTATTAAATAGTTTAATTAGTTTTTAATTCATAAAAAATTATTAAAAAGTCAAAAAAATATTTTTCTTTTTCCCAAAATTTTCTTTTATCATTTTTTACCTTTTAAAATTATTTCCAAGTTCGTAGGATTGGTATAGCTTAAAACTCGTGTTTTATTTCGTACGTTACGTTTTAATAATCGCGTTTGAATTCCCGTTTTTACGTTTTAGACTTTGGTGCATTACTAGCTTGTACTTTTTGCATATTTCATAATTGTTAGTTGATAATTGAACTATTTGATCACTATTTGCTTTTTCACCACTTCTCACTACACGATTTACACGAATCGATATTCTTGATTCCATTCACACCTTCACTTGGAAACGACTAGGGTGATCCGTACTTCTTGCGAATCATTTCGATACTATACTACTATTATATATAATTGGTTTTCACGACGAATCAGGGCCTTTGGTTCATTATTCTTCGCTTGGAAACACTTGTAAGCAATGTACTCAGTTTTTAGCAAAACACTGTAGATGTCCTTGATTTATATTTATCTATGTTAGTTTATGATTTTTAGGTATATGTGAGTTTATATCTTGCTTAAATTTGCATGTTTGTTCATTAGAATTTAGTTGTGACCTTATTTCTCATTAAACTGTCAAGACTAGCTTGGTATTAAATCATGGTGTTTTGTTGTTTTTGTTGGTGTGTTTGTATTGAATTAAGTTTATTTCATGTTGTTAAATCCTTGTTTATGAAATTCATGACCTAAATCTGTGATGATCTTTGAAAATCTAAAAATCTGTCAAATAAGGGGGTGTTTGGAATTATCTGTTCTGCTAAGTAGTTGTTGATTTTATTGTCAAATGTTGATTTGAACACCCTTCTCTGTGGTAAAGTGACATAGAACAACCATTGCATAAGTAGTTTTAACTACAAAAAGTCAAATCACCACCAAATCAACCACAACAGTTAACTGTTGTGGTTCTTGGGTTTCAAAACCCAACCATTTTGTTAAAAGTTGCATTTCTAGCTTAGTTTAGTCTTAGTATAACCTAAAACATCTATTTCAGTCATCAAATCAAGAATCAAAGTTCAAATAAGTCAATTAGTAGTTCATATGAAAAAGTCAAAGTTGCAAGTTCTTTAATTTGTCCAAAATTTCAAGGAATTCTTGTGATTTGTGTGAGTTGATTTAGACCTTGTTCCTAATCAAAGCCCCCACCTCATCTCCAAGATCCTAGCTTTATTATATTTTTACTAATTTTCTTGTGGGGTCCACTGAGCCCCAAAGTAGGCTGCAGGGGTTTTGCTTGTTCTGCTGCAGCAGACCATCAGCCACCACCACCACTTGGTGGTGGTTTTCTGGCCTCTACAGTGGTCCCCAAGCCACAAGCGTTGTTCCATTGAACCCCCCCCCCTACCAGGGTTGAGATATTGACCCTTGGATCCCCTGGGTCCCACCTGAACTAGCCCCTCAAAGCTGTCCCATTTTCAGTCCTCAAACCAATAAGCCAAGTGCTTATTTGTTGGCTTATTGCTTATTCTGTGGTCACACATGGGTTTTTCCAGCTTAAACAAGTTCCTATAACTTATTTGGACTAGAATCAAACATTGTGGGTCCCACTTAATGCCATTTTAGCTTATTTGCATCCTTGGTCAACTGTGGTCAACTGTCAAGGCTTTTAAGCTCTCAACAGCTTATTATTAAGTTATAAAAATTTGTTCTTACAAAAGTTTGTTGTTTTTAGGTGTAAATCAGTTTTCAAAAAGAAAAATCAAGAAAAATCAATTTAATATTAAGTGATAGTTTATATTTAATTTAATTTAAATTTTATTTTTCATTTTTAGATTTTTATTTAGTACTTATCTATTTTATATTTTTATTAAATTCCTCTAATATTAAAGTATTTATAATAATTTTCTCAGATTTTTATTTTATCATTTAGTATTTATTAGAATTAATCTAAGTTTTATTAATAATTAATTAATATTAAGTATTAAATAGCATAATGAGTTTTTATTAAGCAAAACATAGTTTTTATATTTTTCTTAGCTTTTATATATTAAAATATAATTTTAGAAATTTTCTTAGAATTTCTACTGTTCATTTGCTATTTTTTATAATTTAAATTAGTTTAATTAGGTAATTAGTAATTAATTAATAGAAAAATCACAAACAGACAAAAATACATATTTTTAATTTTAAAACTTATTTTTAGTTATTTTATAATTTTAGAAATTTTATTTTCACCTTTTTAGTATTAAATTAATATTATATTGTATTTAAGTATTTTAAATATTAATAATTAATATTAATTAGTATTTAGTTAATATTAAATAATTAAATAGTGTAAAAATTAATTTTCTTTTTCTAAAAATTTTCTTTTACCCTTAGGTTTGTAAAAAAGTCATTTTCACCCCCTGGGTGTTTTCAGATTTCCGTTTTCACTTTTTATTTCGTACGTTTACGTTTTATTTAAACGTAACATACGCGTTTTTAGGTTTAAATCGTTTCTGGTTTTTCCTAGCTTCCAGTCTTATTCATATAGCTTATTTAAGCTATTCCGTTGTAGATTCCTTAGTTTAATCACACATAAAACCCCTTTTCGTCCAGATTCACCCAATCACAAGCCGTTTGAATAACCATCCACACCTCGTCGGGACATAACGACCCGGGGAAACCCTATATTCCACGGAGCATTGACTCTAGGCTGTTTGACTTTGTTGACCATCACCTGGTCAATTAGGTTGACCGTTTGGAGCCAATCAATTTTTGGCGACGCTGCCGGGGAGGTTGTGTGCGTTTTCTAAACGTTTTTTTTCTGATTAGTGATTTTGGAATTCGTTCCATTGTACATTTATCCATCCTTTGTTCATATTTTCTTATTTTCAAAACAAAACTGTTCCCGAAAATATTTTAAACTCAGTTTTCAACGAACACAAAAAACACAAAAACATTTTCTTTATCATTTGTACAAAATGTCTTTCCAAAAACCCAAAAATATTCACCTTTACCCTCTCACATCTTTGATTCTTCATCCCTACCCCTCTATACACATTTGATTCTTTCTATGTCTCATCCACACTTTCTTATTTGCCATTGGTGTGGTAATCCTTATAATGGTGGCAATTGCCCCAGCTGCGGCATAGTAGAGTCAGGAAACGGGTCTGTCTATAACCAGAATCCCTATTCCTACCATGACACGACTGATTCATTCCATCAGTTACCACACCATGAGACTCAGCAGTTTTACTGTTGTGAGTACTGTGGTGGTTCACACTACAGTTCTGATTGTCAATCAGGAAACACGCTTGTCTATGAGCAATTTCCCGATAACGATTATGACTCTAGCACATACGACTCACAGCCTCAACAGTTTTACTGTTGTGATTACTGTGGAGGTCCACACTTCAGTT
The DNA here is from genome assembly GCA_030686995.1 of Artemisia argyi. Taxonomy (NCBI): domain Eukaryota; kingdom Viridiplantae; phylum Streptophyta; class Magnoliopsida; order Asterales; family Asteraceae; genus Artemisia; species Artemisia argyi. Next base: position 36,896,553 of record CM060707.1, on the reverse strand, counting down.
CAGATTGTCAATCAGGGAATCCATATCCTTGTGACAATTTTGACACACCTTATTACGACCAACCTCCACAGTACGATATGAATCAAGCACTTCTTCCAGAAATGCAAAATATGATGAAAATCGTTGATGAGCTTAAGGGTTTAGTTAAAGACTTTGCCCAAAGACACACTCATCAAAAATCCATGGAAGAATTGCTAGCTGAAGAGCAGGCTGCTAGAATAAATTCCCAAGATGCCTATGAAAAATCTGTGAGGGAATCTATTGCAAGAGAAAAAGCAGCCAAATCTAGCTCTCAGTTCCGTTTTATCCCTGATGACAGTGATGATGAAGATACACTTGATATCCTTCAATTCTACAAAACTTCATCAAGTTCATCAGTTGATATCCCAGCAGTTGAGATTCCATCTCAAATAACTGCTATCACACCCGAGGTTCCCACTCACTCTTTGAACATGGGGGATGAGCATCTTAGCACTGTTCCTGATAAGGAATCGGACGAATTAATAAAGTCTAGTGTTGAGATCCTTGTCCCAATCCCGAGAGATTCACAGGGAACTCTTGATCATATGTGTGATATTCCTTCCCCTCTTGAGTGTTCAAACGATCATTTTGAGACTTTCTCAGATTTTAATGATGATTGTACATCTCATGGAGACATCGAGTATGTTGAGGCATCAGTTCCACAAACTGATGCTGATCATCTTCTTGAGGAGTTCACCGATGAACTTACTCACATCAATCCACTTTCATTGGAAGGTGATGATGGTCTCCTTGACTTCGAAGCCGATCTGAGAGAAATTGAAAGTCTCTTATATCATGATCCACCACTCACTTCTTATCCCAGCAGTCCAATTGAGAATGTTAACCATTTTGTTCCCGAAGCATTCAATACTACTCTCACCAATCCTCTATTTGAATTCGAATCTGAATTCACTTTGATTTCTGATAATCCACTCTTTGATATTCAGAATAAGGATTGTGATGAGTCTATTCCGGAACATGAATTCACAGATTCACATCATGTGAATGATTCTCTTCATGAGGAGTTCTCCGGTGAACTCACTCATCATGTCACGACTCCTCCGGAGTTTGATAGCCCGGGGGGAGATGCACTCAATCATGAGAATTTGCAAATTCCCACCCACCCTCCCGGGATATTTACGAGCTTAACCTTTGAAATCCAAATTCAGGCTACTGAGCCTGCTCTCGAGGAAGAAGATCAAATCATGATTTTCATTATGGTTTTCTTCCTTTTCTTCACCTATAAGGTGACTTCTTCTCTTCTTCACTCCTTCGGGAATGAAAACACTATATTTGATCCCGGCATTTTCATGTATCATTATCTTGAGCCGGTATTATATCTCATCGTTGTGGAACTTTCACGTGCTTCAAATGTTTGTCCAAACATCTTGAATGAAAGTCCGATTGAGATTGTTTCTTCCACATCATGCTTCCCCAAGGACAAATGAATTCGGGGTCGAGTCAAGCTAGCGACTCGGTAAACAAAAACAGTAGCATGCTTGTAGGGTTTTCACCCTAAGTGTGGGGGAGTCCCCCATGCTATGATTACAAATGAAGTGAAAAACAAAATGGTGTTTTCCACGCTTAGCTTGTAATGTTGCCCTTTTACGTTCAAAATGTCGGCATAATAGCCGGGATTTTGAATATTGAGGACAATATTCATCCTAAGTGTGGGGGGTATTTCGCTATTCTAGCGAATTTTATCACATTTTACTATCTTATACCCCCGTTTTAGCCAAAATTTCAAAAAAAATTTCAAAATTTTTTCACTGGTGCTTCAAAATTTTTGTGGTAATCAGTCCGCCATGTCTAACCAACAAAGGGATTGGCTAATCCAGGAGCAAACGGCTCTTGGAAAAGATATATCAAATCCGTTTATGGCTTGCAATTTGCCCAAAATTGTATGGTTCCTCAACTCCCCATATCCCATTAAGCGAATGAGTTGGCTAGCCCGCAAGATTATGGCTTGTGGTAAAGGCAGTGGAAAATCTATAATTGGTAATCATCTCACCAAGATGTTGACTATTCCATCAAGAGTTGGCTAGTCCAGAAGCAAACGGCTTTTGGTAAAGACTAATCAAATCCGTTGACAGCTGGTAGTTTGCTCAAAATCACACGGTTATCAGGTGTGCCACAGTTCTTACACCTGGCTACTCCAGAAGTGATGGCTTTTGGTAAAGAGTTTAAAATCCATCAAGTTTTTAAAACAGTTATTGCTAGGGACTAGCAATAGTTTAGTGTGGGGGATTGATGAGTGCTCAAACACTCATCATTTTTGGTCAAATCTGAACTGCAAAACATACAAAAACACTCATAAATGCATCATAATACCAAAAATATTTCAAAATTGTGTTTTATATGTTTTAGATGCAAAATGAGCAAAAACAGATGAAAAACGTACAAAGTTTGCAAAATTGGCAATTTCAGTCCTCCAACTTTCAAAAATTGGCAAAACTAGTCCCTGGTCATTCAAAATATGGAAAAATCACCAAAGGTCCTTTTTAAAATCATAAGTTGTCATATTTTGTCCTTTGGTGAAAAATTGGAAAAGTTTTGGAAAATTACAAAATTAGTCCCTGGAGTTTCAGATTTTGGCAGATTTAGTCCCTGGTGGGAATTTTTGGATAAAAAATCATTTCTGGTTCTTGGAAAATCATAAGTTATCACAAATAGCCCTTGGATCATAAGTTTGGGAAATTGACAGAAAAAGTCCCTCAACTTTTGAAATTTACAAAAATGATCCTCGGGTATTTTTAAATGAAAAATATTATTTGTGGTCTTTGTACAATTGATAAATGGCAGGTTTGGTCCTTATGGTTACTTGGGAAAAACACCACAGCACCCCCCCCCAACTTTCACTAAATTACAAAAATGGTCCTTGTGTTTATTGTGTAACAATTCGCATTTTCGGATTACTATTCATTTTTACTATTCACTTTCACTATTCATCTCAGAAATTTTTATTTCATATTCTCGTAAGTTGAACTATTTTAACGATAATTCGAGAGTTTGACGCTCGTCGGATCATTTCTGCAAAAATCACGAAGCCGTGTCCGAGATTTACTTTTGGGTTTAAACGTCGTTCCAGCATCCCGATATGTCCACAAAACACTATAAACAATAAAAATATGATTTTCTCTCATTTTACGACAATTCTAAAAGTTTTCAAATTTTACGTTTTCCAGTTCAGCGTTTTACGCGAATTACGCGTTTTAGACCTACGTTTCCAGTTTTTACAGCGTTTAAGCAACCCGATGGAACTTACCATTCATTTTATATTTTATTATGGAGTATTTTGACAAGTTTAGTCATTCTTTCAAGTTTCATATTTTTGCGACACCCGGATTTACGTTTCGCGATTTAAAACTTTACGGTTTGCGATTAACGGAACCAAAACCGACTCCGTGAACAAGATATTACCCAAGCTTCCCACATACTCTTCCTATTTTTACCCATGTGCATCCCCCCCCCCTTTCCATGTCTTCAACTTGATCATTTAATTACAATATTGCCATTAGATATTTCCTAAGTATACAAAACCAACTTTGTCACCTCATTCTTTACAAAAATAACTAGCAAACTCTCATCTCATCTTTCTCTTCTCCAAACCCACGACCAAGAATCAAAAACAAGCAAGAAACCATGGATTTTCCAAGATCAAGTCATTTTATTGTTCCTTTAATGATCTTTGTTTGAGTTTTGAAATAAAAACTCAAGATTATTAAGTTTTCTTCATCCAAATCCACTAATCTTTGCTAAGTAAGTTTTCAAACTCTTTCTCATGATTTCTTCATGTTATCTTCATGGTTATATGTTTTCCATTCAAGATTTCATGCATATGCTAGTTATACCACTTTCTTTTTGTAAACTTTTTGAACATACAAACCCTAGAATTGGTTATTTGGATTTCCTTGTAAGATTAACATGATTAGTGATGATTAGGAACCCATGGCACCCTAAGAAGGTGTATGGTAAGATTAGACTAGCTTTGTGGTGTTTGCAAGAGATTTGGTGATGTTAGAAACTAGTTTAGAGCATGGAAAATGGATTTTTGAAACAATATATTAGCTACTGTCCCATTTTTCCAAATACAGAAAACTCAGTAAATCAGGGGAACTTTTCAACCAAATATTTAGAAAATACTTTCAAAAACGAATCCATAGGCGAAAGAACGGATTAAAAAGAGTTTATAACGAAGAAGTTATGATTTTTGCAAGTTTATTGAAGAAAAGTATATTTTCTGAAAATACATGCTGTTGGACGTTTTTCGTCGGACAAAAAGAGGCTTTAGACGTAACCCGGAGGAGCCAAGCTTTCCAAAATATATTACTACATACTAAGACGTAACCGTGGATATAAAGAACAAGTAAAACGGACTTATAACGACAAAGATATTCACGTTTCAATATCGACAAAAACTCACTATAATTGGCAGCTTTTAATAGAAATAATAATAATACTACTTCTACGTGCTAAATTCTAGATTTTCTAGAAATACTACTAAATTGCCGAAATTTATAACTAAAGAAGTACTTATGCTTATGAGCTTATTTTTGCGACCATTAGATGTTACTTCAAGGTTTTCAAGACGAAGTATATAACACTAACTTTCTATACATATATATTACGACAAGTTTACACAAGTCTAGTTAAGACTTATTATTTTTCTCAAGTATGAAATGTATTTTCATAAGCCTATAACTAGTATATTTTCAAGTTATGAGTGGTATAGTTAACATGTGCATGCATATTCTCTACATCATTTCATGATCTAAATTAGATCGTTCATCATTCACATTAGGTTGCGGTTAGAGATCGAACCTCATTTCTGTGTATCCACTTTATCATCGTAGCTATCGCATCAGGTGAGTCATAGCCCCTACTCTTTTTATACTTGTTTTAACTCTTTGGGGGAGATACATGCTCAACTACTTGCTTACTTGTACAAATACTCAAAACATTTATACTTGATTACTTTTATACTTGATTTCATTTATACTTGATAACACTTATACTTGATTGCATTATACTTGATTTCATAAATACATGATTGATACATGCTCAAATACTTACTTGATACTTGAAACATTTAAACTTTTATACTTTGGGAAATGGCACCCAGAAATCTTTTATACTTTGGGAAATGGCACCCAGTAATCATACATACATGATTGTGAAACTTCCAGTGGCTCCAAATTAAGTTGTTGGATGACCATTGAGACATACATACAAACGTGAGGTCTTCGGAGATGAAGTGTAGACTCACGACTAATTGCTTAACTGTTGTGATGAACTTATACATGTTTTACTCATACTATATATGTTAGCAGTGGGTTGTGAACACACAGGTTACAAGTCTCTTTTGGCGGGACTTGCAACTGAGTGGATTTACGATGCCTTTGCTGGGAAATCTTCATTCATATGCATAACATTCTTTTTCACAAGACTCTATGAACTCACCAACCATTGTGTTGACACTTTAGCATGTATTTTCAGGTTTTAACCAATGGCACGCTACAGGAGGTTTTGGCAGGGCATGGCATGGTCATAGAAGACTCTGATTATTCATATGAGGACCGTTTTAAACTATTTTAGGGGCCTACTTCCGCACTACTTTTAACAATGTAAATTCAACATTTTTGATTAAACTATTTTATTCTAAATGATTCAAGTGAAAACCATTTTTGAACATGTGTTGTAATACCAATTGAGTTACACCCCAGCTACATGTATGCTTCCGCTGGACCCGATTTTGGGGGTGTGACAGATTGGCATCAGAGCTTTGGCTATAGCGAACTAAGTGTTTTTAAAACCTAGACTATAGCTACTTTCAAGAAACTTAACCCTATGACCGTCACATGCCTGCCTGCCAAGATGATGCCTCACTCGTGGTTTGTTGCTGACATATGTGATGAGATTTGTATCTCATTATCTGGTATATTATATTCACTTATTCTAGTTGATTACTATAATTGTCTTTCATATAAGCATGTTCACGTATCATATATATCACAGCGTTATGTTTTTCCTTGCATAGTTTCATCATTTGACCTCGAGTTTGGTCACCTGCCTTAGTCTTTCTAAACGTCTTAGTATTTGTGAAGGACATAGTATTAGTATAACTGAGCTGAGTATTTCAAAATTCATGGAACCTCGGTGGAATATAGACTGGTCATTTATATTCAACCCGGGATAGTAGGACATAGGCTGACCACCTATATCTGACTCAGAAATGAATTTTGCAACACTGAGAATAGTTATAATGATATTTTGTCTGGATTGTGTGTAAGCAATTCCAAAGTCGAGCCAATCTTTCAAAAGACCTTTTTCAAGGATGTTGAATCCAGACCTTGATTTTTAGCTTGGTTCTAGTGACAGTTCTTGTTTGATGAGTTGCGAAAATCAAGCTAAAAGTTAAAGTCATCACTTAAACCGATTTAGCCTAATCGCATGACAGTTCTTGTTTGATGAGTTGTGGGATTAAGTAAAAATCGGTTACCTAAAGGATTAACCTAATGGAGGTCTTTTGAGGGCTATGCTCGAGCTTGGGAAAGTTTGCATTGTCAAAGCAGACCACTAGGCACATATGTGGAACGAACGAACTGAACTTCGGGACGAAGTTCCCTTAAGGGGTAGAGACTGTAACAATTCGCATTTTTGGATTACTATTCATTTTTACTATTCACTTTCACTATTCATCTCATAAATTTTTATTTCATATTCTCGTAAGTTGAACTATTTTAACGATAATCCGAGAGTTTGACGCTCGTCGGATCATTTCTGCAAAAATCACGAAGCCGTGTCCGAGATTTACTTTTGGGTTTAAACGTCGTTCCAGCATCCCGATATGTCCACAAAACACTATAAACAATAAAAATATGATTTTCTCTCATTTTACGACAATTCTAAAAGTTTTGGAATTTTACGTTTTCCAGTTCAGCGTTTTACGCGAATTACGCGTTTTAGACCTACGTTTCCAGTTTTTACAGCGTTTAAGCAACCCGATGGAACTTACCATTCATTTTATATTTTATTATGGAGTATTTTGACAAGTTTAGTCATTCTTTCAAGTTTCATATTTTTGCGATACCCGGATTTACGTTTCGCGATTTAAAACTTTACGGTTTGCGATTAACGGAACCAAAACCGACTCCGTGAACAAGATATTACCCAAGCTTCCCACATACTCTTCCTATTTTTACCCATGTGCAGCCCCCCCCCCCCCCCCCTCTCCATGTCTTCAACTTGATCATTTAATTACAATATTGCCATTAGATATTTCCTAAGTATACAAAACCAACTTTGTCACCTCATTCTTTACAAAAATAACTAGCAAACTCTCATCTCATCTTTCTCTTCTCCAAACCCACGACCAAGAATCAAAAACAAGCAAGAAACCATGGATTTTCCAAGATCAAGTCATTTTATTGTTCCTTTAATGATCTTTGTTTGAGTTTTGAAATAAAAACTCAAGATTATTAAGTTTTCTTCATCCAAATCCACTAATCTTTGCTAAGTAAGTTTTCAAACTCTTTCTCATGATTTCTTCATGTTATCTTCATGGTTATATGTTTTCCATTCAAAATTTCATGCATATGCTAGTTATACCACTTTCATTTTGTAAACTTTTTGAACATACAAACCCTAGAATTGGTTATTTGGATTTCCTTGTAAGATTAACATGATTAGTGATGATTAGGAACCCATGGCACCCTGAGAAGGTGTATGGTAAGATTAGACTAGCTTTGTGGTGTTTGCAAGAGATTTGGTGATGTTAGAAACTAGTTTAGAGCATGGAAAATGGATTTTTGAAACAATATATTAGCTACTGTCCCATTTTGCCAAATACAGAAAACTCAGTAACTCAGGGGAAATTTTCAACCAAAGATTTAGAAAATACTTTCAAAAACGAATCCGTAGGCGAAAGAACGGATTAAAAAGAGTTTATAACGAAGAAGTTATGATTTTTGCAAGTTTATTGACGAAAAGTATATTTTCTGAAAATACATGCTGTTGGACGTTTTTTGTCAGACAAAAAGAGGCTTTAGACGTAACCCGGAGGAGCCAAGCTTTCCAAAATATATTACTACATACTAAGACGTAACCGTGGATATAAAGAACAAGTAAAACGGACTTATAACGACAAAGATATGCACGTTTCAATATCGACAAAAACTCACTATAATTGGCAGCTTTTAATAGAAATAATAATAATACTACTTCTACGTACTAAATTCTAGATTTTCTAGAAATACAACTAAATTGCCGAAATTTATAACTAAAGAAGTACTTATGCTTATGAGCTTATTTTTGCGACCATTAGATGTTACTTCAAGGTTTTCAAGACGAAGTATATAACACTAACTTTCTATACATATATATTACGACAAGTTTACACAAGTCTAGTTAAGACTTATTATTTTTCTCAAGTATGAAATGTATTTTCATAAGCCTATAACTAGTATATTTTCAAGTTATGAGTGGTATAGTTAACATGTGCATGCATATTCTCTACATCATTTCATGATCTAAATTAGATCGTTCATCATTCACATTAGGTTGTGGTTAGAGATCGAACCTCATTTCTGTGTATCCACTTTATGATCGTAGCTATCGCATCAGGTGAGTCATAGCCCCTACTCTTTTTATACTTGTTTTAACTCTTTGGGGGAGATACATGCTCAACTACTTGCTTACTTGTACAAATACTCAAAACATTTATACTTGATTACTTTTATACTTGATTTCATTTATACTTGATAACACTTATACTTGATTGCATTATACTTGATTTCATACATACATGATTGATACATGCTCAAATACTTACTTGATACTTGAAACATTTAAACTTTTATACTTTGGGAAATGGCACCCAGAAATCTTTTATACTTTGGGAAATGGCACCCAGTAATCATACATACATGATTGTGAAACTTCCAGTGGCTCCAAATTAAGTTGTTGGATGACCATTGAGACATACATACAAACATGAGGTCTTCAGAGATGAAGTGTAGACTCACGACTAATTGCTTAACTGTTGTGATGAACTTATACATGTTTTACTCATACTATATATGTTAGCAGTGGGTTGTGAACACACAGGTTACAAGTCTCTTATGGCGGGACTTGCAGCTGAGTGGATTTACGATGCCTTTGCTGGGAAATCTTCATTCATATGCATAACATTCTTTTTCACAAGACTCTATGAACTCATCAACCATTGTGTTGACACTTTAGCATGTATTTTTAGGTTTTAACCAATGGCACGCTACAGGAGGTTTTGGAAGGGAATGGCATGGTCATAGAAGACTCTGATTATTCATATGGGGACCGTTTTAAACTATTTTAAGGGCCTACTTCCGCACTACTTTTAACAATGTAAATTCAACATTTTTGATTAAACTATTTTATTCTAAATGATTCAAGTGAAAACCATTTTTGAACATGTGTTGTAATACCAATTGAGTTACACCCCAGCTACATGTATGCTTCCGCTGGACCCGATTTTGGGGGTGTGACATATTGTAATACCAAACGGACACCTTTTTTTTAAATACCCAAAACAAACAAACCCAAAAACCACCCCTGATCCATGAACACCCTCAGCCCATTCACACACCTAACCCACCACCACTTTACCCAAGCCCACTCCACCTAAATATTAATAAAAATCCAAATCGTTTTATTTAATCCCCCGGTCAAACCTTCGTTGACCATCCCTAACCTCCCCACTTGAACCTGCTAAACCACCCCAACACTCCAACCCCCCTCCTCCACATCAGCAGCCCCATCCCTTGTTCCCCCTAGCCTCCACAACCTTCCAAATCCATTTATTATCCACAAATTCCTCACAAGCAACCCAACCTGCCAAAACCCAATTTTCCCGCCAAATCCATTTGAAGGGTCAGGATCATCTCAAGCAATCCAACGGCCAAGAAAAGAGTGGGAATGAGAGAGAGTGTCTCCAGGATGTATAAAAATCAAGAAAAGAAGCAAAAGGAGGAGTTATGTAGCAGTAGTAATAGTGTAATTTTTAGTCTATGTAAAAGTAGTGTAATTTATCCTCTTAGATTGTAATTCCAGATTTATTAGTATTTCTAAATTCTATTGTTGTATTTCAACTATCAGTAATGAGATTTTAAAGCTTTTCAATTTGCATTCAGTTCTTATTTAAGTTTGGTGAAGCTGCCATTTTAATATAAAAGTTATGGGTTAACTGTTTCATAGGTTCTAATCAGGTTAGTTATAGGTTTAGGTGAGCTTAGTTGGATTAAAAACTTGATTCAGTCAAAATTCCATAAATACTTAAAAAAAAAGGTGTGAAAGAAAAATATTTGGCAAACAAGCACTCAAAGCATTCTGGAGGTTGATTAAAGCAGAAAACATGGTGGAAGATTGGATTCACAGGTTTAGGGCCTTTGGTTCATTATTCTTCGCTTGGAAACACTTGTAAGCAATGTACTCAGTTTTTAGCAAAACACTGTAGATGTCCTTGATTTATATTTATCTATGTTAGTTTGTGATTTTTAGGTATATGTGAGTTTATATCTTGCTTAAATTTGCATGTTTGTTCATTAGAATTTAGTTGTGACCTTATTTCTCATTAAACTGTCAAGACTAGCTTGGTATTAAATCATGGTGTTTTGTTGTTTTTGTTGGTGTGTTTGTATTGAATTAAGTTTATTTCATGTTGTTAAATCCTTGTTTATGAAATTCATGACCTAAATCTGTGATGATCTTTGAAAATCTAAAAATCTGTCAAATAAGGGGGTGTTTGGAATTATCTGTTCTGCTAAGTAGTTGTTGATTTTATTGTCAAATGTTGATTTGAATACTCTTCTCTGTGGTAAAGTGACATAGAACAACCATTGCATAAGTAGTTTTAACTACAAAAAGTCAAATCACCACCAAATCAACCACAACAGTTAACTGTTGTGGTTCTTGGGTTTCAAAACCCAACCATTTTGTTAAAAGTTGCATTTCTAGCTTAGTTTAGTCTTAGTATAACCTAAAACATCTATTTCAGTCATCAAATCAAGAATCAAAATTCAAATAAGTCAATTAGTAGTTCATATGAAAAAGTCAAAGTTGCAAGTTCTTTAATTTTTCCAAAATTTCAAGGAATTCTTGTGATTTGTGTGAGTTGATTTAGACCTTGTTCCTAATCAAAGCCCCCCACCTCATCTCCAAGATCCTAGCTTTATTATATTTTTACTAATTTTCTTGTGGGGTCCACTGAGCCCCAAAGTAGGCTGCAGGGGTTTTGCTTGTTCTGCTGCAGCAGACCATCAGCCACCACCACCACTTGGTGGTGGTTTTCTGGCCTCTACAGTGGTCCCCAAGCCACAAGCTTTGTTCCATTGAACCCCCCTCCTACCAGGGTTGAGATATTGACCCTTGGTTTGACCTTGGATCCCCTGGGTCCCACCTGAACTACCCCTCAAAGCTGTCGCATTTTCAGTCCTCAAACCAATAAGCCAAGTGCTTATTTGTTGGCTTATTGCTTATTCTGTGGTCACACTTGGGTTTTTCCAGCTTAAACAAGTTCCTATAACTTATTTGGACTAGAATCAAACATTGTGGGTCCCACTTAATGCCATTTTAGCTTATTTGCATCCTTGGTCAACTGTGGTCAACTGTCAAGGCTTTTAAGCTCTCAACAGCTTATTATTAAGTTATAAAAAAAATTTTTTTACAAAAGTTTGTTGTTTTTAGGTGTAAATCAGTTTTCAAAAAGAAAAATAAAAAAAAATCAATTTAATATTAAGTGATAGTTTCTATTTAATTTAATTTAAATTTTATTTTTCATTTTTAGATTTTTATTTAGTACTTATCTATTTTATATTTTTCTTAAATTCCTCTAATATTAAAGTATTTATAATAATTTTCTTAGATTTTTATTTTATCATTTAGTATTTATTAGAATTAATATTAGTTTTATTAATAATTAATTAATATTAAGTATTAAATAGCATAATGAGTTTTTATTAAGCAAAACATAGTTTTTATATTTTTCTTAGATTTTATATATTAAAATATAATTTTAGAAATTTTCTTAGAATTTCTACAGTTCATTTGCTATTTTTTATAATTTAAATTAGTTTAATTAGGTAATTAGTAATTAATTAATAGAAAAATCACAAAAAGACAAAAATACATATTTTTTATTTTAAAACTTATTTTTAGTTATTTTATAATTTTAGAAATTTTATTTTCACCTTTTTAGTATTAAATTAATATTATATTGTATTTAAGTATTTTAAATATTAATAATTAGTATTAATTAGTATTTAGTTAATATTAAATAATTAAATAGTGTAAAAATTAATTTTCTTTTTCTAAAAATTTTCTTTTACCCTTAGGTTTGTAAAAAAGTCATTTTCACCCCCTGGGTGTTTTCAGATTTCCGTTTTCACTTTTTATTTCGTACGTTTACGTTTTATTTAAACGTAACATACGCGTTTTTAGGTTTAAATCGTTTCTGGTTTTTCCTAGCTTCCAGTCTTATTCATATAGCTTATTTAAGCTATTCCGTTGTAGATTCCTTAGTTTAATCACACACAAAACCCCTTTCCGTCCAGATTCACCCGATCACAAGCCGTTTGAATAACCATCCACACCTCGTCGGGACATAACGACCCGGGGAAACCCTATATTCCACGGAGCATTGACTCTAGGCTGTTTGACTTTGTTGACCATCACCTGGTCAATTAGGTTAACCATTAAGGGGTAATTTCCTATTTCAAGTTTTACATTTATATTTAGCCAACTTATCCTATAACACAAACACTAACGGACAGTGTATCCGATCAATATGTATATAGTGGTAAGTAGAGTGTCGGTCACTAAGAGTGGAACGTAAACCTTAATTTGTCTATCAGTATTTTAATATACTAAGTTAGTTTTACAATCTAATCTTGCGCAAGGGGGTTTTAGTCTGAGAGACTAGCACATATTTGGTTTTTATAAATACTAAATTAAAAACTAGTGAGAACGAATTAGCAAATAGCAACACGTACACAGATAGATAATAGAGACTATAAGAAGACCTGTACTGATAATTAAGTAGCTTGTCACTTGTTTTATTGCTAGTTTTATATGAAGTGTATTGTAATCTGGTCTTTCTCGTTGGATCGCAGTATATCGTCGAGTAAACCCTTAATGATCACTTATGTCTATCCTACTTATCTAAAGACGTTAGATTAAATAGGCGAGGAGCAGATATGGCAGTCCACGGGCTCAGCTAGACACAGAGGTTATCAAAGCACTAATATAAGTCACCAAAGACATCAACATATAAACTTTAATTAATGGGAAAGCAATATTAAGGAGAGTGTACGGTGTTCCGTAGTCACATATCACAAGCCCATCAATCCTGATGAATTAAACCGTACTATTACAATAAAACAAAACTACTTAATGAATTAAATACATGCAGGACATTCTTACAGCTCTAATATCTTTGTTTGGAGTGTGTCTTGTGAAGCTTCTTCGACTGAATTTGTCTCCTTAGGGTTATGGCTCCCTTTAAATTCGTAACAGACTTGGGGTATTTATACTTTCTGTCTGAGGGTACGATGCGGCGCATTGAGTAATGAGATGCGGCGCATTGACTTAACTTTGCATGGGGTCCAAGATTAATATATTCTGGAATATTATTCGTACACCGCCTTTAGATGCGGCGTAACTTGTTTCTTGTATGCGGCGCATGTCCTTTAGCATCTTGGATTATATCTGGTGAAGTCTTGATAGTGATACGCCATATGTTAGAAATATGTTGCGGCATATCTGGAGTAGAACAAGCTTGATCTTCTTCGTTGACCAAATTTTCATATGCGGCGCATGCTATTATCAGATGCGGCACATTCTTCAAAGTCATGCAAATAAATAGGATAAATGATGACAATGAAATGTACTTCTTTGAGTTCATCAAATATTCCCCCACTTGAACTTTACTTGTCCCCAAGTAAACTCTAGATTATAAATTATGAAAATGTATCCTAAAGGGTATTAGGATTTATTTTTATCATTAAGCACGTATTCGTTTTATCATAATCACACAACCAAACACTTAAAGAGTTAGAAACAAATTTAAAAATTTCAATTTAGGATCGATCTAATCGTCTCATTGTTTAGTTGTGACGAATATTCTATCATAGGTTTGAAAATCATACACATCTCCTCCACTAAAGCTAAGGAATGACAAGCCTAAAGTGGTAAAAAGGGTTTTTGAGGCTTAAGGGTTAAACCTAGCTTCGTTCAAACATCTCCTGCATAAACTTAGTAGATCGCTGGTGCGAGTCCTTGACGCTTCAACTAACGGATGGTCACTAGTATACGTCATGGATCGCTGGCACGAGTCCTTGACCTTTCAAATGATGGATGGTCACTAATGTGCTCCTTGGATAACTGGCACGTTACTTTCATAACGGATGGTCACCAAGTTGCACACCAGATCGCTGGCGCATCATTTAATCAATCTTAAACTCGGATGGTCACCAATTCACACACCAGATCACTCGCACGTTAGTCAATTCATCTAATACTCAAATGGTCGCTACCTTATTCATACATTTAATATTCTTACTTGGCCATCATTATATTCGGGTGCTCAAAAGCTAACAACGAATACAACAATACGGTTGGGTAGGGATAACATTTAGGATATAAAAATGGGTGTAAAATAAAAATAAATAAACAGATAGATTAAGTCCTAGCGTGGTTAATCACTTTCCCGACCATCCCATGAAAAAGACTCATATCATTGAATAACTCACGCTTTTGACACTTGTAACTCACGCTTTAGGTAGGCACAAGTTATACTCAATAAACTCTTAATCAAAGAATAAACTTTAGTTGGCGTTCCCATAACAGCCAACTCCCAATCAATCCATAAATATAATACAACAACAAATATTGGCGATATCAACCACTTAATACAGAACTTTACAATAGTTGGTTAAACAAACTTCCAACTTTCTTATTTCTTTTTCTTTTTTCAATTTTTTTAACATACAAATAAACAACAATGTGTAAAATTTCACCACATCACTTATAACGATAATTCTGGATAATTTTTTTATACACTTTTCATAACTTCATATATAACGGTAATAGTGAAAGTAGTAAACACACGAAAAATAACACGACACAAAAATCATACAATATGTACTTTCACTCCATTGCATTGTGCAATTTCCCGACCTAACCAAATATAATGAATTGAATTTACGCACAGACGAACACAGGTAACGCATGGAAACACACTTTGCCTTAAAGCAACTAACCACGGAAATTAATCTATAGGGTAGGCTAAGGTTTAAGGTGTAACGAAACAATTAACAAAGGTGTAAGAAACGAAAGGAATGGTTCTGAAGGTTTTTCTAGGGGTATCTTACTCTAAAAATGAGAGTAACAAAGGGTTTACACGGGGGTTAACTAACCAGTGTAGTCAGTTAATAAACATAACATATTAAAGGCTATTTGGTGTAATCCTAGAAATTTACCGAGTTAGAAAGGTCATTCCTATTATAACAATTACGCTCATTATGGTGGATTCAAATAGTATGCGAGCCAAGTTCTAAAGTTTACTAGTCACACGCACAAAAAATATTTTAGCAAATAAAGTTATGTATGCGGTTATGTAACTTGGATTTAACAAAAACATGCTAAATTTTTTTTGGTATATTAATATAGATTAAGCATATTTTTTAAAATTTTAGGGACAAGTAAGCGTTCTAATTCTCCATCCCCCTCACTTAAGTTGTACAACGTCCTTGTTGTTTCTAATAAAGATTAAAAAAGGAAATAAAAAGAATTAGAACGGGAAACTCCCCTGAGATTTGCTCGGTATGATCCTCCATTATGCGTTTGTAAGCAAAATCTACTTTCTTTTGGGCGAAAAGGCGTTCATGCCTCCATGAATGATGTCTCCACAGAAAGTACAGAAACGTATATATACATTTGTTCAAATAACACACATGTATTAAGAAAATAACTACTTGCACGTAATTCATTAGTAGTTAGCGAAAACAAAACCTAAAAATTAAAACTAAAAAAATCTGGAAATCATCAGGTCAGTCGATACGCCGCATCCATTAGATTGGATGCGCCGTATGGAGACTGGAATTAATACGAATCAGAGAATCAGATGCGTCGCATCCTTAACCAGGGATGCGCCGCATTAAATAAACTGACAGAATGTTTTAAAGTCTGAAAATAAAATAAAATGCAAAAAATAAAAGATGTGATCGGATCAGTTGATACGCCGCATCTATAGGATGAGATGCGCCTCATCTACTGTAGATCTGACAGACTCGACACAGAAAAACAGTAAATAATAAATCCGGGTTGTCTCCCGGTGAGCACTTTTCTTTATTCCAAAGTCTTCAAGTTAGACTAACATTCAACTCCTATTTTGCATCATTATAAGAATCGGAAGCGTCGCGCTCCCTCATTGCCAATCCCTGATAAAACAATATTATTTCCTGCATAGGGTTTAGATAGTGTTGAGGTCATTTTATTAATAAATCCTTAAATCGTTCCCGAGCTTGATAAAGGGTTTCATCAGGCTCTTGCTTGAAGTTGTTGATAGCCTCCATTTTTTAGCAGTTTTAGCAGGTGGACAGTATCTTTTCAGGAATTTGCTCTTCAAGTCATCCCAATTTTCGATAGAACCAGCTGGTTCATTCTTTAGCCACCAATTAGCAGCACCTATAAGAGAAATTGGAAAGACTTGGAGCATAAGTTGGTCAATATTGACTTTCTCAGTAGTACATAAATCAGCAATTTCAAGGATCTTTTCCATATGTTCATTAGCATCCTCGTGTTTCGATCCACTGAAAGCATTATCTCTTAGTTCCTATAGAAATTCACCCTTCAATTCAAATTTGGCCCCTTCATCTAGTTTAGGCCTAGCAATTCCCGAGCTAAAGTCGGCTCGAGTTTTGTTCATGTACTCCTCCATTGTTGGTTCCGTCATTGTTTCTGTTATTGCTTCTTCTTCCTGTTCAAAGAAATAATCAAGCTCAAATGAACTTGAAAGATCGGAGCTTTTTGTGTTGAAAAGCTTCTTAAGCGAATGGAAAGCTCATTCAGGATCTTCGAATGGTTTAGTTAATTTATTAGTCGAACTCCTGGTCATGCACTTCCTGAAATCCCCACAAAAGCATTAGTAGGGTATGTTCAACAAAGTAGAATATCAGAAAATTAACAACGAAAAGGAATACGAATAAAAGTTGATGATATCTGCAAACGATACGCCGTATCTTGATCGTTAAAAATAAATCAGACTTTTATTTAGAAAATCAATACGCCGCAATTAATAAATTAAATGCACCGTATGTTTTAATAATCAATAAATCAATTATATTTATAAAAATAATAAGCGCCGTTTTAGTAGAAGCTAACGCGTCGTATCTGCGTTACGTTTCAAAAATAAAAGATTTTTGATTCAGATAGATGCGCCGTATCGACAAAAATCGATGTGTCGCTTTCTTTTTAATTAATTCGAAAACTCTTTGTAATAAAAAGTTTAAATACGCCGTGTAACACCCCCATTTTTAAAGTTTGTCGCAGCGGAAAATTTATTTGGGTGTTACGGGGAGGATCGAAGTTTTAACCAATAAAACGGTTTGAAAGAAACACTTTGAAAGTCATTTGTCATTTAAATAATAATCTTGATAAAAGATGAATCATTTGATTTAAAATCTTATGAAAAGATATAAAGACTTGTAAAAATGACAAATTTGATTTTTACACCATTTTAATTTATCAGAGTAATAAATGCCCACTCCGTGTCTTGTCCTGCTCCATTCAATTACCTAAGATACACATGCTTAAAAGTGTCAACACAAAGGTTGGTGAGTTCATAGAGTTTTAGGAAAAACCCTTTATTTTGTTAGATTTCAGGAATATTTGGTATTAATAAAATACAAACAGTAATGAAACAAGTATCGAATATAATCACAAATAAATCATATAATTATTCAATCACATTCAATAAGGAATCAATAATCTTAACATGAGCTGGAAACTCATGATACTAAATCGATCAGATAAACAATTCACATATGGGCGAACCTATACAGCTGTATCTAAATATATATGTTGGATACATATATATACTATTCCTTTATAGATATTACACCAAGCCTCATGACACACAAGACGTTAACAGAAGGGGTGTTCTATCAAATCAATGACAGATTTTGCCCTCGATTCGTAGGTGATTTGCCAATTCCTACTGAATCTCAAATATAGTGTATCACGACTAATACGACTAACCACATGCATAATGGCATTCCGTAAAGTATTAGTGGGATCAGAGGTCAATCCAAACAGGTTTCGAATCTGTTCACTATATTCGCGCTCACGTTACGGTGATTAATGGCTCATGATTGAGGGACTATATGGCGATAAGCTAACTTAGGCAATATCAAGGACTTATGGGCTCATTTAGCATAACATCATGAAATCAAGTATCGTATCACAGAGATCAATTTGAAAACAGTATCATTTGAGTACCAGAAATTCAGTTTGAAAATAGTATCGCTTGAGTATCAGAAATTCAGTTTGAAAATAGTATCGCTTGAGTATCAGAAATTCAGTTTGAAAATAGTATCGCTTGAGTATCAGAAATTCAATTTGAAAATATCATCTTTTGAGTATCAGAAATTCAATTTGAATATATCGCCAGTAACACATTTATATCACATATCACAATAATCGATTTGGGAACAATTTTCACATGAATATTAATATTTCAGTCAAATAATTCATCAATATAGATTTTTCACGTACCACAATAATCACATTGGGAATATCAATATATTATAAATCACAAATTATATTATTTTAATATCAATTAGGAAATTGATTTGAATCATGTATTTTATTTTATTTCATATACTTATCAAGTTATCAAAGTATATGTAAGCATGTATCTCCCCCAATGAGTTAAAAACAATTATTTGAAATGGGGCTATGACTCACCTGGATTGATTTGGAAATGATGAAAAGTAAGATAGGATGAGATTTATGGAAACGATTATGGAAACGTCTTTGATACGGAACCTGATAAATAAATTTATCAGATAATATAACCAAATACTATTTGGTAAATACGAACGAATAACAAATAAACATTATTCGTTATGACGAATAGATGATGTGAAGTGAGATTATTATGTCATGCATGATATGAAAATACTTTATTTAAAATATCCATCGTAGTTTTACCTTTTTAAATCGTAAGTTAAAATATTAACCTTTTAAGTATCGTTATAAATATACTTAACGTAAAAATAAATAATATATACATATATATAAAATGAAACGAAAATGCATACGACGTGAGGGTTGCCGTAAAATAGAAAATAAAATAAGAATGTCAAATAGATTAAGTGTAGTCCTTGTCCTTTTTCCAATCTTACAACTTTTATACTAACGGCGTTAGCGTCACACCGTTAGTCCTTTTTATATATATTTACAATTATAGTCCACTACATGTCCAATATTACAATCTAAGCTTGTAACAATATTATATTATCAATCTTTATCCTTTCTTTCTGTTTCTACATTTTTAGTCCTTAGTTTTCACAGTTTTCACATTTAGTCCCTATACGTGTCGTCGCGTTACATTTTTAGTCCAATTTTTGCAAAAGAAATTATAAAAATTTTATAAAAATTTCCGTGGCTTCTTTTATTACTTTCTAGCTTATTTCAACTGCTTATTCCATAAAAAGCTTATTTATTTAGCTTATGGGCCTTGATTCGAACCAAACAAAGGTCCATTTAAAATTTTAGAGGCGAGGGTATAGAAATTCTTTTGGGCTTGAACTTGGGCTTCCTTTATGATTCTAAAAATATATTTTATGGGCCCAGTGGACTGTTAAAACGCAAGGTCTTATTGGGCCTTAGATTGAGCCCAATCGACAAAACAAAGTTTTTATTATAAAGTTTAGTTTTGAAAAATTGTTTTGTGTCGATTCACTTTGGTATTTTTAGAAGGTCGAGACTCGATTATTTTTACATATTATATTAACGAAAGTTATAGCTTGCTAGATGGTCTATTAGATGGTGTATAATTATAGTATGATCGTTAAGTAAAATTTTGAGATACACGTCCATGTAGTGAGCGACTTGGCCATATATTACTATAGAATTTTATGTTGAAATAAACTAAGTCTTTTTGGGCAGTTTTTATATATGATCGAACATGTTTAAAAATAAATTCGACGATGCATGTGACGTAAAATAAAAGTGAAAGATGTGTGCATGGTGACTCCTAGGCCTTCCAAGATGGAGGCTAGTCACGCTCGTGTTTCTATATAACAATATTTATACGTAAACTATATATAAAAGTATATATGATCGAATAAAAATAAACATGATGCATGACAATAATTTAACGTGTGAAATGGAATGGAAACAAATAGAAAAGACTTACAGACACCTTAGAGGTGATCAAGAGTCGAGTGTAATAGAATAGAACACAAGAAAATCACGTTTCACAATATAACCCAAATGTTATATATAAATATCAAACCCGATTTCCTTTCCTTGCTTCCAAATAATTACTAATCGACTTGTAGTCTTGTGAGAATGGTTTGAAGGACAAATTATTTCAGTGAAAGAGTATTGTGAATGAATGAGTGAACGATGCATGCAAGTACATATATATTACTTGAATTTCTAACACGTATGTGAGAAAGTTTCAAAGAATTCTTCATGTACTATTTGCATGTCAGGGAAGTAGGCTTCTAAATGAATTTTATAATGTTTTCAAAGTGAATGTGAGAGCATGAAAGAAGGAATGTGTTGGGGTGATTCACAAAAGATGTCGACCAAGATATATATATATACATACGATTTACAAAATCGTTCATTACTTGTATATACTTGATCATATTCGACATTTGAGCATAGAATCATCTCAGAATTATTATTAGGATCATTTAGAAACAAACGGGGATTAAAACGGTTAAGAAATGAATATATTATGAATCGATTGACATGAATATTCGTCAAACACTTTGCCACTTAAAAATGTATCAAACGTCGTCCAATAAACTTGGGATTTGACACACTAATATTTGGCTAGGTGGTGAACGAGACGGTGCAAAAATATATATATGTCGTGTGTACGAATTAAAAATAAACGAGACGTTTTGATGCATGTTTGGTCGATTTTTATGAAATATTAATAAGGAAAATGGGTTTTATATTTGGGCCGGTTGGGCTTATGAAAGATTAAGGGTCCGTTTGATTTTGTAATTATTTTTATTAATTAAGATTAGTGAATTATTAATATTTTGTTAATTGTGTCGAGAACTTGTTTTGTCGTTTGGTGAATTTTGCAATATCGTAATCGTGACCATTTTAATATACAAAGAAAATTTTAAATTTCCCCGTAAAAATGGTAATTACAATAATGACAGAGATTATTTATTTAATTAACCGAAGTTAATTATACGAATTTTTGCGAGGTTTTACAGTACCCACATGTCATTCTGAATTTCGTCCCGAAATTCAAATTTAATGTGATTACTTGAGTGGAAAATTTTGAACAGAGGTTGTCGAGAGATTTTTATCCGAAATTCAAGGAAACGTGATTCAGTTAGATTTACTTGTACTAGACAAGACAAAATAACTGAGGTATTTAAGGGTTGTGAATATTGAAAATAGTGGAAAAATAACGGCTAATGAATAGTGAATACTAACGGTCGTGAATAGTAACTTAACGGCTATATTGGTCCCAACGGCTAGATTTTTGAGCCTATAAATACTCCATTTAATTTCCTATTCTTTCATCATCCATTTTTCTATCATTCCACATTTCCTATTCTTAATCCTTTTCTCTCATCAAATACTTCCGAAAATGCCAAGCCTAATTACTATTATCGCAATGGTATATATCGTTTTGACCATCACCTATTTGACTTTTGTTCCGGATGAAGATTATGTAATTTTGGTCGGGATTTTGGGGTTCGTAATATCACTCACGGTTCTATCATATGGTGTTGATAAGATATGGAGGCACTAGTCTTAAGCTAGGTTTATTTAAAATGTATCCTTGTTATGTTTCTATGTAATCCTCAATAAATATGAAATAAAACTTATTTGTCTTTATGTTTAAGAACTAGGCTTGATATTGTTTCTAATGGTGTACTTATACTTATCTTTTAGAATAATCAGAGAAATTCATCCTATGGTGGTTCTTGCTATGGTACTGTTGATGGGAATCCTTATTATTATGTCGGGTCAACCTATTGAAGATTCTACGATTTTTATTGTAATCCTTGAAATAATAGTACTTCCTATGCTAATTATATGCCTATTTATTAATTTCCGTGGTCTCTAATAAAATATTTGCTATTGATGTTTTTTCCATAAGCCTTTGTGAACTCTTAGGTTTCTAATGTTTTTACTTTTCTCAAGTTACTATAATAAAATGATGGATATTAAGTGTAAATATCTATTGGAGTTTGTAAAAAATGAGGTTTATAAATAGTTTATTTAAATCTCAAAATTTTGCTTTTACATGAAGATTGTTATTTAGAAAATCTGAAAAGATAACTGTTCCATTTATGACATAATTCTTCCTAAATTATACATAGGTAGCTAGGCTATGTATAATTGAGGACCAAATGATGTAATGTTTGGCTCAGTAATAATGGTATTTATTTATTTTAAAATTGTTTTAGATGATTCAGTCTCAATGATTGAATGACATCTAATCATTTTCAAAAGAATTTAGTAAATTTTTGTTCATAATATGGTGATAAGTCAGGAATTTCTAAGGTGATACTAGGATATCCTTGGTATAAACTTAAAGTTCATGAGATAATTCTTACAGGGTGGTAATAATCTATCGTTCAGTCACTCTTATTGTTCTCTTAAGGTGAGTTGGTCTAAAATCCGTAAAACTTTCATGGTTATGCTTACAAGGCATGGCCGTCTTATTTTCTTTTCTTACTATATTGTTGCTAATCGGAGAAACTATGGTTACTTCAAGTATTACTGCAATGATACTGATTACTAACCTCTGGATATTCTTAATACTTTGTTAGGTCCTTTATTGAAAGAATATGGAGCTAATTATTTCATTGATGATAGACTGAATTGAATCCCTACTGTAATCTAATTTCAAGATATGTCTGGGTAGTATCTTATATAATTTATCAACTCTTGGTATAGGATTGCTAAGGAATAAACAAACTTATCTACTAAAGCTAAAGTTCAATAACCTTCTCTCTATTCTTCAAGTTATCTTCCAAAAATTTGTCTTATAAAATTCTATGGTTATAGCCTAATCATGGTAGGTATAAGGTATCATAACAATCATAGGTATTCTTAAGGTAAATTGGAATATATTCACTATAATCAACATTATATTAATAACTTGATTGATTGTTTTTGCAAAACAAATGATACAAGATCTTTTATTAATACTCCATTGATATGAGAGGGGTCATTTGTCTACCAAAGAGAGTAACAAATTGTGAGATTTTTCATGAAGGTATGAGGAATCATTACATGAATGCATAGCATCATGATGGAAATAATTTTTAATAACAGAGGGTTATAACGAAAGGAGATTTTTATTGGAGGTTAGTTACAAGTTTTGAGAATTTCAGAATATTAGGAAATCTGTCATCACTAACCAAAAACTTTTTGGTTTAGTGGGTACAACTTTCTGTTCAGGGGAATTGAGTGAAGATACATCGTTTGAGATGTATTGTATCGAGAAATTTGGAACGTCAGGAAGTAGAGAATTTGGAAATATTTGGTATTGAGGAATATGAAGTATAAGGTGACGGAGAATTTGGCTCAACGTTCTTCTACGGCATCTCTTGGCTTGAACTTCGTCCAACTTCGAATGCTGCTTGACTACCAACAATTCTTCATATGATTCGGTAGTTCTTCTGGGTTTTTGACGTAAAGGTGAACGAATAGGCGACGATGGAGGTGATTTCGGATTAAGTTCTATATTAGGTTGGGATTTTATTATTTGTACATAAGGATCTTCATTATTTGGAGAATTCTTATTGATTGACGAGGTATTAGTATTATGGAGAGTAGATTTGATATTCACGGGCGTTCCTGAAGACATGCTACAGTAATAACCCAAGAATAATATTTTATGAGTATTTTGTATGTTAAAGATATAACAATACAGATGAAATAACAATTGTATATGAGTAACTATTAAGCATGTAAGATAATCTCAACAAATAAAGTATGGAGCACGGCAATCTGCAGACACGGAGGGCATAAAATATTATGGTGTAAAATCATTATTTTGAAAATAAAGTTATAGTTTTAATGTTTGAAAACATTTAATTCTCTATAACTGTAGCTCTGATACCAATCTGTAACACCCCCATTTTTAAAGTTTGTCGCAGCGGAAAATTTATTTGGGTGTTACGGGGAGGATCGAAGTTTTAACCAATAAAACGGTTTGAAATAAACACTTTGAAAGTCATTTGTCATTTAAATAATAATCTTGATAAAAGATGAATCATTTGATTTAAAATCTTATGAAAAGATATAAAGACTTGTAAAAATGACAAATTTGATTTTTACACCATTTTAATTTATCAGAGTAATAAATGCCCACTCCGTGTCTTGTCCTGCTCCATTCAATTACCTAAGATACACATGCTTAAAAGTGTCAACACAAAGGTTGGTGAGTTCATAGAGTTTTAGGAAAAACCCTTTATTTTGTTAGATTTCAGGAATATTTGGTATTAATAAAATACAAACAGTAATGAAACAAGTATCGAATATAATCACAAATAAATCATATAATTATTCAATCACATTCAATAAGGAATCAATAATCTTAACATGAGCTGGAAACTCATGATACTAAATCGATCAGATAAACAATTCACATATGGGCGAACCTATACAGCTGTATCTAAATATATATGTTGGATACATATATATACTATTCCTTTATAGATATTGCACCAAGCCTCATGACACACAAGACGTTAACAGAAGGGGTGTTCTATCAAATCAATGACAGATTTTGCCCTCGATTCGTAGGTGATTTGCCAATTCCTACTGAATCTCAAATATAGTGTATCACGACTAATACGACTAACCACATGCATAATGGCATTCCGTCAAGTATTAGTGGGATCGGAGGTCAATCCAAACAGGTTTCGAATCTGTTCACTATATTCGCGCTCACGTTACGGTGATTAATGGCTCATGATTGAGGGACTACATGGCGATAATCTAACTTAGGCAATATCAAGGACTTATGGGCTCATTTAGCATAACATCATGAAATCAAGTATCGTATCACAGAGATCAATTTGAAAACAGTATCATTTGAGTATCAGAAATTCAGTTTGAAAATAGTATCGCTTGAGTATCAGAAATTCAGTTTGAAAATAGTATCGCTTGGGTATTAGAAATTCAGTTTGAAAATAGTATCGCTTGAGTATCAGAAATTCAATTTGAAAATATCATCTTTTGAGTATCAGAAATTCAATTTGAATATATCGCCAGTAACACATTTATATCACATATCACAATAATCGATTTGGGAACAATTTTCACATGAATATCAATATTTCAGTCAAATAATTCATCAATATAGATTTTTCACGTACCACAATAATCACATTGGGAATATCAATATATTATAAATCAAAAATTATATTATTTTAATATCAATTAGGAAATTGATTTGAATCATGTATTTTATTTTATTTCATATACTTATCAAGTTATCAAAGTATATGTAAGCATGTATCTCCCCCAATGAGTTAAAAACAATTATTTGAAATGGGGCTATGACTCACCTTGATTGATTTGGAAATGATGAAAAGTAAGATAGGATGAGATTTATGGAAACGATTATGGAAACGTCTTTGATACAGAACCTGATAAATAAATTTGTCAGAGAATATAACCAAATACTATTTGGTAAATACGAACGAATAATGAATAAACATTATTCGTTATGACGAATAGATGATGTGAAGTGAGATTATTATGTCATGCATGATATGAAAATACTTTATTTAAAATATCCATCGTAGTTTTACCTTTTTAAATCGTAAGTAAAAATATTAACCTTTTAAGTATCATTATAAATATACTTAACGTAAAAATAAATAATATATATATATATATATATATATATATATATATATATATATATATATATATATATATATATATAAAATGAAACGAAAATGCATACGACGTGAGGGTTGCAGTAAAATAGAAAATAAAATAAGAATGTCAAATAGATTAAGTGTAGTCCTTGTCCTTTTTCCAATCTTACAACTTTTATACTAACGGCGTTAGCGTCACACCGTTAGTCCTTTTTATATATATTTACAATTATAGTCCATTACATGTCCAATATTACAATCTAAGCTTGTAACAATATTATATTATCAATTTTTATCCTTTCTTTCTGTTTCTACATTTTTAGTCCTTAGTTTTCACAGTTTTCACATATAGTCCCTATACGTGTCGTCGCGTTACATTTTTAGTCCAATTTTTGCAAAAGTGATTATAAAAATTTTATAAAAATTTCCGTTGCTTCGTTTATTACTTTCTAGCTTATTTCAACTGCTTATTCCATAAAAAGCTTATTTATTTAGCTTATGGGCCTTGATTCGAACCAAACAAAGGTCCATTTAAAATTTTAGAGGTGAGGGTATAGAAATTCTTTTGGGCTTGAACTTGGGCTTCCTTTATGATTCTAAAAATATATTTTGTGGGCCCAGTGGACTGTTAAAACGCAAGGTCTTATTGGGCCTTAGATTGAGCCCAATCGACAAAACAAAGTTTTTATTATAAAGTTTAGTTTTGAAAAATTGTTTTGTGTCGATTCACTTTGGTATTTTTAGAAGGTCGAGACTCGATTATTTTTACATATTATATTAACGAAAGTTATAGCTTGCTAGATGGTCTATTAGATGGTGTATAATTATAGTATGATCGTTAAGTAAAATTTTGAGATACACGTCCATGTAGTGAGCGACTTGGCCATATATTACTATAGAATTTTATGTTGAAATAAACTAAGTCTTTTTGGGCAGTTTTTATATATGATCGAACATGTTTAAAAATAAATTCGACGATGCATGTGACGTAAAATAAAAGTGAAAGATGTGTGCATGGTGACTCCTAGGCCTTCCAAGATGGAGGCTAGTCACGCTCGTGTTTCTATATAACAATATTTATACGTAAACTATATATAAAAGTATATATGATCGAATAAAAATAAACATGATGCATGACAATAATTTAACGTGTGAAATGGAATGGAAACAAATAGAAAAGACTTACAGACACCTTAGAGGTGATCAAGAGTCGAGTGTAATAGAATAGAACACAAGAAAATCACGTTTCACAATATAACCCAAATGTTATATATAAATATCAAACCCGATTTCCTTTCCTTGCTTCCAAATAATTACTAATCGACTTGTAGTCTTGTGAGAATGGTTTGAAGGACAAATTATTTTAGTGAAAGAGTATTGTGAATGAATGAGTGAACGATGCATGCAAGTACATATATATTACTTGAATTTCTAACACGTATGTGAGAAAGTTTCAAAGAATTCTTCATGTACTATTTGCATGTCAGGGAAGTAGGCTTCTAAATGAATTTTATAATGTTTTCAAAGTGAATGTGAGAGCATGAAAGAAGGAATGTGTTGGGGTGATTCACAAAAGATGTCGACCAAGATATATATATACATACGATTTACAAAATCGTTCATTACTTGTATATACTTGATCATATTCGACATTTGAGCATAGAATCATCTCAGAATTATTATTAGGATCATTTAGAAACAAACGGGGATTAAAACGGTTAAGAAATGAATATATTATGAATCGATTGACATGAATATTCGTCAAACACTTTGCCACTTAAAAATGTATCAAACGTCGTCCAATAAACTTGGGATTTGACACACTAATATTTGGCTAGGTGGTGAACGAGACGGTGCAAAAATATATATATGTCGTGTGTACGAATTAAAAATAAACGAGACGTTTTGATGCATGTTTGGTCGATTTTTATGAAATATTAATAAGGAAAATGGGTTTTATATTTGGGCCGGTTGGGCTTATGAAAGATTAAGGGTCCGTTTGATTTTGTAATTATTTTTATTAATTAAGATTAGTGAATTATTAATATTTTGTTAATTGTGTCGAGAACTTGTTTTGTCGTTTGGTGAATTTTGCAATATCGTAATCGTGACCATTTTAATATACAAAGAAAATTTTAAATTTCCCCATAAAAATGGTAATTACAATAATGACAGAGATTATTTATTTAATTAACCGAAGTTAATTATACGAATTTTTGCGAGGTTTTACACGCCGTATCTGTGAAACAGATGCGTCGTGTGTCGGTTAGGGTTTAAAAATTTTCTGATTAAAAACAAAATACGTCGTATCTAAGATAGATGCGCCATACTCGAATAATTAATGCGTTGTATATAAAAATTAAAACGCCATACGTCGTATCTAGAAAACAGATGCGCCGTATCGTTTGTATCAGCAGAATACAACGACGGCAGTTTATGCAGAAAACAAAGAAAACAAACAAAAACACAGAAAACAAACAAACAAAACAAACAAACACAAAAAAACAGAAAATATGCAAAATATACAATGAATGCAAATAAACAAAACAAAAACAAAGGGGTAATAAAAATAAAATCAAAAAAACCTAAAAAAAATCAAAAAGTTAGAAAACCTAATTAAAATACTAATAGATAAACAAGTTTTAACAATTCACAAAATGGCAACGGCGCCAAAAACTTGATGCGTGTATTGTGTCATATGCAGTATAGGGGCAATTGCCTATTTCAAGTTTTACATTTATATTTAGCCGACTTATGCTATAACACACACACTAACGGACAGTGTATCCGATCAATATGTATATAGTGGTAAGTAGAGTGTCGATCACTAAGAGTGGAACGTAAACCTTAATTTGTCCATCAGTATTTTAATATCCTAAGTTAGTTTTACAATCTAATCTAACGCAAGGGGGGTTTTAGTCTGAGAGACTAGCACATATTTGGTTTTATTAAATAGTAAATTAAAAACTAGTGAGAACGAATCAGCAAATAGCAACACGTACACAAATAGATAATAGAGACTATAAGAAGACATGTCCTGATAATTAAGTAGCTTGTCACTTGTTTTATTGCTAGTTTTATATGAAGTGTATTGTAATCTGGTCTTTCTCGTTGGATAGCAGTATATCGGCGAGTAAACCCTTAATGATCACTTATGTCTATCCTACTTATCTAAAGACGTTAGATTAAATAGGCGAGGGGCAGATATGGCAGTCCACGGGCTCAGCTAGACACAGAGGTTATCAAAGCACTAATATAAGTCACCAAAGATATCAACATATAAACTTTATTAATGGGAAAACAATATTAAGGGGAGTGTACGATGTTCCCTAATCACATATCACAAGCCCATCAATCTTGATGAATTAAAGCGTACTATTACAATAAAACAAAATTACTTAATGAATTAAATACATGCAGGACATTCTTACAGCTCTAATATCTTTGTTTGGAGTGTGTCTTGTGAAGCTTCTTCGACTGAATTTGTCTCCTTAGGGTTATGGCTCCCTTTAAATTCGTAACAGACTTGGGGTATTTATACTTTCTGTTTGAGGGTACGATGCGGCACATTGAGTAATGAGATGCGGCACATTGACTTAACTTCGCGTGGGATCCAAGATTAATATATTCTGGAATATTCGTACACCACCTTTAGATGCGGCGTAACTTGTTTCTTGTATGCGGCGCATGTCCTTTAGCATCTTAGATTATATCTGGTGAAGTCTTGATAGTGATACGCCCTATGTCAGAAATATGTTGCGGCGTATCTGGAGTAAAACAAGCTTGATCTTCTTCGTTGACCAAAGTTTCATATGTGGCGCATGCAATAATCAGATGAGGCGCATTCTTCAAAATCAGGCAATGGTCTTCGAATTCATCTAAGTATGATATTGTGGCATATCTGTTGAGAGAGATACAACGCATCTTGTGGGTTTCAGTAGACTTTTGACATCTTGCTGGTTTTGCTCCATATTTCATCCAAAATCATTAAGTTTCACCAATTGCTTGTTTTTACCTGAGAAATAATAAAGTAATGATTAAGTATCGATTCTCATAAATAATATAATAAAACAAGTCAAATAAATAAGATAAATGATGACATTGAAATGTATTTATTTGAGTTCATCAGGATGGATCACTCATTAATAGATTTCCAGTTTTCACGCTCTCGGGCCCTTATTGGACTCGTCAGCCCAATAAGTCCGTTATTCGTGAAAATGAGTTATATTAATGCCTCTGAATCCGGAACTCGACACACATTAAATACAACATTTATTATTACCCAAAAATGATATTACTCGGTAAACGTGCCCTCAAAACATTTATTAACTCACCAGTATTAAATTCCATTTTCATTTATTTCTCTCGTTAAGCATTAAATAACATCTTTATCATCGCTCAACATTTCTTTTTAATTTAAAAGTATTATTTAACGTTTTAGCGTCATTTAATACTCCTCGTTACGCCTTATCGTTATTTTAGTACTCAACCTTTATTTATAAATAGTAATTACAAGTTTTCACTTGTCGGTCAATATTTATAATGAAATATATATATGTAAATCATTTTTATCATCCAGTGATAATTATTTTCGAGTTACGTCATGTTTCGAGTTCACATTTATTCTTGGGTCAATAAGTCAACCCAAAGTCTAATATGACAATCATAAGTCTCTTTTGGCTTGTCTAAGCTACACGAAACGATTAAGTTCCGGAAACCTTCGACGTGCTCAAACCATAATATATCCGATCGTCCAAACCAAATAATATAGTCACTGCTTTAACCAAACTTCAACAATAATGTCCGTCTACGGTACTTTCTAACCTAAACTCCGTCAACTATTTCCAATTCATCATAACACCAACAATAATCAAAATACCACTTGCCGAGACCCAAAGGTCTCGGCTCACCTTCTCGGCTCAAATTACCAAACCAAATGGACCTTAACATTAACTCGGCCAAGGTTTCCAAGTTCATCAAACAATAACAATAACCAAATGCCGAGACCATAGGGTCTCGGCTTGGCTTATACGAGCAACCACATACGCCTCGGCTCTCGGTCGGATTCCACATCAGCAACAACAACTCCTCAACATCAACAACAATAATTTAACATCCATTTCCCATCAATAATCAACCCAAACTCAAGAAAAGTCAAAACTAATCTAAGAAAGTAAAACAAACAACAAGAATAGCAATAACAAGATCGAAAACCCATTTATCTATGACCACGAGGCTCTCGGCCGTGAGCCTAGGCTCACGGTTCGAACCAAAACACGATACCAACCTAAATTTTTATTAACAAACACGTTTTCCGAATTGTTTTTAACAAGATTCAACCAAAACCCAATAAAATAATCCGTGTTTTCATGGATTTTTACACACATCAAGGCACATACGGTGCAAACTCGATGCTATTACCTTTTTCGTCTTCAAAACTCACGAATCTAACAAGAACAACAAAGATTGTGGTGATTTGATGCTCGATTAGTATCAAATCGAGGTGTTTTTGGTGGGTTTAAGGCGCATGAGTTACACCAAATTGAAGAGGAGGATGTAGGGATTAAAGTGGTGGTGGTGATGAGTCGTGGTGGTCGGCGGTGAGGCCGTGCTGGACGGTTAAAGGTGACGGGGGGAGATGGGTGTTGTGTGGGTGACGGCTCAAAGAAGGAGGGGACTAAACGGGTTATTATTAACCTTTATATTCTCCCAGGGTTCTAAATAGCGCGCCATAGCGGCGCTATAGCGTCGCTATAGCGCGAGGCGTGGCCTCCACGTTACGAAACAGGTCAAGGCGTCTTCTTAAGGCTTAGCGTGTTATGAAGCGTGAAAAAGCGTGATAAGGCGCGCTATAGCGTGAAGCGTGGCGCTTTATTTTGAAGCTTTTGTTGGATTTAGTGATTTACTATTATTGGGCTAGAAGGAACTTGGATTTGGGCTAATTTTATAAATCAAATGCTAAAAGATAATATAACAAGTGAATGTGAATCTGCTAAAAGATAATATATATGTATGAAATATGATATAAATATATAAATCTAGAAAAAATTATGCCGCCTTGAGTCACGCCTCAAAAAACGTTGTAGCTTCGCTATAGCTCGTGTAGTTTGAGGCTTGGCTTCGCCGCCACGCCACGCCTCACGCTATTTATAACCTTGATTCTCCCACACTTATGGACCCCTAATAAGACCAATGATCAAATGAGAAAAAAACTTAAAACGAGAAGGATGAGAAATAATTATAACTACACATTTGAGATGCATCGACTTGAATTAGATGCATCCTTAGTCTTTTAAATGCACCATAATATATTTTCTAGCAAAAAATTAGATGCATATACATATATTAGATGCATTTTATCAAGTTAGACGAATCCTATATATTTTTCGTCCTCTGCTAGTCAAATTTGTTTTTAATACTACTTTGCATCGTTTTCACTTCAAAATCACTTTCGAAACTAATTGGGATGCATCTAAATGAATAGAGATGCATCTAAATCAAGTCGATGCATCTCAAATGTGTGGTTATAATTATTTCTCATCCTTTTTATTTTAAATTTTATTCTCACTAGATCCTTACCCCCCTAATAAACCCTAATGCTCCCTAAATGACCAATCCCGAAAATCCATTAATATTTTTCACAAAACTAAAATGGGACTCATAAATCACAAAATATATTACTCCCGAGTCTTTAAAACATATACTATTATTTTTGTAATGGTTTTTCCATAAATATTTATTATCAACACTCGTATATTAAGTTCCCGATAACCATTCCTCTTATAATACTTTCTATTAGGTCTATTGTGCCGCGACATGTAATGCCGTACCGTAAAAATACTCAACCAAAATAAAATAGTTTCCCAATATCTCATAACTCAAATCATAAACTTTCTCAATAACCGTGAAAATGTTTAAAATAATTATAAATTTGTTTAAAAACGTAATTCAGTACTTAGAAAAGGCTCTCGAATTTTATTAGTTGTCACATAAGTAAACCCCATATATAATCTATATAGAGGAGTAGATATATGAACAAACCTGGTGCATACTTCCAATAATATATGAAGTTGTCGTCACTGCTTTGTCGGAAACTTTTGCTGAGGATACACATACCAGACAGATTATCCATATCTTCTTTCATTACAGCCAACCACTTGAAAATTACCTCACAAGCTAGCAACTGCATCCTTGAAAGTCATTGACTCATGTGCATCTTCTTTTATTACTTTAGCAACTCCTGAAGCAGCCATAGTATTGTCACCTCTATACCTTTCAGCAACATTACCCTCTGCACCCTTTTGACTTGGTACTCTGGTTTTCATAATGTTTGCCCTGACCTTTGCACCAAGGTTTACCAGCTTATTTACCAAGCAATCCGTATTTGTCTTTCCTTCAAGTTGTTTAACACTGCAACATGATCGTTACTTTCCTGAATTACCTCAGCTTCATGATTTTTCTGAGATCCCTGCCAGTTTCAGCTCAAACCAAACACGCTTTCGAACATGTACTCCATGGAACCTTGTTTTAACACCAAGACCAAGTTGCTTGAACACAACTTGTTTTGAACCTCCATGTCTTTGTACAACTCGTGATCTAGCTTTCCGCGATCGAACTTCGTGTTTGTTGTCAAGCTTTTTCCAACATGAAGATTCAAGAATATCTTTATACATGAATCACTAAGTAAGTTACTACAAATAGAAACCAAAACTGGTTGCTAAAGTAAACGTAAGGAATCTCATGTGAAAACGCAAACATAAATAAACGGGTTTGTGTTTTACATATGTTTCAAGATTCATTTGCTAAACCTACACAAACACCATTAAAACTAGAAAGAATGCAAGAAACAAACAAATAAATAAAAAGCTAGCAAAGGAATTGTGTTCCAAAATCTTCATCGGCCAACTAGTTGTGGTTTCAAGTCATGTTTGTGACATGAGAGATTGATTTGTTGTATATATATTGCGAGATTTGTTAAAAAATTTTATAAAAACCAACTATTAATTAGGACTTTTGATTTGTTTAGAGGGTGATTGGGATTTTGATTATTAGGACTTTTTATGATGTAACCGTAAAGCAGTTTCGAGTGTTTAAATGGATGCAAAGTAGTTATAATTTTATGCTTATTCAAAGTGCCAATGTGATTCTGATTATTTTAAGTCTTGAATCTTTAAATAAGTAGATCTGATTATTGAGTGTTTCATTACAACAGAAGCAAATCCAAACGCTATATATCTGGTTGGTCATTTGAGCGTTTAAATTAAGGTTATGTGGTCACTATACTCGGTTCTTGATCATTTAGTACGTGTTTACTATTTAAGATTTCGATATCAATCTGAATCCCACTTTCTAGGCACATGATACTATTTCTAATGAATTATAAATAGACATAAACATATCTTGGCTTGTATGCCGACTCTCTTCCTATGTTATTTGTTTTCCTTAAGATGATAATGGCTTGATCAACGGGCTTGATATTTCCTACATGGGGATTGGTGTTGAGTGTTTGGTGATGAGATGGCTTATTTAGGAGGAATGTTAGATCCACATAAAAACATCCACAAAATGAGTTGTCGGAGTGTGATTGACTTAATCAAAGAGAGGAGAGAGAAACTATAGCAAAATACACCAATCACACTCCGACAACTTATTTTGTGGATGTTTTTTTGTGGATCTAGCATTCCTCCTTATTTAGATGGTAAACTAAGTTAATACTCCCTCCGTCCCATATTAAGTGTCCACTATGACTTTTTTAAGTCTTTTTTTTTTCAACTTTGATTTCAAATTTTTTTGTCCGTGTTATATAGTAATTGATGCAAGATATATGAATAGATTAAGTTTTTAGTTGTCTTTTCATTTGTATAATTTTTATTAAGTATTATATAACACAAATAAATATATTTAAGGTCAAAGTTGGTGAAAAAAGACTTAGAAAAGTCATAGTTGACACTTAATGTGGGCAGTGGCGCATCTACATAGGGGCCGGGCGGGGGGGGGGGGGGGGGGGGGGGCGTCTGACCCTCCAAAATTTTTTTTTGCGATGTAGAGGGTATATAATTTTCGTGTAGAAAAATTTCGGTATATTCGCTTTCGACCCTCCAAAATTTCGGTATTACCTGAAAAATAGCGTTAGGAAAAAAAATTAGATCCCGACCCCCACTGAAAATTTTCTAGCTTCGCCACTGAATGTGGGACGGAGGTAGTAATAGATTTTGAGGTTTACGATGGGACTGGCTATTTGATGATGTAGAACACGACTTTATGTGAATATGTTCTAGCATTTTAGTTAGTCACTAGCTTATTGGTAATGGGAGGCGATGAAACACTAAGCAACTATACAGATAAGAGTTTTAAGTCATGGTTCTCCACTTCGATTCTTTATGGACATCTTAAAAGTTGATCGAACAAGACTCATAAATGTCAAATCAACAATCATGTCAACCTTTTGTTCACTAGTGATAAGTTATCTTGGAAAGGATGTCACTTTTAGTTGGGTTTGTGTAATTTTTATGCTAACCCCTTGATTAAAGTATTAAACCATTTAATTAGTTTCATCATATGGATATTGATATGCTTTACTTTTCACGTAGGTTGCATTTAATTAAAACTGGTGATTATAAACAATAAGTCTTTTTTATTGGCGGATTGACAGATGGGTTTTTGGCTACAAAGTATGTATAAAAATGTAATAAAAATACATGCTTACTATACTAGTAAAGAAAACTGATAAATGGGTCATGCCAGGGTACACACATGCATTACACGGAGCACATCATGGGAGAGTAAAATATATGCAATCAAACAATGATACAAACATAATCGACCCAAATATGTACAAGATAATGTTATATAAATGATTTAGTAGTGATCTTTTACTTTACCCTTAAATCATTTTACTTAACTATGTTGATATAACCCCGTTGAGGTATGACACGACCCAAATCGACCCATTCATTATAAATTGGTTGATATCCCTTAGATATTAAAGGATGCTACAGGTCACTTGTTTATTTCTCTATCAAGTCCATTCAATTCTGTTTTTTCTTATGTATAAATGTAGGATGCATCGGAGCTTGACCAGTTGATCAATTACCTAATAAATAAAGAAGATTCAGAGGGCGTAGTGCTGCTTGGACACAGTACAGGCTGTCAAGTAAGTGCTTCTGTATTCTCTTAATTTTAAATTGCATTAAACCGGAACAAAGATACAAATGGTTAAATACAGGGCTAATGATTTGGAAATGCATCTAAATTCATTTTTTGTGGTTCTGTGTAGTCATTTATTTATTTTTACTATTATTATTGTTTTTTGCTATTAAAACACAAAGCTCTCAAATTTCGACATTTGTGTTTATTTTGTGACCATTTTGCCATTGCTTTTTTTAAATTTCGAAGGGTAAATGGTTATTTTAATTGCACAAAATACACACAAAGATCGAAATTTGAGAGCTTTGTGTTTTAATAGCAAAAAAACAAAAAAAAAAAAAGAAAAAAGAAAAAAAGAAAAAAAAAAAGAAAAGAAAAAAAGATGACGGCAGGGAACCACAAAAATTGACAAGTTAGAAGCATTTCAAGTCATTAGCCCTTAAATAAATAACTTACTTTATTTCTTTGATACGATACTGTTCATTACATGCGTACCAATGCAGCATGCTCAAAGGCTGTTCCTGCTGCTATTCTACAGGTATCAGTTTCTCCATGTAACTTTGTTTCTTTGTGAAAAGTGTGGAACTGTGGACGTTGTATTTTTAATGGTACCTGTGTGTTGACAGTCACCAGCAGTTTGGATTTTGGCTACAAAATTATAATTTGAAATCTAATTAGTAATGTGTTTCTTATTCTAGTTTAAATTGCATCAATTTGTATTAGAGGTGCCAATATAGACCAATTTACGTACGATCGGTCGATATGGGTTACATTTGATCTCTGATTGGTCAAATGGGCCAAATAGTGTCTTCTTTTTCTTTTCTTTTCTTTTCTTTTCTTTTCTTTTCTTTTTAATTTAATTCTTATTAATATTCAACCTTTTTGCATTTATTTTCAAATTATGTTGATTTTATAGTTTCTTTACCGAAGTGTTTGTTACATTCTTCAAGTTGTAAATTTGTTTGTTGACCAACCCTTAAGGAAAAAGAGAACCTCAGGCCATTGAACCATACAGTTTTACTGTGTTGCGGTGGTACAAGGACGGGATTGTTGATGGGCTAAAATGGATCATGTTGTCATGTTGAAACGAGATGGGTCGAGTTGACTTACAGACACATACTGTTATAGTTTTATTTGTTTATTATTGTATACGTAATTAAGTAATGGAGCAATATATGCATGCAAAAATAATATTATTACAGTAGAAATCTAAATGTATAAAATGGATTAGAAGGCTTATATGCATTAACAATAGACGTTGGTAGACTTTTAACCTATTTGATTTGTTGATTTGGCTCTTCTGTCGTAAAACGCAGCCTATGATTAACGATCTAAAAGTAAATGGGTCGAAATTGTAACATTTGCTGCAATGAGAATGAAGCAGTCAAGTTGAGCGTTCGTAAGTAAATGTGTCAAAAATGTCACGTTTATTACATGGTAAACTTAGTAATTATAACAAAGCTCTCTTTGACGGTAGGTCTCTCTATTCCATTGATCCTCTTGATTTTGACTCATGGATCCACTCACTATCTAACTATTAATCTCCATGTTCATATCAACATGGATCCACTCACTATCTAACTATTAATCTCCATGTTCATATCAACATGAATAAATGTATTAGGCCAAACTAGACTACATGGGCCAGTCACAATTATATAGATGGGTTAAACACGTTAGGTTATGAGTTAGTTGATAAGTTATGTGATCTCAAACTATATAACAGAGGGTTTTTTTTTTTTTTTTTTTTTTATTTATTTATTTATTTATTTATTTATTTATTTATTTTTTATTTTATTTATGATGGCAATGTTGATATATCAATTGCATGCTCTCCCGCACATCTGCAGACAAGTCACCTTTTGAACATATCTTCAAACAGCTTCCCGACTACTCTTTTTGGCAAGTCTTCGACTGCCTGCATGTGTTTTCCCATCTTTGTCCTAACAATCGTCAAAAAATGGATTTTTGTCCTATTCCGTGTGTCTTTCTCCGCGATAGTCCATTTCATCATGGATATTGTTGTCTTGACATCTCGACTGAGCCTCTTTATATTTCTCGACATGTTCATTTTAATGAAGAACAATTACCTTTCGATATCCCTAATTAAGATAACTTCCCCACCCCTTCGAAAACATTTCCTTATTACTCCTCGGAATCACCTTGCGTGATTCCTCGGACTATTGTGTATAGATTAGCGGTGGTAAGTCCATGATCGAATACAGGAAACTGTGTAATTTACGGGGTTTAATATATTTAGTTGGTTTTGGGTGTTGCTAACAAAACTAAAAACAAATGATCTTAATGAAGAGATCGAAATATGTAGGTCGTAAAGCAATAATAATAAAAGTGTACACTCATTGCTATGCTCCCTAGTTGAATTTCCGACCTTTTAGCCGACTAATCCATGAGGCTTAAACCCACCACCATACAAATTCATACCAAGTGAAACCTTCCTTTTTAAAAGGTTGGTTTGACAACTTCAAGGTTGTTTGCACATAACATGAATTGAACCTAAGACCTCACATATTTTAGTGATGTTAATCATGATCTTTTGGCACTAAGGCCAACCCTTTGGGTATATTTTTTTATCTTTCCTTTTTTTGTGTGAAGTACGACATGGATAACTAACAACATTATAAGAAAGCTCTTTTTAATTGGCAGGTCTTGATCTCTTTATTTTGAGACTGATCTACTCACTATTAATCACTATGTTCATATCAAGTACTTACGTAACGGCTTGATGACGAAAACTTAGTGACGATGAATTACATTGTCACTACTGTCTAAACAGTGACAAAGAAGATAGTCACTGAATCCTGTCATTAAAAACCATTTTCATTTAATTGATAATGCCCGATCCTTTGCTTGTCGTCCACAAGAATGTTTACACACAACTTATACACCTTGATAGTTCTGTACTTGATTAACAAGAACAGATCGATGCGTTAGGAAAAATGTCATTTTGGTTATCGAATTAATTATCTTTTTTACCCATGTATCATTTTTATATTATGGCCTTTTGACGCTATCATGCATGATACCGGTACATATAATGTCCTAATGAGATCATAAAAAACCAAAACTATGTCTGTGGAGTTATCATGCTTTTCTTTTTGGGAAAATTACCAAAATAGACCAGTTGTCCGGGCAACTTTTTCGATAGATCGGGTGACCGGGCAACTTGTACAATGGGACACTTGTCGAATTTCATAAGCTGACAAGTGTCCTGTTGTACAAATTGCCCGGTCTATTTTCGAATTAAAATTACCCCTGGTCTACAAAGTGACAAACCATAGGGCAACAATCTAGTCATATAATTATCCCTTTCTTTTTCTTTGTCTTGAAAGCATTTAAGAACATCATGACAGGCTTCTTGTTAGAGACTCATAGTTTACCAAGCAGTCTTACGATCGCAGTAGAATCTACACACGTCAAATCATCATCGACTGAAGGGCAGCATAAAATACAGACCGTGTAAGAAATATTAGTCATGTTACACATTTGTGCAACCATGGCTATGGGAACTATATATATATGGTAAGTATTCATCACTTACCAAAACTTCCCAAATTAATGGAAACTGATTCTTCCATAAAGAGTAGCGATGAGAGCGTTTCCATTGACATTATGAAACATACCTTTATAGTACGGATTTTATAGTAAAACAAGATCTAAGGTTAACGACCTTATGTTTGAGATCGACAACTACTATGTGTAGAAAATATTACATGTCTAGATCACTCTAAGATCATGACATCCAAACATTAGAACTGCCGAGACATGAAATGGTTTTAGATTTATTAAATCCCAATATGAAATACTCCAATATTTATGTTTAAGATGCATGATCTCTACTTTTATACAGTAGGTTTTAATATTTCATTGTGTGATAACCAACGTGCTTAGCTAGCCCAGCGGTACC
Organism: Artemisia argyi; assembly: GCA_030686995.1. Taxonomy (NCBI): domain Eukaryota; kingdom Viridiplantae; phylum Streptophyta; class Magnoliopsida; order Asterales; family Asteraceae; genus Artemisia; species Artemisia argyi. Next base: position 36,856,317 of record CM060707.1, on the reverse strand, counting down.
GAGGTGGCTCTTCATCCAAATGGTTGTGAGTTTAAGTCACAATGTCAACAACATGTGGATTTAATGGGTGTAGGTATAGTATGGTAGATTAAGTAAAACGTGTGTCTAGCTTTGCCTTTCAATTTTCTTGTTTAAAAATTCTGATGATTACATGTGATGAAACAATTGGAAGTCTGTGATTCCATCACATTGATCCAACTTTTGACTTGCATACTCCAATCATTTGGAAGAAAATGAAGGAGGAGTGACTTGTAACGGTATACCTACAAGAACATATTCTTTTTCCATGGAAGTGAGTATATTTGTATTTAAAAAATGAAACTCAAAAGGCACAAGATACTAGCTACTTGTTTATGTCGACTTTTTAGAAATTTCCTCTCGACATGGTTAATCAACGATTCCTTATGTGGAAATATACAATGTAAAGAATTGAAGTTGAATAGTGTTAATACCCGCATTACGTGAAAAGTACTATATGCGCATCATTTTTGCGTTAATTTCATAAATTAACAAGACGAATCGGGTCAAATCAATTGATGTTTTCTGTTTTAAATTGGGATCAAGTTAAGATGGTAACCACTACTGGCATATTGAAAACTATGGCAACAAATTCTGGTGTGTTGGATATTGCTAGGATGAAGACTATACTTCCAAATTTCAAGATATTAACAGTGGCGGCGATAAGCATGTGCAAATGGTGCAAACGCACAGGGCCCCATTTGTAAGGGGCATCCGATTTATTATATGTCCATTGGTAATTATACATGTCTAAGTATATTTATACATGTCTAACTTAAATTTTTACATCCCTTTTTAAATATTATGTGAGGAGGCATCCGATTTAATATATGTCTATTAATATTCATACATGTCTATTATGTTTTGAAATTTTCTTTTCGTGATTTAAAGGGTCCCATTTGTAATTTTGCACCAGGCCGCCCAAATCAATGGGACGGCCCTGGATATCAAATTCCATCAAATTAGAGATAGATATGATTTTATAAGTTCTTAAGACAAAGTGTAATAAGGAGTCCCAAAACCGGATTTATCACTGCCATCTCAGTGCCAACTCAACTTTCTTTTTTTACAACCAACTTCCCCATCAAATTAGTTTAATAAGACAATCAACTTCACCTTAAATTTTTTTTCCTTCATGTTTTTAGACACTAAAATTAACATTTCATTAATAATTTTAAAACATTACAATAAAATTTTAAAACTTAAACTAATAGTCTAAATTATATTTAATTTCTCCTTGATTTGTTTCTTCATCTAAGACTCCTTGGCTTCCTTCTTTATGGAAAAGAGACCCGAGTGGATGTTTTTTCATTTATCGACTAACAAATCAGTGATTGGTGCGGGAGCAATAGCTGAAATGCAGAAGGAATGGATGAGGATGACATTTTCTTCTTAGCTCTGTCCCTTCCTATTGGTCAAACTTTGTGAACCTCTTCGTCCTCTAAATCATCCGCTTCATCGTTGAGATTATAACCACCATGTGCTGAGTCCGATGTGTTGTGTGAGGTGGTTTACGATGTATTTGATTTTTTTTGTTTGCAACGACTTTGGATTTGTAAAATTTTGGCATTTCTATCTCTATCTCTTGCCAATTTCTATGTAGTTTCCACGGCTAAATAATTGTGAAGTTTCGACCGTACATCGCACGATGTTCAGATACCACCAAATCGAACACCCCTTGGTCATTTGCGCCACTCTGGTTCATCCATTTTACATCATTGTGAACCGTGCAAAATTGACTAACTTTAGGACGAATCTACGAATTTTATTTTGGTTGAGGGCATTGTAGCCTCTTTTTGACTCCCCTATTTCCCTCTCAAAGTAATCTAGTACAACCGTCTAAAACCCGTCACTCTTTTAAGCATTCTCTTTGACATTATTTTTGGACGTGTTGATCCAAGCTTTAAACAACGCTAACTATTCCTTTTGGGTCCATGGAACTCTAGCGTCTTCTTTTGTAGTCGTCTTGGCTTTTTGATGTCATATTAACGCCTTCTTTGTGACGATTGTCACCTCTTCAACGGGAGAGTCGTCTTGAACAGGTTTAGATGGACCACCCAAAGCTTGAGCCAGAGAATAATGTTGACTACCAAAAAAAGAATCCGAATCTTCTACCTCTTCAACATTAAAAGGGTGAACTAGAGAATAGTGTCGGGAATTTTGAGATTAGTATGGTGGTGATGACGATAAATCGTGGAACATTTGTGGACGATACAAATTGGGTTGTTGTTGTTGTTGGTACATTTGTTGGTTAAACGGAGGTCGGAACGGATTGTTTGGGTAAATAGGTTGTTATTGTTGTTGTTGTTGTTGTTGTTGTTGTTGTTGTTGTTGTTGTTGTTGTGGTTCATATACAAATTAAACTTGCGGGTTCAAAATTAACATTGTGAATAACCCGACACGAAAATTGGAATTCGGTGTTGACATTTTTTGTTGGCGTCAGGTTTTTGGTGTTTTGGTTTTAGAAGTCTTTTGAGACATTTTTTGAGTGGAGAATATTAGAGTATATAAATAAAGATTGTGTTTAAAAATGTGAATAAAACTATAGGAATATTGAGGTGTTTATAGGGATAGATTTATATAAATTATTAAATAATTTTTTTATAACAAAATAAGCTAAACAACACATTTTTTTTACCATTGGCCTCTGTTTTTTGAACACAAATAACCCCCACGACTCGGTCTTGCAATCGACCAAGTCCTCCATTTTTGGTGTTGAAGACGCGTGCTATGGGGCACCTAATAAGGGAAGACACGTCTTTAGTTGCCCAAGACTCGATCGTCATTCTCTTATTATGGCCTATATAACAAGTGTAAGTTGAGAAAATCTAAAACAAATTAGAGAAAATCTAAGGTAAAGTTGAAAACACACATGGCGAATTTTTTGCTAACTTGCTTAAAATATTTAAATCTCCAATTGTTGTTTGATAACTCTTAACTACAATATATACTCATGAACCTTAAAGCTTAGTCCGTACAGTTATTCGATCTCTTCATTCTTTATGTAATTAGTTCAAGTCGGCAAGTTAGAAAGGCAAAGATTCTATAACTTGTGATCATTACCTACATTAGTTTTGTGGTTGATAATTTTTTCTTTCCTACAGTGTTATTCTTGCTTTTTAAAATCTAAACATCCAACTATTCAAGAATCTCACGACTACACTAATCCAAATTTATGCCGACAAATAATGTACGACCATATTTTTCTTCTTCAACAAAAATAGAAAGCACAACATTTAGAAAAGATTGTTGGTTTTATAGACAAAATAATAATAGTCGTGTGTTAGGATCGAACTTGAGATCACGGGATTGTACACAATACGTATGAAGAGAAAATGTAATAATTATTTATAAAATGTTATAATTAATTATTAAACACAAAATAAATAATAATAATTAGTATTATTGATTAATGACTAATTATTTATTAAACGAAGATTAGGAAAGTAAATACTAGACAAAACATGGAAACAAGAGAAGGTTCCGGAAACCCTCTTTGGGCTCCAAAACCGATCGGCAAAGGGGGTGAACCCACCTCCTTTGTGCCTTGAGCTCCAAGTCTCGTGTAGTATATAAACAAACCCAAGATGTAGGTTTTTCTCATAACTTGTACACACACATCTTGGTATTTTCTCTCCCTTTTATCTCCTTGGTCGATTCTTATCAAACAACCCTTAAGGGTTTCGATTTTCATAAGATCCAAAAAGGTTTTGTGTTTATTACTTGCAAATACTTTTCTTGAATTAGTACGTGTGTACAAGAACGTGAATCAAACACACTATTGTTTGATTCTTGGATTGAATTACAAAAAGGTAAGGGGTAATTCATATAATCCTTATAAACCCTAATTAGGGTTCTTGGTTCCGGAAGATTGCATTGATTCTTGTTCGGGCTAAAATCACTACGGTATGTTTACTATTTAAATTAATGATTAATTAATTACATGTTATTCGATCTATTATAATTGCTTCCGCTCATGCTCACTTTGATGTACTTGGTTTATTAATATGAATGTCATGATATAATAATTCCAACAGTGGCATCTAGAGCCGTTATAATGTGTAATTAATTATCGAAACGCATAAAAATTGGATCTTGATTCGTTTAGTTACATGTTTTTTAGGGTTTATTTGTTAGAATCCATAACCCTATTTTTTTTTTTTTTTTGGTTCGAATGACCTTAAAGGGTTTTTAGGGTTTATGGTTTTTAATTTTTTAATTTGATTAGAAACCCTAGGATGTCATGTAATTGTTATGCGTTTTAGTAAACGATCTTGGTGCAATATGTTAATTGTTAAGCTAAATCCATGAAAAAGTGCATATTTGCATGGATTTTATTGTGTTATAATTTAAATGGTTTAAATTGTTTATATATATTAATGGTTAAGTTATATCGAAACATGTAAATTTTAATAGATGTCGAATTGGGGAAGACTCCAATATTAAGTAATCAATTATGTGCTATGTGGTATTTATTTAATTTTGTGGCTCTTTTTCCAAGAAAAAGGAAGCCCTAATTGAATTAATACGTTATACACCTAGATTTGATTATTAATAGGACTTTTGAATAAGATTTGCATGTAGCTACATGTTTTATACATATTTAATTGTTATGATTATGTATATGTGTTTATTTAGTTGTTTTATTTTTTATTGTATATTACTTGTTTTTGTTTATTTATTGTGTTAGACATGTTTATAAACGAAAAGGGTAATTTTTTGAATAGAAAAATAATGCGGACTAAATAATGGCGAAATTGTTTTGGTTTTTAAGAGTTTAAATCTCAAAGAATTGGTTGATTGATGTTTTTGTACGTAATGGTTAAATAGGCTCGACCGAAGTTTACACACTATAAGATGGGTATAAGGATGGCAACGCATTAAATTGTGGCCTTAGAGAGACAACATTCTGTCTTAACGCTCGTTTGTGTGTAAATTAGACTTACCGAACAACCATTACATGTACATTGTCATCTTAAGGGTGAATAATCCACAATTCCACAATGATTATCCGAAACACTAAGCTTTCGGGCTTATGCAAAAGTACGATATAGTGGACGATAATTGATGGTTATTCTTTAATTGGTGAACCCGATACCTCAATCAAAACTTTGTTATTTTACTCTTAGATAATTGGTAATAAAAATGTTTTGTAAAACCAATGTTATGAAGTTGTATGTATGCTTCTTCATACATTATTTTGATCACATCAAAATATTAATACCCTTATAAATTAAGTCGAATGCCATCTAATTAAGAACACTTGAAGTTGTAATTTACGTCATGTGAGAACTTGGCGAGATTGCAATGGAGAGGTAAATTTCATAAATTCATTGCTAGCAGATCAACTGATGTGATGGATTTGTGAGTTTGCAGTTTTTAAGTTAGAAGACTTAAATTGAGTAGTAAGTGAGATCTTGGACTCAAGGCATTAAGATGGGGACTAAACATGCTTACAATACAAATGTTTTGTGATTGTAAATCCCATATATCTAGGAATTGGACAAATGTTATGCCAATTACTTGTACGACAAGTTACCTCATATTGTACTTTCATTACTAGCAGATCAACTGATGTGATGAAACTATGTTTATGGAGGATCCTAGTTTTCAAGATTATTCTATGGATATTATTTCCTTGGGTATTTTAATTTTCTTGAAAAATTGTATTATCAAAAATACTAATGATTTGAACTTTCTTTATCTGTAGAAATGGCTCAAACTGATAACACCAACTTTTGTTCTGTGTTCAAAACTTATTTTGAACGAGAAAAATTGACTGGCTCAGAAAATTTCAATGATTGGTATCGTTCACTAAGGATTGTCATGCGAGTGACTGATCAACTTGAAATCTTGAAAACGCCTTGTCCTGATGAACCTGTTGGCGAGGCAGCTACTGATGCTGCTAAGGCCAAATGGAATCTTGATTGTAAGGAACATATTGATGTAGCCGCAATGATGTTAGGGGCAATGTCCACACCTCTTCAAAGGCAGTTTGAGGAGTATTTCCCCATGAATATGATTGATGAACTCAAGAAACTATATGAGAAACCATCAAATGTAGAGATTTACGATTTGATGGAGGCTCTACATGGTTGTAAGCAGGGTGATGGTGAAGCTGTGAGTGCTCATGTGTTGAAGATGAAAAGTTTCATGGATCAACTACAAACACTTAAGAAACCCTATGACAATGATATGGCTGTGAACTTAATCAATAGGTCCCTTAACAAGGATTTTAATAGTTTTGTGAGGAACTTCAATATGCATTGCGTGGGGAAGACAGTAAGTGAATTGCACGCACTGCTCATTGATTATGAGAAAGGGTTAACACCAAAGGCTCCTACGCCCCAAGTTCTTGCTATACAAGGGGGTAGAATTAACAAGCCAAATGCGAACAAGAAGAAGGGTAAAGGAAAGAAGAAGGCTGATAAGAATAAGCAGGTTATGGCTTATCAACCACCTCAACCTAAGAAGAACCCTCCTGTCAAGAATAATCCAAAGAAGGATCAAGGATGCCATTACTGCAAGGTGATGGGCCATTGGAAGAGGAATTGTCCTCTTTATCTCGATGACTTGCGAAACAATAAGGTTAAGAAGACTGGGCACATGGGCACCAGCACTTCAGGTAACCTATTTGTCATTGAATTATTTACTTTATCTCGTATATTAAATTCCTGGGTATATGATACTGGATGTGGTATTAATATTTGTAATACACTACAGGGGTTTAGAGAGGAAAGGAGACTAGCTTATGGGGAGCAATTTCTGCATGTGGGAAATGGAGCACAAGCAGCAGTTGAAGCCATAGGAATGTTTGATTTAGTTTTACCTTCGGGTTTAGTACTTTGTTTAAACAATTGTCATTATGCACCTTCTATAATTAGAGGTGTTGTTTCCTTTTCATGTTTGTTGGATCTTGGTTTTACTCATACTATTGATGGCAATAAAATTTCTGTTTCTTTAAATGGTGTATTTTATTTTAATGCTGTTGCTGTGAATGGTGTGTTTGAAATTGATATGAATAATTTTATGACTTCCAACAATAATAATAATTCGATGTACAGCATAAGTAAGAGAATGAAGTATGACTTGAATTCGTCTTACCTTTGGCACTGTAGACTTGCCCATATAGGCAAGACTCGCATGCAAAAGCTGCAACGTGAAGGGCTTTTGAATAATATCAATGATGAGTCATTTGATAAATGCGAATCTTGTATTTCTGGGAAGATGACGAAGAAACCTTTTCATAATAATATGGAAAGAGCTTTAGATCTACTTGGTTTGATACATACGGATGTATGTGGACCACTTAGACATGTGTCAAGGAGAGGTGCTGTCTACTTCTTAACTTTTACAGATGATTTCAGCCGTTATGGTTATGTTTATTTACTTAAGCATAAACATGAGGTGTTTGAAACATTTAAATTTTTCAAAGCAGAAGTAGAATTGCAATTGGGAAAGAAGATTAAAGCTCTTCATTCTGATCGAGGTGGTGAATACCTTAGTCAAGATTTTAAAGATTTCTTAACTGAGAATGGAATTGTCCAGAATCTCACATCTCCATATACTCCACAACAAAATGGTGTATCTTAGAGAAGGAATCATACATTGTTAGACATGGTTCGATCAATGTATAATCTTACTAATCTTCCTTTGTCTTTTTGGGATTATGCTCTTGAATCAGCTGTTCGTATTTTGAATATGGTTCCCACCAAGAAGGTTGATAAGACACCATATGAAATATGGACTGGAAAAGCTCCAAACTTGTCTTATTTAAAGGTCTGGGGTTGTGAGGCGTATGTTAAACGTGACTCACAAGATAAACTCCAACAAAGATCTGTAAAATGCATTTTTGTAGGATACCCAAAGGAAACAATGGGTTACTATTTTTACTACCCACCTGAGAACAAAGTGTTTGTTGCAAGATATGGTGATTTTCTTGAAAGTGATTTTGTGGTTCAAGAAATCAGTGGGAGAGTATATGATTTAGAAGATGATCTAAATAATGCATTGCCTTCAGAAAACACTAGCACACTTCCTATAGAACCGGAAAGTCTGGGTCCTCCACCGGAAGTTGAAGTAATTGCCATTCGCAGATCTTCAAGATCTGTGAAAGCTCCTGATCGTCTATGTATTAATGTAGAGGTCGATGAGCATACACTAGGGGATCTTAATGAACCTACTAGTTATAGAGCTTCCATTAATAGCCCTCAAAAAGCTAAGTGGAAAGCTGCTATGGATGGGGAAATACAATCCATGCATGACAATGAAGTCTGGGAAGAAGTTGACTTACCTCCTGGTGCCAAGGTAGTTGGGAGTAAGTGGCTCTACAAAATTAAGACTGACATGGATGGATATGCACATTTATAAGGCTCGTCTAGTTGCTAAATAATGAGGCGAAAAATGATCTGTTTTTAGGGGGTCATTTAAGCCCGAATCCGAATTTATTTGATCAAATATTGCCCTAAATCGTTCCTTTTGTGATTTTAGGTACTTTGGGAGTGAAATCTGGAAAAGGAAGCAATTCGGACGTTTTTGGAGCATAAAAGTGAAGAAAACGCCAAAGTCTTAATTTTCCATGCTGGGAACAGTAGGTGACGGCGTCAAGAGTAGTTCCCTGACGGCGTCAAGAGTAAAATTCCATGACGATCCAGAAGAGATTTGACGGCGTCATGAAGGTAGGGCGTCAAGAGTAAAAGTCATGACGGCCTGGAAATGATTTGTACTTGACGGCGTCAAATGTAAATCTAGACAGTCCGAGATTAGTTTTGGCGGCGAGGTGACGGCGTCACAAGCTTTGTCTTGACGCCGTCAGAACCCTTTTCCTATATATAGTTTTCTAATTTTTTACATTTAAAGAGAGAAGTTTTGGGAGAAACCCTAAGTATGATTTTGGTGTAACTTTACAGGTTTTTCAAGGGTTCTAACCCCTTGATACCTTGCATGTTTAATCAAGATAAGTTTTCTTCTAATTCAATCAATATGTCTATGTGTTGGTTGTCTATATCATGTTCTTGTCTTAATTCTATCATGCTAGGCTAGATCTATCTTGTGTTTGCTTAGATCTAATGAAACCTAGATATTGATTATGTGTTAATTACTTGTTTATTCTTGTTTTGGATGAATGATTTATATGTTAGGCTTAAGAAAACTGGCAGATCTCCAATTGGTAACATGCTTGAACGTCTTAAGAAATATGAACCAATGCGCACTAGGTCTTTATTGGTTGTATTTAATGCATGAGCCACTGTTTACAATCCCTATAGTTGTGCTGGGCATGGTGTAGGAGGAGATAAGAGCTCATAGAATTGGGGAGTTATGTGTGCCACCCCATGAATGGTATTAAGGAATACGATCCGTCATCCATGCAATTATAACAAGTAATTAACGTGTAAAAGATATCTAGGGAGTAGTGAAATCTAAGTAAACACATTTTCTCCAATTACTGCTCACAACCTTAGTATAATTAGTTTATTTTCATTTCTAGTATTTTATTTTGATTGCATCTTAGTATTGGGTTAGTTGAATAGCAACTAATTCCGCCCAAATCCTTCAAACCCGAGATTTTTAATTGTTTTCCATAAAATATAAAAACACAAAAATAATCATCCCTCACTTTTAGAACTAGTATTTAGGCTTTCTAATCCTAGCGACACTATTCCTAAGCTGAACGATCAATCCCCCAGTACTTGTCACTATACTATACTACAACGATCAGGTACACTGCCTGGTGGGGATTGTAAGCTTCTCAAGATCCCTTGAGAGGTAAAGCCTGTTGCGATTCCCACGCATCACTAAAGGTTTTACTCAAACTTTTGGAATTGATTACGAGGAGACATTTTCTCCTGTAGCAGACATAAGAGCTATAAGAATTCTCATAGCTATAGCAGCGTACTATGACTATGAAATTTGGCAAATGGATGTGAAAACCGCTTTCTTAAATGGTCATCTAGATGAAGACATCTATATGGCACAACCAGAAGGGTTTGAAAATCCAGAATTTCCAAATCGTGTTTGCAAGCTTAAAAGGTCCATTTATGGATTAAAGCAAGCATCACGACAATGGAACAAGAGGTTTGATGCTGAGATCAAAAAGTTTGGATTCACTCAAAATCTTGATGAGCCATGTGTGTATCACAAAGCTAGTGGGAGTAATGATGTAATTTTCCTAATTCTTTATGCTGATGACATATTGATCATGGGAAAAGACATTCCAAGTTTGCAAAAGGTTAAGGCATATCTTGGAAAGTGCTTTTCTATGAAAGATTTAGGAGAAGCTGCATACATTCTGGGAATCAAAATCTATAGAGATAGATCAAGGCGGTTAATTGGATTAAGTCAAAGTGCTTACATTGACAAAATATTGAAAAGATTCAATATGCAAAATTCCAAGAAAGGATATTTGCCGATGGAAGTAAAACATGGCTTATGTAATGAGTTTTGTGCTTCAACACCTGCTGAGGTGGCTTGCATGAGTAAAGTTCCTTATGCTTCGGCTGTAGGATCTATTATGTATGCGGTTAAGTGCACAAGGCCAGATGTGGCGTTTGCTCAAAATATTACCAGTCAATTTCAACAGAATCCAGGTGATAAACATTGGATTGCTGTTAAACATATTCTTAAGTATTTAAGGAATACAAAAGATATGTTTTTGGTATATGGTGGAAATCCAGCTGCAGAACTTTGTGTTACAGGTTTCTGTGATGCATCCTTTCAAAGTAATAAAGATGATTCGAAGTCTCAGACGGGTTATGTCTTTGTTATCAATGGAGGAGCTGTAGACTGGAGGAGCAAGAAGCAGAGTACAATTGCGATGTCTGCAACAGAAGTTGAATACATTGCTGCTTCAGAAGCTGCTATGGAGGCTGTTTGGATTAGGAAATTCGTTTCTGGGCTTGGTGTTATGCCTTCAATTGAATTACCTATTAATATGTATTGTGACAATTCTGCTGCAATCATATTTGCCAATGAACCTAGAGTCATGAGAGGCACCAGACATTTTCTACGGAAGTATCACTTTGTTCGTGAAAAGGTTGACGAAGGTGAAATAAATCTGCTGAAAGTTCACACAGATGAAAACTTAGCTGATCCGTTCACTAAGGCTTTGACGAAAGACAAGCTTAATGAATTAGCCAATGGAATTGGACTTAAATTAGCTAGTAGTTTCATGCATAACTGTGATTAGTATTTGGATAAAGGATAGTGTAAACAATTATTATTTGAATGAAATAAAGTATGTTGGTATGTTTATTTCTATTGTTAATTATTGTTGTCCTATTTTTGCATGTTTAAATCCATGAATAAGAGTTATTCTAAATTGTCCGTTGTCAGTTAATAATATGGGAATATTATTAAATTAAGACAAATCTGAAGTTGGTATAATATACTTAAAGTATATTGATGCGTAGACATGTCATTTCAGACGATATTCGATGATACTAAATATAGGACTTTTCCCAACTATATGATGTTACTTTATGGATCTTGTCATTAAGTAAATCATAAGAAGTTATCCTTAGACTTGAGATACAAGATAACGGTCATGAATGTAGTACATTTTTGTGGAACAACTTAACGCTATACGTAACTGGTAGTCATAAGGGTTGTTTTCGGAAGTGTTACAAAGTTTGTGTGTTTTGTTTGTAATCAATAAAGAATTTGTTCCTTCAAATAAATTTTTGGAGTTTAATACTGCTGGGCCCCTCGTAGGGCTGTCAAGGTGTTTGCGTGGCCACGCCCAAGGTCTTTCTTGAAAGGTTCTGAAGATTTGGTAATCTTGTCAATTTCTAACAACGAGAAACAGAATGGTTAATTAAGGAATGACCTAGATCCATATCCTTATTTAACATGGTATTAGAAACAAAGGGATAATAATAATGAGAAATCATTAATAGGTTTTCCAGGAGCCTTACTCAAGTTGTACTAGAGGCATCGGCGTGTTGCAAGACGCTAACCGATGTGATCACACTATTATGATATGTCTAAGTGGGAGCTGTTGGTTTTATAGACAAAATAATAATAGTCATGTGTTAGGATCGAACTTGAGATCACGGGATTGCACACAATACGTATGAAGAGAAAATGTAATAATTATTTATAAAATGTTATAATTAATTATTAAACACAAAATAAATAATAATAATTAGTATTATTGATTAATGACTAATTATTTATTAAACGAATATTAGGAAAGTAAATACTAGATAAAACATGGAAACAAGAGAAGGTTCCGGAAACCCTCTTTGGGCTCCAAAACCGATCGGCAAAGGGGGTGAACCCACCTCCTTTGTGCCTTGAGCTCCAAGTCTTGTGTAGTATATAAGCAAACCCAAGATGTAGGTTTTTCTCATAACTTGTACACACACATCTTGGTGTTTTCTCTCCCTTTTCTCTCCTTGGTCGATTCTTATCAAACAACCCTTAAGGGTTTCGATTTTCATAAGATCCAAAAAGGTTTTGTGTTTATTACTTGCAAATACTTTTCTTGAATTAGTACGTGTGTACAAGAACGTGAATCAAACACACTATTGTTTGATTCTTGGATTGAATTACAAAAAGGTAAGGGGTAATTCATATAATCATTATAAACCCTAATTAGGGTTCTTGGTTCCGGAAGATTGCATTGATTCTTGTTCGGGCTAGAATCACTACGGTATGTTTACTATTTAAATTAATGATTAATTAATTACATGTTATTCGATCTATTATAATTGCTTCCGCTCATGCTCACTTTGATGTACTTGGTTTATTAATATGAATGTCATGATATAATAATTCCAACAAAGATGACAAATAAAATCTGTCAGAAAAACCATAGGATCTGTTTCACCTAGATGGCTAGATATAAGAGAAGTCACTAAACCTCCTCAAGTTGTGACATAGACTGACATACATATTGTGTCTATTTTGTTTCGGTAAGTACATAAAAAGGACTTTAGTGACTTTGGTTCATGTCAGTATATGTATCTCAAAATCTGATTATTTTTGTTCTCTATTTTTGTCTTGTTTATATAAAAGATAATTTTGAAAAATTGGAATGAAACTTTGACTATGTGTAATGGTGACCGCGAGGGATTAGGGGAGGGTCACACATGACTCTTGTTACACAAACACCCTTGTCACGAGTGAGGCTTTACTTTTGAATGTTGACCACTAGCTATGATGAGCATATTTTTTGTGTGTATAATAGTGTGTTGTGTGTGTTCAAGTGAGATATAAGTAAATGATAAGTGATGAGTGATTGTTAAAGGGGTCTGAGTGGTGTATGAGTGAGACAAAGGGGAAGTTGGTGAGGGGTATTTCAATGGAGATTATTACACACCCAATATTTTTTTTGAACAACAATATATATGTAGATTAGCAAAGAGCTATGAAATTAAATAAAAAGGAAGGTTAGGGTGTTACATGGGTTAAAAAGCCAATCTAACCAATTAAAAGATACTTTCCTAAATCTATTGTCAAAGTGACTTGTTTCACATCATTTAAGATGAGATATTTCTTTGATCTTTTAACCGCAAATACGGCCTCATTCCTAAATCTCTAAGATCCAAAGGGTTGATTGCACTATGGCGTCGAAGACAATGGTAAGCTTGGAAGGCAACGGCTTGCTAGGGAGATCACGTCATTAAGGTTGTGAAGATGAACATTTGAAAATTTCCACCACTTTAAAATCTCTCCCCAAGTATGAATCGCGACCACACATGTTCCAGATATGTTCTCTTAAGTTTCTAGGTCATCATCACAAATAGGACATCCACTACAACATTCACCGCTTTTAGCGGGGACATTTCCTCGCTTTTAGTGGGGACTTCTCCCCGCCCAAAACTTTCGGCGAGGACATGTCCCTGCCGAAAGTACGTCGGCCAAAGCCCTTCACTGTAAACTTTCGGCGGCGACGGACGTCTCTTTTGGCGGTGACACGTGGGACCCACACTGCCAGTGTGGACAATTTGGGTCAGGTCAAACATGCCAGCGTGGCACTACTTTCAGCGGGGACATGTCCCCGCGGAAAGTATTTTCCGTAGTTGTAATTAGCCCTTAATCCTTGATTTTAATAATAATTCTCACACTTTCGGCGGGGACACGTCCCCGCTGAAAGTTGTGTCCACATATATTGCAACAAACTTTTGGCGGGGACATGTCCTCGCTAAAAGTGACTGACCCATTTTGCAGCAAATTGCTGCAAAATGGGTAATTTCCAGATTTTTTCTGGAATTTTTCCGGAAAAAATCTACATGATCACTACAAATTCACAACCTGTATATCATCTAATTACAACACCACAAGACACTCAAATCACAAATTCGCCAAACATAATATCATACATATCCAAATTTGTTAAAAATTAACAAAATCATGTGTTTGTATCCTTTGTTGACCTTGTGGGCTGCTGTAAATTATAAAAGGATACAAACACAAGTACACAAATTAAAAGCCCTTGTGGGCTGCTGTTAACCAAACTCACCATGTCGGGCTGTTATCAGCTTATATAGCGGGCTTATGTGGTTTTGGGCTTATGTTTCATAAGCTCACATTCTGTGGCTTATTTAAAACTTTTTCAGCTTATATAATTTGAAGCTATTAACAAGTCCCCACTGCCCCAATAGCAAGTCCCTGCTTGTGTATCCACCACTGCCGCAATAGCAAGTCCCCACGACACTACTTGTGTCGTGGTACACATCACGAGCACACCCCATGGTGTGTCGTGTTCCCTAATCCCTAAGCAATCCTAGCAGCTTAAGAAGCAATCCTACATACTGATATAAGCTGAAAATACAACATAAACCAAACACCCCTGTTTGGGCTGCCGTTAACCAAACGTACCTTTTCTGGTCTTGGCAGTTGGCTAGCTGGTCTTGGCACTCGGCTCTCGGCTGCTCTTGGCTATCGGCTGATCTTGACAGGAAACTGTAAAACGTTATAGAAAAATGTTATAAAACATTTAACTGTTTTTAGCTTACGACCCAATTTTCCGGCTTATAAATGGTTATATATTGTTATAAAACATTTAACTGTTGTAAAACGTTATAGAAAAATATATATAAATGGTTAAATAAAAATATATATAAACGTTATAGAAAAATATAAGCCGAATCAAATGTCATGATATATAGTTGTATACAGACAAGCAGCCATGGTTTTCGGCTTATAAATTAAGGGGGTGTTTGTTTGAGCTTATTTGTTTTTCGGCTTATAAATCATAAGACTCAATTTTCCGGCTTATTAGGAGACTTGTGAGCTTATATAAGTTTATTATATCATAATATACTTATATAAGCCCACAAGTCTCCATATAAGCTGGAAAATTGAAGCTTATGAAATATAAGCCGAAATCAAATGAGCAATCCCAAACACCCCTGTTTGGACAGCATAAACCAAACGGCCCTCATGGGCTGCTGTTAACCAAAAAACATAAACCAAATGGCCTTTGTGGGCTGCTGTTAACCAAACATACCCTTTCAGGTCAGCAAACGCCACCCACCCTTTAAGCAGCAAACACATACAAATAAACATAAAAGAAATTAAAAATAAAAAATGCATACAAACACTTTTAGCAGCAAACGCCACCCTTTTTGGCAGAAAAATCAGCAGCAAACGCCACCGTTTTTTGGCTGAAAATATGCAGAGGCAAAAACCCCCTGTTGGGGCTGGTGTTGGAAAGAAATAACCAAACCAAGCACACCCTTGCGGGCTGCCTTGGTGGACTAGAGACTCAAAACCAGGCACACCCTTTCGGGCTGCCTTGGTGGACAGTTTAAGCTAGCATAATCTCGTCCCCCCCCCCCCCCCCCCCCTAATTCACTAACTCTAATCCTAACATTTCTACTTGGTGGACTAGAGACTCAAAACCAGCCACACCCTTGAAAAGTAATATGCCTTGGTGGACAGTTTAAGCTAGCATGATCTCGTCCCCCCCCCCCCCCCCTAATTCACTAACTCTAATCCTAACATTTCTACTTGGTGGACTAGAGACTCAAAACCAGCCACACCCTTGAAAAGTAATACATAAATAACCAACACACAAATATCAAACTAATACACAACCTAGGTTCGAACTGGATAAAAAAAACGTACTGTGGTCGCGTCTGTGGTTAGCTGTGGTTCACGGTTGGACACGGGTTGTGGTAGCGGCTACTCTCGATTGGTCTCGGCTGTCCTCGCTAAAGAAATAAACAAAAATTAGTCTTACACTTTAAAAATTAGCCTATAAACTTTTGGCGGAGACACGTCCCCAGTACAAACATAAACACACAAAAACTTGTGGGGTCCCTAGAGCAGAAAATAACCTCAGTTGTGGGATCGCCTACGATTCTCGGCTTCGGGTCTCGGCTTTGGGTCTCAGCTTCAACTGTACCAAAAAAATTAATAAAAATCAAAAAATAACATAATTAACACAACAAAATTAACAAACAACAAAATTAATAAAAATTAACACAACAAAATTAACAAACAACAAAAATAAAAAAAAAAAAAAAAAAAAAAAAAAAAAAAAAAAAAAACCTCATTTTTGGGCTGAATCAAACAATGAAGAATTAAACAATGGAGAGGGGTGGAAGAAAGAATTAAACAATGGAGAGGGGTGGAAGAAAGAATTAAACGAGGAGGGTGGAGGAAGAAAGAATTAAACGAGGAGGGTGGAGGAGGAAAGAATTAAACGTGCACAGTGGTGCAAGTATGGTGGTGTAGTGGGGAAGATGGTGGTGTAGTGGTGGGGATGGTGGTTGTTGTGGTGGTGTAGTGGTGAGGATGGTGGTTGCTGTGGTGGTATATTGAAGAAGAAGGCTGCGCTGTTTTTTTTTTTTTTTTTTTTTTTTTTTTTTTTTTTTTTTTTTTTTTTACAAGTGTAAATCTGAGATCTGTTGATAATGTAGGTGTGTTTTGGTGCACACTTTCAGCGGGGAAAAGTCCCCGTTAAAAGATTGTCTTGTCTTTCAGCAATACTTTTAGCGGGGACGAGTCCCCGCTAAAAGTTTTTACAATTTGCCAAAAACTTTGGCGGGATAAAGTAAATGCTTAGAGGGAAAAACAAAATTATTGGTGCCACCTTTTAGCGGAGACATGTCCCCGCCGAAAGTGTGTATCATTTTAATTAACTTAAATCAATAATAATTAAACCATTTAAATTTAATTATTTATAATTAATTTAAATCATTTATGATTTATTTAAATCATTTAAAATTATACATAAATTATTCATAATTAATTATTTTTATGATTTATTTATAATTATATTTAAATCATTTAAAATTATTTTTAATTCATTTTAATTAAGTTAAATCATTTAAAATTGTTTTTAATTCATTTTTATTATGTTAAATCATTTATAATTAATTTAAATCATTTAAAATTATTTTTAAATCATTTTAATTAAGTTAAATCATTTATACACGAGATATTAAATGAACGAGTCGAGATGATGTGGTATTACACGAGATGTTAAACGAACGAGTCGAGATGATGTGGTATTACACGAGATATTAAACGAACGAGTCGAGATGATGTGGTATTACACGAGATGTTAAACGAACGAGTCGAGATGATGTGCTATTACACGAGATATTAAACGAACGAGTCGAGATGATGTGGTATTACACGAGATGTTAAACGAACGAGTCGAGATGATGTGGTATTACACGAGATGTTAAACGAACGAGTCGAGATGATGTGGTATTACACGAGATGTTAAACAAACGAGTCGAGATGATGTGGTATTACACGAGATGTTAAACGAACGAGTCGAGATGATGTGGTATTACACGAGATGTTAAACGAACGAGTCGAGATGATGTGGTATTACACGAGATGTTAAACAAACGAGTCGAGATGATGTGGTATTACACAAGATGTTAAACGAACAAGTCGAGATGATGTGGTATTACACGAGATGTTAAACGAACGAGTCGAGATGATGTGGTATTACACGAGATCTTAAACGAACGAGTCGAGATGATGTGGTATTACACGAGATGTTAAACGAACGAGTCGAGATGCTATTGTTTTACACGAGATGTTAAACGAACGAGTCGAGATGATGTGGTATTACACGAGATGTTAAACGAACGAGTCGAGATGCTATTGTTATACACGAGATGTTAAACGAACGATTCGAGATGATGTGATATTACACGAGATGTTAAACGAACGAGTCGAGATGCTATTGTTATACACGAGATGTTAAACGAACGAGTCGAGATGATGTGGTATTACACCAGATGTTAAACGAACGAGTCGAGATGCTATTGTTATACACGAGATGTTAAACCAAAATTTTCCCACCTAACAACTTATCCTCACAATATAAACTCACACAGACTCATATAAGCCATATCATCTCACACACACACTCATCTCACTATATATATATATATATATATATATATATATATATATATATATATATATATATATATATAGCAGTTTCTGTTTTCCGGCGACACCAGCAGATTCCGGCCGCCGGAATCTTTTTCTGGCCACCACTTTTTATCAACTCAACTTGTAGATCGGGCTACCCCGATCACGATTCTACCACACACAACTACAAACACACACTGTCAACCAGATGCAGCGATATAATCCTTTTATGTGTACTTGTGGAGCAGGAAATATAAAGAAAAGAACATCACATCAAAAAGATACATTTGGATGGGAGTATTATGCATGTCCTCTTTCGAAGCCAAGAGAGAAAGGTCATGGATGTGGATATTTTATGTGGAAGAGTGAATTTGATGAACAATTACAAGTAATATATTCTGCTTCAACATCTCACGGTTCTGGGTGCACAAACTGCCATGAAAAAGATCTTAGGATAAATATGCTGGAGGCACAAAAACATGTGCTAGAGACAAAAGTCAGGTTGCTCGAGGCAAGACTTGAAATGGCAACGAATCCCGACAACAATGACCACGCATGTCAATCGGATGAAATACTCTGTAACCTGTTAGATGACATGGAAAATCTTCGTATGTAATGCTGTTGTTGTTGATGTTGCTGTTGTTGTTGTTGTTGTTGTTGTTTGTTGTTTCTTGTGTTATTGTTGTTGTTTGTTGTTTCTTGTGTTGTTGTTGTTGTTTGTTGTGTTATTGTTGTTGTTGTTGTTTAATAAAATGTTGTTATTGTGAAAACTGATGTCCACACACGATTAGATACACTCAAAACTGCTTAATCACTAGAAATCGTAAACTTCTATCCAAACACTCAAGATTGTAATTATTAATCTAACAAAACATCCACAGTAAGAAACTAAGCAGTTTATAAAGCAATCCCAAACACCACACGCTTAGCTTCAAACACGAAGTCAAACATTTTATTCAAACCACACAAGAGTTGTAAACCAGATACATTTTCATACAGACTCAAACTAAACAACTCGACAAGCAAACGAAACAAACTCGATAATCAAACGAAACAACTCAAACTAAACAACTCGACAACCAAACAAAACAACTCAAACTAAACAACTCGACAACCAAATGAAACAACCCATTTACTTTTTTTGCGGCTAACTCCCGCTTTGCTTGAACACGCACCACCTCTTCCTTTCCTTGCTCTCATTTCCTTGAGATATGCAAACGTAGCTTCAAGACCTGTTATTCTATTTTCAGATTATCAACAGCAGCAGCTTCATCAAACGTGCTTTCAGCTTCATCCTCACCTCCAACAGCAGCAGCTTGAGCTTCAGCAGCACGTTGAGCTTCAGCAACATCTAGCTCTTCCAAATACTCTCTATAGTATGACTTTTTCCTCAACCATACCAGAATTCGGTCTCTTTGCCATGGTGCACAGTTAAAATACGAACCATATTCATCAAAAATTTCCACGCCCCAATGATTTATAATTTCATTATACAGGAGCTCGTGTGATAAAGCCTTTGCCCACTCCTGTTCCGGCGTTAAACCATCCATTGTTATGTGTGTTTTGTATTTTTTGCCGAATTTACGATAGTTAATATGTGTTATGTGTATGATATAATATATATTGCAGTTTGGGGGGAAATTTGGCGCCTAAATTTTTGGCGGGGACATGATAGCATGTAACTTATGGAACAACTTTTTAGCGGGGACATGTCCCCGCTAAAAGTGTGGCGGGAAAAATACGCGGGCACAATTAAGGGTAACTATTTTGGTCAAAGTTACAAAATAATGCACATACTTTTGGCGGGGACATGTCCCCGCCGAAAAGTAAGCGTTGAAAATCTTTTGACCGGTCAGTGAGGTTGTGTGCCAGCTCAACGCCGTTTTTGTCGTTTAGTGACTTTCGGCGGGGACAAAGGTGTCGCCGACGAAAGTGTCCTCGCCCGTCGTGTTGATTGTTGTAGTGATCGGACTGAATCTAAATCTATCCAGCCCTCTATAGTGCAAGTTCACTTTAGTTGGTTATTTTTTATTTTCATTCACCATGATGCAATGTTTACCTTTTTTTTTTGAACAAGCTTGTTCCATCTCGTGTTGGTAGAAGACGATAGATAAATGGAGGTAGATATTAGAATCCTCACGTTCTAAATCAATTCCTCTATAGTGCAAGTTCACTCTAATTGATAATATTTTATTTTTGATTCGCCATGGTGCAATGTTTACCTTTTATAGAACACCATCTAGTTTTTGTAGAAGATGAAAGGTAAATGGAGTCAGATATTAGAATCGTCATATGTTTATCCAAAAATTGTCTTGAGTCATTAATTAAACATTCCCATCGACCAGGATCATTATTAAGGCAAAAGTTGGAAAGAAGACTTTGAAGATCTAAAAGCTCCTCAAGGTCATTATGTCTCTAGTTTCGGCTCTAAGCCTAGTGGAAATGGAGTCCAGGGGGACTAGCAGGAACAAAATCAGTTTGACGGGGCATAAGAGAAGAAACAGAGTGAACAACAGTAGGGGTAGAATCACATACTCGGAAAAGTGGTTATTATTCTAGGCTATGCAATCTAGGGTATGTCACATAAATAGGGGAGTTGACAACCCAATCTTTAGCTTCAAGAGCAGGTGCATGTTGATTCCATGAGAAATAGTCGATATCATATCAAGTTTGATAAAGACCCAAGAGAGGTAGGAAAAAAAAGTTAAAATGAGAAGGATGAGAAGAAACCACAACTACATATTTTAGATGCACCTACAAAAATAGATGTATCTCCTTCAAAATTCTCCCTCTTATTTGAAATGTGCGGCTAAAAATCCTTCTTATTATTCTCATTTTAGTTTTTCTTATTACCGGATCTGTTAGAAATAGAAGTGACGACCATTTATTAAGTCATTTAGTCTTGTAATAATATTGTAATAGTCTTGTTGTTTTGTTAAAGGTAAACGGGCTTGGTTTAATCTAATATTGTAAAAGGTTATGTCTAGTTTATTACAAAAGCCTAAGCCCGGCCCGTCCTTCTTATCTTACCTATAAATACCTCCAAATGCTCCCATTTGGAGGTGGTGCTTCTAGGATTTCTATCTTGTATCCTTCTCTCTTAATCTAATACATCTTTCTTTCTCTCTCTAGAAGTTACCATCTCTCTCTCTCTCTACTTATCTCTTCTATAATATTTATATATACTTGTGTTAGTTATAGTATTTTAGGGTCCTACAAACCCTAATTAGGGTTTATAGTGGATTAAAGAATAACCCCTTACCTTTTTATTATTCAATCCAAAAATCAAACAATAGTGTGTTTGATTCACGTTCTTGTGCACACGTACTAATACCAAGTAAATAATTATGCAAGTAATAAACACAAAACATTTGTTTAATAAAAACCAAAAGTCGAATCACCCTTGAGGAGGGAGTTTCGGCCGATCCAAGACAAAAGAAAAGAAAACACAATTTAGGGTTATTAGTATGTGTACAAAAGGTGCAAAAAAATAACCCTTGATTTGTATATATAGTGTGTTAATAACTTGGAGCTTAAGTTGGTGTGGGATTGGGTTTCCCCAAGCCCAGCCGATCGGCTATCAATCCCTCAAGGGATTCCGGAAGCTTTTTTACTTACCAATTATTAACACATAATTCTTTCCTTATTTTTGTCTAACGGTCGTTAGTCATTTATCCATTAAATACTAACAGTCGTTATGTGCGTTGTGTATATAATAATTAAATATAACATTTTATAATTAATTATTATTTATATACTCTTGATACGTAAAATGTGCAATCCCGTGAACTCGAATTCGATTCTAGACAAACACTTTAAAATTTTCGTCCAAAACCTTAACAAAAAGAATGAATGTTACAAATTTGAGTATAAGCATTAATATCGTCTACTACAAGTAATGAAAAAGTTGTTTGTAATCATACTTAAGTTTCGTTTATAGTTTTAAACTTATATATAATTAAAGTGTCTCTTATATTCTGTAAGTGTCCTAAGGGACTGAGATGAGGGAAGTCACCTTCATCCTTTGTACTTCAATGTTTTTGGTGTGATGCAGTTTACCAAGGTAAAAAATCCCTTTTACCCAAAAAAAAAAAGTGCCTCTTATATTCTCTTAAGTATAAAAGTGATTACTTTGATGTGATTAGATTGTTTGGTGATGATGAATACCAATGCCGTATAGAAATTCCCTTACTTTCATGTTTGATCCTCATACCAAGGATAACATCAATCTCCCCATGTCTTTCACGGTGAACCTTGATGACAAAAATTCTTTTGTTAAGTCTACTTGAACTTGGCCAGCCCAAATATCAGCATGTGATCAACATATAGACAAATGATAACTCTTTTATCAGATTCATCAAGTTTTGTTGGGAACACTTGAAGTGACGATCATTATCGAGTCAATGAGTCTTGTAATAGGTTGCAATATTATATTAGTACGTTAAAGTTTTAATATGTTTATAATATATGTTTTGTTAAAGTCTAAGGGCCATTAGTGATATTATGTGAAACATGTAAGATGCCCTAGACAATGAGTATAAATACTCTTGTAAACCCTCCAAGGAGGGTGTTGGTTCATTATGGAATAAGAAACTTTCTCTTATTTTCCTCTCTTGTACTCTCTCTCTCTAAAATACATCTTCATCTCTCTAAACCATCTCTTAAGTGTGAAATGTTATAAACTTGGGTCCTAACAATTGGTATCAAGAGCTAGAAGATGATTTAGAAGTTTTTTGTGTTTTAAAGTCTCGTTTTTTAGCTTATTTTCTGCTTATCAATAGCTTATTTTCTGCTTATTTCGTGCTTATCGAGTCAAATCTAAAGCTTGTCAAACTGTTTTTTCGTATTTTATTTTTTAAGCTTACTTCATAAATTTGTTTACTTTTGGTTTGCTTATTGTTGAGCTTCTTTAAGATAAAAGAGCTTAAAATAAAAACAGTCCTTACTTTGTCCAAATTCAAGATTTTATGGTTCAAAATATCAAGATCTAAACTTATTATCTCCTTTTTCAGTCCAAACAAAAACGTATCACAGTCCATATCCAAAACAACTTTCGTGCGTATTTCTTGTGGTCAATACGTGGGCAGAAAAAGGTAATCGGAAAATCATCGGAAATATCATTGGAAAAGTGGTCGGAAAATTGGTCAAAACAGTCAAAACCCGGTTCCTACGCGAAATCTTCAATTTTCTACGCATAACTTGGACAAGTTATGCGTAAGGTTCTACTAAGGCAAGAAACCCTTGTCTTACGCGTAAGATCTACGCAAAAGTTAAAAGTTTACGCTTAAAATCTACGCAAAAGATTTGTGCTTACGCGTAAGGCCATAGTTTACGCTTAAGTTTTACGCGTAAGAATCAAGACCTGATCAGTGAATTAAAAAAAAAAAAAAAAAAAAAAAAAAAAAAAAAAAAAGTGAAACAGATCCACACCATACTTCACGAATTCAATTACGGCCTCAACTTTTAACAAATCCAAACACTATAACAAGATCTCAGTTAATCTCATTCGTGTAATCAAATATTTGTTCAAAGAACTTAGCCACAAGAGATTATAACATCATAGATCAATTTTAGAAGTGCACACTTCTTTAATATCCGAAAATATTAAACATAGAACAATATCAACACTGATATCATCCTATCTCTCTTTCGGCTGTGAAACAAGATTTCAAACCACAACCTACCTGACACCGTTATATGGGATCTTGAAGCAGTCGTCTTTGTGATTGTGGTCTTCCTGCCTTCTCGAAACAAATTGTAACATGAAGTTGTATGCTCGATTTGAAGGCAACAAGTAAGAAGGGTGACTTGTTATTTTGTTTGAGTGCTTCAAAGATAGAAATCAGATCTATTTTTTTGTGTTGAGCTTTTTGGTGTTGCTGCGTTAGTTTTGTGAAATAGGTGAGTGGTATAAGATAAAAAAGGGGGCGGATATATTTAGGATTAGGGTAAAGCTTGTGTGAGATATTATAGTGCAAGTGTGAGATTACAAGGTTTTATATACCCGAAAATTAGGTTTGTGGTGTTGTGGTTGGACCATAATCTTTTCAGATATTCGTGGGCTTGAATTTCTCTTGGGCTGAAAATTTTAATCGATTGGACTTGGGTTTCCCACTTTGGATTATGCTGTTTGTTAAAGGACGAGTAGAGTTTTTTTTTCTTCCCCAAAGGACGAATTTTGTTTGTGTGTTAAACATATATACGGGTGAAGTGTTTGGTAAACTGAAGTTGTAGTAATTTTGAGATCACGGTTTGGTTTGAGCTTCAATATTCCGAGATTGAATATTATTTTTGGTTGAGATTATTCGGGTTCGTGTGGACATAACTACCGAGCTAGTTATTGAGAAATCGTGAACAACGGACAAGAGATTCATTTGTGAGACACAATTACTTCTTTATCGTCTACAAGATCCACTTTCATTTCACACATACAAAACCAGTTTTGTATCTCTTATTTCTTAAAAAAAAAAAAAAAAAAAAAAAAAAAAAAAAAAAAAAAAAAAGTTTTTTTTTGCGGGAAAATTTGAGTAAAATTTATTTTTTACAGGAGACTAAACGTTCAATTTTTACGCGAAATTCAAATTTTCGCTTAACGGTGAAATTTTTGGCCCAAAATTCAAATTTTTTCGGTAAAATTTGGTGGAAAATTTTTGAAACTCAAATTTTTCTTGCAACCTTTAAATTGTATTTCATAGTGATTTTAAAAATTTTGGGAGAGAAAATTTTAAAATTAAATTTTGGAGGGAAAATTAGAAATCACTTTATCGACCTTGTGTGTGACATTTTTGGTTGATTATTTCGATTACGTCGCAACAATCACGGGGGAGAGAAAATGTATCAATCAAGTTCACAAGAGAGAAAGATGACTGAAGTTGAGAAAAGAGCCATCAATTCTACAGAAAATTGTTTAGCACATTTTGAATCAGTTAAGATTCAATGCAAGATTCTCTCAGATGCAAGGTTTCCTTCCTGGAGTACCTTTACTGCATTCTTCGGAACTAAAATGGACCGTCTAACCTTCCAAAGGAAACTATAAGAAAACATCGTTCAACTAGAAAAACAAATTGAACTGGGAAGTGATTGCATGGAAGAATTTAGAGCGCTCAAGACACAGTTCAAATGGTTCATGACCATGGATTTTAAAGCTTCTCTTATACACTATAAATTTGAAAGCAATTTATGGAGAGAGAACATCACTAGTATGGAAGTTGAAGCTTTTAGAGATCAACTGGTTTCACGACTGAGACACTTAGAATATGAGCTTAATGAAAGATCACTTCATCTGAGTGTTGTCAAAGAACTGGAGATGCAGAAACGAGGAAGAGAATTGAATGTACAGGAAAATGGAAGTAAAAGGCAGACACATGAAGGAACTGTCAACAATGAAGGGACGTTGGATGATAGTTTGGTATTCACGGGTAACAATGCATTATCAGAACTATAGACAGAAAGCAGCACGTCAAGGAATGATTCAGATGCTGACGGGAAACACAAATGTAAGGATGGTTTGAATAATGCAGTTGCTATCAGTCCTTCACAAAGTTCAGTCGCACTCGTTCAGGTTCATCAATCTAATAATGATGATGATATATTTGAAAATGTGTTTGCTTATGAGACACAAAGTCATGGACAACCTGAGTACATTAACGACACATATGTAGTGAATCGGGATGATAGAAATATTACTCCGGAATCTCCACATGTGGATCTTAATGGAGGTAAGGTTGAACATAACAATGTGACTCATGATCAAGAATGTGCTTCAACTGCTTTAATGATTAAGAATATGCAAAACGAAGTTGATCGATGTAACAGGCTCAACTGTGAACTAAAAGCAAAAAATGTGTCATTAACAAGGGACATTGAGTGCTATAAAATAAAACTTTCAAATCATGAAAACAAAGCCAAACGTGAAAAAAGTTTTGAAGTGGGATTTCAAGAATATTACAATAAAGAACAAGATCTTCAACACAAAATACGCGAATTAATTGAGTCGAACGGAAAATTGGTTTCAAAACTCGAAAATGAAAAATGTGAACTCAAACAACAAGTTGAACAACTTCAAAAAGAGCTTTCAAAAACACAAACAGAGTTGTCAACTTGCAAAAAGGAATTTTGTGAACATAAAGTGAGAAAAAGGAAAAAGGAAGACTCTTATCTTAACGACATTGTTGATTTAGAAGCTAAATTGAAAGTTTTTGAAAAATCTGCTTGTGATAAATCGTTGAGTGTTGAGTCTGAAATCTTAAGAGTGGAAAATGGGATGTTGAGACACGAAAATGAGAAGATTTTAAAAGAGTCAAGCGACATCCAAGAGAAACTTAAACGTCAAATATTTTCTCTTGAACAAAATTTTCAAAGATGTCAAGCACAAAGCATTAACTTTGAGCTAGCTTTACAACACAATCTTGAAAAGCAGTCTTTTGAAAACCCCTGGATGTCAAAGCTTGAACAAGTTGAAGATGAAAACGTGTCAATGAAATGTAAAATTTCAAAATACGAAAAAGAGATTGAGCGTTTGAAACAGATTTACAAAAACTTGTTTGATTCAATCAAAAGTTCACGAGTTCAGAAACAAAACTCCAACTTGAAACAAAAAGAGATTGAAGATTTGAAGTCTCAATTGAATGAATTTGCAGATAAAAGTTTGAAAATGTTTTGCAAAAGATTGAATCAATGAAAAAGAAAAATGTTGATTTTCAAATAAAAAAGGTTTCCTTCCCAAAACCCCTGTTCGATACTAATACTCCAGATTTTGAAAAGGAAACGGGGGAGAAAATGTATCTTTTTGAAAATGAAAATCATGTGCTTCAAACGAAAGTGGTTGAGCTTGAAACGCTTTTAGCTCAACAAACAAACGATTTTGAGGATGCCAAAACCGACTTTTTCAACAAAGTAACCAAATTTGAAAATTATTTTGAAAGACTTGAAAAAGAAAATGTTGAGTTCGAACGGAAATTGGCTCGTAAAACGGATGATTCTAAAGCCGAAAAGGATCAACTTTTGAAACAAATTGCTTCTTTAGAATCAAAATTGGCATCCCAAGATCATCTTTCTCTTCAAAAAGAATACAATGATTTGAGAATTTCATACAATGCTTTAAAAGTGAAGTTTGATACTCTTAACCGATCAAAGGGAAAAGCTCCAATTTCAAATGTTTCAACACCAGAAGTGAGTGTTTCGAAGAAGGTTTACACGGGTGAATCTTCAAAACCATTTTCGAAAAGGGTTTCTCAGTTTACAACCTATTCTTTGCAAAAAGGAAGGAAGTTTTCAAAGAGACCAAGTTTTTCCGAAACATTTACTTCTAAAAGATTTTCAAATCCAAATGCTTCAAAAGAAAAGAATCATGTTTTTCAAACTCCACACACTCGTTTTACACCGGTAAAGCAAGTGTGGAGACCAAAGCAAAGTCGTTCTAAACCTTTCAAATATTCTATATCAGAATTGCTTTCGCTGCAACATGAAAATGACTCTGCTTTGAACATTCCAAATACCGGAAGGTTTCCATTTATCACAGAAACAACTCTTCAAAAAGAACCCATGAGGTTCAACTCTAGATGGAAATCTTCTTCTTAATATTTTAAAACTCCAAGAGAAACGCCGGGTTTCTCAAACAATTTTCAACAGAAAATGAGTTTTAAATCTCCAATGATTCCACGAGTGTTATTTCAAAATGAAACACCGGTTTTCAGTCCTCATTGGAATTCAACATCTTTAAATCAGATTGACACAACTTACAAATGGATTTCAAAATTTGGTAAACCTGTTGGCGCCGTGCTTAAATGGGTTCCCAAGGTTGTTGTCTAATCTATCATTTCTTTATGGCTTGTAAGTATTTCAGCTTACAACCCGGGCTTAAACATTATGACTTGTGCACACATTTCAGTGTACAACTCGGGTTTCAAATAAAGGAAAGTTCCTTGCTAAACCATTCTTTAAAACCAGGCGTGCACTTATCCTTGAAAACAAGAAGAAGTTCTCATGCAAAGCTTATCTAAAACTTCTTAATCTTGAGCAAAATTTATTCAAAAATTTTCAAAAGGTTTTTTCAAAACTTTTCAAAATTTTGCTCAAGATTTTTTCAAATCTTTACTCCCCAATTCGCTCCAAAGTTTAAAAAATGTCAAAACCTATGCTAGTTTTGAGGGGGAGTATTTCAGTGTATAAAGTTTTAGTTACCTTGAAGCAAAATTTATTCAAGAATTTTTCAAACTGAAATTTCTAAATCTTTCAGAATTTTGCTTCAAGAAGACTCCTTCCCTCAAACTTTAAAAAGTTTAAAATTCTCAAAACAAATGCGAGTTTTGAGGGGGAGTATTTTCAAAACAAAATGTTCCATCAAAATCATGCTTAATTACTTGTGCACATATAGCAGTGTACAACCTGCTCTTTGAAATTAAAGGACCCTGAGGTACGCGTCAGTGCCTCAATCCTAACATAAGGAGCGAAAGCTTCTTACTTTTGAGTAGAATTACTCAAATTTTCAAAGTTTTTTTCTAAATTCTACTCAAAAGAACAAGTATTCCCTCTCGTAATCAAAACCTCAAAAAGTTATTTCACTTATTGAGGGGGAGTATTTGAAATGATCTTTGTTCAAAATGATAAGTTCTTGGTGAATCTCCCCATAAGACTCAAAAAGCATATTTTAATCAAAAGTTCATCAAAAACAACATCTTATATGCTATTTTTGAGGGGGAGAAAAGGAAAAGTGATTAAAATATGAATGTTTAAGGATGCTTTAAGATTGAATGTCGTGCGAGCTAGACTCAGAATTGACCCAAGAATTGACGAGACAATAAAAGTTAGTAATCTCGAAAAGACTTATCCTCGACGGGTTATAACATCAAGTTAGTTATTAGAGCTAGTTGTCACCTAAAAGCTGATAATGGAACTCTTTAACTAACCACGTAAGCGTGTCTCGAAAAGGATTTGACTTAGTAGAAATGTACCGTCTCGAGAAACTTTCTGTGGACTTGACCAGGCCGGGTAATAACTTCAAGCTAGTCTAACTAGTGATGTAAGCGTGTCTCAAATCGGTCTTGTTCACTAAAAGTGGATCAATTCAAAATGCTTGCTCCTCCCGCATGTGCAAATTTATTAATTACACATGAGCACATGTGAAGGGGGAGCCCTTCATAAGTAAACACAAAACTCTCAAAGTGTTAACCAAAATACTTGATTACCACAAACACTTTGAGAGATTTTTCAATTAAAGGTTTCTTGGCTATTGTCGAAGTTATAAGGTGATTAAGATAGGAAAAACCGTCCTATGATCCGCCAGAGCCGGAGGGATCTACCCAAGGACATCACCAATAGTTAATACTAGAAGTCCTTAGGTATGATATGAAAAAAAAGGGAGTAAAGAATGAAAGGAGAAAGAAGGGGTTGAAGAATTAAAAAGAAAATTAAAGAAAAGGGTGAAAAGAAATAGCCCTCCATATGTTCAACCTTAAGGCAGACACCGGGTTCAATTCATATGCTACTGGTTGTTGCTAAGGCGACACCGGTATTGAAGATAAAGTCGTCATGGACCCAGTGACGCAATGCACTAAACCTTCTTAACCACTCAAGTTCTCTTAAAAGAGCTTGTTTCATTCTCACGGGGAACCGGTGTAATCTATCGACTTGTCTCTTAGAGATGGTTGATATTGAAGCAGGAGACCCCTCCCTAGTCTCCGCATAGGAAACCTAAGTGTGCACTTATCGAGTCTAGAGCCATGAGATACATCAAAGATCTCTTAGGGACACTTAGTATTTATACAACTGGTGTTCTACATCAATGGACACCAGCTGTAAATTATCGAGTCCTTCGCAGATCTTAGCAATCTGCCAAGAACGTTTATGAGAGGATTTACTTATGTATTTCTCAATGATTGAACGGAAATTCCTGCCAGGGTCATCATCAAACAGCCCTGACAGCCGGTCACTTCTGTAACCCCACAAGGGTTACACTTAGTGTTCGCGGTGGTTCTTTAGCGGTCTACAGTCGTGGAGTGATCCCTAGCGACTCACCCAGTCATTGAGCTACTAAGTAGGTCTTGGAAGCTCCCTCGGGAGTATCTGACATGGGAACGGCCTTGATAAGGATTAGAAGGAGTCTTCACAATATGCTGTTGACGAGCTCTAATTCCTTATCTGTAAGTACCGGTTGTTTATTGCTAACTGTTTACCTGCAGCTACACATCATCTCCATGGCGATAGATTCCGCATGCTCATATATACATCTTGAAATCAAAGAAAGCTCCCTCAAAGATCTAAGCAACACTAAGTTCAAAGAAAGATTCTACACCGAAAAGAAGAATCTACAAAGTAAAGAGACTAAAGATCAAAGTGAAAGAAAGGGAACTACGTGCATGTGAAAGTCAAAGTCCAAAGATGTATGAGCATGCTGGAATGGCGGACAACCACCACAGACGCAGAAGTGACGAAAGGCAGATTACACCATCATTTGATCACAACAACAAGAACAAAGAATGAAGATCACAAAGCATGATTGGAACAAAGAATCTAGCAAAGCTATTACACAAAGACTCAAAGTTCAAAACAACAAGCATCAAAGAAGTCAAAAGATCAGTCATTTCTATTGGTGGACCCATAACCCACAGGTCGCCAAAGAGATCTCAATGATCACCCCTTTAGGGGGAGATTGTTGGAAACGCAAAAGTGATGATCATAAATACAATCAAAGAGAGATCTCAATGATCGTCCCTTAGAGGGAGATTGTTGGGAACACTTGAAGTGACGATCATTATCGAGTCAATGAGTCTTGTAATAGGTTGCAATATTATATTAGTACGTTAAAGTTTTAATATGTTTATAATATATGTTTTGTTAAAGTCTAAGGGCCATTAGTGATATTATGTGAAACATGTAAGATGCCCTAGACAATTAGTATAAATACTCTTGTAAACCCTCCAAGGAGGGTGTTGGTTCATTATGTAATAAGAAACTTTCTCTTATTTTCCTCTCTTGTACTCTCTCTCTCTAAAATACATCTTCATCTCTCTAAACCATCTCTTAAGTGTGAAATGTTATAAACTTGGGTCCTAACAAGTTTGTTATATACATTAAATATTGGTTGAGAAAATACCCACTAGATAAAACCACTTCTTTAAATTTTGATGCCATTGCTTAAGGCTTGTGTTGTTCCCTTTTTGTTAATTACAAAGAATAAACTAAGTTTATCTAATCAACTCATGTCATAATAATGTCAGTTTAACTTCACAAAGATATATAAATGTATAAGTAAAGCACAAGGATATTTTTCAAAGTTTAAATTTTTATCAGAGGCATAAAAAGAATTTACACTAAACTATTTACGAAATAACAATCTAGCTTGAATGAAAATGTATGGTGTGATCTCCTCACTAATCTTAAACAAAAATTTTAGTTAATGTTTAAGTAAGAACTATGACTACCAACTGATACCACTTTCTATTCAGGGACTTAGTTCTATTTGGAGGAGTAAATGAGCTCTTGAAAGTGTTCAAATTTTTAATACAAGAGATACCAATTACTTCTTTGCAACATTACTATTTATAGGGAAGTGTCTTGGGGAAGTCTGTGAGGTCAAAAGTACGTGTAAAGTGTTTATATGTTTAGTACAATCCTTCTATTCTTATTCTTAGGATATGGCTAACCTTAGGGTGGTGGCAATGGTCACGGTTTGGCTGCGGTATGATCCCATACCGAGCGGCAACACCGTTGCCTCCTCTTCGGTATGGGTGCGGTATGGAGGGGAGCGGCAAACAATGCCTCAACGGCATGGAAGACAAAAGAGATGCATATGATCGTTGGGCGAATTAATATTCGAACGTTGGGTACTTTTAGGGAAAATAAATAAATAAATAAACTAACTAACTGACCATTGGTACGAAATTTGGATTTGGAAGTTCTAAACGACGATAGTGAAGAAAAATGTGTAGGGTTTTCTGGTGTTAAAGATGGTGCCTTGCATTTTATGGTTTCATTTTGGGCCTTTGGTATGGACTTATCTCGATTTTGGGCCTTGTTTGGATGAACATATTTAAAGCCCTAGACTGTATGTTGGTCCATGGTTGTGAATTTGTAATTTTTTGAAATATTATGATTTTATTAAATTGTTTAATATAATTATGAATATAAAAAATAAAAATAAATAAAATTAGGTGAGGTATGGGATCATGGTTGCCACTAAAAAAGTATGGTGAAGTATGGTTGAGGTATGGGATGAGGTGGAATGATATTATTGGTGGGTGGTGCGGTATGGTTGAGGTATTGGATCATGACTGCCACCACCCTTACTTTTTATAACAATGTTGACAATTGTTTGTACCTTTTATACCAACTTTAGTACTTTATTGACTTTTGGATAAGTGCCTTACACTTATCTTCCCAAGAAAGTTCCCGCCTATAATTCAGTGACTTAGATACTTTTCAAAAGTATCAAAGTCTCAGAATGTCTTTAGTGTTGAGGAGATCTTCTGGGGTCAATGATAATTGTCATTACTCACTAACTCCATCTTCTTCTTCTTAATTCTTTCCTTCACTTTTTGAGTTCCTCCTCAGGTTATGTTGAATCATCTCTTCGACTCTAAAGAACACCTCGAAGATGACTCACTGAATGCTACTTTCTATTGAAGGACCAGTTTACACTTAGGATATTTTAATTCAAATCCTAGTCGAAGACTATTCGGCACTGAATTGTCCCAACAGCTTGTTTCAATCCTTATAAGGACTTCACAAGCTCGAACACCTTGCTTTCATTACCTGGCATGACGAAGCCCATAGGTTGGTTCATATTGACTTCCTCATCTAATTCACCATTCTAGAATGTTATCTTCACATTCATCTCATGGATAATCACATTGTGTATTGATGCTAAGGCAATTAGCTGTCTAATGGTAGTGATACAAGCCACTAGAGCATAAGTATCAAAATAGTCTATCCCTGACTTTTGTCTAAAGCCATGAATGACTAGTCTAGCCTTGAAGTTTTCAATATTCCATCTACCTTCATATTTCTTTTGAAGATCCATTTACAACCCAAAGGTTTGCATACTAGTAGTAGATCAGCCAACCCAAGTGTTGTTGCCCATGATGGATCCAATCTACCTCATCAGTTATTGTCTATTTCTATAAAGCAACATCCCGGGATTTGATTGCTTCATCAAATATTTTTGGGTCATCCTTGACATTAAAACGATAGGAGTATTGGTCAGAGACCTCACCCCTTGTTCCTTCAATTAAGAATAATTGAAATTCATATTTAAATGTTTTTGGAGTCCTATTTCTTTTACTTCTTAGAAGCTCTGATAGCTTAACCACTATCTTTTTAGAGACTTTTCATTACCATCATTTTCAGTTCCATTTGAACCTCGAAACACATTATTTGGTCTAGGTATGGATGAAAATCGATGCTCATCAAAGATCGCATCTCTTGATTCAATTATAATATTAAATGAAACAAATTCATTAGATTCAATAACATAGAATATGTATGTCTTGGAATGCTTAGTATATCTAGTAAACATGCAATATATACCTGTTTCACCCAAAGTTTTCATCTTTGGATCATGGAATCTTATAATAGCCCTACAACCTTAAACTCTGAGATAATTAAGGTTTGGTTTTCTTTTGGTCCAGAGTTTATAGAGGATAATATTGTTTCTTTTATTAGGAACCCTATTTAGTAAATAGTAAGGTGTTAACATAGCTTCACCTCAAAATTCCCTCACTCAACCCTGAAGAGGATAACATGGAATTCACCATTTCCTTTAAAACTATGTTCTTTCTTTATGATATACAATTTTATTGTGGGGGTATAGGGAGCAGTAGTTTCATAGAAAATACCCACAAAATGGAAATGTAAGGCACCCATATATTCACCTCCTGTATCAGTTCTAAGTCTTTTAATTAAGGCACCTTGTTGCAATTCTACTTCAGTTTTAAATACTTTAAGTTTATCTAATGGTTCATCCTTATCCTTAGTATATAACAAATAAACATAAGAAAACCTAGACGTATCATTACTAAAATTCGCAAAGTATTTTTACTCTCTAAAGTAAGAGTTGCATGCAAATCACATAAGTCACTACGTATCAACTCCAAAATTCCAGTTTCACGTTTAACATTTTGGAAAGGTTGCTTAGTGATTTTAGTCAACATATAAGTTTTGCACTTTTCATTGTTCATTTCAAAGGTAAGTATCAAACCATCTTTATACATATCTTGCATTCTTAATTTTTATCATACAATAAAAAGTACTACCAGACCTTATGATGGTGATCGAAGGAATAGGGTTTGTGTGATGGCTTGCCAGGCTTTGAGTAACCTGTGACAAGTCAAATAAAGACACTACGTTAAGTGATACGTAGGGGTTGGAACTTTAAAATTACTTCAGGTGTGAGAGTAAGTATGCGATTTATGGGTGTGTGGTTGGTAGTTTCTTGGCTCCCTTGAATTCCCTCACCTTGGGTTTCTGGAAGCATAACGGATGACGTCCTTAGGGTTGGTGACGAAGGTCTAACACTAACCTCCATCTTCATGTTTTCGGTAGAAGTATCAAAAATAGGATAAGAAATGACCCTACGAAACTATCAGTATTTCACAGGTCCCACCAGCTGTGCCACTGATCGTACAATAAATTGCACCTTCTAGATCATAACTTGCGTAGACATAAGATAGATGCTTCAAAGAACTTCTGGGTGGCCTGAAATAAGACAAATAACACGTTTGGGTTAGTCGGAGCGTAGGGATAGACCTTGCGAACCGGCTCCGGTGTGAGAATAAGTCATCCGTGTATTTAGGAGTAATATTTAGTGAGAGAAAGTAGAGAGGGAATGAATGACATACCATAAATAGATGAAACAAACCAGCTATTTATAGGCAAACCATAGGAAATATCTAGGTTTGCCATATGTCTTAGCTAGATTGGTTGAGAGGGAGCATATTCTATTTAGCCAATTGGAGGGATATGAGAGTAGGCTCCGAGATTGTAGCTACGTACAGTTGTCTGCAAAAGTTTAGAATAAAGGATGACCATTATCTATGTAGGGTTCATAAAATATTCCTTTTGTCAATTAGTGTCAGAGCCTCATCCTCCTTAGAGGCTATGGTCTTTGGAACTTTGGGATTCGTAGGTTATACTCTTTTGTATTGGCGGGTTCCCATATGGTACCCCCATGGGGCTTTACACCAATAACCACTTCTGAGTGCCACAAACGCAGCATCGGAGGCCGGGCTTCGAGCCGTGAGATGGGGTACACCATCACAAAGGTTGCCCATTCTTATTTCTTCCCAAGTGAGCTGCAAGCAAAGGAGGTAGATTCACCCCTTGACTCCCCCTTCCTATACTTCTGCTTTGTTCCTATGGTACCTTTTCGCCAAACCCTCCATTCACATATGCTCAAATGCCAGTCTCTTTCATCTTCAAAGCCAACCACCATCTCTCAGACCTTCGAGTACGAGGGGAACCAGTCCTTAGGATGGAAGTGGTTTCATGAGCGCGCCAGGCCTAGGCTCAGCTCCTATCTCATCATCATAATCTTTACTGAAGTATTCCAACTCCATTCGGACCCCTTCATTACGTACTTGCCTCCTTTGTTCCGTCATGAGGGACTCCAAGGCTTCATAATTGGCTTCTACAAAAGTTGGGATAATCATAGGTTCTGGATTAGCAGAAGAGGAGGCACGGTTAGCTAGTGGGGTATCTCTTGGTGAGCGAGCGGTAAATGTAGAGGTGGTTATGGGTGGGTGTTTGACCACTTCTGGAACGTTTAGTGGGGTTAAGGTCGAGAGACCCGTTGGGGGTGTATCCTATCTTCCTTCGGTCATGCCAAAAAGATAGGGTAAGTGTTTTAATGGTTACAAAACTCGGATTAAACATGACTAATTGTAGCGGTCCAACAGAGATCATACAATAAAAGTAAAACCAGGCCTTGCGATGGTGATTGAAGGATTAAGGGTTGTGTGAGGGCTTGCCAAGCTTCAAGTAACCCGTGACAACAAAAATGGCAACACTTCGTTAAGTGATGCGCAGGGGTTATCCATGCGAATCACCTCCTGCGTGAGAGTAAGCATGCGTTTATGATTGCAATAAGTGTTTAAGTGTAAAAGTAGGTGTTGAGAGTATCTTCAAAGCTTTTTGACCTGCCAAGCTATTTATAGATTTTAGGTGATTGTTCGGATAGTGTACCACGTTCCTTATCTTGTTGGGAAAGCCTTGATAGAGTGGAGATCATGGGTTGATTAGTTTAGGACTACCTCTGTGTTACTGTCTTCGAAGGGAATACCTTTGGAAGGTGTTAAGGCTTCAACCGACGAATTCCCATACTGGTAGTCATTGCGAGAGAATGATTTTAGGCCATAGGAGACTTTTGAAAGTTAGCCCAAGTCTATCGGAGTGTAGTATTTGAGTAAGCTCGAAGGGGAGGCCTTCGAGCTGTTAGAAGGGTACGTCAATATATATATATATATATATATATATATATATATATATATATATATATATATATATATATATATATATATAGACACACACACCATATTGACAACAGATGAACCAACAATATTGTTGCTCTTTAGCTTGTCATTTTCCAATGCCTTGAAAGATTCCTCAATACGCAAATGACTTCCTAACTCAACAATAGTTAACTCCTCCTTCTTATGTTTGGTATGCTTGAAATCTTTTCAAGAAGGTGGAAGTTTATCAATGACACATGAGACTGAGATAACCTCATCCATGTTCATCTTGTGTTGTGTGAATTGGCCAAGTGTACGAAGAAGCTCATTGTATAGTTTCATGACCGGTTCTAAATCGACCATTTTGTAATTATTAAAATTACTTCGAGGAAATTTTTACTAGAAGCGTCCTCAGACTTATACTTAGCTTCCAAAGAATTCCATAATTCTTTAGCATATTTAACATTTTGATAAATATCAAAAAGACGGCTAGACATACCATTAAGGATTAAACCTCGACAAACATAGTCATCATTCTCCCATTTGCTCCTCTTCTTTATTTGTTCCATAGTAGCATCAACACTATCATGCGGAATTGGTGTGCTAAGAACATATACCACACTCATGCTTGACAACAAGAAGTGCATCTCCTTTTGCCATCTTCTAAGATCCATCCCTTCAAACTTATCTAGTTTGGAGTAGCTAGTTGCCATATGCTTCATTGTAGCCACCATTAATTATCACAAAATAGTTTCTTTTGATTGTTGGATATCTATGTTTTAGATTATGTAACACTAGTAGGGTGAAGATAATCAATAATCGGATATTATTTAGATTCATATAATCACTTTTCAAAAGCAACTATTCGACCCTAATGCGTGGGTATCAAGAATATCTCTTTAGGATAAGACCAAGTGTTTGTTCTTGATTTAGGCACAAATCTAAAAAAAAAAAAAAAAAAAAAAAAAAAAAAAAAAAAAAAAAAAAAACCTTTTACTTCTAAGTGTTCAGGTTTTTCTGTGTGTTTTGCATGCATATGTGAATCTCTTATATAGAGATGAAAACTCAAGTTTAGTCGATGGAATTATGAGAATTAATCGGCCAATTAATCTCCTCATAATGTCCCTCCATTATAGAAAGAGTGGTTACATGAGCAATTAAATATGATAGTTAAGTTGCAATTAAATTTGACCTTGATTAGGTTAAACCATTACAAGTTAGTGAAAATGAGTTCTAGCATATTTACTCGCTGATAAACTTGCTCACTAGAGAGCTTGCTCCTTGAGTACACTCAGTGAGGAGTTCACTCACCAAAGAGATGAACCCTCTTATAAGACAACTCACTGATGAGATCATTCTGGTCCACTCAATGAAGAGTATGACACTGAACTCATGAGCATGACGAGATCGCTCAAAGGGTTACTCACTGAAGAGTAAACTCACTAAACTCATCAAGTACATGAAATCCATAACACCACTATTTGAGTCGGGCAGTTCAGTGACTTGATGGGTGTACACTCCGTACCTCCAGACCCATTACCAAGCGTGACCTGAAATCCTCAATTGCACTAAGTTTCCAACACATTTGCTAGATGCTCTCTTAGGTGTGAGTCTTGTGCTAGGGTATGGTCAACAATCTTCTTATGGTGGGGTATCTTGCTTATGTTTAGTAGATTTATTTGGCTTCATCAGGAACTTTGGGTGCTGGAAACAAGCTAGGGAATGTTCAACTTAACTGATTTGCAATGCTTGAGGCTGTGATTTTTTAAAATAATATGAGTGATCCGAAAAAGGTGCAATTCTAGCGTATTTAGCTTGAATCAATCCTGCACTGATAAGATATTGATGATGTGCAGACTCGTAAAATTCTGTTGATTTAGAAAAAGAAGCAAAGAACTCTCAATAGCTTGGTTTAATGGTGTGATCAGGCAAATGACCCGTCAAGATGTATTTCACACATAACTCCACTCTTAAAGAATCACACATGCTTAATGATTTTCGTCAATCAATCTTTCAGTTTTTCTCTTATTTTCTAATTTCGTAACTCGATCTTAGATTGTTTTGTCATAATATCATAACTCTATCAAGGCCATTAATCTGAGATTGTGTGATGTATATAAGCTTCATTTTTTTAATTTTTTTGAATGGCAACTTTTATACTCCTATCCCACCTATCTCACACATAATACCTCACAATGTCTCCAACGAGACTTGAACCCACGACTCTAGGTTGATGGACTACTCACATACTTAGACCAAAGGTCTTGGGTGTGTATATATGCTTCATTACCGCAACATGTTTTAATGCTTATCTTTTAACTGTTTTGGAACTTCAAAGTGTTTCTTGGCAATCACGTCTCTTCTTCATTCTCTGTCTTTTATAAACTGAGCCGAAGAATCTAATAAGTTCCTATTTTCCTTAGCTTATGTTTTATTTACCTCTACTCCACTAGTAGTTTACATACAAGAAATGATATATCCTCGTACTTATCCTCCTACTTATCATCCTATATTCCTACTGTTAGAGTTTGTGGATAAATATTAGTAAGTATATGTCTAGTATCGAACCCGAGACCACGGGATTGCACACTTTACGTATAAAAATTAAAGTTTAATAATTT
The DNA here is from genome assembly GCA_030686995.1 of Artemisia argyi. Taxonomy (NCBI): domain Eukaryota; kingdom Viridiplantae; phylum Streptophyta; class Magnoliopsida; order Asterales; family Asteraceae; genus Artemisia; species Artemisia argyi. The sequence continues at coordinate 36,816,884 of CM060707.1, read as the reverse complement.
AATATAAAAAGTTATATTTAATTATTAATTATACAAAACAAATAAAGAATGTTAGTAATTAATGAAAATTGACTAACGTACAAAGATAAGGAGCATGGATAAAAAAAAAATAGAGAACAAGAAAATTCTAGAACCCTTGTGGGCTTTTAGATCCAATCGGCCAAGAGTTCTAACCCAACCCAAGCCCTAACTTGTTCCCTAAGTTTTATATCCTATAAAAGCAAAGTCAAAGCAAAGTCAAGGATTTTAATTTAATATATCTTGTACGCACATTAAATTAGAAACCTTGTTTTTTTCCTTGTACTTTTTGACATCATCACAGATACACATGCATGATTTTTATCACATGCATGTACATGGGAAAAATATAGTTTTCTACTCTTTTGTATTCTGTGATCGAGAGAACTACAATAACACAAATGGGTTTGGTGTTTTATTTTTCTATTAGTCGATTAGTTTGTTTTTCTTAAAACAAATATTGTTTTGTGTATACATTAACTAGCATTAACTTTAATTCGTTAATAGTACGTGTGTACAAGAACGTGGTACTAACACACTATTGTTAGTATCTTGGATCGATTAACAAAACGGTAAGGGGTTAATCATTGATCCTTATTAACCCTGATTAGGGTTCATCCAATTGTTCAAGAATTCTAGATTGCATACGGTACGTTCCTATTTATGTTTTTGTTAATAATTATATGTTATACTCGATCCGTAGCTTCCGCATATGTGACTACTTGATATTAGAATATATATATATATATATATATATATATATATATATATATATATATATATATATATGTATGTATGTATATATGATTGTCATGGTTATTAAATTTTAACAGTGGTATCAGAGCCATGTATAACATGTAATTGATTACTAAAACATAATAAAAATCGTATCTTTAATAGTTTTAGATACATGTTTGGATCTAGGGTTTGTTTTTTTAATTTTTTCGAAACCCTAACCCTAATTTGGGGAGGGGGTCGATTTTTTCCATGAACCCTAATTAGGGTTTGTGGTTTAATTAATTAAACTGTAATTAATTAGAAACCCTAGGTCATTAACTAGTTAATTGAACGTACTTGTGACCTAATTGGTAATTGTTATGCTTTGATCCGTGACGAAACATGCATGTTAGTCATGGATTGATAATTGTTTTGTTTTTGTCACATGTTTAGATAGATCTAAAAATTGGGGAAGACCCCATAATTATTAAAATCAATTATGTGCTATGTGGTATGTGATTGACTTTGGCCTACGCAATTGACTTGTCAATGTATGTGGCTCACTTCCATTAAGAGGTGAAGGCCCTAGTTAATCATATGCATATAAAAACCTAGAATTGATGTTATTAGGATCTTTTCTAATCAAGAATGCATGTGGCTAATTGTTTCACCTTATAATTGTTATGCTTATTAGTTGCTTGATTTGTCTTTAATTACTTGTTTTATTGTTTTATTTTGTTGGACACGTTGTAGGCAATAAAAGGGTAATTTTTATAAAAATAATAATATGGACTAATAATGGTGAAACTTTAAGTGATAAAGATTGAATCTTGCGGTGTCTTATGTGCAAACAACGGTTCGCTTCGCACGGTAATTCGCTCCAAGGTGAGACTAGCAAGATTCATACTTTGTTACATGTTTTAAGATTTAATCCATAAACTTTTGCTTGATTGATGTTTTGTACACATGGTTTCAAAAGTAACTCATTTAAGACAAATTCATAGTCGTGGTAAGAAGGCTTGGAAAGAGCCTTAGAGTCTGCCTTGGTTATCACACTTATGAATACGTCTTAAATGATTTTCTTTTAAAGTCATTCTTGTACAAAGTCATCTTAAGGTATTTTACCTCAAGTAAAACTTTTTGTATTAATCTTAAGAATTGGTAATAAAAAGGTTTTGAAAACTTATGTTATAAAGATGAGTGCATGCATCTTTATACATGTTTTGATTTTCACATCAAACTAAATACCCTAAAATTTAAGTTACATGCCATCTAACTATAAGAAACACTTGAAGTTATTATTTAGTTAACGTGAGACGCTGGCTAAATTTTAATGACAAGGTAAATTTCTGAGTGTGCGTGAGACCACACATGGAGAATTTGCAATTTCTAAGTTAGACGACTTAATTAAGTTGATGCGTGAGACTGTAACACCCCCAAAATTTGATACAGCGGAAGACTCAACAAGCTTTCGGGGTGCTACGGGGATTGGTATCCAAACACAAGACATAAAAGAACGAGATAAAGTAAACATAATAAAATACAACCACGCGGGGTTTTAGAGTTTACGTTATCCCAAAATCATCCAAAGTCAGGCCCAAAAGAAATAAATATAGGTCCACAATAGTTATCAGAGTTTTAGAAATAAAGATCCATAACCGGTGCCAAGTGCCAAGCCTCCAATCCTAAGCATCCATAGAGCATCACTTAATTACCTGAGAAAACGTGCTAAAAGTCAGCTTTCGCTGGTGAGATCATAGGTTTAGATTCATAATTCAATATAGTGGACATATACGCAAAACGCTTGCTAGCTAGACTAGGCCTCAATCATCCAACCAAAATGTCCAACCAATAATCCAACCAATAATCCAACCAAATCAAATCAAATCAAATCAAATCAAATCAAATCAAATCAACCCTATAGGTGCACGCTATAGCTCAAATCAATCCAATCAATAGCTTACCTAGCTCAAGTCTAGGCCTCGCTCTATAATCCATCCAATAGCTTACCTAGTTCGGGACTAGGCCTCGCTCAACAACCAATCAATAGCTTACCTAGTTCGGGACTAGGCCTCGCTCTATAACCAAATCAATAGCTTACCTAGCTCATGTCTAGGCCTCGCTCAATAACCAAATCAATAGCTTACCTAGCTCATGTCTAGGCCTCGCTCAATAACCAAATCAATTGCTTACCTAGTTCGGGACTAGGCCTCGCTTGATCCTACCTAGTTCTATAAGCATAGCAAGTTTTAAATAAACAAAGCGATAATAGCCCACATAAAACATTTGCACGTTTCTCACCCCAAGTATTGAAAACAAAGTTCAAGAGTAAAAGTGGGGCTATGACTCACCTCAAGTCCAGAAATCCTCAAAAGAAACGATAGAAGAAAGACGTAAGTAATCTCAAGCAACTCACGTAACGGCGACTACAGACTCGGCACTTCCTAACAATATCAAACTCGTTCAGAAATCATTTCCTCAAAATCAAATATTCCCATTCCCGAACGTATTCCATTTTATTTTCCAAAAATATCCATTTCTCGAATTAACTTCATATTAATTTGAAATTCGACGTTTGGTATCCATATGGGTGGAGGGTCGACACAACTCAAACCAGAAAGCCACAATAAACAACAATAATAAACCAACTATAGGTCTAATGTTAGCCCAACATATTATTTAAATAATTATCGAAGCTTATTAAATCCGTCGATTTGATAATCTCCCATATTTATTTACGTAATATATTGTTCCAAAATTATACCCAACCTAAGGCACATTGCACAAAAGATTCTATTTGGTATATGTCGTAGTCCAATGAATTCCCTATATGTATCGTCGAATCGGCCAAATCCCACGAGACATATAGTAATTTATTCTCCTAAAATATATACCACATCCTATGGGCGTCGTGGGATACGATGCCCATTAATATACTCATTTTATATCGTCAAACAACTTGATCTAGAATAAGTCATTCGATATATAAAATGTTTATATTAATCGTCATATATCCGTGACAACACAAAGTCACAATATAAAGCCCACTTGGACTTTAAAGACCCGCAATTCGTATAACTCGATAAGTTTCTAATTTATAAACAAAATCACATTTTTAATTATTAGTTACCCGACTTATATTTCGCCATTATTTATAAAGTTATTATTTATAACAATAGTCCGACATTTATTACACTATTTGCATAGTATAATAACTATCGTTTTATTATTATACGTTTACTCGTGATCGTTTTATTATTAATATACGCATTATATATATATATATATATATATATATATATATATATATATATATATATATATATATATATATATATATATATATATATATATATATATACGTTTAACACGTCTATATATGTATATAAACGATTATATTCTTAATAATATTATTGCGAGTATTATTTTTAATAACGACTTTTAAATATTTATCGAGTCATAGAATTTGGTCACATGTCCGAGTCATGACCCTTGGCTCATAGTCCAAGTCCAAAATAATAAGAATCAAGTCACAAATAAATATATCAACTCCGTCCAAACAATCCCATATCCACGTGCTACAACATGAGGGTCCGACTACGGCACCCAACTATCCTATCTCCGTTATCTAGTTGACCGTCTCACAATCGGTCCCCAATTCCATACTCGTCAACACAACTCCAAATCAAAATACAAGTAAACCAATGTCCAAAGATTCGGTCCAACATGCCACAACATAAAAATGTTAACACAATGTTAACCCAAAACAAAATATACAAATATTACGGGTCGACCTACCAAGTCAAACCCGGGTCAACTATGAGACCACAAACCATAAGAATCAACCTCACCCGAGACCTTTTGGTCTCGGCTAGCTCTAAAGAGCCGCTCGACCAAAACAGCCCGCGAGGGGGGGGGGGGTCGGCCGAGAATCAAAACAACAACAACAACAAATCGCGAGCAACCAAGCGACCAAAACATCAATTAGCAAATAATCAATCACCAAGAATCAATAATAACCGAACCACGACACCTCCAAGACTCTCAACCGAGTCGAGGAGTAATCACACCGAGACCTTGGGTCTCGGTCGAGCTCAATACGAGCCACAACCCAAACCAAACGCATCCAAAATCCAAATCCGAGCACCCAACAATCAAAGATCGACCCCCAAGGATACCAAACTCATCTTTATATCAAAACCCATTTTCATCTCAATTTTTAACACCCAATATATCAAGATTCAATTCGGGTTCGACTCAAAATAGTCAAACCCGACACAAAACTCACGATTTCTCACCTTCAAATCGAATGAAAACCAAGAAAAATGATGGTGTGGTGGCGTGTGGTGTGTGGTGCGGCGGTATCACTAAAAACGGAGGGGAGAGGCGCGTGTTTCACACCACAAGAACAAGGAGATGATGGTGAGTATTTTGGTGGTGGTGGTGTTGTGTGGAAGTCGGCGGTGGTGGTGTTGTGTGGGTGGCAGCCGGCGGCTAAGGAGAGGGAGGAGAAGGGTGGGTTTGATTTTTGTTATTATGAGGGTTAGGGTTAGGGGAGAGGGGTATTATACCCGAAATTTGCATATTGGTCCCTCAAGTTTCACTTTTCCAAAACTAGCCACAAATACTTTAATAATTAGTGAACTCTTTTTAATCGGTTTTCCCGTAACCCGATTACTTGTTCATAAAAGTATTAAATTTTTGCCAAACATATTCGTACACGCCATAAATGATTTTCCCAACAACATTTCCCGAAACATATAGATATGTATGAAAGACATAATGTTTATTTAACGGTGAATCGCTACCGTTTTGTAAAAGATTAAAATTCGTTAGGTTAACCTAGTGCCGGAGTCAATGTAGTGCCAAAGTAACGATCTTAAAATAAATCATCACGACCGAATCAACCAAACCATAGATAAATAACCAAATCTCATAAACATCGTATGATAAAAATCACGTACCAACGTTCGTAAAATATCTCATCACAATAAACTTTCAAAAATTCCAAATTTATAATTTTAATGTAATGCGGGTTTTATAAATGGCTCCCTATTTTGCCAGTTGTCATATCCTCCCGGCCTCAGAAGAAACCCGTCCCGGGTTTCTCTCGGAACAAACCATCTACGAAGTAAAAAGCTTCGGATATCTCTTTCGAAACTCATCCTCACGTTCCCACGTGAATTCCGGTCCGTGCCGCGAATTCCAACGAACTTTGATGAGCGGAATACGACTCCTCTTGAGTCGTTTGATCTCTCTATCCATTATCTCAATCGGCTCCTCCACAAAATTCAAACTTTCATTCACACGAATATCCTTGATTGGTATAACTGGTGTTTCCTCTGAAAGACATTTCTTCAGATTGCTAACATGAAACACATCATGAACTTTACTCAATTCCATTGGTAATTCCAAACGATAAGCTACAGGCCCAATTCTTTCCAAAATAAGAAATGGTCCAATGTAGCGGGGATTAAGTTTCCCACGTTTCCCAAAACGTATCACACCCTTCCAAGGCGAGACTTTCAACATCACCTTGTCTCCAACCTGGAATTCTAGGGGTTTACACCTCTGATCGGCGTAGCTTTTCTGCCTATCTCTAGCTGCTTGCAGTCGATCTCGAATTTGCGTTACCTTCTCAGTAGTTTCCAAAATAAGCTCAGGGCCTGTAAGTTGGCTATCTCCAACTTCTGCCCAACCAATAGGTGAACGACATTTACGACCATACAAAGCTTCAAATGGTGCAGCCTTAAGACTTGTGTGGTAGCTATTGTTGTAGGAGAACTCCGCAAGGGGTAGATATTTCTCCCAACCTTTACCAAAGTATATGATGCATGCACGAAGCATATCCTCCAAAGTCTGAATAGTTCTCTCACTTTGACCATCGGTTTGGGGGTGATATGCAGTACTCATATCAAGTCTCGTCCCCAAAGCGGTTTGAAGTGATCGCCACAATGCTGACGTGAAGCGGCTGTCGCGATCCGAAATAATCGATATCGGAACTTGACGAGAAACAATCTCCTTCACATACAACCTCGCAAGTTTATCCACACTATCATCTTCATTAATCGCCAGGAAATGAGCAGACTTAGTCAAACGATCCACAATTACCCATATAGCATCGCAACCGCTAGCTGTCTTTGGTAATTTGGTAATAAAGTCCATCGTAATCCGCTCCCATTTCCAAACTGGGAGTTCTGGCTGCGTCAATAATCCTGACGGTCTTTGATGTTCGACTTTAACCTTAGAGCAAGTCAAGCACTTACTAACATACAACGCTATATCTGCCTTCATATTTGGCCACCAGTATAACTTTTTCAAATCCTGGTACATTTTGTCAGACCTAGGATGAATAGAGTATCTTGACTTATGCGACTCATGCATAATCAACTCTCGAATTCCTCCATACAATGGTACCCAACTTCGCTCTCCAAAACATAATACTCCATCAGAACGTCTAACAAAACCCTTCTCATTTTCTGCCATCCCAAATATATTCTCAGCAGACCGATTTTCTGCTTTCAATGCTTCCGTTTGAGCTTCTAATATTTGAGATGGTAAAGGCGATACGATAGTCATTCCTAATGACCTAACTCGTAACGGTGGAATTCTCTCCTTTCGACTAAGAGCATCAGCAACAACGTTTGCTTTACCCGGATGGTAGCGAATCTCACAATCGTAATCGCTTAGCAGCTCAATCTAACGTCGCTGCCTCATGTTAAGCTCTTTTTGGATCAGAATGTGTTGCAGACTCTTGTGGTCAGTAAACACTACACACTTGGTTCCATACAAGTAATGTCTCCATATCCTCAAAGCAAAAACCACAGCACCTAACTCCAAATCATGGGTGGTGTAGTTCTTCTCATGCTTCTTGAGCTGTCGGGAAGCATAAGCTATCACTTTCTCTCGTTGCATTAACACAGCTCCTAAACCTTTATGTGAAGCGTCACAATAGACGACAAAATCCTCGTTACCTTCGGGTAACGCCAAGATAGGAGCACTACACAACATTTCCTTAAGTAATTGAAATGCTTCCTCTTCCTTATCTCCCCTTTCATACTTAACACTCTTTTGAGTCAATTTGGTCAACGGTTTTGCTATCTTCGAAAATCCCTCAATGAATCTTCGGTAATAACCGGCTAATCCCAAAAATTGACGAACTTCTGTTGGGGTCGTAGGTGCAGCCCAATCTTTAATCGCTTCAATCTTAGCAGGGTCCACATGAACTCCTTGTCTATCAATCACATGACCTAGAAATTGTACCGTCGGAATCCAAAATTCACATTTCGAAAACTTGGCATACAGTTTCTCCTTCCTGAGCAATTCTAAGATAAGTCTTAGATGCTCCTCATGCTCCTTCTCACTCTTCGAATAAATTAGAATGTCATCAATGAACACAATCACGAACTTATCTAAGTAAGGCTTACACACCCGATTCATGAGATCCATGAATACCGCCGATGCGTTAGTCAACCCAAACGGCATCACCTGAAACTCGTAATGCCCGTAACGGGTTCTGAAAGCCGTTTTCGGAATATCCTCCTCGCGAACTCAAAGCTGATGATATCCCGATCTCAAATCGATCTTCGAATACACACTCGATCCGTGAAGTTGATCGGACAAATCGTCAATCCTTGGTAACGGGTATCTATTCTTCACCGTTAACTTGTTCAACTCTCGATAATCAATACACATGCGAAACGATCCATCCTTCTTCTTTACAAATAAAACCGGGGCTCCCCAAGGTGAAGAACTTGGTCTTATGAATCCCTTTTTGGCTAACTCCGCTAATTGTTTCGACAACTCTTCCAATTCAGTAGGTGCAAGACGATAGGGCGCTCGTGCTACAGGTGCAGCACCAGGTATCAACTCAATCTGAAATTCCACTTGCCTAGTAGGTGGAATTCCCGGCAAATCATCGGGAAACACATCCAAAAAATCACGAACTACAGGTACATCTCCAATGCACCTTTCCTTCTTCTCCTTCTCTCCTTTCTCAGAAATTTGGGCTAAGAAAAGGTAACTTCCTCTTTCCATTAGCTTTGGCAATTTAGTGCAAGATATGACCGCTAATCTAGATGGGCCTCTCAAATCCTTTCTATCTCCTGGTATGTTCAGAATCTCCTTGCCGTATGGCACACGCACGATCTTCTCATCGCAAATTATATGAGTACGATACTTCGACAACCAATCCATACCAATAATGACATCAAAACTTCCTAATGTGACGGGTAGAAGATCTATGTTGAAAGGACGATTCAGAAAGTTTAACGTGCAACTGCGGATGATAGTCTTAATCCTCTCTATGTTCCCATTAGCTAATTCTACATCATAACCAATTCCTAAGGCCATCGGGGGTTTCTGAAGTAAGGGTGCAAACTTAGTGGACACAAAACTCTTATCGGCACCAGTATCAAATAGTATGGAAGCATAACGATTATTGAGAAGGAACGTACCAGTAACAACGTTCGGATCTTCTCCTCTCTCGTTCCCGAGTGCATACACTCTTCCATGAGCAGCTCTAGCTTCCACACGTTGGTCCCCATTATCTTGTCGTCCACGGTTTCCTCCAGCTCCACGGTTTCCATTATTGTACCCATTACCACCCGATCCTTGATTTCCTCGGTTCCACGATTCCCTACACTCATTCCGATAATGTCCTTTCTTTCCACATCCATAGCAAGTAACATTTGCTTTGCTCATAGTTTCAGGAGTAGCTTGAACCATAGCAAGTGGTCGAGCTCTACAATCCTTAGCTATGTGTCCCATCTTAGAGCAATTCTTGCACATCACAGTACATCGACCAGAATGATGCTTGTAACATCGGTTACATTTGGGTGCATCTCCATTGTAGTTCTTCTTGTCTCCATCTCCCATGGCATAAGCTCTAGTAGTTGTTTCTCGCTTGTTTCGACGATCATTACCCTTAGAGTGATCATCCCTCTTCCTCTTTCCATTCTTATCCTTCTCAGCTTCTTCCAATGCCAAAGAGTCCATCAATTGTTGAGCGAAAGTGATAGCCTCATGAATGTTTGCAGGCTTAGCAGAAATCACATCGTTCCTTGTAGCTACCGGCAACCCATCGGTATACCTCTCAATCTTTTGGGTCTCAGTCCGAACCATATCGGGACAGAGTAAGGCTAACTCTCGATAACGACGATTGTAAGTTGCCATATCGGTACCTTTCACCTTGTGGTTCCAGAATTCAACCTCCAGCTTCTTAATCTCATTTCTTGGGCAGTAAGTCTGAATCAGCAAAGACTTAAATTGCTCCCAAGTCATAGCATAAGCCACATCACTCCCAACCGAATTACGGTAATTGTTCCACCAAGTTAAGGCTTCATCCTTGAAAGTAAAAGAAGCAAACTTTACCTTCGCATTCTCCGCACAACCACTGACATTAAACACTGACTCAGTCTTCTCAATCCACCTAACCAAGTAAACCACTCCTTCAGTTCCACCAAACTCAATAGGTCCATAAATCTTAAACTCCTTGTAGTGACATCCGTTAGCACGAACGGGTGGAAATGTTCCAGCAGAATTGTTGGAATGATTTGACTCAGCTAGTAGCTCAGCAACTCGTTGCTCCACAAGTTGATTGATCATTGCTTGATCCACAGTAGGCGCATTAAGTGGAACATGATCATTGTCTCCCTGAACATCAACATTTTGATTCCTGTTGTTGCGGTTAGTAGTGTCTAGGTTATCAGGAGTAGGAGTCTCAACATTTCGAGTTGGACGACGTCCTCGACGACCAGGGGTAGTCGCTGCAGGTCCAGTTCTGGTAGCTCTAACAGGGTTTCGTCGTGTGGCCATTGATCTGAAACATCATACAAGTTCGTGAGTCTCCGATAGAACTTATCATATGCTCAACAAGAATTAAATCAACGAAGCCAAGTCATGGAAAGAATATCAACAATTCACCACAAGACATCAATAAGGCGCATAGGAAACTCAATTTCCATAATATCCAACATCCACATAGTACCATAAAATAATAACCATCAACCATACAATAAAGATCCAACATTGTTCCAACTACCGAGAACACAAAGATAACAATCGTTCCAACAAGACGAGTAATCAACGGAAAATACATCAAAATAAGATAACTAGCTTTTCTAACCGAACACTCCTTGGTTAAGAAAGCAACAAGATAACATAGCTCGAACGTCTAGCCACGCTGCTGGCGGAGGTTCCTCATCTCCTGCCTCAAGCCATCAAGATCCCTCCATAATGATCCCAACTCCACACTATGGGTGTCTCGGTCTCTCTTGAGGTCAGCCACCTTTAGTATGTAGTTCATTAGTAGTTAAATATGTAAATAGTATTCGTAGAGTGGGTCGGGTCTTTACCCTCTGTCAGCTCACTCTACAGCTCGTTTCATGGAGCACCAAGTAGTTGTAGTATATATACCCTCTCCCACCCAAGGGAGAGGGTTGGACCTTTCATTAGTTTCAAGCTAATACACACATTGTTTCTCTCTCAAAAAGGCTCCCACCTTTCTTTCTACATCTCTCTAATCTCTTCATCTAATTCGATCCATATAACCACAAGAAATCATACGTGTTTAAGATTATGAGTATCCTATAATTGGTATCAGAGCCATGGTTACATCCTAGGGATTGGTTTGTGCTCGAATTTGGTGCTTGGTTTTGTGACTTTATTTGGTTCGAATGGTTCTTGGCTTGGTTTGATCTTTCTTGTTTTATTTGACATGTTAGTGATGTACTTTTATGATCATAGGTGTTAGTTGAACATTGTGTTTCAGTTGGCTATACCATATCTTTAATCTATTTGAAGTTTGGACTTGACTTTGGGCGTATTTCTTAGTTGCGGTTAAGTCTACTGTTGCATTGCTTATCTGCGTTTAGTTTCTGATTTCTGCGGTTAGTTTGCTGCGATTACTATTTTGGGAATACAAACAAATCACAAGGAAAGTGACAGATTTGGATTTTTGTATACTGCGATTAGCTCTTGCGGTTAAGTGGTCTACGGTTAGTTCATTGTGGTTAGCTTTCTGCGATTAAGTGGTTTGCGGTTAGCTCATTGTGGTTAGCTTTCTGCGGTTAAGTGGTCTGCGGTTAGCTCATTGTGGTTAGCTTTCTGCGATTAAGTGGTTTGCGGTTAAATCTTTGTGGTTATCTCTCCTGCGGTTAACTCCCTGCGGTTAGTTGCTACCTGGTCCTGCGGTTAACTCTGTTTGACCATAGTTGACTTTTTACGTCGAAACTTCAAACGGTCATAACTTTTGAACCGTAACTCCGTTTTCAGCGAATTAGCTGTCAAAACGTCCGGAACAGGCTGAATATTGTGAGGTTTCATCACGAAGTCGTGAAACGAATTTTTTGAGGCCCAAATCACCTCCGGAGTGAAGTTATTGAGGTTTTAAGTTTTCAGACCAAAAATTTCACCGTAAAAACTTGCATCAACCGAACCAAGATCACAACTAAACAACATATAACCTTGTCAAAACAAACAATCACCACTCTTAACATACAATCACTGCTATGGAATCTTCGTGCTCGAATTCTAATGATAATGTGCTTCATCAGCCAATTAAATTGCCCGATAATGCAAAGAATAGTCGCATTGAATGTTTTCGATCACTCCATTCACATCTAAAGGTTCTCTTTGCAAAACCTGGATACTTGGGAGGTTTCAATCGTGCATTCGCAACACTCTTTGGTCAAAATGTTGAGACTTTCACAGTCAAAATGACTCTACACTTAGATCAACTTCAACAACAACTTGAAAAGGGTGAATTTTCTGAAGATAGATCTATGGCTGCATTCTGTGTGATCAACAACCAACTCCAAGCGTTCATTGATTCACGATTCACTGAGGAGTATGATCATGAGGGTCAAATGACGAAAAAGAGCTTTGCCACTCATACGGGAATTGAAGTTGACGTGTTCAGAGTCACACTACTCCAACTCATGGGTAATGTGAAAGAGTACATTATGGAAAGAGCAAAGCACGAGCACAAGTATGAAGACAAAGTGATGGCATGTCGGGGGCAACCATGTGATGGTAGTGTGGATTCGGGCAAAGCATCGAATGCGGGGTCAGTTATCATCGAAGGCAGAGGATCAGAGACTGAAAAGCTTGACACAACGAACAGTTCAATGACTCTTACACGTGATGTGGATGCAGATATCAGACCGGTAAAAGAACATGTGTCATGTGCTAAGGTACTCGAACTGTGTAACATTGTTGATGAACAAAAGATTCCTAACAAAGTACAACCGACAAACAATGTCGATTCAGATGTCGTTGACATGGGAAATAGCAATGTTGACCCATGTGAACAACATATGAAACACAATGAAGTGTCTGTTGTACAATGTAGTGCATCTTCTGTTTTAAAAGATGATTGTGTCTTGCATGAGTACACTGCCTATAACCCTGATGACTCCTTGACCACTAGATTTAATATCCTTAAGGATCAAGTGGCTATGTACGAACAACGTGCTAGATTTGAACTCACTGGACGTGAGCAGAACATGGAATGGCAAATGCGTGCATATATATCTGAAAATAATCTTAAGCGAGAAACATTGAAAAAGGAGTTACAATCTTTGCAAAAATAATTGGATCAAACTGTTAAACAAAAACAAGAGATTCAAAAAGGTTTAAACACACTCAAACATGATTTCAAAGACAAGGAAACAAAACTCCTAAATGATTTCTCTAGTCTTAAAATGCTGAAAAACAAACTTGAGGATAAGTTATACACGCAAGGCCAAACCATTCAAACTGCTCAAATGATGCATAAACATAGGAAGTTGAGTGATGATCATAGTGAGAAGGATTCTACTAAGCCAAAAACCAATTTCCTTAGAAGCGGTATAGGTGCACAACCGGCATTATATGATGCAAACATTATGCTTGAGCCTAATCATGCCCCTCCTGATGCTACATCTGATGATGAGGGCAATGAGATAGAAGATAGAACCAGAGAAAAACTAGCTGTGAAATTAAAGGATCCCCTGTGCATAGCTAATAAAATCTTGTACAATTATGATTACTCTGAAGATAATCAATTAGCTGTCTTTGTCCCACAAAAGAAATTTACTCCAGAGCAAGTCTTCTGGAACATAGACATAGAAAAAATGAAAGCTGAAAGAATTGTGGGTAACACACGCACTATCTTTAGGATTGCTCACCCAACGACTTATCCCCTGAATACACCCAGGCACCTTGTACCATTTACTCTCCCCACGCAAAATAATACACTAATTGCCTTATATGTCCTTGGTCAATTATTCGTTGATTTTGATAAAACATGTAAAAAGAGAATAACACCAACGGGTATTACTGAAGGGGAAAGAGGTTTTGAGCAAACAAAACAATGTTACCTAACTGAAGTCATGCCATTTTTCAAACTTCTCAAAGAACATTTTGAGGGCCTTAAAAATACCATTAATGATGATGTGACTCAAATGAAAAAGGTTTTTAAAGATGTGGAAAATGAGGGTAAACAATTGGCAATTGATCTTAAATGCAGTGAAGTTGCGAGGAAAAATATTCTCATCATGAATGAGAATTTGATTACTAAATGTGTTGCTCAGGACGTATTTTATACTGCTACTAATTCTACGTTATCTGCCTGCCAATTTCATGAGATGTCTATTGCATTGACCGCTCTCCAGAATCGTGTTGTTGAGCTTGAGGGGGAGAATTTAAAATTGCGTGAGAAAATTCAAAACGATGACCATGATAACATGGTCAGACATTTGTCAAAACTAGAGGTTGATAATCTTAATTTGCAATTAAAGTATCAACATTTAGAAGAAGGTACTAAAATCTCAAATGCCAAGACATCTTCAGATGCTCCTGAATTTGATGCATATTTTGAATTAGCCAAACGTGATGAAAAGATTCAAGCTCACACTAACACGATTCGGAACCTGAGGGTCCAAATTGCCCAATTGAAGACTAACAAGTGTGATGTGATTGGCACCCAAAAACCACAGTCTATAGATTCTCAGAATTTTCAAATTCAAGATACCATCAATAAATTGTAACATGAAAATGATTGTTTCGTGCTGAAAATTCAAAAGTCAAACAACATTACAAAGAGTTATACGATTCAATTAAGATCACACGCGATATAAACAATGAAAAGATAACTTCTTTGCTTAAAGAGATTGAGAATCTAAAGACTCTGGCAAAAGGGAAAATGCCAATCATCAATTGTGATAATATTGTTCAAAAGGTTTCTGCTTGTAAGAAGTATGCTTGTGATGCTGTGTATATTCCTCTTCCCCTTAGGAATAATAAGTTGGTTCATAGTGACTATCTTAAACATCTTAAGGAGTGCCTTGATTTGCTTCGTGAAACCATTGAAGAGGATAGGATAGCAAAACCACTTGATGATGCTATTGTAGGTGCCTGCTTTCTCACTAATAGATCTCAGGAACTCTTAGAATATGCTATTGGTACATGTCCTAAAATTGATAGCAAGCGAGATAGGTCTACTGCATCATCATCTATGACTAAGAACAAGCACGTTACCTTTGAGGTACCCTTGGAAACTTCAGATCCCAACACATCAAAACATGTTCAGCAACCGGAAGTGAAAAAGACTAAAATTCCCATTAGTCCGTCTATAGGAGTAAATAGTAACACTAAAGCTAGAGAGTCTAAACCAAAGAGAAATAGAAGGAATTATAGGACTTCACCTGCTAAAAGTGTTCCTAAAAAGAAAGTGGACGACCACATGAGGAACATTAAGTCCAACTTGAGCAAAATGAGTCATAATTCAAAACCTAATTCACGTTGCAAAACATGTAATGAATGCATAATTTCGAGTAATCATGATAAATGTGTTGAGAAATTTCTGAAGTCGTTTAACAAAACCCCAGTTAAGAAAGTTTGGAGAGCTAAACAAAGTAAGCAAATTTGGAAAGCAACAGGTAAACTGTTTGCCAATGTTGGTTATCAATGGAAGCCCACTGGAAGGAAATTCACTTTAGGAGAACAGTGCCCTTTAACTAGGATAACTAATTCTAAAGTAGTGCCTATTAAGGAATGGAAGCCAACTGGTAGAACCTTCCCTTTGGAGACCCAATGTCCTTTAACTAGGCCCATTGCATCTACTAGTGAAATTTCCACCATTGAAACGAATGCACCTAAGGTTTCAGTGGCTCCAGAACTTGTTTGCACTAACCAATTGGAACCCAACTCAAATTGGGGATCCGACACTCCACATTTTCTGCTCTCGTCTGTTTCCAAATGCAGGTCGTACTTTTCGTCCTTTGATATTTGGACTCAGGCTGCTCTAAACATATGATTGGGGATCGCTCGGGGCTCGAGAATTTCGTGAATAAGTTTATCAGGACAGTTAGATTCGGGAACTACCATTTTGGGGTAATTATGGGTTATGGAGATTATGTTTCTTGTGACAGCTAATTTCCTGGGTATACTACGTGGAAGGACTTGGGCATAATCTGTTCTCTGTTGGTCAATATCTTGATTCCGATCTTGAAGATTGCCTTCAGAAATTACACATGCTTCGTCTGAGAATTGGATGGTATTGATCTCCTTAAAGACTGTCATGGCACAAATCTATACACCTTTTCTATCGAAGTCGTGATGCGGTCCTCTCCTATTTGCCTTCTCTCAAAGACCTCAAAGAACAAATCATGGCTATGGCAACAAAGTTTTAATCACTTGAACTTTGGTACCATCTATGATCTTGCTCACAATGATCTTGTGTGAGGTCTACCCAGATTAAAGTTCGAAAAAGAACTTCTTCATTCGGCTTGTTAACTGGGTAAACGAAAGAAGCATACTCACAAACCCAAAATTGTCAACACCAACATGGATGTTCTTTACGCCCTTCACATGGACCCAGGCAGGCCAATAAGTGTGAAGAGTATAAATGGGAAGTAATGTGTACTCGTTGTTGTCGACGAATACTATCGGTTTACATGGGTAAAGTTTTTGAGAACCAAGGACGTGACTCCTGAAGTTAACATAAAACTCATCAAACAACTGCTAGTAAGACTCACATAACCGTCAGAATCATTCGGACTTACAATGGAACGGAGGGTATCAACAAACAAATCGTTCTACTTCTCCAAGGCACCGATGATCCTATGGGCGGAAGCAATTGCTACAGCTTGTTACACCGAAAACCGATACTTGATACATACTCTTCACAACAAAACTCCATATGAGCTGATATATGGCAAGAGACCGGATCTCTCCTCTCTATTTGTGTTTGGTGCTTTATGCTACCCCACAAAATGACAGTCAAGATCTGGGAATGTTATAAGCTAAAACTGGTATTGGATTCTGCGTTGGTTACGCTCCAGATAGTAAGGGATACCGAGTCTACAACAAACAAACCCGATAAATCCTGGAAACCGTTCACGTCACATTTGTTGAGCTGACTGAGCATACGGCTCCTGTACACATCAGTGCAGGACCCGCGTCTAAACTTTTGTCTCCTGAACCAATCAGTTCAGGTCTTGTACAGAATCCCACTCCTGCAGTACCTTATGTACCAAATACAAATGAGATTTTGAAGATCTTGTTTGACCCAATGACTGATGAATACTTTGAGACACCTACTGATGATACACTGACATCATCAGCTGCCGCTGCTCCAGTTCTGTACAACTCTAATGGTTCATCAGTGTCTACTTAAATTGATCAAGATGCTCAATCTGCAAGTTACTCACCATCATCGTCAAACCTTCAATCTCCTTCAGTACATCAAGGCACTGCAGTCGACTATTCTTTTGAAGTGAATTCATTTGCTCCTCTTGAAGATGCTCTGTACTAAAACCTGTTTGCTCATGAATCTTCTTCTGAGACATCCTCTTCAAGGAATACAAACGCGGCTTCTTCATGTTCCTACCTACATCCACATGAACATCTCAGAAAACGAATATAGGATCATCCGATTGACTACATTATTGGATATCCTTCTCAACCGGTGTTCACACGAAGGAAACTTACCACCCATGCCTTGTGGTGTTGTTATAATTCCATACTATCCAAATTCGAACCCAAAAATTCCAAGACTGCTATCTCTAAAGTCTGTTGGGTTAATGCGATGCAAGATGAAGCTCACACTTTCGATCGACTTGAAGTATGGGAATTGGTACTACCTCCAGACTGTGCAATGATTATTGCTCTAAGTGGATCTTCAAAGTGAAACCTGATGAGCATTATGTCATTCTGAAAACAAGGCAAGGCTAGCTGCTAAGGGAAATCGTCTACAGGAAGGCATTAATTTAGAGGAATATTTCGCTCTGGTTGTTCGTATTGAAGCTATCAGAATGTCTCACCAATGCTGCAACTCTGAACATGACAATCTATCAAATGGATATCAAAATTGCATTTCTAAATGGCGAGCTGAATAAAGTTCTCTATTTCAGTCAACCGGAAAGATTTGTATATTTTGATCGTCCTAACCATGTCTATCGTCTGAAAAGGGCTCTCTTTGGCCTAAAACATACGCCTAGGGCATGGTTTGATACACTGTCAAAGTTTCTCCTGGGAAACGGATTCTCCTAAGGTGTGGTAAAATAAGATGAGAATGGGGTAGTGGAACTTTACTTCGTGCGGACAGAATTTCGGCTGGCAGATTTCTTCACTAAGGCTCTCACAAGAGAACGATTTCAATTTATTCTCCAGCGCTTTGGAATGAAGAGTCCTTCGCCAGTATCTCTCAAACGTCTTCAGGAAGAAAATGAGGAGAAATGGTTTTGCTTCACATATCCTTGTATATATCTTATACCATAAAGAAAATAGAAAAATATAAAACCTATAAAACCCATAAAAATCAGAAAAATCATAAAAATCCAAAAAATATTCTTCTCACGACATGTCTCTTGTGTAATCAATATTATGTACGTTTCTAGAAATGTCATTCAATAATGACACGGAAACATACATATGCTTGAGCAAGAGTTTTTCGGTTTCAAATAAAGTTTTTTTTCTAAAACATGTCGTTTCTCAAAATATTCTTCAAAATGATGGCTTGTAGTCATTTCAGGCTACAACCCGGTCTTCAAAAATATGGCTTGTAGTCATTTCAGGCTACAACCCAGACTTCAAAAATGGCTTGTAGTCATTTCAGGCTACAACCCGGTCTTCAAAAATATGGCTTGTAGTCATTTCAGGCTACAACCCAGACTTCAAAAATGGCTTGCAGTCATTTCAGGCTGCAACCCGGACTTCAAAACTTTGGTTTGCTATTACTTCAGATAGCAACCCGTTTTTCAAAATGGGAAAACACGTCGCCAAAAAGACGGTTGTTCCTTTTACCGGGTGAAGTTCACCTGGGCATAGATTACTTTATATCCATGTTTCCTCGATCTAATGTACGATTCAGTGCATTATTTCTGGTATAAGAAGAGAAATCTTCTTTGTATGCAAATGATTTTCTTTCTATGATTCTTCGGAAAATTATTTGAGTAATACATGGTGGTAACGTGTTGTTTGTAAATCAATCAGTCTTAGATACTTCGTACAATTTGTCACTCAATTAATGACAATGGGTCATCAATTGAGGGGGAGAGTGATTTCCAATTTTTATCATCAAACGGATTTCTTGGTTGTCTCATAATTGTTATAAAAGGTTTTGTAGTTAATGGGGTATTAGTTGAAGAGGAACTTACTAAGCGTTATCTTAAATGGCCAAATGTGTTAGTAGTTAGAAAGTTTAGGGCATTATGTGCTATTTGCGTATAGTTTCCTAGCTTTATGTAACTAAAAGGTCCATTTGTCTCACGTTGGTATCCTCGCTTAATCCCCTAAATACGTTTTAATCCAAAATCTTAATGATGTTAGAAAACCATTGTGTTTGATGCTCTTGTTCTCTCCTCTGGCATTCGTATAATCTGATTGATTGTGTTTCGTTTGCTGTTTGCTGATAATTGTTTGATTGTTGCTGATTATGTGTTCGTGTTCTCAGGATTTGCCTAGGTATGTAGTTACCGGGTTAGAATCTTATTCCTAAGCTTCTGATTTGAATGTTGAAAATATGCGTGAATTGCCATGTTAGTGATTGTTGTTTATGTCTGATAGAAACTTGCAATGAATGTTCATGATTGCCAGTTTCTCTTCATGCTTGATAGCATT
The DNA here is from genome assembly GCA_030686995.1 of Artemisia argyi. Lineage (NCBI taxonomy): Eukaryota > Viridiplantae > Streptophyta > Magnoliopsida > Asterales > Asteraceae > Artemisia > Artemisia argyi. The sequence goes on along the minus strand of CM060707.1, from coordinate 36,797,045 downwards.
TTGATGAGTTGCTTGAATGTTCTTTGATCATGATATGAATATGGTATTATGAGTAGGCTAGCTGCTACGCGGTAGTAGTTAATTAAGAGTAAATCTGTATGTATGCATATCTTTGTTGATACTCTTATGCAGATTCCATGGCTGATGTGAATGTGCCTGCTCCTGCTCTAACCATTTGATCAGATGTTCAAACTGCATTGACTGGCTTTGATTTCACCACAACAACAACATCGGTTACAACAACGACAACAACTCTTTCACCACCACCACCAGTCATCTTGTGCGTCATAAGTAGTGTGGTATCAAATGTTATGTGTCAGTACATGATTTTTTTATTTCATGAGTTTCTCGTTAAACTTTAAATCATTCATAAACTCATCATAACTGACACTAACATTCTCCCTCATTGATTGAGGGGGAGTAATGAATTGTCTCAATATTAGAATATCTTTAATCAGACCACATCTTGCTCCCAAACTTTTAAACTTATTTAAATCACTTGGGATTACAAATCTCAAATGGTTTGAAATTTTTGATCGGGGGAGAAAATGTGATTTAAATATGAAATCTGATATAAAATGTGATTGTTTTGGACTTGTCTGATTGTTTTGGACTTAAACAAACGCTCCCCTATATGTGCTAAACTCTTTCGTATATCAATGCACACATTGAGGGGGAGCAAAATGGTTTGTGTAAAAGGATCCTTGCATCTCATATGAGTGCATCTCAGTCTTGACTCATGAATTGACGAAACACAACCGTCATCAATCGAAAGGACTAGTCCTGGCCGGGTAATAACTTCAAGTTGGGTTAACCAGTGATGTAATCGTGTCTCGAAGAGGACTTGTCTGAGTAGAGTGTACCGTTTCGAGAAACCTTTGTGGACTTGACCAGGCCGGGTAATAATTTCAAGCTAGTCTAACTAGTGATGTAAGCGTGTCTCGAATGCCTGTTCATGTTTACTAAAGGTGGATCAATTCTAAAGTGCAACTCTTCCCGACATGTGCAAATTCATCATCAAAACATCGGTGCACATGTTAAGGGGGAGCATTTGAAAATGGCAAAACTCTCAATGTGTTAACAAAATGTGTTTCTTAATCATAAACATGTTGAGAGAATTTTCAATGATTTGGTGTATGGCAACATAGGATAGTCATGAAGTTATAAGGTGGCTAAGGTTAGGAAAACCGTCCTATGATCCGCCAGAGCCGGAGGGATCTACCCATGGACAATACCAAATAGATAGTATTAGAATGTCCGTAGGTATGATTATGAAAAAAAGGAGAAATGTGAGAATGGAGAAAGAAGGGGTTGAAGAACTAAAAAGAAATGAAATGAGAAAGGGTGAAAAGAAATAGCCCTCCAATTATTCAACCTTAGGGCAGAAACCGGGTTCAATTCATAATCTACTGATGGTTGCTAAGGCGACATCGGTATTGAAGACAAGACGTCATGGACCCAGTGACGCAATGCACTAAACCTTCTAGCCACTCAAGTTCTCTTAAAAGAACTTGTTTCATTCTCACGGGGAACCGGTGTAATCTATCAACTTACCTCTTAGAGATGGTTGATATTGAAGCAGGAGACCTCTCCCTAATCTCCGAATAGGAAAACCAAATGCACTTATTGAGTCTAGAGCCTCGAGATACATAAAAAGATCCCATAGGAACACGTGCTACTTCTACCCTGGTTGTTCAACATTAAGGACACCAGTGGTTAACTTATGAGTCCTACGCAGATCTTAGCAATCTGCCAGAACATTTATGAGGGATGTTGCTTTAGTAACTCCCAGTGATTGAATGGAAATTCCTGCCAGGGTCAACATCTAGCAGCCCTGAAAGCAGGTCACTTAGGTAATTCCTTGTGGATTACGCTTAGTGGTCGCGGCGGTTACCAATGGTCTACAGTCGTGGAGAGTACTCCAGCGACTCACCCAGTCGTTGATTTACTTAGGTAGATCGTGTAAATCCTCACGGGGGTTTGCCGATTGGGAACGGTCTTGGTAAGGGTTAGAAGGAGTCTTCACACTATGCTGTTGACAATCTCTAATTCCGAACCTATAAGCACCGGATGATTTATTGCTAACTGTCTGCTTGCAGGAAATTTCTGACGGTTGCGGTTGATTGCTGAAAAGATGTTGATCCATCAACACATGCTCACACTTCAACTTCACAATCTAAGAAATCATGATCATTGATTGGGCCTCATATATGCTTCCACAACTCTGATGAAAAAGATCATGATCCTGAAAAGTGTGAGCATGCCAAACACAAAGATGTTCATATCACATGGAGATGTTACTGCTCAAAGATGACCCTCAGACATTCTTTTGGATGATGAAGTTGAGGCAATTTCCAAAGATCATCCATCACATTGAAGGTGTCATCTAGAGTCTTCCACTTATAAGCACAAAGATCACAACTTTGAAGAATCAAAGTCTACAAGCTACAAGATTTCAAGGATGAAAGAATTCAGTACTTATCTTCTGGGGTGACCTCCCTTAGGGGGAGATTGTTAGGAATACGATTATTCAGTTAAAGACTCGGTCACCCCAAGTATTGCTAAGCGTTACATAGCTCGTAGAATTATCCTTATTTTAGTTAGTATGTAGTTCATTAGTAGTTAAATATGTAAATAGTATTCGTAGAGTGGGTCGGGTCTTTACCCTCTGTCAGCTCACTCTACAGCTCGTTTCATGGAGCACCAAGTAGTTGTAGTATATATACCCTCTCCCACCCAAGGGAGAGGGTTGGACCTTTCATTAGTTTCAAGCTAATACACACATTGTTTCTCTCTCAAAAAGGCTCCCACCTTTCTTTCTACATCTCTCTAATCTCTTCATCTAATTCGATCCATATAACCACAAGAAACCATACGTGTTTAAGATTATGAGTATCCTACAGCATTCCTTTGCCATAGCTTGCGGTCGGCCTCTCGAGCTGTAACAAAACCTCGCTGTAAACTATCTATATGCTCATGAACCTCCATCAAAACTCTCCTCATCTCAGTAGTCCTGCCCACAACCACAGTCATATCCACTCTCAGATCCGCTATGAACTCTCCAATAACCCTCTCAAGTCGATCAGATATACGTGCAACTCTCTCACCAAGATCCATAACCTGAGCCCACAACCTACCAATCTCACCTAACTCTACATGCTCAGCAGAAACCTCAGAAGGTGCATCCGAATCAACGGGACTACCAGGTAGCAACTCAAACAAAAACGGATGATCAGGTGAATCAGGCTCAATCGGATGTATAGGTGAATCAGGCTCCTCATCCTGAGCTGGCGGCACAATCAAATCATCATCATCAGGCATCTCCTCCTCCTGAGGGTCATCCTCCTCCTCAGGGTCATCATCATCACCCTGCTCAGCCTCCTGAGGGTCATCAGCCTCATCCTCACCCTCGTACTCCTCCTCCTCATCGGAAGAGTACATCATCAATCATCGTCTCCTAACAGGTGAACCATGTGGTGAAGGGGTAGGTGATCTAGGACGACGACGCAATGATGCGGGTGGCGCCTCAGACAGAAGAGAGTGAGCATCAATCTGTAAAGGTGGTGAAGTAGGGCGTACCGACATACGTGTCGTAGCTCGGTGGGCAAAACATGGAGCCACACGAGCCAAAGCCTGATGAAGAATAAGCTGCCTCGATGTACCAGGGAGCCCTAGAGAAGATGAGGGTCCCTGCGTAGATGCAGCAGGTGGTGCTGAAGTAGAACCTGTCGGTGTCATAGTAGCTGAATGCATGGCAACCTGGTAAGGGTCATCAGGAGCCATGGTGAACTGTGCTGGCAATACCGGTGTAGTAAGAATATCCTCAACAACATCAGGCGTATGGGAGGCCATAGTCTGTGACAACGGCGTAGGGTAGGTGTAAGTGTTTCAAAACAACTAAACCGCGAACTCAAAATACCAAATCCAAAATCATCATATAATTCCAAATCGTATATAATCAAGAAAGATTTAAAATACCACATTACTAAAACCATTCGCAAAACAATTAAGCCATATAATTCCTCAAAAACGCATATAATTCCTCAAAACGCATATAATTCCTCAAAACGCATCATATCACTAAATCAATAAACCTCAAATCCTCAAATCATCTCAAGAAATCCCAAATCTATAATCGTCTCAATGATCTCATAATACCTCAATAATAAACAATGATGCTTCGGCTTGGCGGGCTGGCGGGCAATGGTCGAGGATCGTTTTCTATAAAAATTGGTTATAGTTTAGGTGTCTATTTACCTAGTTCTCTATAACCTTGGCTCTGATACCAATCTGTAACACCCCCAAAATTTGATACAGCGGAAGACTCAACAAGCTTTCGGGGTGCTACGGGGATTGGTATCCAAACACAAGACATAAAAGAACGAGATAAAGTAAACATAATAAAATACAACCACGCGGGGTTTTAGAGTTTACATTATCCCAAAATCATCCAAAGTCAGGCCCAAAAGAAATAAATATAGGTCCACAATAGTTATCAGAGTTTTAGAAATAAAGATCCATAACCGGTGCCAAGTGTCAAGCCTCCAATCCCAAGCATCCATAGAGCATCACTTAATTACCTGAGAAAACGTGCTAAAAGTCAGCTTTCGCTGGTGAGATCATAGGTTTAGATTCATAATTCAATATAGTGGACATATACGCAAAACGCTTGCTAGCTAGACTAGGCCTCAATCATCCAACCAAAATGTCCAACCAATAATCCAACCAAAATATCCAACCAATAATCCAACCAAATCAAATCAAATCAAATCAAATCAAATCAACCCTATAGGTGCACGCTATAGCTCAAATCAATCCAATCAATAGCTTACCTAGCTCAAGTCTAGGCCTCGCTCTATAATCCATCCAATAGCTTACCTAGTTCGGGACTAGGCCTCGCTCAACAACCAATCAATAGCTTACCTAGTTCGGGACTAGGCCTCGCTCTATAACCAAATCAATAGCTTACCTAGCTCATGTCTAGGCCTCGCTCAATAACCAAATCAATAGCTTACCTAGCTCATGTCTAGGCCTCGCTCAATAACCAAATCAATTGCTTACCTAGTTCGGGACTAGGCCTCGCTTGATCCTACCTAGTTCTATAAGCATAGCAAGTTTTAAATAAACAAAGCGATAATAGTCCACATAAAACATTTGCACGTTTCTCACCCCAAGTATTGAAAACAAAGTTCAAGAGTAAAAGTGGGGCTATGACTCACCTCAAGTTCAGAAATCCTCAAAAGAAACGATAGAAGAAAGACGTAAGTAATCTCAAGCAACTCACGTAACGGCGACTACAGACTCGGCACTTCCTAACAATATCAAACTCGTTCAGAAATCATTTCCTCAAAATCAAATATTCCCATTCCCGAACGTATTCCATTTTATTTTCCAAAAATATCCATTTCTCGAATTAACTTCATATTAATTTGAAATTCGACGTTTGGTATCCATATGGGTGGAGGGTCGACACAACTCAAACCAGAAAGTCACAATAAACAACAATAATAAACCAACTATAGGTCTAATGTTAGCCCAACATATAATTTAAATAATTATCGAAGCTTATTAAATCCGTCGATTTGATAATCTCCCATATTTATTTACGTAGTATATCGTTCCAAAATTATACCCAACCTAAGGCACATTGCACAAAAGATTCTATTTGGTATATGTCGTAGTCCAATGAATTCCCTATATGTATCGTCGAATCGGCCAAATCCCACGAGACATATAGTAATTTATTCTCCTAAAATATATACCACATCCTATGGGCGTCGTGGGATACGATGCCCATTAATATACTCATTTTATATCGTCAAACAACTTGATCTAGAATAAGTCATTCGATATATAAAATGTTTATATTAACCGTCATATATCCGTGACAACACAAAGTCACAATATAAAGCACACTTGGACTTTAAAGACCCGCAATTCGTATAACTCGATAAGTTTCTAATTTATAAACAAAATCACATTTTTAATTATTAGTTACCCGACTTATATTTCGCCATTATTTATAAAGTTATTATTTATAACAATAGTCCGACATTTATTACACTATTTGCATAGTATAATAACTATCGTTTTATTATTATACGTTTACTCGTGATCGTTTTATTATTAATATACGCATTTATATATATATATATATATATATATATATATATATATATATATATATATATATATATATATATATATATATATATATATATATACGTTTAACACGTCTATATATGTATATAAACGATTATATTCTTAATAATATTATTGCGAGTATTATTTTTAATATCGACTTTTAAATATTTATCGAGTCATAGAATTTGGTCACATGTCCGAGTCATGACCCTTGGCTCATAGTCCAAGTCCAAAATAATAAGAATCAAGTCACAAATAAATATATCAACTCCGTCCAAACAATCCCATATCCACGTGCTACAACATGAGGGTCCGACTACGGCACCCAACTATCCTATCTCCGTCATCTAATTGACCGTCTCACAATCGGTCCCCAATTCCATACTCGTCAACACAACTCTAAATCAAAATACAAGTAAACCAATGTCCAAAGCTTCGGTCCAACATGCCACAACATAAAAATGTTAACACAATGTTAACCCAAAACAAAATATACAAATATTACGGGTCGACCTACCAAGTCAAACCCTGGTCAACTATGAGACCACAAACCATAAGAATCAACCTCACCCGAGACCTTTTGGTCTCGGCTAGCTCTAAAGAGCCGCTCGACCAAAACAGCCCGCGAGGGGAGGGGGGGGGGGGTCGGCCAAGAATCAAAACAACAACAACAACAAATCGCGAGCAACCAAGCGACCAAAACATCAATTAGCAAATAATCAATCACCAAGAATCAATAATAACCGAACCGCGACACCTCCAAGACTCTCAACCGAGTCGAGGAGTAATCACACCGAGACCTTGGGTCTCGGTCGAGCTCAATACGAGCCACAACCCAAACCAAACGCATCCAAAATCCAAATCCGAGCACCCAACAATCAAAGATCGACCCCCAAGGATACCAAACTCATCTTTATATCAAAACCCATTTTCATCTCAATTTTTAACACCCAATATATCAAGATTCAATTCGGGTTCGACTCAAAATAGTCAAACCCGACACAAAACTCACGATTTCTCACCTTCAAATCGAATGAAAACCAAGAAAAATGATGGTGTGGTGGCGTGTGGTGTGTGGTGCGGCGGTATCACTAAAAATGGAGGGGAGAGGCGCGTGTTTCACACCACAAGAACAAGGAGATGATGGTGAGTATTTTGGTGGTGGTGGTGTTGTGTGGAAGTCGGCGGTGGTGGTGTTGAGTGGGTGGCAGCCGGCGGCTAAGGAGAGGGAGGAGAAGGGTGGGTTTGATTTTTGTTATTATGAGGGTTAGGGTTAGGGGAGAGGGGTATTATACCCGAAATTTGCATATTGGTCCCTCAAGTTTCACTTTTCCAAAACTAGCCACAAATACTTTAATAATTAGTGAACTCTTTTTAATCGGTTTTCCCGTAACCCGATTACTTGTTCATAAAAGTATTAAATTTTCGCCAAACATATTCGTACACGCCATAAATGATTTTCCCAACAACATTTCCCGAAACATATAGATATGTATGAAAGACATAATGTTTATTTAATGGTGAATCGCTACCGTTTTGTAAAAGATTAAATTCGTTAGGTTGACCTAGTGCCGGAGTCAATGTAGTGCCAAAGTAACGATCTTAAAATAAATCATCACGACCGAATCAACCAAACCATGGATAAATAACCAAATCTCATAAACATCGTATGATAAAAATCACGTACCAACGTTCGTAAAATATCTCATCATAATAAACTTTCAAAAATTCCAAATTTATAATTTTAATGTAATGCGGGTTTTATAAATGGCTCCCTATTTTGCCAGTTGTCACAGAGACCTAGAACTTAAGGCATGAGATGAGATGAAACATGCTTACATGACAAATTGATGAATCAATTTGATGTAAATCCCATAATGATCTAGGAATTGGAAAAGTGTTTGCCAATTATTGTTCGACAGATTACCATCTTTTATACTTTCACCACTAGCAGATCAACTGATGTGGTGGAATCGATGTAAAGTTGGATCCTAGATTTTCAAGAAAATATGTTGGTTATATGAATATATCCTTGGGTATTATGTTTTCTTGAAAATTGATTATCGAAAATACTAAAATTGAATTTTGTAAATTCTTTTAAATGTATTAATGCAACATTAAAACCGTAAACGTAAGTTATTCTTTTATCAAGTAAATTGATCTACACCCGTAAGGGTTTCTGGTTAGAGTCAATTTTACTAAAAGAACAAACCTAGTCTTCTTTCCATAAGGAGAAGTGTGAGACTTAATCCTATTCCTTTTCATGAATGAGAATGGTATAATAGGAAAATTAGAATTGTCTAAATTCTAAATACATAACTCATAGCAAACTTTAATAGTTATGATTATTTGCACTTTATGAGTTATTTAATTAGAATCTAGACTTGTTACTGCAAAATGGTAAAAGACAATAAGATTATTTATCTAGTTGTTTTGATTTGATCATTTAAAGATACTACATACAATTGTTGGAATGGTAGATCTCATTAGGAAGAAATTGCATGTCCAATTTTTCAAGTTAAAAGTTTGCAATGTGATGAATCACATTTACGTAGTAGAATACATTCTTTTAGAACCTATATATAATTGTTGGAATGGGTTTTCTTAAAAGATGTAGGAAAGTAAATAGTACACTATTTCCTTTCACTGATTAATGAAACATTTTCAATGTTGTCAAATTCAGTGGGAGTAGTGTGTTCTTATGGCTGAATAAGGGATTATTGTAATGTTCTTTAATTCAGTGGGAGTTACAAGACTTATTGTCTTGATTGTAACTTAGATTATCTTTTGAATGTCTCAAGGTAATTACTTTTCAAATATAGACACTAATATTTTGAAGGATAGTCATGTGCATTTCCTTGATTGATTGAGTAACTCTATATCTACTAGTTATGCTTATGACACAAATCATATTGTTCACATTAACAAGCGCATGCGTGTTGTTTATATGATACATGGTGTTGTACCATGCACAAGTGGGAGAAATATTCATTATGTGCAAAGTACAACACATAAGAATATGATTTAAAGGATTCTCTTAACTGCAAAGTAAGAGATTATAATTCTAATTAGATTAATACATCTAATCTAAGAAACACTTGGTGTTGAAATTTAGTAAACGTGAGACGCAGACTAAATTCCAATAACAAGGTGGATTTCCATGTATGCGTGAGACCAACATGGATAATTTACTGTTTCTAAATTAGACATCTATTAGAATATGTGTCAATATAATACTACTTCAACTATAATATTTATGTATTATTGGAATGACATAAATGTATGAAGTAATATAATACTACTTCAATAATTATGTATTCTTAGAATGACATAAATAAATAAATAAAGTAGTGTGTTAACTTGAAAGTATTATTGAAACCAAATGATGTTGTTCATGATTACTTTAATTATACATGTTTATACTTTATTGTATAGTTATAAACATGCAGTCTTTTAAGTATTACAAGACTTATAATAAAGTAAGACATTAGCTTGTTATGGTCTTTTAATTAAGACATATACAAGAAGTCATTGAGTTGATCAATGATTAATAACATATAGTGGGATTATAACAAGTTTATGTTTTTATGAGACATAAACATGAAGTGACTTAGTCAAAAGTACTTGTGTTATAAAGCATGCAATTGGTTTGAAAATATTATTATACCATTAAGTTGACTTAGTTGGTAAATAGGTATGCTAACAGGAATATGGTTATCTTATATATATATATATATATATATATATATATATATATATATATATATATATATATATATATATATATATATATATATATATATATATATATATATATATATATATTGTTAGATCTTCTTACAATATTAATTCTAATTGAAGTACCACATATGGATGGTATGTTCAGTTAGGGAATCAAACTCTTGTTAGATTGTTTGATTAAAGATAACTATGATTTCTTTTCTTCCAAAAGTTATCAAGGTTAGAAATTGAGTATGGATTGAATATACTCAATTAGACTCCTAGAAGATTAATAAGACGTTATTGAATTATGAAATGTGATGAATCACATTAAGTCTTAAATTGAAGTTATGAATTTATTAAGCTACTTATAAGAAGGTTGTTAACAAAAGAATATCAGGAACTATCAATGTGTATTTGTAATGTCCTAAAAGAGAACGTTGGATTGTTGCTCTAATTGCTAAGTAGTTATAGATAGTCTCTAAATTACTAAAGGCAAGTGGGAGTTTTATCTTGAAGAGATAAAATTACAAGATACAAAATCTTCTAATAACACATTAGTGAAAATAATGATGAGGCTAAACATGTAAATGATAAACCTCAAGATGATGGAATTCTCATTCATAGATCCACTTGGATATCTCAGATATTTAATTAATATGCTGAAGATTATATGATGTAGTATTACCAAGAATAATGAATTGGGTAAATTACTCATATTATGAATGTTGTAGATGCTGTTTATAAAGATATTCAAATTTAAAATTTGGTTTATCTTAATTCTTAATGGTTAGAGAATGAAGATGAGTTTATTCAATGATAATGTAACCCTAGTGGTTTAAATCTTTAAGTAGAAATCATATGAACAAAATTGTACACATATCTTAATGCATGTCTTATGACAAGATTATTAATCATACTTAAGCAATTAACTATGATTGAATACTCTTTCTTAAGCACATTAAAGATACAAAGATTGTAATTGTCATGCTTATTTTCGTGTATATGAAACTTGACAATGAATATCAAAACTCTTTCTTGTATGATTACTTGAGCGAGGACGATAAGTAATCAAAAGGAGTTTATGAATTCAAATAAATCTTTGGAAGCGTACAAAGTGCAATAATCCATGAATGGATAAATGCATGCATCTAATCGATTACTCTTATGTTTAATTATTAAATCAATGTTTTGAGTTATAATTGAAACAAGGTAATTTCTAAGTATTCCTGAAAGCTAGTGGGAGTATTATGTTTGATTCACTAAATCAAATATGTTGTATAACATATAAAAAGTGACATTCCATATAAGTAAAATGTTTAGTCTTAATTTGGAATGAAACTTTAATTTAAAGATTTAGAAAATAAAACATGCAATCTTGGAACTAAAGTTTATTATTTAATAAACATGTGCGGTAAATAAATTCTAATAAAATATGATATATCATTTAGACAATGGATATATAATAGAACATGAATGAAATCTAAGTTTGACTGAAGGATTTTCATGTGCATCATATTATTGTTGTATCATGCTTAAATGCATAATGATTTAACAATGTTTGATATCTTGTGTAATGAATATTCTAATGAAATATGTTTGAACTTAGAATAATGATCCTCAACCTGGAATAGCTCCTAAACATTACACAATAGATATTGAGTTTACGGAAATTTTAAAGAGCATATTGTGTTTTATATACAATGATGCTGGTTTAAATTGAGATGACATTCAATAACTAGTCATGGAAGGATTTTACCCTTATTAATAGCCATATGAACTAGTTGTGCTCAACTAAGAGCATAGTTGCATTATACATTAAAAAAAATTAGAAAACTTAAACTTTAAAATGTTTGAAAGTTTGATGTCATAAGTTGGTGATTGAGGATATCATACCATTTATGAAAAATTATGTGGCTATATCAAAATAGTTAGATATACACATATAAGAATTTCGCTTATTGAGTTCTTGAAATAAGTATTCTCAAAATTCGGATAGATCATAGTTAGATGAAATAATGCCTTGTCAACAAGTATGATTGTCATTACTTGAGGCATAATTGTCAACAAGTCATTACTTGAGACAAAATTCATTAACTAGAATTATCATGCATTGATCTATTTAGTATTTGGATAAAGGACATTAAGCAATTATTATTTATAATGAATTAAAGTACTTAGTATGTTTGTTTTCATTAATAATAAATTGTGTCCTATATTTGCATGTTTAAATCCGTGAATAACTTATGTTATTCTAAAATTGTCCATTGTCGATTAATGATATGGGAATATCATTAAACTAAGACAAATCTGAGTATTGGTTAAGAATATACTTGAAAGTATATTGATGCGTTGACATACCAAATTTCACATGATATTCGATGAATTGAATATAGGACTTATCCCAACTACATGATTTTACTTTATGGATCTTGTCAGTGAGTAAATCATGAATTTGTTATCCTTAGACTTGAGATACCAGATAAGTGTCATGGATGTAGTGCATTTCTGTGAAGCAATCTACTGCTCACCGTAACACGGAGTTATAAGGGTTGTTTTCAGAAGTGTTGCAAAGTCCATGGGTTATTCTTGTAGTCAAGAAAGAATTTGTTCCTTCAAATTTGTTTTGAAGTTTAATACTGCTGGGCCCCTCGTAGGGTTGACGAGATGTATGCGTGCGCACGCCCAAAGTCTATCTGGAATACGTTCAGATGTTTTGGTAATCTTGCTCAATCATAAACAACGAGAAACAGAATTGTTAATTAAAGAATGACTAAGATCCATATCTTTATTAACGTGGTATTAGAAACAAAAGGATAATAATAATAATGATGAATCATTAAAGGTTTTTCCAGGAGACCTTCCTCGAGTTGATCTAGGGGCATTGGCGTGTTGCTAGACGCTAACCAATGTCAATATACTATTAATAGATATCCAAGTGGGAGCTGTTAGAGTTTGTGGATAAATATTAATAAGTATATGTCTAGTATCGAACCTGAGACCACGGGATTGCACACTTTACGTATAAGAATTAAAGTTTAATAATTTAATATAAAAATTATATTTAATTATTAATTATACAAAACAAATAAAGAACGTTAGTAATTAATGAAAATTGACTAACGTACAACGATAAGGAGCATGGATAAAAAAAAAAATAGAGAACAAGAAAATTCTAAAACCCTTGTGGGCTTTTAGATCCAATCGGCCAAGAGTTCTAACCCAACCCAAGCCCTAACTTGTTCCCTAAGTTTTGTATCCTATAAAAGCAAAGTCAAAGCAAATCAAGGATTTTAATTTAATATATCTTGTACGCACATTAAATTAAAAACCTTGTTTTTCTCCTTGTACTTTTCGACATCATCACAGATACACATGCATGATTTTTATCACATGCATGTGCATGGGAAAAATATAGTTTTCTACTCTTTTGTATTCTGTGATCGAGAGAACTACAATAACACAAATGGGTTTGGTGTTTTATTTTTCTATTAGTCGATTAGTTTGTTTTTCTTAAAACAAATATTGTTTTGTGTATACATTAACTAGCATTAACTTTAATTCGTTAATAGTACGTGTGTACAAGAACGTGGTACTAACACACTATTGTTATTATTTTGGATTGATTAACAAAACGGTAAGGGGTTAATCATTGATCCTTATTAACCCTAATTAGGGTTCATCCAATTGTTCAAGAATTCAAGATTGCATACGGTACGTTCCTATTTATGTTTTTGTTAATAATTATATGTTATACTCGATCCGTAGCTTCCGCATATGTGACTACTTGATATTAGAATATATATATATATATATATATATATATATATATATATATATATATATATATATATATATATATATATATATATATATATATATATATATGGTAGGGATCCAGTAAGAAGTAAATTAAAATAAGAAGTGGTAAGAAGTGACCAAAACCACGCAATTGAGATGCAACGACTTGCATTATATGCATTTCTATTCATATAGATGCAACTTCTTGAGTTTCGAAAGTTAATTTGATGTATAGATGGTGCAAATTGATTTTTATGATTTTAGCACGTGCAGAGGAACAAAAAATAAGAGAAATCAAGAAATGCATCTAATATAAGTATATGAATCTGATTAAAAGCTAGAAAACACACTATGGTGCATTATATATATATGATTGTCATGGTTATTAAATTTTAACACCTACTGCCATAAATATGAATTGCGGATGGTTTACATGTAAGAAGTAAATTGGAGATATAAGTCGAAATTATATTTTATGGCTCAGCTTTTACATGGAACAAAATGCCCATATACTGAATAAATATATATAGTAGTGGTATAAACTAAGTTAGTGGTGAAACAAAGAGATAGAAAGAAGAAGAAGAAGAAAGAAAAAGATACTGACAATGACAATACATCTATAAATTAATACAAAAGTAAAAGTTTTGCTAAACAAACATATCAGTTTAAAAGGATTCTGTTCATTAGGAGCCACAATTGTTATTTTATTTGACTAATCACTATTTTCTTTATTATCTACCAACCATCGCCAACCATTACAATGCCAATAATTAATTTATCAATACAGATACAAAAGAAGAAAGGGGACTACTAAGGCTTCAATTCCATGGTGTTCATCATATCGCAAGCTAAGATTACTTACCATTAATGGTAACCCTGGTATCGAAATATAGTAAACTCTAGTGCCAAATGAACTTCCTAAAAGTTAATAGTTGAATCATAGAATCACTACCTCTCATCTGATAAGGAAAGAACCGAGAATTTGTAATTTTAATGTGTTAAGTTGCATAGAAAGTTATGCTACTATTACTTTCATATTTTTTATGGAAATTTGAATGGGATGCCTGAGGTTTAGAAGACTTGATATGTAAGGCTAGAAAGCATACATGGATTAGGAAAAGTACTTGGAAACCACCACAAACCTTGGCTTAGTGGATTTAGCTTTTCACAAGAGATCTAGGGTTCAAACCTCACTAAGTACACATATGCCGTGTACATCTGAGTGAAAGACTAGCCCTCCCGAGACCTCATCCATTTTAGAGAAAGAACTTAAGTTGCCAAATATATCTCTTCATATATAATTAAGTCATCATTAGTTAAGAAAGGTATTCAATCATATACTTGACACAAAAACACTATGCGATGAAGCTTTTCCTATAGTTTTGGGAATATAAAAGAGACGAAAGACCAATCACATAGAAAAAATAGGTACATAGGCGGACGCTAGCCCTGGTATATGGATAAGGACTAATGGTAGACCGTGTTCCTTTGCGTTGGTCACTAGAGTACGTAGTAAGGATTCAATCAAGGTTTGACTCCTATAGATGCCAAGGCTGGATGACTCTTGCAACATTGTCATCTTGGAGACAAATTAGTGACAAAATATTTCGTCTGATAATATTTTTTTCTGTTGCCAATCCAGCGCTTAACTTTGGTGTTTATTCCAGATTTTCATCGCTGAATTGTTATGTTTAGCAATACTTTTGATCTCAGCCTGCTGACGCAATTTTTTTTCCTAGTATTGTATAATTATAACATATCATCTTTTGGTGTTAACAACAATTCGATCTGTAAAACGTGTTTTGGGTTCAAGTCCACAATGTGACAAAATCGTAGGTGATTGCCACTTTTTCCGAGCTACAAAAGAGTACTATTATTATGAAAATAATCTTGATCGAATACTTGATTGCAAATTATAAGTTATTCTTGCAATAAGATTTATTCGATTAGACTTTGTATTTTATTGTTGAAGCTTGAAATACTCTGAAATATACATTTTTTATTCTAATATAAGCGTACACACAACTTTATACTCCGTAACTCTTGATAGGCACTGTATATCTTTACACGTAATATGCCTCGATATTTAGCCACCTTTTTATAGCCCAAAGTTGTTTTCACTCCTCCATAAATATCCAATTTTCATCTCAAACATCTCATGATTCATCACTAACAAGTTAAATAGAATCACTGAACATACATGCACATAAATACATAACATACATCTACCTGAATAGAAGCAAGAAAACACAAAAAGAGTCCATCCGTGTAAAAAGTTTACTGAACGTTCTGTCCGTTTGCATGTAGGTTTTATAGTTTTTATGTTTCTAGAGAGTTATACAATCTAGGGTTCCGTTGATTAATATATTAATTCTTACTTTTACTTACAGGGCTATTATGAAGAGCCTCCTTTCTGCTTGTAAAGAGGTAGCAGTTCCATCGATGAGTTTCCCGGGAGGGATCAATATGGAGACATTTCTACCACGAAGCCGTAAAGACAAGGTGGTTATAGTGATGGGAGCAACAGGGACAGGAAAATCAAGGCTTGCAATCGATCTAGCCACCAAGTTTTCTGCTGAAATTGTAAACTCTGACAAGATTCAAGTTTATAAAGGCCTTGATATTGCTACCAATAAAGTCAGTCAGGACGAGTGTTGTGGGATCACCCACCATCTTATAGGATTCGCTGATCCTAATGTTGATTTCAGCGCTGATGATTTCAGAAACAGTGCGTCGCAGGTGGTTGATTCCATTGTCGCAAAGAACCGGCTTCCTATTATAGCTGGAGGGTCTAATTCGTACATAAAGGCTCTAGTTCATGATAACATTGAGTTTCAGTCGAGGTACAGTTGTTGCTTTTTGTGGGTTGATGTCTCGCTACGTGTTCTCCAATCTTTTGTGTCGAAACGTGTAGATCAGATGGTACAAGCTGGTCTAGTTGATGAAGCCAGAAGATTTTACAACCCGATACTAGCTAACAGCACAATCGGGCTTAGGCGTGCAATTGGTGTTCCTGAGTTGAATCATTATTTTCAAAATGAAAATGCGAAAAATTTAGAAGAAGCAATCAAAAAAATTAAGGTGAATACTTGCAAGTTGGCGACACGTCAGTTACAAAATATCATGAGGCTGGAAAACCAACTAGAGTGGGATATGCATCATCTTGACGCCACTGAAGCATTTCTTAAACAAGGGTTTGAGGCACAAGAAGCTTGGGAGAGGCTTGTGGCTCGGCCAAGTAGTCTGATTGTTAGGGATTTTCTTTATGACGAAAAAGAAGAATCTGCTCCAAACTTCCCCAATATCATGACCACAAACTCCGTCATCACACCTCCATCTATGACCACAATGGTCAACGCCGTTGCTGCCGTGGCACGCTAGTGTTGTGTCATGCCCCACATTGAATCAAAGTACATGGGTGCATGGTGGGCCTTATCAAATGGATGAGAATATATTCACATCAAGAAGGTTAACAAGTCATATCTATAATACAAAAAAGATAACAAAAAGTACATTATCAACTTTCTTTTGGATGGGACAAAGTTATGATATTTGAAATGGTAGGTCTGGCAATTCAGTTCGTGTTGATCAAGTCAACCCGAATATTTTTGTATCAAGTCTTTCTTGCCAATTTAACGTCGTTGGTTTGTGTCGCTTTAAAAGCATATCAGATTCATGCTGCATCCGGTGGCCATGAACAATATTACTGTATTGACTTTATTATATGGGAAGTGATTTATACGCACTAAATTTTTATTTGTACACATCACATTACAAGCAGTACGTATACACGTAACACATAGTGCAACTATTTGTGAAAGGGAAAAGGTTGGAATCGATTTGGCGGCCGTGTGTAGTTGATAGCATTTTAGAGATCCCTGCAGGGGCCACATGGAATATGTTAAAACATGCCTGCAATACCTTTCAGACCTGTGCATGATGGCTACACACTTGGTTCCACTCTTATGCTTTGATTGTGAAATGAACAATATTTAATTATTGAGAATTGTCTTATATTGTCTTTTATATATATATATATATATATATATATATATATATATATATATATATATATATATATATATATATATATAAAATATAACCATATTAATAAGGCGAATAAGTTTGTGTGCCTGCATAGAGAATACCTTAAAGGTGCGAGTTACTAATAAATATTCGTCTATGTGAAAAAAGAATCACAACAAGTAGGGTTGATTCCCTAGCCATTATAGATAATGTAAAATGTAATTCAAAAGAAGGTTTTAATACACCAAATAAGTCTACATCGATCTGAAATTAATGTTTCTAAGCATCTTACATTGTAATGGATGCAACCGTACGTAAAGGCGCATCCTTTTCTTTAGCTAGTCTAACTTGCATGAGGTATCCTTAGATACATACACATTAAGCTACATGTGGTACTGGGAATAATTCATATGAGCAAACTAAATCAAAAGAATGTATTGTATTATATTATAAATACCATAACGACGTACTTGCAATAAATAGTTAAATTTTGTCATTTCTTTGTTACCTACAACAACGTACGTGATTTAAATGTTATTAGTCTTTTCGATACGCTCCTAGCAACTTAAAACACGTCCTTCTTGATGTACATAACCAAACAATCAGTCATCCACCAATCTTCAAATTTGTTGCACTGTCGACTCTATTGTGAAATATCCTTCAACTAAATCTGCGTGCAAAAAAAAAAAAAAAAATAGCAAATTTAATCGGCTAATAAACCAACCGTAAACAAAGTCTTTCTTTGTGTTAGCTACGCTTTGCATGCATCCAACTTCCTTCAGTAAGTAAAAAATGTAAAATGAATACTACTTCATGTCATTAAAAAGGTGTCTACCTGGTTATCAAGAACAACACGATCTATCTGTGAAAAATACATATACAACTCAACCAAACAAACCAACTAAACTTTCTTGAAAGATGAAAATGAATACCAGGGCTGAAGCAAGTCGCGCAATTATACGGTGACCTCATTATATCTAAACTCTGGTAATAAGTTGGTGAAGCAACTGTTAGTTTATGAACATAAATTAATAGTTGTGTGTTAGGATCGAACTCGAGATCGTGGGATTGCACACAATACGTATGAAGAGTAAAAGAATAATTATTTATAAATGTTATATGTAATTATTAATAAACACAAAACTAGTAACGACCGTTAGCATTTAACGGAGAATGACTAACGACCGTTAGACGAAGAAAAGGAAAGTAATACTTGTGAACAATTGGAAACAAGAAAAGGTTCCGGAATCCTTTGGGGATACCAATACCGATCGGCCAAGGGGTGTTCTCCACCTCCTTTGTGACTTGAGCTCCAAGTATTCACTAGTATATAAACACCTAATGGGTTATTGGTTTTCTCATAACTTGTACACACATAATAGGTGTTTTCTTTCTTCTCTTCTTGTCCCAAAATCGATTCATCAACAATCCCATCTTAGGGATTCGATTCTCATAAACTAAAAGTTTTGTGTTTAATTTACTTGCATAAACTTTTACTTGAATTAGTACGTGTGTACAAGAACGCGATTCAAACATACTATTGTTTGATTCTTGGATTGAATTACAAAAGAGGTACGGGGTAATTCTTATAATCCACATAAACCTTAATTAGGATTCTTGATTTGAAGATTGCATTTGATTCTTGTTCGGGCTAGAATCACAAAGGTATGTTTACTTTTATATTTGATTAATTAATTACATATTGTATGATCTTGTAATTGCTTCCGCTATGCTCACTTGATGTGTTTGGTTTATTTTATATGATTGTCATGATATTATAATTCCAACAGTGGCATCTAGAGCCGTTATAATGTGTAATTAATTATCGAAACGCATAAAAATTGAATCTTGATTCGTTTAGTTACATGTTTTTAGGGTTTTCATATTCCTAACCCTATTTTTTATGTGGGTCGATTGACCCTTTTAGATTTTTAGGGTTTTAGTTTTGATTTTTAATATGATTAGAAACCCTAGGATGTCATGTACCTGGTTATGCGTTTTAGTAAACGATCTTGGTGCAATATGTTAATTGTTAAGCATAATCCATGAAAAGTGCATGTTTGCATGGATTTAATTGTGATAATTTAAATGGTTTAAATTGGATATATAAATTAATTGTTAAGTTATATCGAAACATGTAAATATATTAATAGATGTTGAATTGGGGAAGACTCTAATATTAAGTAATCAATTACGTGCTATGTGGTATTTGTTTAGTTTTGGCTTACGCAATCGATTTATCGATGTATGTGATTCTTTTTCCTTTGAAGAAGAAAGCCCTAATTGAATAAATGCGTTATACACCTAGTTTGATTATTAATAGGATTATTGAATATATTTTGCATGTGGCTACATGTTTATACATATTTAATTGTTATGATTATGTATATGTTTATTTGGTTGTTTTATTTTTTATTATGTATTACTTGTTTTTTGTTTATTATTATGTTAGACATGTTTATAAATGAAAAAGGGTAATTTTGGAATAGAAAAATAATGTGGACTAAATAAATGGCGAAATTGTTTTGGTTTTAAGAGCTTAAATTTCAAAGGATCGGTTGATTGATGTTTTTGTACGTAATGGTTAACTAGGCCCGACCGAAGTTTACACACTACAAGATGGGTATAAGGTTGGCTTCGCATTAAATTGTGGCCTTAGATAGACAACATTCTGTCTTAACGCTCGTTTGTGTGTAAATTAGACTTACCGAACAACCATTACACGTACATTGTCATCTTAAGGGTGAATTCACCACAATTCCACAATGATTATCCGAAACACTAAGTCTTAGGGCTTATGCAAAAGTACGATATAGTGAACGATAATTGTTGGTAATTCTTTGATTGGTGAACCCGATACCTCAATCAAAACTTTGTTATTTTACTCTTAGTGAATTGGTAATTAAAATTGTTTTGTAAACCAATGCTATGAAGTTGTATGCATGCTTCTTCATACATTATTTTGATTACACGTCAAAATTAATACCCTTATAAAAATAAGTCAAATGTCATCTAATTAAGAGCACTTGAAGTTGTAATTTACGTCATGTGAGAACTTGGCGAGATTGCAATTGAGAGGTAAATTTCATAATTTCATTGCTAGCAGATCAACTGATGTAATGGATTTATTAGTTTGCAGTTTTTAAGTTAGACGACTTAAATTGAGTAGGAAGTGAGAGCTTGGACTCAAGGCATTAAGATGGGGATGAAACATGCTTACATTACAAAAGTTTTGTGAATGTAAATCCCATAATGATCTAGGAATTGCAATATGATATTGGCAATTATTGTTCGACAATTACCTTGTTGAATACTATCATTACTAGCAGATCAACTGATGTAATGGTACTATGTCAATTTGGATCCTAGCTTTAAGGAAATACTACAGTTGATATGAATATTTACCAATGGGTATTTTATTTTCTTAAAGACCAATTATCGAAAATACTAAAATTGAATTTTGGAATTCGTTTTAATGTATTAATGCAACGTTCAAACCGTAAACGCACTTTGGCCTTTGGTAAATTGATATCGTTTTGTTTTCAAACCAATGTTTGATTAAGAATAATTTACTTAAAAGACAAAAGAAGTCTCCTTTCTTTGAAAGAAGAGTGAGACATAATCCTATTTCTTTTCATGAATGAAAAAGGATAATATGAATATTAGATATGTCTCAATTCTAATATAACTCATAGTAAATTTTTAATAGTTAAGATAATTGCATATTTTTCATAGGGATTTTATCATCCTTATTTGGTGATTAAATTCTTAGTAACAAATATGATATTTGGTTAACAGAAAATTATGTATGACATTTTATGAGTTATTAGAAGCTAGACTAATTACTGCAAAATATTAAAAGACAAACTAGTTGTTTTGACTATTTAAGAGGTACTACATACATTGTAGGATGATAGACCTGTTAAGAAAGAAATTGCATGCCCAATTTTTCAAGTTAATCGCATTTGGTGGATAGTCCATCATTTACGTAGTAGAATACACTCTTTAGTGGATAAGTAATTGTTACGTATGGAAATTCAAAGGTGTAGAAAAGTTAAAAGCACACTATTTTATTTCACTGGATATGAAACATTTACAATGTTGTCAAATTCAGTGGGAGTATTGTGTACTTATTACTGAATAAGGAATTATTGTAATGATCTTTAATTCAGTGGGAGTTACAAGCTTTGACATCTTAGTAGCTAAAGATAATTACTTTCCAAGTACAGTATAGACACTCATACTTTTAAGGATAGCCTTGTACGTTTCCCTACTAGACATTGTTGTTCTATAACTACTTGTTATGCTAAAATCTATGACACAATCATATTGATCACATAAACAAATGCATGGTGTGTTGTTTATCAACTATATGAGGTTGTTCCATGCACAAGTGGAGAAATGTTATCTTTAATGTGTGCAAAAAACAACTCATAAAGATATGATTTAATGGATTATCTTGACTGCAAGGTAAGAGAATTACATTCTAATATGAATTATACTAATCTAATTCAAGAAACACTTGGTGTTACAATTTATGTTATGTGAGAGCTTAGCTAGATTGCAACAACAAGGTGAATTTCATATTTTCATTACTAACAGATCAACTGATGTAATTGAACTATGAGAATTTGCAGTTTCTAAATTAGATACCTATTAGAACATGTGTCAATATGATATCAAGACTACTTTAATTAGTATATTTATGAATTCATGAAATGACATAAATTAATTAAGTAATCTAATGCTGCTTCAATCTGAATATTTATGTGTTCTTGGAATGACATAAATAAATGAAGAAATAATGTTATTTACATTATTGTAAAGTAATAAATTAACTTGAAATTACTATTGAAACCAAAAGATGGTATTAATAATTACTTTAGCTAAACATGTTTATGTTTCATTGTAAATATATAAACATAAAGTCTTTTAATTGTTACAAGACTTATAATAAAGTAAGACGTTATCTTGTTATGTTTTTTAATTAAGACATATACACGAAGTCATTAAATTGTTAAATGACTTATAACGTTAGTGGGATTATAACAATTTATGTTTTCTTGTAGAGACATGGACATGAAGTGACTTTGTAAAAAGTATTTGTGTTATAAAGCATGTAATTGGCTTGAAAATACTATTATACCATTAAAATGGCTTAGTTGGTAAATAGAAAAGTCAAAAGGAAATATGGTTATCTTAAATATTGTTAGATTGTCTTACAATATTAATACTAATGAAATACCAAACTTTATGGTATGTTCAGTTAGGAAATCAAACTCTTGTTATATTGTTTGATTAAAGATAACTATTACTTCTTTTCTTTCAAAAAGTTATCAAGGTTAGAATATTGAGTATGACTTGGACATACTTAATAAAACTCCAACCTAGAAGATTAATAAGACATCATCATATGATGGAATGTGATGAATGTGATGAATCACGTTAAGTTCTTATATTGAAGTTCTAAATTTGTTTAACTGCTTATGAAGAGGTTATTAACAAAGTAAAGTCAGGAACTGTCAATATGTATTTGTAATATCTCAAAAGAGAACATTGTATTGTTTCTTTATTTGCTAAGTATTTAAAGATAGTCTTTAAATTACTAAAAGCAAGTGGGAGTTTTGATCTTTAAAAGATAAAATTACAAGATACATAAACTTCTAAAATACACTAGTAAAGATGATGATGAAGTTTGATATTTAAATGTTAAATCTCAAGATGATGGAATTATCATTCATAGAATAGCAATATATCTCAGATATTTGATTAATATGCTGAGGGCTATGATTTACAGGATTATTGTAAACCTGATAATCATTATGATACATTACCAAATATGAAATTGGGTAAAGTATACATGATATGAATGATTAAGATGCTGTCCATAAAGATAATCAATTTTAGAAACTTGATTTATCTTAATAGTTAGACTAGAAAATGAAGATGAGTTTCTTCAAAGATAAGGTAACCTTTGTGGTTTAAATCTTTGCATAGAAATCATATGGACAATATTGTACACGTATTTAATGCCTGTTTATGACAAGATTATTAATCACACTTAAGCAATTAACTGTGATTGAATATTCTTTTCTAAATACATTAAATATATAAATATTATGATTGTCATATTTATGAAATTGACAATGGAATATCAAAAACTCTTTCTTGAGTGATTACTTGAGCGAGGACGATAAGTAATCAAAAGGAGTTTATGAATTCTAATAAATCTTTGAAGTGTACAAAGTGCAATAATTCATTGATGGATAAATGCATGCATCTAGAAGATTACTCTTATGTTTAATTATTAAATTAATGTTTTGATTTATAATTGAAATAAGATAATTTCTAAGTATTCCTAAAAGCTAGTGGGAGTATTATGTTTAATTTCTTAAATCATATATGTTGTAGAACATATAAAAGGTAACATTCCATATAAGTTAAAAGTTAAATCTTAGTTTGGAATGCAACTTTAAAGATTTAGAAAATAAGACATACAACCTTGAAATGAATGTTTATTGTTGAAACATGTGCGGTAAATGAATCTAATATAACATGATATATTATTTAGAAAGTCTAAATGGATATGAATGACATGAATAAAATCTAAGTATGACTCAAAGATTTTTCATGAACATTATGTTTTGTTGTATCATGCTTGATTATAAGATGATTTGACAATATTAATATCTAATCAAAAAGTTATTAGATAACTTGTGTAATATTCTAAAAATAATATGTTTGATTATAGAATCACATCCTAAATCTGGAACAGCTTCAAAATTCTATAGATGAACAATTTTTCAATTGTTGTGAAAATTGTCATAGCAAACAAACTTGAAAGTTTTGAATGGCATCAAACATTACATAATAGATATTAATGTTTACGAGAAATTTTTAATAGCATATTGTTGTTTACATACAATAACGCTAATGAAATTGAGGTGACACTCAATGCTAGTTATGGTAAGGATTTCATATTTGACTATTACTAGTTGTGGTTTATAAGAGCATAGTTGCATTATATATTAAAAGAATAAGAATACTTTAAACTTTAAAATGTTTATAAGTTTGATTATCATAAATTGGTGGTTAAGGATGTTACACATTTTATGAAATATTATATGGCATAATCAAAATTGTTGAGTATGCACATATAAGAACTTCAATAGTTGAATTCTTGAAATAAGTATTCTTAAAATTCTGATAGATCAAAGTTGGATGATTTATGTCTTGTCAACAAGTATGAATATCATTACTTGAGACGTAATTCATCAACAAGAGTTATCATGCATTGATCTATTTAGTATTTGGATAAGGGATGTTAAACAATTATTACAATAAATTTAAATACATGGTATGTTTAATTTATGAGAAATTGTATCCTATATTTGTATGTTTAATCCATGAATAAATGTTATTCTAAATTGTCCATTGTCAGTTAATAATATGGGAATATTATTAAATCAAGACAAACCTGAAGGTTGGTATAATATACTTAAAGAATATTGATGCGTAGTCATGCCATTTCAGATGATATTCAATGATACCGAATATAGGACTTATCCCAACTACATAATGTTACTTTATGGATCTTGTCATTAAGTAAATCATGAGAAGTTATCCTCAGACTTGAGATGCAAGATAAGTGTCATGAATGTAGTACATTTTTGTGGAACAACTTAACGCTATACGTAACTGGTAGTCATAAGGGTTGTTTTCGGAAGTGTTACAAAGTTTGTGGGTTTTGCTTGTAGTCAAGATAGAATTTGTTCCTTCAAAATAATTTTTGGAGTTTAATACTGCTGGGCCCCTCGTAGGGTTGTCAAGATGTTTGCATGGCCGTGCCCAAGATCTTCCCTGAATATGTTCAGATGATTTGGTAATCTTGATCAATCACTAACAACGAGAAAGAGAATGGTTAATTAATGAATGACTTTGATCCATATCCTTATTAACGTGGTATTAGAAACAAAAGGATGATAATAATGAGATATCATTAAAAGATATTTCCAGAAGCCTTACTCGAGATCGTACTAGAGGCATCGGCGTGTTGCAAGACGCTAACCGATGTGATCACACTATTAAGATATGTCCAAGTGGGAGCTGTTAGTTTATGAACATAAATTAATAGTTGTGTGTTAGGATCGAACTCGAGATCGTGGGATTGCACACAATACGTATGAAGAGTAAAAGAATAATTATTTATAAATGCTATATGTAATTATTAATAAACACAAAACTAGTAACGACCGTTAGTATTTAACGGAGAATGACTAACGACCGTTAGACGAAGAAAAGGAAAGTAATACTTGTGAATAATTGGAAACAAGAGAAGGTTCCGGAATCCTTTGGGGATACCAATACCGATCGGCCAAGGGGTGTTCTCCACCTCCTTTGTGCCTTGAGCTCCAAGTATTCACTAGTATATAAACACCTCATGGGTTATTGGTTTTCTCATAACTTGTACACACATAATAGGTGTTTTCTTTCTTCTCTTCTTGTCCCAAAATCGATTCATCAACAATCCCATCTTAGGGATTCGATTTTCATAAACTAAAAGTTTTGTGTTTAATTTACTTGCATAAACTTTTACTTGAATTAGTACGTGTGTACAAGAACGCGATTCAAACATATTATTGTTTGATTCTTGGATTGAATTACAAAAGAGGTAAGGGGTAATTCTTATAATCCACATAAACCCTAATTAGGGTTCTTGATTTGAAGATTGCATTTGATTCTTGTTCGGGCTAGAATCACAAAGGTATGTTTACTTTTATATTTGATTAATTAATTACATATTGTATGATCTTGTAATTGCTTCCGCTATGCTCACTTGATGTGTTTGGTTTATTTTATATGATTGTCATGATATTATAATTCCAACAGCAACAACTGCTCTATTAAGCTGGCAAAAGAGCGGTGAGCTTTGCTATTTAAAAAAAAAAAACTCATTTTTCTAATGCTTCTTTATGAAGATATGAGCAGTGAGCTGTGACTACAGCTCACAGCTAGTGCTCACTGCTACTGCTAACAGCTACTTTTGCCAAACGTAGCCATATATCTTGACATTCAATATATTGTCTTAGTTTCCTAATGACGACAACTTTGTAGCTTTATGGCATATACAACGAGATCTACTTGGACTCACATTTTCATCATCTATCATTGCAATATTAATGTTAACTTTTCAAAACAATGAAGATACTTCAGCCACCAAAGATTCTCATTTACGACTTGTGATCATTTCCAAAAAAACAAGTTCCATTTTTTTTGGTAAAGAGGAGTAATCCAACAAGTTCCATTTGTTACCAAGAATGAAAGAAAAGACCACCACCTTTGTAAGAGGCATCACGACATTCGTCAAAAATATAATGAAAGATATAATCACACCTGAATACCTGATAATTACATTTATCTATGACCTAACTATTTACAAAAGCGCAACCAATTGTATTATCCTTGTGTATGTATCTTGCTAGTTGGCTTTCTTGATTCTTCATTAATTGCGTAGATGGTTAGCTAAAAAATTCAGCAAATCACAATTCAACTTTCCATGATTGTTTAGAACTTTTGTCTCAGCTTGAATGAATGCTAAACTTTGCGTTGAAGCGCACACATCTAAAATTCATTTTGAATTTTTATGTAAAAAGACTAAGCTACTCAGCAAAAGAATACCCATTATGTTGATGCAGATTAAACTAATCTTTGATTGTATTTTACGCTTGATTATGAGGATTATCTACATTTTCTAACATAAATTTACAGTTTCTAATTGCCGCTCTTTCAAATTATTTAGTATACCCTGGTTGTGAAAGAAGTATCATCTTGCCATTTAGTGACATGAAAAATGTGTCAGTAAGGTCTAAAAAGAGCCACTAAAGTTACCAAAATGGAAAGTAATTTCACGTTTTTTTTTTTTTTTTTTTTTTTTTGGTAAAAGAGATTTTTCACCCTGGTAAAATAAGTAATTTCACGTTTTTCTGCTGCACATAAAAATTTGTAACCAAATTAAAGATGGAGACGGTATAAATCAAGTGACAGAAAAACAGTGGATCTTGTATTTGATTTTTTTTTTTTTTTTTTCTCTTTTTTGTAATATGTCACTAACATTTTAAAAATAAAAATCAATTAACGACAGAATAATAGCCCAAATCACAAATATACATGTTTTATTGCTTAGAAAATCTTTGGCTGTAATATGTCACTAACATTTTAAAAATAAACATCAATTAATGACAGAATAACTAAATCTTAGAATAGCCCAAATCACAAATATACATGTTTTATTGCTTAGAAAATCAAGCAAAGAGTTGCATGTATCTGAAAAAGTTGTTCAATATTAAACCATGGCTAATGATTAGATCAAGGTTTCATTTTTCAAGATTCCTCAAGAAAAGCGGATGTATTTTATCGATAAACTTTTAACATGCATGCTTGTAATAATTCGTAACATCATTACCAGAAGACGCTTTCAATCATTCGTTTCATATCATTGACCAAAATGAATTCCTTTCAGGAAACGGTCTCACAAATAAAACAAAGGTTTTGAGTAATATATTAGCTTTTCTAAATTTGGTTTAATTTTCAAAAGTAGCATGGAAATACATGCAATCACCTAATTTGAGATTTATATATACTATTCCCTAAAATAAGTATCAACTTTAGTACTCTTCTCTAAAATGTTTTCGTTGGTTGTAATTTAAAAGTAGATGTACTTATTTTGATACAAACAATTAGATAGTAAATTTGGGACGGATAGAGTATAAAACAAACACCTTCTTGTTCTTTATATATTTAATTGCTTATTTTGAACAATAAAAAAAAAAAAAAAAAAAAAAAAAAAAAAAACAAAGAAAAAAAAAAAAACACGTTGTCTAGTTTCTTGCTAGTAGCTAATAACTTACGAGAATCCAATAATCAGTCGTTCATGCTTCTAAAAGCAATCAGTTAAAAGTAAATGTACGTTCTATTCATGTTAGGAATGTAATTATCGCTATCCGTGGTGTCAGAATATGATGAATATATACTAGCGTGCGCTCCACACTTCCTAGCATCATTTGAGCTAGTTCGAATGTAACGTGAAATCATGAAGTATGAAACTATGAACATGACTCAAAAAATCGAAAGAAGGCAAGAGGATGGATTTTGAAAGGATAATTAAGTAGGCGAAGTAAGCGGTGGGCTAACATGCCAACACGACATGTATGGACGTATGGTTAATAGAAATTATCTGCTTAGGACCCCGTCCAATAGGTATGGACCTGTTTATGAACTTGTTTAGTTATAACAAAGTATTTTGTTTAGTGTCCTAGTCCAATATACGAATTTGATACAAGATATATCAAACTGCATGGTAAGATTTAGAGAGTAAATATTTAGATCGATAGAGCTTCATTATTGCAACATCGTCATCATTCAGTATACAGGAACACGATTGTTGGAAAAATTGTTTTGTCAATATGATTTTTTTCAAAATATGGACACCTTTTAATATATGTATATGCTATATGTATTAATTTTAGTTTGTGTGTTTATGTTCTCCGAGCTCTGCAATGAGCTAAAACGTGTCCAAAAAACTGAGACAGTTAGAGCATAAAAATGAAAGTAGGAATTGATCGACTCGACCTTTTACTACATTCTTTATTATCATTAATTAAAATCTATCTTATGCTTCTACCTCATTCTACTTGTATTTTGTTTTTTTATCTTATTTACTGTTAACTTATTTATTATAAGTTGATTGTATTAATAAAAAAAGATAATTGCATGAAAATGTATTTAATTTGTCATTATTTCTAATTTGTGTAGCTTTTTTTTTTTTTTTTTTTTTTTTTTTTTTTTTTTCTATAACCTAAACTTTTGAATTTCGACCTATGTATGTATTTGTTCATGTAAAATAACCATTTTACATTTATATTTTGTCACCACTCTATTGACAGCGAAATGTAAAATAGACATTTTACATGAAAAAATACATACACAAGTCGAAATCAAAAGTTTCGAGTATAGAATAGCATAAAAAAAAGAAGCTACACATAATTAAAAAAGATGACAATTTAGATACATTCCCAAGTAATTATTTATACTACATTATAAAGTATTTGAGAATTGATAAATAAGAAAGTATTAAAATTTTCAGACAACACACTTATTTATTATAGAATTGTTTAGTTACAACATAGTAACATTAGTTATAATATTTTAAAACATCTTTACATCATGTTAAAAAAAAAAAAAAAAAAAAAAAAAAAAAAAAAAAAAAACTAACTACCCTTTTAATTCATGTTTTTAATATACAGAAAAATTTAATACAATTAATTTGAATGATATGATATTTGTAATTTTTGTAGGTTTTTTAATAATTTGTTATTGTGTATGATATCTTATATTTAAATTCTTTTACTATAATTGCATAATATTATTAATGTTATAAAGTACGCAATCGTTGTTAATAAAATTATCAATCATTACGTGGTCATGCTTTTAAACTTTTTATTTCGCCGTCGCATTGCGCAATCATTATATTAATACATGTTTATATAATAATACTTATTTTGTTGTTATATTTCAATATTATACTGTAACAATTTTGGACTAATATATTTTACCGAGGAAACTTAAAAAAAAAACATATAACATTTCTTGAAAGTATATTTACTTATAGGGTATCAGCATCCGCAACGCGTGGATATCTCGCTAATCCCAATAAAAAGTGTAACAATTTTCATACAACAGTAACCTTATGACCTATATCCAGTAACCTTATGACCTATGGATATAACCTACTCATGATTAGATCAACCATGTTCAAATCTCGTGTGTTTGTGTATGATTGTTCATTCGTTCCTTGTTATTATCAGTGTGTTTGGCCTATTTACCTAATTAAAATCCCTTCGATCATGAGTAAATATCAATCAAATAAAATGATTGATACCACAAGTTTTTTATTTTTTATTTTTTTATTTATTTATTTTTTTTAACATAGTAGTATCATATCAACTAACAAGTCGTGGTTCAAGTCCCATTCATAATATTATGTGTAGTAGCGGCCGGGTGTAGCGTTTGAGCCAAGATAAGTTACAACCACATTAAACAATCAATTACTAACTCAAACTTACAACTTCAGCCACATTCCATTATACTTAAACGTTATTTTTTTTTTTTTTTTATTTATTTATTTATTTATTTTTTTAATATATTTTACCGGGTGGATTACCTTTACCCAAAAAACTCAAACTTACTATTCACATCAATATCTCGGCTAGGTTGAAAAAGTTTTAATAATACATGTTTACTTAGCAATTACTAGCCCAAAAGATGAAAATATGTATATTTTAATAAGCATGCAGATTGTGGCAAATCGTCGATGTCTCTTTTCTTTCCAATAAAGAAAGATCGTTTATATGATCTTACTTTTATTTTGTGATATGATATTCAAATCTTCTGAAAATTAAAATTGGTTGATGTAGATCGACTTGCTCAACATGTACCTAATCTTCACAAAGGACTAGATCATCTAATAATTAAAACTATCCATAAAGGCATTTTCTTAATCTTCCTTAATTAACGTGCTAATATCTAATGCTTTTCATGCTATGATTAGTTGATTACCCCACACATGTACGTAAAGCAAAATGGGAAAAGTAAAGAAAATCGAAGCTCAACATCATAACACTTTCAAAGATTACGCATGCAGAGCTACAATATACTTATCGTTGTTTATAAGATAAAATATATAATGGGAAAGGTGATATGACAAATGTAAAATGACAATTATTACTTTGGGTCATATTTTATACGGAGTAGTTTGTTTTGATCCGATCAGTTCCATTTTTCTCATTTTTCTCACCATATCTTATCACATTTTATGATGGATTACCCGTCCAATAAATTGTAATGGAATGTGAATCGTATATTGTTTTGAACTTTTTCACACATCAACATACTATACATAATATGCAAGTGGAAAGTAAGTACGGGGGTGTTACATATGTATCCAAGGCTGGGTGTAGAATACATAAAACTAATGTTTTAAAATTCGGGTTAAATTAGTTGGCTGGACTCTGGGTAGGCTTGGTCACTGGAAGATGGATTTGAAAAAAACAAAACCGGTTGAACTCAAATGGTGCATAAAACTATGCATCTAACAGAAATCAACATTGCTATATGCTATCCGAGCTAGTGATTAACAAAGTATCTCGAAAAATTTCAAATATAACGGCCCTCTTTGATAAAATACAATAATTGAAATTTACAAGGTATCGATTATAATTAATTGTGGCTAATCTTTTTGTTTCAAAATCATCATCCTTAGGCAAAAAAATTCAAGGTCATAATTCCTTTTGGTTCGCGAAACCAAAAAGCTATTCCGAGTTCTCTCTTGAGTTCGACGCACCACCACAACCACCACAATTTTTTGATCATCAAGCCTTCAAGTGAAGATTTGGGTTGTACTTTTGGGGTTAACACACTAGTTTAGAGTATTTGGGACTTGGTTGTACAATTTTTGGGGAACACTTGCATATTTTTCCCTTCATTTTCATCATGATGTGTAAGTAATCATTTTTTTTAAACCTTGTACTGTCATCATTCTTGTTATGCATATTTTTCAAAAGTATAAATTTTATGTTAAAATCTTTGGTAAAAATTTAAGAACATGATAAACATATACATACATATACACGTACACATATATACATACACTACACATGTTGTATCACCATCGTTTGTATTCATATTTTGCTCAACTATTTATTAAAAGCTTACTTGTATTTTATTATGTTATGTTGTTATTATGAATCGGTGGAAGGGAAATACTAGGTCAGTTGGACTTCTTGTTGATTGAGAAAGTTATAACAATTGGTGGAAGGGAACTAGGAATAGATTGGAGTTGTGTTCGAGGTTGAAAACGTAGTTAGAACGCTGAAATATACACTTTTTAACCCGCTGTCCCAAAACGGAATGTTTAGCTTAATGAATTCAAGTTTTTCAGTAATAAGTTAAAGAAATAGAAGATAGACACTATAAGCTAAATGTGGTCGCTTGAACCACCGAAAACGGAATTAAAACGAGAAAGTTACGCTATTTTCAAGTTACGGCAAAAATATAGTTTTTATAAGAAAACTACACTATTAGTTAAGACGCACTTATGTAAACTTTGAATTGGATTTCGGAACATTAGAAACGAGATAGGAAAAATTGAAAAAGTAAATTTATGAAGGGATCATGCTGAATTTTTGTTAGAAATGTAATACTTAAACTATTTCTATAAAAATGACCAGTGTTGCAGAACAAGGCCTACAAGGTCGATTAATCGCTGATTAGGTGCTATAAGGCCACCAACATTTCTGATTTGCGTAAATCGGTTAAACAAATCGGTCAACCGTGGTCAACGACGGTTAATAACGGTCAACGGTGGTCAAGCTTGCCTGAAACCTTCAAACCTTGCTAGAAATACCCAAAACTTAAAAAAAAAAAACCCTTAACGCTTCTCTCTGGCGACAATAACCCTTAACGAATTTTCTAATCGTTAAATCGTTTCACCTCCCTACGATTTCAATTAATTGATTTTAGTAGGGTTGGTGATTCACCTTTTGAAATTCGTTTTTGCTGTGGTTGTTTATTACGCTTGCATGCTATTCAATATATCCTAATATTCATTGTTTTGTACTAGGGCCTACCGTCTCTATTATTTATTGTACAAAGTTTGGATTTAGTGCTGTATTGGTTTAATCTTTTTGAAGGGTTTACAATTGACTTTTTTCTGCTACTACGATCGCAATTTAATTTAAGTCGGTTGTAACACTTGGTTGCTTATCGATCTACTATTCGATTGTTAATATGATGGGAGGTTAGACTCTTGATTCGTATTGCTATAAACCCTAATCGCTTAGATTAGGGTTTTCTTTTTCTTTATTTGTTTTGCATGCTGCTGGTTGTTTTTTTTTTTTTTTTTGGTTCGTAATCTGTGTTGATTTGGTAACGGGGTGGTGAGAGATGGAAAGGGGTTTTTTGAGTCCTAAGCTTGGTAAGAAGGATGCTAGTGTTCCAATGGTTGATGTTGATGTTTTGGTTAATAACGTGAACAAGGGTAACGATATGGTTGGTTTGGATGATTTAGAGCAGTCCTCTCATGGTTCTAAACAGACTAATGTGGAGCAATTAATTGCTAATGCGAATAAGAAGTTTGATGAAGCTATGAATAAACTTGATAGTGATATTGCTAATATGGCTTCATCTTCTGATTTGAACAATTCGAGTGGTACTGGGTCTCAGTCTAATTCGTATGGTACTAAAACTCCGCCTATGAGTTTTAATGTTAATATGCATGAGAGTGTTACTTCTGATCCTAATGTACCCAAGGTTGCTACTACTAGTGGTAATGGAGTTAAGTCGGTTTCTTACGTGGGTGTTGCTTCTAATGTATCCCAGAAACACGTATCTAATTTTCGGAGGTTAGAATGCAGCAAAAAGAAGGATGATGTTGACCTTTCAGTCCCGCTGAAAGTGGTGGAAGAGGTGAACATGAGGTTTGAGAATACTCTTTATGGATACTTCCTTGGTCAACGCCTTGCTTTTCCTGTTGTTGATTATTATGTTCGCAATGCGTGGTCTAAGTATGGTTTACAAAAGGTTATGATGAATGCTAAGGGGTTCTTTTTCTTCAAGTTTAACTCGAAGAAAGGTGTCGATGATGTTCTTGATAATGGTCCTTGGTTGATTCGTAATGTTCCTATTATTCTTAAACAATGGACATTGAACACTAACTTGCTTAAAGAGGATTTGACTAACATTCCGGTGTGGGTTAAATTCCATGATGTTCCTTTAGCTATGTTTTCGGATGACGGGCTTAGTCTTCTTGCTACTTTGATTGGAACGCCCAAAAGGTTAGATGCTTTTACCAGCCAAATGTGCAAGGAATCGTGGGGCCGTAGTAGCTTTGCTAGATGCATGATTGAAGTTAAGTCGGATGAGATGCTTAGGGATAGCATTACTGTTGAGATTCCTTTACTTGATGGTATGGGTTCGACTATTGAGAAGATTCGGGTTGAATACGAGTGGAAACCTCCGCGTTGTGTTAAGTGTATGGTTTTTGGTCATACTATTATTGATTGTCCTAAAGTTGTTGTTCCTCCAGTTCAACCTACTAAGCCGGTTAATGATGGTTTCACGGCTGTCAATAACAAAAAGAAAGGTAAACAAGGTGGTTCTACAACTCAAGGTAAAGGAGGGTTTACTAAACCTGTTGTGGGTAAGCAATTTCAGTACCAACCCAAAAAGAACCCTCCTGAACCAAAGAAGGTGGATGGAACTAAGAAGAAGGCTTCTGATATGGCTAGTACGAGTGGAACTAAGATCACTACTTCTAATCAGTTTGACGCTCTTAATATGGATGATACAGATGGTTTTGGTATTCCTAAGGTTGTTACTAACATGGATGTGGATGCTGGCAGTACAATGGAAGTTAATAAGGATGAGTCGGTTAAGACTGGTACTACATCACAAGTCCCTCTTGTGAGTGATATGCAAGAACCACTGTTGAGTGATTCTATGGGAACTATGGAAGTTGGTTCTACTCCTGTTGCTGAGAAAATTAGTAAGCTTGAAGAGCTACTGATCGATGGGAAAGCTATTCTTGTGGATAATGCTGGTCATCCTATTCCGTCTACCTCTGCCACTAAGAGGACCAACCCATTTTCGAAGGTGGGTGATGTTGAGGTTTCTGATAGCGATGAGGATGAGGTTCTTAACCCGTTCGATGAATCAGCAAATCTTTTTGGTGGTGGTCATGAGCGTGATGATATGTATGACTATGATGATTACTCGAAGCACACTTATGATCTTCCAGGGGAATTGGAGGCTCTTAATGCCATGTATGGTGTTAATCTCCAAAGTCGTAGGAAGTAGTTTATCTTTTGTCTGATTCTCTACTATCATGTGAGTAATGGTTTGTTTTCTTGTTTAGAAAATAGGAAGTATCTTGTTATGTAAGCTTTTCGCCTATGTAACGGGCTGAGATATGGGATTCACCCATATCCGTTGTACTTAAACGTTTTTTGGAGTAATATATTTACCGGGTCGTTGACCTTTTACCCAAAAAAAAGAAATACCCAAAACTCACCATAAAATTGTTTAATAAGTTATAATTGCTGTTTATATCTATTTCAAGATGTTTTTTTTAAAGAAAAATCTTGCCAGTAATACCTAAAATTTGTCGAAAATACCTAAAACTTGCCGGAAATACAGAAAACTTGTCAAAAATGTCAATCCGATTAATTACCGATTAAACCCGCCTAGACCGATTACAAGCTACAGAGGGGTCGACCGCCTGACTACCGATTCATGATTTTTGCAACCTTGAAAATGACTATATTTTTATAAAGTATAAAAATGTGTATTTCTTATAAACATGTTAAATAGACAAGGCTAGACTCATCTAAGTAATAAAATGCGTATTTTTACGGAAACCTGACAAAAAGACGAAATATTTTTATAAGCTTATAAAGGATTATTATTTTTATTTCTTGAAAGAAAAACGACTATTTTTACAACGAGACTACTTAAACTAGTAAGAGCGGGAGTATTTATTATAGTGACGAAAACTATTAAAACCACATAACTTGACATAAGATGTATTTTTAACTTATAAAACACAAACATGTCATGGTTATACAAGGTTTTTGAAACACATTTGCATTCATTTCACTTCATATAATGATAAGACAAACCAAATTTATTTAGGTCGCGTGTCAGAGCCGTTACACTATATACCTTAACTTATTTTTTCCCGAGCTACTACTTTACTTGAACTGAGTTTTCGTGGCCCTTTTTACTTATGTTTTCTTGGGAGAAAATGATAATCTATTTCAATTACTTGTTTACTATCGTTGTGCTAAATCATTATTTCTTTGGACAACGTACTTATGGTTGATTTTGGTATATGATCTCTATGATTGCTATGATTTTTATTTAGCCAACAGTTTTGACTGATCGGAAATCTATTAAGCCGACTGTGTAGCTCCAGCTAGTAGGCGATAGGTTTGAAAAACTAAAAGCGCTTGTGACACTATTGATTTGATTTGATTTGGAATACTATTCATGCTGATTGCTCTGCACATTTTATTATGCATTGTTGTCCCACTCAAAATCCTGGCACGGCAAATAGGTTTACACTCTAAAACTATGAGCTCACCAACTTTATGTTGACTTTTTCGAGTATCATTTTTAGGTGATCAACATTTTTATTTTGAAGGCATTTGCATCAAAGTTATCCATTGCCCTCTCTCTAAAGAGTGTGACAATTTGGCCAAGATATTTTCTAACAACATTGTTTCATCAGATTAAGACTTATGTTTTGATTATCCAAGTGTTGGATAAAGATACTTTTGTAACGTTGTAATCTTATTTCATTAATGAAATTTGGTATTGATCTACTATCTTATGCGATGTCTCCGAAACGTCGCGCCTCGTGTTTCCGCCTTAGATGGGGTGCGACAGTTTATGGCTTATTTGCTAGCTTGCTTCCTGTCGTATGTTTTATGCGTTTTCCTTATACTTGTTTTTGCACTTTCACGCTCCTTTTTCTTGAACTCTTCATATGCACAATTTCACACTTTTTCACTGGCAGGAGGTCCTTTTGGAAACAATCTCTCTATTCTCGGGTTTATCCTGGCGGTAGGGGTAGCTTCTATCTACATCTCACCTCCACCTTGCCCTGCTCCGGTGGGATTGGATGTTGTTGTTGTTGTTGTCGTCGTCGTCGTCATGGTCGTCGTCGTCGTTGATGATGATGATGATGAAAGGCAAACCTCGCATTGGAACCAGTGGCATGCAGGAAGTAAAACATAGTGCTTGGTATCTTCAGATGAGTGCATATTCATTGGTATACATGGAAAGATGTTATTTTGTTATTCTTGTTGGCGGTTTTTGTATTGATATTGTTGAAAGTTTGGGTCGAAAATGATATGTGACTTGCAATAGTGGTAGCTCTTTAGTTGTCATTGTAATCTGTAGGATGTCTGGGAGTTGTCTTATGTTTAGAAGTTGTTGCTTAGCATACCGTTTCTAGCTTTCTTCATCATGAATTTAATTAAAAAATTAGTTATTGTGTATAGGTTTTGGCTATCAAGTCGAGGGCCCCAAATGTCTGAGGCGGAAACGTTATATAACGGGTCAATGTGGGTAACTTTTGAGCATTGGCTCAAACTTGATATAGCTGGATTGGATCGACCTGTCATTGATGTTCTCTGCAACTATTATTGATTTTATACATCATTATTGTATTGAATGATTACAAAAATATATTCTATAATAATAATCTATAAAAAAATGGAAAATTTCTTCTACAAAATTAGTGATAAAAATATATGCAGTTCTCCCTAAAGTAAGTAAATATTTTTACATAAGAGCCGATTTAGGTGATTGTAACAATTACACATCAAAAAGACTTAGAACTGTTTGACCTGTTATTGTAGCTAACACGAACTGTAGAACTGTTTGACCCATTGTTTACAAAGTTATACTCAATATTAGGGGTGGCAATCGAGTCGTGTTCGTGTTGACCTATTCGGGTTCGCGTGTTGGCGGGTTAGTATAACCTCTACCCAAACACGACCCATTTATTAATCGTGTCAAGAAACTTAACCCTAACCCGCACCTGCATAACACGTGTAACCCATTTTTGACCCGTTTAACCCATTGAAATAAATAGGTCAAGTAGCAAATAAGGTTGATGGTTATATTACTACAAGGAGGGCAACGAGCCAACGAGCATTAAAAAAACTGTTACCCGCAAAAATTCAACCATGATAGGTGGTTAAACCAAAGAAATATCCACCACCGGGAATGGGTATGAGTAACAATTAAACTCGTTCGTGGGTACTGCGGGTATTTTATACTATTGACAGGTAAATTCAACACATAAACCCTCATACCCGAAAGAATTTACAAATAAAAAGCTATGAGCTCATTCCTCAATAGATTTTTCAAACAATATATTGGCTTGGCACGTGCTTTTGTTCCATATTTACATAGTATTTAATGTTTTCAGTTTGTTTCCGTATCTGAATTCACTATGTCATTTGCATTAAGAGAAAGCATGTGAATGTAGTTAGGTTCCAGTATTCCTTAATTGGTTGTCTACTATATGTCATGCAATGCATTTGATTCGATTTATGATGTTGCATTTTTACTTTTTAATCTGCTAAGAGGAGCCCATAGGTGAAGAAAACGCGAGCACTGGCAACGGGTAGAGGATGCATACCTACCGCCCATGGGTGCCATCTATAGATTACCATTATTATTGGGGTAATTAATTTTATAGGATATAATTATCTTCAACGTTCAAGTTTAGATTTTGTTAGCAACTGATATTGTACACAGGAACAAAACACAACATTAATTATTATGGAACACAGACTTAAAATAGCAACAAAATGTATTTATTTTGTTCATCTGGTTTACTACATATAGGAACCAATATACATTGGTGTTTCAACAACATTTGGGGCTACTTTGCACCTGAATACTCTTACTCCCCTCCCACCAGCTGCCATTTACCAATCCTGTTAACACAACAAAAACCAAAACTCCAGACACAATTCACCCGAAAAATGTTTTGGGTGACATAAAAAACAGTGACAAGAATTTTCATATGCACAATAATAAGTATCGGGTTCCATGAAAAAAAAAAAAAAAAAAAAAAAAAAGCCCCGAAACCCATGTCAAAGATGATTTATCAGGGACCGGACAATTCATCAGGACGTAGATTATAAGTTGGATCTGCAATAATCTAATCGGTATTTGGATTATGTGTGGTATTGAATTCTTGTCTAAACATTTCTTCTTTTTGCCATTCTTCGCATCTTTATGCCAATCCGTCACCTTCAAGCATTCTGACTACTTCAGACATCTTGGGTCGTTCTAATGGTGTTTCTTGTGTGCACAAAAGTGCCACCTGTATCAGCTGTTCCACTTCCTCGTCTATATAATTACCTTTCAGATCAGCATCCACCAATGTCTCCAATTTCTTTTCCCTCAAAAGCCCTTTCACCTGCAAGGTTTCAAGAATGAGAATCGCAGCAAACATTTCGAGAATATTTAAAAGTTAATTTTTTCATAAAAACTGAGTCTTGGCGTGGTTTGTATATGTTTCACAAATATTAGTTTGACAAATTTGGGACTAAATTACGCAGTAATAGGATAATGAGTTTCAAAACGGAAACCCAAAGACCCCGTAATCCTACTAGGCTATAGATACAAATTAAGTATCTGGGGTCGTATAAGTTCAATTCATTTAAGCTTCATCTATAAAAAGTAATAAGATTTAAAAAAAATAAAAAATAAATAAAATAAAAAAATAAAAAATGAAGGTGGACAGAGGATGGTTACCCAATCAAGCAACACCACCTCATGCCGAGTATGATCAAGAGGCCATTGACCCGTTATGAGCACAAGAAGCATAACACCATACCCAAACACATCTATTTTTGGTGACGCTTTACCCGTTGAATAATACTCAGGGGCTATGTACCCATATGTACCACAAATGTCGGTTGTAACATGAGTATCCTTATAGTCCATAAGCTTAGCCAACCCAAAATTACCAACAAACGCTTCAAATTCTTCATTCAGAAAAATATTAGAAGGTTTCACATCACGATGAATAATCATTGGGTCACAATAATCATGCAAGTAAGCAAGTCCCCTTGCAGACCCCAATACAATTCGCTTTCTTATTGGCCAATCGAGTGGCTCTTGTATAACGGATCTCCCTACAAAAATTATATCAACTCGTTAGATATTACACGGTGGATCTTAAAAGATTGTAGATGTTAACTTTTCTGATCAAAGTTGTATTCTTGATATAAAAAAATAAATTAAAAAAAAAAAAAAAAAAAAAAAAAATTGTAGATGCTGATAAAAGGTGTTTGGATATGTGATTTCTTAGTAATTGAAAAGAAAAAGAAAATCTCACATCCAAACACTGTTGCATTAACAATTGCTGATAACATCTGCAACCTGTTAATTATCTAATTCTAATAATGGAATACCATATACTCAATCACTTTCAAAACACACATCTAAACACCCCTAAATTTATGCCCCATAAACGAGATGGTAGAAAGGGAAAAAATACCTCTTAAGCATGATGCAACACTACCATTAGCCATATATGGATAAACAAGCAGCCGTTCAGTGGGTGTCATGCAAAATCCTCTTAGCCGAAGTAGGTTTCTATGAACCGCCATACTATTTCTTTTAACTTCCATTTGGAACTGTAACTCGCCACGTTGAGTTCTTTCCACATTTAGCCTTTTTACGGCCACCAAAGTGCCATCTGCCAATTGACCTTTGTACACAGCACCAAAACCACCTCTTCCAAGAATTTGGTTGAAGTTATCAGTTGCAACTTGTAGTTCATGGAATGAAAATCTCTTTAACTGACCCAAATAAACTTCAGGATCCTCTTCAGCTGAAATTATAGAAATCTATGAGTAATGTTGTCTACAGTGTATTTTAAAATTGGATTAATTTCATATATCCCTACTTTCATGAATAATTGAAATCATTTTTGAAAAATCATATTATTAGTGAAATAATTTAACTTTGGCCCATAATAAAATGCAGCCGTTGACTTAAACCACCACCCCCCCCCCCCCCCCCCCCCCCCGGGCAGGTTTCGTTTTTTCAAAATATTTTAATAAAAACCCGGGTTGATCCGGTGGTTGAACCGGTTGACTTGGCGGTCTAACCGGTTGACCCGGTCAAAAAAATAAAAATAATAATAAATTGAAAACCAGGTTGACCCGGCGGTCGAACTGGTCGAACCGGTTGACCCGGTGCCCGGTGACTCGACCGGGTCGATTTCGAACCTGGTTTTCAAAACATAGAAGAGCATTTTGCAAGACTTGATCTTGCTCGGGAATCATAATTAAAAACCATTGGAAAATCTAATTTTGACAACATAAATGTTAAAGTATCTAAGATTTTTAATACGAGTATTATGTTTAAAAGATATTTTGTAATCTTAATAATGAAGGAAGTTTAACTGGTTATTATCCTTACTTCTTAAGGAACCTTAAACATTAAGTTTTAAGGATATTAGATATTTTGTACCGTTAGCTAGGAAGTATTCATACTTGTTAAGGATACTTAAATATCTACTAGTCTTATCTATTAAGTACTTGCTTACTAAGAATGATTAGAAGCAAAGAAAAGTCAATATACTAAGTTAATATAGAGGTTAAGCTAGAGTACATCACTCCAACCTTCAAATTCTGTTTTCACTTTACCCATTCTACTTTTTAATTACACTTGTTTCCTTTTCACAATTATGTTCAACGAGCTGCTACTTTAATCGTTATTAAGTGTAAAATTTGTTAATAATCATTTACAATAAAAAACGTAGAACTAACCAGATCAACAGAAGAAGCATATGAACGAAACCCATAAAATCACGTGTCAAATAAGAAGATAAGCCTCGAAAAGACCCGTTAAACATACAAGACTAATGGACAAAAGCCATCATAGAGAAAACCACAAGAAATCTTTACAACGGAAAGGTACAAGAAGCCATATACAAGAACTTATACAACAACACGAAATCACATGTAAAATTTTGAAAATAGCACCTAGCACTAGGGCTGTAAACGAACTGAACATTCAGTGAACATTATGAATCGTTCGGTAAAAATTTCGTTTATGTTCATTTATTTATAATGAACGAACATTAACAATTTTTTACTTTCGCTTAGTTAAATAAACGAACATGCCGTTCATTTATGTTCGTGAACGTTCGATTATGTGTTCGTTTATGTTCATTTATTTATTTATGTTTGTATATCATATCTTTAATTGTATAATTTTAAAATCGTTTTGTTTAAACAAAACAACACTTAAAAACAATATAGTGTGCATAATTTAATAAAGCTTATGCTTGTTTGTCTATTTTCATTTATGTTCGATCGTTTATGTTCGTTTAGCGTCTTAATGAACGAACATAAATGAACATGAACAACTCATTTTCTTAATGAACAAGAAAATTCTGATACGAACCAAACTGATATTATTATTAATACCGGAAAATAAAGAACACAA
The DNA here is from genome assembly GCA_030686995.1 of Artemisia argyi. NCBI lineage: Eukaryota > Viridiplantae > Streptophyta > Magnoliopsida > Asterales > Asteraceae > Artemisia > Artemisia argyi. The sequence continues at coordinate 36,754,253 of CM060707.1, read as the reverse complement.
AGAACAAAGATAGGTTTACGAGTCCTCAGACCGGTTCTATTCCCTCCTCCCTCAAGATTAAGACCTCTATATCTATTTAAACTCATGTATTCTTTTTTTTTGAACAAAAACTCATGTATTCTTGATAAGCAAGAAAACAATAATAGAAAATTACTACCTCCGTCCCAAAAATATAGTCTCCTTTTGACATTTTCGGTCTTTCTTTCTCAACTTTGACTTTAAATATTTTTGTTTGTGTTATACAATATTTGATGAAAATTATACCAATGAAAAATACATTTAAAACTCAATCTATTCATATATTTTGCATCAAGTATTATGTAATATTAACAAAAATATTTAAGGTCAAAGTTGAAAAATAAAGACCGAAAAATTCAAAAGGGGACTATAATTTTGGGACGGAGGGAGTACTTATTAAAAGGAAACTAAATAAATCCTAAATAAATCCTAAACTTACAGCAGCTTTCATAATTAACTCTTATACCCCTCAACTAGTCGGTTCGTATCATTACTACCCTCCCAAAACACACCTTGTCCTCAAGGTGTCGATTTGAAATTCATCTTAATCGATCTTGGAACCACGATCCCATGATTTGAAGTTATGGTCCGGTTCATCTGCCTCATCACTATCGTCGACCAACATTACTTGCAAAGTGCGACTCGCACACCGATGACAACGTGTGTACTTCTCATCACACTGGAAACATAGTCCTTTAGCTTTCCTGTCTTGTATTTCTGACTCGGTCATCCTTCGGAAGTTATCACCCTTAGTACTAGTTTGTCCAAATATCGCAGCCACACCCTTAGATTGCATAACACCCCTCGTATAACCGGTTGTCTTCAATTGTTACAGCCAACTCCATAGCATGGTTCAAACTTGTGGGATTCATGGCCCTAACTGCTGCCCTAAGAGCAGGTTTAAGCCCTTTTTGTAAAGGTGGCTTCCATGACAGTTTCTGGAACCCCAACTAGTTGGCAAGCCAATTTTTGAAACAAAGCAACGTACACTCAAGCCGATTCCTCTTGAGTTATTGCCAAGAACTGCTCATATAAATTTCTTTCATGTGATTCTTGGAGCCGAATCAACAAACACCTTTTAAAGCCATCCCACGAATGGAATGGAGTTCGTCCCTCACTCCATTGATACCAAGATAGTGCCTCGCCCTCCATACATAAAGTTGTTGCTCGTAATTGTTCTTGTTGCGGAATTCCTTGAATTTCAAAATACCGTTCAACTCTATATATCCATCCATATGCATCTTCACCTTCAAACAAAGGCATCTTCAACTTTCTCATTCGATGCTCAAATTCGTGATACGCGAATCTGTCTCTTGTTTGATTCGTTCCAGCCACATGATGCTCTTTTTCTCCTGTTTGAGTTGTTCCCATCATGTGTTGCATCTCCTTTTCAACTCTCGGATGTGGTTGTGTCCCAAATCCCCGTCCAAAACCTGTTGGTTGTGGTTGTGTCCCAAATCCGCGTCCAAAACCAGTTGGTTGCATCCTTGTTGCTTCAAACCCTGAACCAAACAATGTGTGATGCCTAGTGCGATCATCAAACACATTATTAAGCTTCTCTGGTTCAAGTTTGTTTGAATCTTCTAACTCCCTGTCCCAGTAGCAGTGCTTGATTCACCATTAGAATCATGCAATTCCCACCTAATATCATCATAACCTCATCGTGTTGGTGGTACATATGGGGTCGCCTTTGCAGTTGCCTTGGTGATTTGAGGCCCAGGATCCACATGTGTTGATTGTGATCCCAAGATCAGTTGCTTCAGTTCCTCAAACTTTGCATCAGATTCTTCCTTCATATCTTTGATACTCGCATCTAACTTTCCAATACCTTCGTCAATCTTCTTTTCCAATGCATGCATTCTTGCATTTGCCTCTGCCTTATACTCAGTGAACTCAACATCCAACTCTGCAACTTTTTTAATAGTCATGCCTTTTGATGAACAGTGATCTCGGATGAATAGTAGCCGATGAATAGTAAAAAAGGTTTTTTTTTCCAAAACCATGGAATCGACCTGTCTCTCTAATACCAATTTGATACGAACCAAACTGATATTATTATTAATACTGGAAAATAAAGAACACAAAGAACAAAGATAGGTTTCCGAGTCCTCAGACCGGTTCTATTCCATCCTCCCTCTAGATTAAGACCCCTATTTAAACTCATGTATTCTTGATAAGCAAGAAAACAATAATAGGAAATTACTTATTAAAAGGAAACTAAATAAATCCTAAACTTCTAGCAACTTTCATAATTAACTCTTAGACCCCTCAACTAGTCGGTTCATATCAAATTCATCCATTTAAATGTCTGTGTCCGTTTATTTGTCCGATTAAAATTAAATGAACGAATATGAACAAGGATCCTTCGTGTTCGTCCGATTCGTTTACAGCCCTACCTAGCATTGTTGGGTAATTATTTTCAAGACAAACATAAGTCATTTGGTTTGAGTCCTAGGAACATGGAAGAGGACTTTATATCCCACATAGAAGGAAATAACAAATAAAATGGTGTTTATGATGATGATCTCAAACCCGTGGTTACTCCCATCGCGAATGGAAGTATGGAAGGGATGTAGGGTGTGAATTGCGCACGTGCTCGTGGGGGATAGGTGAAAGTGACGTTTGATGGCGCACTTTGCACTTCGCTAACTCGCATTACCGTGAGCTGCTTGAAAGCCGTTAAATTTTTTATTTTATTTTATTTATTTATTTATTTATTTTTGCATCAATAACCAACCCAAATGGTTCAGACACATGGGATGCCTTCGTTGATGGTTAGGGGAAGCGGTTACAAGCCAATCAACGCGACCCATCGTGCCGTGTCTGTTCAGTCAAGGGGTTCGGGCGGTGTGCGGTTCAGACAGGGATATGGGTCGCGTTGGTTCAAACGACCGATCAGACCATTGTGTCAGTTCGATTATGGAATCCGGCCACCGAGACATGGACACCACCCCTCAGAAGCTCCAAGGGACACCACCCTTCCCCACCATCGTGACTGATACATGTTCGGAATAGGCATGATGATGCCTATATAAAGGGATGGTGGCATACAGTTTCCGATCATCCAAAACCCACAAAATATCATATATAAAATCTCTCTTCCAATATACCCGACTGCTATAAAAAAATATTTCTATAGAAATATTATTTGTAGTATCTTGATAACCCCGATAACTTTGTAGTTCAACCAGATTTATCACCATTTTTGTGTAGTTTTGATAATTGCTACATATGTTGCTTCATTGTATCTTGGGTGGCAATTCGTCGGTAACCCGAAACACGATTGTTCAAAAGAACGGTGGGGGAGAAATTGCTTTAAGGATAGAGAGAACTCGCCTTGAAGTAACAAGTAGTAGTGCACAACTTCGTTTTACAAAACCATCTTTCTAAACCACATACTAACAAGCATACCACATTATTGATCAAGAGAAAGATGCATTGTGTTAAGGTTTGCAAAAAAATGAAGAACAGATTGTGTGGTATGGGTGTGTTTTAATTGCGATGTGTTTTAGTGTGTGTTTTAATTTATGTTTGTGTAAGGATATATGTTTTCATTTTTATTATTATTTTTTTTTGAAAAGGTGAAGTATATATATTAATATCCCAAATCAAATTAGAACACACTTTAGACATCCTGTGCCGTAACAAACTAAGGCTACCAGGAAGCCTAAAGTTGGAATACAAACACAAAATACAATACCAATACAGATATAACTACCTATACAAACATATGAGACATACTTCAACAATTCACTAGGATTGACATTTCCTTTCCACTATGTCTAATCCAAATCACTGTTATAGTTGCATCCTCGTAACAGCAACTAGAAAGAACATTAATGAAAGGCCTCAACCCCTTCATTCAAATCTAACCATCCTCCAAGGGTGTTGCACTTACACCCGACTACATTTCCACAACTACATAAGTAAACCTATACCTTTTAAGAATCAAGATACAGAAGAACTAATGTAACAGTGGCATCATCAAATGAAAGAGAGCACCTATCCTTCAAATTGTTAGCCCTCAGTAATGTTTATAGATCAAATGTGACTTATTTAATGTTTTAAGACTATAGTTTAATTGTGATTATGTATTTCGTACATTAACTAGTGTTTGGGTCAAGTGTATATTTTCTGCATAATGGGTCGAATTGGGTTAAACCAACCCAGCCCATACAATGGCAGTTAGTCAGTTATTAGTTAAACGTTTTATCTCAAACAACACAACGTTTGAGTAAAACAGTGTGTCGATTAGGGTTATATATAAAGTGTAAATCTTCGACTTGTGAAGATGACAACAAACCTTAAATATCTATAAAGTTTAGTTTCTGTTATTCACTTGTTTACCCATTTACTGCTACATTGCCAAACAGCAATCAAATCAATTCATTCACCAAACATGAAACATATTTTAAAGTCCAGAATTGATGACAAACGACCTGTGAACAATTGGTATCAGAGCTTCGGCTCTAATCCATGGGAACAGCCATCATACAAACCACAATCAAGTTTCCAAAGTAGACGTTATCTCTTGAGAGAAACACCCAAACGTTTATATCAGTGGAACACAAGAACAAAGAAGAGTATATCCCCAAAAGCAAAAGAGTTATTGGCACAAACTGTTTTAGACAACGAGGCTTTCAATGCAAAGAAGATGGAAGAAGTATCAAAAGGAAAAACAAAGATGAATGCAAGAGACAAAAGATCAAAGTGCTATATATGCAAGACTAAGGTACACGCTTTTTGGGCGTGTGAAAAAAAGAAGAAGTTGGCTGGGGTCGAATCACAAAAGGAGATGGACATCACAAAGGAAATCATTGATCAAGAAAGAATGTACCCTGAAAAAGTACATGTCTTTTGTGATTATACGGTTCAAGGTACTGACAAAGATAATTGGGACGACATCTGGTATGTAAGCAATAAGTACAAGTTTCATATGTGTCCTAGGCGAGTCTTGTTTAATGATGTGAATTACAAGTTTAAAATGATTGGTAAAGAGGAGTACGAATGCAAGTTTATATTCTCGTATGGAATTGGTAATACAACCATTAAGACCGAACTTGGTGATTTAGTTGTAAGACATGTGCAGTATACTCTAGAAGTTTCCCTCAATATACTCAGTCTAGAATTTCTTGAAAAACAAGGTTTCTGTGTGAAAATTAAGGATACTAGATGTCGCATTTACCATATGTATTATGATGAGGAAACAAGTATGCAATTACCATGTGAAAGTGAAACAGAAAAAGTTGGGCCAAAAGAAGTTGTGGATGAACACAATAAGTATATGGAAAAGTATTTCAAATCAATAGATCCAGATGCATGTTCTTTAGTTAAAGGTATAGAAGATTTGGATTGGAACAAAGATGTGACACAAGATTACGTGGATGATGAGTACATTAGTTACAATGGAACCTTATATGCTTTAAAGGTTAATTCCTTCTCTAGGTTTCTTTCATTCATGAATCTGTTGAAAAAGGATAAACTATTGTACAAAAATTGGGATGTGTTCAACAAGAGATTTGTAGATATGCTGAGATGGTTTTACCTAGTGCATTTTAACTATGATGCACTTGAATCAATACCACCTGTTGTCAAGGATGTAGAATTGAATCTGTTGTGTTTAATGAAAGCTGTTGAGAATTTAGGAGGCTATTTTTCGGTCACCATGGGTGACAAATGGGGAATTATAGCACAATTACAAGGCTTAGATATCAAAGATGGTGAGACAGTTAGAAACTGCTACAAAACTTTTGTTGATCTAGTTGTAATCTACCATGAAACTGCTAGTGTGCCTTGGGTTGAAAAATCGTATGAAGTAGGAGATGCAAGCAAGAATTGTTTGGCCATGGACCTGCAAGATTAGAAGGACACAAGGGTGAAGGATGGAGCAATAGAATCAAAAAAGGACCATTTTGGTGTTAAGTTTGAAGATGAGAATGAAGAAGATGACAGCAACAGCCATGGAAGCAATGATTTTGAAGTTATCGTTTGAAGATTGCAAGCAGACAGGATTCAAGAAGATTTTCATGCTATAAAATTAGGGGGGAAATTGTTAGCCCTCAGTAATGTTTATAGATCAAATGTGACTTATTTAATGTTTTAAGACTATAGTTTAATTGTGATTATGTATTTCGTACATTAACTAGTGTTTGGGTCAAGTGTATATTTTCTGCATAATGGGTCGAATTGGGTTAAACCAACCCAGCCCATACAATGGCAGTTAGTCAGTTATTAGTTAAACGTTTTATCTCAAACAACACAACGTTTGAGTAAAACAGTGTGTCGATTAGGGTTATATAAAGTGTAAATCTTCGACTTGTGAAGATGACAACAAACCTTAAATATCTATAAAGTTTAGTTTCTGTTATTCACTTGTTTTCCCATTAACTGTTACATTGCCAAACAGCAATCAAATCAATTCATTCACCAAACATGAAACATATTTTAAAGTCCAGAATTGATGGCAAACGACTTGTGAACACAAATAATGCCCCTAATAGAGGAGACTACATTTCCTTCAAGAGACTTTTCCAAAGTGTTTCAATGTTGCTTCCTCTTCACACCAAAACAGAGGTTAAGCTCTATTAAGCATCATCTAGTCTATTGAGACATCTTTGGGCGTACACCAACAATCCACTGGAAACCTTCTTTATGAGAATTGACTACTAAGCCACAAGAAACAGAGCAGATTACCCAAGACTAGTTACCACACCACGCACCCCAAGACTAGGAATCTGATATTTAAATAGAATTTCATCAACCTCAAGATACAAGGCCATCAGAATATTTCCCACTTTTGCAGAATACATGCAACTGGTAGCTACCTATTCCTCTTAAAACTCAACAGGTAGCTACTGCCACTTGGGATTAATTTTGAATTTGAATATCAACCTCTATAGGGTAGTTTCATCTTTCACAACTCACCAAATAGACACTCTTGCTATTCAAAAATCCTTATCCCAAACACCCTTCCTTACTGTTCTAAAGGAAGGAATTCTATCCATAATTCATCTTAATATCCCATATCTTAGCCACTTTCTTCACATTAGCACTCCTCTTGACTTTTAAACTCGTCATTTGAATTTTTATGCTTCCTAACATCATCTTTAATGTCACACTGTCATTATTTACTTCTCCTATAAATAGTCTAGCATTTCTTTCCCTCAATATGTAGTATACGAATTCAAGTAGCTTGTACTATTTTCCTCATAACACTCCAGATGGAAACAAGGACTATAGCATAACGATCAATGACCTCTTCCAAGGAGTTAGTGATATTCTTTACTTGAATTTTATCCTTCAAGTGTCTCCAGATCTTGCTAAAGTAGTCACATTCAAAGACTAAATGACTGTGAGAGTCACTAACTCTATTGCATAAAGAGCACTTCATGTTTGTATTTAAATTCCACCTTGCTACTCTGACTTGAGTTTCTAACCTTCCTCTAACTGCCATCAATAGTATAAAAGCATATCTTGGGTGACATTGGGATAACCACACTACTTTATTCCATCTTACTTGAGGATGATCTTCCCTCAGTAGTTCCCATGCTACTTTTACAGAAAATTCCACAATCTTCCCATTCCTTGCTCTCCATTAAGTTTCATCTTCCTTGTCCTGTGTAATACTAGGAACATTCATATTCTGCAAAGCATGGTATTTTTCCTCCCATCCATGCATTTGGCCAATTCCACTTATTATCCACAATCATATCTGCTAACTTCATATCATCTTGTAATCTAGCCCCATAAATACTCCTTTTGTTCACAAATTCGCTTAGAGGACCAATATCACACCACTTGTCATACCAAATGGATGTGTTCCTACCGTTTCCCACAATCTTGCAGATATAATCCCTGAACTTCTCTCTTAGGCTCAACAAAGTCTTCCATATCCAACTATCACTTTTCTCAGCTTGGATATCCCAAATGCTCCTTCATTTTAACTTCACTACATTCACCCATTTGACCCACATAGACTCTTTTTCTGTAATTACATTCCATAAGTTTTATATCACAAGAATTTCATTCCATGGGCCAGGTGGTTTTATGCCCAAACCTCCCTGACTTTTAGGCATGCACAATGATTTCCATGTTATCTTTTTCTTTCATCTTTCTATTTCCCCCTTGCACCATAAGAATCCTTTTAAGACTCTCTCAATGTCATGTACAGTAGTTCTGAGAAAAAGAAAGACTGTAGTCCAGTATACATGGAAGTCAATACAGATGCTATGAGCTGTAATGTTCCAGCCTACACTCCTTTGTTCCTAGCTTTTTTGTAATAAAGGGGACTCCTAAGTACTTCACTTGCAACTTCCTAACATTGAAAGGTAGCTCTGCAATAATCCTTTGTCTTTCCTCAACTTTAACATAGCCAAAGAACACAATACTCTTGTTCATACTTGGAAGTAGTCCTGAAACATTACTAAATTCTTTAAGAGTCTCTTTCACTATCTTCACAGATTCAACATCTCCATGACACAGAATCAACAAATCATCAGCAAAGCATAGATGTGTTAGTTTTAGTTCTTTGCATCCCCTATGATACTTAAACTTGTGATTTTACTAAGTATTCTTAGCCATCATCAATGTAAATACTTCCATTACCAGTGTGAATAGGTATGGGGACATAGGGTTCGCTTGCCTTAATTCTCTATCACTTTTAAAGTAGCCATATCCCTCACTATTGATACTTATAGTAAAAGTGGCAGTCGATACACAAACCATTATCCATCTAACCATCTTCTTGTGAAACCCAAACTGAATCAAAGTCTTTTCCAAAAAAACCCCAAATCAATAATATCATATTTGCAATGCTATCTTTACACAGCATCTGCTAGGCGCATTTTCCCTATCATACCCTTTTAAAAGTTCTTGTGTTATGCGTATGTTATCTTGTATCAGCCTCCCTTTGATGAATGCACTTTGGTTCAAGTTCACAAGCTTCCATAGTCCATCTTTAAGCCTATTTGTTTTAATCTTGCTTATGCATTAGTATAGCACATTGCAACAAGCAATTGGAATAAAATCAGTTACCTTCACAAGTTGTGTGAATTTAGGAACCAGTGTGACAAGGGTATCATTCATCTCTCCAAGTGGTTTTCCATTAGTAAAAAATTCCTTCACAGCCATACACATATCAGTCCCACAACTGATCATGCTCTTTTGTAGAAAACTGATGTGTATCCATCATGACCTGGTGGTTTGTTTTCTCCAACGTCAAACACTGTCTCTTTTTCAGTTACATCACTTATCATATCATTAGCTTCCTTCTCATTCAACCTTATTCCAAACATTCCCTCAAAACTGTCAAATGTAGTGGTGTTGCTTCTAGCACAACTTTTTGAAATATTCCACAAATTGTTCTACCATCTCCTTACCTTCATAACTCTTTCCACTTTCAACACATACTCTCATTAATGTACTTGTATTGTATGCTCTTCAAGAGTTTGTGAAATACTTACTATTTTTGTCACCACAACTCATCTAGTCAATTTTTGCTTTTTGAAACAACATCTTTTCCTCATCAATAACACCTTCATTATATTCTTTCAAAGCCTCTACTTTTTTCTGCTTTATGTCTTGGTTATATGGATTAGCATCAAGTCTTGCTTGGATACCCTTCAACTTTCCTCTCGTCTTAATAAATTGATACGAACCTATCTCATACTAGGCTTGTATTGGTTCATAAATCTAAGTGTAGAATTCACTCAAAAAGCTAGCTTGTAAGAGGAGAGGACACCTAGAATTTATAAACCACCAACCTATCCCATACTTGGCCGATGTGGGATCATAACAATACCTCACCCTTTGAAGAACCAACGTCCTCATTGTTCACGGCTATGTTTATCATGGTTGGCACCCTTCTTTAGGTCCAAGCCACCACACCATAGACCACCACTCCGAGCTCGTTGGTCACGGCTATGTTGGTCACGGTTTGCAGTCTTCTTTCGGGTCCAAGCCACCACTCCGAGTGTTGGAACCTCGAATGGTAGGGCTAGCTCTGATACCAATTGATATGAACTTATCTCATACTAGGCTCGTATCGGTTCATAAGTCCAAGTGTAGAACTCACTCAAAAATCTAGCTTGTAAGAGGAGGGGACATCTAGACTTTATAAACCACCAACCAATCCTATACTTGGCCAATGTAGGATCATAACACTTTCTCAAACAAGTTCCCATTCCTCAAATTCAGCTTGTTCATATGACTTTTCAAATTCTTCATACTCTTTACCAATCTAAACATACAAAACCCTTCCACATAGATATTCCATTCCTTCTTCATTCTCTTTATTCTTATTATTCAAATTCCTTTAGTTCGTTTATTGCTTCTGTACATCATCTTCATGAGCATGTGTTGTATAGAGAGGCTGTTTGTGATCCACTTTGTCAGGTTGTTATGGCTGAGGAACGTTGATTGCAGTTGCTTCTAGTCGTAAATGGAAAATATCTCAATTGGACGTTAAAAATGCTTTTTTGAATGGTGACCTAAATAAAGCAGTTTTTATGGCACCACTACCCGGTGTATCTCACAAACCATGAGAAGTTTGCTAGCTCAGTAAAGCTCGTGATCGTCTAAAACAGGCACCTCATGCTTGGTACGAGAAATTTGTAACAGTTCTTACCTCTCTTAGGTTTGTCTCTAGCTATAATGATTAACTTTGTCAGGTTGTTATGGCTGAGAAATTTGCAATAGTTCTTAGCTGTTTTGTACATTCTTAGGTATCTTCTGGGTACAGTTTCACACACTTGTGTTTCCTTCTACGTCTACTTTAGACCTGCGTGCTTATTGTGATTCTAATTTGGTTGGGGATTCTGTTTCTCACAAGTCAACTACTGGGTTTCGTATTTTCTTGGTGATTCCTTGATTTCGTGGAAGAGTAAGAAACAATATGTTATTTCTAAATCTTATACTGAACATGAGTACCGATCCATGGCAGTGACTACTAGTGAGATTGTTTGGTTATGTTGGTTGATTGCAAATATGGGTGTTTGTATCAGCAAGTCTACTCCGTAACATTGTGATAATCGTAGTGCTATTCAAAATGCGCGTAACTCGGTGTTTCATGAGCGCACCAAGCATATTGAGATAGATTCGCATTTCACTCGTCGTCATCTTCAGGATGGGACTATCTCTTTACCGTTTGTTCCTTCCGCTTTACATGTTGCAGACATATTTACCAAGCCACACTCTGGACCACGTTTTCATTTTCTAAATAACAAACTCTCAATGTTTCTCGTTGCAGCATTGCGAGTTTGAGGGGAGATGTTAGCATAGTAGCCCATCCCCATGGCCCATTTAGCTTCTAGGGTTTTACCCTTTCTATGTATTATATATACTCGTTGTCTGTACCTAGTTTATTATCAATTTAATAAGACTTGCATTAGGTCTTTGTTTCAATTCTCACATCCTTTCATCACAATTTCCTCATCATAACACCACAAATTCAGCTCATTCTTCATTAATTTTTGGTGCCACAAAATGTAACTTTTATTCACAAACACATCATCTTTTTTGAGCATACTAGCGTATGAATTTTTACAAGTACTATCAACATTATGTACTTCCTTATCATTCTTATTATCAACACATTTTCCTTATTCTTTAGTATACTACTACCACCACAAATATCTACATATTTCATCACAGGCACCCTACAATCCTTATTGCAGTTAGTTTCATCAACAACACTAGTATTATCCATATGCATACATTAATCAAATATATCATTATTATTCTCAAAGGCACTTACTATTAGATATTAGTATTAACATTAGTCCATAGTTTAGGGGTGTAATATGAAAGTTTAGTTCATAGTTTTGTAGTCAAATAGGTAATGCATGTATGCCGGTTCATCCATGCATGTCAACTCTATATATACATCATATAGGGTGTTTTGACGTTTGCTGAGTTGAAGCATTCGTGAGTCTTGGTTTCTTCTTTGTAGCAGCCGGTTTCAACTCTTTAAAGGGTTGGTTTTCTTCCCCCCTCATCTCTACAATAAGGAGGTGAGGGGGGAGGGGTTATTGTACATCATTCTTTTCGTACTTAATCAATAAACGTTTGGTTAAGGGTTAACTTGTGCAAGGTTTACTTTTCTGTCGATATAACAAACTATTGGTGTGTGTTCGTCTTAGAGTATCGGTAATCTGCTCTCTAGTATCCAGGTTGTTAGACATTAAAAATCTAACAAGTGGTATCAGAGAGCTTGGTTCGAAGGTTTCTGGTTACTAGGTTCGATATTGAGGGGTTCTTTTGTTCGGGTTTTTTGTCATAGAAGAAGACGGTTCGATTTTCGGGTTCTTGACGATCGACAAAAGAATGAACATTTCTTGGTGATCGTTTTTTTTCTGGAAGGAGCATAAGGTTCATTATGTTTGGGCTACCAGGTTTACGGAAACAAAAGGGTTACAGTTTGGGTTTCGTTCAAACGGTAACAAAGGAGCAGGTTAGTGTCGATGGCTAAAAGGTTTTCGGGTTTTGGAGGTTCATCTAAAATAGTTGTACGACACAAGGTTTCTTTGGGGTTCGGTTTTAGGACTTCGAAAAGTGTCGGGATTTTTTGCTTGGTACGCACAACAGAAGGGTATCGACTTACAAGGGTTCTTTGAAGTTCGGTTTGTTGAGGTTATTGCAACAAATAATACTTCGAAGGTTCTTAAGTTTTCGAGTTGTCGAGGTTACCGACACGGGTTAAGGAAAGCTTAAGGGTTGTTGGTTTTCGAGTTTATCGAAGATCGGAGCGTTTCGGGTTTTCTCGTCGACGTATAAACAAAGAAGAAGAAGAAACAATAACAACATGCAGTGATTATTTTTGTTTAAAAGTCAACCATTACTTCAAACTTCAAAGGTATTAAATAATATTTGTTTAAAGCTTGGTGGGAATTTAATTCTAAGAATTAAAGAATCAGTTTTCAATATACATTTTTAAAGATTTAATTTTAAATAAAAGATTATTACTTTGGAGGGCTTTTGCAAAAGGTACTTTGTTTAGTTCGGTGTTGTGAGGTTTATATCACAGGGTTTTAAGAATAAACAAAGGGTCGCCGAAAAGAAAGTTCAAGACTTGTCGAGGTTGCAAGGTTTCTTAGGTTACAAGAAATCTGTTTTGCAAAAATAAAGTACGACAAGGGTTACTTCAAAAATCGTTAGGTACTTTCTTGATTCAAGGGTTGTCAATTTGTTGGATGGTTTGATTCCGAGGTTCAATCGATATTTGAGTAAGAAAGGTTTTTGTTTTTGAAGGGTTTCTTGCTTTGATCGATTTCCAAGAAGGTTTATTCTTAGGGTTATATCGATCAAGCTAGGGTTTTTACACACTAGTAACTTTGCTAGATTGTGGTTTTTGTGTAAGAAAATTCACAAAAGGGATCTTGTTTTTGGGTGATCAGGTCCTACGGGAGATCACTAATGAGACGACTGCAGCGGGAATTTGAAAAAAAGTTAGAGACTTTATACATGACAAGGTCTTTAGCTAATCGTTTGTACATGAAAAAGAATATATACTTTTCACATGCATCCGGGTATGAGTCAGGCTGAACATATTGATGAGTTTCATAAGCTGGTAGGTGACTTAGCGGCTATATATACTACAATATCGGATGGGGATCATGCATTATTATTACTCACATCTTTACCATCGTCTAACGGTAATTTTGTGGATACTTTGCTATATGGTCGGAATAATTTGAAGCTAGAGATGTGGTCGCGACACTTCATTCTAGGGAACTTCAGAAGATGCCGGAAGCGAAGGTTGATGGTGGTGAAGGGTTGTTTGTGAGGGGGAAATCTGATCAAAGTGATATGAAGCAGGGTAAAGGTAGTGCATGGTCAAAGTCACAGGGAAGAAGCAGCAGACTCAAGTGTTATATATGTCGGTCAGAGGAGCATTTGAAGAGGGATTGTCCCAGGTATAATCACAAGAAATCTCAAGGTTTTGCCAGGAATTAAGATCAAGTATCCGGTTCTGGAGCTGATGGGTATGACAATGCTGATGTTATGATAGCGATGAGTGTTGAAAAGTTATTAGACTGGATCATGGATTCAGGGGGCTCATACCATATGACATACAGGATAGATTACTTGTTTGATTTTAAGGAGTATGACGGTGGTAATGTACTGCTGGGTGATGGCAGGGAATGTCGTGTACGAGGGACGGGAAAGGTTCAAGTACAAATGAGGGATGGGTCAAGTTTCGTTTTGGATAACGTCAGGTATGTTCCGAAATTAAGGCGAAACTTGATATCGCTGGGTACTCTTGAAAAAGTGGGTTTTACCGTGAAAATGCAGTCGGGCAGGATCAAGGTTATAAAGGGTTCACTGGTGGTTTTATCAGGAACAAGGAAGGCTAATTGCATATTGATGAGGCGAAAAATGAACCACTTTTAGGGGGTCATTTAAGCCCGGAATTGAATTTAATTGATCAAATATTACCCTAAATCGTTCCTTTTGTGATTTTAGGTACTTTGGGAGTGAAATCTGGAAAAGGAAGCAATTCGGACGTTTTTGGAGCATAAAAGTGAAGAAAACGCCAAAGACTTAATTTTCAATGTTGGGAATAGTGTATGACGGCGTCAAGAGGAAGAAGTTGACGGCGTCAAGAGTAAAGACCATGACGACCCAGTACAAACATGAAGGCGTCACAAGTAGAGCGTCAAGAGTTAAATGTGTGACGGCCTGCAAAAGTGGACTACATGACGGCGTCAGATGTAGATCAAGGCAGTCCGAAGATTTATTTGGCGGCGAGATGACGGCGTCACAAGTTTGTTCTTGACGCCGCCACCTCCTAATATCTATATATAGTTTTCTAATTTTCATTCAATGAGAGGAACAAGTTTGGAGAAACCCTAAGGCCAAACCATATACGTATTTTACAGCTTTTTCAAGGGTTTTCAGCCCTTGAATGCTTACATGTGCTATTGAGATAAGTATTCTTTTAATTCAATCAATATGTCTATGTGTTGGTTGTCTATATCTTGTGCTTGTCTTAATTCCACCATGTTAGGCTAGATCTATCTTGTGTTTGCTTAGATCTAATGAAACCTAGATGTTAATTATGTGTTGATTACTTGTTTATGGTTGTATTGGATGAATGATTTCAATGTTAGGCTTAAGAAAACTGGCAGATCTCCAATTGGTAACATGCTTGAACGTCTTAGGAAACATGAACCGATGTGTACTAGGTTTTATTGGTTGTATTTAATGCATGAGTAAATTCTAATGATCCCATGTTAGGAGCTTCTTAGTCGGCTTGACATAGGAGTGAAGTAGGCACTCATAGGATTAGGGAGTTAAGTACGCCACCCCATGAATGGTATTAAGGAATACAATCCGCCATCCACGCAACTATAACAAGTAATTAACGTGTAAAAGATATCTAGGGAGTAGTGAAATCTAAGTAAACACATTTCTCCACATATTGCTCACAACCTTAGTTTAATATAGTTTTAATTTCATTTTTAGTATTTTATTTTGATTGCATCTTAGTATTGAGTTAGTTGACTAGCAACTAATTCCGCCCAAATCCTTTAAACCCGAGATATTTACTTGCTTTCTAAAAAATATAAAAATACAAAAAGAATCATCCTTCATCTCTAGACTTAATTTTTAGGTTTTCTAATCCTAGCGACACTATTCCTAGCTGAACGATCAATCCCCCGGTACTTGTCATTATACTATACTACATCGATCAGGTACACTGCCTGGTGGGGGTTGTAAGCTTCTCAAGATCCCTTGAGAGGTAAAGCCTGGTGCAATCCCCACGCATTAAGTTTTTGGCGCCGTTGCCGGGGAATAGTTATTGTCTAGGTTAGAATCTCTTTTTATTAGGTCTACTTGCTAGATTCCTTTCTAGTAAGATTTTATTTTTATTTTTAAGTTATCTTTAGTCTATCTTATTTCTTTGTTTCCTTTGTTTGTAAACTAGCTCGATGGATAACAATAACATTGATCGTTTGATTCCTGTTATTCGTGTTTTTCGTCGTAGGATTTTCCAAATGCCCGCCCCAATTCCTTTAGTGGAAAATGAGAACCCACGTAACCTCTCGCCCAACCACCACTTTGACAATAATTCTGAGTTAGAGGAGTCTGATCATGATGATGACCGTAGGGCTAGTCCTTTTTACTATTCAGACTCCGACGTGGATCTTGATGATGGTGATGTGATTAATGAGGATAGGATGGAAGAGGAAGTGAACCCTCTTAGGTATGTTGACCCTAGAACAAGGATTGAGAGTGATAGTTCATTCAACATGCAATTTCCTTGTAAGATCGGATTTAGGAGCTTTAACGCCTATCTTAACTCATCTCTCCCAATGAACATAATCGCGCGTAATGAATATAATAAAATCATGATAGATGAGTTAAAATACAAAGGAGAAAATATTATTGCTAGGGCAATACCATTGCATGTGTTTGTAGGAAGCTTGGTTTATCTTGTTGAGTTTATGGTTATGGAGAGTCTAGGAGAATTTATTGATGATATGTTAACCCAAGTTGTGTTTGGAAAACCCTTCAAAAGGTTGACCAACCTTGATGAAAAACTTATAGAAGGGTTAATTACATTCTCGGATGGGGATGAAGATTTTGTCTACCAAATGCCCCGTGCACACCCTAGGTTCAAGGATTTTTCCATGGAGAAGTGTAGTAGGTATCCGCCCATAGAAATGCTAAGTGAGAACGATAAGAGAAAAGGGCTTAAATATACTCATGAAAAGAATAAAAGATACTATCGCAGATGTTTAGATTTAGGAGATGATTATAAGAAAGACGAGGCGACTATTAGATGGCTCACGCTTGGTTATGTGAGCATAAGCGATACACGGTAACCCATGACCTTGAGTCTAGCTACAAGACTCGTAAATAAAGAAAAGCGCTTCTTGGGAGGCAACCCATGATTTTGTGTGATTTTTATTTTTGTTTGTTTGTTATTTGCTTCCGTATGCATGCTCTATTTTTATTGTTGGTAGATCATGTTTCTAAACTAAATAGTGGAAATACTTTACTTTGTTGTTTGGCCTAGTCTTAACTTCACCCAAAGGTATTTTTGCAAAAGATAAGTGTAAGGGGAAACCCCAAATATGTTTTTAAGAAACAAATCGATCATGATTCTCCACAATATTAAGTGAACATGTATATTCGTAATTGTTAGAGTCAAATTCTTGTATCGAGTCATAATGAAATTTTGCAGGATTTTCCAGGAAGTAGGACCAAGTTTTTCCAGAAATTTTCTGGAAACTTAACATAAGAATTTCTGCAGGTCACTTCTGACGGCGTCATGAGCTTGCTCTTGACGGCGTCACGGGTAAAAATCTGGAAATTTTACCAGTTTTGTTTTTCTAACGGAGTCTTAAAGTTTTTGTTGAATTATTAAGTTTTATAATCTCTAGGAAATCTGCAAACTTCATTCCACAAGCATTATATCTTACTTTGCTTTCTAGGATTTAGTAACTTATGTAGATTGCCGCCGATTTTATGCGAGGTTGCCTTGTCTGTTTTCTCAGGATTTATAGGTTATGTATGACAAGACGATGATTATTTTTCTGGAAGGGAAGCTTTGATTGTTCATTTTCTTTGAGGAAGATTTAACCTGGCCACCTTATTATCCATACCGAGCGAATCAGGGGAGTATTTGATTTCATTTGTTTTACTTATTTCACTTTTACATTCTTTACTTGAACATTGGGGACAATGTTCATCCTAAGTGTAAGGGGAGGGTAAAATGATGATACCCTACAGATACACTTTCGCTTGAGTTTGTTTGTTTGATAGTAGATGTGTAATAAAACTATGAGAAATACTTGTTAGTGCAATTTTAGCGCCAAATTTAAAATTTTTTACAACATTTAGGAGTGAAACTTTAGCCATAGCAAGCGTCTCATGGATAGGAGATTGTATGACTAGCACATAACCGTATCATTCAGAAAACTATGAGAAATACTTGTTAGTGCAATTTTAGCGCCAAATTTGAAATTTTTTACAACATTTAGGAGTGAAACTTTAGCCATAGCAAGCGTCTCATGGATAGGAGATTGTATGACTAGCACATAACCGTATCATTCAGAAAAATTTTCCACCCAAATATGTGAGGTTCGCCTTTAGATTTGATAGGAAAAACATTTACTATTAGTGCTTATGAGTGTACCGGTAGCATTTAGATTCTAGAACTTGCGTTAGTGATGCATCCCGAGACCGCTAGTGAGACTACATTCGTGTAGTAGGATTTACTACATCATAAGAGGCATTAGGATCACCCTTGTATTAAACCTGTATTATAATTACTTGACCATTTAAGTCATATTACTTGGCTAGTTAAGTCAACTAATTTTTCCCACACCTTAGCGTTGTACTCATTTTTAGTACACGAAACCCCTAGTACACCCCTCCGAGCCTATCTTTTCGTTTCTAACATTAAGCATTTTACTTAAAGGAAGAATTTGTTACACCCCACTTAAATGTACACCCAAATCGCCTTAGCCTTCCGTGTATGCGCTCATTTTTAGTGCATTATTGTTATTTGTTAAACCCTAAGTTGACTATCTAATTGATTACATGGTTGCTAAGTCGAGTCATATCTTTGTACATATTATTTTGGGACGATTGAGACTCATGGGTAAAGTACTTATTTTATGGAGTAATGGGGAAGAACATCATATTATTACCCCCATATGTACGTTAATCTTAAAAGTACTCCAAGTGTTTTGATTTTCTTAATTCGAGTCATTAGATTAGTTTATTGTAAAGTATGTAAAAATTCAAGTGTAAGGGGAACGTTCATTCCCTATTATGTATTATTTTGGATGGTAGGGTAAGAGTGTATGCAAAAAAAAAATAATAATAAAATAAAATAAAAAAATCGAAAAAATAGAAAAAGAAAAAAAAATAGAAAAAGAAAAGAGAAAAACATACGGACTACCATCCCTTTTTATTCTATGTTTATTTTATGTTTTTTTTTTTTTTTTTTTTTGTTATTTCTCATTTATTAGCTTAAGTCGAGTCTAGTCTTGGCTTAGCAACGCCATATTGTACATGTAATTAACCAAGATTGTTAGCTCGCCACCAGTAAAGACTGCCTATATCCAACAAAACCGTGTATTTCATATCCCTACACCTAACGTTACAACCCTGTAAAAAGACCTCTTTGATAGTTTATCCTAGGTGCTTACGCCATGTGGTGGAGGTTTGATCCTTTCCCAAGCCTATGGTAATCTATTTTGCTATGACAGGTAGTGAGAGATATCTCCCGTTTCCATATTATAATTTATACTTTATTACACCCGAGAGATGTGAGTATCTAAACACTATTTGTGAGGTGCTTGTGTATGACCTCCGTGCTTGTCTTTGGTCTTTAGTGGAACGATTATTAGTTGTAATTACTTTTATATTAGTGTTAAATGACCCCTAACTTGTATTTTGATTAGAATAAAAGCGCATTTGCTTGAGGACAAGCAAATCTCAAGTGTAAGGGTATATGATGAGGCGAAAAATGAACCACTTTTAGGGGGTCATTTAAGCCCGGAATTGAATTTATTTGATCAAATATTACCCTAAATCGTTCCTTTTGTGATTTTAGGTACTTTGGGAGTGAAATCTGGAAAAGGAAGCAATTCGGACGTTTTTGGAACATAAAAGTGAAGAAAACGCCAAAGACTTAATTTTCCATGCTGGGAACAGTGTATGACGGCGTCAAGAGGAAGAAGTTGACGGCGTCAAGAGTAAAGACCATGACGACCCAGTACAAACATGAAGGCGTCACAAGTAGAGCGTCAAGAGTTAAATGTGTGACGACCTGCAAAAGTGGACTACATGACGGCGTCAGATGTAGATCAAGGCAGTCCGAAGATTTATTTGGCGGCGAGATGACGGCGTCACAAGTTTGTTCTTGACGCCGTCACCTCCTAATATCTATATATAGTTTTATAATTTTCATTCAATGAGAGGAACAAGTTTGGAGAAACCCTAAGGCCGAACCATATACGTATTTTACAGCTTTTTCAAGGGTTTTCAGCCCTTGAATGCTTACATGTGCTATTGAGATAAGTATTCTTTTAATTCAATCAATATGTCTATGTGTTGGTTGTCTATATCTTGTGCTTGTCTTAATTCCACCATGTTAGGCTAGATCTATCTTATGTTTGCTTAGATCTAATGAAACCTAGATGTTAATTATGTGTTGATTACTTGTTTACGGTTGTATTGGATGAATGATTTCAATGTTAGGCTTAAGAAAACTGGCAGATCTCCAATTGGTAACATGCTTGAACGTCTTAGGAAACATGAACCGATGTGTACTAGGTTTTATTGGTTGTATTTAATGCATGAGTAAATTCTAATGATCCCATGTTAGGAGCTTCTTAGCCGGCTCGACATAGGAGTGAAGTAGGCACTCATAGGATTGGGGAGTTAAGTACGCCACCCCATGAATGGTATTAAGGAATACAATCCATCATCCACGCAACTATAACAAGTAATTAACGTGTAAAAGATATCTAGGGAGTAGTGAAATCTAAGTAAACACATTTCTCCACATATTGCTCACAACCTTAGTTTAATATAGTTTTAATTTCATTTTTAGTATTTTATTTTGATTGCATCTTAGTATTGGGTTAGTTGACTAGCAACTAATTCCGCCCAAATCCTTCAAACCCGAGATATTTACTTGCTTTCTAAAAAATGTAAAAATACAAAAAGAATCATCCTTCATCTCTAGACTTAATTTTTAGGTTTTCTAATCCTAGCGACACTATTCCTAGCTGAACGATCAATCCCCCGGTACTTGTCATTATATTATACTACATCGATCAGGTACACTGCCTGGTGGGGGTTGTAAGCTTCTCAAGATCCCTTGAGAGGTAAAGCCTGGTGCAATCACCACGCATCACGTATATACCCTAGATGGTCAGGCAGTGACCAGGAAGACACTGAAGGGTAGGAAGCAGTTAGGTGAATCTCAGACTCGGAGAAAGATCAAGACAGTCAATGTTCTTGATTCTTGTAATCAGAGGTATACACAGCAATGTACAAAGAGTGGGGTCGCCAAACATTTGGGTGTTGCAAGGATACAGCAGCAGAATGGGTTGGTTAAGAAGACGAATGTGACACTCTTAGCTAAGGTACGTTGTTTTCTGATTCAGTCTGGTATGTCCAAGGTTTTTTTGGCAGAGGATACAACCGGGTCTGCATATCTAGTGAATAGGTCACCATCATCAGCGATTGGATTCAAGACTCCTATAGATATGTTAGGGTTTTTCGGTTTGCTTGCTAGTAATAAGCAAGGGATGCTTGAACCGGTTAAGGTCAAGTGCATATTCCTGGGATACCGTGAAGGTATAGTGGGTAATAAGCTTTAGAGGTTTGATGACGTTACTTCAAAGGTAGTGCTTTACAGGAATATGGGTTTCAATGAGAGTGAGGAATACAAGAAAACTTTCATTGGTTCTGGTGTAGGTACAAGTTCAGTGCATGTGTTGCAGGGAGTTGAGTTTGAGGTGGAATCGCTTGGGGATCATACATTTGAGGTGGAACCTCAGGGGAATGTCGGTCAGGTAGCTGGTTCACAGGAAGTACAAACTCAGGATTTGATAGACTATCATTTAGCACGTGATAGGGAGCAACACATAGCACATGAACTAGACATGTATAGAGAAGACAATAATGAGGCTGCTTTTGCAGTTGCTACAGTGGAGAAGATATACGCACACGAGTCATTGACTTTCAATAATACAGTTGCTTGTGAGGTAATTTCCAAGTGGAAGACTGGATTGAAAGAAGAAATGGATACTCGGTCAAATGTGTGTGTGCTCAGCAACGGTTGCAGTAAAAGCAGTGACGACAGCCACAACTATTACTGGGAGTATACATCAGGTATGTTCATACATCTATATCTCTATATCGATGGTATGGTTTTTTCTTGTGGATGCAAGGCTGAGATCTGGGTTACCAATGGTTTGCATAATAAAGTAAAAGGAAATATACTTGGTATGGAGATCATCAGGGATCAGAGTGGTAATACTCTGAGGGGGTCACAGTCCAGGGTTCACAATGAAAAGTTGGTACAAACTTTTTTGGAGGGACACTCCATACTGTCGTTGGAGGGTAGTCTATCAGGGGACTGTGATGTGGAAAAGAATGGTAAGTGGTCATATACATATGCGGTTGGAAGCCGGGAGTATCAGATGGTCTGCACGAGACCCGACATAGCATCTGTAGATGTGGGTATGTTGAATAGGTCCGATCGTGGATTACAGACAAACATACAGGTTTTTTGTGGATTTTGACTACGCTATGGGTAGATCGATCACTGTCATGGGTAGATCAATCACAAGGTACGGGTTTATGATACAAGGATGTGCAAGAAGCTCGAAAGCTATGATGCTGCACATGGAGGCTTTGTCAACAACTGAAGCGGCGTATATGACACTTACGGAGGCTGCAAAGGAGGCTATTTAGCTAAAGGGGCTCTCGATAAAGTCAGGAGCTAAGCTAATGTTAGTAGCGGTTATTGCTACTAGTGCGTCGATGAAGGCACACCCCTATCCGAGGTTCCAGCGCTGGTTGAAGTTGCTGAGTATCGGTATTGGCTAATATTAACCCTAAGGTGGAAATTGTTAGGTATTAGTATTAATATTAGTCCATAGTTTAGGGGTGTAATATGAAAGTTTAGTTCATAGTTTTGTAGTCAAATAGGTAATGCATGTATGTCGGTTCATCCATGCATGTCAACTCTATATATACATCATATAGGGTGTTTTGACGTTTGCTGAGTTGAAGCATTCGTGAGTCTTGGTTTCTTCTTTGTAGCAGCCGGTTTCAACTCTTTAAAGGGTTGGTTTTCTTCCCCCCCTCATCTCTACAATAAGGAGGTGAGGGGGGAGGGGTTATTGTACATCATTCTTTTCGTACTTAATCAATAAACGTTTGGTTAAGGGTTAACTTGTGCAAGGTTTACTTTTCTGTCGATATAACAAACTATTGGTGTGTGTTCGTCTTAGAGTATCGGTAATCTGCTCTCTAGTATCCAGGTTGTTAGACATTAAAAATCTAACACTTACAGTTGGGGTTTCACCATACTCATTACTTTTATTCATGTTACCAAACACTCCATATCCAACTCTATCAACATCATCCACCTTTTCCCCATTTGAATTGATGCCCTACTTTCCTCATGAATGTCATTCTTTTCACCATTAGTCTTCTTCAGATTCACCGGAAATTTCGCTGGTAATTTCACCTGCCGCTTCGAAGAACGGCGATTCGCACATATACACAATTAACAACTGATCATAAAATTGAGGCGAAATGAAGGTTTTATTTTCTGTTTTTTGTTTTTTAGTATATTATTCAAAATTGGGGGGTTTTGAAAAACTCTACAAAATCAAATTTCAAGCAAATCAACGTGTGTGCAATGATTAGGTGAATCGATTGATTGTTTCGGATTTGAAATTCATATAGAATTTGGTTAGGAAATGAAGCTTTTAGTTGATTTTTAATGGTGGATTATTGGCGGGAAAATCAGTTGGGGATAGAAAATGAGAGTTTTCCAAGTCAAAAAAACTGTGCAAGGATATATGTTTTATTTGAGTTTTTTTGTTTTGTTAATGGCACACAAAACAAGATTTTCGAACCCATATCAAGTCTATCACACGGGTCGCTAGGAAAAAATAAAAGTTGTACTTTTCAATTACCGGTTGCCCAAGAAAATAAGTGATAGCCGTCAGTCACCCAACTTTTGTAGCCGTCATTTGGGTTATTTTAATTATTTTTTAAATTTGACTTTTTTCACTAAAAGACAAAAAAGATGTCGCTCAAAGTACAAAGGCCATCAGTCGCCTAAAAAAATTTATTTATAGTAGCTTACACAAGACTTACACTACGTGTACTTGACTTGCACACTTGTCAATATTTAAGAGAAGTCGCCCATGCCGCCTAAGTATATTTTAGGAAATCACATTTTTTTGGGTACCTATGGGACCAAAATTTCATTTTTGGGACAATCATAGAATTTTCTCATTCTCTTAGAGCATAAGGTATAACAACACAAAGTTAAACTTTAACACACCGCCAAGTCAGTGTCACATCAGCTTTAACATTTTCATCTTAACTCACAAAAAAACACTCCTTACAATAACTCACCTTAACTCAACTTTACCTCAATTATTTTCCAAATTCAACCCCTAAACTTAAACAAATACTTCATTTATTTAAAACCATAAAATTAATTAGATCAACATATTACAATACGGAATTAATAAAAAATACGCTACAAAAAAAAGTACGAAATTAAAAAAACACAACATAACACAATTATTCATTCTTGATGCTTTTCCAACCCATATTTTTTGATGATTCAGTCCTTTTCCATATTGATCAAACGCACATAGTTTGGATCCTTGCTGGTAGTGTCGAGCAACAAAAATTCAAACTCTTTCAACCTCATTAGTGGGGGTTTCTTCTTTTTCTGCGGCCGCCCGATATGCCTTGGCCGCATCTTCACGTTTTAAACGAAACTCTTGTTGCATAATCTCCCCGAATTGGAATGACGAAAAAGATCCGCCGGTACTCGTTCCCCCGGTGCATGTCGTTGTCTCGGATTTTTGTTTCTTTGAAGCACGCTTTTTTCCCATGGGTCGTGGTTCTTCATCATGACCAAACAAAGCCTCGTTTGTTTGGCTTGGGACATCGCCGGTTAAATCAACCAGATCCGGGCGTCTCATTTGCAATTTTTACGCAAAACACCCCAAGTCTCCTCGTTGTTAAACGGCGCGGCTTTGTGCTCATCACGATACATTTGTTTCGCCCGAGTGAGGATATCCATCTCACTTTCCCCACTTTTCATATCGCATTGGGCACATTTGAAAAAAGTGTTGAACTTTACGCAATCACAGTTCAATTTTTTCCACTTGCCTTGTAGCATATCGTTGTTGTGGTGTTGAAATTTTTTTCTATTGAACTCATGGCCTACCTGTTGCCAAAATGTATCGCGAGGTTGGCAACACCCGGCACGCGGATCCTCGGAAGCGGCCATATAGCACTCGGAAAATAATTTTTCCTCGCTTGGAGTCCAACGTGTATGCACGTTATCGGGTTGTTCTTCATCATCAATGATTTGTTCAGGTTCTTTGGATTTTTTCGACTTCCGTTTACCACCACATTTGAATTTCTTTGGTGGAGACGTAGGTGTTTCGGGAACTTCATTTGGTTCGGTTTGTGAATGTTGTGATTGTTGTGTGAATTGGAGATTTTGGAAATTAGATTTTACTCTTGCCAATATTGCATTTCTTGATGTTGTTGGAACACTTCTTTACTCGACATGCCGAATTGGTTAGGGTTATTCAAATTCGGGTTTGAAGATGAACCTGCTTATGGGTTATTCCACCCACCGAGGAGGTTCATGAACGATTCGTTGTTGTTGTTGTTGCCTCCCGATATTTTTTTTGTTTTTGCTAATAGAAGTGTATTATAGAGTATATTGAGTTGTGAAAGTGTGAAAAAAATGGTGTGTGAAATGGGTATTTATAGTGGTGAGAAAATGGGTTTGAAAATGTTTTGTTTGTCTTTATTTTATTTATTTATTTATTTTTGGTTTTTTGTTTTTTTAATGTAGCTGTTTATTACCGTTAGAAATACGGTAGGGGTAAAATGATTTTTTTTTTCTTTTTTTTTTAATATAACGGCTATAAAGACGTTGGGAGGTGCGAAAGTGTAAATTTTATTTATTTATTTTTTATAAACACTTCAAGTTTAACGCCGCGTCATTCATTTAACTCGGCACGTTAACGTGTGTTTAACGCAGACATATGGTACGTTAACGCACCCTTTAACGCCAGGAAGTTAAGATTTAACGTCGGAATACGTTATTATACCTTATGCTCTTAAGCTTTTGGCTTCGTAATCTGCAGGAAGGAAGTTCTGATGTAGAAACGTAATGTTGTCAGCCCCTACAGCATCAGTACCTATTCTACTCTTTCATTCACTTGATGGCTTTGAATCACGGGCTTAAATAAATTTAATACAAACACTCAAACAGATTATAAAAGTATTTCAACTTTTTCACCACTATATAAATAGCCGTTATGGCAAAAATTCTTTATAGATCAAATTTTTACCATAGAACCCATTAAACAATATTAGCCACTCATTTTTTTTATCAAAAAAAATAAAAAAATAAACTTCCACCCTTTTTTTAAAACTTAAATATCTCGCAAACCGTAAATCGTCAAACTACAAAAAAAAAAAAAATACCATCGCGACGAGAATTAAATTATCTTTCTATAGACATGCATTGTTATATACTTTCGACGATTTTTTTTTTGATGACTTTTTTTTCAAAATTTCCGCCCAGAAAAATCATATATAATTTGTAAAAATCATATATGATTTGTAAAAATCATATATGATTCGTTAAAATCAAATCATATATGATTCTTACGAATCATATATGAATTTTAAAAATCATATATGATTCGTAAGAATCATATATGATTTTTCTGGGCGGAAATTTAAAAAAAAAAATTCGTCAAAAAAAAAGTTCGTCGAAAGTATATAACAATGCATATCTATAGAAAGATGATTTAATTCTCGTCGTGATGGTATTTTTTTGTAGCTTGACGATTTACCGTTTGCAAGATATTTTGTTTTAAAAAAAATGGAAAATAAAAATGGGTGGCTATGATTGGTTCATTGATTATATAGCAAATATGAGATCTATATTGATCTCATCTCTATCGGTTATTGGAAGCTACATCAGTTTAATACTGTACCATCTTCAACATGCATGACTATGTAAAGAAAAGGTCAAGAACCGTGTAATATAGGCCTCAAGTTTATTGAAGATTAGTTGTAATAAGGACCACCATGTGACCTACATCTCTCCTGACACCTCAATATTCTTTCTTATGCTACTTCATGACTAACTTGGTGTAATAAGACGACCAAGAACACCACAAAAAACATACCAAAAAAAATAAAAATAAAAATAAAACAACCCCCGACACACACACACACACACAAACAAGTCTCTTCTTCCCTTCAACTCGGTCGGCTAGCCAACCTTTTCCTTTTTTATCTCCTGACCGACCTACATCTCATGATCGAATGTAGCAAGGGGGACTAGTCCTTGAGTGGCAAACGAGTGGCGACCGACATTTACCCCTTATTACAACTAGTCTTATATGAAATATGCGATATTATTCAACTTTAAGAGCCACCGCGTATCGACATCTTTAAATACAAGTTATTTGGGTAATATGGTGCCCGTGCCTCTATTCTAGCACAGATTCTGACATCCACTAGGCTCTAGAAAATTGTTGTCACCTAGGTTGGCATACCCAATTTGACAACCTCAGAAATACATTGTTTCAAGACAAATTATAATCACTTATCATTAAAATTTCCATAGAATACATGTATAACTAAATTTCTGTTGTGACAGCCACTAATTAATTTTAAGAAAATAATCTTCTCTATGGGCATATAATTAGGCACACCAAGAAGTCATCCCAGTCATATTCCATAATAAAAGGAGTGGTCTCTAAAACATCGCACCACAAAAATCTACAGCCAGGGTCGTAATGTGTGTAAATGAGTCTCCAATGATGGTTAGTAAATATAATATACTAATGACCAGGCACCAAACTGTGATAGGTCTTCAGATAAAATACATGCTAAACTATAGACATAAAGTGGTAGAAAAGGAGCTACAAAGTTATATCAATGAAAAACCAAGGGTTGGTGGAAACTATTAGATGGTCACTGAACACATTGATGAATAAATTATCCGAGAGAGAACCTACAGAGCAGCAAGTAAAGACACAACAGAATTAGAGGAATTGACAGTAGTAGGTAGTAAAGAAGAGGAAGAAATGATGTCTATCATTTGGCTCAGATTAGATAAATATAGGTGTTGAAACAATGAAACTAGTGGCACATGCAGACTCAACAGAGAGAATTATCATGGATCGGGCTTGAGATAATAACAATGAAGCTATGGAAAAAAGTTAGAGGCAGAGTTAGATTTCTGTATTATCATTGATGTTCTGCTAATTTATGCCATGATGGATGCACACACATTTCATAATAAATTAATATGTGCAAATAGCCAAATATTCATGAGGAGCTTGAAATACCAGTGTAATATCCGTTGGAGGTAAATGGAAGCGTAGAGCTTGAAATACCAGTGTTCTCTCCGTTGGAGGGAAATGGAAGCATATTAATCATTCTATCGAGTATTTTTTTGGATAAAGGGTTTAAACCCGGTGAATACATTCTATCGAGTATTGTTCTGCCTGCAGGTTGCACCGAATTATTGAATTTCTCTTGCAAGTTCAGTATAGACGACTCAAGACTGAACAAAACCTCAGCCATGGTAGAACGCTGCTTCG
This sequence comes from Artemisia argyi, assembly GCA_030686995.1. Taxonomy (NCBI): domain Eukaryota; kingdom Viridiplantae; phylum Streptophyta; class Magnoliopsida; order Asterales; family Asteraceae; genus Artemisia; species Artemisia argyi. Next base: position 36,725,859 of record CM060707.1, on the reverse strand, counting down.
GACTGCTGTGCAAACATCTCTTTGTAATTCGAACAAACTCCTTCAAACTTTTGGTGGATATTTGATCCCTTAAATCAGGATCTATGATATTTTTTAAATTGCCTTCTTTGATAGATTCTTGAGCCCATATCGCTAAATTAAAAGCTTGTTCGTCAATATCAAACACTGCACGCTTCCGGCAGAGCACTTCTAACAATACCACCCCAAAAGCATAAACATCAGACTTTCTTGTCAGCTTTCCAGTTGCATAATAATCGGGATCAAAATATCCAAAAGTGCCTCTAACAAGTGTGCTAACACGAGTCGATGGTTGATTTGTTGGGCCTAATTTGGACAACCCGAAATCTGAAATTTTCGCTGCCCAGGATTCATCTAACAAAATATTTGAGGTTTTGACATCACGATGTATGACCCCTACATTAATCCCTGTACCAGTGTGAAGATAGTTTAACCCGCGACTAGCACCTATGCAAATCTTGAGTCTTTGAAGCCAAGAAAGAGGTGTACGAAGTTTATGAAGATGATCTTCAAGTGTTCCATTGGGCATATATTCATATACTAGGATCATCTCTTTACCATCATTACAATAACCAAATAAAGAGACAAGATTACAGTGCCGCAACTTTGAAAGCATCTCAACTTCAGCCCAAAACTCGGGTGCCCCCTGATTTGAGCTAGGATCCAACCGTTTAATCGCAGCAAGAACAGTTGCAGATCCATTAAAGATGGTACCTCTATAAACTTTTCCAAATCCACCCCTTCCAATTACTAATGATTCGTCAAAGTTTTCTGTTGCTAACAGAATATCAAAAAGTTCGAAGTGACGGCATTGTTGTGACCATTGTTCAGAGGATGAGGTGGAGGGTTCAGATTCCGTGGCATCATCAGTATTAAAGAACATATTTCTTGAGAAATAGAGGTACAAATTGAAATGGATGATCCATAGATGGATCAATTATTAAAGGATTATAGTCATCGTGTAAAATGGTAATCTTCTGATATGGACCCCTGCAGGCGCATGACACTGACTGAAAATGAAGTTTTGTACTGCAGGCGCATGACACTGACTGAAAATGAAGTTTTATACTGCAAGCGCATGACACTGACTGAAAATGAAGTTTTGTACTGCAGGCGCATGACACTGACTGAAAATGAAGTTCTATACTGCAAGCGCATGACACTGACTGAAAATGAAGTTTTGTACTGCAGGCGCATGACACTGACTGAAAATGAAGTTTTATACTGCAAGCGCATGACACTGACTGAAAATGAAGTTTTATACTGCAGGCCATGACACTGACTAAAAATGAAGTTTTATACTGCAGGCGCATGAAACTGACCGAAAATGAAGTTTTATACTGCAGGCGCATGACACTGACTGAATATGAAGTTTTATACTGCAGGCACATAATATGAAGTTTGATACCATAATTTTATCTCAGACTCATTAGTGAATTTTACTTGTTCCTATTCAGCTTCTTCCACTAAGGGTATAATCATCAAAAATTACTGTTTTACCAAGTAATTACCATGTCCATGGTGGACAGGTCACCTCCCAATAAGGTCCGGACTTTGGAAATCATTAATAACATATTGAGTTAACTACATAAATGGTCTGTGTGGTTTACACACTTTTTCACATTCGTCCAAAAACTTCAAAAATTACACGGCCTTTTCCTGTACTTGACGTTTTGTATCGAAATGGTCCTTTGACCATGTGCAGGTCACATTAATGCATTTTGGTCATTTCACCAACATTCATCTTCACTTTTCATTTATGTTAGAAAACTTTTTGTTTTCTTTTAAGTCGAACCCTTACGCTGTATTTTCGAGTTATATCATTAAAGAAAAGGAAAGGAAATGGAAGTAAAACACTTTCCTCCCATATTTGGGCGGAAATGGAAGTAAAACAAATTCATCCAAATAACACTAACTTTACTTCCAGTTTACTTCCATTTTATTTAATGAAATAACTCGAGAACACAATGTGGGAGTAAACCTTTTCACTTTCCTTCCCTTTTCTTTAATGAAATAACTCGAGAACTGACTGTTAATCAAAATCTAACTCACTTACTCTTGTTAATTTTTCTTTTAACAAACACCCCACCGTATAAATCCATCTCTCTATCATCTTTTTCTCACACAATGCCTCATCACCCTCGTCTTCCCACTCGTCCAATTTTTCGTTTCCTTTTCAAAACACTTATAGTTAATTCACATAAACAACGAATCCCCTGTTGCAAACTTTATGCATTATATAGTACCTATTACTAACTTTTAATGAAACCCATCAGATATAAGTTGGCAGAAGCCCGACGTCACCACCTACGCAACCAAGTCACCGTCGTTGCTACCTTTACACACCACCATCGGTGGCGATAATGGTCGTTTTTCCCTGCTTTGAGCCGTACAACAACATAACAGTTATAACAATAGAAAACAAACTCCAATTGAGTCGTTTTAAAACATTTATCATTCGAATTTATATAAATATCAGCGTTTACAAAAATGAGGTCCCAGTAGTTTCACGGTTTACAAATGACATCATTCGAATTTATAGCCTTCTTGAGTATCCGTGCTCCGCTGTGCCAGCCTCGTTCATTATGGACCTGAGATACATGCTTAAAACCAGGGGTGGCAATTTCTGACCGCACACGAAACCCGACCTGAAACCGACATGAAAATTAACAGGTTCGGGTTGAGTTAGATAGATTTCAGGTCAGGTTTGGGTCGACCTATCTAACCCGTTTATAACAGGTCAGGTTCGGGTTGGGAATAAATTAAGTGGGTCGACCCGCAAACCCGTTTAAGAATTTTTTCTTAAATTAAAAATTATTTATATTTTATTATACATGTTAAATGGGTTAAAAGGGTCGACCCCCAAACCCGTTTAACCTGTTTAACTCGTGTAATGTGGCAGCTTTTGTATAAAAAACGGGTTAAATGGGTCAACCCAAAACCCGTTTAACCTATTCAACCCGTGTAACCTATTTAACCCGCCAACCTAAGTATATATATGGGTTAAATGGGTCAGGTTCGGGTTGAGGTTTTCTGACCCGCCAACCTGATAACCCGAACCCGTCAACCCGAACCCGACTCGAATTGCCACCCTTACTTAAAATAGTCAACATAAAAGTTGGTGAATTCATAGAGTTTATAGTCAAGTAGCTGAACACAATTATTTGTAATGTGAGCTATAGACTCACACTCACAGATGAAAACAAAACAGTTATTATTTCACTAAGATCATGTTACTAACATCCTAACAAAACTTCAATTTAGTACGTTTTGTTACCTACCCGGCTTAACACAAATGATTTCAAATATAATGTGTTTGGTTACCTAACCGGTTTAACACAAAAGTCTTTGATATAGTGTGTTTGGTTACCTAACCGGCTTAACACAAACGTCTTGCATGCAAATAGGTACTTAAACGGTTCATGATATTAGGATTTAACAAGGTGGGTTTTGACATAACACATAAGGTATCAATAATAATTGATATAGCACATAACTCTTAAGTACATAATTCAAAATATCAATAAAGATTGATATAACACATAGTTTCAAGCATATAGCATAGTTTTCAAGTAATTTTGATTGTTATAAAGTAGTTAAGCATGTATCTCCCCTAAAGTATTTATAAAACAAGTATAAAAACGGGGCTATGACTCACCGTGAGTTGGATGATGTTTAAGGATATAACAAAATCACTGGATAAGCCGGGAAAACCTCTACGTGCAACAACTTTTGGCTTTCAAAAAGAAAGGAATAACAAGGACTTAGAACTAGGACTTTGAGCAATCTCCCACACCTTAGCAACCTTCTACACTTCTTGTATTCTTGAAGGGTTTTTGATGAGACCTTATGTGACTTGAGTAGATTTAAACTCAAGAGGATCACCTAAACTTGCAAGGAATTGATGTAGTTTTACTTGTAGCTTGAATTCTCTTGGATAATACTTGAAGTAGAAGATCAAAGAAGAGTGTATTTGTGTTTCTGATGTTATGAACGACCAAGAAGAGGGGGAGGGAGTATTTATAGTGCCTTGGTTTAGATTTTTGCTTAGATAAGTGAATAATTGTTTGTTTTTTGACCATAAGACTTTCTATGGCTTAAAAGGATACACATGATGCATACTTGGTTGTTTTTATGCCACATACATTCCAAGGCTCATCACAAATCCAACAAGGCCTTGGTGAGTCCCCTATACACGTTCATGGACAAGGGGTAAGGACTAGGTGGATGAATCTTGGGCTTATATAAGTTACGGAGTGAGATTTGGTCCCATTAATTGTTAATTGTAAGTCGTAAAGTCACCAAACTTAAAACTGGGTATCCTAAAAATATGAAACTTATAAATATGATAAAACCTATCAATATACTCTATAATAAAATATAAAATGAGTGATAAGTTTAATAGATCGCGTTTACGCTGTTAAAACCTGAGAACGTAAGCTTAAAACGCGTAAATCGCGTAAAACGCAAAATCAGAAAATGTAAAATTCCAAAATTCTTGAAAATATCGTAAGATGTGAAAAACATATATTTTTATTGTTTGTAATATTGTATGGATATATCGGGATGCTTAAATGACGTTTAAACCTAAACGTAAATCTCAGACACGGTTTTGTGAAATCGGTTCTGGATGGATTCAACTTACATCGTCAGGACGACCCGTCAAGTATCAACTATCTTGTCATGATAGAAGAAGAAAAAATTACAAGATAAATAGTAAAAGTGAATAGTAAAAATTCGAGAATGGATAGAAATCCTCAAAATGTGAATTGTTACAAAAGATATGAGTAGCAACACGTGCCCTAGTGTTTTGAGTAACAAAGAACTTTCGAATCCACTTCAGTAAGCTCACCACATCATTCTCAAGTTTTCTAAAAGAAGAGAATGAGAAGGGGAGAAACCGATATCTACTATCCGCACACTTCTTTTATAAAATCATCTTCATCCCACCTAATTTATTACCATATAAATACAAACGAAAAGAACAGACACAAATACGCAAACACAAACACACTGTGAAAAATAAAAATGTAGAAAACTAGAAGGGGGTTGAATAGTTTTACGCCTTTTCTTGTTGTTAGCAAGTTTATTTTAAAATCTTTAATTCAAGTTATGTATAAAAATAACACTTGATACAAATTTTCAAGTATGTATATATATATATATATATATATATATATATATATATATATATATATATATATATATATATATATATCTCCCAACATATATATTAGAGGAACTTGCCAAGTCACATATGCCACTTGACATGAAAGAATTAGGTGGAAACCTAAAAGAAGCCACCCTGTCACAATTTAATTAGCTGTCATACAAAAACACACTCATCCCACACGCCTCCCACACTCCTCCCTTCACCTTCATTCCGAATTTTAAGCAATACATTTAAAATCATTAATATCAACCAAAAATAACCTACAAGATCGGTCAATGATAACAAATCAATCTCAATCCAAAAATATGTCTCCGTTCATTACTTCAAATTCACCAAAATCATTTTATTTTGTTTCTTGATTCAAAATAATTAAGAATAATCCCTATCATCATGATCGGAAGTATCTTTTTAATCAAAGATCCGCATGTAATTTTTTGAATTTTTATTATTGAATCGGATTATGTCTGCCAATCATTTTCAAGTTATGATGAATTTGGAATGATTTTTTTTTTGTTTCAATTTCGTTATTTATTTATTAAAATTTTGTTGGGAGATAAATCTATCTTGTATGTCTTAAACAATTGATCCAAGGTATGGGTTTGGTTTTTAATCATTAATTCCTATAGATTGCTTAAAAATTCTTTTATATGAATTGTGAATTATACCTCTTAAAATTTTGTATTAGGGCTTTTATAGACTATTATGTCAGTTTTGAATTAGGATTTTTGTATACTTTTTATTCCTAATATTAGGGAAGTTAGTTTAAAAAATAGCATAGTTTCTTAACAATGCCATGTTGGACACCAAGTTTTTGATAAAATGAGTTTTCTTTTTAGAAATGTTAGATGCTTTTTGGATAGCAGCAGCAACTGGAAATGTGCTGCAGAAGAACCGTAGCCTGCATTACATCTGTGGTATGATGAATTAGAAATTAGTTTATTTCAAACTTAAATGATTGCGTACCAAATTTTCTAGAGTTAGTAGCATAGGTTTTAACTGAAGGAGATGAAAATAGCAGGTCTTCGAATGCTTTAACCATTATGTCAGCCAATGCAGTTCTGTCATTAGTCAAGTGTTTGGACAGAGTAAATACCCGACATTATTTATTATTTACCTTTTAATTTGGATTTCGGAAGAACGAGACCGCGAGAGTCGAGATTACATTATTTGGTTAAATGGCTAAGGCTTTTATGAGTTTCTTAGCTAGTTCTTGGGGGTTCACATGTAGATAAGATTTTGATTGACATACAATATAGGCGGGTAATTAGAGCTCAATTAAGTTTATGGAAACAATGGTAATATATGCTATCTTATGCATTTAAGTGTGGTTAAGTTAACAATCAACATGTCTGATAAATTATGCAAATCTTTATAAAATTCAGAATTTATCATTAAAATGATAAATAAGTTATTTTACAATTGAAACAAAGTTTAGCACCTCAAATTGAATTTGCAAGATCTTGTCTATATAATTTACAAGCAATATATATTGTAAATTTTCGGGATTCATTTATAACTTATGATAACTTGATTACTGATGATGGTCTTTTACTCTCTTTAGAAAACCGGCAGTAGCATGTAAGAGGAAGTGGGCACATCTTGCCATGATGTTGTTGCAGGTATTTTAGTCTTGTTGTCTGACCTTTTAATAGTAATTTTGCCATATCAGACTCCAACTAAATATGTGGACTTTGAATTTTAGAAATAATGAATTTGAAGAGGAAGCGGGCAAAAGAAACACAATATTTTCCAGGTGTGAACGAAGGCCACCAGTTTGGCAAAGCTACCTTTGTTTCAATCGGTGATACTAATTCCTTTCAGGATGAACAAAGTACTCTACATGGTGGGTCTTAATTCTCAAATACCAAACAACCATATGGAAGCTGAATCGGTTGGAGATTATGAAAACTAGCTACAGTTTAACTCCATGGAAGTTTTGAATAGGCCTAAAAAAAGAAAGTAAGAAACAGAAGACAAAACACCCAGTATCTACATATTCACTGTAGATCTTAATGTTTTTTCATTGATGTGACTAAATTTTGTCTTATGGTGTTGCAGGGATCCATGTTTGAGCACAGATGGCAACTTGATTCTAATTTTCATAATGACCAGGTATCTGCATTTATCTTATAGTTTATGACTGCAACAAGTTTTTGCCGATCGTAAATTGGGTAACGGTCGAAGTGGGCATGTGTATGTTGGCAACTAAACGAATGAATGTTAGTATTATATGATGTAGTTTAAGTTCATGGATATGCTCGACAATTTGAAAAAGTTGGAATTGCAGAAGCTCTTATGGAGTCACTTGAAGATGGGCCTATCTCACCAAGTTTCGCGTTAGCAACTATCGCACTAAAGTTGTTACAATGAATGTAAGTGCTACTGATATTTTGTGTTACTGCCATTAATTAGAGGTATAACATATACTATATTTAATTAAGCAATAAACATTGCTTAAATACTTAAAAGTTAATACTCATAGGACTTCCAGATTGGTAATTGGTTGATGTTAGGCTGACACACATCGTCAGCTCCCCTAAGCAGCCTTTAAATCTCATCTTGATTCAATAGAACCTTAAATATATCTAGAGTTTGATCGAGTGGCTCGCATGCGGTCAACAAATGATTCTTTGTAGATCTTCTAAAAAATAAGAACATAAGCATTTTCAGAAAATAATAATAATAATAATAATTTTAAAAAAAATAGGAGACTATTATTGATGAGTGCTCAAGCACTCATCATTTTTACCTATTTTGAGCTGCCAAAACATCTAAAAACACTCAAAAATGCATCAAAATAATGAAAATATCTCAGGAATGTGTTTTATATGTTTCAGATGCAAAATAATCAAAAACAGATGAAAAATGAACAAAATTTGCATAATTGGCAGTTTCAGTCCCTCATCTTTCAAAAGTTGTCAAATCTAGTCCCTGGTTATTCTAAAAACTTGAAAATGTCACCAAAGGTCCTTTTAAATCACAAAATAACATATTTAGTCCTTTGGTACAAAGTTTCACAAAATTGCAAGTTTAGTCCCTGAACTTTGAAAATTGACAAAAATGGTCCCTGGGATATTAAAACTTTGAGAAAAACAAATTTTGCCCTTGTACTTCTCATTTATGGCAGGAATGGTCCTTGGTTGGAAAGTTTGGTGAAATTACATATTTGGTCCCTGAAGATTACAAAGTTGGCAGACTTAGTCCCTAAAAAATTCAAATGTGGAAATCATCATCATAGTCCTTGGGGTTTTGAAACATGGCAAGAAATACCCTTAGAAGAAGTTTGGAAAGTTGTCACATCAGGTCCCCCAAAATTCAGCAAAGTTCACTTTTGGTCCTTGTGATAAAATACAAACAAAACGGATCATAATAACAATCCAATACCAAACACCAATCCAATAAACAAACAACCAAGCCCACTTCCCTTTTTCTGGCCCAATCCCAACAAAAGCCCACTCCCGTTTAATATCCACCAGGGTCAACGCTTGACCTAGTGGTCAAACCACAGTCAAACAAACACCCCCTTCCCTCTCTTTCCCTCTCCCACACCACTTGCACCATCTTATCACCACCACCCCACCATCCCTGTCTAATCCACCGCCCAACCCACCATATATACCTAACAGGACAACCACAATTAATGCCCCCCCCTCCAACACACGCAAACAGAAGAAAATTGCAAAATCTATTTTTGGCGCCAAAAACACGTGGCACCCTGTGGAGGAGTCTCAGTGATCCAATGGCTATTATTCTTGATGGGAAATGATCAGAAGTGTCCAAGAACCCTAACTCAGGGCTATAAATAGAAGAAGGAAGCAAGGAAATAGAGTGGTAGTTAATTTTAGTTTAATTGTAATCGTTTAAATTGTAGTTTGTTATCTTAGTAAAATCTTAAGCTTTTAAGCATTGTTTTCATCAATTCAAGTGTAACCTCAACTTTTCTAAGTAATATATTCCAAGTTTCAGTTGATCATTCAGTTTATGAAAATTTTGCTTTCTCAAAAATTATTAATAAGCTCTGTTACTGTTTCTATGTAATGCTATGGACTCTTAGGCTTATATAAACTCCCAGAAAACTTAAATAAGCTTTTAGAAACCCTTAAAACACAGCTTAGATATAAAAAACTCAAAAACACAAAAATAGTCAACAAAAGTCAAACTTGCAGGTTTATGAAGATAAAGGCTGGAGCAGGGTGAATAGTGGATGGCCTTGGGTTAGTGGTCTTGTGGAAGACCTATAGGATTGGTTCTATGGTCCTTGGTTCATGAGAAGTAAAGCTTGGATGGCATGAAGTAAGAGAATTTCTCATTTCTTCTGTTCTATCATTCCCTGGTTATTTGCCTGTTCATTTATGTTTATTTATGTGTTATAGATCTTATTAGAGTAGTGTTAATCTGTTTCAAGTTCTAAATATTTGTGTTGCTTTGAAAATTGCATCATCACAGGTTCTTAAGTAGTGTTTGGATTTAGTCATTACTCTGTGTTCCTAGTTGTTTCTGTTGTGGTTTTTGTTTGATACATGTCATATTAGGCTCTAGTAAGTCATAAACACCACAAAAACTAGGTCATATTCAGAAAAAAGTCAAAATCATATATTAATAGGCCTATTTAACCCTCTGTGTTGGATTTAGTGTGGCTTATGCCCCATTTCCATTCACTTGTGAGTGGTATAGCTTACTTTAGTCTTATCTTAGCTTAATTAACCAGGATCAATCATAAAACCAAGATCAAAGTTCATAAAAGTCAATCTAAGTTTGTAATTTCAAAAAGTCAAAAGTAGGTTTGTCTCAGAAATCCAAAATTTGGGAGAATATTTGTGATTTTTGTGTTTGGTTTGAGACTTTGATCTTTTCATAAATTAAAGATTGTCACCTAGTCTAAAAGTTCCCACAAACAGCTTATTTTTAAGATTTTTCTACAAGCTTGTGCAAGTGCTTAATTAGACCTGCAGAGCAAGTACATGCCCTGTGCACAGGATTTTAGCCCATTTTCCAAGTTGATTTGTGAACACCCTAGTGGACCCCACACCCTGTACCCTGGCTTTTAGGAAAGCCAATAAGCCCATTGATAAGGTTCAGTGCTTATTTTGAGGTCTTGAGCTTATTTGATAGGGCTGCTTTCCCCATTTAGTTTGACTAGTTCCTGAGTGTACACTGAGTCACTCAGTGTGTGACCCCAACTTCCATTGCCCACCCAGTGCTTATTAATAAGCCATAGGTCTAGCTTATTGGCTTATTTTGTAGCCCTCCAGTCCCTTTTCAAGTTTCAAGTCTTGTTTTGGACCCACCTTGGCTTCTGTGTACCCCACAGAGGTCCAAAATCCTTGGGTTTGGCCTGTTTTGGCCCTTAGTTGTGATAAGTGCTTATTTGCTCCTTAATAGCTTTTCCAGAGTGCTTATTTGTTCCATTTGGCTTATTTCAAGTGTGTAATCATCTGTGTATGCTTAATTTGTCATTTCCTAGCTTTTTCAAACATGGCATAAGTCCTAATAAGCTTTTTGGTTCACTTTTTGGTAAAAGGGGGTGCACATAGTTATTTTTAAGCTACAACAAAAGTGTCTTTGTAAAAGTTTCTTGTTTTTAGCTTATTTTCATCTGTCAAAAAGAAAAACCAACAAAAAAACCAAAATTAAAAATAGTGATAGCTTCTATTTAATAGATTTTATCTTTTTAGCTCATTAATAAGCAATTCATCATTTTCATATTTTTCTTAATTTCATGTCACCTTAAGGTATTTTCAATAATTTTCTTAGATTTTTCTATTTTGGTTTAATAATTATTAGAATTAAAAATAGTTTAATTACTTAATTAGATAATATTAGTAATTAAATAGTTTTCTTAATTCTTAATTAACAACAGTAGGGTTTTATATTTTTCCTAGGTTCTATAAATCATTTAAGATTTTTAGAAAATAGATTCTTAAATTCTACTGTTCATTTTCTAATTTCCTTAATTAATTTAGTTAAATTAGATTTAAATCAATAATTAAGTAAATAATTAGTAAAATAGTCTAAATATAATTTTTAGAAACTTTTGATAATTTTTTAGGATTCCTGTAATGGTTAATTAGTTTTATAAATTTTTTCTATAATTTTCTAATCAGTTTTAGTATTATTAGTAATTTAAAATAGTTTAAATAGTTTAGTTAATATAATTAGTATTTAATTAAAAGAAAACCAACAAAAAGACAAAAAAACATTTCTTTTTAATTTTTATATTTTCTTTAAGTTAATTTAGAGGTTTAGAAAATAATTTTGCAAGTTTTTAGTTTAATTTGTGACCTTTATCATTTTTAGTTTAATTTAAATTAGATTTAAATTACTTTTAAATTACTTTTTAAATAGTTTTAATTAATTAATTAGTATTTAAATATTAAAATAATCAAATAGATAATTTTCTTTTTATTTTAAATTTTCTTTTTATTTTAAGTTTGAAAAAGTTTCACTTGCACCCCCTGTAGTTGTAAAATTGTTAAATCCCACTTTTCTCTGTCTGTAATCTGATTTCCTATTTGTGTATCTGTGATTATATCTGTATATCTGTTATTGTTAATATTATTCCAAATTGTTCAAATACCAAATAATCAGTAGCATAATCACTTCTCAATCATCTTTGGCTACTGTCCTCAGTGCGACTCATTCCTAAAAACGTTTTCAAAGCACCATTGCAATCTCACTGGGACATAACGACCCGGGGAAACACTATATTATCCACGGAGAATTGGATTGAGTTGTCTTTGACTTATTGACCTTGGTCAATAATATCTGACTGCTTTTGCACCAATCAAAATTTGGCGCCGCTACCGGGGAGGTTGTTGCGTGTTTTAAAATCGTTTTAAGTTTAGTGCTTTTCAAAACCCTCCCTATACAAATTTCACCACTTTTGTAAAAAGTTTTTGTAAAAATATCAATCATATCAAAAAGTTCATTAACACTTTTCCTGAAGTGTTAGCAACACCAAAAAAATCAAAAACAACAAAACAAACTGTGAAGTTAAATTACTTCGTTATCTTTAAGATTACAACCTATATAGTTGGTATAAGGTAAGTTCTGACATTAAATTGCGAACTGAAGAGAGATCCATTCTTCTCTCCCGCCAGCCTGCGAGTAATCTTAAAGGAACAATTTCGGTTAACGAATCAGTTCCAAAAATATTTCCCAAAGTTTTTTGCACACACAACCAAAAGCCCAAAAACAATTTTTCTGTTAATAAATACATAAAATCTTACCACCGCAAACCAAGGCATAACACCTACCAACTGGGGGTGTGGACATAATAAGTTCTCAAACTAAAGATTAAAACTTGCCATTGTATCCCTGTGAGTGGTGTACCTTTTTCAAAGAAGCCATTCACTTGTGATTATTGGTTTAAGTTCCCTGTTGTTTTGCCTCGAATTTGTTTTGAAAAATTGTTTTTAGTGCATGCGCACTCGTTCACAAACAAAGCGTAAAAATCATAAAAACGTACCCGAGCTACGTATTGTTATTGAAGAACCTAAAACAGAAATGGACGACGGGCCACCACCACCCCCTGACCCTCCCAAGGATGAGCCAGCTCCCGATCTCCGAACGATGGAGGAGTTGTGCCAGCCTACCATGCAAGGGAGGGGCGGACCTATTGCACCACTCACTATTGAGGCTACGGACTTTGGCCTCAAGCACCACATGATCCAACAAGTCCAAAATTCGTGTCAATTTCACGGATTACCGGGTGACGATGCTAACAAGCATCTTGATAAATACCTTACCGTCACCCAAAGCATGAAACAACATGGTGTCACCGATGATGCCCTCCGGCTGTATCTCTTCCCCTATTCTCTAACCCATCATGCCACTGCATGGTTTGACCGACTCCCCAAGAATTCTATTCGTACCTTTGATGAAATGGTAACCAAGTTTTTAGCAAAATATTTTCCACCTTCCATGGTTACCAAGTTACGAAATGATATCAGCAACTTCCGGCAGCGTCCCGATGAATCTCTATTTGAGGCTTGGGAACGTTATAAGCTAGCAATTGATCGGTGCCCTAACCACAATATGTTACAAGTTACCATCATAGATACCTTCTATAATGGTCTAACATTGAGGCACCGGGATATTCTCAATGTTGCTGCTGGTGGGACCTTCATGAAAAGGCGTCCCGAAGAATGCTATGATCTAATTGAGAACATGACTGCCCACCATAACTTTTGGGATTCCTCTGCGGAGAGGGATGAGTCATGTAAATTATTTATTCCTTCATCATCATCTCCTAAAATAGTGGCTCTCACTAAAAAGATGGATGATATCTCTACGGCTGTGTTGAGAATGAACCAAACTATGCAAAATCAACAAGTTCAAAATCAACAAGTGAAAGCCGTGGCCCGAAGTTGTGAAACTTACGGAGGCCCACATCTGTATTCCGAGTGTCCAGCTACTGCTGGTTTTCCTCAAGAGAACGTTTATGCTGCTCAAGGTTCCTACAACATGGGGGGTAATTCTTACCAACCACAAGGGGACCGTAATCTCTTAAGCTATCGTTCCAACAATTTTCTCGGAACTCCCGGTTTTAACCAAAATCAAAACCGTAACTCGAATCAAAATCAGAATCGAGGAGACTTTAACCAAGGTCAAAACCCGAATTTCCAAAACTCGAACCAAAATCAAAGTCATTTTAATCAAAACAATTTTCAAAATGGCAATCAAAATCAAGGTTTTCAAGGAAATTTTCAAAGAAACCAAGGTCAAGGGAATTACAATCAGGGTAATTTCAATCAGAGAAATAATTTTCAGGGTAACAACAATCAAAACCAAGGAAATTTTCAAAACAACCGTGTTCAAAATTTTCCTAACCAAAATCAAAACGTTGTTCAACCCCAACCTTCCTCCGATGAAGTTTTAAAACAATTCATGAAAGCACAAGAGGAAACAAATCGTTTATTGGTCAGCAAGATCTCTGAACTTCAGAAGTCTTTAAATGATCGACCCTCGGGCCCGAGAACACTACCGAGCAACACGATCGCTAACCCGAGGGGCGATGTCAAAGCGATCACTACCCGAAGTGGAGTATCATACAATGGACCCACGGCTCCCTCTATCTCTTCTTCTCCTCCTACCAAGGTAGCGGAACGTGAACCTAAGGTTACCACGGACACGGTACTTCCTACTAATAACGGAGGTACCAACAACGTACACCCTTAAGTTGTCCCGGTCCCGACTCGCAAGTCAAAAGTTGTATTTGATCCTCCGGAAAGTTCTGATGAAATTCCAAAGAACAATCCCAAGCCTTCAATTCTATATCCTTCACGTTTGAATGATCAAAAGAACCATGAAAAAGCTAATCATCAGATGGAAAAATTTTACCAAATTTTCCAAGAGTTACATTTCGATATTAGCTTCGCGGATGCTCTTCTTATAATGCCTAAATTTGCTTCAACAATCAAAAATCTGATAAGCAACAAAGAAAAACTCTGTGAGATGGCTAAAACTCCACTGAACGAGCATTGCTCAGCAGTGCTCTTGAAAAAGCTTCCCGAAAAGCTTGGAGATCCCGGGAAATTTCTCATTCCTTGCATTTTCCCTGGGATGGTTGAATGCTTTGCCTTGGTCGATCTTGGTGCAAGCATTAACCTTATGCCTCACTCAGTCTGGAAGAGACTCTCTCTTCCTGCTCTCACTCCTACCTGCATGACTCTCGAGCTTGCAGACCGTACTATATCTCGTCCTCTCGGCATTGCCGAAGATATCTTCGTGAAAGTAGGAAAGTTCCATTTTCCGGCAGATTTCGTGATTGTTGATTTCGATGCTGACCCAAGAGTTCCTCTCATACTCGGGAGGGGATTCTTAATAACGGGTCGTGCTCTAATCGATGTTTTTGAGGAAGAAATCACTTTACGTGTTGGTAATGAAGCCGTCACATTCAATCTTGATCAGACTTCAAGATACTCCTCCAACTATGACGCTGAAACGGTTAACCAAATTGATATCATCGATGTTGCGTCAGAGGAGTATTCTCAAGAGGTCCTCGGTTTCTTATCAAGTGGCAGTACCACTCTTTCTTCTAAGCCTATCTTATCCGACTCTTCGCCTTCTCTCACTCCATTTGAGGGAAGTGACTTCCTTCTGGAAGAGGTCGAGGCTTTTCTTGCTCAGGATAGCTCAATCTCTCATGAGATTGATGAAAACTATCTTGACCCGGCGGGGGATATTCTTCTTCTTGAAAGATTGTTAAATGACAATCCTTCACCCTCTCCGTCTCCTAAACAACTTCATAAAGCGGAAATTAAGTCTATTGAAAAATCTGAAGAATTTCCCGAGGTCGAGCTCAAGGACTTACCTCCTCATCTAGAATATGCATTTTTGGAGGGTGATGATAAATTACCCGTCATTATTGCTAAAGACTTAAAAGATGAGGAAAAGGTTGCACTCCTAAAGGTTCTTAAGTCACACAAGCAAGCAATTGCTTGGAAACTCTCCGACATTAAGGGTGTTAGCCCAGACTTTTGTACACACAAAATCTTAATGGAGGATGACTTTAAGCCAGCAGTGCAACAACAGAGAAGGGTAAATCCCAAAATCCACGAAGTTATCAAACAAGAGGTTCTAAAACTTCTTGATGCGGGATTGATTTACCCTATATCTGACAGTCCTTGGGTTAGCCCAATTCATTGCGTTCTTAAAAAGGGTGGCATAACCATTGTCACCAACGAGGAAAACGAGTTGATTCCAACTCGTTTGGTCATGGGTTGGCGAGTATGTATTGACTATCGTAAGTTGAATGAAGCCACCCGTAAAGACCATTTTCCTCTACCTTTTATGGACCAGATGCTCGAAAGACTAGCAGGGAATGAATACTACTGTTTCCTTGATGGTTTCTCGGGTTACTTCCAAATCCCCATTGATCCACAGGATCAAGAGAAAACTACCTTCACATGCCCCTACGGAACTTTTGCTTACAGACGTATGGCTTTCGGCTTATGTAATGCACCAGGCACGTTCCAAAGGTGCATGATGTCAATCTTTTCCGACATGATCGGGAAAACCATGGAGGTATTTATGGATGACTTTTCAGTCATCGGGGATTCATTCCAGTCTTGTCTCTCCCACTTGGAACAGATGCTAAAATGTTGTAAAGAAATGAACTTGAGTCTCAACTGGGAGAAGAGCCATTTTATGGTTAAAGAGGGCATTGTCCTCGGCCATAAAATTTCAAAAAACGGGATTGAGGTTGACAAAGCCAAAATTGATGTCATTGCTAAATTATCTCATCCCACTACCGTTAAAGGTGTTAGGAGCTTTTTAGGTCATGCCGGCTTCTATCGTAGGTTTATCCAAGATTTCTCTAAAATCGCCCGGCCTATGACCCATCTCCTCGAGAAGGACGCTCCTTTTATCTTCTCTCCTGAGTGCATTAAAGCTTTTGAAACATTAAAGAAAAAGCTTACTGAGGCACCGATTCTTGTTGCCCCCGATTGGGACCTACCTTTTGAGCTTATGTGCGATGCCAGTGATTTTGCCATAGGTGCGGTCTTGGGGCAACGAAAAGCAAAATACTTTTAGCCTATACACTACGCAAGCAAAACTATGACCGAGGCTCAGAGTCATTACACCACCACTGAAAAAGAACTATTAGCTGTGGTGTATGCCTTTGAAAAATTTCGGCCATACTTGATACTGACCAAATGCGGTGTATACGGATCACTCGGCTTTGAAGTACCTATTTGCAAAACAAGATGCAAAGCCGAGACTACTCCGTTGGGTTCTCCTCCTCCAAGAATTTGATATCATTATCCGTGATAAAAAAGGAGCCGAGAACCTTGCTGCTGATCATCTCTCACGATTAGAAAACCCTCACCAGGATGTGTCCGAGAAATAGGAAATAAATTAAACATTTCCTCTCGAGACACTCAATGCGGTTTCTTTTCGTGGTGACTCTTCTACCCCATGGTTTGCCGACTTTGCAAATTACCAGGCGGGTAACTTCATCGTGAAGGGGATGTCGTCCCAACAGAAAAACAAATTCTTTAAAGACGTTAAACATTACTTCTGGGACGACCCCTATCTGTTCAAAATCTGTGCCGATCAAGTCATCAGGCGATGTGTTTACGGACAGGAAGCCGCTGATATTCTCAAGGCTTGCCATGTTGGACCCACCGGGGGCCACCATAGTCCTAACTACACCGCCAAAAAGGTGTTTGAATCCGGTTTCTATTGGCCCACAATTTATAAGGATGCCCTCGAGTTAGTCAAGGCTTGTGACGCTTGTCAGCGTCACGGGAATATTTCACAAAAGAATGAAATGCCACAAAATGCCATTCAAATTTGTGAAATCTTTGACGTTTGGGGGATTGATTTTATGGGGCCATTCCCATCTTCTCGTGGAAACAAATACATTCTCGTGGCTGTTGACTATTTGTCAAAATGGGTTGAGGCCGAAGCCTTACCCACCAACGATGCATGAGTTGTTGTGAAATTCTTGAAATCCCTCTTTGCTCGTTTTGGAACTCCCCGTGCCATCATTAGTGATCGCGGTACACACTTTTGCAATGATCAATTCGCAAAAGTCATGCTTAAGTACGGTGTTACTCACCGTCTTTCTACCGCGTATCACCCACAAACAAGTGGGCAGGTGGAGGTTTCAAACCGGGGTATTAAACGGATTCTTGAGAGGACCGTAGGTGAAAACTGTGCTTCCTGGTCGGACAAACTAGATGATGCACTCTGGGCCTTCTGTACAGCTTACAAAACACCCATCGGGTGTACTCCCTACAAGCTTGTATACGGGAAGGCGTGTCATTTACCGATCGAGCTCGAGCACAAAGCCTACTAGGCCTTGAAACATGCAAACTACGACCTTCATAAAGCGGGTGATCACCGTAAAGTTCAACTCAATGAATTAAACGAACTTCGTGATCAAGCCTACGAGAACTCTTTGATCTACAAAGAAAAGACAAAGAAGATCCACGACTCCAAAATTAAGAACCGCGTTTTCAACGTTGGTGACAGAGTCCTTCTTTTCAATTCAAGGTTAAAGATCTTCTCGGGGAAATTAAAAACCCGATGGACTGGACCATTCACTGTTGCAAAAGTATATCCATATGGGACTGTTGAGCTATCTCAACCCGAAGGTCCTAACTTCAAAGTGAATGGTCATCGTTTGAAACATTATTTTGGAGAGGACATACCATCCATGGTTGTCCCGGATCTCCAAACTTTCCCCATGGACCAATGAATTCGGGGATCGAGTCAAGCTAGTGACTCGGTGAACAAAAATTAGCAAAATATGGGTTTTCACCCATATCTCTGACTTCTTTCTACTTTCTAACACCTAAGTGTGGGGGAGTGGCCGTCCCTCACCTTTTGCAAAGTAAAATATGTATATAAGTTTCAAGTTGATAAAAAAAAAAAAAAAAAAAAAAAAAAAAAAAAAAAAAAAAAGTTTGTATGTACATATAAATAAAGTGAAAAATTAAAACGATATTTCCACAGTTAGCTTAGAATATTACCTTTTTCCGTTCAAAGAGTTGGCATAATAGCCGGGACTTTGAATATTGAAGACAATATTCAATTCTAAGTGTGTGGGGGGGGGAGGGGAAATTCTAGCAAATTTGATCACAAAATACTTTCTAAGTACCCCCATTTTGGCCCAAATTTTTCAAATTTTTTTTCACTTTATTTCAAAAATTTTTGTGGTTATCAGTCCGCCATGTCTAAACGACAAAAGGATTGGCTAATCCAGGAGCAAACGGCTCTTGGTAAAGATATATCAAATCCGTTGACGACTTGCAATTTGCCCAAAATTGTATGGTATCTCAGCTCGCCATATCCAAAAAAGTGAAAGAGTTGGCTAGCCCGCAAGATTATGGCTTGTGGTAAAGGCAGTGGAAAAACCATAATTGGTAATCAGCTCACCAAGATGTTGACTTTGTCTATCAAGATTTGGCTAGTCCAGAAGCAAACGGCTTTTGGTAAAGACAAATCAAATCCGTTGACAGCTGGTGGTTTGCTCAAAATCACATGGTTATCAAGTGGACCATAGTTCTTACTTGAACTGATACATTTGGCTACTCCGGAAGTAATGGCTTTTGGTAAAGAGTTTCAAATCCATTAAGTTTTTCTCAAAAAGATTGCTAGGTACTAGCAATGTTTTAGTGCGGGGGATTGATGAGTGCTCAAACACTCATCATTTTTACCTATTCTGAGCTGCCAAAACATCTAAAAACACTAAAAAATGCATCAAAATAATGAAAATATCCCAGGAATGTGTTTTATATGTTTCAGATGCAAAATAATCAAAAACAGATGAAAATGAACAAAGTTTGCATAATTGGCAGTTTCAGTCCCTCATCTTTCAAAAGTTGTCAAATCTAGTCCCTGGTTATTCTAAAAACTTGAAAATGTCATCAAAGGTCCTTTTAAATCACAAAATGACATATTTAGTCCTTTGGTACAAAGTTTCACAAAATTGCAAGTTTAGTCCCTGAACTTTGAAAATTAACAAAAATGGTCCCTGGGATATTAAAACTTTGAGAAAAACAAATTTTGCCCTTGTACTTCTCATTTATGGCAGGAATGGTCCTTGGTTGGAAAGTTTGGTGGAATTACATATTTGGTCCCTGAAGATTACAAAGTTGGCAGACTTAGTCCCTGAAAAATTCAAATGTGGAAATTATCATCATAGACCTTGGGGTTTTGAAACATGGCAAGAAATACCCTTAGAAGGAGTTTGGAAAGTTGTCACATCAGGTCCCCCAAAATTCAGCAAAGTTCACTTTTGGTCCTTGTGATAAAATACAAACAAAACGGATCATAATAACAATCCAATACCAAACACCAATCCAATAAACAAACAACCAAGCCCACTTCCCTTTTTCTAGCCCAACCCCAACAAAAGCCCACTCCCGTTTAATATCCACCAGGGTCAACGCTTGACCCTGTGGTCAAACCACAGTCAAACAAACACCCCATTCCCACTCTTTCCCTCCCCCACACCATCTTATCACCACCACCCCACCATCCCTGTCTAATCCACCGCCCAACCAACCATATATACCTAACAGGACAACCACAATTAATGCCCCCCCTCCAACACATGCAAACAGAAGCAAATTGCAAAATCTATTTTTGGCGCCAAAAACATGTGGCACCCTGTGGAGGAGTCTCAGTGATCCAATGGATATTATTCTTGATGGGAAATGATCAGAAGTGTCCAAGAACCCTAACTCAGGGCTATAAATAGAAGAAGGAAGCAAGGAAATAGAGTGGTAGTTAATTTTAGTTTAATTGTAATCGTTTAAATTGTAGTTTGTTATCTTAGTAAAATCTTAAGCTTTTAAGCATTGTTTTCATCAATTCAAGTGTAACCTCAACTTTTCTAAGTAATATATTCCAAGTTTCAGTTGATCGTTCAGTTTATGAAATTTTTGCTTTTTCAAAAATTATTAATAAGCTCTGTTATTGTTTCTATGTAATGCTATGGACTCTTAGGCTCATATAAGCTCCCAGAAAGCTTAAATAAGCCTTTAGAAACCCTTAAAACATAGCTTAGATATAAAAAACTCAAAAACACAAAAACAGTCAACAAAAGTCAAAATTGCAGGTTTATGAAGATAAAGGCTGGAGCAGGGTGAATAGTGGATGGCCTTGGGTTAGTGGTCTTGTGGAAGACCTATAGGATTGGTTCTATGGTCCTTGGTTCATGAGATGTAAAGCTTGGATGGCATGAAGTAAGAGAATTTCTCATTTCTTCTGTTCTATCATTCCCGGGTTATTTGCCTGTTCATTTATGTTTATTTATGTGTTATAGATCTAATTAGAGTAGTGTTAATCTGTTTCAAGTTCTAAATATTTGTGTTGCTTTGAAAATTGCATCATCGCAGGTTCTTAAGTAGTGTTTGGATTTAGTCATTACTCTGTGTTCCTAGTTGTTTCTGTTGTGGTTTTTGTTAGATACATGTCATATTAGGCTCTAGTAAGTCATAAACACCACAAAAACTAGGTCTTATTAAGAAAAAAAGTCAAAATCATATATTAATAGGCCTATTTAACCCTCTGTGTTGGATTTAGTGTGGCTTATGCCCCATTTCCATTCACTTGTGAGTGGTATAGCTTATTTTAGTCTTATCTTAGCTTAATTAACCAGGATCAATCATAAAACCAAGATCAAAGTTCATAAAAGTCAATCTAAGTTTGTAATTTCAAAAAGTCAAAAGTAGGTTTGTCTCAGAAATCCAAAATTTGGGAGAATATTTGTGATTTTTGTGTTTGGTTTGAGACTTTGATCTTTTCAGAAGAAAAAAAAAAGGGACTGGAGGGCAAAAAAAGAGAAAAACATACGGACTACCATCCCTTTTCATTCTATGTTCATTTTATGTTTTTGTTATTTTTCATTTATTAGCTTAAGTCGAGTCTAGTCTTGGCTTAGCAACGCCACATTGTATATGTAATTGACTAAGATTGTTAACTCGCCACCAGTAAAACTTCCTTTATCCAACAAAACCGTGTATTTCATATCCCTACACCTAACGTTACAACCCTTTAAAAGACCCCTTTGATAGTTTATCCTAGGTGCTTACGCCATGTGGTGGAGGTTTGATCCTTTCCCAAGCCTATGGTAATCTATTTTGCTATGACAGGTAGTGAGAGATATCTTCCGTTTCCATATTGTAATTTACACTTTATTACACCCGAGAGATGTGAGTATCTAAACACTATTTGTGAGGTGCTTGTGTATGACCTCTGTGCTTGTCTATTGGTCTTTAGTGGAACGATTATTTGTTGTAATTACTTTTATATTAGTGTTAAATGACCCCTAACTTGTATTTTGACTAGAATAAAAGCGCATTTGCTTGAGGACAAGCAAATCTCAAGTGTAAGGGTATATGATGAGGCGAAAAATGATCCGTTTTTAGGGGGTCATTTAAGCCCGAATTCGAATTTATTTGATCAAATATTGCCCTAAATCGTTCCTTTTGTGATTTTAGGTACTTTGGGAGAGAAATCTGGAAAAGGAAGCAATTCGGACGTTTTTGGAGCATAAAAGTGAAGAAAACGCCAAAGTCTTAATTTTCCTTGCTGGGAACAGTAGGTGACGGCGTCAAGAGGAAAATCTTGACGGCGTCAAGAGTAAAAGTGGTGACGGCCCAGAGAGAATGTGAAGGCGTCACCCAAGGCCGTCACGTGTTAACTGGTCAAAACTTGCGCGCGTGGTAGCTGACACCGTTTTGGCCATAACTTTTGCATACGAACTCGGATTTGAGCGATTCAAAAAAGAAAACGAAGAGGACGAAGAGATCTACAATTTGGTGAAAAAATGGTCTTGACGGCATCAAGAGAAACGAGGTGACGCCGTCAAGAAGGGCCGACAGAAAACATGCCTATAAATATAACTTCATAACTTCACTTTTTGTAAGCCCTAAACCCTAAGGTCGATTCCTGGGTTTAGGTGGGTGTTTTTCCAGCAACTTAGAGGGTTTCAATCACTCCATAAATATCATGTATTGGTTTGATGATTCTATCTTAGTTATGTTTTCCATTATCATTGTTGTTTGCTCTTCTTTGATGATGATTTGCTAATTCACCTTGTGTCTACTTGTGATTATGTGAAACTTGTATATAATTGATTAGATCTCATTGATTTCTTGTTGATGTGTGTGTCTATCTCCATCAATTAAGGCGTGACAATTTCAATAGATCTAGTTGGTTTAGTTTATAATTCTTGTTTCCTATTGATTCTTGTTTTGATTGAATGAATTTATATGTTAGGCTTAAGAAAACTGGCAGATCTCCAAATGGTAACATGCTTGAACGTCTTAGGAAACATGAACCTATTGCACTAAGGTCTTTATTGGTTGTATTTAATGCATGAGCCACTGTTTACAATCCCTATGGTTGTGCTGGGCATGGTATAGGAGGAGATAAGAGCTCATAGAATTGGGGAGTTATGTGCGATACCCCATGAATGGTATTAAGGAATACAACCCGTCAATTAAAACAAGGTTACAAATCAATAGGTAGGATTGGATAGCTAGCAAGGAGTAACATATCATGGGTAGACATGCTTCACTTATCTTGTAGAACCTTAGTTTAGTTTTCTTGTTAATTACTTTAATTAGTAGCTTTTGGGTTAGTTGATTAGCAACTAATTCCGCCCCTCCTTCCAATACCCGAGATTTTTACTTGCTTTTCATAAAATATAAAAAATACAAAAAGAATCACCCCTCACCTTTAGACCTAGTTAAATTAATTTCAATCCTAACGACACTATTCCTGAGTTGAACGATCAATCCCCCGGTACTTGTCACTATACTATACTACAACGATCAGGTACACTGCCTGGTGGGGGTTGTAAGCTTCTCAAGATCCCTTGAGAGGTAAAGCCTGGTGCGATTCCCACGTATCAAGTTTTTGGCGCCGCAGCCCGGGGAATAGTTATTGTTTAGGTTGAATTTGATTTTTATTAGGTCTACTCATTAGATTCCTATCAAGTGAGATTTTTTCTTTTTATTTTGTAGCTTTCTCGTAGTCTATCTTTTCTTTGTGATTTTGTATGTAATTTGCTTCAAATGGACACTACACTTAGACTTCTAAGATTAAAAGATAGGGTTGAGCGGCTAACACACCAAAGAGTTCAAAATACCTCATTTAGAGACACCTGTGAATCATATGAGCCTTCACCTAGGATAGATTCTTATGAACAACCTCCATGTTTAAGATCTAGTTTTAGTGAGGCCAATAGGAAATGCGACCTAGTTTGCCAAGGAATTATGGAAAGAGCCATTGCAACAAATCATAAGTTGGATGAAGCACTAGGTTTGCTATTATCACTACCTAAGAAAACAATTGAGGAGGATTTAGCCGAGCATGATCACATAGATAAAAAAGACCTAGGTTTTATGATCGATGATGATGAATCTCAAGAAACAGATGATGAATCTCTTGGGCAATTTGTATATAGCAGTCAGAATATTGAGGATGATCCTTATGACTCGGACATAGAAGTTGAGATGCCTAGAGAAGCACGTGAGATACTTGGGAGAATGTTAGGGCTAGATTATAATAAAACACATGATGAGGATATAGGTAATCTTGACACATGGAATGATGAGGTAAATAACATAAGCCCACAAAATACTCAACCATCATTTGAGGCACACACACCGCCCGTGACTTACCCGGAAGAAGTAGAAGAAACTTTAGGAATTCCAATGGAGGTAGAACCCTTGGACCAGGCACCACTTGAGGATATAGGTTTGAACACTTGTAGTAATAACCTTACTCCTAGTTCTAGGGAATTTCCTAGTGTTGATGAACCGGAACCTCAATCTTTACACACCTTTCCATCCTTAGATATATTTATAGGAGACAAAAGAGGAACTGACCCACCCATCAACCAATATTATCCAGGTAGTTTTAGGATGAAGGAAGCCATTCACTCACCCCCTTCACCTCACGTGGCATATTCACACCCTAAGGGTGTGTATCGCTACTTTCACCCACACTTGATTCTAAGTGTAGGGAGAACCTCCCCTATTTCTGTTAAATAAGGGTAGAGTCAGGCTCGTGACTTGAACAAAAACAAGCGCTTCTTGGGAGGCAACCCATGTTTTGTGTGTTTTTATTTGTTTGTTTGTTTGTTTGTTTGATTTTATTTGTTTCCGTATGCATGTTTTATTTTTATTGTTTGTGGCTCATGTTTCAAAGTAAATTGTAAAAATGCTTTATTTTGTTTTTAACTTCGTCTTAATTGCATATAAAGGTATTTTGCAAAAGATAAGTGTATGGGAAATCCAAATTTGTTTATAAGAACGAAATTGAGCATGAACCACAACAATAATAAATGGACATGTGTATTAGTACTTGTTAGAGTCAAATGCTTGTATCGAGTCATAATGATGTTCTGCAGGATTTTCCAGGAAGTAGGACGAAGTTTTTCCAGAAATTTTCCGGAAACTTAACATAAGAATTTCTGCAGGTCACTTCTGACGGCGTCACGAGTTTACTCTTGACGGCGTCACGTGTAAAATTCTGGAAATTTTTCCAGTTTTGTTTATACCGGACTCTTAAAGTTTTTGTTGATTCTTTAGTTTTATAAACTCCAGGAAATCTGCAAACATTCATTCCACAAGCATTATATCTTTAATTGTTTTGTTTTTATTCCTAAGACTTGAATTACATCTAGTTGTGAGTTCTCATTGTTCGGGTTGATGCTTTGGGTTTTTGTCTGTTTTCTCAGGTTTTACAGGTTATGTATGACAAGAAGATGATTTATACTCTGGAAGGGAAGCTTTGATTGTTCATTTTCTTGGAGGAAGATTTAACCTGACCACCTAATTATCCATACCGAGCGAATCAGGGGAGTATTTGATTTCATTCTCTTTACTTTTTCACTTTTACATTCTTTACTTGAACATTGGGGACAATGTTCATCTTAAGTGTAAGGGGAGGGTAAAAAGATGATACCTTACATATGCACTTTCTCTTGAGTTTGTTTTGTTTAATGGTAGATGTGTAATAAAACTATGAGAAATACTTGTTAGTGCAATTTTAGCGCCAAATTTAAAATTTTTTACAACATTTAGGAGTGAAACTTTAGCCATAGCAAGCGTCTCATGGATAGGAGATTGTATGACTAGCACATAACCGTATATTCAGAAAAATTTTCCACCCAAATATGTGAGGTTCGCCTTTAGATTTGATAGGAAAAGCATTTATTATTAGTGCTTATGAGTGTACCGGTATCATTTAGATTCTAGAACTTGCGTTAGTGATGCATCCCGAGACCGCTAGTGAGACTACATTCGTGTAGTAGGATTTACTACATGATAAGAGGCATTAGGATCACCCTTGTGTTAAACCCGTATCATAATTACTTGACCACTTAAGTCATATTACTTGGCTAGTTAAGTCAACTAATTTTCCCACACCCTTAGCGTTGTACTCATTTTTAGTACACGAAACCCCTAGTACACCCCTCCGAGCCTATCTTTTTGTTTCTAACTTTAAGCATCTTACTTAAAGGAAGAATTTGTTACACCCCACTTAAATGTACAACCAAATCGCCTTAGCCTTCCGTGTATGCGCTTATTTTTAGTGCATTATTGTTATTTGTTAAACCCTAAGTTAACTTTTTAATTGATTACATGGTTGCTAAGTCGAGTCATATCCTTGTACATATTGTTTTGGGACGATTGGGACTCATGGGTAAAGTACTTATTTTATGGAGTAATGGGGAAGAACATCATATATTACCCCCATATGTACGTTAATCTTAAAAGTGCTCCAAGTGTTTTGGTGTTCTTAATTCGAGTCATTAGTTTAGTTAATTGTAAAGTATGTAAAGATTCAAGTGTAAGGGGAATTCCCATTCCCTATGATGTATTATTTTGGATGGTAGGGTAAGAGTGTATGCAAAAAAAAAAAAAAAAAAAAAAAAAAAAAAAAAAAAAAAAAAAAAAACGGACTACCATCCCTTTTCATTCTATGTTCATTTTATGTTTTTGTTATTTTTCATTTATTAGCTTAAGTCGAGTCTAGTCTTAGCTTAGCAACGCCACATTGTATATGTAATTGACTAAGATTGTTAACTCGCCACCAGTAAAACTTCCTTTATCCAACAAAACCGTGTATTTCATATCCCTACACCTAACGTTACAACCCTTTAAAAGACCCCTTTGATAGTTTATCCTAGGTGCTTACGCCATGTGGTGGAGGTTTGATCCTTTCCCAAGCCTATGGTAATCTATTTTGCTATGACAGGTAGTGAGAGATATCTTCCGTTTCCATATTGTAATTTACACTTTATTACACCCGAGAGATGTGAGTATCTAAACACTATTTGTGAGGTGCTTGTGTATGACCTCTGTGCTTGTCTATTGGTCTTTAGTGGAACGATTATTTGTTGTAATTACTTTTATATTAGTGTTAAATGACCCCTAACTTGTATTTTGACTAGAATAAAAGCGCATTTGCTTGAGGACAAGCAAATCTCAAGTGTAAGGGTATATGATGAGGCGAAAAATGATCCGTTTTTAGGGGGTCATTTAAGCCCGAATTCGAATTTATTTGATCAAATATTGCCCTAAATCGTTCCTTTTGTGATTTTAGGTACTTTGGGAGAGAAATCTGGAAAAGGAAGCAATTCGGACGTTTTTGGAGCATAAAAGTGAAGAAAACGCCAAAGTCTTAATTTTCCTTGCTGGGAACAGTAGGTGACGGCGTCAAGAGGAAAATCTTGACGGCGTCAAGAGTAAAAGTGGTGACGGCCCAGAGAGAATGTGAAGGCGTCACCCAAGGCCGTCACGTGTTAACTGGTCAAAACTTGCGCGCGTGGTAGCTGACACCGTTTTGGCCATAACTTTTGCATACGAACTCGGATTTGAGCGATTCAAAAAAGAAAACGAAGAGGACGAAGAGATCTACAATTTAATGAAAAATTGGTCTTGACAGCGTCAAGAGAAACGAGGTGACGCCATCAAGAAGGGCCGACAGAAAACATGCCTATAAATATAACTTCATAACTTCACTTTTTGTAAGCCCTAAACCCTAAGGTCGATTCCTGGGTTTAGGTGGGTATTTTTCCAGCAACTTAGAGGGTTTCAATCACTCCATAAACATCATGTATTGGTTTGATGATTCTATCTTAATTATGTTTTCCATTATCATTGTTGTTTGCTCTTCTTTGATGATGATTTGCTAATTCACCTTGTGTCTACTTGTGATTATGTGAAACTTGTATATAATTGATTAGATCTCATTGATTTCTTATTGATGTGTGTGTCTATCTCCATCAATTAAGGCGTGACAATTTCAATAGATCTAGTTGGTTTAGTTTATAATTCTTGTTTCCTATTGATTCTTGTTTTGATTGAATGAATTTATATGTTAGGCTTAAGAAAACTGGCAGATCTCCAAATGGTAACATGCTTGAACGTCTTAGGAAACATGAACCTATTGCACTAAGGTCTTTATTGGTTGTATTTAATGCATGAGCCACTGTTTACAATCCCTATGGTTGTGCTGGGCATGGTATAGGAGGAGATAAGAGCTCATAAAATTGGGGAGTTATGTGCGATACCCCATGAATGGTATTAAGGAATACAACCCGTCAATTAAAACAAGGTTACAAATCAATAGGTAGGATTGGATAGCTAGCAAGGAGTAACATATCATGGGTAGACATGCTTCACTTATCTTGTAGAACCTTAGTTTAGTTTTCTTGTTAATTAGTTTAATTAGTAGCTTTTGGGTTAGTTGATTAGCAACTAATTCCGCCCCTCCTTCCAATACCCGAGATTTTTACTTGCTTTTCATAAAATATAAAAAATACAAAAAGAATCATCCCTCACCTTTAGACCTAGTTAAATTAATTTCAATCCTAACGACACTATTCCTGAGTTGAACGATCAATCCCCCGGTACTTGTCACTATACTATACTACAACGATCAGGTACACTGCCTGGTGGGGGTTGTAAGCTTCTCAAGATCCCTTGAGAGGTAAAGCCTCGTGCGATTCCCACGTATCACAAGCCTTGTTTTGGACCCACCTTGGCTTCTGTGGACCCCACAGAGGTCCAAAATCCTTGGGTTTGGCCTGTTTTGGCCCTTAGTTGTGATAAGTGCTTATTTGCTCCTTAATACCTTTTCCAGAGTGCTTATTTGTTCCATTTGGCTTATTTCAAGTGTGTAATCATCTGTGTATGCTTAATTTGTCATTTCCTAGCTTTTTCAAACATGGCATAAGTCATAATAAGCTTTTTGGTTCATTGTTTGGTAAAAGGGGGTGCACATAGCTTATTTTTAAGCTATAACAAAAGTGTATTTGTAAAAGTTTCTTGTTTTTAGCTTATTTTCATCTGTCAAAAAGAAAAACCAACAAAAAAACCAAATTTAAAAATAGTGATAGCTCCTATTTAATAGATTTTATCTTTTTTATTTTTCTTTTTAGCTTATTAATAAGCAATTCATCATTTTCATATTTTTCTTAATTTCCTGTCACCTTAAGGTATTTTCAATAATTTTCTTAGATTTTTCTCTTTTGGTTTAATAATTACTAGAATTAAAAATAGTTTAATTACTTAATTAGATAATATTAGTAATTAAATAGTTTTCTTAATTCTTAATTAACAACACTAGGTTTTTATATTTTTCCTAGGTTCTATAAATCATTTAAGATTTTTAGAAAATAGTTTCTTAAATTCTACTGTTCATTTTCTAATTTCCTTAATTAATTTAGTTAAATTAGATTTAAATCAATAATTAAGTAAATAATTAGTAAAATAGTCTAAATATAAATTTTAGAAACTTTTTATAATTTTTTAGGATTCCTGTGATGGTTAATTAGTTTTATAAATTTTTCTATAATTTTCTAATCATTTTTAGTATTATTAGTAATTTAAAATAGTTTAAATAGTTTAGTTAATATAATTAGTATTTAATTAAAAGAAAACCAACAAAAAGACAAAAACATTTATTTTTAATTTTTATATTTTCTTTAAGTTAATTTAGAGGTTTAGAAAATAATTTTGCAAGTTTTTAGTTTAATTTGTAACCTTTATCATTTTTAGTTTAATTTAAATTAGATTTAAATTACTTTTAAATTACTTTTTAAATAGTTTTAATTAATTAATTAGTATTTAAATATTAAAATAATCAAATAGATAATTTTCTTTTTATTTTAAATTTTCTTTATATTTTAAGTTTGAAAAAGTTTCACTTGCACCCCCTGTAGTTGTAAAATTGTTAAATCCCACTTTTCTCTGTCTGTAATCTGATTTCCCATTTGTGTATCTGTGATTGTATCTGTATATCTGTTATTGTTAATATTATTCCAAATTGTTCAAATACCAAATAATCAGTAGCATAATCACTTCTCAATCATCTTTGGCTACTGTCCTCAGTGCCACTAATTCCTAAAAACGTTTTCAAAGCACCATTGCAATCTCGCTGGGACATAACGACCCGAGGAAACACTATACTATCCACGGAGAATTGGGCTGAGCTGTCTTTGACTTATTGACCTTGGTCAATAATATCTGACTGCTTTTGCACCAATCAATTATATAGTCAATCAATGTACCTTTCCTTTTTACATGTCAAGCCCCCACTAAAAAAAGCCGCCATCCACTAATCCACAAGTCGTTCACATTGTATTTGATGTTGTCCATCTAATTTCTCCATCTTGGTCTTGAAACATGTAAATTCAGGAAACGTGGAAAACCAATCCCCGGAGAATGTGGCGATTTAGGCCCGGGACGAACCATGGGCGAAATTGGGAAACTCCGTGATAATGATGGAGGATGTTGATACCCAGGTGAAAGCAGCAACGGAGATGATAGATTCAAGTAACCAGAAGGCGATGGCAAAAGCTCATTCTTCCTTAAAGGCATATATTCATGTAGGTTTGGAAGTTATCCATCGCCTACTGCTCACATGTCACAGTATTCCTAATTTAAGGTAACATGTATACACATATATATATAGGTGAATCAGCAGGCACATGTTGTTGTGGTTGTGTCAGCACCATCATATTTGGTATATACATTAATAGGTGCTAATGGGGGTGGTCGAATACGTTCCAGCTTCATACTATAAAATGTCATATTGATGGGAAATATTGGAATTATGAACATGTCTATCCTACCTAACTTATTCATTGTAGGGATTTCCTTTTATTAGCTAAACCAATAATATTTATGTTTTTACGCTATAAGGAAAACGAGTGATTGACCGTAGCTTCTGTTAGGTCTTTAGTATCAAACCGGATAATGTTGAAGTAGACAAATCGTATTGGATAGTTTTGGTAGCATCAATATCTCTAAACCGGTTTCCCTATAGTAGTTTTTGACATATCAAGATGTGGAGTATGAATTACAGATTGTTAATATATCTTGTGTATTTGTACCCTTCTTTTAAACCCAGCTAGCACTATTATTGGTATTACTAAACGGTTGATTAATGGCACAACTTCTTCAAAATCACTTATATGCAGTGAAGATGAATTGCAGATTTGACTATTATGACTACATGATTATTTTAATGAAATACAACTACGGGGCCTTTAGTTTCTTAGAATATGTTTGTTTTACTGACATGGGATTGATTTTGACAAAATAGATGAGCTGAAGGCAAACTACAAGTGCGGGACAACATATGTTACAGAACCGAAGTAGGTATACGGAGTACTTGTCATGTACGGTGTAGATGCCACCAAACTACACCACGGCCCGAAGATATTTGAATTTACCAATCTTTGCAAGAAACAAAACTCATGTCGAACGCAACTTCTTTTTGTATAATTTTTGCGCATTGTCTTACTTTGGTTATTTTTAAACCAACTCATGTGCTCATTTTCTATGTTACTGAAATTGTTTTTCACATTTACTTAAGGTATACAAGTACAAATTTAAAGCTTGAACCTCTCCATATATTTACACAGTAGATATTCATAAATGAAAATTATGAAACTAGCCCGCCCATCGGGCGGGTCAGGAGGCTAATTCACCACAAAGATACAGACACTGTTGAAGAAGTCGAAAATACGGCTAAGTCATCCTCGGTTGGTCAATCAGATTAGTTGTCATATGAATCAAACTGTTTTAAAGCTTTTTTGTAGTAGTTATAATTACGTTTGTGTTTTGTGTTGGGTAAATTAGTATGGAATATTTTAAAGCAAGTTTTGAGCACTTGCAAGACTTTAGGCGACCAAGACTACGTAAGCAAAGGGTTTCTTTATCAAAGATCAAAGTGGTAGGGAGCTAATGGTTAACATTTGTTAATTCATTTATAACTACACACATACAACAATAATCTTCAACTTTTAATGTTATAAAGTGTATGCTCTTTTAAGTTGAAATCTTGTCGATATGTACACGATAGATATTCCAAAATGAAAATTATACATGAAGCTAGTATATGTGTGTGTATATATATATATATATATATATATATATATATATATATATATATATATATATATATATATATATATATATATATATATATATATTACTTTCTTAGTTTGATTATAAAAGCTTTTTGTTTTATGAGTATGACTTATGTTTTATCTTTATGTGAAATCAAGTCTAGCACAATGTGTGGAACAATGAGAATATATGTATATCTACGTCTACTAAAGTAATAACAATATAAACAAGATAAAGAGCAAGTGATGGAAAGATCGCACCACAAGACAAAGGATTTATAGTGGTTCGGCTACAAGGACACCTTCCTTGCCCTACTCTACTCCTCGAGTCACTACTCGAGAGTTTTCTTCACTAAGTCAACGAGCTCCCTTGTGGCGGAGAAACCTTACACACCTTAGTACACACCACACCTACTTCACAACTTCACACCACTTTTCACGCCTTCTCTCTACTCCTACACACAACAACTACTACACAACTTCATTATCTCTTCGTCAGAATACTACTTCCTCTTCTCTACTTCTCTTCACTACTAACACACCTAAATCTACCTATTATAAACACTCTACACCTTTACAAATGATTTACACAACTAATCAACTATATTCACAAATGTACAATACTTCTTAACTAGATGTTGAAGAAGTATTCTTCCTTTGCATCTTGAATGATGAGGGATTGAATCACTTGAAACAAAGACTTATAACCTTATGATCAAAGGATTTAGAATGATGTTTGAAAAGGATTGTGACTGAAAATTTTTGTGCAAAAGGTGAGGAAAAATAGCAGAAGTGAACCAGTATTTATAGGCAAAGATTCTGACACTCAGGAGCGTGCCGGCCCCCTTAAATGGTGGCCGCCCCCCTTAAAATTAAGGGAGCCGCCCATACAATTAAGGGGGTAGCCCTCTTGTAACGGCCAGAATCTTTGTCTTCTTCTGGTGAAAATCTATTTGGTGAAAAACTAACTGATTTTGGTTAAAAATTTGAATTCATATATTTGTTATGAATTAAACATTTTCATTAATTACCAAAAGTGTTTTTCTAAAATGTATAAAATGTTTATAACATTTTATAAGATTTGTATTATCTAATAAAAATCCCTTTGATTATAAAATGTATTAGACATTTGCTTATTCATACCTTAAGTGATTATGTTGGATGAAATAATATTTGTAACTAAATACTTGTTTACGTAATAATTTTACGTTTAATGATTTTACATTTTGTTATCGTTAAAACGTAGGGATGTCGAGAAATATTAATAACGTTTTTATGCATTATTTATATCAACAAAAAACATTAAAAAATTAAAAAAAAAAAAAACTAATAATAATAATAATAAATGCAAATTTAAATAATAATAATAATAATAATAATAATAATAATAATAATAATAATAATAATAATAATAATAATAATAATAATAATAATAATAATAATAATAATAATAATAATAATAATAATTCACACGTGTTGGAGATTGACATTTTGAGTTATCTAAGTGAGATCGATGCCTCCAAACTCATGAAGAACTGTCAGATATTTATTTCACACGTTTTACTCAAATGGCTGAATCATAGTTTTCTCTATTTACTCGACAAATGGATTTATTAAAATCTCAAATGGAGGACCATACTTCTGACTGTCTTAGGGTGGTTCTGATCTCTGGGTTGGGAAAGACTTTGAATGCCAGGACCTACTAGTGTGTGTTATGTTATCGGTCATGTGTTTCATTATTTTCTGTTCAGATGTCGTGCTCAGCTTGTTCTAGGGTCTCAAGGGATATTTATGAGGACCATGTTGTATCATGTGTTGGTATTATTGGTATTAAACATCAGCCTAACGTGGTGTGCGATACTATGGTTGACATCTGTTCTCGGTTAGAGATTCCAGCTCTTAAAGAAGTTGATATCGAGCTTAGTGGAGAAAGGGACAAACCTTACGTCTAGCTGATATGTTGCTCTACTCGTAGGACAGAGGGCTTGATGTATGTGTTGATCTGACAGGGTCATCGCCCTTGACGCAGCCTAATATGGTTGATTTTGTGCCTGGTCATGCGGTGATTGAGGTCACACAACGTAAACGCATCTGAAGCTATGTGCGCGGATATTGGACATAAGTTTCTCCCTTTCTTATTCTCTTTTTTTGGGAAACTTGAGAAGGATGCGGTGACCTTACTAAAGCGGATCCAAAAGTTCTCGATGACTCAAGACACAAGGGCACGTGCTGCTGTTCATATATCTAGTATGATTAGCTTTGCTATATAGCTAGAGGAGTGATGGCTCAGATAGTATCTCGATTCCCCGCTAATTTCTTGTTAATCCTGTGAGATAATAATAATAATAATAATAATAATAATAATAATAATAATAATAATAATAATAATAATAATAATAATAATAATAATAATAATAATAATAAACTGTAAAATATATCTCTGTTACAAAAAGACGAGAATACCCTTCTTAAACCTAGGTTAGCAGATAAGGGAAAAAGTTTGCATTGTTCGTCTCAGGAGATGTGTATAGTCCAGCTTTTGTTGACGAAGAGATATATTTGACCCAACTTATCTCAGAGATATGTAAATCATGAAATTCAAACCACAATAATTGCATTTTGGAGTTTACTTTAAAATACAATATATCTATACTATTTATAAAAGAAAAACAGTCAAAGTGAAAAGTTGAGTTTTCAACATTATATAAGAGAGAAAAATAATGTAATTAATACTCTTATTAAAACACCTCATTACTTAAAAGTACAATGATTTATTCACATTGCACAACCAATTAAAAACATATCTACCAAATTAAATACAACCAATTAAAACACAAATTGGGTTGACCCGGGACGCTTCAAACCCGGCAGGTTGACCCGGTTTTTGTTTTATGAGTATGACTTATGTTTTATCTTTATGTGAAATCAAGTCTAGCACAATGTGTGGAACAATGAGAATATATGTATATCTACATCTACTAAAGTAATAACAATATAAACAAGATAAAGAGCAAGTGATGGAAAGATCGCACCACAAGACAAAGGATTTATAGTGGTTCGGCTACAAGGACACCTTCCTTGCCCTACTCTACTCCTCGAGTCACTACTCAAGAGTTTTCTTCACTAAGTCAACGAGCTCCCTTGTGGCGGAGAAACCTTACACACCTTAGTACACACCACACCTACTTCACAACTTCACACCACTTTTCACGCCTTCTCTCTACTCCTACACACAACAACTACTACACAACTTCATTATCTCTTCGTCAGAATACTACTTCCTCTTCTCTACTTCTCTTCACTACTAACACACCTAAATCTACCTATTATAAACACTCTACACCTTTACAAATGATTTACACAACTAATCAACTATATTCACAAATGTACAATACTTCTTAACTAGATGTTGAAGAAGTATTCTTCCTTTGCATCTTGAATGATTAGGGATTGAATCACTTGAAACAAAGACTTATAACCTTATGATCAAAGGATTTTGAATGATGTTTGAAAAGGATTGTGACTGAAAATTTTTGTGCAAAAGGTGAGGAAAAATAGCAGAAGTGAACCAGTATTTATAGGCAAAGATTCTGACACTCAGGAGCGTGCCGGCCCCCTTAAATGGTGGCCGCCCCCCTTAAAATTAAGGGAGCCGCCCATACAATTAAGGGGGTAGCCCTCCTGTAACGGCCAGAATCTTTGTCTTCTTCTGGTGAAAATCTATTTGGTGAAAAACTAACTGATTTTGGTTAAAAATTTGAATTCATATATTTGTTATGAATTAAACATTTTCATTAATTACCAAAAGTGTTTTTCTAAAATGTATAAAATGTTTATAACATTTTATAAGATTTGTATTATCTAATAAAAATCCCTTTGATTATAAAATGTATTAGACATTTGCTTATTCATACCTTAAGTGATTATGTTGGATGAAATAATATTTGTAACTAAATACTTGTTTACGTAATAATTTTACGTTTAATGATTTTACATTTTGTTATCGTTAAAACGTAGGGATGTCGAGAAATATTAATAACGTTTTTATGCATTATTTATATCAACAAAAAACATTAAAAAATTAAAAAAAAAAAAACTAATAATAATAATAATAAATGCAAATTTAAATAATAATAATAATAATAATAATAATAATAATAATAATAATAATAATAATAATAATAATAATAATAATAATAATAATAATAATAATAATAATAATAATAATAATTCACACGTGTTGGAGATTGACATTTTGAGTTATCTAAGTGAGATCGATGCCTCCAAACTCATGAAGAACTGTCAGATATTTATTTCACACGTTTTACTCAAATGGCTGAATCATAGTTTTCTCTATTTACTCGACAAATGGATTTATTAAAATCTCAAATGGAGGACCATACTTCTGACTGTCTTAGGGTGGTTCTGATCTCTGGGTTGGGAAAGACTTTGAATGCCAGGACCTACTAGTGTGTGTTATGTTATCGGTCATGTGTTTCATTATTTTCTGTTCAGATGTCGTGCTCAGCTTGTTCTAGGGTCTCAAGGGATATTTATGAGGACCATGTTGTATCATGTGTTGGTATTATTGGTATTAAACATCAGCCTAACGTGGTGTGCGATACTATGGTTGACATCTGTTCTCGGTTAGAGATTCCAGCTCTTAAAGAAGTTGATATCGAGCTTAGTGGAGAAAGGGACAAACCTTACGTCTAGCTGATATGTTGCTCTACTCGTAGGACAGAGGGCTTGATGTATGTGTTGATCTGACAGGGTCATCGCCCTTGACGCAGCCTAATATGGTTGATTTTGTGCCTGGTCATGCGGTGATTGAGGTCACACAACGTAAACGCATCTGAAGCTACGTGCGCGGATATTGGACATAAGTTTCTCCCTTTCTTATTCTCTTTTTTTGGGAAACTTGAGAAGGATGCGGTGACCTTACTAAAGCGGATCCAAAAGTTCTCGATGACTCAAGACACAAGGGCACGTGCTGCTGTTCATATATCTAGTATGATTAGCTTTGCTATATAGCTAGAGGAGTGAGGGCTCAGATAGTATCTCGATTCCCCGCTAATTTCTTGTTAATCCTGTGAGATAATAATAATAATAATAATAATAATAATAATAATAATAATAATAATAATAATAATAATAATAAACTGTAAAATATATCTCTGTTACAAAAAGACGAGAATACCCTTCTTAAACCTAGGTTAGCAGATAAGGGAAAAAGTTTGCATTGTTCGTCTCAGGAGATGTGTATAGTCCAGCTTTTGTTGACGAAGAGATATATTTGACCCAACTTATCTCAGAGATATGTAAATCATGAAATTCAAACCACAATAAGTGCATTTTGGAGTTTACTTTAAAATACAATATATCTATACTATTTATAAAAGAAAAACAGTCAAAGTGAAAAGTTGAGTTTTCAACATTATATAAGAGAGAAAAATAATGTAATTAATACTCTTATTAAAACACCTCATTACTTAAAAGTACAATGATTTATTCACATTGCACAACCAATTAAAAACATATCTACCAAATTAAATACAACCAATTAAAACACAAACTGGGTTGACCCGGGACGCTTCAAACCCGGCAGGTTGACCCGGTTTAATTTGACCCGTTTTCGACCCAACCTAGCAAGTTGACCCGGTTTAAATCGAACCATTTTTCGACCGAAACAGTTCAACCGGTTGAACCACCCGGGTCGAACCGGGTTTCAAAACATTATGTTTAATTTCCAAATCTTCAAACTTTTATATTTTTCGTTTATAACCTATAAACTTTTTTTTTATCAATAAACTATCTGTCGCTATAAAATCCCGTTGCTATGCACAGGTACTCGTCTGGTTTTTCTAAAAGGGCGGGAATCTCATTTAGGAAGTAGGCATGAGCCTCGTGAAAAGCTACCGGTCATAATATTGCTTAATTAACATATTTTATCGTAGATCAAAGACAAGTTTAAGCCACTTTCGTGGAAGAACCCAAGACCTGATAAAATAAGTGGTATACTACAAGAACCCAAGACATAGGGTCAAGTACACTACCCCTGACCTGACAAACACTTGACTAAAAACAACCCATGACCAACCACTATAGAAAACTATAAATGGTAAAGTCAAATGGAACCAAAAGAAAAAACTAACACACATTACTAATATTATGTCTGACTTTCACAAGTTGAACAATCACTACCAAACAGAAGGTGCAGCAACTTGATTTGTAAACTCACTTCACACTGAAACAGATATAGCAGAAACTGGAACCAAAAACACTAAGCTGTCTTCACTGATTATGCAATTACTTGATTAGTACATAAAGCATTGTGAACGCCTAAGGTGTTAGAAAGATAAATTCACAATGTTCACAAAACATTTACAAAAATAAATTCACGTAATGATGCATCAAGGTTAGTTGTCCATTCAAATAGTTTCTCTTTCGTCTGTAATTGCCTTGAATGAAGAAAATAAACTAATCGCGTCATTGTATTAAATTCTGTAAACATAGCATATCTCATTTAGAAAATAGGTTGAACCCTGAACCCTAAAATATGTCTAACTTTAAACTAGATGAACTAATTAGGGGTTTATCGGTTAGGTTTTCGGGTTGTTCGGTTTATTCGGTTAAATTTTTTCTGAGTCAAATCGAAAACCGAATCAAACTAGAATTCAATCGAACCGAACCGAACTGAAAACCGAATTTGAATTCGGTTCGGTTTTCGAGTTGACCCGAGTAACCCGAATTACACCATTATATGTTTGTCTTTTTTTTTTTTTTAATTTAATTATATAGATTTTTGATAAATAAAAATTATTTTTTTGTATATTAGGACAAAAATTTAATTGTCTATATATAAATATATAAAAAAAATATATATATTTGCAAATTCGATTTTCAGTTCGGATAGCCAAAACCATATAACCGAAAACCGAATTTTTAGTTGGTTCGGTTTGGTAAATTCGATTTGGTTATAAGTTCAATTTGTTTTCTTGGTTCAGTTCGATTTTGATTTTTGATTTATTCGGTTATTACCCAAACAATGCACACCTCTAGAACCGAATCACCGATGAAGTTACAAGTTTTTGAAGGTCTCATATGCATAGAAGACAGGCCCAAAATCTGTCTTGATGGGTTCGGCCCAAAGGAATAAACAGATTTGGTCCATTTAGATAATAAATCTTTTTTCTGGAAACAAGCATTTTATCTCCCTCATGGTTCTCACTTCTCACGGGATTAGGTATTGTTGTCATTGTTGTGACACTGAACCGACAAATATGTATCATTTTATCATATTCATTTTAACATGAGCGGATTCAATCCTAGAAAAAAGTGTGTTATCACAGCAACAATTAGAAATGAACTGCATTACAAAAGAAAAACCGGGCAAGAGCCTTTAAATGGCATAGAAATCTAATCATGAAAGCATAGTACTCCATCTATGTAATATGGATTCACCAAAAACTAAAGAGAAACTTGTTAACAACTTAATACAAACACTATCAATATAGACATTGATGGTACACGGTTTTAAACAAAATCCATATCAATTCTGATCTTGGAATGTTGTCGCATACCTCTTTAATATGATGCAACACGCGTCAAATGTTTGTTACAAAAATGTGTACTTTAAATTAGCAGACATATCTTTCACATTTATCCTCTAAACCAGAACACTATAATCATTCTGCTGCACAGTATCACCATTTTCAGCAGCACCCGGAATTAAGTTATTATCAACTTCTTCAGCTGTTCTGCAGAAACCCGAGTCATTAATTTCATTAGCAGCATCAGAAAGCTGCCTTGACACATCCACTTTACTTGATATATAACATAGCCGAGAGTCACCCGCCACACTAGCTGCAGGAAGGCATATCTCCACGTCATTATTTTCAGCGTGACACATGGGTCCAGGAGGGTCCACCAGGTCCTGTTCAGACATACAAAACTGTTGTTGACTAGATGCTGACTGAAACTGTCCTAATTCATCTTTTCGTCTGCGTTTAATGCCAATTCCTCTTTTTCTTATTCGTTCTTTGCCTCTAACTTTTTTCTCGTTTTGATCAGAGTCGGTTCCATCTGCAATCAGTGTGGTTCCGATTTGGTCTCTTAAGCATTCATGAGCCAGATACCTGATTCTAGTTACGGCATGCATTTGTTGATCATCCATCCCGTGTGTTGACAACATGTCTGCTACATTCGCGATTTCCCTCAATGCATTATTCTGTCAAAAAAAAATAGCAATCATAATTATCATTATAGTTTGTAAGAAAAACAGTTGGCAAGTGGGAATGGGTTGAACACGTTGAAAGTCTACTTGTAAAGGACAAAATATTTGCTGGTCAAACCGACCCGGCCATTTGTTACCCTTATTTAAGAAAAACCATTTTCACCTCTTACCCAACCTGTCTACCAGAGTATAGGCTTCGTTAATTGATCAAAAAAGCAACTTCTAAATTTTGAGATAAAGTCAAAGATGAACGCGACTGAAGAAAAGGTAAGAAATGTAATGCATCATGAAATGACGATTCAGGGTAGTGAGCCATGTGTTTGAGAATGCATACGCCCTATATGGATTACATTTAATGCAATAACCTAGATTATTAATAAAGATGACAGAAATCTAAAGCAACCAAAGATAGCAAACACAATATACGTATTTACAGTTTATACCATTCTTTGAAACTCGGAGGAAATAGGAATCGGTCTTCCAACCAGCTTGCGAGTGATTTTCAAGTACCAATGCAAATATTCACTTTCTTCAACATCATCCTCATGATCAACAATGCGAAGATGACGCTCTGACCATTCACTTAACTCCGATACCATTTTCGCTGATAAGTCAACTCCACCATCCACTCCACGGGTTTTTCTTTCCCATTGTTGCAC
The DNA here is from genome assembly GCA_030686995.1 of Artemisia argyi. Classification (NCBI taxonomy): domain Eukaryota; kingdom Viridiplantae; phylum Streptophyta; class Magnoliopsida; order Asterales; family Asteraceae; genus Artemisia; species Artemisia argyi. The sequence continues at coordinate 36,684,874 of CM060707.1, read as the reverse complement.
ATCAAGAGGGATAGGCTGCCTGATGCCAAATTGTCTTAAGCAACGATCTGGCAGGTGCCTTTCAGCCTTGTCAAAGCATATCAGCATCGTATTTGATCTACCAAGAATAAGAGTACTCCTTATATGGTTTGGTAAAAGTGCGTCATTGATATGTATGTACGGACACCAATCAACCTATTAAAGTACTCAAATGCGTTAGTCAACATTCTTCACAAACAAAGTATGATCTCGTTCGAACAAAAAAATAAATAGCTAAAAAGGAAATGAGACTAAAGTCTCTACATGTGTAAAAAGTTAGATTGCTATTGAACTAAAATAACTGTGTAATCATATTGACACGAAAACTGTTATAAAATAGGGTTTTTGTCATCAATTTTTAAGGTATTTTTCATCTATCCCATTTTAGTCATTGCACTTTATTTTACACCCCTGAGTCATTAAAAAGATGGCTTTGTGTCCCTTTTGGGTCAATTTGTAACCCGTATTCTGAACATTTTTTAGAAACTTATCATTACAGATAAATACAGCACTTTTGTACACAAATATAAAATTTTTGTATAAAAGTTATCAATTTGAAAGCTGGTTTTAAAGGCGTCGCTTCAAAAGTAACAAAATGACTAGAACTGGACACAAAACCATCTTTTAATGGCTCAAATGTAAAGGAATTATAATTCAATGACAAACGAGACAAAGAGAAAGTAAAATGGTCTTTATGCAAACAAACAAAAAATCCATAAAATATTAAAAAGTTTCAAGAGGAAAAAGGTTTCTAGTCAACTGGACCCTTTTCGACCCTTTGACCAACCCGTTTGACCCGCTATTTCTACCACCTCTAGTACAGAGGAAGAAAGTGGATATATTACTTACTTCAGAGGGCTTCAAGGAGTCCAATGATTTACGATAGAATGTTACATCCCGGTTGGCTGTGGGACCAGTATGTTTCCCTTTCCATCTACATACAAATGGAAACCTATCATGGATTGGATCATGACTTAGCCTCGGTCTTCCAATATTAAGGCGAAAGTAACTCCAGCACTACAATATTGAACAGCTTTCAAAAGAGATTTAACTAAGCCAAGAAACATCCTATAAATTTGGTTAGGTGGTGTTTGGATGTGTGTTTTGAGACCAGTGTGTCATGTGATACGAATTAATGAGAATCAGCTGCAGGGGAACTGTTTGGATGTGTTTTTAGTTTGCTTAGAGTTGTAATAACCAAATAATCAGATATACTATTAAATGACTAAAAAATAAAACATTATATAATGTTAAAAACTTAAAATATTAAGTTTTGATATGACAGTTTCCTTTTTATATGCTACAACAAAATTATTTACAGCTTTTTATTAAAAAAAGAAGCAACTGTCTAAGATTACAACAATTGCTTTCTGATAATGAAACCATTAACAATGAAAGAGATGGGCGGACACAGCCTTGAAAATAGCTTGGGCAAATAAGTCTTTCATATTCCGTTTTAATCATTTTTGTTACTGCCTTACAGGTAGTAGAAATTAACTCCTAAATAATCCGAAAGCTGATCCGTATACACTTTATCAAAACACAACTGACAGATAGCAAGTTCCATAAAGCAAATCCATCCACCACCTTAATTATTAAAAATAACGAAAAAAAGCAGTGTAGTCAAAGGTTACCTGTAGCATGGTCAAGCAACCACTGATAGTACATTGCGATCTCAAAGAAGCATTACCAAGAGCTCTATATAAAAATGATAATGCAGCTGCACCCCACGCATACCTTCCCGCTTGATCAAAATTCTCAAACAACGGAAGATACATAACAGGAACCTTATTACCAGTAGTAGTAGAAAAAATCGTACTACCAACAAGATACAAAAGATAAGCCCGTGTATGTCTTTCAATTATATCAAGCGAACAATTTTCAGGACAACCGGAAAACGTCTCTTTTAACCAACTAAGTTTCACCATCCCACCACTAGTTGAAACAGAATCAGGTGTTCGACCTAAATACTTCATACAAACAGCTTCACATGATGTGTATGTAACACCGATAACTGGATCTCCATCTATTGCAAGCCCAAGAAGGTACCCGACATCTTCTAGCGTTATTGACATTTCTCCTACGGTAAAATGGAATGTGTTTGTTTCTCGTCGCCATCTTTCGACAAGAGCAGAGATGAGAGGGTTGTCAAGACTGATTGCAGGTATTGAGCGTAAGTGACCGAATCCAGATCTTTTAACTAGTTCGATTTGTTTGGCTGTGAGTGTCCATTGGTTGAGCTTTGAGGTGTGTTCATGACATCTAAGTGCACCTCGTTCCTGTGATTGTTGATGTTCTATATAAGATTTAAGTTCACACTAAAGAATCTCCACGATTGGTTTGTTTAAAGATTTAGTACATCCTTATTGTAATATTATTGCTTTTTAATCATAATTAGCACCTTAGTTACACTTATAAAATTATATTTTTAGACAGTTATATATTGACAAAAAGTATTTACAGATAAACTTGACTTGACCTGAACCAGTCAGTTGCATCCATTTCTAAAAACTGACCCATTTTGAACAATTACCCAACCCGGGCACACCAATCTTGCCACCTCTCTTATAAAACAAAGCAAAGAGCGTGCAAGTATGAAATTTCACCTGACCCTCCCAAATTGCTGATGAAACATGCTTTTCTTGATCATATAATACAGAATCATCAATAGGTCCAGGATTGGTTGCATAAAAGTCCATGGTCGATAATAGTATAACTGCAAGAACATACAAGAAAAGAGTGGGAAATTATTGAGAGGAATGGTGCGGCACAAGACGTCAAGCTCAAGAGCTTATCAAGTGAAATATACACGATTTTATTCAGCAAGTTCAGAAGAAAACAGCATATGTAAAAATGCTTGATCTTCTCAACATCATTAGGCAAAAAGATATCATAAAATGTGCATAATCCAGGATGAAATTTTTGACCCAATGTTATGATACAGCCCACCTTGGCTTACACTAATTTCATGCACCTCCTGGGTATGTTTGGATTCTGAATGCTCGACAATAATGTCATGCTCTTCAGCCAAAATGAATCAAAGAATGGCCTTAATGAGCATAGAGGGTATGTAAGTTGTTGACCATGCTCTTTGACCAACCAATGCACCAAGAACCTATATCAGGTAACAGTTACGAGATTTGTGAACCAAATGTTAAAGCTCTAATCTGTCTAATTTGGAGTAGCCTGCATTAATCAAAATCTCGTCTATGGTAAGACTTTAAACGAACACTTGCGAAAAGTTAGGCTCTCTATGTTAAGTAATAGAGATCATGTGTTTTGAAGAACTTAATGCAAACTTAAACCGCTTCGTGAGCACAAAATTCTACCATACTTTTAGAATGTGTCTTTTCATATGATCCGAGTCTTGGACTCTTAGTAAAACTAAGAAAGATAGTGAAATGCACCAACTAATACACACTTCCACAATTAGCCTAAGGTGGCATGCGATAGATCCAAATTAGGTATCGATGAGGCTCGTAGTCAAGAAGCACACACAGTTGCTTTCCATCGCTTGAAAAAAAATTACATAGACTTGTGATTAAGAGTACTAAGCTATAAACAAGCCCTAAAGGTATTAGCATCATCAACTGGTGCCCAAAGAATTTGCATTATACTTCAATTAGCATCAATAGCAAGGTCATTAGTGCCTTTGGTTGGGCATTAAACAATCTTTCAAATCATGGTGATTTAAATTCTAGCCCCTAAACCTATAGTGTCTTGTCCTTGATCTTTTTAGAGCAAAAGATTAATTTGATGCCAAGGGTCAATATCAGGGGTATACTGTCGTCTATTCTTAGGAGAAGTAACTGGTTTATTACTACTTTTTATAACATACCCTTTATACTAAACTTAGTCACCCTACTACCACATTCTTCACTATCTACTCTGTACTTAGAATAGGGATAAAAACTTGGAAGATTGAAGCACGCCATTATACCTTAATTTCCTCTAGGGCAACTCATTGGCATGTCATAAACTGTCATTCTTTAGTTGCTTCTGATTTCAGTGTTTAGTTAATACTTATTAACAACAATTTTGCGATCCAAATACAGGCAGGACAATTCTGTTTCATATAACAAACTCATAAATTCGCAGAAAAGAAAGCGCAATTTTCGCTCTTGGCATGTCAAACAACTTAGATGTAAAGCCTAATAAATCCCAAGGTCTCGAACCTTCACTCCTCACACAACTACTTCATTTCACATAATTCTTGTAACTACCTGTTGGTTGTAACAAAAGTACTAATTCAACGAACTAGAAAGACCGCAAAAAAGTTTACTTTTTCGATATCTTATACGGAGTATTAAAGACAAATAAAAATGATCTGAAAATAGCATATACAAACAACATAACAAGACCAACTACAAATTACATAAAATAATCACAAACCCATCATCAAAATACAATCTTTAAACAAAAAATGAATTCACTCACTGTGAATTAACCAGGGGCTAAAGCTGCTACATTGACATTAATGAAGGGACCAAAATTTATAACTTATGGATATTTGGGGGTTTTGGGTCGCCGGAGAAAAGGGTAATTCCGGTGGGATTGTTGCCGGAAAGTGTGACTGCCGGTGAAAGACCAAGGCCGGAGATAAATGGTTATTTTTTCTTCTTCTTCAGGTTTTGGTGTTTGATTGATGAAAACCTAATACGACATAGTTTCATTGTGTTTTTGGGTTATAGTTATAAACGGTCCTTTTACTATTTGTGAAATTGCAAAATGAGCGAGTCTCGTCCGGGTCTAGGGGTGTTATCGGGTCGGGTTATCGGGTTGTCGGGTTAATCGGGTCGGGTTGAGTCGGGTTTTAAATTTTTAAAAGGTGACCCGAAACCCGACCCGATAAGTAATCGGGTTATCGGGTTCGGGTCGGGTTAAATCGGGTCGGGTAATTCGTGTTGTCAGGTTGTAAAATAAATCACTTTGTGCGCAAGTATATTTAGCAAGACTAACAAATAAGAATACAATTAAATTATATAGAAACACAGTCAAAGATGCCTGTGTCAAGCAAGTATGAAAATGGGGTCTCAGGTGATTTGAGTGATCGTTTTGCTTATGAAGATGAATAAAATCATCATACTGCTGGGAGTTCATTTGTATTTGTTTACACTATCGACCTCTGCTCTTTAACTCATTGGTCACTGACCCAATTTTTTTTACATAGACTAAATGGTATTCATAACTATATGACAAAATGTTTTTACAAAGTCTAATTTAGAATTGGAGCATTGCTTTTGAAGGAACTTGACATATATTTCAGCTGTTGTATTGTACGCACTTTTTCATATATGCAAGTAAATGGAAATTTGGAAATTGTATCACAACAGATTCAGTATATCATGTTGCCAATCATAAAAAATTTAAATGAATATGCACCTGAATCTGTCCATTGATGTTGCTTAAAAATCAGTAACTCGTATTGGGCTTTTAAAATATTAGGAAAAAAATATAAATAATGATTTTTGGGTCTTATCGGGTTGACCCGATAACCCGATAGCATTAATAATCTAACCCGAACCCGACCCGATAACACTATCGGGTTATCGGGTTCGGGTTAAAACAACCCGACAATAATTTTTAACCCGATTTAACCCAACCCGATAAGCCTTATCGGGTTCGGGTTCGGGTCGGGTCAACCCGACCCTACTGACACCCCTATCCGGGTCTAGATGGGTCTCGGTTTTAGGTGGTGTTTTTTTTCTTTTTAGTGGGGAAGAAAAGTGGCCCCAAACCCTTAATGCCTTTTAATTGGGAGGCTTCACCAAAAATTACAACTATTTAAGCACAACGTACAATAGCTTTTAAGTAAATACAAGTCATAAAACACAAAGCACAAGTATATAAAGCACAATGATTTTAAGGTCAACAATCTATTCAACACATATAATTAATACACTAATTAATTCACCCATTCACCAAAATATACAATCATTTAACCATAATGTACAAGCTAATCAAGCTACTAAGCCAAATACTTAAAAATAAAGCCATTAGGTTGGGCACAGTGGTCGGTCGACCGGACCGGTCGCCCCTGCGCTGACCGAGTCGCCACCACTGCAACCACAAGATCGATGAAGGTCGGACGACTCCAAAATTCACAAAGCAGTCACCCCCTCGACCAATGAATGCATTCCACAAAAAGAAGAAAAAATGTACCGTTACATATCGAAACAAAAACGAATATGAAACGAAAGAAGAAAAGAACAATCATCAATCAAGCCAAAACAAACATCAAACTTATTCCATCTATGGTCCACGAACAGAAAGTATACAACAACAATAGAACCCAACATCTACATCTACCTCAGTTCTAACCCCATCTCAAAACCACCATCACGGTCAACACAACGTAAAACCTTAAAGAGAGTTTTCGTTTGATATTCAAGAAAATGGTCTGATTTTCTTGCAAACGTAGATTTTTGGTTATGTTCGGTTATCAAGATAAGAAAGAAAGGAAGAGTACGTGATGTTTGTGTGGCTGCAAATCATGGCTGCGTATTTTTGTGAGAGAAATTAGGGCAGGAATGAGGTAATTTAGGTTTTGTAAACGTATTTATAAGTCCTAATATTTGAGTTATATAACGGTTTGGTTGTTAATTGGGTTGGCTAAATGATATCACATATTGTTTGGTAGTTTTTATCATAGGCCTCAATAGATATTGATGGTTAAAGTTTGTTTAGGCTGAAAATGGTTTTAGACTAATTACTAATTGAGTCGTATATTATTTGTATGGTATAGTGATTTTGGGCTAATTTTGATATTTGTTTCATGTGAATAATGTATATTAAAAACGAAAAATGTAAGGGATATATATAGTGTAAAAAAGATTGATTTTTTTGAAATAAAAATATAAATATAAATGTCGGTCGCCTTACTATGCCTACCCCTACCTAAGGTAGAGAGGCTGCTTCCAGTTCTATCTAAGATAGGAAAGTAGGGATGAGCAAAAGAACCAAAGAACCAGAACCGGACCGAGAACCGGACCGGAACAATGAAGAACCGAACCGGAACCAGAACCAATGGCTCCAGTTCCAGTTCTTGATTTTGAGAATTTTCGGTTCTTGGGTCGGTTCGGATCGGTTCCACCGGTTCTTGGTTCCAGAACCAAAGATCCAATAATTATAAAAATATGTAATTTTTTACTTCTTATCAAAATATTAATCAAATCCTACGTATCATAAAAAATAATAATAAAAAAAAAAAAAAAAAAAAAAAAAAAAAAAAAAAAACTACTAGCTATCAAGCCAAACACTCTAAACCCTAATCTTTAATTCAGTGAAACATCCACAAATCAATAATTAATTTAAACCTAATAATATTCCAAGATCATTCATCATTATCTAAATAATGCAAGTAAGTTTATATTTTATTTTTATTTGCATTCGATTAGCTTTTACATGTTCATTATGCTATAATTTGCTGGCACTTTTATTAATACATAATTTATTATATATCATCATCACGAAGCCACATGATCATGACGTAGCACTTATAGTTTTATTAATACTTTGCCTAACAGATAAGAACAAAGTTTTAAGTTATTTTGTTTTGTTTTCCGGATTGTTATGCATTATTGTTTTGTTAAAATATGAATAAGTAAAAGTAACTATAGAATGATTGACTATTGGAGTTTATTGTTTAGTTGTTAATTGTTATTTGCTTAAATGTAAATGGTTGCAAGTTCTTAAAAAGTTTATTTTTTTGTGTTTTTTATTAGCTTAATAGAAAAGCGGTTCCTATATGGGTAGATCTAAAAGAACCGGAACCGGAACCAGAACCGGAACCGGAACCAAAAACTATATTCGGTTCGGTTCTCGGTTCCACTTTTCAGAAAAAACGGTTCTCGAATCCACCGGTTCTGGTTCCGGTTCCAACCAGTTCCAGAACCATGCTCATCCCTATAGGAAAGGACATCCGGCCTTTTGTAGGGAGTGGGGATCGAACCATTGACATCTAGGTTAAGATGCAAGGGTTTTCCAACTAATCCAACCCTAAAATTACTGTCATTTGTAAATTAATCGTTAAAAAAATATGACCGCATAACATCACATTACCAGAAAATATAGTCACATGGTACCCGCCGCCGTATCGCGCGGGTACCCTGCTAGTACTCTATCAATTATCTTTTTTTATTATATTTCTTATTCCTCACCCCATAACCCTCTACCAAGCATGCCATTAGTTATATGCCCAATTATTTAACCCATGGTTAACTAGTGATTCTTAACTTGTCACGTCTAATTTTACTTTATCTTTCTAACTATATAATTATAAATAGAAAATTAACGTGTGTAATTTATTAGACATATCTCTTCATGTAATCCAGAAGAGAAAGTTAGTACACAGAGTCTTCACATGCCTAAATGATAAAGTAGGCTAACAATAATTTTATTAAGGGTTTTGATAACATGCGACTACCGGACATATGATAGAGTAGAGTTGAGATCCATGAAGAACCCATACATGCCATAGAACTTATCAACCAATCATAGTCACTCATTTATATTTTTCATATTTTTTTTCAAAACAACATATCTTGCAAACGGTAAATCTTCAAGCTACAAAAAAATACCATCGCGACGAGAATTAAATGATCTTTCTATAGATATGCATTGTTATATACTTTCGACGAACTTTTTTTTCGCCCAGAAAGAATCATATATGATTCGTAAAAATCATATATGATTCTTAAAAAATCATATATGATTCGATTCTTCGAATCATATATGATTTTTCTGGGCGAAAAAAAAGTTCGTCGAAAGTATATAACAATGCATATCTATAGAAAGATAATTTAATTCTCGTCGCAATGATATTTTTTTGTAGCTTGACGATTTACGGTTTGCGAAATATTTAAGTTTTAAAAAAAGGGTGGAAGTTTAATTTTTTATTTTGATAAAAAAAAAAATGAGTGACTAATATTGCTTGATGGGTTCTATGGTAAAAGTTGGATCTATAAAGAACTTTTGGCTGATAGAGTATATTAAACGGACACATTTTTTTATGAGTTTTGCAAACATATGTCCACCGTGCACATATTAATGTATTAGTAATAAAATAAATGTTTTGGTTCATTTATGTAAAAATTATGTTCAAATATAGTAATTTATCAGTTTATTTAATGTGTCTTAAATGCATTTGCTGGTTAAATTAGAAAGTTTGTATTTATTAATTACATGCTAACTTGTGTATAGTATTCACTTGCAAAACCCATTTTTATATAAAAAAACGTATTTAATGAATATTAATTACAGCTAAAAATAACTTTAATTATATGCATGACTTAATCAACTTTGTTAATACAAATATCACCTAAAAACGTTATTTATATTTTACGATCTTTGCTAAGTTTTGTTAATAACAAAGTATGAACTTTAGCTAAAAGTAAATTATCACTTTGAGTGTTTAAGTCTTGTTTAACTAATGTTTACATTTCCTTTTAAACTAAACATTGGTTTTATTTCTTAAATTAGAAATAGTCACATCACATTTATGGCAAGTTTTGTCATTATGTATTTATGGCAAGTTATGTGTTTGACTTGCTTTCATGTTGCTTGCAAGTATCATGTTTGACTTACTTTAAGTGATGTGACATTGTTTGGTTGCTAGAAGTTATGAGACAAGACATTGTTTGGTTTGGGAAGTTATTGCAAAAACCTACTGCAGACCCGGCGGTACCCTGGGGGTACACGGGCGGAACCCATCTGAGGGTTCCGCCTGATCCGCCAAGCTTGCAGTTTGGTTTGCTATAAATACCAAACCATTTGTTTGTTTTGTGTAACCCTTTAGGACATATTTTCACATACTCTCTAAACTAACTCAGTAACCCTTGACTTGTGTGATTCTCTTATGTAGCAAGGAATTCCACAAGATCATTCAAGAAGTTGCAAGCTTCAACTCTAAAGTTGCAAGTCTTGGTAGCTTGGTCATGTATAAGCTTTGGTAGTTTATACTTCATTTGTGTCATGTATGTAGAAGTTGTTGGTTAGTATTTTAGGCCTCAAAATACGTAGTATGTTGGGAGTTGTTGTACCCTAGTAAAAGAACTAACGGGAGTGGTTGTACCCTTGGTAAAGAACTCGACATCTAGCTTTGTGTCGGTAAAAGTGTAAGCGACGAGTGGGAGTGGTTGTACCCTTGTAAAAGAACTCGACATCTAGCTTTGTGTCGGTAAAAGTATAAGCGACGTGTAAGGTTTTCTCCGCCGGTGAAAGGAGCTTGTTGATTAGTGTTTATAACTCTCGAGTTGGAAACTCGGGGCGTGGATGTAGGGCAAGGAAAAAGAGTCCTTGTAGCCGAACCACGATAAACAATCGTGTTGTGGTTTGATCGTTTCTTTATCTATCTTTGCTTATTGCATGTTATTGTTTAGTTAGAATCGTTAACCACATATATAGCTTTTCAAAGAAGTAAAACAATTAAAGTTATCTTTATGTTTTCAAACAAGTGTAAAAGCTTTTCAAAGAACTAAACAAGCAAAGTTAGGATCATCACAAGTAAAGCTTTTCAAAGTAAGAAACAAGTATAATTAGAATTGATACTTACACTAAAAGCTTTTGAAAGAAACAAACATATAATGGTGTGTTTATATTATTGAGCAAACATAAAGTTATTAAAGGATTTTTATGTTGAAAAGGATTTTAAAAAGAGGTAAACTATTCAACCCCCCTTCTAGTTTTCCACAATTGGCATCAGGAGCTACGTTACCCAAGTTCCTTAAAATAAACTGTATTTTAAAACTTGGATCGATCCATGGATTTTGAAAATCTCAAAGAAGGGCAACCTATTCAAAACCCACCACTATTTGAAAAAGAAAGCATGCTTAAATGGAAAAGTAAATTTGAAAACCAAGATGATCAATTTGATCTCACATTTAAGTTAGAGGTCTTAGAAAAATTAATTGATAAACATTTAGTTGAGATTAATACATGTACTACTAGCTTAAATGTTTTAAATGAAGGTGTAAGTGAAGATGACTTCTCATGTCGAGCTCTTTGGTGGACTTGCTTGTGATTCATGGACTAACACGGATGAAGATGTAGCCAACCATCCGGTTTGTGATTCTCTCTTAGCTAAATCACCAAGCAAGGTACATTTTGAAACCAAACATGTTTGCTTTGACACATTTATCCTAGAGTTTTCTAAAATAGAAAATGAGTCTAAACTTTCATGCAACATGGACCTAAAAACTATCTTTAACAATGAAATTTCAATATCTTGTGTAAACACTTTTGAAAATGAAATCATGTTAGAAGATAAGATGTCTAGACTTGAGAGTCATGTTGAAATTGATTTAGAATGTAAAGTATGTCTAGAGTACAAACATGAAATTCTAAAACAAAATGAAAAAGGAAAAATGCTTCCTAAATTTGAAGAAAGTTCAAAAACTCTTGAAAGTTGTTTGAAGAATCAAATGTCATTTAGAGATAGAACCGGATTAGGATTTAACTCTAATAAATCATCAACAAGTAAAACAAAACATGTTGTGTTTGTGATACCTAAGAGTGTATTGTAGAAGTTACTCTAGCTCTAATAGGAACACATGATAAAGGGATAAAAATATCATGGTCAATACTTTTATGTGTCTTTCTAACTTTCTTGGATTTATAAGAAGTTGTGTTTAGCCTCTCTACGTATCAAGATTATTTGCTTTATGTTTTTCTTCTTGATGGCTAATCTATGGAGCTTAAAAGGTACACGTCTCTTCAACTTACCTTTTAAATGTTTCTTGTTGATTAACAGTATGATTTGTCATAAGTATTAGTAGTAGTCTTTACTATAAGGTGTCTATGATTGTGTGAGTAACAATAAGGATTAGATCCTTCATAGGTAAAGTAGTTTGATACTACTTCTAGTAGGAGATATAAGGTGTCTTGCCTCGCTTAATCTTTCGGGAAAATACACGAGTAACTCTTGAGTAAGTCTCACTTAATTCTTATCTACAAGTGAGTGAACTAAGAACTTCTTAAGTGATAAGACAACCAACACTTTTGTGATGCTTGCAAATCTAGCAAAACCAAAACATTTCATAAACACTTGTAGTACAAAAGTCTTTTGGTATTATACCCTATATTTTCAATAGCATCCTAAGTCCAATCATTCTTTTGCTAAAAGCTTCACGAAAGACAAACAAAGTAAAATAAATCAGTTGAATTTTATTTGAATGATTGGGAGAAAATGATTTATTAAACTTCTAGGATGTGAACATCAAATTCGACCCATAGTCTTATGATGTTGCATATCTTAGACATTTACACTTATGAGGTCTTAAGAAAATAAACCCAAAGAGTCGAGGAATCATTGAGTTTAAAATTCAATGAAGACCACCTCCTTCTAAGATATCATCTTTGGTAGATGATGACTTAGTCGAAAGCCCAACATTGATAAGACAAGTATGTCAAGATCAATAACAAGGAAGATGGACTATTAAAAATTGAAAAACAACATCCTTTCGTCTTGTATAAAACATTGAGTCAAGCAATATCAACAAGGTCATAAAAACCTAAAACATGGGTCATAATAGTAATTGAAACAAATTAATAAAAAGTGTTTTTGGATATTAGTGTAAAGCAATTACTAAAACAAAATAGACTTTCAAAATAGAAAAGAATATTAATCTTTGAAAGACTATTTATTTACCTAAGCAAGCTCCAAAAGTAAGGGATAATCACTCAAAAACATTCCTAGTTATTCACTTGTTCACAATGATTAAGTCCTTTATGACTTATCAAGAATGAGATTAGTAAATCCGTAGGTAGAGCTAAACATAGAGATATGTTTGGAAGTATACTTGTTCTTACAACAAATGTAACCCAACATTATGTTTAGTGCTTGTCTATGTGCTCGATTTTAGAGAAGATCCTTAAACAACTCTTTCGAAAGAGCTTGCTTGGATTCATTTAGAAGTACTACACCACTAGGATTATGGTGTCCCAAATGAATGGGATTAGAAACCATAGTGTATGCCAAATAGAATTGCATCGGTAATAAGTTGATAAGAAAAGCACAAGTGGTACTTGCACTTTTAATACTTACTTACCCAATGATTCTCCAAAACGCTGAAGGATCTCATTTGAGAATTTAATGAAGAAGCACATCAACAAGCTCCGCTTGAACAAGTTAATTCTTATCAACAAAGGAATTTCTTCATCAACAATGTTATCTCGTCAACAAAGGATGCATCGACTTCAGCAACTATTTAAATCATCACAGTCTTTACAGACATATTGTGATCCATCATCATCGTCTTGTTAAAATTGTTCATTGAGGAACATCTTAACTAAGAAAGTTTTTCTACGTTAATCAATCCATCAACGTTTTCACTAAACCCCTTGAATGTGAAACATTCATCATTCCTAGGCTTAGTCATACACAATAAGACTTAAAATCTTAGGTTTGAACATTAGGATAAAACCACAAAAATCAAGACAATCCCCTTTTGATTTTTCCTGCAGACACCCACGGCACCCTCAGACCATACGGGCGGAACCCATTTTTTGGTTCCGCCTGGTCCGCCGATTCCACAGATTGTTTTTACTCTAAATTTCAAAACCAAACACCCTCCTCATTTAGTCATTCACCTTCAAACTGTCATTACCCTCTCAAAAACACATAACCATACGAATTTTAGGGCTTCTAATCCAATCTTTTCCAATCCAACTAACTTTGTAAGTATTCTAATCACAACTACATTTTTAATTTAATCATAACATTTTTGCTTACAATCATTAACTAGAATCCTAGGGCTTTTGCATAAAAACTTCATGATTCATGAAAAACTTGGTGGCTAGTCAATTATGTATTCCATTAAGTTAAGAAATGTATCTTTTCATTGTTACCTTAATTTACCAAACACACCAAGAGCATTATTTTTCTAATTGCAACATGATTCATCACCACATTGTTAAAACAAATGAAAAACATCATTTAAACATCACTTGCATACTATCTCTTGAATGCTAAAGGGGATACATAACTAATATGTATTTTCGGGTACATTCAATCGAAGACACATTCAATTAGGAGAGTGTTGGTTATCTTTTGTTTTTACAACAAAATTTGCATAACAAAACGATTTGGGAATCAAAATGAGTCAAGATAACCATGTCTTCACATTGTCTTGCATATAAGAATATATTAGAACATCCTCGTTGTTAAAAGTCATTAACATACAATTTTATGTTTTCTAGGAATCAACATGCCTCCCGCAAACAAATCCGATCACAAAGAAACCCTTAAATACATGCCCAAACACCATATGACCAAAGGTCTCAACCCGGTTCAAGTAGAAACCTTTAAGGCATTAGAAAAACGCTATGTTCACGAAGGTAGAACCATTGATCCATCCTTTCTAGAAGGAACTTCTATTCGCCAAATCTTTGCCGCAATTCACTTTGATTGTCTTTTTGATATAGATGAGCCCATTTGTCCTAGGTTCATCTTGGAATTTTATGCAACCGTAAACCTTTCCTCGTGTGCCGGTGGTAGGATCTCATTAAACTTCACAACCAATCAAATATCACATGATGTAGATTTAAAAGACTTAGCTATTATTCTAGGTGTACCTAATGAGGGAACTTGCCTCTACACGGATAAGTGGCCCATTTCAAGTCTTGATACTATTGATCGTTTTTATCCATACGATACACCTCTTGCTAGTAAGGAAACTATTAAGGAACACCTCTTTGTTAGAACCTCTACCACTAGGGTGAACCGTTCGGGGAATACTATAGATAAAGATCCTTTTGGTATGGAGCTCAATGAGCTTAAACCGCAATTTAAGAAATGGGAAGAAATTCTTAGGGCTAACGTCATAAGTACCATAGGAAATAGAGATCACATCAACACATGTCTTTGCTATATGCTCTATAGCATTTCAACCGGTCAACCCTTCAACTTAGCCTACTACCTAGCCAAAAGGATGGCCGACATATCCTTAGTTGGAACAACCGCTCTTCCCTATGGTATGCTTCTTACTCGCCTCTTTAGAGGAATCTCACCCATTTCTCCTAACGAAGATGGAATACGCCTTGACTATTTTCTAGTTCCTCACACCTTCGTTCCTCTAAGTGATAAACGAGTTTTCAAAAATAAGGGCAAACGTACTCGATCACCTACTCCATCTTCATCATCATCCGGCATGAGCGACGATGATAAACTACCAAACTCTAAGTTACCTCCTTTAGAATATCTTCAAGCTCTCCCCATCATTGACAATGCTTCCGAAGAATTCAAGCAAACCAAAGGAATGTTCAAGTGTTTTGGAAGGTACCTAAACAAGCTCAAAAAGAAGATTGACCGGTTGTGAGAAGATTAAGGAGCGTTTTTCTTATGTGTGCTTTAGAAGCGTCTTTGTGTTAAAACTATGTGAATTATGTGATTTGTATTACTTCTCATATTCATGTCTTATTACGTTTGATGAATTATGTTTTGTATGCTCTTTTATGATTAATGACAATATTGGTGGTATGTGTCAATTTCATGCTTATGGTAAAATTCACTAAGTTAAGTGAAAATCGTTAGCCCCCGGTCAAAGTCCTAAGAGATGAATGTCTATATGCCCAATTTTTGCATTTCCTAATCTGTCATATAGTAAATTTTCATTTCCAAGAGTTTTCGAAAATTTTGAAAATCGTTTCGCGGGTCAAAAACGCGGACTGTGAAGTTTTTCAGGCCTGGCGGATCCGGCGGATCCCAAATTTGGGTTCCGCCAGTACAATTTCTGGGAATTCCATAAATGGCCCAGCGGACCTGGCGGATCCCAAAACTGGGTTCCGCCTGTGTAGTCTCAGGGTGCCGCCAGTACCTGCAGAAAATTTGTGAACATTTTTCTTAAGATCATAACTTGTAAAGTGTCAAATCATTATCCCAAGTGAGAAACATCTTTCATTAACACCAACAACCATATTGGAACAAACCTCACTCACTAAAACAATTAGGAAGACACTTCCCGCCAAAATTCAAATTCAAAACATAACTACCCAAAGGAACCCTTTTAAAGGATCCTTCAAACCTTTGATACATTTTCAACCAAACCACTTCCCATGATCACAAAGCATTGAGTGCTTAGGTTGGTCTTTCACTCCATCCTATTCATTGGATTGACCTCAAATGATGTGACATGGTCATGAAAATCATTTGACACCTCAATCTTTGAATAGTAAAACATCAAATCCAAACACTATTTCAACACCTTTCTCATCCTATAAAATTGAAAGCTCCACAACAATTCAAATCATACCATCACCAATCAAGACTTCTTCCCTCAAACATCAAAACCAAAACCTTTGAAATGACCAAATCCAACACTTCATCCGAGTCATCAAAATCATATGCTAAAACCACTAGGATTAGTGTGAAACCTTGTTGCTTCAACAAAACCACAAAGTCAAGCTCATCATCATCAAGTGATGCTTCACTTAATATCTCCTCACCTATTCAAGATTTTCTTAACCTTACTACCACAACTACACCCTCAACACATTGTAATACCAATGTGATCACCATTCAAGATTTACTTAATCTTGCTACTCCACCACCTTCTCCACCACTTTGGAACTCAAACCTAGCAATTAACCCATCATCAACTAAACCTTCGAGTGAGTCAACTTCATCTTCTCAAAAAGCCTTTAAATCAAAAACTCCTTCACCTCAATCACCAACACCTACACCAATGGAACTTTTCCATACACCACCAACATCACCAACACTCAATTTGGAAACTTTTGATGATCTATCATCAAGTCCACCATCTTTCTCACTTTTTGATACCGTTGCTCAAATGGAAACCCAACAACAACCTAGTGAGCAACTTAATGATGAACCCCATTACCCATCTACGGTAGAACGGTTGGCTTACCGTTATGCTAGACCCTCCATTTTTCCAAATGACCAAAGTCATACCCACCAACAATCATTTGTGTTTCACCCAATTTACAAAGACCTTCATGGCAATCCTTCCGGCGAACCAAGCTTCCGCCATTTTGTTCAAAATCAACAACCACAACCACAACAACAATCACCACAACAACAAAATTCCCAAAATTTTGAAACTCTACTTTCTTTTAATAAGAAAATAGAAACATCCTTATGGGAAAAACCTCCAACCATGAATGAGGAAATAAGTACTCATTTAGCCCACCTTAAGGCCTTCAAACGAATGGTTGACTCTCTAATCAACCATGTTATGGAATTTCATATGGCATTAGACTCAACAAGTGAAGGAAGCAAAAACACTTCTCAACCATCCACCTTTGCTCCTTCAAGTTCAACCCATCCACCACCAACAAATCAAACCTCTCTTCCATCAAACTTTCCCCGCCATGATTGCGGACATTGCGAAAGAACCGCTCGCATTAGTGAAAGATGTCGAACGGAACTTCGCGAGTTAACCGAAGAAATGAGGTTTATTCTAAACCACATTTTGGATCATCTACAATCCTTGTCTCATCCACCACAACCTTAGAGTCTCCAAAATGAAACAAAACCGTTTCTTTTGGAAAAAGTCCCCATTTTAACCAACAAAGCAAAACCAAGTCACCTCCTCACATCTCCAAATAGAACCCGCTACAACCCTCAATCCACATTTTCATCCCTAAACAACCCAATCCTTGTTTTTGGATAATGTTTCTCATTAAGGAAAATGATGATTTCCTTGTAGCATTTTATGTTATTAGTTTATTTTTTAGTTTTTCTTTGTAGGATGTTGTCATCTTAATTTTGTGTCTTTGACTCTCTAAGAGTCAAAATTTTACAAGTTAAATGAAATTAATTCTACAACAAGGTTTGAAGGGTTTGTTGACCATTTAGGTATAATGAGTGAACTATACCTTGATATGGTACCATACATAAATCTTGTGCTAACCTCTCTTTTTGTAGGTTCATTATTCATGTTTTCCTTCCTTGAAAACTCCATTTAGGGGAGTAACATTCAAGGGGGAGCATGAGTCTTGCTTTATTCCGCTTCACAACTCTTAGTTGTGTTTTTAAACATGAAATGCTTTCATGACTTATCTTGTGCGGAAACTAACTTTTCTTTTGTAGGTTCAAAATCCATGTCTCCTCTCTTGGCACTCCATTTAGGGGGAGTATCAACCAAGGGGGAGCATGCCTATAATTCCGCTTTGCTACTCTTCTTTTTGTTTCGACAAAAAGGGGGAGAATTTATATGAAACTTGCTCTATTATTTTAAACTTCCGCGTAGCTAACTCTTTGCAAAAACAAGTTTCATTACTAACTTTATAAGACTTAACACTAAATCTTATGACTTACTTTTAAATAAAGTTTATGTTTTGTCATCAACAAAAAGGGGGAGATTGTTAATATAAATATCGCCTAAAAACGTTTGTAACACCCCCTAATTTGAAATGCGGCAGCGGAATAGAAATTAGGGTGTTACGGTGAGGATCGAAGTCATAATGATAGAAAACGACTCGGAGAGACGTTTTAAAAACATAATTTGATTTATAAATATTTGAAATACAATAGGTCCTTATCAGAGTATTATAAAAACTTGATGTTTTGAACTAAATCAAACATCATTTATTTTACATCATATTTGATAATAATTAAACATAATTTGAAGATTTTTGCCGCCCGTTCCATGCTTGCTTCCCCTGTCAAATACCTGAAATACATGCTTAAAAGTCAACAAAATTGTTGAGTGAAATCATAGAGTTTGAATTTAATAATCATTTTGATACACAAGTAAGATTGTATTGGAAAATACAATCAGTTTGAAAACATTGATATTGCAGTTCATATATTGCACTAAGTCTCATGACACGCAAACGTTAACAAATACCTTAACGGCGGGTGTATATCAAATCAATGATACATTTTTGCCCTCGTGTAATAGGTGATTTGCCAATTCCTATTTTTACTCAAATATAATTATCACGACTAATGCGGCTAACCACATGCATATGGCATTCCGTCAAGCATTAGTGGGACAGGCTGTCAAACCTTAAAGAGATCTATTCATTATATTCGCGTTCACCGCAGTGATTAATGGTTCATGAATAAGGGTCTTTTGGCAATAGCTAACTTAGGCATATATCAGTCAGGAAAGCATACAGAAAATACTTGTGAATCTATTTATAGCATGTATCCCCCTCACGGAGTTTTGAAAATAATTAAATGTGAGGCTATGACTCACCTTGATTGATACTGAAAATGAAGAAAATAAAGTCGGATGAATTTTATGAAAACGGCTTCGAAACACAACCTGATAATTAAATTTATCTAAGAAATTGACCAAAAACTATTCGGTGATTATAAAGAAAATGACGAATATTAGATATTCGTCATGACGATTAAGTGATGTGCAGTGAAAACATTGTGATATGCATGATATGACAAAATATGATTTTTAAAATTATCCATCGAAGTTTTAAACATAACTAAATCTTAACCTTTTAAAATATCGTTATATATTATTAACGTTAAGTTAATAATATATATATATATATATATATATATATATATATATATATATATATATATATATATATATATATAAACAATATTTAAACATGATATGAAATAAAAAAAAATATAAAATAAATGAGAATGATAACTAAATTTAGGCTTTGTCTCCTTTTCCAATTTTTACCATTTTTACACTAACGATACTTGCGTTACACCGTTAGTCCTTTATTTATAATTTTCAACTATAGTCCTCTACTTTGTCCAAAAGTCAATACAATCCTTCTAATATTTATTTTTATCACATTTTATCCTTAGATTTCTGTATTTACAGGTTTAGTCCTTGATTTTCAATATTTACACGTTTAGTCCTTCTAGGTGTCGTCGCGTTACATTTTTAGTCCAATTTTACAAAAATGATTATGGAACTTTTCTAAAATTTTCCGTAGCTTATTAATTAAGTATAAAGCTTATTTTAACTGCTTATTCATTTAAAAGCTTATTTTTATAGCTTATGGGCCTGGATCGAATAAACTTAAGGCCCGTTAAGATTTTTGGAGGCGAGGGCATGGAAAAAGTTTTGGGCTTGGCTTTGGACCATTTTTATGATTCTAAAAACATATCTTATAGGCCCAGTGGGCTTATGGATTTCAAAAGCTTAGTGGGCTTAAATTAAGCCCACTCGACAATTTAAAGTTTATATATGAAAAATTAAGTTAGAAAAATCCGGTTGAGTCCTTTTAAAATGGATCGGTTAGAGTGTCTAAACGTGATTATTTTTACGAGTTGTCTACATGAAAACTTTAGTTTACTAGGTGGTCTATGACGTCGTGAAAAGATTTGGTACCATTGTTAAATTAGATTTTAAGTTACACGTTGTTTTAGTGACATGGTTAGGTCGGTATATAGACTTGAAAACTAATAAAATTTTACTAAGTGTTATTCTATATTTAATACGATGGATATAAGTTAAAATGAGTGCATGAAATGATTATAACGTTACAACTAAAGTGAATGGTGTGTGCTTCGTGATTCCTAAGCCATCCAAGATAGAGGCAAATCACGTTTCGTGTACTAACAACAAATATATATGTGAATTTAACGTGTAAATTGTAAACGTACGAAACAAAACATACTAAGTGCATGACAATGTAATAACGTAGGAAATGGATTTAAAAACAAGTGCAAAAGACTTACAAACACTTTTAAAGTGAACTAGAGTCGAGCTAGGAAGAAAAGAACACAAGAAATCTCGTCAAACTATATAACCCGATCGTTATATGTATTAATTTGAACCCGAAAACTTTCCTTTGCTTCCAATAATTTACCCACGACTACTAAGTCTTTTGAAAACAGTTTGAAGGACGAATTTACTAAGTGAAAGAGTGTGTGAATGAATATGAGCTAATGCATGCATGTAGTTATATATTACTTGAATATACAACACATAAGTGAGTAAATTTCAATGTGAACTTCACACTCACTATTCCATGTCAGTGAACTAGCTCTAGGTGTTTATTATTTTGATTTTGAAAGAGTTGTGAGAGCATATAATAAGGAGATGTGTTGGGTGATTCATGCCTATGTCGACCAAAACATTTTCTCCATATACGATTCATCAAATCGTATACTACTTGAGTATACTTGATCATCTGTAACATTTGAGCATGAAATCATCCTAGAAATAATATTAGGAACATTTAGAAACAAACTAGATTCAAAACGGCTAAGTTTTGAATATAGTGTAATTCGATTTGGGTGTTTAAGGGTCGAATACTAAGCCTCTTAAAAACGTATCAAAACTCATCGTAGGAACACGAGACTTGACACACTAATTGTTGGCTAGTAGGTTAACGAGATGGGAAAATAAAATACGTGGGTCGTGTGTAAGATTTACGAATAAATGGTGTGATTTGGAGGTGATTTGGTTATGTCGATTGGATGAAAATAAGTTAAATTAGGTTTTGGGCTTAGGTTTAGTGGGCTTAGGAATAGTAAAAGGGTAGAGTGTGGGCCGAAGGTAATTAAGGGTCCGGTTGGCTAATTAGGTAATTAGTGAAATTTTAATTATGTTTAATAAATATAATTAGGATTAGGATTTAGGTTTAGGATTAAATGAAAAGTTTAAGTTTCGTGTAACGTGTCGAGGATTAATTCCGTCATTTCGTGAATTATATTATTTTGTGAAAATCGCCAAAATAATATAATAAGAAAAATTTTAAATTTTTCCGAGAAA
Organism: Artemisia argyi; assembly: GCA_030686995.1. Lineage (NCBI taxonomy): Eukaryota > Viridiplantae > Streptophyta > Magnoliopsida > Asterales > Asteraceae > Artemisia > Artemisia argyi. Next base: position 36,663,188 of record CM060707.1, on the reverse strand, counting down.
ATGGGAATTAGAAACGATAACGAAAGATTAAATATTTATTAACGATTTGATTACAAGAAATTTTTATAGGGTTCTACAGTACCCACTTGTCATTCTGAATTTCGTCCCGAAATTCGATTTTAAGAAATCTAACAAGTGTGTTCTATGAAAATAAGTGTGGATATTTCTCACGGAATCTATCTTCTCTTTCCCATGTATAAGTCGGTCCTCGCTTTGAGTCCCATCTTACTTTTACAATGGGGATACGATTCTGTTTGAGTTGTTTAACTTCTCTATCCATTATTTCCACAGGCTCTTCTGTGAACACTAGTTTGTCGTCCAATCTAATCTCTTTTAGTGGAATGACGAGAGTTTCGTCTGACAAACATTTCTTGAGTTGGGACACGTGAAACGTAGGGTGTACTCTACTAAGTTCATCCGGAAGTTCTAACTTATAAGCAACTGGACCAATTCTCGCCAGAATTTTGAAAGGTCCAATATACCTCGGATTTAACTTTCCACGTTTTCCAAAACGAATCATTCCTTTCCATGGCGAAACCTTCAACATGACTTTGTCTCCTACTTGAAATTCCATAGGATTTCTCCTGACATCAGCATAACTTTTCTGTCTGTCACGAGCAGCTTGCAAGCGTTGCTTGATTTGGAATATCTTCTCAGTAGTATCATGGATTAGCTCTGGTCCGGTAAGTTGCATATCACCAACTTCTGTCCAACAGATTGGTGATCTGCACTTTCTTCCGTACAGTGCCTCAAAAGGTGCAGCCTTTATGCTGGCATGGTCGCTATTATTGTATGAAAATTCAACTAATGGCAAGTGTCTATCCCAACCTTTTCCGAAATCAATCACACATGCTCGGAGCATGTCTTCCAAGGTTTGGATTGTTCTCTCACTTTGTCCATCGGTTTGCGGATGATAAGCGGTACTCATATCTAACCTAGTACCAAGAGATTTCTGTAGCGATTCCCAAAATCTCGATGTGAATCGGCTATCTCTATCAGAAATAATAGATATTGGTACTCCATGCCTAATCACAATTTCCTTAAGATACAACTGAGCGAGTGTTTCCATCTCATCAGTTTCCTTGATTGGTAGGAAATGTGCAGACTTGGTTAATCGATTGATGATAACCCAGATTGTGTCTAATCCAGTCGAAGTCTTTGGTAATTTGGTAATAAAATCCATTGTGATTCTTTCCCATTTCCAGACCGGAATCTCTGGTTGCACGAGTAATCCTGATGGTTTCTGAGTCTCTGCTTTTACTCTAGAGCAGGTCAAACATTTACCAACATACTCGGCGATATCAGCTTTCATATTTGGCCACCAATAATTCTTCTTAATATCTTGGTACATTTTATTGGAACCGGGATGAATAGAATATTTGGATTTATGAGATTCATGCATGATAAGGTCTCGAATACCTCCAAATAGAGGAATCCAATATCTTTCCTTAAAACATAACATTCCATCATTTCTCCTCACAAATTCTTTTTCATTATTTGGCATTCTGTCAACCTGATCTTCCAGGTTTGACCTCCTGTCAATTTTCTCATATTGCCGGTTTTCTTCTTGTAGATCATCCATTTGAGCTTTGATGATTTGAGCAGGAATTGGCGAATGAATTGTCATTCCTAGAGATCGAACTCTAAGAGGTTTAATTCTATCTTTTCTACTCAACGCATCGGCTACTACATTTGCTTTACCAGGATGGTAACGAATTTCACAGTCGTAGTCATTGAGTAATTCTAACCATCTTCTTTGCCTCATGTTTAGCTCCTTCTGATCTAAGATATGCTGTAGACTCTTGTGATCGGTGAAAACCGTACACTTTGTACCATATAGGTAATGTCTCCATATCTTAAGAGCAAAAACTACTGCTCCTTATTCTAGATCATGAGTGGTGTAGTTTTCTTCATTCTTCTTCAGCTGTCGTGAAGCATAGGCTATAACTTTGTCTCTTTGCATTAGTACCGCACCCAGTCCATGATGAGATGCGTCACAATACACTACAAAGTCCTCATTGCCTTCTGGTAATGCCAATATTGGTGCTTCACAAAGCTTCTGTTTCAGCAGTTGAAATGCTGACTCTTGCTTCTCTTCCCAGTTATACTTCTTGTTCTTCTGGGTCAGTTCCGTCAATGGTTTTGCAATCTTTGAAAAACCTTCTATAAATCTCCGGTAATAACCAGCGAGACCTAAGAATTGACGAATCTCGGTTGGGGAGGTAGGTGACTTCCAACCTTTAACTGCTTCTATCTTCGCGGGATCTACGTGGATACCTTTGTTGTTGATGATATGGCCTAAAAATTGAACGGTAGTAATCCAAAAATCACATTTGGAAAATTTGGCGTACAACTTTTCTTTCTTAAGTAACTCCAAAACAGTCCTTAAGTGTTCGGCATGCTCCTCTTCATTGCGCGAATAGATTAAAATATTATCAATGAACACAATAACGAATTTATCCAGGTATGGTTTGCATACCCGGTTCATTAAATCCATGAATACAGCTGGTGCATTGGTAAGACCGAATGGCATCACCTGAAATTCATAATGTCCGTATCGTGTTCGAAAAGCTGTCTTGGGAATGTCCTCTTCCCTAACTCTTAGTTGATGATATCCTGATCTAAGATCAATTTTTGAATACACACTTGATCCTTGTAATTGGTCAAATAGATCGTCGATCCTTGGCAATGGATATCGATTCTTCACCGTAAGTTTGTTCAACTGCCTGTAATCGATACACATTCGGAACGTTCCATCTTTCTTTTTGACAAACAGGATTGGTGCTCCCCAAGGGGATGAACTCGGTTGAATGAAACCTTTATCTGATAGTTCTTTTAACTGTTCAGATAATTCTTTCATTTCGGAGGGTGCTAATCGATATGGTGCTTTTGCAACGGGTGCTGCTCCAGGCACTAAATCGATTCGGAATTCTACTTGACGAGTTGGTGGGATTCCAGGTAAGTCTTCGGGAAGTACATCAGAAAATTCTCTTACAACTGGCACTTCATCAAGTTGTTTCTTCTTTTCTTTTGTTTCTCCTCCCGTTACTTGAATTTGAAATACATGGCATCCTTTGCTTATGTATTTCATCGTTTTGGCGTATGAAATGAAATTGAAAGAAGTTTTAGGTTTATCACCTTGGATGATTAAGGTTTCACCGTCGAATGGAATCTGGATGATTTTCTCATCACAAATTATTCTGGCACGGTGTTTAGATAACCAATCCATACCAATGATGACATCAAAACTTCCCAATTGAATGGGCATAAGATTGATAGGGAAAGATTTATTAGAAGGGTTAAGGTGCAGTTTTCGAGTAGGGTATTGGTACTTAAAATATTTCCATCTGCTAATTCTATTTCATAGATAGTATTTAATTCTACAGGAGTAATATTTAGATTTGCGGCAAACGATGTAGACACAAAACTTTTATCCGCTCCTGAATCAAATAATATCTTAGCATCTTGTTGATTTAATAGGAACGTACCAGTAACAACATCTGAATTCTGCGTTGTGTTCCCATCACCAAGTACATAAGCTCTTCCTCTGGCAACATTATTGGTAAATTTCGGACATTGAGGTCTGTAGTGTCCAACTTCTCCACAACCATGGCACTTTACTGCTATCGGTTGGGTATTGGCCCCAGTCGCTCGACAGTCCCTTGTCATATGACCCATTCTTTTACAGTTGCCGAAAACAGCTCTACATGCTCCAAAATGATGCATGTTGCACTTGTTGCATGGGGGTAGCATTCCAGAATAACCTTTACTTTCTGCAGGCACCGCTGCATAAGCTCGGGTAGCTTCTTGTCGACGATTTTGTTGTTGATGATGATTATTACGATTCTGCTGCTGATCTCTGTTGCGATTCCTGCCTTGATTGTTGTTGTTGCTGTAGCTACGGTTACCACTGTAACTGTTGTTATAGCTGCGGTTGTTGCCATTGTTACTCCCTCGGTGGTCAGCACTTCTCTTATGCTCATTAATCACAGAGGTAGAACCTCTTTTGATTACCCGGGTTAACAATCTCTGGGCAAGCTCCATAGCTTCCTCTACTGACTTTGGATTCGATGAAGTAACATCTCCTTCAATGGATGGTGGCAGTCCCTCTACGTATTTCTCCAATGCTTGTTCAACATCGGGTACTATAGTTGGACACAACACTGACAACTCCAGAAACTTTCTATCGTATGTCTTCAAGTCATTGTACCTTACAACTAGCTGATGAAATTCATCTTCTAGTTTTCGAATCTCTGTTCTTGGACAATACTTCTTCAACATCTTATTTTTCAGCTCATTCCACGAAAGTCTGAAAGCTTCATCTGGACCCATAGCATTCGCAGTAGTGTTCCACCACGATAATGCCTCTCCTTGAAGAGTTCCAGTAGCAAAGGTAACTTTGCTATTCTCAGGACAACCACTCCTCTTGAAGACTGTCTCAGTATGCTCAAACCAATGTGCCATTTCAGTCACTCCTTCAATTCCTTTGAAGTTTGTTGGCTTGCAAGTCATGAAATCCTTATAAGTGCAATTACGTGGAGTAACTGTATTAGTTTCATGATTTGCACCATTGGTATTATTCAAACGATCCGCTTCACGAGCTGCGGATATTCCCTCAGCAATCATTCTTTGAACCTCAGTGGGGGTCAAGATCACTTCTGGGTTAGAGTTTTCGCTACTTGCATGCTCCATTTTTCTATTAATAATACAAAAATATAGCATTTAGAATTTTAAACAACCACTTGTTTTAAAGATTCTTGTGAAGTAAGGAAAACTAAATTTTGAGTCTTAATAATAATTGGACATCATATGTAGTTTTTATTATTTATTTTATTTTTTTTTGATACAACAATCATAATCATTCCGATATGTTAGATACAATTTTAATACACATGAACAACCATAAGCATAAGTTAACATTTGTAAATAGTAATATCAAAACCAACAGCATAACATTAATAACTTTAAATCAGTTGAGTTGTTATAACAAAACGATACAAGCTTATTAATGCCACATGCAGCAGGCTTGAATGCCTTATTACTAGTACAAATACCAACTGTCTCTAATGATCAGGTATGTTCACATGTTCTCCCATCTCAAAGATCTGAAATCGGAGCTCTTGCATCTCGGTATGATGTTGCATCTTCATATCCCCTACAATGTTTTCCAATGTATCTGCTCTTCGGCGTGCAAGCTGGGCTTCCCAAGTACGGTCCTGTCCCTCTCTCCGCAATGATATCGCGAAGGAACGTGTCTCCGAGATATCCGAACGTATCTGAGCTAACCCTTGTTGCAACTCTATCCTATCGGCTATTAGGTTATGTAAGGTGTTGTGGGTAGTATCTGAATGGTCGAAAGATGAATAATCAATCATCTGTAGAAGTGAATCTATCTGATCCTCGTGATGCTCCAATCGCGTCACTACTACAGAAGGTGTAAAGGTAGAAGGAATTTCCACCCTAGTACTCTCGCCAGTTTCATTGATATGAGCCGGGGGAGTAAAACCAGGCGGATAGGGTAATGATGGTGAAAGGGGAGAAATAGAATCAGAAATACGAAGGCGGCTGGAGGTAGGTATATCTACTTCAGGGATAGGTTCTCTTTGGTGAAAATTATACGGATAAGTTTGGCTGAAAAGGTTGAGTAGGTGATCGGGTGCATATGAATTATGATGTGGAAATGGTGTCGATAAAACAAAAGTATTGGGATTCTCAGGCGTTGTAGCAATTTCGTCTTGCTCGTAGGGTTCTGTTTCTTGAGAAACAGCGTCAGGTACAGCAGTAGAACGATAAACAGGCGAAGTAACGGACGCGACGGAAATATCAGAGTCGGATTCGAACATACTCATATTGACACAATACTGTAACAATTCATAAATAGCGCAGAATAAGAATTTATTATCATACAATTTTAATATATCGCAATTAAAATATCATAGCTTAATGATTAACTTACGGAGTGCTGTAGCAAGCAGGTACGGCGGGCAAAAATTTATATGATAAAACTTTAATTTATTTGAAAGTATGGTTATAGTTCAATGTTTGAAAACATTTGGTTCTCTATAACGATGTCTCTGATACCAATCTGTAACACCCCCTAATTTGAAATGCGGCAGCGGAATAGAAATTAGGGTGTTACGGTGAGGATCGAAGTCATAATGATAGAAAACGACTCGGAAAGACGTTTTAAAAACATAATTTGATTTATAAATATTTGAAATACAATAGGTCCTTATCAGAGTATTATAAAAACTTGATGTTTTGAACTAAATCAAACATCATTTATTTTACATCATATTTGATAATAATTAAACATAATTTGAAGATTTTTGCCGCCCGTTCCATGCTTGCTTCCCCTGTCAAATACCTGAAATACATGCTTAAAAGTCAACAAAATTGTTGAGTGAAATCATAGAGTTTGAATTTAATAATCATTTTGATACACAAGTAAGATTGTATTGGAAAATACAATCAGTTTGAAAACATTGATATTGCAGTTCATATATTGCACTAAGTCTCATGACACGCAAACGTTAACAAATACCTTAACGGCGGGTGTATATCAAATCAATGATACATTTTTGCCCTCGTGTAATAGGTGATTTGACAATTCCTATTTTTACTCAAATATAATTATCACGAATAATGCGGCTAACCACATGCATATGGCATTCCGTCAAGCATTAGTGGGACAGGCTGTCAAACCTTAAAGAGATCTATTCATTATATTCGCGTTCACCGCAGTGATTAATGGTTCATGAATAAGGGTCTTTTGGCAATAGCTAACTTAGGCATATATCAGTCAGGAAAGCATGCAGAAAATACTTGTGAATCTATTTATAGCATGTATCCCCCTCACGGAGTTTTGAAAATAATTAAATGTGAGGCTATGACTCACCTTGATTGATACTGAAAATGAAGAAAATAAAGTCGGATGAATTTTATGAAAACGGCTTCGAAACACAACCTGATAATTAAATTTATCTAAGAAATTGACCAAAAACTATTCGGTGATTATAAAGAAAATGACGAATATTAGATATTCGTCATGACGATTAAGTGATGTGCAGTGAAAACATTGTGATATGCATGATATGACAAAATATGATTTTTAAAATTATCCATCGAAGTTTTAAACATAACTAAATCTTAACCTTTTAAAATATCGTTATATATTATTAACGTTAAGTTAATAATATATATATATATATATATATATATATATATATATATATATATATATATATATATATATATATATATATATATATATAAACAATATTTAAACATGATATGAAATAAAAAAAAATATAAAATAAATGAGAATGATAACTAAATTTAGGCTTTGTCTCCTTTTCCAATTTTTACCATTTTTACACTAACGATACTTGCGTTACACCGTTAGTCCTTTATTTATAATTTTCAACTATAGTCCTCTACTTTGTCCAAAAGTCAATACAATCCTTCTAATATTTATTTTTATCACATTTTATCCTTAGATTTCTGTATTTACAGGTTTAGTCCTTGATTTTCAATATTTACACGTTTAGTCCTTCTAGGTGTCGTCGCGTTACATTTTTAGTCCAATTTTACAAAAATGATTATGGAACTTTTCTAAAATTTTCCGTAGCTTATTAATTAAGTATAAAGCTTATTTTAACTGCTTATTCATTTAAAAGCTTATTTTTATAGCTTATGGGCCTGGATCGAATAAACTTAAGGCCCGTTAAGATTTTTGGAGGCGAGGGCATGGAAAAAGTTTTGGGCTTGGCTTTGGACCATTTTTATGATTCTAAAAACATATCTTATAGGCCCAGTGGGCTTATGGATTTCAAAAGCTTAGTGGGCTTAAATTAAGCCCACTCGACAATTTAAAGTTTATATATGAAAAATTAAGTTAGAAAAATCCGGTTGAGTCCTTTTAAAATGGATCGGTTAGAGTGTCTAAACGTGATTATTTTTACGAGTTGTCTACATGAAAACTTTAGTTTACTAGGTGGTCTATGACGTCGTGAAAAGATTTGGTACCATTGTTAAACTAGATTTTAAGTTACACGTTGTTTTAGTGACATGGTTAGGTCGGTATATAGACTTGAAAACTAATAAAATTTTACTAAGTGTTATTCTATATTTAATACGATGGATATAAGTTAAAATGAGTGCATGAAATGATTATAACGTTACAACTAAAGTGAATGGTGTGTGCTTCGTGATTCCTAAGCCATCCAAGATAGAGGCAAATCACGTTTCGTGTACTAACAACAAATATATATATGTGAATTTAACGTGTAAATTGTAAACGTACGAAACAAAACATACTAAGTGCATGACAATGTAATAACGTAGGAAATGGATTTAAAAACAAGTGCAAAAGACTTACAAACACTTTTAAAGTGAACTAGAGTCGAGCTAGGAAGAAAAGAACACAAGAAATCTCGTCAAACTATATAACCCGATCGTTATATGTATTAATTTGAACCCGAAAACTTTCCTTTGCTTCCAATAATTTACCCACGACTACTAAGTCTTTTGAAAACAGTTTGAAGGACGAATTTACTAAGTGAAAGAGTGTGTGAATGAATATGAGCTAATGCATGCATGTAGTTATATATTACTTGAATATACAACACATAAGTGAGTAAATTTCAATGTGAACTTCACACTCACTATTCCATGTCAGTGAACTAGCTCTAGGTGTTTATTATTTTGATTTTGAAAGAGTTGTGAGAGCATATAATAAGGAGATGTGTTGGGTGATTCATGCCTATGTCGACCAAAACATTTTCTCCATATACGATTCATCAAATCGTATACTACTTGAGTATACTTGATCATCTGTAACATTTGAGCATGAAATCATCCTAGAAATAATATTAGGAACATTTAGAAACAAACTAGATTCAAAACGGCTAAGTTTTGAATATAGTGTAATTCGATTTGGGTGTTTAAGGGTCGAATACTAAGCCTCTTAAAAACGTATCAAAACTCATCGTAGGAACACGAGACTTGACACACTAATTGTTGGCTAGTAGGTTAACGAGATGGGAAAATAAAATACGTGGGTCGTGTGTAAGATTTACGAATAAATGGTGTGATTTGGAGGTGATTTGGTTATGTCGATTGGATGAAAATAAGTTAAATTAGGTTTTGGGCTTAGGTTTAGTGGGCTTAGGAATAGTAAAAGGGTAGAGTGTGGGCCGAAGGTAATTAAGGGTCCGGTTGGCTAATTAGGTAATTAGTGAAATTTTAATTATGTTTAATAAATATAATTAGGATTAGGATTTAGGTTTAGGATTAAATGAAAAGTTTAAGTTTCGTGTAACGTGTCGAGGATTAATTCCGTCATTTCGTGAATTATATTATTTTGTGAAAATCGCCAAAATAATATAATAAGAAAAATTTTAAATTTTTCCGAGAAAATGGGAATTAGAAACGATAACGAAAGATTAAATATTTATTAACGATTTGATTACAAGAAATTTTTACAGGGTTCTACAGTACCCACTTGTCATTCTGAATTTCGTCCCGAAATTCGATTTTAAGAAATCTAACAAGTGTGTTCTATGAAAATAAGTGTGGATATTTCTCACGGAATCTATCTTCTCTTTCCCATGTATAAGTCGGTCCTCGCTTTGAGTCCCATCTTACTTTTACAATGGGGATACGATTCTGTTTGAGTTGTTTAACTTCTCTATCCATTATTTCCACAGGCTCTTCTGTGAACACTAGTTTGTCGTCCAATCTAATCTCTTTTAGTTTCTCTATCCATAATTTCCACAAACTTGAACATTCCTTTTATATGTATTTTAGCATGTGCTTTGTTAGGGTGTTAGTCGGGTTAACCCGGTCAAGTTCGGGTCAATTCGGATTGAGGCTAAAAAAATATACCCGAACCCGACCACATATTTAAAAATTGGGTTAGTCGGGTTCGCGTCAATTTGGGTTTGGGTCAACCCGAATATAAGGAAAATGATTAAAAAAATTGCTTACTTCAATATGTTTACATTGTAAAAGTGTTAGTTGAGTCGTGTTGGTCGGGTTCGGGTCAATTTGGGTTGAGGCTAAAAAAAAATATCAGAACCCGACCATATTTAGAACTCGGGTTAGTGGGGTTGACCCAAATTGACAATAAAATTATTGACCCAAATAACCAACCCGAATAAGTTTAATTCGGTTCTGGTCAGCCTTTTAAACACCCTATGCCCTGTGGGAGCATATTAGCAAAACACATATTTTAATAGTATATTTTTTTTAGATAATAAAATTATAACAAAAGTGTAATCGGATTAGTATTCTTTTTATTTGTTTGTACTCATAAAAAGTTCAGCATTATGCATCTTTTATTTTCTTATGCACATGTAACTGTATCCTTTTAGCTAATCTAAAGGTGTAATTGGTATAATACATATTTAACCTAAACACAATTGACCTGATTTAAATATTTGGTGATTTAATAGAAACAAATATAGTTGGCTATAGAACAAAGAAAAAGCGGCAACTAAAATACATTTTCGGACAATAATCCTTCATTTTATTGTTTTTTTGTTGAACTCTCGTGGATTTTTGTCTGGTCTTGAAGCTCCTCCAATGCTCTTACTACATCATTAGCAGTCGGTCTTTGCTTAGGTTCTCCCGAGAGGCATCTCATTGCAAACTTAACAGCTCTCATTGCTAGATCCGGAGAGTACTGCCCAACTATATTCGAGTCTATGGTTAGCTGGATCATTTGCTTTCTACTCAGGTTACGCTTAACAGACTCCACTAGTATCTGCTCACTTAGTGGAAGGTTCTCGTCAATGCACTGCCTCCATGTCAAAATTTCCAAAAGAACCACACCAAAAGTGTATATGTTGCTTGCCGTTGTTAGGTCTCCTTAAGAAAATGCACCATTTATAAACGTTTAGCTAGATCAATGAAGGTTAATGCAACTGATTTATGCATAAAAAAGGGGAAGATATATACAGTTGTCTGAAGAATTTTCATCATAGAATTAATACTGGGAGGGGAGTGTGCATACACATAGGTAAATTACCTGTGTCCAAATATTCAGGAGCAGCATACCCACTGGCACTCCTAACTTGTGAAGAGACATGACTTTCCGCTTCTAAAAGGCCATTCTCCGCCAACCACCTCATACAAAGCTTTGCATTCCCATTCTGGGAATAAAAAGAAGTCAGAATTGTAAATGAACCATACAAAAGTGTTAGCGTTTTACTTGATGAAAATGATAAGGCATCCTACAGAATCGAGAAAGATATTGGTGGAATTAAGTTCGCGACATATCACATTTACTTCTGGGCTATGAAGGTAAGCAAGCCCCTTCGCAATACCAGCAGCAATTTTAAGTCGTACGCTCCAAGAGAGAGGATCAATGCATCTTCCTGTTATGAAGATCATATCAGTGGGGTGGAAAGTAAATAAATCAAACATTATTAAACTCAACTCGATAACAATATTGAAGAGAGTGATTGACTATGGCAAGAACTCACTTCCAAGATGGTTTCCAAGGCTTCCTTTAACCATGTACTCACATACTAGGAATCTGCTGTGGTCATCCTCTAGGCAGTAACCAATTATCTTCACAAGATTTGGATGATTGAGTCGTCCTAAAACTTTGATATCAGCCTGAAACAGTATTAAACATAAACCAACTTGCTAATAGTACGATATAGAATGTACCAAAGAATGAACATGATCACTACAGTATGTAAGAACAATGTACCATACTTACCAACCACTCTTTGTGACCTTGAAGGCTTTCGTTTAGTCTCTTTACAGCAATAGGAATGCCAATACCAGTCTTGCTAGGTGCATATTGCTCATCTATCCACCCCTTGTGAAGCATACTAGATCCTGCATAACCTCCATAAGCTACTGAAGGACGAAAATTCCTAGTAGCCACTTTAAGTTCAAGAAAACTAAAGGCTTTCAAATCAACTGGATGGATTCTTGTGGTCTGTGTACCAGTACTCGAAGGACTTTGTAGCATAGAGGCAGATATAACCTTACCTGTTTAGCATCAAAGGAGAGTACCTTGATTATCATTGACAGTGAGAATATATCACTTTGTAAGAGGTGAGTGTTTGGGAGTTGAGCTGACCTTTCCACATTATTTAAGAATTAAAGTAGCTTAAACTTTAATGCTCAACCCCGAGTCATGTACACCCGAACAATTTGTTTGTATGTAGTGGCACTATCAAGACAAAATATTTTGAAACCCGAATGGCAGAATCACTTACCTTCAATTTCATTGCTTGGTTCACCTTCACCATCTAATGTGCGAGCAGATATTAATGTGCTGGCCTTCGGCTTGCCCGCAAATAGCAAATATACTTTATTAACAAATTTCCCTTCCTTTTCAGAAGAATCCAGTCTCTCTTGTAATGAAAGGATTGCCTCAAGCCTAGCTATGATCACAGCCATAGTAGGTCGCTGATTCGGAATATTATCTAGGCAGCGGCATGCAATATCTGCAAACATTTTCAAACACTTGCTAGAGATTTGCCCCGTGAGTCTAGAATCAATAATACGATTGAGCTTTCCTTCACGGATACGGTCTTGAGCCCATGGTGCTAAACCCCATTGATCTTCATCAAGACTTTCATCAACTGCAGGCCTACCACACATCACTTCAAGCAAAACAACCCCAAAAGCGTAAACATCTGACTTTCTTGTAAGTTTGCCTGAATAGAAATAGCACGGATCCATATATCCAAACGTTCCTTTAACCCCGGTGCTGACATATGTACGTGTTTGGTTTGTTGGGGTTACTTTGGCAAGCCCAAAGTCTGATATCTTTGCTGCAAAATTCTCATCCAACAAAATGTTGGAGCTTTTTACATCTCGGTGTACAATTCCATGTTGAGTTCCTGTACCCGTGTGAAGGTAGTCAAGTCCACGTGCAGCTCCAATGCAAATCTTGAGTCGTTTCAGCCAAGATAGAGGACTTCTAGCTTTATGAATGTGGTCTTCTAGGGTCCCCTGGGGCATATATTCATAAACAAGAGCCATTTCTGTTCCCTCATTGCAATATCCAATCAACGATACTAGATTACAGTGTCGTAGCTTTGAAAGCAACTCAATCTCAGCCCTGAACTCTGGGGCACCTTGGCTGGACGTGGAATTTAGTCGCTTTATGGCAACAACCATACTTGACCTGTCCTTGAAGTAACCTTTATAAACTTTACCGAATCCACCACGGCCAACAACAAAAGCTTCGTTGAAGTCTTTAGTTGCTGATCGGATCTCATCAAGTGAGAAGTGGTTGCATATTTGATCCATCATGTGTAATGACTTTGGTTGTTTTGTGGCCTCAAAATTTTAAAAAGATTAAAAAATATATATATAAAAAATAAAAAAATAAATAAAATGCTTCATGGTGTTGCCTCCAAGGAGACAGGAAGCTTCAAATAACTGACTGATGTTGACTTTGACTAAGTCGTTTTTCTTAATTAGTTTGCCAATATTGCGCCGCATTTTTTCACCAATGTTTTATTTTTATTGACCCTTTCCAACATTTTTAATTGACCAATGTGGTTGTTAGACCATACGGTAAGGTAACTTTGTCACCTGCGTTAAGCTTTAACGCACCCCACAATTTCACCGAGTTACCTTACTGGCCACAAAAGGGAAGAGGTGCGTTAATGTGCTCGGGCAAGCACTTAACGTGCGTTAAAGTGTGACTTTTGTAAAAAAAAAAAAAAAAAAAGTTCGAATTTTGAATGGAATAAAAAAAAAAATTCATTTTGCCCCCCTATATTTATAACCGTTTGTAAACGGCTATATAGCTAAAAAAAAAAAAAAAAAAAAAAAAAAAAAAAAAAAAAAAAAATATCAAAAAAACAAAAAAACTTTTTCAAACCTATTTTCTTACCACTATAAATACCCACCTCATACACATTTTATTTTCACACTTACACAACTCAAATTCAACCTATATACTTCCTTACTATTATTAAAAAAAAAAATCAACCAAAACTTTCATTTTCACAATGGATCTGAATCAAAATAATGAAGAACAAAGGAGTTTCTCCGATATTGATGATGAACTCGACACGGAGTTTATGATATCCGCGTTCGTCATCAACATTTGGTACAACAAGAAGCAGCAGCAGCAGAATTAGCTCGACAACGCAGCAGCAGAATACCCAACCTTAATGCTTGAAGTTGTTGCTTCGCAAGATTAATGGATTTGGCATGCATTTTTTGGAATGGCGGGGGCGAATAACGATATCAATGTTTTAGATAACTCTCCGTTATTCGACGACATTCTTGCTAACAAAGCCCCAAGAGCACCGTATATGATAAATGGACATCGTTATGAACGGGGTTATTACTTAGCTGACGGAATTTACCCACGGTGGTCAAGTTTCGTCAAGTCTTACTCGGCAACCACTGACGAGAAACATGCTTATTTTAAAAGGAAGCAAGAAAGTGCACGAAAGGATGTCGAACGTGCTTTTGGGGTGCTTCAAGGACGTTGGGGTATACTACGACAACCGGCACGTGCACTGGAAGTTGTCAAGTTACGAAGAATAATGTATACTTGCATTATTTTGCATAACATGATCTTAAAAGATCAAAAGTTTGCACTACATGAGTATCCGGAAATGTGGTGGATCCGACACCACGGTTTTGCCGAGATAGGTGGATCGACAGATGTGATTCACAGCGTCGCATACATAGAGAACTACACGACGTTGATATGCATAATCAACTCCGACAAGATCTTATGGAGCATGTTTGGGTAAGACGTTTTTAATATGAGAATGAAGAAGAAGATTTCGACAACGATGATTAAATGTTTGTAATATTTATGTTTTAAATTTTTTTATATGTTTCGCAATGTAATATTTATGTTTTAATTTCGTATTGTAATATGTTTAAGAATTTATGTTATGTTTTAAATAAATGATGTGTTTGTTAAAAATTAGGGTTGAAATTGAAAATATTTGGGGTGGAGGTGAGTTAAGGTGAGTTATGTTACCGGGGTGGAAAGTCAAGAGTTAAGGTTAAAAGGGAAAAGCTGAAGTGGCAGTGAATTAACTTTTAACTCAAGGGTACCTTACCACATGCTCTTAAGATCTTGCTTTTAATCCTCTCCATCATAAGCTAAAATAACATTTTGAAATATTTGTGCGGGTGAAGTCTGAATATACGTAACAAACTTTCTGAAATTAACCGATATACGTAACATACTTATTTTATTCCAAAGATACGTAATATACTTTTAATACTTACCAATGTACGTAACATTGACGATTACCAGTTTAAAAAATTACAATTTTGGTCTCTGTCGTTTGCGTTGACTTTCACCGTTAGTCCTTTGACATTTTTTTACTTAGAAAAGTTATAGTAATGGTCCCTTGACATTTTGTTGACTTCCATTGTTAGTCCTTTGACATTTTTAAAATCTTTCGTCTGTTTTTCTTTACGTTTTTATCCGTCTTAAGCTGTTTTTCTCCGTTTTCATACAATTTCGTCCGTTTTGTCTTACGTTTTTATCATTTTTTGTCCATTTTCATCTGTTTTTATAGGCTTTCATCCATTTTTCTTACGTTTTTATCCATTTTGTGCATTTTTATCCGTTTTTATATGCTTTCGTCCATCTTTCTTACGTTTTTATCCCTTTTTTCCATGTTTAAACGTTTTCATCCATTTTTGTACGGTTTCGTCCGTTTTTCTTACGTTTTCATACGTTTTAATCCGTTTTCACCCGTTTTTATATGCTTTTGTCTGTTTTTCTTATGTTTTCATACGATTTTATCAATTTTATACATTTTTATACGCTTTTATCCATTTTTAACGCTTTCGTCTATTTTTCTTACGTCTTCATATACTTTTATCTGTTTTCATCCATTTTTATAAGAAAAATGTTGACATAAATAATGTCTAAAAACATTGTTAGCATATTAACAATGTCTCTATGTTTTGATAATTACAAAGCATAAACTCATTAATCTAAAACTTATGACGTAAATAAGTTTTTAGTGCTTAATATTTGTCTTTGCATCCATATCACTTAAGGTATGAATAAACAAAGTGTTTATTGTATTTCATGATCAAAGGAATATTTTCTAATCACTAGAATTTTTATAAAATGTATTAAACATTCTATATCTTTTACAAAATTACTTTTGGAATTAAAAGAATATGTTTAATTCATTATAAATATATAATTTCAAATTTCCAACCAAAAATGGCAAATTTTATCCAGAAAAATATTTCCCACTAAAAGACAAGAAAATCCAACGTTCTGAAGGGGCGGCCCCCTTAATCATTAAGGGGACCGGCCTCTAATTAAGGGGACCGGCCACGCTCCAGAACAATATTTTTTCTCCCTATAAATACTGGTTCATCCCACAGAATTTTCTCACCTTTTGCACTCCTAAACTTTCTGTTCTAGATCCACATTTCTATTCTCTCAATCCTTTGATCATAAGTACATAATTCTTTGTTTCAAAGTGATTCAAACATCATCCTCTCAAGTGCAAGAGAAGAATACTTCTATCCCCCAAGACAAGAAGTATTACAACTTGTTGTGACCTCCACATACAAGTTGTTGGTCATCATCAAGATTATTTACATTATTCTTTGTGAAGATTGTTGTGAATATTTGATTGTAGATAGTTGTACTAGGTATATTGATTGTGTGATTAGTTAGTTGTTTGGTGTGAAGAAGAAAAGTTAGGAATTAGATTGTAGTGAAGAAGCTAGGTGTGAAGTTGTTAGTTGTGAAGTAAATTGGTGTGAAGAAGATAGGCGTGAAGTAGTTAGTTGTGAAGTAGATTGGTGTGAAGAAGTTGTGTAGAAGTTGTGATTTAGGTGTGAAGAAGTTGTGGTGTGTAAATTGGTGTGTAAGGTTTTCTACGCCATAAGGGAGCTTGTTGATATAGTGAAGAAAACTCTCGAGTTAGGTGCTCGGGGAGTGGAGTAGGGCAAGGAAGGTGTCCTTGTAGCCGAACCACTATAAATCTCTTGTCTCGCGGTTCGATCTTTCCATCTCTTATTTATTTTATTACTTATTATTGTCATATCTTACTTATTGATAGTTGTTTATATTGTGCAAGACTTGAGATCACATATTATCGAATCTAAATTTTAAAAACTAAGAAAATACAAAAACTATCTTTTATAACTAATTAAAAAGACGTAAAACTATTCAACCCCCCTTCTAGTTTTCCACAATTGGTATCAGAGCCACGTCGAGCAAGATTTTTAAAATATATTGTATTTTAAAACTTGTAACGATCTATGGAATCTGAAAAATATTTAGAAGGGCAATCTATGCAAAGACCACCACTATTTGAAAGTGATGGATTTTTATATTGGAATAATAGATTCGAAACGTATGTGAAATCAAAAGATCTTGATCTTTGGCATATTATTACCTTTGGTGATTTTCCTCCTATTCAATATAATGTTGAAACTAAAATGGATGAAATTGTATCTTTTGAAAAACAAAATGATGATTTGAAAAAGAAACTAGCAAAAAATAATGAGGCTAAAATGGTCATTTATAATGCGTTACCATGCAAAGAATATGAAAGAATTTTTATGTGTAAAACCGCCAAAGAAATTTGGGATTCTTTACTAATTACTCACCAAGGTAATAGCCAAGTCAAAGATAATAAAATAGATCTTCTTGTACAACAATATGAACAATTTACGATTCCGAAAGAGGAATCAATTGATAATGCTTTTGCTAAATTTAACACTATTATCACAAGTTTAAAAGCACTTGATGAGACATTTTCTAGTAAAAATTGTGTTAGGAAATTTCTTAGGGCATTGCATCCGAAATGGCGAGCTATGGTCACGGCACTTGAAGAATCAAAGAACTTGATGACGTTATCACTAGATGAACTAATCGGCAACTTGAAGGTTCATGAAGAAATTATAAGAAGAGATTCGGAAACGGTCAAAGTCAAGAAAGAACAAACCAAATCCATTGCTCTAAAAGCCAAAAAGGAACCTAGTGATGATGATGATTCAAGTGACGAAAGTGAAGACGAAGAATATGCAATGGCCATAAGATAATTCAAGAAATTCTTCAAGAGACGAGGAAGATTCACTAGATCATCACGAGACGAAAGAAAACCATTCCAAAGAAATAGAAGTGACAACTACCAGAAAAGAAAGTGCTTTAGATGTGGAAGTCCAAATCATCTCATTGGCGAATATCTAAAGCCACTGGGTTATGAAAATCAAGGCGCATTTGTTAGTGGAACATGGAGTGATAGTGACAAAGAAGAAGTTGAAAAGCCAAGAGACGAAAAGTGTTTTATGGCAAAAGAAACCGACGAAATATGTTTAGGAATTGACTTGGAGCCTGACAAATGGATCAAAGATAGCGGATGTTCGAGGCACATGACGGGGAACCGCAAGCTATTCTCTACATACAAGGCATACAATGGAGGTAACGTTATTTTCGGTAGTGACTTACGTGAAAAAATCATTGGCAAAGGTACGATTTCTCAAGACTCACTTACTATTGAAAATGTAGAGCATGTAGATAATTTAACATATAACTTGCTTAGTATAGGACAAATATGTGATAATAAATGTAGAGTCACCTTTACCGAAGATGATAGCGAAATAGTTAAGAATGGAAAAATTATAGGTAGAGGAATTAGGAAAGGTGGCATATATGTTATGAAACTAGGAAACAAGCCTGAGGATAGGATATGCCTAACGACCCTAGATGAAAACTCTACATTGTGGCATAGGAGATTAGGACATGCTAACATGCAACAAATACAATCTTTGGCCTCTAAGGAATTAGTTAGAAATTTGCCTAATCTAAAATATGACAAGCATTTTTGTGATGCATGTAAAATTGGAAAACAAGCTCATGCTAGTCACAAAGCTAAGAATATAGTATCCACTACTAGGTGCCTAGAATTATTACATATGGATCTTTTCGGTCCATCCGCTGTGCGGAGCTATGGAGGAAACAAATATACCTTAGTAATAGTAGATGACTATTCACGATACACGTGGACTAGGTTTTTAAGAGACAAAACCCAAGCCTTTGAAAAATTCGAAATATTTAGTAAAATGATTCAAAATAAATTAGGATGCACAATAGTTGCCATTAGGACGGACCATGGTAGGGAATTTGATAACGAAGTACAATTCGGAAAATATTGTGATTTAAATGGAATATCTCACAATTTCTCCGCTCCTCGTACTCCTCAATCAAATGGCGTAGTAGAAAGAAAAAATAGGTCACTACAAGAAATGAGTAGAACAATGTTAAATGAACAATCCATCCCACAAAAATTTTGGTGTCACGCCGTAGATACATCGACATATATTTTAAATAGGGTATCAATTAGGAGAATTCTAGGAAAAACTCCTTATGAGTTACTAAGAGGTAGAAAATCAAACTTAAGCTACTTTAGGGTATTTGGAAGTAAATGTTATATTCTAAACACTAGGGATTACCTCACTAAGTTTGATCCAAAATCATATGAAGGAATATTCTTAGGATACTCACAAAATAGCAAAACATATATAATACTTAACAAACACTCCATGAAAGTAGAAGAATCACTAAATGTAACATATGATGAAACACCACCACCTCCTAAAACATTACCTTTAGAAGATGATGACTTAGTCGAAGATGAAGCTATTGAGGTTAGTAAAACAAAACCCATAGGAAATGATAATGAAGACATTCACTTAGAAAATAACGAAATTGTTAATATTAAAGAATCTAGATCACATCCATTAGATAATATAATAGGACATATTAACCAAAGAACCCTTAGGTCACAAGCCCAAGATAAAAACAATTTCTTTTGTTTCCTCTCAGCAATAGAACCTAAGAATATTAATGAGGCTTTAAAAGATGAAAGTTGGGTTGTAGCTATGCAAGAAGAATTAAATCAATTTAAGGCAAATGATGTTTGGGAATTAGTCCCAAATCCAAAGAATATGACCATCATAGGAACTAAATGGGTATATAGGAATAAGTTAGATGAGAATGAAATAGTTACTAGGAATAAAGCTAGGTTAGTTGCTCAAGATTATAATAAACAAGAAGGAATTGATTATGACGAAACTTATGCCCCCGTAGCTAGACTAGAATCGATTAGGATATTACTTGCCTATGCTTGCGCCCTAGATTTTAAGTTATTCCAAATGGACGTGAAAAGTGCATTCCTTAATGGTTTTATCAATGAGGAGGTATATGTGGCACAACCTCCAGGATTCATTGACTTCGCAAAACCTGATTATGTTTATAAGTTAAAGAAAGCTTTGTATGGACTCAAACAAGCTCCCAAAGCTTGGTATGATCGATTAAAAGCTTTTCTTATTAAACATGATTATTCCATGGGAATGGTAGATAACACTCTTTTCACTAAAAGGAAAGACCCAAATCTCATCATTGTCCAAATATATGTTGATGATATTATATTTGGATCGACTTGTCAAGACATGTGTGATAAATTTGCCAAAATCATGCATGATGAGTTTGAGATGAGTATGATGGGTGAACTTAACTTCTTCCTAGGATTACAAATAAAACAATTAGAAGATGGAATATTTTTTAACCAATCTAAGTACATTAAGGAAATGCTTAAGAAATTTGGCCTAGAAGACTCAAAACCCATGAAAACTCCTATGTCTACGGAAGTAAAGCTCACAACGGATGATGAAGGTGAGTCCGTAGATAACACCAAGTATAGAGGAATGATAGGTAGCTTACTATACTTGATGGCAAGTAGACCCGATATCATGTTTAGTGTCTGCCTTTGTGCCCGTTTTCAAGAGGATCCCAAAACCTCTCACCTAGAAGCGGTTAAGCGTATCTTCTGATACATTAAAGGCACTATACACTTAGGATTATGGTATCCTAAGGGATCCGGCATAGAGACCATCGTCTATGCGGATTCGGATCATGCGGGAGACTACGTAGATAGAAAAAGCACTAGCGGTATTTGCACGTTTATGGGATGTTGTCTAACATCTTGGTTTTCGAAGAAGCAAACCGCTCTTGCTATTTCTACCATCGAAGCCGAATATGTAAGCGCTGGAAAGGCATGTCAACAAGCACTATGGATGGAACAAGCTCTCGTAGACTATGACATTAGGTTAGAAAATGTTCCCATTATGTGCGATAGCAAAGGTGCGATAGATTTAAATAAAAATCCGGTGCAACATTCTAGGATTAAACATATAGAAATACGCCACCACTTTCTTAGGGATAATGTACAAAAAGGAAACATATCTATAGAAAAAGTTGCATCGGAAGATAACATTGCGGATATATTCACAAAACCCCTTAAGCGTGAATTATTTAATCACTTGCGTTTAGGATTAGGAATGATGGAACAAGTTGACTAAATTATATTGAACTAATTTAAGTTTATACTTGCATAAAATTTACTTTTCGTCCACTTTTTCATTTCTGAGTCTAGGAATCTATTTCGCACAAAATTAAAGATTGGGAAAGTTTATTTTCTTTGCATAAATTCTTTTGTAAAACCCAATCAATTTTCTTTAAAAATTATTCTCACATCTAGGAATCACATAAACATCATTTTCCTTGCATTGTTGACTAATGCTAAAAACATTGTCTTCCAAAATCATGCATAAACTCTCACATAAATTGTCAAGGTATATAATCTAATATATATATCTGACATTCATGATCGAGCAAAAATTGAATCAAGGAGATCATTTGGATTGTTTCTTAGGATCGTTATCTCTCTTTGCATTTAGGAGTCGAAACAATCACAACTCCACATTTGTTGCATATAGACACACACTAGGACAAATTCACTAATAATGTTGTCATCTTGCTCCATCACTAGTTTTCCATTCATTAGTTACCTTTGCCTTTGATCTAAGATAGTTGCTCTAGGAAGATTAAGTGCCCTTGCCTTTGTTTACCTTCACTTGCTTATTACTAATTGCTTGATTGCTCTTTTACTTAAGTGTTGTTGCATGCATGCTATATTATAGTTAGATTAGATGCTATATTGCCTCAAGGAGTTGAACTTGCTTGAAATATAATCCAAACACATAACCTTTCTGCAAATTTTCTGCCAAAAACCCAATTCTGGCAATCTGGAAATCACCAGATGGGCGGCCCCCTTAATTTTGTAAGGCGGTCCCCTTAATCATTAAGGGGATCGGCCATCTGATGGTCGGGTTTACAGAATCTTTTCTGCTTTTTAGCCCATTTCAACCTACATTTCCCATTTTTCACCAACACATTTTGTCCTAATCTCCCAAACAAACTTTATCCATCCATAAACACACAAATCTTACACTATAAATACCCCCAATCCTCAAAACTCCTCACTCATCCCTTCATGACTTCTCCAAACAAACCAAAACCAAAAGCCTCAAGGCTTGCAAGAATGACGGAAAAACCCGTTTGTCGAAGAAAAAGCCCTCGTAACAAATCCATCATAACCAATGAAGTTGGAAATCACTCAACACCTCCAACCACTTACTTCCCAAACTTTACACCAAATTCACAAGGACATTAATTTGATCCTCTTTACAAACCATACAACATTGGTCAAACATCTTCCTTCATGCCAAACCACTCATCTAATCCACCAACCATTTATAATGATCCATACAAGTTTGATTAACCATCCAACTACAATTCCAACTACACAAACCCAATCCATCCATATCAACACAATGACTCTCTACGCATTGCCACGGAAAAGCAAAGATTCCGTGATGAAATATCCCAAATCCATGATCTTAGTATCTCAATGCCATGCATCTTGCACAACGCAACAAAGGGCAACTTCCATCATCACCCTACAACAATTGCCTACCCCATTCTCTCAACTTGGATCAAGTTACAAACCACACTCACTATTGCCCTTGTTGCATTTTCCTTCAAAAACAAATCCTATACTTGAGTGAAGATATTTCTTGGATTGAATATCTCCTCACTCGTCCTTATCCCATACCACCCGTAACACGATACAACATCGTAAGATCCACCTCTTCCGCTCCATACCCCACTCCATATCTCTCTCCATCTAACAACTAAGCTTCATGCTTATGTTCTCCTTCAATCAAATAAAACAATCAACCATGGGTTGCAAGCAAGTCCAAGTGCTCTCTTAGGCAATATATGACTATGTCTTTTCTTTTGTTTTATGGTAATCAATATGCTTTAAGCATATTGAATGTTGTAATGCTAATTACTTCTATGATTCTTGAATGAATCTATTTTTATTTATATAATTATTGCTTTGCATGTATATGTGTCTTGTTCTCTTCTAATATTTTGTGTAGCCAAGATTTCCATAGCTCATTCCCTTGGTGCTCTCAAATGAGGGGGAGCATACATCAAGGGGGAGCATTAACCTTTTTGATTTTATAAAAAGGGGGAGAAGAGAATGTTAAACTCTAATAATACTTGTCTAAAAATTATTTTTTAGACCTAATGAGTTTAAGGTTTTGTAATCATCAAAAAGGGGGAGATTGTTGACATAAATAATGTCTAAAAACATTGTTAGCATATTATAATGTCTCTATGTTTTGATAATTACAAAGCATAAACTCATTAATCTAAAACTTATGACGTAAACAAATTTTTAGTGCTTAATATTTGTCTTTGCATCCATATCACTTAAGGTATGAATAAACAAAGTGTTTATTGTATTTCATGATCAAAGGAAATTTTTCTAATCACTAGAATTTTTATAAAATGTATTAAACATTCTATATCTTTTACAAAATTACTTTTGGAATTAAAAGAATATGTTTAATTTATTATAAATATATAATTTCAAATTTCCAACCAAATATGGCAAATTTTATCCAGAAAAATATTCCCCACTAAAAGACAAGAAAATCCAACGTTCTGAAGGGGCGGCCCCCTTAATTCCTTAGGCGGCCCCCTTAATCATTAAGGGGACCGGCCTCTAATTAAGGGGACCGGCCACGCTCCAGAACAGTATTTTTTCTCCCTATAAATACCGGTTCATCCCACATAATTTTCTCACCTTTTGCACTCCTAAACTTTCTGTTCTAGATCCACATTTTTATTCTCTCAATCCTTTGATCATAAGTACATAATTATTTGTTTCAAAGTGATTCAAACATCATTCTCTCAAGTGCAAGAGAAGAATACTTCTATCCCCCAAGACAAGAAGTATTACAACTTGTTGTGACCTCCACATACAAGTTGTTGGTGCATCATCAAGATTATTTACATTATTCTTTTTGAAGATTGTTGTGAATATTTGATTGTAGATAGTTGTGCTAGGTATATTGATTGTGTGATTAGTTAGTTGTTTGGTGTGAAGAAGAAAAGTTAGGAATTAAATTGTAGTGAAGAAGCTAGGTGTGAAGTTGTTAGTTGTGAAGAAGATAGGCGTGAAGTAGTTAGTTGTGAAGTAGATTGGTGTGAAGAAGTTGTGTAGAATTTGTGATTTAGGTGTGAAGAAGTTGTGGTGTGTAAATTGGTGTGTAAGGTTTTCTCCGCCATAAGGGAGCTTGTTGATATAGTGAAGAAAACTCTCGAGTTAGGTGCTCGGGGAGTGGAGTAGGGCAAGGAAGGTGTCCTTGTAGCCGAACCACTATAAATCTCTTGTCTCGTGGTTCGATCTTTCCATCTCTTATTTATTTCATTACTTATCATTGTCATATCTTACTTATTCATAGTTGTTTATATTGTGCAAGACTTGAGATCACATATTATCGAATCTAAATTTTAAAAACTAAGAAAACACAAAAACTATCTTTTATAACTAATTAAAAAGACGTAAAACTATTCAACCCCCCTTCTAGTTTTCCAAAAAAAAAATGTAAGAAAAACGGACGAAAGCGTATAAAAATGAATGAATACGAACAAACACAGATTAAAACGTATAAAAACATAAGAAAAACATACAAAAGCTATAAAAACGGATGAAGACGGATAAAAACATAAGAAAAATGAACGAAAGCATATGAAAATGGATGAAAACGATTAAAAACGAATAAAAATGTGTGAAAAACGGACGAAAGCATATAAAAACAGATGAAAAACGGATAAAAACATAAAGAAAAACGGACGAAAGATTATAAAAATGTCAAAAGGACTAACAATGAAAGTCAACAAAATGTCAAGGGACCATTACTATAACTTTTCTAAGTAAAAAAATGTCAAAGGACTAACGGTGAAAGTCAACTCAAACGACAGTGACCAAAATTGTAATTTTTTAAACTGGTAATCATCAATGTTACGTACATTGGTAAGTATTTAAAAGTATATTACGTATCTTTGGAATAAAATAAGTATGTTACATATATCGGTTAATTTCAGAAAGTTTGTTACGTATATTCAGACTTCACCCTATTTGTGCAAGTATGGCCACTTCAGTTTAGATGCACGCTTTGCAGTTTTGGCTTATTTATTCCCTTTCAAATTACAAACAATCAATATGGTCCACTTTCATTTTATCTGTTAACGATACTAGCATGGTACCTGCGTAATGCTCGATGACGGCACAAAATATACATAAAGCAAGAACAATTGACGCCAATATATATTAATGTACGTAAAGAAGAAAAAGTCGATGGAGATAGTTGACTGCAGCTATAAAAGCACAATCTTCACTCCTCGCATAAATACTTCACCCAATATACAGCCATAAGTTGTCGAACTAGAAAGACCGCAATAAGTTTGCGTTTTCGATATATCTCATATTAAAGATAAATAAAAAATATTTGAAAATAGCAAATACAAACAACATAACCATAAATTGAGCTGCAAAAACGGACCCACCATAAAACCAACTACAAATTGCTTAAAATAAACACAAACCCATCATCAAAATGCAATCTTTATAAGTTTGATGATTTACACAAGTTATAAGATTTACAAGAGTTTATAAGTTATGAATTTGGTCGAAAACCGCTGAAGTTTTGATAGTAAACAGCCATTGTTTTGCAATTTCAAGTTAAAATCTCGCGAGTCTTGATGTAAAACATCATTCCGAACAACTTTATTGTTTTACACTTTCGATAATTTGGACCAGAAAGGGGTCAAAATCATGATTTAAAATCGATACAGAAACATTTTAATCAAATGTCAAGTTTTCATATGTTTTTATCTATTTTCATATATTTTTATCCTTTTTCATACATATTATATGTAAAGAAAATGGATGAAAACGGATAAAATATAAGAAAAACAGATGAAAATGTAGAATAATAGACGAAAACGAATAAAAGTGTATGAACACGGATAAAAACGTATGAAAACGTGAGAAAAATGGAAGAAACGGATAGAAACATGAGAAAATGGATGAAAACGTATAAAACGAACGAAAACTGATAAAAACTTATGAAAACATGAGAAAAACGGACGAAAACGGATGAAAACGTAAGAAAAACGGACGACAAAAAATAAAAACGTAAGAATAGCCAATGAGGACTAACGATGCAAATATTTTAACTCAATGAGGAATAACGATGCAAATATTTTAACTCTATAGTCAATGAGGACTAACGATGCAAATATTTTAGCTCAATGAAGACTAACGATGCAAATATTTTAACTCTTGTTAGGAGATAGAAAATCATTTACATCGTTAGTCCTCATTAACTGATATTACTAACGAATGGATGTTTTTGTGCCAACTTTACTAACGGTGGATGGCTTTTTTCCAAAAAAAAGAAAAAAAATGATGAAAAGCGGGATTTAGGCATACCACAAGGATGTATTTTGGACTTTTCTCTAAATGAAGGTTATATTAAGTGTCTAATCGTACCAATCTAAGTTCAAGAAAATAAAATTGTACCAATCTAAATTAATATAGATGGAGAGATCCAACAAAACTTATCATCTTTTAAATATTCACCCGATTATTTAACCTAAAATACTAATTTTGCTTTATCTTTCTAACTATCTTTACTACATATAATGGAGAAATGGTCAAAGTGAAATTGTGAAAAACTTAACTTTTGGTCAATCCCGATTTTACCCCTGCACATGTGAAACGAAAATTAATTGCTTGGTGAATTAATGACAACCGAAAGATGGAAAGTAATAATGGAATTCAATGTCTGTTTCATGTCAATAAATGGGGCGGAATTAATGACAACCGAAACTTAATGTGCCGCTAGGAACCGTTGCTATGCACGGGTACTCGCCTAGTATAAATAATGGGTTTTGCTAATTACAACCCTATGAGGTTATGGTTAAGCCTTACCATTTTGTTTTCATATTTATATATATTTAATTATTAAATCAAAAAACGTGTTGTTAAACAAGGAATGTTTGATGTTAATTAATTGTTAATTTTCTAATATAATCCTCCCACCGCTCTCTAAAAAACCAACCAACGTAACCCTAAACCTGACACCACCATTGTCTCTTAGGCCGACGATTCGGAGAGACCTTCTCCAGCCGTCGGCTTAGGCCGACGGTCCGGAGAGACCCTCTCCAGCCCCTCTATTTTGTAGATACTTTACCATTTCATTCCAGTTTTTGATTAAATAAGGTTTATAGTTTCGTTCTTTTTGCCCAATTTTCCGGATCATTCTCTTTAGGATCGATGTGGTTAGGGGTTGTTTTTGGTTCAGTATGCTCGGTGGTTCAGATCGGTTGTTTTAAGGTCGAAGGGGTTGTGTAGTTCAGATCGGCATGTCAATATTGTGAGGACATGTGATGGTGAGGTCATGAGACGGTTGATCGGTAAGGTTTTGAGTTGGCAAGGCTGTGAGATGGGTTCAAATCGTGAGCTTGTGAGATGGTGGTCGTGAATATGGTAGATCGTGAGATTGTTTTTGGGATATGATTGTGGTCTTGGAGATGGTTCGAATAGTGAGGTTGTGTGATGATGGGTTCAAATCGTGAGGTCGTGAGATGGTTGTAGTCGTGAATATGGTTTATAGTGTGAGGTCGTGAGATGGTTGTGGTCGTCAATATGGTTCAGAGTGTGATGTCGTGAGATGGTTGTGGCCTTGAGTATGGTTCAGAGTGTGAGGTCATGAGATTGTTTTTGGGCTATAAGTGTGGTCGTGAAATTGGTTCAGGGTGTGAGGTCGTGAGATGGTTGTGGTCGTGAATATGGTTCAGAGTGTGAGGTTGTGAGATGGTTGTGGTCGTGAATATGGTTCAAAGTGTGAGGTCGTGAGATTTTTTTTGGGATATGATTGTGGTCGTAGATATGGTTCAAATAGTGAGGTCGTGAGATGGTTAAGATAATTGTGAGATGGTTCAGATTGTGTAGTTGTGATGGTTTGATTTAGTGTCAACAGGGTCGAGGCGGTTATTGTGGGTCTTATTTGGTTGTTTTTCGTCGGTTCAGTATGCTTGGTGGTTGGTTGATTTAGCTTTTTTTGGGTTGTTGTAAAGTCTGTTGCGGATCGTGTGTTTGTTCATAATTTCATGTGGGTGTGGGCTAGTTGATGTAGTTCCAGGAGGGTCGAGGTGCTGGGTCAAGTAAGGAAAGGTCGGCTAGTTCTGACGTGCAGTGGTTCTACAATTATGAGGTTTCTTCTTCGTCAATGGATTTTACCACTCAATTTGTTTTGCAAGGTTGAAACTTTCTGGTTTGAGGTTTCGGCAGGGGGTCGTGGTCGGGTTTCTAACCCATCTACATGCTTCCAAATCGGGTGATTCCCTTAAGTGGTTAGGTGTTGTGCTAGAGTTTGAAGGCGGTGTCCTCCTTTGATTGTTAGATCTCCATTGTCGATTCAAAGATCGTTTTGGATAGAGATTTTAGAGTCACCGTAGTTGTTTAAGCCTGTCGATGTAGTCTAGTGAGGGTCGTTGTTGAAGGTCGTGTTTATAGTTTGTTGTAGTTTGTGAGGATCGTTGTGATCACTGTTAATTGAGATTGCTGTAATTCTTAGAATCTTGCTAGTCATAATTTTATAAAAATATATTGCCTTTTTCAATTAAGGTAAACTTAACCATAACCCATAAAGTTGTCGTTAGCAAAACCCATAATAATTATATATGAAAAAATTAACACGTATAATTTATTAGACATATCTCTTCATGTAAACCAACAAGAATTTTTCGTAGTATCTTTTTGAGATTATTTTGTTTGTTCTCATAAAAAGTTCAGCATTTTGCATCTTTGATTTTCTTATGAACATGTAACTGTATCCTTTTAGCTAATCTAAAGGTGTAATCGACAACTTGGTATAATACATGTTTAAGCTAAACACAATTGACCTGATTTAAATATTTAATGATTTAATATCAGAAGGGAAAAAAAAAATTGGCTACCAACAAAACAAAAAGTGTTTACTAAGATACATTTTTGGACAATTATCCTTTATTTTATTGTTTTTTTTCTTGAACTATCGGGGATTTTTGTCTAGTCTTGAAGCTCCTCCAATGCTCTTACTAGGTCATTAGCAGTTGGTCTTTGCTTAGGTTCTCCTGAGAGGCATGTCATTGCAAGCTCAACAGCTCTCTTTGCTAGATCCGGAGAGTACTGCCCAACTATAATTGGGTCTATGATTAGCTGGATAATGTGCTTTCTACTCAGGTTACGCTTAACGGACTCCACTAGTACCTGCTCACTTAGTGGAAGGTTCTTGTCAAAGCTCTGCCTCCATGTCAAGATTTCCAAAAGAACGACGCCAAAAGTGTATATGTTGCTTGCAGTTGTTAAGTCTCCTTAAGAAAATTCACCATTTATAAACGTTTAGCTAGATCAATGAATTGAAGGTTAATGCATAAAAAAAAGGGGGAGATATATAGTGTTGTCTTAAGAATTTTCATCATAGAATTAATACTGATACATCGATTTCTGTTATAACGTCAATTGTACATGTTGGGAGGGGAAGGTTGCCGTGGGAGGAGAAGTTTATATATTAAGGGCAACGTCGGGAGGGGAGTGTGCATACACATGTAAATTACCTGTGTCCAAATATTCAGGAGCAGCATACCCACTGGTACTCCTAACTTGTAAAGAGACATGACTTTCCGTATCTAAAAGGCCACTCTTCGCCAACCACGTCATACAAAGCTTTGCATTCCAATTCTGGGAGTAAAACAGAAGAAGACAGATTTGTAAGACCCATAAACAAGCGTGAATAATGTAGTACTTGATAAAAATTGCAAAGGCATTAATTCAAGCATACAGAATCGAGCAAGATCTTGTCGGATTTAAGTTCACGATATATTATATTTACTTCTGGGCTATGAAGGTAAGCAAGCCCCTTCGCAAAACCAACAGCGATATTAAGGCATACGCTCCAAGTGAAAGGTTCACGGTATCTTCCTGTTATGAAGATCATATCAGTGGGGTGGAAATTAAATAAAGCAACCATTATTAAACTCGATGACAATATTGAAGAGAGTGATTGACTATGGCGAGAACTCACTTCCAAGCAGATGGTTTCCAAGGCTTCCTTTAACCATGTACTCACATACTAGGAATCTGCTGTGGTCATCCTCTAGGCAGTAACCAATTATCTTCACAAGATTTGGATGATTGAGTCGTCCTAAAACTTTGATATCAGCCTGCAACAGTATTAAACATAAACCAACTTGCTAATAGTACGATATAGAACGTACTGAAGAGTGAACATGATCACTACAGTAAGAACAATGTACCATACTTACCAACCACTCTGTGTGACCTTGAAGGCTTTCGTTTAGTCTCTTTACAGCAATAGGAATGCCAATACCAAACTTGCCAGGTGCATATTGCTCATCTATCCACCCCTTGTAAAGTGTACTAGATCCTGCATAACTTCCATAAGCTACTGAAGGACGAAAATTCCTAGTAGCCACTTTAAGTTCAAGAAAACTAAAGGCTTTCAAATCAACTGGATGGATTCTTGTGGTCTGTGTACCAGTACTTGAAGGACTTTGTAGCATAGAGGCAGATATAACCTTACCTGTTTAGCATCAAAGGAGAGTACCTTGATTATCATTGTTACAGTGAGAATATATGACTTCGTAAGAGGTGAGTGTTTGGGAGTTGGGCTGACCTTTCCACATTATTTAAGAATTAAAGTAGCTTAAACTTTAATGCTCAACCCCGAGTCATGCACACCCGAACAATTTGTTTGTATGTAGTGGCACTATCAAGACTAAAAATATTTTGAAACCCGAATGGGAGAATCACTTACCTTCAATTTCATTGCTTGGTTCACCTTCACCATCTAATGTGCGAGCAGATATTAATGTGCTGGCCTTCGGCTTGCCCGCAAATAGCAAATATACTTTATTAACAAATTTCCCTTCCTTTTCAGAAGAATCCAGTCTCTCTTGTAATGAAAGGATTGCCTCAAGCCTAGCTATGATCTCAGCCATAGTAGGTCGCTGATTCGGAATATTATGTAGGCAGCGGCATGCAATATCTGCAAACATTTTCAAACACTTGCTAGAGATTTGCCCCGTGAGTCTAGAATCATTAATACGATTGAGCTTTCCTTCACGGATACGGTCTTGAGCCCATGGTGCTAAACCCCATTGATCTTCATCAAGACTTTCATCAACTGCAGGCCTCCCACACATCACTTCAAGCAAAACAACCCCAAAAGCGTAAACATCTGACTTTCTTGTAAGTTTGCCTGAATAGAAATAGCATGGATCCATATATCCAAACGTTCCTTTCACCCCGGTGCTAACATAAGTATGTGTTTGGTTTGTTGGGGTTACTTTGGCAAGCCCAAAGTCTGATATCTTTGCTGCAAAATTCTCATCCAACAAAATGTTGGAGCTTTTTACATCTCGGTGTACAATTCCGTGTTGAGTGCCTGTACCCGTGTGAAGGTAGTCAAGCCCACGTGCAGCTCCTATGCAAATCTTGAGTTGTTTCAGCCAAGATAGAGGACTTCCAGCTTTATGAATATGGTCACCTAGGGTCCCATGAGGCATATATTCGTAAACAAGAGCCATTTCTGTTCCCTCATTGCAATATCCAATCAACGATACTAGATTACAGTGTCGTAGCTTTGAAAGCATCTCAATCTCAGCCCTGAACTCTGGGGCGCCTTGGCTGGACGTGGAATTTAATCGCTTTATGGCAACAACCATACTTGATGTGTCCTTGAAGCAACCTTTATATACTTTTCCGAATCCACCACGGCCAACAACAAGAGATTCGCTGAAGTTTTTAGTTGCTGATCGGATCTCATCAAGTGAGAAATGGTTGCATATTTGATCCATCACGTGTGATGATGAGCTTGGTTGTTTTGTGGCCTCAAAACTTTAAATAGATAAGAAACATAAAAAAATGCTTTATGGTATTGACTCCAAGGAGCAATATACAGGTGTTGACTTTAACCAGTATATTTTCATTGACCTTTTTATTTACTTTTTTTCACCAATGTGTTTGCCAATGTATTATTTTTATTGACCTTTTTTCAACATCTTTGATTGACCAAACATTGTCCACTTTTAAATTACTGCCGATCAAAATTGTATCCACTTTCATTACATTTAGTTTAATAATATAATGATTGCATTTTTTAAACTGCGTACATTTTCAAAGAAAAGATTACTCTTGACGGAGAAACCTTGACCCCGTGCGCCCTTTTTGGGTGCTAAACCCTTCCTCAAGGACCTGGCTCAACAAAATTAGCACCAACTCCAGTGATCCTTGGTCAGAAAACAAATTTGGTGCACGGTATGTGTACAGATCCATTCCCATTTTGTAATTCTTGTAGCTGCTCCAATACTTTTACCACCTCATTAGCAGCCGGCCTGCGATTGGGTTCTTCCAGGAGGCATATCATCGCAAGATTAACAGCTCTTGTTGCTACAATTGATGAGTACTGCCCATCCATTTGCGGGTCTATGATCTGTAGGATCCTTTCCATGTCCATCAAGTAAGGCTTAGCAAACTCAACCAGTGTTCGCTCATTGGGTGGAAGCTTCTTGTCAATACAACGCCGCCCTGTCAACAGTTCTAATAGAACCACCCCGAAAGTGTATATGTCACTTGCTACGTTTAAGCCACCTACAGAAAATGCAACACCTACAAAGGGTTAGACAGGGTTGATGCAATTGACCCACATCAAAATAGGGATAATGGATTATAATGCTAGATACAATAGTTATGGAACACAGTCCCATATAAAATTTTTGGTCATAGAACCTTAGTTATATTGCACGTTTAGCTTACCTGTGGCAGTATACTCGGGCGCATCATATTGGTTGCTACCAACAATTCTAGAGACACGACTATTCCCATCTACTGGCCCGTCCTTCGCCAACCATAAAATACAAAGTTTTGCGTTGAAATCCTGCTAATATATTCCAAGTTAAATGCGGAAAGTACTATATATCTAACCATGCTTAATTATTGAGCTAGAATATCAAATGGAAATACACTGATTTGAAACATACGGAATCAAGCAAGATACTAGAGGACTTGAAATTATGATATGCCACTTTTGCTTCTGGGCTGTGAATGTAAGCAAGCGCCTTTGCAACATCAAGAGCAACCTTAATTCGTTGGCTCCAAGAGAGAGGTCGAATATAAGAGCTCTCTGTTACAAAGATTTACTCAGTTGAATAAGCAGTCTCAAAAACATTAGAAAGCTAGATTTTAGTCTGAAACTTAAGAGAATTAAAGTTCAATTTGGAAGTAAATTAACAATAACATGAGCTCACCTTTAAACAGGTGCTTTCCCAGGTTGCCTCCAGACATGAACTCACATACTAGCATCCTGTGGTCTTCCTCTAGGCAATAACCAATTAACTTTACAATATT
This sequence comes from Artemisia argyi, assembly GCA_030686995.1. Classification (NCBI taxonomy): domain Eukaryota; kingdom Viridiplantae; phylum Streptophyta; class Magnoliopsida; order Asterales; family Asteraceae; genus Artemisia; species Artemisia argyi. The sequence goes on along the minus strand of CM060707.1, from coordinate 36,629,517 downwards.
CGGATGATGTAGGAGCCCTAAATAGTTAATTTCAGCCTGTGACGATGTTAAAAGATATAATGAACCAATTTAATCATATATAATGCAACACTACCTACAACAAACATTTTCTCCACGCTAATGGAAATGTCAAATTTCATGAAGTATTAGCACTTGTAAAGATGCAACTATTATTTGCGTATGTAAGTGTGACCAACAATAACAAGCCAAGAAACACTTCTGCGATATATTTGCAAGAATAAAACAATTTCCCACACCTAAAAGAGCATAGGTCATTCACACAAGATTAATCAATTCTACACTTTTGCGTGTACATGCATATGTCAACGAAAATATGTACAAGTAGCTAAATTGAGGCAGTGACAATTCACCACACAAGAGTGAACATGAGTTTAAGAAAATTAATAATACTGTATAGAGAGGGTATAAGAATTTTTACTTACCAACCATTCTGGGTGATCCTGAAGATTGTCATTCAATATCTTTACAGCAATAGGAATGCCAGTACCAGGCCTGGCTGGTGCATATTGTTCATCAATCCACCCCTTGTGAAGTGAGACATGGTCTCCCACAACTGCTGGAGGACGAAAATTCCGTGTAGCAGTTCTAATTTCATAAAAACTGAAGGACTTCAAAATTACTGACTGTAAACTATTGGATTGATCCCTTAGGCTCTGAGGACTTTGTGGTACTGAGGCACATAAAGACATCAAAACACTATGTTATGTCTTGATTATAAAGGTTATGGACCTAACAACGTGAGTTGCACAAGTGTTTGTTAGTGTTATGTTATCTCGGGGAACTCTGAAATTTGACATTGGAATTGTAACAGTATCAATTTAGGAATTAATTTTTATATTCATTTTAGAACCCCACTGTTGATACAAAAGTAGGGCATTCCTGATTATGGGCTCTTGCACTCGTACCAATTCGCTTCTTAATGCTTGAAACCTGCGCACTAAGAAAATAAACAACACCGTTAGGCTTATCGTGGGATTGTCTCCCACGATTAGACTCCGGCGTGAGAGTAAGTAATCGATTTAGGGTTCTTGTAAAGAGTTTTAGGGTTTGTGAATCGTACCTTGAATGAGAATTATGTCATTCCTTATATAGGCGCAGAATCCTTGTAGGGTTCGTGCTCCTTACGTTTCGCACACATGGTGCTTATCCGGGTTAAGGATATTCATTCCATAGATAGAAGATCTCTATCTATTCCGTATATAGGTTGGTTGGGCTTGCGTGAGTCCATTCCTATTATTGATGCGGCCCATGTTATAATAGCCCACACATGGTTGGCTTTAGGCCGTAGTAATGTTTAATATTTGGGCTCGTGGCCCATATATAGACTATACGTCATCATGTCCCTCCAGTCTAGTGTGCGCGGCTCGTAGCCGCAGATGCTAGACTAATTACAACAGCGGTAAGCGTGGCGGGAGAAGATTGGAATATTGCCGCCCAATTTGGAGTGCAATGTACCTAGTCATAGATATTCCAAAGAAATACCTCGAAGATCGGGGGTTGTGTCCACGTGTCCCTCGTAAATCGGGAAAAAGTGCATGTACCGTCTCGGTTCTAGCCACATGTTTTGTGAGTGGGATCCACGTGGACATCATCTAGGGTTTTTGACCCCTTATATAAGATTCACCGCCCCCATTTTTACAAAAACACACAGTAAAACACATACTCACCCTTGCTCACTTTCTTGAAAGCGTATTTTGCAAAGAAAGTAACTGTTTTATTAGGTAAATTTGTGTGCATTTCCCAGTAAATTTATGAAAATGGTTGCCCAATTAGAAGATTTTTTCTCTGTGATGACTGAGAATGATGTGCGTCAGTTTACATCTGACTACTTCATTTCTCTGGATGTGCATCCAGAGGCTCCAGATGTTGACGCGTGTATAGCCGATTTCCCCGAAGGGAAAATAGGATTATACACGCGTTTTTTCGAGTACGCGGATTACCGCGTACCGATATCTATTTTCCTGAGCGATTTGTTCAACCACTATCGCCTCCACATCTCACAGCTGCACTGTATAAGTGCGGCTAAGGTGTCGAATTTTGAGGTAAACTGCCGTTTACTTGCGATAGAGCCGACCATTGCCTTGTTCCACTCCTTCTACCACACAACGTGGTCGAATGGATGGGTATCCTTTGCGAAGTGCCCGGGGGCGCTTCAGTGCTATACTGAGAAGGTAGACTCCCTGAGGCATTGGAGGGAGCATTTTTTCTGGGTTGATGACGTGGTGTTTCCATCACCTTTTGAGTTTTATACTCAAGATACATTGCCAAGGGATGGGCGCCCCGCACCCGGTTCCTATAGTCTGACCGATGCGCAAACCCTTGATGCCAACCGCATTCCCGTTAACCCTTATCCGGAGGAGTTTTTGGTGCACATGGGGTTGAGTCGCAATTACTTCAGTGGTGTTGACGAGGTGCCAACCTTCATAGATGAGGAAGGCCGGGGTGGGTGTTCGTCCCTTCTACTTCAAATATGTAAGTTTTTCTATATGCGCACATTTAGTAACTAATCCTTTCTTTTTTGCTATTTGTTTATGTGCGCAGAGATGGATCTATTCGCTGTGGTTAAGCTAGAGAAGCCAAAGCAGGTGACTGTGGGAGTGCGCCCTCTGAGGGAGGGTGAGCAGTCACTTCTGGAGGCAACCCGGGGTCATCTGACTGTGTTGCCGGATGCTGGTCAAGAAGACACGCCGCCGCTCCAAGCAACGCCTGTTCAGAGCGTGGCGCCAGATGTGGAGATGGCGCAGGAGGAGGAGGCGCACGCTGAATCATCTGATAGCGTGGAAATGTTGAAGCCTGAGGAAGTGTTGAAACCTGAGGAGGTAGCGCGGGAGCTGAAGCGTAAGGGAGAGGCTGGTAGCAGTGGTACCTCCAAGAGGAGACGCTACCTCATTGGAGATGATGAGTCATCTGCGGAGGAGGAGACATCCGCTCCTGGTGCGGATAAGGAAGCTGCGAAGACCTCTCCGTTTATGTAAGTCGTATTCCTCATGCATATATATATATATATATATATATATATATATATATATATATATATATATATATATATATATATATATATATATATATATATATATATATATATATATATATATATATATATATATATATATATATATATATATATATTTTGTCGTAATATGTACTAACTGCTTCCTTCATGTTTTGTAGTGATGATGCCACGAAGGGTGATGGGGCCTTCGTGGAGGTGGTGTCCCCTCCGCAGAATGAAAACAGGGAGGGGAAAGCGAAGGTTGATGAGGGCGTACCTGCACAGCAACTGATAGAAGAATTGGCTGCGACTGCTGCACGTCAGACTGAGCTGGTGGCTCAGTTGAAGACGAGGTACGTCGGGGAGAGCAGCGTTCTCACCCAGAAGGATGAGGAGATAGCTATGCTCCGCGCGCAGCTGGCTGAAGCGCAAGCGGAAATGGGGTCCTCCAGGGTGCACACTGAGAAGGTCACCCATGAGAAGTTGACTGCAATGGCTGAGCTGGAGCAGGCGCACGGACAACTTCATCAGTACAAGGCCAACATGACTTGGGCGGTAAGGTATTTGGAGGAGAAGAAGGAGGAGCACTTTGCGAGTATTGCCAAGTTCAAGGAGCGCATGGAGGAGATTGTCCAGATACAGGAGAATAAGCTACGTGGCCTAAGCATAGATTACGATGAGGAGTTATACCCTCATCTGATGTCGACCATTGTTGAGCGCAGGTACTTCCTTTTTAGCTTTTTTATACTTTATTATATTTTGTTGCTATGCTTTTTCTTAACACAAGTTGTCCTTGTTGATGTAGGTGGTTGATCAGTCACGGACTGCGCCTGGCCGCCATGGGCACGTTGGAGTCCCAAGAGGTGTTGGGTGCCTTTGGGAAGGTGGTGCAGTGTGCGGTGGAGCGTGGGAGGTCGCAGGCTATGGAGGACCTCCATGAGCTTAAGCTATTGGACAAGGCCTTGGCTGAGGTACCTGGCTACAACGCAGCTGCGTATGATGAGTTGATGCAGGCTATGGAGGGGTTGAAAGTTCTTGAGTTGCCTCATATTGCGCGGTTGGAGCATGACCAAGACAACCCCATAAAGGTAATTATGGCGGGTTGACCTTGGAGCGCCACATTTTGGAGGATGCAGAGGCGCAACCTGATTACTTCCTTAAGCCTGATGAGTCGCAGCTGCAGGTTCCAGTGTTTGTGCAGCCTCGCCACATGCTGAACCCTTTTGCCCTTGAGAGGGAAATTCCTCTGAAGGAGGTACTGGAGCGCCACGTGCAGAGAGCTACCCAGAAGAAAGGCATTCAGGGCAATGCAGTATTATGCGGTGTGGGCGCTGCACACATCCCCAGGTCTGATGGGGTTCCTGTGAGTGTGCCAACCGTGTCTCCCAAGGATGCATTGCTTTTGAGGAAACTTCAAGAGGCGGGGAGTTCTGCTGCACCAGAAGATAGCCCTGAGCACCGCCATAGCATATAGGCTTTCTTGTTGTAGCTTGTATATTTATCGTGTAAATAACAAGGTGTATATTTTTTGTGATGTCGTAGTTGTCTTTTTCTTTTATGTAAAAAGATGGAATAAGATAACTTGTTGTGTATAAATTAAGTGTATGACTTAGAGATATACTTGCATTAATGTTTTGCTAAGTTTTTATTATTTGACCAAGTGTCTTGGCTTGTTATTTGCTAAGCTTTGTACGGTGTACTTAATGTTTGCGCACCCTTCGTGGGATGCGCATGTAAAACTTACCTCAACGTCTCAAAAGTAAGGTGCTTAGCAAGGATGCGTGATCCAATGTTGATGGGTTTGCAACCGTCTTACTCAACGAGTGAATTAGTAGGTTTACTCATCCTTTATGCCTTCGTGGGTCTTAATTAGTGCATGCACGCCATGTAGGCAAAAATATAAGATAACAATATTGACATATATAAGTATGTATGCAATAAAGTGAAATACGTTATGGAGTTAGCTAGAAACCATAACATTTTATTAATACTTACAAGTTTTTTGAAAAATAAAAATACAATTCCTAAGAAAGAAAAGGGAAATCAAACACTTATTGGGCACATCCTAAAGTGCAAAGGTGTCTGTGTAATGGCCCTAGCCTTGCCTAAAAATAACATCTTTTAAGATTGCAGATGTTCCAGGTGCGTGCTAGGTCGTGACCTTCCATATCGCGCAGCCTGTATGCGCCATTGCCAAGCGCATCAGTGACCTCGTAGGGTCCTTCCAATTTAGGTCCGAGCTTGCCTGTGTCTTCTGCGTGGCTCGCATCATTGGCGCGGTATACAAAGTCTCCTGGCCTGAAGGAAGTGTGTTTGACCTTTGCATCATAATACTTCTTCATTTTTGCCTTAGCCTTTGCTTCGCGTATTGCTGTGCGTTCACGTCGTTCTTCCAGTAGGTCCAAGTCTATGCGCCGCTCCTCGTCATTTGTTGTGACGTTGACCTCTGCTGTTCGTATAGTTGGCATTCCTATCTCAGCTGGTATGACGGCCTCTGTTCCGTAGACAAAGGAGAATGGCGTGTCGCCAGTACTGGTTTTGATTGTGGTGCGATGTGCCCATAAGACATGTGAGAGCTCGTCCACCCACCTTCCTTTGTGTCTGTCAAGGCGCGCTTTTATTCCTTCACCTAAACTGCGATTTGCGCTCTCAACTAAGCCATTGGTTTGTGGGTGTTTAACTGAAGCGAAGTGTTGTGTGATGTTCAATTGCGCGCACCAGTCTTTGAATGGGTTGTCGCAGAACTGTTTTCCATTGTCTGATATAATCTCTTTGGGTAGTCCAAAGCGACAGACAATGTTGTCCCAGACAAAGCATTTGACTTGGTTTCCCGTGATGCTCACCACCGCTTTTGCTTCAATCCACTTCGTGAAGTAATCTATGGCTACGATGAGGAACTTTAGTCCTCCTGCTGCGACTGGAAAGGGTCCTGCGATGTCAATGCCCCATTTGTAAAATGGCCATGGTGAGGTGATGGGTGTCAGCTCTTGTTGTGGTCGGCGCGGAATTGGCCTATGTACTTGACAATTGCTGCATTTCTTTATCAGATCGCGTGCGTCGCAGTGCATGGTTGGCCAATAATACCCCGACCGTAGAGTGCTTGCTACCACAGATCGCGGTCCTGAGTGCATGCTACATGATCCAGCGTGGATTTCTCGGAGTACATAGTCTGCTTGAAGAGGTCCAACACATCTGAGCCAAGGTTGCAAGAAAGAGCGTCGATAGAGTATGTTGTCTCGTAGTTCAAATCGCTACGCTGTGCGCCGCACTCTTCGAGCGTCCTTATGGTCTTGTGGCAAAATTCCCTTGCTAATGAATTCAATGATAGGTGTCATCCATGTAGGATCTTGTTCTGCTATCACTGTGGATACTTCCATCTCCAAGATTGACATGTTTTGTAGGGTTTCTACCAATACCTGTTTTGATAGGTGCGCAAAGCTTGTGGATGCGATCTTGCTGAGCGCATCAGCCTTCCTGTTGTCCCCTCTGGGCACCTGTTTTATTGTGAACCTGTCAAAGTTTTTAATTAAGGACTTGGTCTTTTCCAGGTATTGGATCATGTGTTCATCTTTGGCTTCATATTCACCTAGCACATGGTTAGCGACTAGCCGAGAATCTACAGTTGCTTCCAAGTTGCGTATACCCATTTGGATTGCGATGCATAGTCCAGCTAGTAGGGCTTCGTATTCTGCCTCATTGTTTGTGGCTGTGAATTCGAAGCGCAGCGTATAGGTGAATTCCATACCTTTTGGATTTGTGAGAATGAGGCCTGCGCCTGATCCATCTACACATGAAGACCCATCTGTGAACAGAATCCAGGGTTCCTGCAGATCTGTTTTGGTTGCAGACGTTGGACTATCGCTATCTGGCTTCTCAACAATAAAATCAGCTAATATTTGTCCTTTGATTGCAGTGCGCGGCCTATATGAGATGTTATATTCACTTAACAGTACACTCCACTTTTGTAGCCGCCCTGATGCGTCAGGTTTAGAGATGACTTGTTTGATTGGCTGATCTGTGATCAGCGCTATTGGGTGCGCTTGAAAGTATCTGCGCAGTCTTTTGGCTGCGAATACTAGAGCTAAGACCAGCTTTTCCATAGCGCTGTAGTTAGTCTCTGTCTTCTTCAATGCTTTGCTTACAAAGTATATGGGTGTCTAGACGGAATTCCTATCTATCAATAACACTGCGTTGACTGCTCCGTGAGTTGCCAATAAGTACATGATTAGCTCTTCCCCTGGTCGCGGTGCGACAAGTTTGGGAAGAGATGCCAGATGGTGTTTTAGCTGTTGGAAAGCTTCTTCTACTTCTTCGGTCCAGCGAAAGTCTCCCTTTTTAGTACACTTCGTGAGTGTTTTAAAGAGGGGAAGTGATTTGTCTGCTGACTTAGATAAGAAGCGGTTTAGCCCTGCTAGCTTTCCATTTAATGACTGGACTTCTTTGATTGTGCGCGGTGAGGGAAGATCAATAACAGCCTTTGTTTTTTCTGGACAAGGCTTGATTCCATCAGGTTCTATTAAGTATCCAAGGAACATGCCTTCGGTTGCGCCAAAGGTGCACTTCTTGGGGTTTAACTTCATGTTTATTTGTCCCAATGTTCTGAATGTTTCCTCGATGTCGCGCACCAGTTCATCCTCTGTGTGGCTTTTGATGACAAGGTCGTCAACGTAGACCTCCAAGTTGCGACCCACTTGTTTCTCAAAAGCTGTGTCCACCAATCGTTGGTATGTTGCGCCTGCATTTTTTAAGCCAAAAGGCATTTTTGTGTAGCAGTAAACTCCCTGATTGGTGTGGAAAGCTGTTTTTTCTTCATCTTCGACTGCCATCTGAATTTGATGATACCCTTTGTATGCGTCTAGGAAGCATTTGAAAGGGTATCCGCACAGGGATTCTACCTTCCAGTCTATTTCTGGCAGTGGATAGCAGTCTTGTGGACATGCTTTGTTAAGGTCTGTGAAGTCCACGCACATTCTCCAACTGTCATTGCTCTTTTTTACCATCACTAGGTTAGAGAGCCAGTCATGGTAGTACACTTCGCGCATGATGCCTGCGTCTACGAGTTTGTGTACTTCTTCCAGGATAGCTTTTGCACGATCTGGGGTTTGGCCGCACTTCTTCTGTCGTATTGGGGGATATCCTTGTCGGATTTGTAGCTTATGCTCTGTGATAGAGCGTGGCACTCCTGTCATGTGTTTTGGTTCCCATGCGAAGATGTCCAGGTTCTTTTGCAAGAGTGCGCACACGGCTGCTTTACCTTTGTCAGATAAAGATCCACCAATCGAAACTTGTTGGTCTGGATAATCGGGATGAATATCGACCTTTAGGTTTGGTGTTTTTTCTGTGCGCTGTTCTGGAATATTCTCTACTTCAGTGGTTACCGCGTTGCATTCCTTTGGTGGTGCTGTTGTGTTATAGAGGGTGACAACTCCTCCTTCCACTGGAAATTTAAGCATTCCATGCGCTGTGGATGGTACAGCGCGCATGGATGATATTCCAGGTCTCCCAATGATGCCGTTGTATGGTGAGGGAGACTTTATTACCATGAAATTTATCTATGTTGCAGTTGAGTGTTGTTCATCTCCTATGACCACCAGCAAGCGCAACTGCCCCATAGGCCAAATCTTTTCTCCTGTGAATCCAGTCAATGACGTTGTTGCTGGTATCAATTGACTTTGGATTTCAGTTCACAGTCTTTTGAAACAATGATCATATAGGATGTCTGCGGATGCTCCTCCGTCAATGTACATGCGGTGGATATCATGTCCCCCCGTATGTATTTCAATAGTTAGAGGTTCTACCACTGCGTTGTCTGCAGCTAGAGTAGGGAAAGATATCTCTTTTTCTGGAGAGAATATTTGGCTGACTTTTTGCTTTATCTTACGTTGCCATGACTGTATCATGTATATGGTATCAGCTTTTTCTTTGGGAGGTTCTTTCTTACCCCCGTTCCTTTGTTTATCTTTTCCCTCTTTGATGTTTTTTACAAGGTGGTCCATTCTGCCTTCCCTTACTAACTTTTCAATTAGTTGTCTTAGCTGCACGCACTCGTTAGTTGTATGGCCTTTTTGACCATGATACTCGCAGTATCCATTCCCTACGCGCTTTTCCTCTGCGGTGCGCATTGGTGAAGGTTTTGGAAAGTTTGCACCTTCTGTTACAAATATTTCTCTCGGAGTTTTTATGAGAGGGGTATATTTGTCATTGTCTCTTCCACTGCGGTAATTCCTGCTGCGGTTGTTATTCTGATCGTTGGATTGTCTCCTAGGCTGTTCTTGTTGCCTATAATTCGAATAACCCTTTTTGCTATCCGCAGCAACTGCTTCTCCTTGTATGAAGGATCTGGTGCGCTTTGTTAGCTCATCGAAAGTTTGGGGAACTTTGTCATTTAGCTTCCAGATAAGTTCTGGGTTGTTAATTCCATTCATGAACCCTGAAATTTTAAGAATTTCGGGACATGCTTTGACCTGTATGCACTCATCCTTGAAGCGTTCCATAAAAGCGCTAGTTGATTCCCCTTGGCGCTGTTTTACTCTGGCTAGTTCAACAGGGTTTTTAGCGCACTTCTTTCTCTGGGTGAAGTTGAGACGGAATGCTCTCCGTAATTCTTCAAACCCACCGATGCTCCGTCGTGGAAGTTTGCTAAACCATGTGCGCGCATTCCCTACCAACGTAGAATTAAACATATGGCACCACACAGGCTGTGGCCAGTTTTCGATAGTGGCAGCTGATTCGAAGACTTTTAGATGATCATCGGGATCACCTGTTCCATCATATGTTTTCACGTTAGTGGGCATGCGCCTCCTTTTTTGGTCGGAGTAATCGCTGATACGTCGTGTAAACGCAGCGACTTTCTGGCGACGCCATGGAAGAGACATGTCTTCATTTTCTTCTTCGCGACGTCTTCCTCTTGACTTCCAGTGTCCTGTTTCTTTGTCTCGTTGTCCGAGGAGTCACTGGAGGGAGAGTAGTTTCTTTTTCGGCGCTTGCGCCGGCTTTTTTCAGAAGAAGAGCTTGAGGGGCTTTCACTTGGGGACATTCTTTTCCCCAATCTGTCGTGAATTCTCTTGTTCCCAGATTTGGAGGACCCTTGGCTTGGTGAATGCTGAGGTCCCAGTCGGTCCTGTATCCCTCGACTGCCAAGTCTGGAATGAACATTAGTGCGCCTCTCGCTGCCTTCATATTCCTCTGAATATTGTGAATCAGATGTCGTACCCAGCCTATCATGGATAGTAGTACGTTTTTCGTTATCTGCGCGTCTTCCTCGCGGATGGCGCGGTGATGATGGTTCGCGTTCAGGACCAAAATCGAGCCGAGCTTGTAGGCTCGTACTTAACCTTCTCCTTGCCTCTTCTTGCATGAGGGCAGTTAAGGTTTCATAATTTTGGGATACAAAATTTCCCAACGTTAGGTTGGGTGTGTCCTCAGTTGCTGCAAGAATGTCTGCCTCAGTATTAGGCACCCTATCTCGGTTAGGCGCGCCCGGTGCAACAGTGTTGTTAAATGTGGGTACAGTTTGATGAGGAGTAGTGAAGAGGGTGCGCTGGAGTTCCTCAACGCTTGGGACCACTGTGGTGGTTTGGGTAGTCCTTACAGGCAGTTCTACCACTGGAAGAGGTTGGGTTGTCCCTGCCTCTTGGTGACCAGGTGCGCTGGTTGTCCCAAAAACCTGCCTAGGGGTCGAATCTTGTTGATTCTTCCTCTGGGGGTCACGTTTTTCTGGCTGCGAAGTCCGCTGGCTTGAGTTCTTATTTTTCGTCATTCTAGTTCCTTAGTTCTTAGTAGGGTCCCACGGATGGCGCCACTTGTTGATACAAAAGTTGGGCGTTCCTGATTATGGGCTCTTGCTCTCGTACCAATTCGCTTCTTAATGCTTGAAACCTGCGCACTAAGAAAATAAACAACACCGTTAGGCTTATCGTGGGATTGTCTCCCACGATTAGACTCCGGCGTGAGAGTAAGTAATCGATTTAGGGTTCTTGTAAAGAGTTTTAGGGTTTGTGAATCGTACCTTGAATGAGAATTATGTCATTCCTTATATAGGCGCAGAATCCTTGTAGGGTTCGTGCTCCTTACGTTTCGCACACATGGTACTTATCCGGGTTAAGGATATTCATTCCATAGATAGAAGATCTCTATCTATTCCGTATATAGGTTGGTTGGGCTTGCGTGAGCCCATTCCTATTATTGATGCGGCCCATGTTATAATAGCCCACACATGGTTGGCTTTAGGCCGTAGTAATGTTTAATATTTGGGCTCGTGGCCCATATATAGACTATACGTCATCACCCACATACACCCTAATACTTTTTTAGGTTTTGCTATTGAATGAATTGAATAATTCAAGGTACCTGATTTGTCACACGGTTCACCTTCACTGCCGGCATCTGACTCAACTTTAACAGAAAAAAATGACAGTACCTTGTTAACGAATTTCTTTTCTGTCATAGAAGAATATTGTTTCTCTTGTAATGAAAGTATCGCCTCGAGCGTGGTAACAATCTCAGCCATTGTTGGTCTCTTATTTGATTGATTTTGTAAGCAGCGGCATGCAATTTGTGCAAAGTCTTTCTGACAATTGCTTGAAATTTGCCCCGCGAGTCTCAAATCTATAATAAGATTAAGTTTTCCTTGCTTAATACGATCTTGAGCCCAATTTGCTAAAGTCCATTGATCTTCATGAAGACTTGTATCCACTGCAGGCCTTCCACATATCACTTCAAGTAGAAGAACCCCAAAAGAGTATACATCAGATTTTCGTGTCAATTTACCTGTAGCGAAATAACATGGATCCATATACCCGAACGTTCCTTTGACCAAAGTGTTAACATATGTATGTGTTTGGTTAGTCGGGCTGATTTTGGCCAACCCAAAGTCAGAAATCTTTGCTGCAAAGTTCTTATCCAACAAAATGTTGGAGCTCTTTACATCACGGTGTATGATTCCATGTTGAGTGCCCGTGCCTGTATGGAGGTAGTCAAATCCCCGTGCTGCCCCTATGCATATTTTAAGACGTTGCAACCAAGATAAATTTACACCATCTTTGTGAAGATGATCTTCAAGGGTCCCATGGGGCATATATTCATAAACTAGGGCCATCTCTTCTCCCTCTTTGCAATATCCAATCAAACACACAAGATTACAATGTCTAATCTTTGAAAGCATCTCGACTTCCGCTCGGAACTCTCGGGCTCCTTGATCAGACAAGGAATGCAACCGCTTGATTGCAACAAGAGTAGCTGAACCATGATTGGTGTAATTACCTTTATACACCATACCAAATCCACCACGACCGATAACCAAAGCTTCATTGAAGTTTTGGGTTGCTGATTGGATCTCCTCGAGTGAGAAGCATTTGCATATCGTGTCTGGGGACCAGGAATGATGATTCTGTTTCTTTAACACT